>SMMW01000576.1:0-1372500 GCA_004794655.1 Marisa cornuarietis
CAGCCAACTCTTGACTGAAGTACTGCTGGACAGCTAGTACTTCTGCTGCTGTCCATAGAGTTCTGGATCCTGAACAATAACATGAAATAAGAGTTGTGATTCAGAATCAACTAAAATACTGCTGGCATCTGAATAATATATTTGTTGCTAGGAAAAATGAATGTGGCTGAATAAGGCTGTGGACTTATGCACAATGGACATTGTCCATTATCAACTGAGAAGATATGTACATCACTGCACTTGCCGTTACAGTCAGCCATAAAAGTGGAACAGTTGTAAAATATGTCCTTTTAAAATATATTGACAAAGAATTATTACCTTTTCCTCCCCTTTTCCCCCCGATTGCTGGTTTTGGTGGTGCTTTGCAAGATTCGTGACTGCACCTACACACAAATGAATAACCAGAGGTGAAAAGCTTCCAGAAAGGAATGATTTTATCAATGTCTGCCCTGCACAATACTTACTATAAGACATCGGTTTAATTCATAAAAGACCTATCAAATTTCACCTTCATGAGGTAACAAACCAGTAGCCTGAACATTGTGACGACAAAGCCTGTGTTGGTTTACATTCTCATGATTCCGACATGACTACAACAGGGTGTTTCTTGTTTACATTTGATGCTGTCACAGCATTTGGAACTGCTGATGGGCAGCACAACAGTGATCTGTTTAGCTAATCTTAGACATTTTATCCTACAAGTATTTCTCTGCTTCGACATAATCAAGATAAATGTTTTTTTAAACAAGATGGAACTAACAACAGACAAATCTTTTCATAGATACATTTCATTTTTGATTTCTTTCTTAAAAAATCAGTTGCCTTACTAAGGTTCACAAGGTTGGTCGGTGCCAGCTGTGGTTGCCTGGTCAGAAAAGAAAACAATATGATCAATATAAATCACTAGACCTAATTTTCTGAGTAAATTTAGAATCTCAAAAGTTCTGCAAAAAATGCTAATCAATCATACATTCCTCCAGGGAGATTGTAAATGTGATAAATACAAAAATACAAGTTCTCGGTACACTGATAGCATTTACATAAAATTCATTAGAGCACCATAAATCTGGCATCAAAATGAAGCAATTATAAATTTATGATTGGGCTCTTGTTTCCCCAGCTACTTTTAGGGATAGGCAGGCCCATTGGGACCCTACATTGCTCATGTTGGTCCTGTTATATTTGTCTCTAAAATCCCACTGCTACAATGTACTGTATTCAAATATACTCATACAGGGTGTTCCACTGCCGAGGATGGCAGCTCTTCGGCAACACTGCACAATAATAACACTTGTGTCAGATGGGATACATCATTGTACCATAAATGGGGCTTGAAACTGAAGAAACCATAGAGTTATGCATGATGCCATCTCTTACTTTTTGATCATTTTTGTTAGTACCAATTACTGAAAAGAAAGCCACGGTTGCTATTTTTACATAAATTGTATTTTATAATTTGTTGTAGTGAAATTTACTTACATTTCTTTGGCAAGATCCTGAGGCTGGCCTCCATCAGCACTGCCCACCGACAGCATTTACATTAGACATAAAATTCATTAGAGCACCATAAATCTGGCATCAAAATGAAGCAATTATAAAGTTATGATTGGGCTCTTGTTTCCCCAGCTACTTTTAGGGATGGGTAGGCCCATTGGGACCCTACATTGCTCATGTTGGTCCTGTTATATTTGTCTCTAAAATCCCACTACAATGTACTGTATTCAAATATACTCACACAGGGTGTTCCACTGCCGAGGATGGCAGCTCTTTGGCAACACTGCACAATAATAACACTTGTGTCAGATGGGATACATCATTGTACCATAAATGGGGCTTGAAACTGAAGGAACCGTAGAGTTATGCATGATGCCATCTCTTACTTTTTGATCCTTTTTGTTAGTACCAATTACTGAAAAGAAAGCCACGGTTGCTATTTTTACATAAATTGTATTTTATAATTTGTTGTAGTGAAATTTACTTACATTTCTTTGGCAAGATCCTGAGGCTGGCCTCCATCAGCACTGCCCACCGATAGCATTTACATTAGAGATAAAATTCATAAGAGCACCATAAATCTGGCATCAAGATAAAGCAATTATAAAGTTATGATTGGGCTCTTGTTTCACCAGCTACTTTTAGGGATGGGCAGGCCCATTGGGACCCTACATTGCTCATGTTGGTCCTGTTATATTTGTCCCTAAAATCCCACTGCTACAATGTACTGTATTCAAATATACTCACACAGGGTGTTCCACTGCCGAGGATGGCAGCTCTTCGGCAACACTGCACAATAATCACACTTGTGTCAGATGGGATACATCATTGTACCATAAATGGGGCTTGAAACTGAAGGAACCGTAGAGTTATGCATGATGCCATCTCTTACTTTTTGATCCTTTTTGCTAGTACCAATTACTGAAAAGAAAGCCACGGTTGCTATTTTCACATCAATTGTATTTTATAATTTGTCGTAGTGAAATTTACTTACATTTCTTCGGCAAGATCCTGAGGCTGGCCTTCATCAGCACTGCCCACCGATAGCATTTACATTAGACATAAAAATTCATTAGAGCACCATAAATCTGGCATCAAAATGAAGCAATTATAAAGTTATGATTGGGCTTTTGTCTCCACAGCTACTTTTAGGGATGGGCAGGCCCATGAGGATATATTCATAAGGTAAACAATTCACGATTCTTTAGTTATTTGACAAAATTCTTAATTGCCATGGAACACAGTTGTCCAAGTAAATTATTACTGGTACAATAGCATATTATCTCAAAGTATACACTTCCAGCAAATGTACCCAAGCATTCCCATTTTGTTTAACACTCTTATTCTGCTGTACAATTTACCAAGAAAACCATGAAAAATTACCTTGGTGATAGCAGAGTCATTTTAATTTTAGCCTTATTGGCAAATATTTTTTCTAATTTTGGAACCCCAATTGTACAGGGGTCTTTGAATTCTACGCCCTCTGGCATACCTGTAATCTCAACTACAGGTGCCAGAGAGTGTTTTTTATAGGGAAAGGCAACTTCCCTCTCTTTCCCCAGTGCTCTGCCTGAAATCAAACATTCACAGGTCAGATAAAAAGATCTAAAAATCTTGCACAAGTCAATAAATACATATTGCGAACTTGTAACTCTTCTACTTCTTTTAAAAGCAACTCCTTTTCCTCAAACAATTGTGATACTCTAACACTGTCTATCTCGTACCCCAAAACAGTATAAGACCTAAGTTCTGTCCGCACAGTTTCTAGGGCATTTTCCTAACCCATGCCACATGTACTAGAAATGAAGAAAGTATTATTTTCCTCGTTTTTTTCTGTACTGACTCTGTGTGTCAGAAAAGCAAAAATATTGCCTGTCAGACTAACTGCAGTTCCCCTATAGTGTGAGACCTTTAAGAAAACAGAAAAGCATGCCTCTCATTGCATAGATTTTTTTTTACATTTTCCGAGGGATAAAATATGACACTTTCTCACCATATGCCCTGTTGAAAATTTGTTGCACAGATGAGCGGACATCTGTGCTTTTGGATCTTACTGTTGTTGCCTGTTCCTCCCTTCTGGCATTATGTGGCACAACATAGTGGCAATCTTCGAGATAAATCTCGAAGAAGCAGCGCCCGCCCATCTGTTTAACAAAAGCCTCCTGGAAAGAAATAATAATAGAACTCATATAGTGTGGTTCCCCACATGGAGGCGACATTGATGCACTTCACAACAGACTAAGGGCAGTGAAAGAGGCCACTGGGTGATGTCTTCTTCTTATTATTCCTGTACGCTCCCAGTGGAGCATAGGGCCGCAACTGGGTGATGTAGCTGTCAAAATTGAGTACAAACAAGAAAAACATACATGAACATATTAAAACTGATATTAAAACTGAGAGAAAACCATCGTCGGCTGAGCGAACTGATCTGCAAGGTTGACGCATGGCGACATTGATGCAATTCACAACAGACCAAGGGCAGTGAAAGAGGCCACTGGGTGATGTAGCTGTCAAAATTGAGTACAAACAAGAAAAACATACATGAACATACAGCTCTGATATTAAAACTGAGAGAAAACCAGCGTGGGCTGAGCGAACTGATCTGCAAGGTTGGCATGGCAACATAAGATCTGACAGGTGAATTGGGGCAAGACCATGAACACAACAGATTCATCTATATATCCTCACTATTGGATTGCAAGTAAACTCACAGTACACCTCTGTAACCTAACACTTATCAATACATAGTGAACCAAAGGAGAGAGGCAATTATGTAGATTTCATGCCAGTGCGAAAGCGATGAGGTGAACAATTACCACTTTGTTCAGTTGTCGGCACAAGTGAACCATAAAACTTTGCTTCTCTGAAGAAGTCTTTGGTATGGCAGGGGCTGCAGCTTCTGCCGCCAATTTCCCTTTCTCGAGAGGGGAGAGAGCAGCAAACTCTGTCCTCCCTCTTGCAAGAAACTCTATATTGCCTGTAAATAAGTGAAAAAAGTTAATTCAAAAATCAGAAATTTGCATATCATCCAAACTATTAAACCATTAATTTTGGGATGGATGGTGGCTTAGAAAAAGTACCTGATTTTCGACAGACATTGTAGGTTAAAGTGGTACTAAAATGGGATGCTTACTTTCACCCTCCTGCCGCTTCAGACGTTTGACGAACACTGTCAGCGCAGTGCTTCGTCTAAATCCCCAGACTGATTTCTGAAACCAAATTTTAATGAAAATATTTCATTTACATTTCCACTCGATTTTCACATTATCACACAAGTCAGACGTAATATGTTTGTATTGAAAATGTTTGTAAGAGTAATTTTTTATGCGTACATAAAAGTGTATGATCATGAGCACATGCCCACTCCATGGTTTACCCATGCATTAGAAGAAATTGTCATTATAGCCAGTCTTCTACAATACATATATACATTAACGCCTCATTTATTAGTCCTTACATTACATTACAGCTTAATTTATTAGTTCCAATAGATCACATTGGTATGCTCTATTTTCTTACATTTCCTCGCTTCGGCCTCATTTTGCAAAATGGCGCGAATAGCATCTCCTGAGAGTTACAGTCCTTGGCGTTAGCCAGATCAAACGTTTAAACGGTGATTCCGACATATCCCAATCGTGTGTTAGTAATATGCTATTGTAAACACGTTCCGAAATTGCTTTTGACAGGGCGAAAGCGCTTTCGTTTGCAGTCTCTGCAGACGACGCAAAGGTTTTTGCCTAGTACCCCTACCCACCCCAACATGCGAATAATGGAACTTTTTAGGTACCCCCCAAAAAACACCCCAAATTAGTGATTCTTACTATTGTTCTAATGAACTTTTTTGCAATTTTGGAAACTGATTTTATAAACTGTTTCATGATTTATTTTAAAGTATATTTTAAGACCAAATCGCCTTTCATTTAAGAAAGGTCCTTATTACGTTGCATCCATATGGTAATACGAAACATTGGGCTAATGAAATATCAAAGTATATTATACTGTGCTTAGTTATGGCGGTGTTCATTCCAACAACCCATCTTGTTTATTTATTTTATTTATTTAGCTGACGTAGCTTTTGATTGGTAAACTACTGTCACGTGACATATTCTTAGGATACGAGAATGCTGGGCGAAACGAAATAATGGGACTTTTTAAGTACCATCCCCCCCCCCCGAATAGTGATTCCTTACTGTTGTTCTAATGATATTTTTTGCAATTTTGGAAACTGATTTTATGATCTATTTTATGATTTATTTTGAAGTATTTTATTTAAAATATATTTTAAGACCAAATCCTTTCATTTTAGAAAAATTCCTTATTATGTTGCATCCATGGTAATATGGAACATCGTGTGGCAGTTTGAAATATCAAAGTATATTATATTGTGCTTAGTTGTGGCGGTGGTCATTCCAACGCCCGTCTTGTTTATTTATTTATTTTATTTATTTAGCTGACGTAGCTTTTGATTGGTAAACTACTGTCACGTGACATATACTTAGGATAGGAGAATACGGTGTACTGAGTGCCGTATGCTGGCGGTATTTTACCCACTCTGAGTGCGGATTTAGTCAGGACAATAAGGTGCATCATCATCATCATCATCATCATCTTTAATGATTTATACTATTAATAAAAAAGTAAAAAAGTTCGCAAAGCTCACTTCCACGCGGGAAATACCATTTAAAAGTGCTTTTAGAAATAGCAGCAGCAATAACACTAATGATATAATTTATACAGCTCATTTTCCGTGTGGAGGCGAGCTTAATGCGCTGCACACGAAGCGACTGTCGACTATACAAGAAACAAGCGTCAGCAAACAGGTGACACCGAGGCGTTCTAGTATTACTAATTTTAATGGTATTATTATTATTACTCTGCGACACTGGCGTGTATTACTACAGCAGTAGCGTCTCAGTCACTTAACTGCACGCACCCTTGTCACCCACCAATGCGCACAGATACGCACACACATCCACACCAACACTTACCATTAATCTTTCCATTAGGTGTGAATGTTGTGCTGCTGACAATGAGTTCACAAGGAGGGGTGGTGGTCTTGGAATTAACACTGTGCCCTGTCGGGTACATGTCGTAGCAGGCGTCTGTCGGCGGACCGGCAGGGTACCCCAGTGAGGGTCCGCACCACGACAGCAACACGACAAGAGGGAACAGCATCGGCATCAGTATCGGAGTCTGAGGTCACAGGAAATGTATACATGAGTCGTTCTCACAACATTCAGACAGACCGACACCAACGTCTGACTTTACAAGAGAGAGTACGACTACGTGAACGTTTGGGTTTTAAAATTAATTAAAGACCATGTAATTTTTAGCGGAAAAAGATGGCTGGCCTTGACCTTAAAGACCAACCTGAATGGTTTGCGTGTTTTTGCAGATATCGATAGATATAGGTGATATAAACCTAACCTGTAAATTTCAGAGTTCAATGCCCATACGTTAATTAATTATCCGCTAGCAAAGTACGCGATTCTCACCTGCATTCAACGAGCGTTGCTAACAGTGCATTACGTCACACTAGTGCACCATTCACAACATTGACAGCCGTCAACACTAAACACAGAGGGAGAATGAGCGACAGTTCGGGTTACTGGGACTTTTTAAGTCTGCATTTCTCGTGCTAAAGTAGCAGTTTTTCAGAACCACGAAAAATACTGACTTTCAGCGTCCGAATAATCCGAGCTGTCGCTCATTCTCTCTCTCTCTGTTTCGTGTTGACTGCTGTCAGTGTTGTGAATGGTGCACTAGTGTCACGTATACACTGTTAGCGACGCTTGTTGATCGTAGGTGCGAATCGTAGCGGCTAATTAATTAACGGATGGGTTTGGGGTGTAAAAATTTACAGGTTAGTTTTATATCACCTGTATCTACCGATATATAAAAACAACAAAAACCATTCAGGTTGGTCTTTAGCATACCCTGCCACAAGTGACCAGTTGGTGATTTTCGAGAAAGCGGTGGACATTGTTAAGATATTTTCCTCGTCCATTTTCACTAGGTAAATACATTCTTATCTCAGACAAAGTCAGCCACCTAAAGACCACCGTCCCAATGGCAACCAGGCCATGAAACCTTTACCTCCAAGTAAGCCGAATTTGTAGTGCGGACCAGCATGCAGATATTATAAGTGTAGCTAGCAAACCGGATTTTTTTTTTTCAATTTTTCCCGCAAGAAATGATAAAAGAGAAAGGAAACGGAGAGAAAATACTGGAAAACACTTCACACAGTGAATTCATCTTTGAAGACTATTTATCGCCTTCTCCGCCTCATTGCCCCAAAATGGAGGGTGGTCGGCAAGATGTGGATGTTGCTGTTTTGTATTTTTCTGAAACTGAACTATGACCCTGTCCAAGGGCATCGTCTGATCATATTAGATAGGCAAAGTTTTGATGAAGACCACTTTTTTTTTTCCTTAATCGCGCTTATTTCAACGGTTTCTTTTCCATTCGGACAAACTATAACCTCATCCTTATTCGATTTAGATCGTAGACTTATTAATGAGAACATTGTGTTGCTCTTGTATTTTAAATATTGCAAATCTTGTAAACAAAAGCAGCTATGCAAGTGAAATAAAAGCCCACCATATATGAAAACCGACTGGTGATGATTGACCCATCTTTTTGTCAAAAGTAGCTAGTATTATCCGCTCTATTGCTTCTCGCTACGAAAATCCCGCCATGTACAGTTCTCCATGCATTAATTATCAGCTCAGATCAAAGTGGGGATGAATCAACGGAACGGTGAACGATATAGCTAAAAATAGATTGCTTTCTAATGAACATGTAAATACATTTAGACATGTCCTGTCAATGGACCCGACCTGGACATTTTTCATACATCTAGGTGGCAACTACGAATTCAAGGCGTAATAAGAAAAAGATTCCGTTTTCAAAACCTCTGAGGAAATCTTCAGTTTATCCTTCGGCATGGTAGCGCATGCAATCAACTACTATGAATGAGTGGCAAGAGACTCGATCAGACCATGGATCCGGACGTACCTGCATTCAAAATGTCGGCAAGCAGTGCACAACGAAGAATCTCTGCTGAAGAACTTCCTCCAGCGTCCAGTGAAGTGCAATTAAGTTTGTTGACGACGGCAACGATTGTGACGATGTCTCTGCGTTTGCTTCGGATGGAGCGTGACGCCGCAAGGAGTTTGCAGCCCACTCGCGCGTGTGAAAGTGCTCTAAATACTACAGACCAAGTAGAGCGTGCATGGAGCACGTGACCCACCTCCCGTGCCAGGTAGCACTTTAAACCGGTTTCGAGTGGACTTAGTCACAAAGGTTCCCAGCGTCGTAGCAAGAACGTTGTACAATGGACTTCACGACAGCCAGGAAACAGACAGATGAGGGGGCTGGGACATCTCGTTAAGTGTATGACATCGAACAGAAGCCCACTGAGTGGAAAAAATAAATGAAATGAATCGCACACGTGGGTATGGTAGTTTTGTGCAGCATATGTAAAAACTGTCGGGAAAACTACAGAAGTGGGGCAAGCGACATAAAAGTTCGTTCCTGACCCCCATGACATCACCTCCCCAAACATCCTGTCTTTCAAAAGCTATGTCATGTCACATGTAGCAGCCGTGCTTTACAGTTCGCTGTATTTGACTCTGTGTTTCTTTGAGGTCAAACTTTGACTGAACTTGAACGTCGATCGGACGATTAAACGGAGAGATACAAAAAAACCTCGAATATATTTCTAAGCATGCATTTTACACACACACACACACACACACACACACACACACACACACACACACACACACACACGGGGGGAGGGGGGAGACCTTTGAAACAATTTTGGAATAAACCGGGGCAAATGCAAAAAATTTAAATAAGCCTACAGCTAAAACAACATTACTTATATTTTACTTTTACAATCATATTATCATGGATCTTAAACAGTTATGGCAACATTTACCACATGCAATGTAGACTTGAAAGCATCTATACATTGTATTCATAGATTACTACTGGAACTTATTATAGAAAGACATACAAAGATATCACCATTATTAAACTCAAGTGGCGATCATACTTATTTGATGAACTTGAATAATATATACCAGAATATATAAATGTAAGAGAAATATATTTAAAGTTTAATAATAAAAAATAAATGTGAAAATAAGTTGGAGGTTTGATCTTTGCATTCTATTTTTCTTTCGATACAGTAACGTTGGTTGTAGAATACTAAAAGTACATAAACTATGCCACCAGTCCCCAGAACCAGGTCTGATGCCGTAGGTCACAACGAAAAACAAAATTATAAATACATGGTAGTCGGGTGATTTTAGGAAGTGCATGATTGTAAATTCCTTATCCACAATGACTTTATCCTCAAGGATCAGTTGTTTAAAGACCTAGAAAATATGACTGTACCATAAGGGTTATTCTTCAAGAGGCGTTTGTATGTGGTGGCACTTCTGTGCTGCAAGTAAGTCTTGCTGTTAAGAACTTGCATGTGAAATAAGAATCTAAACGTTTTCACAAGAAAAACAAGCCTGCAATACATTTAACAACTATTGAAAGCTTGTGTCATCATCTACCAAAATTTATTTTCAGTCTTTTATCACTTGCAAACGAAAGAATTTAAACGACAGTCTGGCCGCCATATTAATTGTATCTGTCATCTTTAGTACAGAACGGCATACAGCAGTGTCTGTGTGATTTAATTTTCGTTGCGGAGCTTTCACTCATTCTTCCTGGTAACAACGAGGCCCGTGAATGCTCCTTTCGAAAAGCCGGAAAAGCCGTGCGTGAATAAGGTTCATTGAATAATTATAGAATGCATTCCAAGACTCGAGAAGGAGAGTTATACCTGTCCTGTTTGCTGCAATTCTCTGTGTGTGTGTGTGTGTGTGTGTGTGTGTGTGTGTGTGTGTGTGTGTGAGAGAGAGAGAGAGAGAGAAAGTATGCGAGATAAATTTTCGGCTTTTAAGTAAGTCACTTTTCAGCCTAGCAACTTAGGTATCAAGACATTTATTAGGTGAAGAGGGGCAGATAAATCAGTCCAACTAGTTACACATGTAGTCTCCCTTATGAGCACTGACGTCACAAGCAAATGATAGAATCGAAGATGTGAGGGCTCGTAATGGAAGACGTCTAAAGGACTAAAGCATTTTTTTTTCTCTCAACAAAATTCTGACGGTCTTGACTAAAAGCTTATTCGGAAACTAGCAACTTCTTTATCGTCTGACCTTTCTTCTTGCTCATTTTCGCATTTCTATTTTTTCCTCACAATGGCTAATCGACAGCATGAGAAGAGGGAGGGTGTGTGTCAGGGCACTCTTGATCAGTGGTTTTCAAACTTTTCCAGACGAGTACCACTTTCAAAACTTCGAAGTGACCGAGTACCACCTCCCAACCCTATATGCAGTTCCCGTAAAAAAATATATATACACATTCTTTTATTTTGGCGAATGGTGCTCGCGTACCACTTATACCGTCATACCTTCGCGTACCACAGTTTGAAAACCTCCTCTGCTCTTGATGGTGCGTGCGTGTGTGTGTGTGTGTGGGGGGGTGTTTTTTAAGACAAGAGCGGTATTCAACACGCACACACACACACTACCACACGAGAAAGTATGTTTGGGACAGGGCTTGATCCTTTCCTCAGCAATCCGGTTTGGGTTGCTTTTCATACTTGCACAAAGACGTTTAAACTTATTCAACTTTACGGCAAACTGCCACTGATGTTCGATCCTCCAGTCAACCTTCAAAAGTATTCACAGCCTTCAAAAAGTGGTGTCACTGCCGTGCATAGCACTGCCGATCGAGCGATTATAGCACCTGCGGTATGACAGGGGGCAGTGACAGTACAGTGACGCTTAAATATTGAGACCTATACTCACTTAGAGCGACCCTTCGAAATGTGTTAGTTAAAACACCACGTAGGTCTCACAAATGAATCGGGAATCAATTGCAAGATTATTATGAGGGCTACAGGGAATAAGAATTTGCACCTAGAACTATATATCATGAATTTACTAAAGTAGTTTGATGGAAATTTACTTGCGAACACAGTTATGCTCTCGGCCATCATGCCACATACTGGATAATAACAATAGAGCACTTTTATACACTTTTATATTTCTTCGCTTGGCAGTGAGCTCGGTGTGTACGCCACTGATTAACTTCTGACGCTAGGAACGGCAGAAGCGCTTTTAACGTGATTATAGCTCTCAGTGCTTATATATAGATGCGTGGTTTGTCCATGGTGTTTAGTACCGTGGTGGTATCCGGTCGTCCCTCGGGATCGCGGTTCACTTATTGCGGGTTCACTCTATCGCGTTTTTTTTTTAATCTAATTCTGTATCGCGGACTTTTCGCCAAATCGCGGGATTTTGCGGTATATAAGTATTTATAAAATATTTGTGATTTTAATCGTTTTTGCATAAAAAATTAAAAACAAATAAAATATATATTAAAATATTAATTCAAACGTATTAAAAGAATATTAAATCGAAATAAATACAGTATGTACAGGTATTTTATCAGTGGATGAATATCGTACCGTACACAATGGACCTGCAGTATTGTATACTACTATACCGCTTGTGTAGAGTACAGTGTTGAAGAGCATATGAAGTGTTTATAAGTGTGGGAAAGGTTTACAAAACATTTATATATATATATATATATATATAATAAACATAATGCTGCTTCTTCGCGGATTTTCGCAGGGATCACTGTATTATGTATATCATTTTATATTCAACGACGTTACAAAGTTATTTTGTCACTTATAATTGTCATAATTTGGGTTTTGACACAATTTGGATTAAACTAGGAACGAGATTCGATTTTAAAACATAAAACTCATTTGAACTGACCACTACGTCCGAAAGTATCTATTAATGGCTGGATAGGGTTAATAAAACTGGCAGCAGGTAAATCGTGAAAAGGGAGATAGCCCTTCCTCCGTGTCAATCAAGGGGACACCACTTTAAAGTAGAGTAATCTTTTCTTAGAACAAGCCTATTGGCGGTCTTTTACAATTTTATGTTACGAGTTTGCTTTTCTCTGAAAAGAAAATGTAAATTCGAAGGAAATTTGACTATTCGTGTGATACGGTATGTTTAACTGAGTCCGAAAAACTAAAATAATACATTTTCCTTTTTGATGTTGAAAGCTAGTGTTACCAGTTACAAGTCGCTGTGTAAACTGTCATCACGGGGTACTGTGTCAGCAGTATTATCACTGCTAATAGTAGTATTAGTAGTGTTCAGATTACAGAAATATATCAGATGAATTTCTTAGCGTGAATCGCCTAGACGGGTATTAGACGGCAGGTGTTCGGTAATATTTCAGATGATTTTAAATATATCAATATACCCAAGATTTCAATTAGTTCTTTGCTGACTTCTTCACATTGATGGAATCACTTTTCTTACCTAGGGTAATACCAATGATTAATCATGTAGTTCATTTGATAATTACTAGGACGCGTATTTATGGAAATTGTAGTATATATATTTGTGTGTGCATTATAATCTCAGGTGGCTTTTGAAGTAATATACCATGGGTGACGACCATCGAAAATCCAGGACAGGGAAGAGGAGATCAAGCTTTGCTCCTGGCCGGATTTCCATACGGAATCATGAACACAGTGCAGCCTCAGGTTTGATTTAAAATGTTCAGCACCTCACGCATCCCACCACTAATAGAAGCATCACCATTGCTATAAAAATTCTTTTCATGTGCGAGGTGATTTGTTTTCAAATTGTAACATAAGCAGAAACAAATGGTTTACTGTTAATTTATATTCTTACTGTTTCCACCACCCATGATAGAAATTGCCGAGTAGGGTCTGGAACTACTCAAATTGTGCATTGTCACATTGCCCATTTGATATATGACCATTTCTCAAAAACAACAATCACCCGAACCAAAACACTGATGCTAACCCTCAAACTTAATCTTTACCTTAATCTTAACCATCAATAAGAACTTCCTCCAAATGTCACCAGAGTTTATAATCTAAGGTGAATCCTTTGGGAGAGGGGGGAATTTCTTAATTTTTGTAAAAACAGTTTTGTATTGTTTGCATTGTAGTTAGATTACAATATCTTATTAGCAATTGTTCAAAAACAGACTACAAATCTATGTGTACAAGTACCAAAGTAATCATATGTTTGTTTTCCTGCACATGAAACATAACGTTATCAATAATTATTTGTAAACTTTGTCATGTGTTTTGACAACATTTCTTTGAATGTTTCTTTGCTTGTGAGCTGCTTCTTGATAGGACATGGTTTTTCCAGCTGGCTATAAATAAAAAGACAAAAAGAAACATAGTATGCAATGACAGAAATTTTATTACAATATATAGAATGAATGAATGAATGAATGAACTGATAAGTGAGTGAACACGCTCTTTATTTATTATTTTTTAACAGAACTAAGCCAACAGATTCCATCAGATCTCACACCGCCAGATCGTTTGTGTCGCCTTGTCAGACTGACCTTGAGAGTGAGTAATAAGCTTACTGTTCACATGTTAATCACAGTACATTTTGTTCTGGCAAGGGTTGAGCTTTTTTTTTCAATTCTACAACTGAGTCTGTTTGTCTCTGCTAGCATACACTGGATCATCTTCAGAAGGAGTTTGAAGACTTGCCCGGAATGGAGATCTTCAGTGCAGAGGGTGAGTTCATGTTCTTGAATACAAAAATCATCATTCATAGTAAGCATGTGAAACAAGCTCTAGTTTGTCTCTCACATGTAATGGTCACGGCCTTACATATAGTGAACATGATTCGCCTTGTCTTGCTCAAAACATGTGGAACATGGAACCCAAGCCTGTTCTTCCGCTGTCTTTATATTCCTTCAGAGCAGCTGATGGGTGAGCTGGGAATGCTTTCTGAACTGATTGCACTATGGTGAACTGTTCGTGTTGTTTATTTCCCTTAGACTGTAGATGTTGGGGAGAGAGTGCAGCGATCCTGTATCATTTCAGTTATAATTGATCTTAGTCTGGTTATTCAATATTGGTGCTCAGTGCAAAGTGACATTTGAGTAAAAGTGACATTCGTTGCTACCAGTCCATAGTAGCTAGCCCAAGAAAACAGCAAGATTCGTCTTTCAAGTTCTGGATTTACTAGCAAATCGTAGTAATTAGTTTAAGAAACATGCGGAGAAATGCAAAATATCAGAATGTTTTCACAAGGTTCTGTTTCTTTACCTGTGGTCAGCCAATTACATGTGTATGTTCCTGCATCTAGTGGGGTGGTCCTGTGACAACAGTTAGCGCCTGTCACCAATATAGCAGATTGGCTGTCATGGGTTCAGCTCTCGTCTCAAGCATGCTGTTCCTTATCTGGATGTGGCATGTGTTTACAGGGCTGGCTAGCTTGCCGTGATATATATAGCCTTAGTTGTTGGCTCAGCATAAAACTCTAGTACTCCATTGTCTGCAGTAAAAAGGGAGATAAACCAGCTAGCCAGGCTATAAATCTTTAAAACTTTGCCAAGATTGAAGTGGCATGTTTCAGTCACAGCTTTGTTGACATGTATTAAAAATATTTTGTTATTGTCATAACTTAGGTTACAGAACAATTTCTGCAAACGATGTCATTTTCATAAGAGAATGCAATCTCATTAAAATTTTCTGATTAGAGATTTGCAAGCTGTTTTATCATTTTATGTTACAGGCTGTGTTAAAAAATATTATTGAAGATTTTCTAGCACTTTCTAATGAGCTGAAAGAAAAAGTTATGAAGATACTTATTTAGTGGTAATTTTGGTTTACAAAATTATATTTTGCATGAATGGGTTTTTTTTTATTACTCTGGCTGCGGCTTCAGAAAAACAACAGCTGAATAAACACGTTTTCATTTCCCAGAGTTGATTGTGTTTAAAATATTACTCTCCCCACTCTTTCTTTGAGTGCGAGAGTGGACATGTTAAAGATTCTGATGACATGTACAGATGTGTACAGTTCATACACAATGCTGTTTTCTTTCCAGCTCTTGAGCAAGTAGGTGCTGCTTTAAGCAGTATGGAGCAGGAAGGTGTCTTTCAAAGTGGTGTTAAAACTGAAAGGTAACGTGTTTATTTTCTTTTAAATGATTACAGCAATTGCACTAAGGACCAATGTTAATAATCTGCTAGCTAACCATTCAAAAGACTTTGCAAAAGGTGCTTCAAGAATTTTGTAATTCAGTACATTGGGTGGACTTCAGGATGGGTACATCCTGCACTGACATCATTGGTAGTATTATTGAGATTTTTGTTTGTTTGTATGTTTTTCCATGTATTTTTATCTATTGCATGATTAGTTCTAAATATTCTTCATAGTCATTGAATTTAAAAGATTTATATATAGTCGCCAACTTAAAGATTAAAGTCAGATTCGGGGTATGATTTGATATATATATATTTTATACTGTGTTATGATTTATTATGATTAAAATCTAATATCCAGCATTCTAAAAGGATGGATTTGACTTTTTTATTTGGTTGTGAGTTTATGTGATTTAGGTGGTGCACTTTGCCTAAGTCAAACAGCTGAATTGTTTCCACAAGAAGATATTACCATATTTTAATATTTTATGAACTGTTAATAATGACAATGAAGCATTACTACATAGGTTTTATACAGATATATATATATATATATATAATCTAACAAAACTAACCATTGCTCTTGCTATTTTATTATGATTCTAGATGTCTGCCTAATCCTATAAACACCCAAATGGACACAACTATTGCAGAACTTGAAGGAAGTATTAAAAGGCAAGGTGAATTTTTATCATAGACAAGATCTCTCAGTTGTCTGCCCTTCCATGGAGACTAAATGACTGCCTATGTTGACTCTTGTACGTGCATATACATGAATACATAAACGCCTGTCATTCACACAGTGGCAAGCAGTGAAAGATGTAGAAGTGAACAATGTTTTTCTGTTTATAAGAGTGTTGTGGATGCACATCGGTGTCTTATATAAAAGTGAATTTACTGTTTTGCAGACTGCAGCAAGAGAGTGCTGAGTGGGATGCACTAACAACCGAACTGCAGCAAAAAGCCCAAGAAGCATGGTTGGTTGCATTTCATGTGCTACATGTTATCTTGCAAATCACTTGCACTGTTCTATTCATTTTTTTTCTGCACATTCAGAAGATAAAAATATTGCCTGTACTAAATGCCTGTATGCATTTAAAATTGGATTTCCAGTTTGTTTTAAAGTATTCTGATACTATCAGCTGAGCAAATAATTAATTTTGTATAAGAGTCAATGTCAAGAATGTTATTTAGTGTGTGAAGTGAAATAGTTGTTCTTTTATGTATGCTTTATATCAGTGTTTGTATACATAAGCTGTTTCCCTGATTTTGGTTCTCTAAAAAAATTTATAATGCTCATATTTAGATTTGCTTGTTTGTATTATATTTTGATGATTATCACAGCCATTTGGAACAGCTGGAGGTAGCAGCCAGTGACTTGCCATCTGATGTTCAGGAAATGGCTCAGGAGTATCTACAAGGATTGCCTGATATGAATGCTGTGACAGCAGATGTTTGCAACATGATAAAGACGACATCACTTTTGGTATGCTATTTGAGCATTTGAAAGCAGCACATAACTACAGAGGGTATACAAATGAGTGCATGGGCTCCTGCTTCAAATGTAATATTACAGATTTGGTTCTGGGCCTTTCCATAATTAGACGGGCAAAAGGCATGCACAAAATATTTAAGGTTAGTCTAGTTTATGTAGGGTCCTTGCTGTAAGCATGGCTGAGGTACAGATTTATTCTGCTGAATGACGAAGTTTACAGCCTGTCATCAGTACTTCATTCAGAGAGGAACCATCTAGTTTCAAAATGTGCGTTAACTGAGGCAAGCATGAACATGAGCCCATGTATTTAATAATAAAAATATGAGCTTGATAGCATCACATACAGAAGTAAAACTGATAAATCAAGTGAAGACATAAAATTTAAAATGGAGAGCACTAAACAGATCTCAAGAGCACAATAAACATGGTACACATTTTTTAAAAAAATCAAGCAGTTTAGCAATGAAAGAGGATGCAGCAATATGCATTGTTTGCTATTTTTTAGCTTTCCTCGTCGTGTTTGATTTTCTATTTACTGTAAATTTCGGTCTGTTGAGCTCACCTGTTTATAAGCCGCACCCACTAAATTTTGTTTTTAATCTTAATCTTTTTCATAAATAAGGCGCACTGGTTTATAAGCCCCAAATATTCACAACATGAAAGCTGCATTGTAGGCATTTCATCTCATTTTCAGCGTGATAAGGGTGTGTGGTTCAGCAACTGAACGTTTCATTTGTATGGGGCTTTGATTTTAAAATGTGAACGGTTAGCACTGTAACAATAACACTTTAACATGGAGCTCATTGAAAAATTAATCGGAATCGGAAAAATCTGCAAACAACCAGCATCGCTGTTTAAGCCATAGGGTTGAAAGCTGGGGGGGGGGGGAGTCGAGGCTTATAGTCTATATATATATATAGGACAAGATATAGATAGGACTGTCAATCAGTAGGGATCGATAACTGTGATAAACATTGAAAAAGGGACGAAAAAAAGTGGACCGCTTAGAAAAACTACTGCCTTGATTAACTACATTTGAAATGCTTGGTAATAATCTTCCTCCCAAGCAGTACTTCTCAATGATTCATTCAACACAATTGTACTGCAGTATTCGTTCTAGTATTTTAAAAGATGCCATGAGGTGAACTTAATACGAACAAAACAAGTTTTATCCATCTGAATATTCAATAATAGAATAATAAATAATCTGTACATAGGCATTTTGTAAAGATTTCTGAAGGGCAATGTTGATAATGATGAAGCAGCATACTTTGCTAAAGCTAGATCCACCTATCACCTGCTGCCGATTTTCACAGGCCATTTTAGTAACATCATTTTCGTTTAATTTAGGAAAGAAAAAGTCAGGCATGTGAAAGTAGTGGTTGAATTGGGTTTGCTAACAATGTTTTGATGACAATTTTTTTTTTCACAAAAAGCACAGGTGTGGTTCACATAATGATAACATGTGAAGGGGACATGCATGCAAAATTTTCTAAAAAGTTCCATATTCAGCGCTTGTAATTCTCGGCCATTAAAAAAATTAAAATCTCCCTAAATTATTTTTAGTGAAAAAACAGTGAATTTTGCACAAATGTACTTTTCATCGTAATGCTATCAGGAATGTGGAAACATCCATCTTTGTTGACTAAATTCATTTTACAATTGATCTTTGTTGACTGTATATTTTATTCTTTGTTCTATTTTGGAATGATTTGAATCTGCTTATGCCCGAGCCTTACAGATAGGATTTCCTCCTTTTCTTTAAGACCGGTCCATTAAAAGATTGTATGTGTACATTACACAGACATGCTCTCCCTGTCCAGAAGGGATCTATATTTCAGGGTACAATTATCATAGTCCATGTCTAAAATCTGTATTTTACATGAAAATAAAAATCTTAACAGATTATGAAAAAAAATGAAGTTAGCATCTCTGGTTTTAGCTATTTATCAGAGTGAAGCACAGACACATCACAATTATACATTTATCAGATGTGCATTTATATAGGATATCATAGTGAACATGATCAAAAGGGTGATGATCACCTTGGATGTTGACTCTTGAAAATTTGCAGTAAAGTATTTGCATGCTTTTGCTCTGTTTTCCTATATACAATGTACCATGTGTCCGATGTATTGGTGTTTGCTCCCTGATTAAAGGAATTCCGCCATTATGACTTTTCTATTTGCAGATTGATAAATACAGGCATGATGTGTCAATGTTACAACAGGCATATACAATGGCCCACAATTTTCGCACTTCTCTTGCCCACAATCTGAGTAAGGATTTTCTCTAATAGCATCTCTCCAGTGACAGTATTGCAACAGAATGCATGAATACTAAAAAAAAGAGCATGAGACATGCTGGTTTTGCTAGAGACTTGCATGATTATGACTTGTCAGAAAATTTCAGAAGTGATTTTTGCAAGTTATGATATTGCAATCAGGTGGCTGTTTTATATATATTTCAGATGCAGAAACCAGCAGTGGAATCAGCAGTCCCCAAAACCTTATCTCAACGTTGATTTCTATCAGCAAGTAATAGCAGTGTGTACATTCATGCAAGTGTGAACTACATACGCAAACACACACACACACATTTTGTACACTCACAACCATTAATTAAAGCATGAAATGTCATACTAATTGTGTAATCAACTAAGAATTGTAATCATATAACCATAAAGCCAAATTTTCAATATATTAATGTTCTAGTAAATTAGGATTTTTTGTTTAAAGAATGTCAACAAAGCGTGGGTGCATGCTGGATTGTGCTTAAGGTAACTTCTCTGCGTGTGTGTGTATATATATATAAACACTGGCTTAAAAACAAATACTGCTGTGCAGAGACCAGAACAGTTTCAGTGAGCACTTTATAGTAACCATGATCAGTCTCTACACAAGATTACATGACAGAATGACATTTTGTCTTCCAAGCTGCACATAAAGATGGTTGCCATAAAGCCATTCTCTAACAGAGAAAATAGTTTGTATCACAATTGCTGCTTAGGAACACATTTCCATTTAAATTTTTTATGAAAAGGGGTGGGGGGTGGTACTCCCCTTCCCTTTCACACCCTACCTTGTTTGGCAACCATTAAAATCTATCACTATAAAATAGAAAAGCCTGTGAAATGATTCTGGTAATACCAGTTATAATTTCAGAAAGGTCTGCACGAACCAGTGCACCAGATGGAAACAGGATGTTAACACATTTCAGGAGATGGAAACAAACAGCCGTGGTTTTGGAGCAATCTACAGTGCATTGCGTATCCAAATGTGGCTCATTGTGGGAGTTTCCACCCTCACCCATAACAATCACTTTTAGGGGGGGGGGGAGGGACTTTTTTTTTCTAGTCTGTCCTCACAGTTTGTGGCCTCTGCAGAGAATTCTTGGTCAGCGTCAGCAGATTATATTGACAATCTGTGCAGTTTCAGATAAAACAGTTTATTGCGAACTTGCCAGTTTTTAGAAACAATATTAACAACCTGCCTAACAGCATTTTCTGAATGGCAAAAATTTAATTATCATTATTTGCCAATATTATACTAGGCTTAAATATGATCAAGAATGAAATATCAGATGTTACAAGTGCAGTTGTATGATAACTGAATTGTTTCACATTTAATTAACTCAGCCGCAACGTGGGGTGAAACAAACTTTATGAATTTGTTTAGGGCAAAAATCTTGCGTTATGTCCCCTGTTTTGACAAGCTGAACCAAAAGATGGAGGTATGGCACAGTCTTGAAATTGAATTTGATGTTTGCACACAGTCATGCACCACATACCAATATTTTGATCTGTCATAGACCATATACATGTATATGCTATGATCACACCACTACAAAAATGTCAAATGCTGCATTTTTAGTAGCATAGTTAACATCATTAAGTGACACATAACTGTACTCTGCTGGTTTTAAAAATCAGCCAGATCTAAGCTCATGGTACAATGACTACTAGTGTGTAAAATGACTCAACAATAAAGTCATTATGAAAAGAGATGGCAAATATAACAAAAGATGAGACTGATGGATTGAACAACCTCCAGGTCATAAATCCCATCTTAATACAAATGAGATAAAGGTCACAAGTAAATCCAGCAAAGAATGTACTAATACAATGAGGAACTCTACCAGCAAGTTGGCCGTTAACTTGCATTGTTTTAGTACAACAGAAAATGTTTTGACTGCGCTGGTCCTAGTAATACAATTATTTGATGAAGATACTGCATTTCATGTGTCAGGCTTTTTTCTCAGATGAGAAATAGATGGTGCCGATTAGGTGTTACTATTGCGTTGGTCAGATTGCAGACACACAACCCATTCCAAGTGATTTCAAAAGTAGTATGCAGCAAGCACAAAAAATACAGTGTTTAAGCTTGAACTAACAGCCAGTACAAAACAGTTGATGCCCATTTGACATCACAAAAAGCTGTGCAAAACATGCAGTTCTGGACAGTTTCAAAGCAGCTTTAATTTGTATGCTTGGCAAAACGAGATTCCTTCCCACACAAGCTGCAAGACAATGTTAAGCACTTCTAAATACTTGCAGGGAAAAGACAAGCAGACAGATCGTAATGTGCTGTGTGACAGCAGCAGGCATACATAGTGAAGGGAGTGAGGAGCTGGAAGACCTTAAAAAAAATAAAACCTACAGAAAAGGAATGTATGAGGGAACATAGTATGTATCAGCTGGGTGTAAAAGGCATTAGAACTCCAAGACCAAAGAAGTGTTTACCAACTTCCCTGGTAAAGAGGACAGCAACTACAAAAGTTAATAAAAAATTATGTATCTCCTGCTAGTTGAGGGTTGTAGTTTGCGGTAGGTGGGCATAGGTGACAGAAAATTGAAGCAGCTTACTAAAACTGACGCCCATTGGCATAGAATTTCTCTGTTATTCTGAAGAGCAGTGTGTTTATAAAGAATACAGGGGTTCATCATACCACAGGAATGAAGGCCACAAAGTGAAACGGACAAAGAACAGGTCTGCATTCTAGCTGAACTGAATGCGAAGGTTATTTTTCATAGTGAAAATCTGAAGCAACTCAAATACACCCAGTTTATGTCAACACCTATCAACTAACCCAAACCAGGCCAAGTGGATTAACCTTCAAACAACTGAGCAGAAAACATAGACATCATTATCATCCAAACAGTGCAATGCATCTCATCCAGAGACCAAGGCTCTTATTACATTGGAAGCTGAAAAGAAAAGCAAACAACAGAACACGGACACAGCTCAGAGACATACCTTCTAGGACTTTGAGCAATTGCAGTGGACTATCATCTTCCGCCTGAAAGCAAACCACTCCAGGCGGCTGTCATTTGTATGCCTGACATGTGGCACGTGCAAGAATGCATGCGAGATCACATCTGGTCTAAACCAACAGATCTAAGAGGGAGTAGCAACGACCTATTCATCAAAATTACTAACAATCTTAGTATGACCACTTCAACATTTGAATGCTGAAGAACTAATTTAAACTGGAGAATTCAGATCAGAACATCTGACAATTCAAATATGTTCTTGGGCAACAGTCTGGTGCTCCAGAATGAAAACTTCCCCTAGGCACATAACCACAAACAAGCCAGTGACTCCCAATGTTAAAGCAGATGATGCTTAGACCAGCTTGTTCATTTGGTTTAAAAGTAAATACAAGATTATTTGACTTCCATCTCCTAGAAAATAGCATTTACTTTTAAACCAAATGAACAAGCTGGTCTAAGCATCATTTCCAAACTACTGAGAATGATTGATAAAACCGATTATTCCATGAAAACTATTTGTAATAAATGCTAAAAAGCTGAAATACCACCTTTCACATCTATGGATCCATAAACTGAGCTTTAGCATGCTGGCAACTGCTGAGAAAATTTTGGTAAACTCAGGTGTCTGAGAACACCTTTTGTCATCTCTGAGTTTTAATGTATCAATTTTACAAGGATTCCTAGCAGTAAGGTAAAAGTCCTAGCACCTTAGCTGTCCATAAGGGCAATGAAATGTAAGAGGTTGCTCATGGCCTGTGAAATGAAGCCAAACTTCCTCTCCCTTAACCCTCACTGATACACATTTTCTGGGTGGGTACAGGGTGACTGAATACTGCAGCTTGGGAATCTACAGAAGTGAAAATTCCATCATATCTTACCTCCCTCCATTTTGAAGAAATTACATTGTTTAACAGTTAAACTATGCCTGCAGTACAATTTACATTTTGACATTTTAATACTTTAAAGACCAACCTGAATGGTTTGCGATGTTTGCATATATCGGTAGATATCTGCGATATAAGACTAACCTGTAAATTTTAGCCTCCAAAACCCATCCGTTAATTAATTATCCGCTACGATTCGCAATTACGATCAACAGGTGCCGCTAACAGAGTACTACGTCACACTAGTGCACTATTCACAACATTGACAGCCGTCAACACCAAACAGAGCGAGAGAATGAGCGACAGTTCGGGTTATTGGGACGAAAGTCTGTATTTCTCGTGGTTCTGAAAAACTGTTACTTTAGTGAGAGAAATGCAGACTTTAATGTCCGAATAATCCGAACTGTCACTCATTCTCCCTCTTTTTGGTGTTGACTGCTGCCAATGTTGTGAATGGTGCACTAGTGTGACGTAGTACACTGTTAACACCGCTTGTTGATCGCTGGTGCAAATCGCGTCCTTTGCTAGTGGATAATTAATTAACGGATGGGTTTTGGAGGCTGAAATTTACAGGTTATGTTTATATCGCATTATGTAGCCATTATGTATGGAATACACTCCCAAGCCTGACTGAGAAACATACCAACCCTTTTGAGTGGTACAGGCAGAGTCTTCAAATATACTTATTCTGCAGACTGGATTTCAAAGTTGTGTGTGTTTAAGATCTGTGTTTGTGTGGGTGTTTTAAGGTCTGTGTTGTGACAGGAAAATTTTGAAGTAATATATATGAGACAGTACAATGATATATCCTGCTTTACCAAAGTTCATCATTATGTCCTCTAAAGATGAGTACATATCTGGCAAAAAAGTAACATGCATTTCATGATCATAATAAGATACCATCACCAAAGATATCACAAATAAGGGATCAAAGATGATTTCACAGACCGCAGACATCATTTAGAGAGATTCCACGTCTAGAATATGCTGACAGATGCACCGACCAGCACTTAGGACTTTACAATTATTTTCAACATACATTTTCGCAACTGATTTTATAATTAGTCAGTTTCCTTGTGCCCCATCCCGATGGGATTAACAATTCTTGAGGAGTTCACAGAACCCAGAGTTCAACAACATTGCAGAGCCCCATCTCCAGCAACAATTTTCTTTTAGGGGTGAATCTGAAAAAAACCTGTTTCCTCTGCACATCAGTGATGGAGTCTGCAGAGTACATAAAGTAACTCGTGTTGCTGCCAGCATAGCATGCATGATGCGATACATACAGCCATGCATGCACATCCATCCATTTATACAGATGTCCTCCCATACGCACATACACCAAGAACTGTATGCACATGGCTGCTAAAAAGTGGAAATAAGTGAAAAATGTAACATCACAAAAGTGCTTTGTCAAACTTGACCACAGAACAAAATGTATTTGCATCATGCTGGCAATTATTTTGCAGCAAGCTATCTGACTAGCATGGCTATTTCAGGGACTCATCTTCAGCAAGGCAAACTGAACAACTGAGAGTTCTTTTTTTTTCCTTAAAGATTCTCTGTTAGTTGGAGTAGCCTTATACACAATGTCTGACCTGACCTGCTGCAGGCCGATGCAAGATAAAGCACCTCCACAGAAGAAATATCCTGTTCTCATCATGGCTATTTGCCCCAGGAAAAATATAAACAACAATACATCTGTGTACATTCAAAATTTATGCATGAAATGATACAAAGCAAATAAAACTAACCTTCCCACTTTGTGAGTACAGAAAAGCAGCTTGCTACACTCTTTGCATCAATGCTGGCATGACAAAAGATGCATCTTAAGAGGCAATCCTTTTCTCAAGGTTCAATGTCTATAGAATGCACATGCTGGAAAATAACTTACATCAAATAACTTTCTTCGTAGGTGAACTTTATATAGAAACCGTTTGAGGAGAAATTGTTTATTTTGAGCACAACACTGTTTTCTCCTAATATCACTTGACATGAAAAAGGCTGCTACATCACTCAGAATGCAGCACACTAATGGTGTGTCCAATTTGGCCTGAGCAAATTTCATCTAGCATACATCTAAGTCCATTTTTTTTAAACTGTCTGCAGGTCTGCTAGCTCCAAACAAAACATGCTTAATGTTTAAGTAATAATGGCACATCATTCACTTTTTTTTAACAACAGTGCAGCTTTCATGCAACAAATTTTGGAATTGGAATCAGGAACGTTCATCAACATTTGGCTGCTGAGTCTGGCCATCCAAATAATGTCTGCTGTCAACACATTCTGTTTCCTGGTGTTTAAAGATCCGCTCAAGCAAGAGACAAGTCGCTAGCCATGCATTCTTGCTCTTTAGCTGCCATCTCGTACACATTTGGGAGTTATCCAGTGTTAACACAGCTGCTCTCCCTTCGTCTACACCACCAGAGTCTCATCCTGTACAGATTTGGAAGATATCCGGCATCAGGACATCTTAGCTGCTCTCAACTCATCTACACAATGTCACAATAGCTTAGCTGCCATCACATGTATGTTGGGAAAAAATGTTCAGACTCCTTGCAATTTCTGTATCATTATGCTGGGGACCCAGTTCGCATCCCTGCCATTTGAAGCCTCTGCACATGTCGATGGATTTTGAGAGCTGGACCCAGTTTGATGGATAAACCTGTCAGCACATCACTTCTCTTCATCAGTAGAAGGGACTTGCCATCAATTTCCTATGAAAATAGAAATAGTGACAAGAATAAGTTTCATTAGAAGCTGCGGTACACATGTTTCACAGGATTTGTAGAAACCAGACAGTCCCTAATATGACTATATGTGATCTTATCTGAAAGAAGCTATGCACGTTCAAACATGTTCAACATGTTCATTGCCTGAAAATGAGAATCTGTTAAATCTAGCAACCGCCAGATATATAGCTATATCTTTTTTTCAGAATAAAAATTATCTCCCCTATATTAGGGGTGGGTGTGTGGCCTTTAAACCAGCAAGAGCACACATAATGTACAATAATCTACCACCAATTGTGATAATACTAGCAAAAGAATCTACTCATAAGCATAAAACATGGTGATTTCACTAACGGGCATTGCATCACCAAACAAACATGATCTACGAACTACCTTCAATATAGCCAAAACAAAATGTCAAAGTTTGTTAACCTGGTCTCGGAACGCAAGTGCCTGTTCTGAGAAACCCGCAGAGGTAAAGAAATGGACCACATCATCAATGGACCAGTCTGACGCATCAGGATATGTATTGCCAATAAGTCTTGGAACCTTGGACAATTTTCGTCGAGATGGACCCTGGTCAGCTCTTTCAAATCTTGCACTTTGACACAAACAATTATTTTATATTAAATGCCAGCTATCATCAGAATTAACTGCTTTGGTCATGCTGGGATCACAGTGCCACAAGAATAGCAGGATGTTTTCATAAAATTACAGAGAATGTGACATAATAATGCAACAAATTATCATAATTAAAGAAAATGAGCAAAATCCTTTACTTTATTATCAATAGGCTTCCCTGAGTGGGTATTCAAAAAAAAAAAGTACTGTGGCACATATTGTAAAAATAGTTTTAATGGTTGCTAAAATGCATCATTAATGGGCAACACTCAAACACAACAGAGTTACTTTGCTGGATTCATACATTTCCTAATGGTAAAAAATAAAAAGAGGGAATGTCTGTACTATACACAAAATAAACTGCAGAGCCATTGCGTTTTTTTCAGCTCTCTGAAAGATGCAGAATTGGGCCTACCCTGCTTCTTCTGTAGGTGACTCAGCAGGTGTGGGTGGCAAACCTGAGCCTGATTCTGAAACAGGCAAGTAATACACACAACAACTGTCAGACACATCACTTATTGCGTTTTGGTCAAATGAAAAATTTTCTACAGTATTTACTGAGTTTCCCCAGTGTTTAGGAGTTTTAGCCATTTATGGTGATGGTGAAATACCATTATGGGCAACATTTTGTAAGAGAAATTTTGTGGTCTGTTTTATGCTGTCATGTTTGCCTTCATAAAAAAGATGCTGTGTAGCGAAGGTAGCCAGGCTTTTAAACTCACCACACACTAAATATATTAATTAATTACAACAAATATGAACAGCATAGTAATTAAACAAGAATGAGAAAAAAAATCTTTATTTTCTAAAGGACATTAATTTCTCATACTACCTACCCTCAACCTCTCATTACACCTAGCAGATAAAGGTAGGGACAGACAACAGTCACTCACTGTGTTTGACAAGTCCTTGTGCTGGGAAGGGTGGGAGGTCAGAAGGGGGACTGGCAGCTTCATGCTCCATTTCCTGTTCTCTTTCCTGCACCAGCTCCATCCCTCGTTCTTGCTCTTTCCTCTCCAACTCTTCTGCCACAACACCATCCTCCGTGCATTCTAAGCACACCCACTTCCCTGGGACACGACAGTCGCAAATGCATAAATCTCTCGTGAGTCTGTCTTTCAGCAGAACATCTTTTAACCAAAACAGGATCTTCAAACTTGTAAAATGTAAGACAACAAATTAGTTTCAACTAAGTTTTACTGAAGTGTCCATACATAATACAGAATTTTGGTGGGTTCCTACCTGAAGGCTTTTCCATCACTTGAGGATTGTGGCAATTCATATGGAACCCTTTATCACAGCCATCACAGAACAGCATCAAATCCTAAATTAGCAAAAATGACATACATTTATGTTTTGCTTACTTTAAATACAAATCCTTGAGATACAGCATTTTGTACAGATAACCAATGAAGCATCCCTACAACACCATCTTCATTTTCATTTACACATTCCTTCACAAACATATTTATGTTCAGACAGATGTTAAGTACATTTATTTCTTCTAGCAAGCAGAATTACAGTGCATGTGATTGCCAGTTTCAGCAATGGACAAATGGGTTATACATTGTGTGTGTGAGTGAGAGTTATATATATATATCACATAATAAATATATTATTTCGAGTTATTTCAAGAATTAGATAAACATCACTGTCAATTTTACACAGTCATACACATATCTAGTTTGTGCAGCATATCGAGTTAAATATCCAAAGAGGAAGGTCAAGGTGTGATTATCTCTAGCAACATGAACATCTTGGCATCTTCAGTAAGCATGACTCAGCTGGCTATTTTCTCACTAAGTAATTACCACAGACAGCAAATTGTAGACCCTACACGCAAGGTGTGCTTACTGGATCACCAGCATCTTGACATATGTAACACGTTTTGCAGTCAATGCACTGCCATGGTCCTTTCCGGGCCCGCATGCTTAGCTCGTCAGAGTAGTCCATGCAGGAAGGGTGAGCTGTGAAGACAGGATATCTCTGAACTCAACTCTTAATGTCAGAATGTATACCTAAGTGCCAACGATGTAAGAACTGGTCTTGTGTTACCAGAACTGTTCACCCTTTCATCTACAAGCAGAAATTTGTTTGGACTCATATCACGATCTGACTTTTAACTGTCCATGCTGTAATACCATGTGCTAGTCTGTATCAGCTCACATAATATTACAATGATATGATCTGCCTGTAGCTTCACAAACCTTGCCAAAATGTTGAAATGATGTTCATGCTATAGCGTAGCTTCGTTATATTAATTTTTTAAATTGTTTAGCATGACTGAAGGAAAATGCCAAGTTCCCCACCTTTAGCTGTGCAGTCTTTGCAAACCAGAAGAGCTTCAAAGACGCCTTTTGTGTTGTGCATGGCTGTCTGATGGCAATAGTCACATCGCTGGTCTGGCTGAAGAATTGGTCGTCGTTCCAACTCTGGTGCCTCCATCTCAACAGCCAAACTCTTCTTCAGCTTCTAAAACCAAAAAGTTTACGCAAAAATGTTAACACACTTTACCTAACACCAACACACATAACGGTTTTCATCCTGAAATCTAGAGAATAAAAAAATTAAAGAAACGGTTGGGGGGGGGGGTATTATTAAACCATACCGACAAGTACTGAGGAATAAATAATGTGTAACCTTCGTTGGCATCCCTGGTGTCGATGCTCAAGTTCAGTTTTCAGCTTGCGCGATAATGATTACGCCAGTAATGACAGTAATAAAGCCGAGAGCAGAAACAATCCGCCTTCATCTGACCGCAGCTTCATCGCTTTGCTGCTGCGTGACTGACGCTGGGCGACCCCGGGTCACTTGTGTCCGTGGTAACTGCCGCCTCGGTGATATGTCTGCGTCTGCGACCGCATCTCACGAACCGTGGACTTGAAATTTCTCAGTCGTGGCCCAGACAGCAGGCAGCCCCCCTCCCCCACGAGTCACGTAACAAGCTATACCGACTATAGCTGTGACTCCAGTGTTTGCTTTGTGTGCTGCTTACTGACACGGCAACCTCTCGCTCTTGTTGCAGGCTCACCGTGCTGCCTGATGCCAACTGCTGTAGCGTCATGACTCAGCGTTGTGCGCCCCCCCCCTGCCCCCTCTTTCTTTCCCCTCCACTCATCCTCCGCCCCGTGCTTTTGCGTGCACCCAGTTTCCTTCTTCCCTCATTTATCAATATGGCCGCCGGTCGATGCTCTGTGAGAAGCTAATCGAGTTTCATGCACTAAATGGCTTTTGCCGCTTTGTCACGATGTGTGTCAAAGGGCAAAAAACGAAACCCACGAAAAGAAAAAGTGGGGAGGGACCGAATGAAAGAAAGAAAAAAAAAAGACTCCAAGCGATAAACAGGCAAAATGACTGTATTGTCCGCGAAGTCGTTTCAGATCGCAAGCACAGATCCACCTGCGCATTTTTTTCATTCATTTTTGTGTGTGTGTGCGTGCTTCGATGGCGCAGAAGCCCTCCTTCTACCATTGGCGAAAGGTGAGTGGGTGGTTTTGGAGGCGACGACGGCATCTGACAATTAGCTATAGCTTTGTACTTAGCTCCGTGACATTTAAAAAAAAACAACACCCTCTTATCTCTTTAAGACAGCGAATATATTAGCAAAAGCCTCGCACACCAAACTGCCATGTGTGGTCAGCCAAAACAAAGGGCCGCTGTGGTCGAACATAACCCTCTGCATGTTGCTTTCAATTATACCTTAAACCCTCTGCCGTTCAGATGTACGTGCGTTGAGGGAAGGGTTTAAAAGAGCAGCCTCCGTTAGCACACCTGTATCGAATCACAGAGCTACATATCCATGTGATGATCTCGGCTCACCAGCATCCCAACCTTGCTCTCTTCATCAGGCGGCATTTGGGGGGGGGGAGGGCCACTCCCTCTATTGGTGCAGGGCTCGCGTTTTGCTGCTGTGGCGTCGGCGACTGCTGGGGAGGGGGGGAGGGCGTGCGGGCGAAGCCGAGGGAATCGATATCATCGATCTGGCGATTAGGCAACGCTACGGTGTATCACTGTGGCGGGCTTCACCTTCTCCCATGCAGAGGTCTGCAAACACCGCGCTCCAGAAAATAAAACACGGCCTTGGTTTTTTTTTTTTTTTGAAAGAAAAGCTCGTCTACAAAAAAAACGTGGATTTTTTTATGCTGTTCCTGACGCAGCACGGATGATTTTTGTGAGCAGTATTCAGGATCTCAACCTTTGTCCTCACAATCAACAAGCTCAGCTCTACGGGCCGGCCTCCACCACTTGCAGACGTGAACCTGTCCAGTAAACCCGATCAGAAAGGGGAGAGAAATGCACAGTTCTTTCTTGATCACCTTGAAATAACATGAGACCAGAGGTCACAAAGTTTACATACAGCCGCCCCGTGTGACATCATCTGCACGAGAAGCAGAGCAAAAAGCTGGACACCAGGACCCCCCTACGTGCAACAGTCCAGCGGCGCTAGCTTGTCTTTTTTGGCCATGTCTGGACACATTGTCGAAACCGTCCTTCAAGGTACTTTGGAGGGTGGTCGACGCCACGGTGGCCGGAGGAAGAACTGGCTTTTAGGAACGTGAAGGAGTGAACTGGTCATTTTCTGCAGGACTTCCCTCCTTGTCGCCCAAAACAGGCGTGAGTAGCGGCCGCGTCTGTCCATGTGCTCCTCTCAACGACCGGCACCAGTCCAGGAACGACCGACTGACTGAAGGCTGGGGCTGCAGAAAAATATTAGCTAGGGAGAGAATGAAAAAGTCGAAAGTAAGGTGCTGGGAAGGCAGGTAACTGGGAGGCTCAACAGGTGGGCGCGGTACGCAGTGCAGCAGCTTATGTTGTTTTCACGAGACACCCCGTTAAACAAAAACAACACTTGTACAGACAAACAAAAAGTCAGCGTGACGCGATTACTCAACAGCAGTTTTCTGAGGAAAGACAAATCACTCTGGGGGGGGTTTTCGAGGGGGGGGGTGGTAGTGGTGGTGGTTGTGGTGATGATAGTGTGTATGTGCGATGTATCTCTCTTTATACTCCTCGCGCGTGCGCGTACAAAAAAAAAGGCTTTCCTTCACCTTGAGCTTTGTGGTATGAGGTCGTCAACAAAATAATCGCAACAGAGACTCATATCCAAGCAAGCGATATGTCGCCCATTTTGTATCACCCGCATATCGCTGCGATGCGTGCAGCCAACACGAGCTTATGGCGGGGAGAGGGGTTTGGTTTGTGGGGGTGGAGAACCCACTAAGCTTGTCTACATGCTGTGGTTCCACCTTCATATAAAAAAAAGACATCCCACCCTTCCTAACAGACCAGAAGAGCCCCAACACCAAAAGAGCAAAGCATCGAGCTATTATTCTAAAGCGACTCGAATTCAAGTGCCTGAAATAACACGCAGTTACTTGTTTTTTTTTTAAATCATTTGCAGCGCAGTTGTTTTTTTGGGGGGAGGAGGGAGGTTCTAGAATGCCCCGAATCATCTCCCTTGAAACCCGAGAGCTGCACATCACTGCCAATTTTTTTCCGTATGTCCGTGCGTGCGTGCTTGCCTGCGTGTGTGTGTGTGTGTGGACAATAATTCATATAAAATGTATTGACTGATTGATTATCCTGTGTGGTTGTGTGTGAGCTCGAAGGTCTCTGACTATTGCTGCGTTGTTCTACGTATTACGCACACTGTGGCGGCTATAGTTTGTACCGACGCGCAAGATGAGTTTTGGATGGACAACCAGGGTTCTGGACACACAGCCTGGGTTTTTGAACGCATAGATCAGTCACTGACACGTCAGTCACGCCTGTGCTGGCATTCCACGCACGCGGGACAGAAACGTTACATATATTTTTCTAACCCTCTACCAAGAGGGGTACACGAGACGAGATTGAAAAGATGACTACGAGAGACAAAAGACGTAAGACAACGGGATCACGGAAGTCTCAAAAGATGAGACTAACGGACATACAGACGGAGGGATGGAGACAGAGTGAAACTCAAATAGAGGTGCAGTTGTTTATCTATGAAGAAAAAACGTTTTCCTCTAAATTTTCGCAATGCCTGCTGTAAAAATGAATCGGATACAAGAACCAGATGTAAGCAACTCGGCCTCCCCTCCACACCCTCCACACTCAGCATGCTCAGAAACAACGAAATTGGCGGCGAAACTGCGTCATCAGAAAGGAAGATCAGTGGCGTAGGAATTGGGGGGGGGGTGGTTGCCCCCCCAAATAAAATTCTGGGAAGGCAAGAATGTGAACGTCGTTCATTGTCAGCATGGAGCTTGCCCCCCCCCCCAAAGCCAAGCATCTTCCTACGCCACTGAAGATTAGTGGTTGGGGGGAGAGGGTATGTTCATGGCTGAGAGATTCTCGCACGGGTGTCAGCAGCGCTCCAAGTAGTTGTGGTTGGAGTGGGGGCAGGCAAGCGTCGCGGCCGTGACGCAATGTTGATGCTCCTCGTGTCTCTTCCCTCTCACTGCCCCTCTTGCCCTTATCTGTCGGCCACGTGACTGCCCAGGCCATCCCCCGGCACGCGCGCTCGGCCTTCACCTGATTGGAGGGCGACCTTCACCGCGTCACCTACCTGGCGACAGCGGTCCGCGCAGTTGCTTGGGCCATTGATCTCCATGTCGTCTCGCCGCCACTCGCGAGATGTTGTTGCCGTCGCAGGTCTCCGGATGCGGGGGTTACCTTAGCTGCTGCATCGCAAATAACAACAATAACAATGGCGTAGGCATGCAAGTCACGGCGAAGTGAAAACTGATGCCTCTTGGCCCTCATCGTGGGGGGCCCCAGACCGAGGGCATGAGAAGGGGGATGGGAGACGAAAGTCTGCAGCAATCAGACTTGAACGTGAGGTCTTCGCAATGAGCGGGCAGCAGTCGCTAAATACAGATTCAGAGATAGTCTGCCAAACACAGTTTAAACTCGACGACAGATGATGAGATGGCAGTGTAAAGTACCTGTAGCTCCTGTCTGGGCGGATGACATCTCGGCATCACCATCCTCGTTGCACTTTGAGACAGAGAGAAGCAATTCCACCTAACCGATTTCATCTTGTAGGTGTAGATGTCGCGGGAGGAAAGGATAAACGGGAGTGAGGAGGGGAAGTGGTCACAGTCCTTCTGCACGCGTACACCATCTGTGAGTGTGTGGGGGGGGGGGGCCATGTGTACAGGTGCATGCGCACGCGCGTGTGCCTGTGTGTTCACGGCTAGTAACTGCGATGAGGAATTAAACAGAAGGATGGTTTTTGATGAAACTGCAATTTAAACTCGCTGTCTCGCCAGCCGCTTCTCTAGTCACCAGTTGTGGCAAAATGGATCTCCACAATAATCCCCCCCCCTTCTTCCGAAAAGCCGCCACACTTGCCTCTAGTGCTCGCTAGCTGGTTTTTAATCATTCGGAGACACAAGAGTTCAGGCAAAGGTCGAAGTTTGAGTGTGAAGATCACAGTTCTGGAGCGAACTTTCGGGACATGGAAACTTTGGTCAACATGCGAAGTCCAAAACACACAATTTATTTATTTATTTATTTTTTTTTGACGCATTTGCATCCCAGTCACGTTTGCCAATACCATGCGAGTTCGGGACAATTTGTAGGTTTGACACTTCGGACCTTTTCTCAGTTAAGAACGGCAATGAGTCTGACTGGTAATAGTCGGTATATTGGTAGGACATCCTTGCGAGCAGGCAAATGTGGCTGGCATGTGGTGAAAATGCGTCAAACGAAATGCGTGCTAGTAAACATTCCAAAATCGCGCTTATTTTTAAATTGATGTATTAGACACATAAACTAATGTTGCATATGTTGTCCTTAATCTATTAAGCCACTACCCTCGCTTCTCGCCAACTACCGGACATATCATGGCGAGATAATGAGTCTATACACAAAATCGTTCGCAACGCCAAAAATAATTACGGCCGTCACTTTTTCGGAAGAGGAAAGAGCGGCGCTATGTATTATAAAAAACATACGAACACTCATGCAGCCCAGGTGTCTTTCATTATATTTCCGAGAACTGTTAGTGGGCAATCCACTGTGCGAAGCTGAGCACTAGCATGAATACACATATTATGTTTATCGACTGAAGACGCTTGCGATAATACGCCCGGTCGGTCCCTCAGCTGATAAACATACGTTCTTATCACACGGAGGTTCGCTGTTATATAGACCGTAGCGAAACTCTCCAAACCAGTATACACACTGGTCAGCGCAAGGGCAAGGCCGTGGACGCCCGTGGCCACATCGACCTATGACCTCGCTGCCAGCTGCACGTGGCGGTAGGGTTATTACCAAGAGGGGTACACGTGACGAGAAAACGTCAAAGTGCTGCGTAACGTACCAGCTCCGACTACAACATGCTGGTCAGCACGGATGGTCAGAAAACACCCAAAGGACTTTCCGTTTGTACTACTCAATATTACTCATCACCGTGCGTACTGCCGCAGACAGACAGTTCTCCCACTTACTGAGACTGTCTTTCTCATCCCATTCCTTCTTCCTCCCTCTATATGCAGACATGTAAGCAGGTCTACAAGTCTTTATAAATCATGTGATGTCACATAGATATCCTGAGAGGTAGAGGAAGAAATAGTCGATGTCGTCTCTAAGCAATACCGCTGTAGCCTTCATTCTAAACACACACTGCCGAACATGCGACTATGGCAACATTTACATGACGAGCATATGAAACCGTTGCTGAACATCGCCATGGAGGCAGTCCTCGTTTACTACCGAATGTCCGAGTTACGGACATCCATGCTTACGAACGACCTGCCACACAAACACACAAATTAAAAAAAATCCTAGTTACGGAAAAACGGTTAAAGTAACGAACACAGAAACTAATATAATACGCTATTAGTATTATTTTTAGGATATTTTATTGTATTTAGAATTATTTCTGAAAAGTGTTATGTGCACAGAAATGTAAAACATAGGAAAGGACTAACTGATGCTAAAGACGATGTGTATGTATGTGTTCCGACTTGCGTACAAAAATCGACTTAACGACAATCTCAAGAAAGTAATTGATGGCTAACACAGAGACCGCACCCCTGTAGTCGATAATATTATGGGTGCCATTACAGAAGGCTTCTCAAGCTTAGTAGTCCGGAGACCAGAGACCAGTCACGACCACCATTCACCTTGACTGATGCCAAAGGCGATGGTCCAATGGTGCTCACTGTGTACTCGCCGTTTCGTAACGACGCAGTTAACACCGAAGGACCAACAACAGGTGTACGTACGCCTATCTCTTGTCTTGCGTAACTGGATAAGCTGACCGGCTTGGTGTCAGCCGAGAGCAGAGTGCTGACGTCATGTGACGCCGACGCCGCGCGCATCGCACGTAACACGCGGGTCACGCGCAGCAACGCGAAGTGTGAAAAACGTAGTACGCCGTAGTATGTCAGTAATTTAGCCGGGGTTTGTGAGTACGTGCTATTGTCCACGAACCCGAGAACCCTATAATGCAGCCACTCACTCCTTCCCTCACTCCCCCTCAACCTTCCCGGACGTCTGCACTGTTGCCTCATTCTGCATACCCAGTCCCCCAAGCACAGTGAGAGTTCACAGATCACGGACGTGTATAAAAGTCCGTGCACAGATCAAAGGTCAAGCAAAGCTGTTCTAGGAGAGTCTAAAGTGCAGGTGCCATCACCGAGTGGATGGACGAGAGCCGAACTGCAGGACTCCACAGCTCAGCTCCCCATCCCACCATTTTTTTTTTTAATGTTGGTAATGTTTTTAATGTTGGACCAGACCCTGAAGTGTCAGCTCTCGGTGATTGTAGAACCTTTCGCTGGATCCAGCAAAGGACCGAACTGAATCTCGCACCTCTGTGACTGGGAGACCGACCTGGTGTAATACGAGCGAGACGACTTGGAGTAGATCGTGGCACAGAACACGAGGCGACTAAATTATGCCGCTCACGTCTTCCTTTGTCGCAGTCCCCGCATATGAACGTCGACTGTCGCCGTAACCCCTCGTAAAACATGCCTAGCTGTTAAGTGCAGATAGCCTACATACTTTTGTGCACCAGCCCGCGATCAGAGCTCAACTGCTACTAAACGTCGTTCGGCGCCTTTCAACAGTTAAAAGATCAGCCGCGGTAACCTTACCGTTCACATCGAGGCAAGCTTCGCACCAGCTGTCGCTAGAAAGAAGACGGCGGCTGAAGGCTGTTGTTTCGAGCGCACACCACTCCTGCCAGGAGAAAAACAAAAATTCACTTCCTTGCACGTGTAAATCAAATTGTGTGCAAGAGTGCGAGTTTCTCTTTGTAAATCAGATTGCCTTATCAAAATCGATTTTGTTTTATTTACGATTGCGTTCAGTGGCACCTAGCATACCACGGAGGGGTCGGCTTGCCACCAAGCTCATGAGTAATTCATCGCACGCTTCCCAGCAGCAAATTCATGAGTACAATTCATCCCCCCACAAATTTACGGGGATGAAAGACCGTCTGTTTAGGTTGTTGATGGAGGGGGGAGAAGATGGCAACCCACTTGAAAAAAAGGGGAGTTGAAGGAGGTAGCTATCTTAAAATTCCTATAAGCTATTTACCCAGATAGTAAATAAGCCTTCGTTAGAATAAAGGTATAATCAGGTAATCCTCTTTCACATAGTGCCTGCCTCGAATTTAGCCTTCTGGGTACATTGATGTACATTCTGCTGGGCATTCTGACCAGGTACATTTAACCCATCTCATTTGCGTCCTTACGACCCATGTCCGTTTTCCAAGGCTTGAGCTGCAACGGTGATAGTGGGCGAGGAAATGTGAATCCATTAAACTACGGGATGCAGTCTTTGGATCCTTATGTTAAAACAACCAGCAAACCTGTAATCCCTGGTTGATTTCCCCCAGCCTCCTCTCCTGTAAGTGTTGTCTGGTCAGTCCGCAATCGCCCCTCAGTCTCGAACCCTGACTAGCGGAACGCCCCCGTGTAGCTGCCTTTGCACCACCACGTAGCACAGATCCGCGTGCGTGCACCTTCAGTCAAGGGCAGCAACTTGCGCCAAAGGTGACGCTGACCCGTGACGGGTAACGTCCCACGTGACTCGGCACGTGAAACTCTTGTGAAGGTTGCGATGTGGCCCAAACTCGCCGGACACTCGCAGGGCCCTATCTCGAGAGTAAGAAAACTGCTCCCGTACGGGCCACACACACACATCCCCTCTCATCCCCAAATCCTCAAGCTTCTGGAAAGCGCGCCGACTGAAAAAAAAAAGAGAGAGAGAGACTGAGAGCTGTTGTTCCATGTATTTAGCAGCCAGTTCCTGCATTATACATTACTTTTCTTGAGAGCCTAGCCTACGCGTCTCCATGTCTTTGATGTTTCAAAAATAATCGTCTCAAAAACAAAAGACAGAAACACGCAAAAAAGAAAGAGAAAGAGATCACCGCACAGTTCTCTCGTTTATATGCGAGCCCATGCACCTGTCTAAATCCTGCGAAGTAGTAGTAAAGGAAGAAGAGGGGGTGCGGAGTGAGGGGTCCGAAGTCATTATGCAACAGCCTCGCTAAATATTTGGCTGGGTAGGTGGGGGAGACATGTGAAGAGGGTATTCGTTACATTTTATGCGAACATTAATTTAGGTAGGCAGAGTTATGTCCCATATCATGCATGACATAACATCAACAGCATCCACTACCCTGTACCAGTGTACCTACTCAATCAAAAGCATCTTTAAATTCTTTCTTTTTCTTTTCGGTGTTTTCCTTTTCTTCTTCCTGTTCTTTTTCGATTTCTAAATTCTTTGACACTGGACTGATTCCTAATCAGCTTTCTACGCTGCCCAGGGCATCTGGGCTTCTCTGGTGGGTCTTGATGTACGCGGCAACTGAGTAATTATTCTATTTTTAGTTTCACCGACTAGCCATGCTCTTCTGTTTATCAGTGTGACTGTAATCTACATAATCGCGGTTCCCTGACCCTACAATTAGATTTGTTGTTTAAACGCTCCTTTTTACAATCATGAGCACTCTGTGGGAGTGTATTATCCGTGTAAGCTAAGGATGGTCGGGTCCCGACTCCTCGCTCTTCACTTGCGTGTGTGTTGGAGATTGGTTCCCAAAAAATAAACGAAATCTGATGCGCAGGAGTGACTGGTGCTTTAGAAAAATTCAGGAAAAATAAAAATTTTCACACCATCCCTTAAAATTGTTGGGGTTTTTCGTAGACCTTCATATAAACATGTCAGCGGCTTTTTCGACTAGTCGTGGGAAGCAAAGTACACACCGATAGACAGGTGTTTATATTTTTGTGATATTGATCCCCGATTTCAATCAACAAAGAAACAATGAAAGCTTATGAGAGAGGTGTCTCGGTGCCTGTAAAACTGCGTCACTGACATCAGCTAACAAGTAATGACAAAATATCCGCTTTCCTACTGTGTTTATGACACGATGTTTCTATATGCGAAGAGACCTCTGACCTAAACTCTCATGTTTTCTCAACCCTCGGCAACAAACTGGTCAAGTTTTCAGGCCTTCTTGGCTAATATTCTTTATATTATTGGAAGCTCTCTTGCGTGAGTTACACACGTTTCTAAGTGAACAGAAAAGACATTAAGGGAATTTTGATACTAGGTGCAGTTATGACTTTTAAAGTAACGAGCAGAATCTGAGGTAGTGAAATATTATTTTCAGTAGTGTCTTAGCGTTTGTTGCTGACTAACAACTGGGTTTGCGCTCCGTACGTGTGTGTGTGTTTTCTAGGGAAGGAACTGCTGCTTTCAGAAACGGAATAAATTTTTAAAGAGTTGCATACCTTGATATTTCCTTCTGATATGACGTCACGATTCAGTTAACTTTTTTTAATGTCAGCATAAAGTTCGTGCGTGAGTGCTTGTGTCAGTGTGTGAGTGAATAAACAAAAGCGGACATTTACACCAGGCATTAGTCACGCTCACCTCGTCGCAATGCGAGCCTGACCAGCGAACAATAACAAAATTCAGTACTGCACAGCGGTATTATCAGTTCGCGACATCTTGTGCAAGGTCAGTAAGTTCTCGTGACACCAATCGAGGAAACTGAGGTCTGCAGGTCACCGTTGTAGGCCAGTTGACTCAAAGAACACCAGCCATGCCGCCGCCAACACCTCCTTACCGTCCAACTCCCCTAACACAGTAAGACGGTGAGGTGAAAACACAGACCAACTGCGCTAATACAATAACAGTCCAACTGGGCTAGTGCATAATTCGAGGAGAAGAAAGACAACAAAAAAAAACCAAGAAACAAAAAACAAACTCAGTTCTTCGGCAAATGCTACGGCAGGGAACTGCTCGAAGCGGGTAAGTACTCTCCTTGGTGAAACGCTTATTGGCACTGTTATTTCCCCAGCCTCTTGTAATGACCAGTTTTGCCGTTGATTCTGTGAACACGTACAACGCGTCCAACAGTGTGTGTCGATGTGCACATTCTGACGATGGTGATTTTATGTCAGTCAAGAACCAAAAAAAAATAAATAAATAAAAAATAAAATGTGGGGGAGGGGCTTCGATTTAACAAGGAAGCACCGCTGATAAAATATTGCGACACGCCGTTTCTCACTTTCGTAATAAGGCAAAAAGGTATTTGCAAACATTGTTGGCTGTAGCTATTCCTGTCGTCAAAAGAGTGAGAGAGTGGCTAGTAAGAGGTGCGAGTAAAACGTGTTGGTAGGACGAAAACCTTCTTCGCTTGCCTTTGCTACCTTTATTTGCACAGCTGCATTAAGTAGGCACTAACTGCACACGTTGATTTGAAACAAGCCCCTGATCAGCGTTACCTCAGTCAGCAGGCCACACCTTTTCCGCAACGACGACATCTACAGAACGGCTGCAACTCCCTTCCTACTCACGGGGTTTCCACTCACGCGCCAACGAATGCAACAGTCATGTAGTACTGTGTGCATTTGTACAGCCAGTAGCGGCAGGGGGGAGGGGTGATGGGAAAAGGAAGGTGAGCCAGTGCGAAACACAATACTAAGAAACAAACTTGCCCAACTTGGAATCACAGGCAATACCGGAAACTTCAAAACTAAAATTATAATCCGCAATCAAGAGGACAATGTGGAGACCCAGATATGCAATCATAAACCGGAATAAACTGCTTCGTGGAACCAACTGAAATATACTTTAGTCACAGATCAGTAACAAAACATTTTCAGTAAATTTATGTATTAACCGTCAAAGAAAAGGAACTTAAAAAAACTAGTTAAAAGGGTATGAAGAATTGGAAAACGCTTGTAGCGCTGAATTTTTTGCAAAAAAAAAATTAATTGAACAAATTATTATTATCATCAAAGAAAATGTTTGTTTACAGTCTGGTATATGTCATCAAGCAGTATCCTGAATGAGCATGTACGAACCTTTTTGTTTTTCGGAGGCCTACCGCGCCTTGCAGGCACAGAGGAACTCTTGTGGAGGCCACTGGAGCCCGAGTGAGGGGAGGAAACAGAAGTTTTGGCAGTTTTCATGATGTCTGTGTGTCTTTCCACAAACACGAAGGACCCGTCTGATACTTTTTCTAGGCGCCCTGACTCAATTTCCCTCTGCAGAATGCTTGCCAAGGGACTTTTCAGTTCATGAAAACCTTCAAAGTTTTCCTCCAGCCAGCTCGATATTTCTTCTTCGGTCACGCCTTGTCTTCCGATCGTGTTACTTGCCGAATGTTTATCGTGTGAACAGCTCAGCGTCCGCACTGCTTCCAGCAATTTTTTCCTGGCAGCCGTAGAATTCAAAACGACACCTTCTAGATGGCTTTTCTTCCACTTGGCAGCGTTTCTGTAACTGGTGCTGCCTTTGTAATCGACTTTGATTACGGTTTCCGAATCGACTAGATTTTCTATATTAGCTTCCGTTTCGCGAAAACTCAAGCCGAATCGGCGCTTCACCATGTGGCAAATACGCTGCAGGTCAGGTCTCGCTTTGCGTTTCCGCAGCTGATCGATGGTTTCCAGTATCCATTCAGCACAGCGGGGATGAGACATGGTAGACCTCCAGGGAATCCTGTACTATGGCTTTCCTTGACATGGGAGCGGTTGTGTCTGGGCCCAAACTGACCACAAACTTGCAGCTCGTCGCTTCGCCTGCTGCGACCCAGGACACGGAGCGCCGCCACTGCGCATGTGCGGAGGCGCTCAATAATGCATTATGGGATCGGAGGGTGGCTGGCTGGCTGTGCCAAGCGAAGGCGGCGGCGGGCGGCGGCGCGGGTCAAAGCGCGTGCGACGAAGAGATGTTCATGTTCAGACAGTTCCGCATTCCAATCGCAAGTCTATGCACGTGGCTTGCTATTAAATTTCAATCTCATTTTGCGTGAGAGAAAAAAAGAGTAAAATTGTTTAAACGTTTTTTTTGAAAGCATGTGCGATTATTAAACATCAGTGGGCTTCGTCTGTCACTTTCAGCAACAGCAAAAATAATTATGGATTTGCTAGGTTTTCTAATTTTTCGAAACTTTGCTATGGGGAAAAAAACAGAAAGTTATGTATTTTCCTTGCATTAAAAAAATTATTCTGAAAGTTCATATGTACACGAAGTAGAAAAAAAGTCCGTGTGATCTTCCTCGCTGCATGGCTCGCTCACGCGTGGGCTAGTTTACAAATATAAATTAAGATGTGACTTAAAAAGATGACGTGTGACATTTTCTGGCTAGTGATATGGTTAACCTTTAGTTATTTCTAAATTTTTTTAATAGGATGCATGTTGTTTAGATGGCTGGTTTTCCAGTTAAGACGGTCATAAGACTGATCTACATCATGGCGGAAATATAGGGGTGGTTCAGGGGGTTGAGTGGAAATAATTTCCTCTATTCTGGCGTTGTCGACAGGTTTACACCACAGAGAAAGGCGATATATTCTGGGTTTGACATTAGTTTGAAGAAGACAAAATGGCCAGATTCTTCAAGCTGTGAGCAATCACACGGGGCGTAGCAACAACTCAAAGGTCACAGACCCTTGGCGGGTGTTGACTGACTAACGTACAGCAATAATAATCGTACAGCACTAATGGAAAGACTAATGGAACACAGTATGGTTCAACGTGGGCGTGTTTGCCTTCGGCAATACTAGCTGACCAGTGTGATGTGGCAAACTTAACTAAGTCCCCTGACCTTCGTTGTTGGATTAGAGACAAGGCAGCTGACAGGGCTCAGCAAATGCGATCTGCCCTCTGTCAAATGAAGCATGGCCGTAATTAGATGAGTAACTTCGTCTTAAAAAATTACAGAAAATATTTTTGGAACTGCACATTTGACCCCTGTCCACACAAACAGTATAATTAAGATACTAGTTTGCTTTTCTCAGTAATAGCTTTCTATGACAGCTTTTAATAGACGGTAGGCTTAAAAGGGATGCAAGCTTGTTCTCATTTCTTTTTCAATCCTGTGAAAGGCAATACGAGATTCGTAAATGCGTAGAAAAATGAAAGAACACTGTGGGATATCAAGTTGTAAACAACATATATGGCCACTTGATAGATACCAACAGCACTTTTTTGAATAAACAAAAGTAGATAATGTGGTCGATTTTTTAAAATATATGTATACACGTGCGCGCGTGTGTGTTCTTAAGTGTGTGTGTGTGTGTGTGTGTGTGTGTGTGTGTGTGTGTGTGTGTGTGTGGACTTTGTTTTAGAGGCTATTATTTTTGATTACGCCATCACTCCACTACCATGCATTGTCAAGGTTTTGTGTAAAAGTGTGTAAAATCAGACATCCGTCAGGTCCCAGGAGTTTAGATGACGATACGTACAGTTCTCTGACTCGCTGAAAATTATTTCCTCGCATGATTTCGCAGACCAGATTTTGGTGCTTTCACGTGCTCTCATGTTTATGATGGATAACAGCCATCTCCCCAAACCCCTACTAGCGATATATATATATATATATATTTTATCGCGTTCCATGATTTGCTGTATTTTTCTGTATATGCAGATAGTCCCGTTTTCAGCTATGAACAATTCTAATAATTTTCGTTTTGTCATGAAGCTTATGGGTCCTAGGAGAGTACAAGCACAATTATTCCTGAAGTCACACATGCCTCCAAGAGTTGTAAGTGTGGCACTACTTTTTGTCGATTCTTAAATGATGAGAAAGGCAAGAAGGCTCGAATACCCAATTATAAAACATGCTCCAGCGACTGAAAACAACATTGAATGCTATCCTGCAGCAAAATAGAAAAAAATAATTCAAAGAAATTTTTTTTTAGAAAAAGTCCTAAATGTTGGAAGGTACTAACCCCAACCTACATAATGAGAAAGGAGTCGGTGACCAGACACAGGTGATGACCTGATACAGGTTGTCAAGTCCTTTCACAGGGCTGACACAGGTCTGAACACACATAAGGACCTTCTAAAGACATTTTAAGGACCTATTCTAAGGACCATTCGAGGAAGTGTTTGTAATGTGCAGACAAAACTAACTACAGGTCATCTGTCATTCATTTAATTTCGTTTATTACAGATTTCTAGATATAACCTGGGGCACAATTTTATTAGCAATTTTCTTGGTGTTTCTTATTCTTCCCATATTTTTTTGTTTTCAGGTGTACTTTTAAACTAGTTGCAGTCATGGAAGCAATAGTAAAAGATGCATTGCATATTCTCCCCTGCGCTTTTTTCTTTTCTCCCCTACAATATACAGTTTCTTGTAATCTTTTTCTTTTAACCATCTATAATGGAAACTGCACATTCCAACTTTCTAGGAATGATTACTTTGTTCGCTGTCTGCCCCTTGCATAAAAAATTTCCTCAAGTTTCTTTTTAGTTTTTACAAGTGCTGCCTTTCACTTTTCATGAGTGGAAGGTAAAATGATTCTTGGGACTGAAGTAGGTCAAATCCAGACAACACACCGCATTTTTTTCCACCTCTGAAGTTCACAAAAAGTGACAGAAATGAACCAAACTGAATATTCTGACAATAAATGCTATGATTTAAAGCACACACACGCACGCACACACACACACACGCGCGCACACACACACATATAGATACTTTAGACAATAAAATATATTATTTTCAGGTACTGTATATATATATATATATATAAAGTATCCCGCATAAGTGAACAACTACAGTTAGCTATTAGGCAGCTATCTTAGTTTTGGGCAGTTTCTTTAGCTTTTAGGAAATTTTTATAAATGTATTGTATTATATGGTTCTTTTCCACCTCTCAAAAAACTGTGGTCACCATCGTCATAACATTATCCAACTGTATTACATCACATTTGTTAGTATGTCCACATTGTTACTCAATTCATCAAGTTCTGTTTTTTTCCTGACATGATCTGCTTCAATCTGAAACAATGACTTTTCTTTTTTTTTTTTTAATGGTTCCGTCTTCTGGAGGAAGAGTGAGTCTTTTTGGCTCCCTCCTCTCTTTTTTTTTTCTTTCTTTTTCTTTCTTTCTTTCTGTGTGTGTGTGTGTGTGTGTGTGTGTGTGTGTGTGTGTGTGTGTGAGCGAGAGAGAGAGAGAAAGAGCCTTTAAAATGGTGCATGTTTCTTTTAAAATAATAAGGCGAACAACTGGCTTTTTTCTTTAGTCAGAAATATGGGATCTGAAAAAGCTATTCTAGAAGGAATTTTTTTAAAAATATTAGATTATGATCATCTTTTGCAAGTTTTTCTTCTCTTTTGGCTGTCAAGGTTTCCTTATTTTTCCACCACATCATGCTAATTTCAGTTTTTCAAAATGTCGAGATTCACAAGTTCTTCAGAACAGCAGTGCTTTTTTTAAAGTTTCCTAACGTATAAAAACTATATAAAGAGGAAGTTTTATGTATATTTTTTTGGAACCAGAAGTCTTAAAAGAAACAGCTCTTATTCCAATCAGCAAACTGCATTTAATAATTACCTGGAGGGAACAAAAACAGTTTTAATATTACGTCAAAAAAATTATCTGTAACAACGAGATGATGATAATACTGACTCAAATGGCAAGTTGGCAACAAACCTTAAAAATCATGCACCCCATTGTGTTCTGTATAGCTGTCTGTAAAAGTAGCCCTGTTTTTGTTGTTTTTTTAATTGTTGGTCACTATCCTTTCCCCCTTCACAAATACTACCCTTCACCTCTCAACCCCTTGAACCCTCCAGTTGTCCCTGCGAGCTTTTAATGAGGAACTTCATGCCTTTTATACCCCTATCCTCATGACATTTCTGTTCTGGATAGTGATAGTTAACACTCCCTTAACAGTCGCAAATCGCTTTAAAACATGCACTACGAGCAAAGACTTTATAATATATCATTTTTGCTACCATTAACTACGATTGTTTGAGTTGTCTTCCTATAGTTCCTCATGCTTTTTCACTGCCAGCCATTCTGATTTTTTTTTTACACCAATTTGGTCTTTCTTTCAGTGTGGAGATGTTGCATCCATATTTATGGCAGAAAGGAATGGTTTGACGTGGGGGAGGGAGGTGAGGATCACACGCGGTGCCGGTTACAAAAGTAGTCATGCTTCGCTACTCGCTTCAATCTGACCTGCCAAGTATCCTCACTTCTCCCTCCCCGAGTCAAACCCTTTCTTTATGCGAGACGTTAGAAGTTTAGCCTTATTTAACCTCTCCTAGATTGTGATAGGAGTATGACGAGTTTTTGAACAGTGGAGTGTGAGAAGAATAGTGTGAACACATTTTACACAAAAGCATCTCTCTTTTTTTTAATAAATCTGACCGCAATTTATACAGACCCATCAAAAATAAGCCTTATTTTGCCTATCCCTAAACCTACGTATAAGTACCAATATAAGGATCGCACGTACCGTCTGTCAGATTTCTAATCTCGTGACTTCCTTCTTTCATGGAATTAGCCTGCCAATTCATTTGTTAAAAAAGAAAACAAGCTAATAAACAGATTTTTACGCGCGTGCTACAAATGGCAGCACGGGAAAAAATTGTCGCGTTTTTGTTTTGTCGTGAAAATGCCAAAATTGCTATTGCCTTGATCAAGAGGGAGTCAGATCGACCTTCTAATATTTACTCCCTATAATTTTTTTTTTCGACTGCAGTTTCTGTGACGATTCTGGACTACTTCGTTGCAGCTCATTCAGCCAGACGATCGTCCAGCCGTAAAGTGGTGACACACGTGCACTCGTGGAAGGCTGTCTCGCATGGCAAAACGTGCAACGCACACAGACGCAACAAAACACGGTGTTATTTGTGCCTGAACCACTGGTGTAGTCAGCAGTCACTGAAACATTTCGCTGACCGATGCTGTTGTGCAAGATTGGATGATTTCTTTTAGAGAGAGAGAGAGAAGGACGAGCAAGAAGATTAAGGGATAATGTGCCTCAGGCTTCACGTAACACATTTCTTTCAAAACGTGGCCCGTATCTTAAGACTACATGATGTCTTTAGGTGAGCACAGCATACATCCGGACACCTGGCGCGCGTGGACAACAGACGACAGATCGCGAGCGACGTTTTAGTGACGTCAGTACCATCGTCAAATACAGCTTACGTCACAGACAAATAACTCATCGCGTCTGGAGCTTACGCGCTTTTTTTTTTTTTTTTTTTTTTGTTTTCCTCCCAAAACTATTTTGGGGGAGGAAAGATTGCTCGCTTTCGCTGGCAACTGTTTCTGTTTGGACTGTCGTATATTTTCGGCTGTTTGGTTTAAGTCTTCGGGCCACGTCCGTTTGGCTTTACAAGACGACGACTCAGTCGCAGACCAACATATCATCAGACTTGCGGGCAGGGTCATGGCCGTTGCTGAGCCGAAGCTGAAGTAATCTTTTGGAGCTGTAATCGATTATGTGATGTGGGGTATTGTGAACCGTGTACGGCACAATGTGGCTACATTCCGATGGGTCAGTCCCGGGCTTTCTACAATTGACTCTTTGTGGGCTTAAACGGGACAATTTTCGGTCAGTGGTGAAGCTGATGCTTTGGTACAATTTTCCACTAAGCCCCATTACAGTCTCATAACCAGGGCTCATTCGAGTTTTTTTTTCCAACAGATTATTTACTTAAATTATTTTCGTACTTCGTCTAATTTTTCTGTCAACGTAAAATCATTACCACGCACAACTACATCAACTTCGTACAGACTGAAAAAAACCCATCAACAACAAATAAAAACGAAAAAAGAAGAAGACAAAAGCCATACAATTATTACATCGAATTGCTGTTTGGCACATCCCTCAAAAATTAAAGCTGGCAGCCAGTGGCAGGTATACTATACATACTCATGAAGTCAGTATATTCCTTTAAATGGTTTGGCTGTATGGTTGGTTCACATGATTCGGACATTCCTTTCTTCTACATCAGTGACTCCATATCAAGTGAAGGCGATTAAAGAGAGGGAGGAAAATTCTGGCCAGATATCCAACAGATCTCCACGAAAAGCAATGCACACACGTCAGAGATGAGAGATACCCTATCGAGATAGTGCTGGAACACGGAGGGATTTTGGTACATACCCGACTAAACATTTATAACGTTTCCAAAAAAAAACAATTTTGCTAAATTTTATTCGAGAGCTGTTCGATTCATTTTCTACATGCTTTGTTACAGGCATGCGCATCCCTTCGTGCACACTTCATCGCACACGTACACGGGTGTGTCAAATGGTCGTGGGTGGAGGGGGGGGGACATTTAAAAAAAATCACGAGTTATCGGGTCTGACATGCGTGTGTTCAGATGGCTGCTTTCTCTACGGTGCTAACGAAATTCTTTTGAATGGACGACTTGTACATAAACAATCATTTTTCACCAATCAGAATTCACAGAGCATTTATGCTTTCCCTTTTTTCGTCTAGCAAGCATGTGTGCAGAGTAAAGTACATAAGGAGAAGGCATTTGAAAGTTTCGTTTTCAATCTTCTGTCGAAATGTGTATGTGGGAGGGCAGCACGCGATGGCACTGTCGATTGCGCTGATTGGTTGATAAAGCAGATGTCAACACAAAGTAGTGCTGGCCACCTCCCAGGGTACACCTCGCTGGGTCACCGCGCATGCGCTCTGGCTTGTAGTTGCGACAAGAAACCTCGTGAAGACCGTCCGTGCACTTTGAATGAAAATTCTTGAAAGAGAACTATCGTTTGATGCGAGGAAGATTTCATCATGACTTCTATAAATCCCAAACGTTTTATCTTGCAAGCTATTGAACATCTTCGAGGGCGGAAAGCGCGACCCGATCTTCACCGAATCTGCAACATGCTGAAGAAAAGGCACAGTTTCAACTTTGCGGACACGACGCGCTGCATCGAAAACCTGATGGACATGGGAATTATTATCAAAGTGGAATACAAAGGAAGTATCAGCTACCGAGATGCAGCGAGGTGGAAAAAAGGACATGTGGCAGGACAGATCATCAACTCCGACGTTCTCGTGTCCAAAATTCAAGGTGCCATAGATGCCATTGAGAGTCAAGCTAGAGCCGCAGACGGCAACCATGCAAACGGCTGCGGAGACAGTGCCAATAGTACAGAAGAAACTGGAGGAGCGACCAAAGAAGAGATCGAGCAGCATCTTAGGTCGCAGACCGGCGAAGCAAACTGTCAGCTGTCGGGAGATGCTATGTTCGAAGCGCTGATACGAGAAGTTGAGAGACAAACTCTGCGCAAAATTTGCGACAGGTATTTCGTCGGCAAGCGGGTTATCCCGTCTCCGCAGCAGCGCCGCAGCCGCTCGCCCGTAAAACTCTCAGAATCGTCGTCAAAAGCGAAGCGCGCAGTGTCCGCTTCTCCCAACCCAGATAAAGAAGATTCGTCTTCTGATGCCGGCAGTGTCAGGAAGAGAGGTCGCCCCCCATCTAAAAGAAAGGTGCGTACATTTTGAAAAAAGGTTTGGTCCGGTGTAGCGGCAGTATTACATTAAAGAGCCATTGCATATTGGCAAGGGAAGCGACTGCAATTAGGTACGATTTTATAGGCTTTTCAGAGTAGTCCGCGTCCGAATTTCTACTCACGGACAGACGTTCCACGCACAGCAGTGGATATATGCGCATTTATCAAGTTTTGTGCGCAATGGTAATTTATCCAATAGTATTCTCAAATAGCAGAAGTACGAAGCGCGCACATTTGTTTTTGGAGGAAAGACTACGCCCCTTTTGGACTAATTTGTGCAGTTGCTTGTCCCTTAGTTTGAATGAAACTTTTACAGAATCCACTGTGGTTCATTTTGATGTAGAAGTGAATAATTTCTTTCCTTATTTGATAGTTAATGTTAAAGTTTATGTACAGAAAGTTACTGGACCGAGAACACTGTATTGCATGTCACCATTGTCTGCTAGTTTTGTCAAATTTGTTTAAATGTAGCAAGAACTAGGAGTACAAGTTGCCATATTTTATTGTGTTTGTTTTTATCCAGCTGGGGAAACTTAGAATACCAGAAATTTACTGCAAAAAAAGCTGTAAAGTTATGTCTTTGTACTTCTGCAGTCAGCTTTAAGGAACAACCCAAAGGGTTTGCATTTTTTGCAGATACAATAGATAATGGCGATATAAAACTAACCTGTAAATTCAGCCTCCAAAACCCATCCATTAATAAATTATCTAGTAATAAAGTACATGCGATCAACGAGTACCGCTAACAGTGTATTACGTCACATTAGTACACCAGTCACAACGTTGCCAGTAGTCAACACCAAGCAGAGAGAATGAGTGACAGTTTGGATTATTCAGACGCTGAAAGTTTGCATTTATCATGCTATAGTAGCAGTTTTTCATAACCGGAGGAAACTGCACAAATGAAACTATATGTGTTCAAGCTCAAGGATTCACCAGTCTGAAACACATCGAAGATAATGGTGGCGATGAAGAACAAAAGTTGGATTGCTAGGTTTAGATCTGCAAGTAGATGCGTGCTATCGATTCCAAATTTTTTAAAATTCCCAATTATTCAGGCTGATATTTAATTTTAAAGCAGTTATTTCAAAGAGCTTTTAAAGGATGTCAGTATTGTCAACAAGACCTTCAGATTTACATGTTGGGGTGGATCATTTTGCCCCCAAACCATATCACCCCAGTCATATTGCCATAACATCTGAGTCAAGTTGTCCTAGCCATGACCATATCATCCCAAATAAGACAACACCATCCCAGCACCAAAAACAGAACTGTCCCCGGTGCAAAAGACTGTTCTGGGATAGGCGTGAAGTATCCTCTGGCTGCTGGCTGTCAAGTTGGTCTAAACTTTAAAAGCCAGTCATCATGTATTCTTTAGCTAGAGGTTTCTTTTAAGTGTATATGCAAAGATTTTCTGTTTAGGTGTCTATGCACACACAGACACATACACCACATCAAGATTCTTTTGAAGTGGTGTTCACACCCAACAATAGTGGTGTAGGTACACTACTGTAGTAAGATGTGCTTTAAGCTAAATGAATATTCAAACAGCAACACCTCTGCATATAATAAATATTATGTGGATTCATATAGCACATTTTTTAACTGCAGAGTATAACAGCAGACAGAAACAAGTCATACAAAAATTTCGAAACCTAAGAATAAGTGATAACAGTTTAAAAAAAATTTGTTTCAAGAGAAAATCGTGTTTATCTGCCATTGTTATATGTTCTCAGTATGTGGATTTCTTTGCGGCCATGAATATGTGCTATAAAAATCTTCAACTATTATTATTATTATTATTAATTTTTGTTTAGTAAAATGATGGCTAAACTTATGTGCATTACTCTGTTTGAAATAGACGATTGTGCTTGTTTATACATAGTGTTTGAATAATGTATGGTTCTATTGATAATATCTAAGGTTAACAGCTGCTTGTATCATCAGTGATTGATTCATCATTTGTCACCTAACCCAGGCCTGGGGCAATTGGCCTTTCATTGTTGGGATGACATGGTCTTACTTGGTAAAATATGGTCATGGCTGGGATGATTTGATTCAGGCGTTGGGGCGATATAATTTTGGCATGAAATGACCGGTAACCTTACAGACCCACTAGACACACATATGATTTGGAGCTTGTTATTCAGTTATTTATGTATTATTGTATTATTTAAGTTATTTCTATACATCAGAAACTCTGCTGCTAGTATAGCAGTTCTGTTGTTTCTTTGATTATTTATAGGCATTTCCTGCGACAGACTGTTGCTGTTACTGTACAATATATCATTGGATTAAACAAATGTGGTAGAAGGAAGAAAAAGAGATTTCACATCAGATTCACATAATAATATTTACATCCTAAATGTTGTTTAAATATGAAACACACGAAAAATATTAGGGATATTGGGCCTGAGTGAAAAGTAGTGTTAGATTATTTTTTATCTGAATGATTAGTGAGAAGATAAAGACATTTGGTATTATTCGTGAGCAGACAGTTTTTTTTACAGGTACTGTAAGTATTAACCTAGTACTGTAGTAATGTTAACCAATTATTAAATCACATACAACAAACGATGGCTTGTGACTATCAGTCTAGTATCTATCATTGGTGTAGGTTATTGTCTTTCTTCACTTTTACAGCGATCGGTGCTTTTGTTGACTCATTTTAATTTTATGGTCTTTCATATTTAGTTCCCTTACATACTATTATTACATACTATTACTCTACTATTTTTATTCCTTATGTTTTTTTGTTTACGTTTGATTGAGCTTGTACATCCGAAGTTAAAAGTTTCTATCTGATAATGCCTTTTCTCTTGGATTGCTTTAACTTCTTTTTGTCGTGATATAGCTTTTGTTGCTGGCACTCAGAAAGTCACCTCCAACCAACCACAAAATATTGAGGCAATGAGATAGTAAATGCTTTTTAATAAAATTGTTTTAATTGTTGCTGATAATTTACCTTAAAATGACGACAGTTGTACAAAAACAAAAAGTCAGAGTGAGTGGTGAGTTCATGTTTAATACAAAAAGGGTTTGTCATTTAATGTGATTAATAACACAGTTTGAAATTGTTTGGAACATTACCTCCCCTCCAGAGATTCAAGAAAAATCATGGGGATGACTTTGAAGTTCTTCCCATTGGAAAACCAAGGAAAGTTGCAAGTGCAGAGACTCAAGATGCTGATACCTTGGAAAGAAAAGAACTTGATTCACCACCAGAACTGGCACCAGAATCTTCACTGCATGACAAATTCCGGCGATGTAATGATGACCACCTGACAGAAGTGCCCAGTCGCCATGAAGGTCAGGAGCAGGATCTGCTAGTGTGCACCATTTGTCACATCAAAGGTGTGTACATTTTTTTAACCTCTAGTGATATCAAATTGTGCAAAATGGCTGTTCAGATTCAAAGGGAATGGCAAATAAACTAGCAAGTTTCTGATACTTTCAGAGATATTTCTACTTATAATTTTGGGTCGCAAAAGAAACAAATTTATGAGGGGAAGAGGTGTTGGGCAGACAGCTTTTCATCACAATCACATGTAAAAAAGAAAACAAATAAGACACTTATTTTAACCTGCTAGAGATTGTAAGAATATAAAAGTACACCATTTGAGTGTTATGGCTAAGATGGCGTCTTTATTATTCTTGTGAACATTTTGAAGCAAGTCAAATTTTTTCATTTAGCTTATGACACGTTCTCTCTTTTTTTGTTTGTTTTGGGTGTGTCTGGCATAGATATATAGTCATTTCTTGCATGTTTTCTTTCAAACACTCATCATTTTCACACTTATCAAGAATAGGTCTAAACACAAACTGAGCCCTGTGAAGAGATGTGCTAGCAATACAAATTTAACGGGTTGTTTATTCATTTGTGAGAAATGATGATGTCCATTTGTAATGCGCAGGTATCCATTCGAAAGAATGCTCATTGCAAAATATGTCATATAGTGGACTCATTGTAATGGTTTTCGTCAGTCTCCAGAGATTTTTTCTTTGCTAATTACATTTGTGCCTGCATCAATGAACATGTGCATGCCTAATAATGCTATTGTTTATTTTCAGCTCATCCTTATTGTGTCAATTATTCTGAAGCACGATTAGAGAGGATTGACCGTAACAGCTGGCGTTGTGTGGCATGCAAGCAGTGCTCTGTATGCAACTCTTTTGTAAAAGCTGTAAGTATATCAAATAATAGGTGTGCACAGGTGTGCAATAGAGAGTAGGATGGAAGGGAGCAGAGTATTTTCCTGTCGTTATGCTATAAAGAAAGGCAGAGGTATGGATGGAATAGGTGAAATATAAGTCCTGGTAAAAAGGTGCAAAACAATTTCTTTACTGTCAGCCTTTAATCGTAACAGTTTAGTGTCAGAAAAGTGACTGCATAGAAGATTTGTTAAGTTACTCCTTTGCTGCACATTTGTTGTTTGCAGCTATGCTGCCAGAATCTGCACATACCAAGATTATTAATATTATTTAACTCTTGCAGGCAATTCCAGTTATTTGCAGTGGATGTGACAAGGCATATCACAGATCTTGCCATCAGCCAATCTTGAAAAAGCGTCCCAAAGGTATGTCAGTATTCAAGTGTGGTTCTTACTTCATTGTGTCATTGTGGCTAGCGCTTTTTAATTATATCCCTAAGTGATCACTTTGAACCTTATTTGGACAACTCAAAAAGCTGGGCAAAACTTTTAAACTGTTACCCTTTATATGGTAGGGTATCCAGCGTACCCAGACTGATTTCCTTTGTGAACGGTTCCATGTGGGATTTTATTGTCAACGTTGATTATGGCCACTTCATTTCAGTAAAGTTTATAGGTTGATAGCATCAGTGTAGAGGTGAAATACTTGTTCCAAGAACATGATGCACATGTTACCCAAGAACTGTTGTGCTTGGAATTGCACGCAGTGTCCCTTTACTGACTGAATAAGGATGACAGCTCATTTTTGTTTTGTTGCAATTGCGTTAGCCATATGCCACTGACCAGACATAGCCTGTGACGTTCTAGACTAAAGGCGTTCTCAGATAGGAAAATTTGATCTGTTATTCCTGCTTTCTCTCTTTTTCCTCTCACTGTCTCTCAGGAGATATTAATGTCAGTGATGTGAAAACATGATTAATATCAGTATCTTTTGATTTTCTTTTGAAGCCACGGATGACAAATCATATAATGGGGAACTGAAACAACTATAGCAGGAATGTGTTAAATTGGCTGGGAGCTATCAGTTTTTCTCCAGTTTTAACAGTGTGATAACATATTTCCTCATGGCAGGATAGAGACCTGCACGAACTTTAAAGGCATTTTGCTCATTTTCAACAAATTTATGAGGGGAAGCTATAGGTACAAGACCTAATGAAAAAAAAAAGATCTTTTCTTGCGGAAGCGTGGCAAACAGATGTTTGTTCTGCTTGTTGATTATTTCTGTTTGTGTGCATATAATTTCCATTTGGAGTTGGAAGCATTGGGGTAAAGTGACTGCTTTTACCTTTCTCAGATGGGTGGAAGTGTTCTGAGTGCGTGGCAGATGCTCAGGTGATGGGTTTAGTGATCAGGCAGCAAGTCGACCACGACGACCTGAGCCTACATGACTCCCTGCCCTCATCAGTCCATCCAGGTATTGTACTTCATGTTCTGTGCTGCTATAGTCTACGTTTTCTGCTTGTTTTTTTTTCACAGAATTGAATCTAATATACAGATAGCTGTTACCTTGTGTGAAAGTGTGGAAATAGGTTGTGTGGTGTGTGTGAGAGAAAAACGTGCTTGCACTCAGCCATGGACATCGATGGGCAGAGGTTAGGGGTTTAACGCTTTGAAAGTGTTACATGTTGAATCATCCAATGTGTGCTAATTCACTTTTTTCTTTTCTTTTTTAAAAGCAGTTTTATGTGAACAAAAGTAGATGATTTTCTGAAAATGTGACGTTTCAAAACCAAGGACTTTCTGCAGTTGGCATGTCCCCAGTTGCATGCAGGTACATCACAATGCCTGAGTTTGTATACCTGTGTTCTGCTTTTGGTAAATTGTCAATTTTCAATAAGATTTATTTTCTTTTTCTTGCCAGAAACTGCAGAGAACAGAACATCTTTTCCACCAACACCCTGTGACTCACCATCTCCTGATAATGTCGATAAACTGAGGTAAGTAGTCTTAGGGAAAGCTGCCTTAGGTGAAATTCCAAAGAATGTGGGTGAAGATTATCAAGAATGACGATTTTAGAGGAGGGTTTAAACATTTTTATTTTGCTAACGTCATGAGAGTGTGTTTTCTTTGTTACGATGTTACGCATTTTGAAATTTCATTTTCTCGCAAATTTACGTTAACTTCTTAGCAAATATTTATCAACAAATCACTAAGCAAAAGATAAGAATGTCTTGGGCACAGTGAGCACTGTGGTTGAAATGGGAATCAAGAAAAAAAAAAGAATGAAATGAAAGCACTATTTTCAAGTAAACTGAGGCGAGGTCTGGTCTTGTGAAAAATATGAAGGGACTGAACTTAGGCCTCAGTGTGTGATTCCTTTCTTCATCCTGGTGGTAAATAGTTGTATCTTTCTTGAGTTGTCTTAAATTGAAGCAGTTCTTCCTTTACTTTTCAGTTGTGTTAATGGAGACACATTTTACTTTGAGAAGCATGAATGTGAATTTAATTTCACCTGAACACTTCTCAGCATGGAAAAATGAAGGAAATTTGTGTTGTCCTTCTCATGTTTTATGACAGACTTTCTGGAACCAGACCCTTTTGGAAAATTGAATCTGTGTTAATCTACTTGTTAAACAGTTTTTTGTCTGTCTGCCTCAGTTTGGTTCATAGTGTCAGGTGTTAGAATCTGCAGCTTTTTTCCCTATGAGTAGGCTTAACCTTGATCTTATGACCTGCTTTCCATGTTTCTTCATTAATTTTCATGTCTTGCTGCAACTGTCAGTTTGGCAGCTTTCCTAGGCTTCCTTCATTTCTTCTACAAGTGTCACCAGGTTTAATCTTTCTTCTCTTTCTTTTAGCCTAGAGCTGGCTGCATGATCTTTTGAAGTAACGCTATGTTGCAGCTATTCAGCATGGTGGTGCAAGAACCTTAGGGGTGGCAAGGAAGCCAGTTTGGGGTAAGATTTGTTTATTGTGCGCACTCTTATTATGTTATGAGACCTGTTGGTCACCAGGAAATAGATTTTAGCAGACAGATTTTTCACTCCACCATTAATCATGTGCTCGTACCTTTCACTTTTACATTGTATAATGGGATAAGCGAAGCAGGTAGAGCACATGGTCAGTGGTAAGGGGTGAGTTACCTGTGGCAGTACCCACAATTTATCAACACTGAAGCAGGTTTGATTTTTTATTATTTTCAAAATTTTTTCACCATCGGACAAAAAGAAAACATTGGGAAAATTTGGTTTGATCAGACATGCAATATTTCTCAAAATAGTTGATGCAAAACAGTATTTCCGGGTAGGCATGAAAAGACGATTGTGCATGAAAAGACGATTGTTGTTCAGCAGCTTTACCTACTGATTTATTGATAAGAGCTCAAAGTGGCTTTAGATATATTTTGTACAAATTTGATTTCCAGAAGGACTGGTCAAATTTACATTATTCTGCAGGGGAAACAATGAAATATTGGGTGCTATTTTATGACAGGCACAAAGTTTGTAGAAGACATGCAGACTCCAGGGGTCTGCAAAGTTGTAAATAGTGTCCTGAAAAGATCTGCAATGTGTGACACTCACATGTATTTGTCACTGGAGGATTTTTAGGGACAGCAGAAGTGTCAAGTGGCTACACTAACCTGTACACCTTTTACTTCGGAGTGTGTTTGCACTATAAATTTGTGTGGGCGACGGTTAACAGTGTTGTGCATGCGAGTATACAGCACAGTGTTTCAGAAGGCTGGGAGTGGTAATATGACAGACAAATCTTTAAGTGGGGTTTGATATCTGTTGGATATTTCAGGACTGGTCATGATAAAAAAAAAAGTGCCACTTCTTAGAAATGTGTTTCTACAGTTTCAAGGTTATTCCTTATTCTCTTGATGTTAGCATTCTTATGGGCTGTCAGTAGTTGAGGCATTTGTGCTTGGAGTTTCGCATATAGTTGGGATTGATATGACCACTTCTCATATGAAGGATTCTTATATGAAGCTGGAAAGCTGAAGATCTTGATAACCTTTTTGCCAGTTGGTGGATTTGGAGCCATTTGAAGACTGGTTCACTTGCAGTCCTCACTGTCAATATCACCAATAGACCACTATAATACTCGGTGACCCCAAGTGGTCATATCTGATTATGAAATAATTGCTTGTGTAAGAATGCAATTTTTTATTTTATGGATAGGTGATAATTTTTTGAGGTGATTTGACATTGCTGTTAATTATTTTTTCTAAGTTATTAAATCCAGACAGAGGTAAGACATAAGAAGGTTATACTTATTTGTGATTAAGGCCTTTGGAATCTTTTCCTGATAAATGAAAGACTTTCTTCCAGCCCAGAAATGCCAGTTTTGGAACCTATTCTGCCCAGACAAGAAAGTAAAGAGGAACGGCGCTTAGTGGTCAGTAAATTTGATGGGCAGTCTTTCCCTGATGTGACAGACTGGTCAGTGAACAAGGTCGTAGAGTTTGTAGAATCTGCAGGATTTTTGGATCAGGCACAAGCATTGAAAGCAGAGGTAAACATTAGCAGACATGGCAGGCTAATAGTTATCATTCAGAAATGATTTGTAACCTTACATGTTTGATTAGTTGTAATGCTGTCATTAATTACAATTTCTTTGACTTTTTTTTAAACTTTCTGCATGTAAAAGCAGAATCCATAGCTTTAGTCACACAGATCAATTTTAGAAAAAGCATGAGAATATGGGAGCGGATGTGGGAAGCGGATGGCCGAGTGGTTAGAGCGCTGGCTTCCAAACCGAGAGCGCGCTGGATCAATTCCCGATAAGCGCAGCATACTTCCCCCAGTCGACCCAGCTGAATGGGAATGGGTACCTGACTCCATAGAGGGTTGGGGAAGGTAAGGCAGCGAGGGAGAGGAGATTGGCACCACCCTCATGTAAAAGCTGGCCCCGAGAAAAGTGGGGTCTCTGACACCTCACTCCCCTACGACCTGAAAAGGTTATGGGATGACCTTTACCTTTACCTTATGGGAGCATCGACATTTGTAACAGTAAATATAATTTGGATTGCATTTGATTGCTGTCATAGTTTTTGAGAAAATATGAAGAATTGTTATCCAAAGTATTTGTGTATCTAGTTACAAGAGATGAACACAGAATATGCCTGGAGGTAGAAATGATTTGTTCTTACTTGCCCATCTATCAAGCTATTTATCGATCTACAAATCATGTTACTTATCTGATAGGGTGAGAAATCATAATCTGCAAGAAAGATTAAAGCACTTTTCTTTAATATATTTTGCATTTTATTAATGCTCTTTCTATTGAACATATTTTGCTTCTTGAATTTCATGTTCAATTTATTTTGTTAGACTTTTACATAATATTTTGTAACATAATTTTATTATTATATAAATTTTTAATTATTTTTTTCTGATTTTTTTTCTCTGCAGGAAATTGATGGAGAAGCACTTATGGACCTCAAACGCAATGATGTGCTCACCAGGTTTTCTCTCAAGCTAGGTCCTGCCTTGAAACTGTACCGCCTGATTCTGAACATGCAGACCAATGGGAATGCAGCAGACTTTATTTAGTTCACACCTACTTTTGTCAGCAAGGTTCACAGCCACAGGGCAGTCCATGCTGCATAAGTGTACTGAAAGTAATGGACCCTTCCTGCTTTTTTTGAATGGTGGCCCTTTCAACTATTTTCAAGAACAGAAGTCAGCCAGGTAGCTGAGGTGATTTAAATATTGCGTGTCTGCTCACCTGCTTTGGCTGACATGCCATCGAGAACAGAACTTTTCCACTTGTGTGTCTGACTTCATTGTAACCTGACAAATGTTAAATGTGATGTTTTGAGGACATGACCACTGTACTTTCCACAGTTATGCATATATTGACTGCAAAATTATTTATTACAAGAGTTGTTTCGGAGAGTAGAGAAGGTGCTATAATGAAAGCAATTTTTTTGTTAATAGCACAAGATAAAGGGCTCACTGGGATAATTCTTTTTCGCTATAATGGCACAAGTCATATTTGATGCCTTCATAATGGCACAAATTATAGTTGATGCCATCAAGGTGTGAAGTGTGGAGTAATAAATGATGTTCGTCTCCCTTCAGTCTCTGTTAAGAAGAAAAAAATTCTTTAACATAAAGTAATAGTTGTGGAAATGCTTTGAAGCTTGCAGTTGGATCTGCCAAGTGCAATGATTCATATTACAGAAAGAGAAGGCAGAGAACAGTGGTGCCAGATATTTAAGAACAAGCATATTCAGGGATACCTTTGACTGACTACAGCAGTAAAAGTCCTTGATAAAGGTCTCATACATGATCTAGGCATGAAAAAATGTCATCGATGTGAGCTAATGGCAAAGTAGCATGAAATGAGTTGAATTGCTCTGAATTATGGAAAAGGTTGCATTATAAACTTTATTAAAATCTTTAACAATGTGGATCATCGACTGTTGTCTTACCTGTTAATTCTATAGACTTGATTGTAGTCCTGACAAGACAGAATCATATGTTGGCACAGTTTTGACTTTAATTTATCATAGCAAATAAGTGCACTAAGATTACTGGGAAAAAAAGATCACTTTTTTTCAAATGATAAGTTAACCTTTCTGAAAAGTTTTGTGATTGATGAGCACAAAATTCCAATTCTTTATAAACTTTCCAAACAAGCATTTGTGCTGTATTATAATAGTGTGGATAAAATCAAAAGTATAACATAGGCGCCGTGGCTTTTTTTTCAGCTGCCGTAATAAACCAGTTAGAATCTCATATTTTTAAAAGAGAAAGGTTAAGAAGTTGATATATGCTTACTCAACACTGATGTGCCAGTAGATTTTAGATCTGTTGCCTTCATTCATGCTTGTTTGCTCCTTATCAAAAGAAGTCTTGCACTTTTGGCTTTTTAACAATATAGGTTGTGAGTCAAATATATTGTAAGGTATAATTATTGCACACTAAAGGAAAGAGTCAACTCATTATTATTTACTGGAAGGATCTAAGAAAGAAGTTATGCTTATAAAAGCCTACCAGAATAAAATAGGCAGTACTTTGCCGTACATCATGTTAACGACATTTCTTTTACACAGGTGATGCAAGCAAGTTTTTTTTTAAATGACAGAAAATGGCGATTTGGGGCAGCGGGTGGGTGCTTTTTATAAATTATGTGGTAATGAGAGATTATTTTCTCTGTCATGATGCAAGAAGACAGACCATGCAGTTTACTCATGCTTTTGCTTTTTTTCTCCTTGTGTGGATCATTAGTGTGGATGTCAATAATTCATTGTACTTTGGTACTGATGTAAGTGGTTTACTGGAGAACTGATTGCACACAAATTACATCTGCACAATGCATTATAAGCTAGTGCTAGACAAGGTTTCTACCGTCACTGAAACTGCTTTTATGTAAAATGATAAATCATTTAAACAACACCTAGGTCTACTGACATGCAATTTTTTTTTTTCAAATGATTGGATGTTATTCATCAACAATACTTATTCCATGAAGAGCAGTCTCCTACTGTGAAGGTACACATTTGATGTCATTTAGAACATGCTCACTAGCTTTAGTTTTGAAGAGGTCAACATACCTAATATTTTAAAAGTAGCGTTAACAGTTTTGACCTTTTTGTGTTCATGCAAAGGTCTGAAGCCTTGTTTCTTGCAAGCAGAAGGGAGTTATATACTCAGATTTAAGAAAGAAGAAATTCTGTCATGCAATGACCTGAACTCATTCATTTGATAAAGTCTTTATCCCCAGTGAGTCATAAAACTTCAAAAGATGAATGATGCCTCATCATGTAAAAAGAACAGAACACATACTGGCTCAGGGATCTTGTTTTGTGAAGACAGTTTTTAATACTTTCAAGGCATCAGTCTGCTTATTGTTGAAAGTTTCAAGGTCTTAGACCTCTTCTGTTTGTGAGGGACAGGTGAAAGCAAGAGAGTACGTGAGTGCATATGCCTGCTTACTTATACATAATAAAATGGCTTTGTAGGTTTTTAAAAGGTTATGTCTAGCTTTTTTTCCCCCTTACACCTTCACTACTGCCTGCAATGTAAGTGGGTTTCTAAACTTTCTAGTCGTGTTTAAAAGAGTCTTAGTCTGCTGGTGCATACTTGTAAGAAAGAACAAATACGAAATGTGGAAAATTTTTGTTTAACAATATTTTGAATTTACTGTAATGAGTGGGTTTGTCTGACAAATTTATTTTGCAGAAATAAAAGCAACTGAAGATTGATATGGGTGTTCTGAAAAGTTTTGGGAAAAAAAAAGATTAGGCACAGGTTTCTTGCTATGTGACAAGTTTCATGAGCTGCCTTCAGCATACTTTGTAATAAACATCACTCTTCACCTGATATCTTTTATAAAACCCAGCAATAAGACACAACAGCAACTATTTCTTCCTTATAAAGAAAAGCATTGTATTGTGAAATGCATACTTTCTGAGCTGTAGAAATTGTGTCGTGTTTTTTTTTGGGGGGGAAGGGGGATGGTGGAATTGGTGTGAAGGTTGAAGGGACTTAAAACTGTTGCCTGGCCTTTTGTTTTTAAGACTGGGGCATGATTTCAGTAGAAAATGGACAGAAGTAGATAGACTAGGACTTTCCAGAGATTGAAGGGTTACGTAGCTGGTGTGAAAAAATATGTGTGTGCATATGCTTTTAGTTGGTTTTGCTGCCAATAGTGATTCAGACTACAACAATTGCATATTATTTGACTTTTGTCTTTTCTTCGTGTTGCAAGATGAAAAAATATGGTTTTATTGAAGTCTTAATATGTGGAGGGTGGGAGAGGATCATGAATGTCCAGGGTTCCGGGCATGTTCTAGTCAAATACTGGTACTATCTTCTTCACATTTAATTTTGAACTCAATGCTATTTTTTGCATATTAATTCACAAGTGTGTGAGATGCAATGAAATGTTGGTGATATTGCTGAACATTAATAGATTTGTGTTTATCAAGCATTAGCCTTTTTAGCTGTTGGTATTGTGCTAGTTTGAAACTTATTTGTGAGGTACATTTTATAGTTGGCTGTACATTTGCTCCTAATTAAACATTTTGATAGTTTTTCTACTTTAAAATTATTTGGAAACATTCAGAACTGGTTGAGAGGCATTACTGCAAGGGAAAAAAGTTATCCTGAGAAGGCATCATGTCAACATTGTGCTAAGAGTAATTCAGTGGAGAGGAACCTCTTCATGATGTTCACCCTAAAGCAGTGTTTCTCAACCTTTTACTTGTGATGCACATCTCCCCAACCCCATAGATGAAAAAAAGGTACATCCGCGCGCCCCACTTAGCTACTAATACCAATATGAGATATGAGAAAATTAGTGCATACGCGCCCCCCCTTGTCAGCATGTCGTGCCCCTTAGGTTGAGAACCACAGCACTAAAGCATGTGACTCTGGATATACGTATACAATGCTTGCTTTTCTTAACTGACTGCTGAATCAGGGGCTTAAGGACAACATCGTCATGTTAAGCTCTACAGCCATATCTTAATTGCTTTGACAATAAATTGGTGCATATCAAGAACTTGATAGAAATGAGAACATTAGCCATTAAATCCCATTAGTTAGCCATGAACTCTTAGCGCTCATTTGAATAGCTTTGTTAAGTCAGTTTTGTCCGACTGATTTGACCATAATACTCCTTTCTTGCGTGTGGGGGTGTGAATGTACACATGACTTTGTGTGCCTCTGGGACGACTGATAATGAAAGTGCAACCCATTTCTTGTATTATTTCTATGTCTTCCACTTTCAACTTTGATTTTCTTACTTGACATGTTTCCTTCAGAAAAGCACTTTCTTTTTATCCAAAGGAAACTTATGAGAATGCTTTTCAGTATTTGTAAATTTCATATTTATTGTAAAGTACATATCAGCTTCATCCTCATGTAAAAAGCCAGTATAGATTCAAAGGAATAAGTTGGCAGTATTTGTTGAACAGTGGAAAACATTCTTCATTATCTTTTGAATGTTGGTCTCTAATATTCTTTTACTTTCCTACTCTCACTATATGTATGTGTGTGGTGGGAAGGGTGTTAGAGGGCACTCCTATTGTCTTTTGCTGCTTCAGGTTTGTTTCTTTACAAGCTGCTGTGTCATTTTGTACATATGAATCTGTGCATTATGGTTTGTATTGGCTTTTTTTCAGATAGAAACATTTGTTACAATGATTGTAATTCATTTCTCTTGACCTTTTTTTTTAAGTTTATGGCAGACTTTGTTAGTAGTTGGTTGCATTTGAATCAAAGTTTGTTTTTTAAACTGGTAGCTCTGACAAACAAAATACCTGAGGCGCTCTTTTTTGATATTTATCTTATAAAAAGCTTCCTAACATGATTCAGATTTTGTATTATAAATGCATTTATAATTGTCAGCACTGTTCCTTGCTAGACAAAGAAAGCACACTTAAAACAATTGAAAGCTTGTTTTCAAGGCATTGATGTTCATTTCAATATTGATAGCTATTACCAAAAACATTTTTTCTTTTTTAATGCACAACTTTGAAAGTCACTGCCAGTATGTGCTGTCAGTATTTGATATGAAAAGTGCTCATAGCTTTAAATTATTTATGTTTATATATGCTTGTGGGAGATATATGTGAAAGAGAGAATGTGTGTGCCTGCATGTGTTGTGTATGTGATTGCACGTGCACATGCCTGTGCATGGGTGGGAGAGATTCAGGCAGTTGTGGTACTCATGTCCATCCAAATTATGTTTCTGTGATCAGGAGATACCAGTAGCACTGTCATGGATGTTTTGCCTCAGTTTCTACTGTCAATTCCAGAACAAAATAAGAAATGTCAAATGATGTACAAAACCCCATGGAAACTTTTGTAATAAACATATATCTCTCTTTGTTTATAGAAATTGTAAAGCACCCATCAGATTTCCTTTTTCAGTTTTGTTACTCATTGTTGCAGTGCAGTCCTCACAATTTGAGGAAAGCAAATATTGAAATTTTTGCATAATTTGTGTTCTTATCAAAGGGTTTGCAATGTGACATTTACCTACTGCCATTACCCTTTGTGTGCTGTGGTAAAGACAAATTTACAAAGCATTTAGGGTAATAATTTAACCAGTCCTGTTAAGGTACTTGTGTGTGTGTGGTCATATATAGCTCTTTGAAAACATCTATAACCATTCCATAGGAAATGGCATTTTTGTGGAAACAAATACATTTGGAAAGAAGACTGAGCTAGTATTTTTGTCTACATTAAAGTTTTTTCTAGATTACAGTGCATTAAGTGCGATCAACTTTTCACAGAAATCACCTGTAAATTTCAACATTCATGAGCTGCCAGCTATAGATGCAGTATATACTCTACCTGAATAACCAGTTAACATTACTTACCACTGTCGTTTGCTCATGCTTAATAAACAAATTAAAATTGTCATCATCCAGTCATCATGATTAATCAAAAGGGCAGAGAGAACTCTGTATATTTTTAGCTCATTCATTGTCAAGGAAATAAAATTAGTCACTAAAAACAAAAGCTAAAACATATAGTTCACCACTGTTGAGATTTTAAAAACTGCATGCAAATGTTTGGTTATAAGTTATTAAACAACTGTGGCAGTTAGGTTTATCATCTGTTAAAAGTTTCTCAGAAGGTTCTTCTGTAAGGATTGTTAATTAAAGTAGGAAAAATGTAGATTTTCCCGCGTGATTACCTAATGGAAAGTGAGGATTTCAGTTCTTGTCCATGCTTCTTAAATATGAAAGTGTTCATTGGAGAGTTCACATAGAATCAACACATGTGCTTGCTTTATGAACAATGGCTTTCTCACATTCAGATCACATTTGGAATCCTTTTTGTACTCATGAGCACGAGGTCAAACTGCAGCGATTTTTTTTCTTGGTACAACAGAGAAGCTGTAAAGCATGTACTAGTTCTTTTATTTATTTTTTTTTAAATCAATTTAGTTTTACTTGTGTTAGTTTTTATTCCTAGTTTGTATTCTTTGAAGTTGCCGAGAATTAGAAGGCAACTAAAATTTCAGTGAGCTGTTACAAGCACGTTTGTGTCAGAATAATCTGTTAATGTACTGATACACTTTCTAAATGTAGAGTTAACATGATTATTTGGTTACAACGAAGTACTTAGCTCTGTTAGCATGTGATGGTGTTGATCTGAATTTAGCGACTTTCTGAGCGTGAAATAAACGACAGTTTGATGAAATCATTATTTCGAGTGCCAACAACAGAAATGTGTACTTGTGTGTTTGAGCAGTAGATGTGAATATGATCTCTCTCTCTTTCACACACACACACACACACATTTGTTGGAAGGGGTTTCATAGTTATAAAAGTTGCTGAGGTGAAACTGTATCTATGAGCATAATAGTTGCTAAGAAGTGCTCTTGCATATGATCATAAAGGGCGTGAGATAGAAGTGCTTAATAAATGCAAATTTTTTTAGTGCACACACCTCAGGAGTATGCTCTCTGCGTTTAAGAACAAAAACAAGACTTGGGCAACATACGAGGGACTGAAGAACAAACATATGAACGACGGGATGATGAACAAAAGTACTGATGATGAATTAAGACAAGTACACACAACTCTGAAAATAATTAATTAAAGAATAATATTGAATAGATACGAAGGAGTGACAGTGTATATGATTATAATAGTTGCTGTCGTAGCCGTTTGCATTTCAAGGTCTCGTGGAGGGCCATCAAGACGGTGAGAATAAGGGGATGCGCCTCTGATCACGTGTCATTGTTTTCTGAACATGGCGCTTCTTCACACGACTGCGCGAGCTCACTGTGAGGTGTCTTGATTTCCAACGAGATAAAACACCTTTCAACTAATCCACTGGCACTTAAAAAAAAGTCTTCTTAATATAGCATAGGGTCTGTAACCTAGCGGCAAAACACTTGCATGTCACGACTACACGCGGTTCAAATTTCAGTTCAGGGCAGTCACTTCACTCTGTTCACAGGACTTGTTGTCCAGGAAATTTTTTCTTCCACTGTTCATCGTCTCTTTCTTATTACCTCCCAATGGGGAGAAATCACATTTCGCTGGCAGTATATTTCTTATCAAATAAATCAACCACTATAGCCCGAGGAAATAAAAGTGAATTTAAGCTGTTGAACCAAGGCGATTGGGCTGTAGGAAGATAGCTAAAGACAAACTTTTACCTTCCTTTGTAAAATTGGGATCTAAGGTTGTCAACAGCAGAGTGGAAGAGAAGGGATATAAGAATTAAAAAAGCTGATCAATGAAAAGTGTGAAATGTGTGTGTGTGTGTGTGTGTGTGTTGTTAATAATGGGAATTTTTAAAGATCCCGTTGGCCTTTCTCAGAAAAAAAAGTTTTTATGTTTGCAAAAAAAAAAAAATGTACGCATACAGAAAAATGAAAGGTGTAAATTAATGCAAGATAATATATTTTCACAAATTTACGTGATTACCTTTCTGTATGTGTTGATGACCGGAGGTACCGCGAGAACTGAAGTGTGATATTCACCCTGGTGTTGGAAAATTGTATCTTGCCCTGAGCATTAGAAAAAATTGCACCCTATGTCACACACACACACTGACGGGATCACTAACACGCACTCACCCAGTCAGTCGGACATTTGCGCATTCTTTCCTTCCAAAACAAACAAAACTAGATCTGTCTCTACGCAAACCCCGTCACATTTAATAAAACTATTCCCATATTTCTTACACACACTCTCGCTTTCTTTCAGAAAAAAAGTTTCAAATCTCCTCATACATTTCACTACCACACACTCATACCCTTACCCTATACAGTAATACAAATAGTCAATTCTTCCTCTCAATATAAATCCGCGGCGGCCAGCCACTATCAACTGTCTCTACTCACTGTTCTTTTCTGTTCACTGTTCAGGGATGAGATGAAGAAAAAAATGTGTCCTTCTCTCCGGCATCAGGAGGTCAAGCCACCACACCGCTCCTCTGAACGTTGCCCTCAAAAGGACAGAATGTCGCACTTGAGCAAACTTTTGATTTTGTTGCCGGCGCCGCCACCAATGGAGGAGCGCCTGTGTGCTGTTCTGAACACAATCTCTCGGGCTAGTGTTCGCTTCTACCCACGGGAGATGGTCTCCCTCTCTCTCTGCGGAACACAGCACAGAGTTCTTGGCGTCCAGCTCTTCTCCCGCTCTCTGTCTTCAGGCCGGTACCTCCTCTGGGGGAAGAACGGCAGACACTAGCACAGTCCTCACGTCGGCGCTTGGGTCGACGGGGTGTTGTCTCAATATGGCTGGCTATCTGGGTAGTTCAGCCTCGCTTTTCTCTTCTTCACGTAAGGTGTCTTGGCCCCTATCGTCTCGACCTCCATTCGAAAAAAATCCCCCCTCACTTGGCGACCGCCTTCTATGTATTCTACCCATTCACCCTTCTCGAACCTTCCATACAAACCACAACTAACAAACGACCAACCCGTGCATCCCGCTTTATCAGTACAACACGCTCACTACACTTCCTTGCATTCTCTCGTGCTTTCATCCATGTCACCTATCCGTGACACCCTACTACGCCTTTAACGTCATAAATTTCGTCCGAACTGCTTCGATGTGTGAACGCGTCCAGGACAAAACTTCTGGGATTTGATAAATAAACAAAGAAGTCAACTGATATTTATAGTTTCCCAGATACGTCTTTATTGTGCAATATAGAACAACTGTCACGAAAGACAGGCACATGTACTTGAGTATTATGCAATTTAGTTACAATCACTGTAGCAAGAGAAAACAGTGACGTCACTGTGGTACAGTTAGAGTCGCTGAAAGGAGGCAGAACACCAGTCTAAATATAAACTTTGTGACAAAGAAAGTTAAAAACATAGACAACTTTTTAAAAACCTTTTAAACCTGGGAATATATAGCATAGCTAAAACTTTACTTGTAAAACATATGAATCGACATTATACAATCTCGGCTTAAAATTTTAAAGCGCGATCCCGTCTAGACATGTCTAGTATGTTATGGTTTGCTGGATGCTAACGAAATCATACCTGTTATCGAAAATAGCCATGTCTAAAACATTATCAGCGACTAGATTTTAAACTAAGTATACGAGACCAGTTCCAGCCATAGCATTAACACTTTATCTGAAATCTGTACACAATTCGTCCTCTTTAACACATAAGCTATAATCAAAACGAAGTGATGTAAAACAACAAAATTACAGCGCTAATATCGCAGAGGTAGAAAAGTTGAAGATAGTCTTGCAAGTAAGGCAAAATAAAACAAAGATATAAGGGTCTTCAAATATTTCTCAATATTATTATTATTATTTTTTTTTTGCAACGTTGCGGCGACCTCTGGAAGAGATGCTGTAGGATTTATTTAGCGAGCTGGAATGTTTTCATATGTCTGTGGACAACCAGCCCAATGGTCCTTCGATCTATCAAAGGAGGAACATGGCAGTGGAGCCTGCTATTCAAGCAACTCAAATTTCGCTGAACAAAATTACCTGGCCGTGTTATGCACACGTCTTTTCATCCCATGAGATGAGTTCATAACAAATCTCTTGCGTGCCGAGTATAATGCAACAATGCACAGAAATGTTTGATTCTCTGATTGCTTGACTCTTTCTGTTGAACAGAAACATGCAAATCGATTATGTACATTCAATTCTCCTAATGTCTGAGGATGCGGGATACGACAAAACAGTTTTAAATGGAAGTTTTTTTTTCTTCTTTTTTTTTTTTACCGTAGAATCCACTCGCCGAAGAGAAGTCTACATTGCCGCAGACGCACAAAATTGAAGAAAAAATGAGGAACACAAAGTGCAGGTTCTGTTTGTTGTTGGCGGTGTCTGCAGGGTGAGGGTGACTGGTAGTCATAGTGACCAGGGCCGCGTCTCAGCGGGGACTGACTGGTTCCCGCCATTTGCAGCACAGGAAGTGACCCATCAGCTCTCCGCCCAACTGCAAGATCTCAAAGATGCTGAGAATAGACAGACCGATCCACAGCCCCACTGTCCCACCCACGTCAGACAGAAACTGTACATCCTGTAGATAGGGAAATACAGGAACTGAGGACAGTTTTACAAATATAAGATGGTGTAACGCAACACGTTGACTTCTAGACACACAGATAAAACTCCCCTAGGTGCGGCCAGTGAAATGCAGTCCTGGAAGATGGGATCTCTATACAAACATCGTGAGTTAAATAAAGAGCGAAACATTAAACCTGTGCGGAATGATCTAAAGGGACCTAACGGAATTTTTACATTTCTCGATAACGTATTTTAACAGAATTTTCCTATCATGGAGGCAGCGTATTTCAACAGATTGTTCGTGTATAAAGTGTATTTCAAACATAACTAAGTAATGCGTGTTAGCTACATTCACAAAATACTGCAAATTTGAGCGACAAGTACAGAACCTCTCATGTGTACATGTCTTCGACGCCTGTGCGAGCTTGCACAAAATCGTTCCGCGTATGAAAAAATCCACTTAAAATCAAGAACAAAATATATGTTACATCGATCTGAACGAGTAAAATACATCGGTTAACACGATATTTGTTAATTTAAAAAATCCGTTCTCTTTGAAAGATAGCATACAAAAAGTCTGTTCAGTTGTCTCAAACTAGGGCCAGACCTATCACTCCACCTGTAGAATGCAATACCGTGAGGGTCTCCCCCAGGTATAAAATCATCTTTCAGTTCAATTGTGCAAATATCATTATGGCACAGACTATTGTAGATTAAGAATGGTTTTACCTCATATGCCACTTCCTCTGAGAGGTTCTGGTAGTTCAGGTCCTCGAAGAAGATGTTCAGTTTCAGGAACTCGTGTCTGAAAAGTGGAGTTCAAATAGTTTTAGTGGACAGGAATTCTGAAACCAGTGTTTAGAATAATGAAATACTTAGTAATACTTAATTCCGTCAAACTGTTTGGTCCTCACACAAAACATGGCATCAGCAGCCTAGCCTTGGCTTCTTTAATCAGCAGTTTTAAGCATCTTAACAACACGATCCAGCCCTTTGTTTTTCTTTTATTTGTTTCTTTGTTAGGTTATTATTATTATTTTTTAATTTTTTTTGCTTATTCGCAAGAATGTTACCAACAAACTAAAGATTTCAGCTCGGTTAAAGCACTCACTAAACACTTGTGTGATGTTCGTGCGTCTTTGAAGGATTATTCTTGTGATGAACCCAGCACTCTATTTCTTGCTCAAGCTCAAGGTAAACAACTTCCAATTCAAGAGAAAGTGTCAGTCTGAGACCTGTCCACTGCCATTCCTGAACTCTGCGGACCCTGCCATCACTTTATTTGGCCGCTCGAGGATAGTTGTTCGCCTAAGAACCGCCTTCAGAAACCAGGGACTTGTATAAACAAGTTTGTGCAGAAACCGTCACCATCAGCTGTAACTGGCGATACGCTGGATGGAATAGTATCGGGGGGAGGGGATGGTGATAATTTGTCAAGGACGGGAGAAGAAAGTTTGTCAGCTTTTTCGGAGAAATAACAGTGGGGAAAATCCGTTTTGCATCATCTTGTAGTGAGAGGCTTAGATGTGAGATACAGCGCTACAAGAGTATAGACTCTGTGTGTGTGTGTGTGTGTGTGTGTGTGTGTGTGTGTGTGTGTGTGTGTGTGTGTGTGTGTGGGTGTGTGTGGGTGCACGAACTTGTATTACTGGACTGCTTGCAGACGATTTTTTTAAAGTTAAGTCATAGAACGAGGCTGGCGTGTACAAAGCTTCCGGTTTAGACATATTCCTTGTTAAAGCTCGCCGAGACTAACAGCGGAAGACTTCGTGAGAGGCTAAGCGTTGGTCTCGGCAGACAGACAGCAGTCCACCTAAACATTCCGTGGTGTGTGTGTGTGTGTGTGCGTGCGTGCGGGTGTGCGTGTAAAGAATCTTCCACAATTATACATATAAATCTCCCATAACTAACAAGAATCATTAAACTAACATAAAATACCAGGTCTCTTCGGCGAGTTTTGTCCAGACTATCTCTCAATGCCTATTAAGTGCCGGTGCCCTAAAGTGCCAGTGTATTGGCAAACAAGTTTCGATATCCCCACCGTTTGCCCCCCAAAACCATTAATTTCCTGCGACTTTGACTCACAACTTTGTCCGGTTAAGAACAGCTTTTGTTTGTCCGAGCACAGAGCAGCTACGTTTCTACGTCCCGTAGTCCGCCAGCCAGTCAAACTTACGAAAGCTCCCGTGCGTCCGTCTGCTTGCTCTGCAGCTGCTGACACACGGATGACCCCTTCTTGCGGCATATCGTCTGCACCAGCAAGTCCTGAGAAGACATAACCAACCATTAGTGACTGTTGTCATTACAGCACAGAATTTACTAGTGTGAACAAACAAAAGTAAATTGTTAAATTTGTTGGTTTCATCTCTCGCTCTTCCAATGAATATATATCTGTGTCGCAATCTCGATGTTGAGCTATGTTTCGCAGTTTAAAAATTTCAATGTAATTAATTCTTTTAAGCACTTTATCATAGTTATTTTTAATTAATGTTTTTATGTTAATTAATATTCAGTATATGCATGTATGCGGTTGTGACAATGTTATTGTACAAGGAAGTGCCACCGAAAAGCGAGAACAAATATTCCATTGTGACTACACGATGATAACAAAGTTCCAGATGTAGATGTGCAGCTCACCGCAAAGGATGATTGAGGCCAGGGTCGCAGTGACATAGTCTTCTCGTATTTTGTGTCCCTGTGGAGAGAAGCAAGAGTCGCTGATGGCGGAGAACAAAACAAGATGGCACCATCCTGTCAAGACGAGCTGAATACAGAGATTTGTCTACTCATCTGTCTACACATCTTTCTATACAAATCTCTGCTGAATACTAGGGCTGTTAGTGCTGGTCGACCTTCTCTACCCTTTCTCTTCATCTGAGTCATTTTTTTTTTTTAGCAGCCACAGATGTGTCTATACAGATCTCTGTACCAGCATATTCACTTCTTTAAGTGAATCATTTGGGGAAATTCGCTTGAAAATTATTTAGTATCTACATTATGTGGAGTTTCTCCTGGGGTTTACTTGGTTGACAGTTAGAGTCTGTCATGTTACAATGATGTATCTTTTCTTCGCATGTATTGTGAAGAGTATGAGACTATTTTAGTGGGAGTTTAGGACATTATTAAATAAAAATCGGGTATATATTTTTATCATCTCTACCGGTATGTCCAGTTTACTTGGAAATACATGGCAGTAGTGATCAACGAAGAATTGTCCTGGGTGTTCAGTTAATCTGTCGGAGAGGTTAAAAAGTTCATATGTTGCGAAGGTAGTAAGAGCGTTGTTTGACAAGAGGACACATCGACATTCTTAATTATTTATTTGAATTAATTATTTAAGTATTGCCTGCTGCTGTGAGATGAATGTTTAAACACGTGTATAGTTTGTACTCTTTAGCATTAATGTTTATACAAGCCAGTGAATAGTCAGAGGCCCTTACGTGCATGGATTGTTGCAAGGGCAGTCTATCAAGCCTTGGGAATAATTCCACTGTGCAGCTTTCATGCACTCCATTTCTGTAAGAAGAATAAGAAACCACACACACACACACACACACACACACACACACACACACACACACACACAGAGAGAGAGAGATTTCTTTTAACGCCTTTTCAGCACCGAACTTTGCTCACTCCCTCGAGAGGAAATCCCATTCATTCTTGTGCGGCTGAACGATATCTTTCTCCGGAACACACATTGAAGACAGCAGGGTCTCCGGTCGGCAGCCATATTATTTAAGTCCAGAATAAAGTGAGGTGCTGGTCACTGTGGCCACTCGGAGCAAACAGTCATCAGCATGATGTTACATCATAATGTTACAGGTCAGGTGGGTTATGCTACAGAAGAATGGATCAAGCACACAACCTTCATCGCACTTATGTCTAATTTCTTTGCTGACCTTTTCCACAGGTCAGTTGGGACGTAGCGAAAAACTGATTGTTCTGATCTGTCCTGTTAAGACATAGTGGAAAAAACTCTTTGAGGCGAGCTGTACTATTGGAACATGGCAAAGAACTGTTTGTATTGCCCTGACCTGTTGAGGCAGAAAGGAAAACTACTGGCACTGACCTGTCAGGTTTCGACATGGCAGGAGGCTCTGAACGTTCATGAGAAAGTTGAGCTGGTCCTGGGTCTCATCCTGACAGCCACACAGGGAGTGAACCGCCGACTGCTCGCAGATCTTCTGGCATGTCTACGCAAACAACAATAACAACAAATAACAGCGATATTTGATGGCTTTCTGAAACAAACGGATTTGTTCTTCAAGGACAGACTTTCTTTTGCCGGGTATTTCAAGTCATATCTGTATCTCTTCTTATTTTTTATCCTCGCGTTTTGTCTTGTAAGTGGTAGGTTTCCCATCTTATAAATTGTAGACCTCTTGTTTCAGCTTGTGTGCCCCTCTCTCTCCCTCCCCCACTATCTCTCTCTCTCTTTTCCACGTCGACCAGTTGGTTTATCTTCTTCATCACAGTGTCTTTATTTTCTACATCTTCATCTACTCAGAGGATATCATGTATAACTATACAATACAATACAATATCTCCTCTATGTGTATCACTGAATGTTACCTAGTCATTAGAAACTGATTTTGCACTCCATTAGTCCCTTAATACATTGATACACGACACACGAAAAAAGCGACAACGAAGGCCGGGGAGACAACTCACCTGTCTTGTATAGAGGACGTTGTATTTCTTGAAAAATGAATCTGTGTCAGTGCATGTACCGTAAGGGGGCCCTTTCCTGTCCACATGAACCTGTTGACAAATATTCCAATAAATAATGTGGTACGTAAGCTCGCACATGCACAGAAACATACATGTGACGTATGTAGGGTACACAGAGACTCAGAAACACATGGAACGTACATAGGGTACACAGAGGCACTGAACTTCGCCGGGGGTACGTAGGATATAGAGCGTTAGAATCTCACGTGACATACGTAGGGTGTACAGAAGAACACATGTAACGTACATAAAGTACACATAGATGCATAAGCACACAATGTGATGTACATGAGACACGTGTAACCTACACAAAAGCCCATAAATACCCAGGTGACTTTTATACACAGAGACCCACAACCACGCCTAGGGTACATAGGATCTACAATGATATAATCCCACAGGTGAAATACGTATGGTAAACACAGGTCACACATGAAGAGTATACAGAGAGAAAGAAAGGCAGTGCAGTCTAGGTTAAGGATAATATTTTCCTTTTTCTGGACTGGAATAATTACAGGTGCGCAAAACTATGAAGAGCAATAAAGGCGAACTAAATGTATTGTGCTGCCAGGGACCAACACAATAATTTTGTCTCTATGGCGATAATCTGATATTATTTTGTACAGCACACCTTTAAGGAGAAGAAAAATCTCCAGGCTGCCTGTGGATGCTGGCATGGATGACAGAAACACGTGATACATGCAAGAGAAAAAATGCATATGTACTCTGAAAAGAAATTCTGCAAGGCGTTTGATCATGTCTGTAAGGTCAGTAAGTCTCAGCGAGGTGGTAAATGGTGCTCAGGCGGGACAGAAGGCATTGTGGGATTTGTGTCGGCAGAGACTGACCATTCTCATGGACACGAAGGTGCTGGATCCCCCTCCCACTGCAAAACCTTCGTCAGCAGGGAAGGGCATGGTGTTGTAGGGGTGCACCACTACCTGCAGCCCCCCTTCATCTGCCGTCCAGCCCCGGATGTACTCGTCCGTCTGCACGAAGAAGATCAGCTCGAGACCTGCACAGACGCACGTGAGTGCATACTTTGGGTGGCAGGCAATGGCATCAGCACACAAACACACACACACACGCACACACGCGCGCGCGCGCACGGGCACCCAGACTCACACGCACGCACGTACGCGCGCGCGCGATACATGGTAAGCATGGTAAGTTACATGGTAAGCAGAAAGGGTGCATTAAGTCTTGAGAGAAAGAAAAGCATAACCCTATTACACTTTAGGTGTGAATGGTGTCACGAGAATATCCAGGAAATAGACTGAGAAATGAAGGGCACATGCGAGTCCTGCTTAACAGCTTTTGTTTCCCCACCAAAAAGAATCAGACTTTCCCCACCACCACCCACCACCCACCCCCCACCTGTCAAAACCAAAACTGTTACCTCCACTCGGTCCGCTTGCCTTGCTGACGAATTTGTCATACTGCAGAGTGAAGCAGTTACCGAAGGTCGAGGACGTGAGACTGGTGAAATTTCTGGAAATTTCAGTTGTTAGACTTAGTATATGCATTAAAGTGATCGGACGTCTTGACCAAGAACAGTTGAGTCAACATAGACTGTGACACCAGTGGCATGGTTTGCTGTTCTTTAACTCAGCATATAAGTTTACGTTTGGTATGTGATGTCTGACCTCTGGACACTAGTCCTTGACACAACCGTTTGAACGCTTGTGGATTTTTTTTCAAGTTTTGTTCTTTCATGTATTTTCATGCTTCTTGCTTTTTATTATTAGGATAATTATATGTTACAAATGAAAAAATACATATTAAAACAGTATTAGAGTGAATAAACAGTAGACTCATTACGCGCAAGCATCTCATCACACCTGTCCTCTCATTTTAAAGGTCACGTGACGTGCACAATGTTTTTCTTATGACTAGGTAACGTAACTTGCAAGATACTATTTCCTCATATCTGGGTGAATTCCTCATTCTTTTCTTCAGATACACGTCTACAAACATCCCCAGGCACAGAAACAGGAAACGACACTAACGTCACGATTGTACAATGTACATGGATGTGCTTAGGTTCTGAAGACCTCAGCTTATGGTGGGACCACAAATTAATTAGGTGTATCTGTGTACAAACAGCTTGACCTCTTTCTGTGAATGGTGATGTTTGTAGGGAGTATTTACTCAGATTTGGGGAGAGTTTTTGGAGCAGTATCTTGCACTCAGCTTTATTGAATCCTAAGGAAATAAAATTACTTCCCCCCTCCCCAGTCCTTTGAGGAAGAAAAAGAAAAAGGAAACTTCTAGATAAGATGGCGAGCAGCAGAAACAGTGATGGCAAGACAGCGAGAAAGAAAAATAATGAAACTCACTCTGAATGACATTGTTTTCCCGAGAAAGTGCAGCTGACCAGCATGTCACTGATCTGATGACCGACTTTCAGTCGTAATTCTCTGATGAAGAGAAACAAAAGCTGACCAGCTGAGTCATACTTTGATCTGAATTTTCTAAACTAAAAACTATACAGACAACAACAAATAGAAGCAGGGAGGTTATTTCTAAATTTAACTGTATGTTCAAAGATCTACTCTTTGGTTAATGATAATTAATTCACTCTGATAATAGGATTATCCTACGAAAAAAAAATTTACTCGTAAACCCCTAATCCATTTTTCTACTGTTCTCAAATTAACAAATTCGTGTGAAGGTCCAAAAATCCATTCCCAAAAGTATTTTTCACCAACTAAAAGACTTTAATTGAAATATTTACTATAAAGGCAATATACTCATAAAAGTCGTGTACCCCTTTTTGTTGTAAAGCTACAAAAGTTTAATCCATCGTCGTCGTTGTCGTCGTCGTCATCAGCATGATCGTCATAGACTTCATCGTCATACATCCATCCATCACTTGACTGGCACCAGCTGATCCTTGGTTAGTCCTCACAGCGATTGACCGTTCCTGACCGACATGCAAATGTCTGCCGTACAGCTGACATCAAGTACTTCAAGCTGTTTACCGCCCAGGCTTCTCTTTGCTGATTTTTCTTCTGTTTTTAACACTGTGCGACCTCACTTGTTAGCGGAGAGTCTAGCCTCAGACTTCCATCTCTCCCACCAACTAATTCTCTGGATCCTGGACTTTTTAACAAACAGAGAGTTTCTGTTAACGGTCTTCTCTCAGATCTTGTTGTCACCTGTACAGGTTCCCCTCAAGGTTGCTGCTTGTCTCCATTACTGTTCATACTCTATACTAACAGTTGTAGAAGCACTACTGATATGAGCTTTCTGATAAAATTTACTGATGACTCTGCCCTCCTGTAACTTTTGTATATTAGTGAACATGTTCACAGTGGCGCTCTAACTGACTTTGTCCGCTGGTGTGACGAACACTTCCTTGTCTTGAATGCCTCAAAGACTAAGGAAATGATCTTCGACTTTCGGATGAACAAACCTGAGACAGTCATCAGTACCATCCACGATGATCCCATCGAAGTAGCCGACTCTAGGTACCATCTTCGATAAAAAGCTTAAATGGAACATCAACACTGACATGATCCTCCGTAAGAGTCAACAACGCCTGTACCTCCTTCGGAAACTCAAATCTTTCTCTGTCAGCTCTGTCATCCTCACTCGGTTCTATCAGTCCTTCATTGAAAGTCTCATCACTTTTTCTTTCATCTCTTGGTTCCACAACCTCTCCCTAGGGAAAAGGAATAGTCTTGTCTCCCTTGTTAATATCTGTTCTAAGATCACTGGAATCAGGCAGAGGGACTTGGCAGCTTTCTGCCATCAGCAAATCCTTAGGAAAGCATCCCGTATCCTCTCTATTTCTGATCATGTGTTGGTATGTGAGTTTTCACTCTAGTGGTCTGGTTGTAGGTCACCGCAGTTCATTCATTCCACGTGCCATTTACCTGATTAACTCTACTGGACGTGAGCTTGTATTAACCTGAGGTGACCTCAGGTCACCAACTGTATCTACTGTTGCTGGGAATGTGTGTGTGAGAAATTATTTCAACTTGTATATGTGTTATCTTTTTATATCACCTATATGTATGTATTACTGCTAGTACGAGCACTGTCTGGAATTGCCCTTGTGGATAAATAAAGTTGTATTGTATTGTATAGGTCTGTACTCCATTCGTGTAGATCTCCGCTTTGATGTGCCCAGTGGCGTTGACCATGACCTTGTTCTTGTCCGTGTTGATTTCCACTCTGTATGCACGTGCACTGGCTATCTGTCAGGTCTTGTAATTTGCTTTTGCTGCCCGTCATCAAGTCAATATCATCTGCAAAGCACATATCAGCCTCCCACTGTTAGAAACGGTGTGGTGGTTGTGAAGAGTTTCTCACATGTTTTCCAGATGCTAAACAAAACAAGCAGCAGGGGACATCCTTGACGAACACCCACTCTTGTCTGAAAGAAGACTTCCACCTAGTTGTATAGTGATGCATTTCTTGAGCTTTTGTATGAGGCTCTAATAAATGTTTTGAACTACACCCGCCTCAGTTTTGAGTTTCCACATTACGTGCCAGGGCCCCTCGTGCCAGACTCTGTCAAATGCCTTTTTTAAGTCGATGAAATTGTGGTAGAGCTTCTTCTAGTGCTATAGATGTTTAACTGGATGGCGAAGTGGTCTAAGGTGTCAAAGTCAAGGCCAAGCCGTACCGATTGATGGGTTTGAATATTCTGGTCTGCGAATGTAGGTAAAGTAAAGGTCGGCCCATGATCTTTCCGGGTTTTAGGGAGTGAGGTGTTAGAGACCTCACTTTTCTCGAAGCCAGCTTCACCTGAAAGCGGTGCTCATCTCCCTCGCTGCGACATGAACTCAATTTAATGCACCAAGGCATTTTAATCATGGTTTAAACTAGAGCTGTTCTTTGAGTTTAAATACAGCAAAACGCATCACTCCCACTGTAAGTGCATCTGTAAATATCTTGTAAATAGTGAACCTCAGTGTTCACGAAGCTGCATCTCTCAAAATTGAACTATACCTGGGATCCAATGCTAGTGGCCCTTGAGATGTTACACATACCTTGACTCTGAGGCCAGGAGTTCCTGGAATGCTGTGGTCATGGCGGACAACGTAGCATCTTCACCTTCACTCTCCCACGAGCTGCCGTAGCCTGGCATTGACTGGTAGTAGTTGTTAGTGGGCTTCTCTCGATTGCTGAAATCATTAAGATCAAGGCCGAAGTTGTAGCCGCCCAGGTTGAAGCTTTGCTCCCCACTGTCTTCATCCCTCTTCTTCCGGCGCCGTCTGTTTCCGTGGCTGGAGGAGGGGGCCTGCTGTCAGACGTACAGCAAAGACACGTCAACAAACAGTAAAGAGAAGACGTTATCGCATTATGAGGCACGTCAACGTACAGCAAAAAAAGATGTCAGCAAGGTATAGGGGATGTCGATGTACAGCAGGAGTACCTCAAACTACTCTGTCAGCCTGGACTGCAATAATCATGGATTGCAGTGTCCAGGCGCAGAGGGTGTGAGTGAAGGCTACTCACGTTTTGTACGGAGCTGGCGAGGTTGTCTGGCGAGGACGCGTTGACCAAGCTCTGAAATTTTTCCGACAGCAGTGACACCTGCGATTTGCGCACGGCGTTGACGTTGCACACTGTGACGGCGGGAAACTGCAGGCTGGAGAAACCCAGCGAGATGCTGTTGGTCGTTGGGTAGGCCAGGTAGGTCTGCAATGTCATCCAGGTAGGACAGGTATTTAAACATGCAAAGTTAAAGGCTAACCCGATTGTTTATCAAACATCGTTGGAAATAGACCATAAAGTATACAAGAACATATTCCGGTGGTATTTTATTACGAAGAGGTACAAGAAATATTGTATTAACGTTTTTCTCTTAAGCACACCTGGATTTGTCGAGAAAATAGGAAGTGACGAAAGGAAAGTATTTCTAAAAATAGTGTCATCTGCATGAGCTGAATTCGAAGAGAAAATATGCAACCCTTGGTAAAAGAAAACTGACCAGGACACTCAGATGGAGTTAGTTTGCACTCATTTAGGAAATCCTAAAGATAATGGCAACAAACACCAGTGGATTAACTTTGTTCAGAGATGTGTATATACAGGTCTCTGCTTTGTTCAAACGTACCATGCGAACTTTGCCCCCATGCCACACACAAAAAAATTACTCAAAACATTTCAAAAGTTATTGTTATTCCAGTCACTTATACAGCACAAGCAATTTTTGGACTTTCAGTAAAACGACGAGATCTTCCTCCAGCAGTGCCAACTATACAAAAGCACGAGCTGTTAAAACCAACTACGACTGCTGGTAAAAAAGTTGAAACAAAGATCAAGCATCAGATATGCAACATCGACGATTTCTCCACCGTCTGGTCTACAAGTAACACAGTCACAAACACAACATCAGTCGTGTCCTTATCCAGCACAAAAACAACTGACAGTGTGAGGACACCATTGATGGAAACAGCTAAAAAAGAATTGAGGGTGACAATCGTATGAGGAGCTGAAACGGAAACACGTGCGAGTATCAGTAAGTAAATAGTAAATTTTGTGTGCAGCTAAATGAGGAAAAAATAAGTTTTTACATCGATAAATATGTATCAAATTATTGTTATATTTTTAATGGTAAAAAGTCATAATCAGCAGTCAGTTGTAACTATAAAATAAAAAAACCAGTGCTTGAAATTAACCAGCTATCAAATAAAAAAATACAAGAATTTCTCTTAGACAAATTCACATTTGAAATGTGTTTATATTTTATTAACAATAATACACATGGAAAAATTGACTCAAATGCGCCCGCTTAGGAACAGAGAATCAATAATAATACAACGTAGAATGCAATGACTGTGATTGTTGCCCATTAAATTTTGGAGATTTACTTATCAATCTGTCGAGTGAATTCGGTTTGAACCTTTTAATTATTTATTTTTAACTTAAGTCAATACTTCTAAATAAAGCTTAAATCTGTAGGGCTTTATTCCAAAATCAGCTATTTCATTTTCTTCAATCTTCTTGAACACGACAACCTCAGCGATGTTTCTTCGTTCGACTTGAAGACATGCACAGATTTCTTTAACTGAGCCACACTCACTGCTACGAATACTGCTGGTGCGTAAGAGAACTCTTCAGTATCGGAGAGTAATTTTCTTCTGCTTTCCTAGAGGCAGGTGAGAATGCAGATGTTTGAAGGCTTATATCTTGAAAATCAAGCATAATTGTGTACTCATATTTTGGGAATTATTATTTTAAAATGAACTTAACCCGATCATAAAGAAAAAAATGTTGCACTTGGCTTGTCCTTTAAACAGTCATGTATTAGAATTGATTAAGACACGTAGGCCTGAAAAATCAACGTCATTTTGATTGTGTTCATGTATCTCGTCAGTCTGTGTGTGTGTGTGTGTGTGTGTGTGTGTGTGTGTGTGTGTGTGTGTGTGTGTGTGTGTGTGTGTGTGTGTGTGTGTGTGTTTTCAGCTATGCGTGTTGTTTGTGCAGCACGGAAGGCGACCGTGGCTGCACGCCTGGTAACGTCAGCTGGTCAGTCAGCATGACGTCCTGCAGTCACCGAGTCACGAATGGCGCGCAGCACACTTCCGGAAATCTTTGTGTGTATGTCGCTCACTTTGTTCTCCTCTAAAAGCCTTCGATTTCTGCTGGACGACTGAAATCTTTGCCGTTGTTTTGCAGTCTATTGAGACACTGTTGACTAAGCCTTAATGTGGCTACGGCGCCGTCCCCCCCCTTACTTCCATAAACTTGCTCGTGCACACACACACACACACACACACACACACACACACACACACACACACTAACACACACTAACACACATCATGCCACACGATCTTTCTCTTCTCCCACAGTCACCCGTATGTCCCGAAGAAAAGTCAAAGGTCAACACTGGTTTTCCAAACACCAGACGCCGTAGCTGTGAAGCCAGGGTAAGTTGTTGTCTAGGCCAACATGGAGAACTTAAAAATAAGCGTCTAGTTTCCATTGTTACTAAAATGGCCCAGACCCCACTGTTGGAAGCCGTAGTTCTAAAGCCCCAAAGCGGTGGCAAAAGTTCCTTAAGGTAAAGATGCTTGAAGTAGTGTCCGCGAGGTCTGGACACTGCTTTATGACTTTGGAAATTAGACGCTTTTCCTTGTTCCAGATTTTGCCTTGAGAAAACTATTTACTTTTGTTTCATAAGTACGGCCGTAGGCCAGGCTGAACCTTTTGTCCGGCGATCAGAAAAATTCTAGATCACATCAAGTAGAAATGTTTGTGCGTGTTAAAAGATTCCTCCGCCACGTTTAATACTAAACGTTCGTAATTCTTGTACTTTTTGCCACGAATTTCGCAAAACGAAGTGAAAGAAGCTTCAAAGGCCACCCTGCTGCAGATTACAGCTAATTTTTGCAGACAAAGAGGAGCTCACTCACACAAAACAGCTGGTACAAGTGTAAACCCATCACGCCTATGGCGGCAATCAGAAGCAGGCTCCAAACTGTCTTGGAAAACCACGAAGTGGAGACTAGGATGTAGAGGGCCCCCTGCATCGAGCAGTTCTCGGCATATCGCGTGAAGATCGGCGCGAGGCCTTTTTCAGTCTCCTCCCCTCCTGTAGGGGGACCATGGTTCCCTCGGCGTCGTCTGTGCCTTCGCCTCTCCTGCACAGAAAACACAAAAGGTTGCTTCTTCTGAAACTAGTCACATAATAACAGATACCGTTTATTTACGTCACTCGATTATCCATCTATCCCGCGCTTGTGTGTGTGTGTGTGTGTGTAGAAAATCTCCCAATATCCACGTTTATTCTCATGTAATTCTTCGCCCTTCCCTTTCCTAAAAGATCTTGATCTTTGAACTTGCTGTTTTATTCGAGTCAATATTTAAATTACACTCTCGATAATGGTAGCATAAAAATAAACTGTTTTATTTTGATACTTCTTTCCCAAAAGCATGTTTATAACAACGTAGCTGAGGAAAAAAGCAGATAAATACTCTGGTCACTATGACTACTAAAATAAAGATAGAAACTCTGGTCACTACGACTGTTACAATACAGATAGATACTCTGGTCACTACGACTGTTACAATACAGATAGATACTCTGGTCACTACTACTGTTAAAATACAGATGGATACTCTGGTCACTACGACTGTTACAATACAGATAGATACTCTGGTCACTACGACTGTTAAAATACAGATGGATACTCTGGTCACTACGACTGTTACAATACAGATAGATACTCCGGTCACTACGACTGTTACAATACAGATAGATACTCCGGTCACTACGACTGTTACAATACAGATAGATACTCCGGTCACTACGACTGTTACAATACAGATAGATACTCCGGTCACTACGACTGTTACAATACAGATAGATACTCCGGTCACTACGACTGTTACAATATAGATAGATACTCCGGTCACTACGACTGTTACAATACAGATAGATACTCCGGTCACTACGACTGTTACAATACAGAAAGATACTCTGGTCACTACGACTGTTAAAATACAGATAGATACTCCGGTCACTACGACTGTTACAATACAGATAGATACTCCGGTCACTACGACTGTTACAATACAGATAGATACTCCGGTCACTACGACTGTTACAATACAGATAGATACTCCGGTCACTACGACTGTTACAATACAGATAAATACTTTGGTCACTACGACTATTAACAGATAAATACTTTGGTCACTACGACTGTTACAATACAGATAAATACTCTGGTCACTACGACTGTACAATACAGATAAATACTTTGGTCACTACGACTATTAACAGATAAATACTCTGGTCACTACGACTGTTACAATACAAATAAATATTCTGGTCACTACGACTGTTACAATACAGATAGATACTCTGGTCACTACGACTATTAACAGATAAATACTCTGGTCACTACGACTGTTACAATACAGATAGATACTCTGGTCACTACGACTATTAACAGATAAATACTCTGGTCACTACGACTGTTACAATACAAATAAATACTCTGGTCACTACGACTGTACAATACAGATAAATACTTTGGTCACTACGACTGTTACAATACAGATAAATACTCTGGTCACTACGACTGTTACAATACAGATAAATACTCTGGTCACTACGACTGTTACAATACAGATAAATACTTTGGTCACTACGACTATTAACAGATAAATACTCTGGTCACTACGACTGTTACAATACAGATAAATACTTTGGTCACTACGACTATTAACAGATAAATACTCTGGTCACTACGACTATTAACAGATAGATACTCTGATCACTACGAATATTAACAGATAGATACTCTGGTCACTACGACTATATAAATACAGATAGATACTCTGGTCACTACGACTATTAACAGATAGATACTCTGGTCACTACGAATATTAACAGATAGATACTCTGGTCACTACGACTGTTTTAAAAATACAGATAAATACTCTGGTCACTACGACTGTTACAATACAGATAAATACTCTGGTCACTACGACTGTAGGAATTTCGGATCCTTTCTTGGTGACTGGCTCCATCGTAGGTCCGAGGGCGTGTGCGGCGCGCGCCTGTTTGATCTGCTTGGCGCTGAAGCCAGCGCTGACGAGCACGAGCTTCAGCTGCTGGGCCAGAAAGTTTGACACTCCTGCCCTCGGCTCCGACATGGAGGTTCACAATACTCGTGCCTCGGAAGCCTCAGGAAGGATGAGAGAAGAGAGAATGAAGTTAATCGCTAGCCAATGATCGATGATCACGAAAACATTAATGCCGGGGACATCAACCAGAGATGTTTATTCACAGTGATGTAAACAACAAGGCCTCACGTTTCCAGTTATCCGCACTCCACGCAAACCAGCCCAGGTGACCGATCTGCGGCGTAATTAACAACCCAGATCAGTCGTCCGGAAAATGGGTTCTCCGAGTAATGGCGCCCACAGTAATGGAAATGCAGCGTCAACTCCTAGTCGTTCCGCAGGCTGAGCGTTGATGAAGCGTAATCCAAGCTGCAAGTAAATACGATCTCTGACTCTGTGTGTGTGCGTGCTCCGACGTAAATATGTAGTACAGGTGACGTCCTCTAGCGTGGAGTGGACACTGACTGCCCGGCGCCATCAATAGCCAGGCTGATGATTCAGCAAGAGAAGTCCGCGCGTAACACGGAGCATAAACAGCAGGGCTACCTTTTCAGTGAACTCTGTGCAGGAGAAAAAAAACTTAGGGTCGTTTCTGATACATACTGATGATGACCATCCACTGACTCTTTCACTCAAAGTCGGGATGATGTGCCTGCCTGATTTGACCTCTGACCTAGAAAAAAAAAACACGCGCGCTCGGTCGCTTGGCGTAAAGGTCACATGACAGCACAGTGCTGATGGCGTCAGACTATCTTTGACTTTCATGCGAAGTGTGTCGTGTTGGACACAAGGGGAGGACAGGGAGGGAGACTTTATTAAACTCTCATCAAAGAACTTTGTTTAGATGCATGTGGCTCTAAGAGAAAGACACTTTCCCGCCTGCCCACGTGACGTGTAACAGATCAAAGCATGAGACACCTCCCCGCCCCTCCCTGTAATTAAGTGCGACAGACGAGAAGCAGGACGCTGCAAACAGAATGTGTGAGACTGGGAGGACAACACGAGAGATGAATGACTATAGCGCAGATACTCTTTGACCCTTGGACACTGGGGAAGATGGCGACAATGACGTCAGCCAACATATTCAACGTAACGCGAGCGTCAGCTCAACGTCATGGACACGTCATCTACAACTAACTCCTCCCTCCCTGCCCCCTCTATCTCTCTCTCGTGCAGTTAGACAGGTTAAGGTACTTCTGTACAACACTTACATTCTGACAGTCTCCGCAACCAGGCTTCCGAAGTGAAAGAAATCCACCTCAGACTGTCAGCCATAATCTACTAGAAACCGGCTGAATGCTATGAAAAGATGCTGGTATAATATTGGACTGTTGCAGGAGATGAAAACGATGTTTGTACGTATTTTTAAACAACGGATGATTATTTTATACAGGACAGGTCAAGTGAGCTGGCAGACTGCGATCGAGTTTAAGTATATCCTCTCTTCAAGATTGCACTTCACATGGAAAATATGATTCGGTTATAACTGTTATTAAGTTGAGATGTCTGCTTTCATCAATTTTCGTTTAGGTGTTAATGCTTTAAGAAGCATTGCTGTGTTTCTGAATGTTCGTCCATTCTGACCAGTCACAGAGTTACATTTATTTTCCTTACGAGAAAAAATATGTATTGAATTTTTTAACAGCCTTTTGGCCCCTCCATTCAGTTTACTCCTACAAAAATGACAACATTGTTATTACAAGATCAGTAGCGATGTTTATTTATTATGTCTTGTTGTGACACGAAAGGCTAAGTATGCTGGTGCGGATGGGATGTATATAGAGTGTTCAGATATGGATTGTTTACATTTAGCACGGCTGCGTTTTGTTGTTTTTATTTGTATCGCCCTGCACGTAAAGGCCAGTGGGAGAGACTGGTGTCCCTTCGCCTAACAGGCTTGAGAGGGGGCCGCTCTCCGCATTTTTATTTTCTTCTTGGATTTGTGGTGATTTTAGTCTTATTGTACCAACCTGGGGCCAGTTGCACAACACGTTTCTAAACCTTAAAACAGTTCTAAAGAAACAAAATCTCTTTTTAGCCATTTTGATGTATTTCACAAGAACATACAAAAATTGTACTGACAGGACGGAAAGTCAGACTTAAACAACTGTATCTTACTTAAAGCAGTTTAAGTTTTAAAAATTCTAAAATTGTGGTGTGCACTTAAGCTAATTATCTAAATAGAGAAGGCCTAAAAGTGTTTAAAATTAGAAATGTGTTGTGCAACTGGCCCCTGTACTTTTTCTGACAACATCGGCATTGTGCTGGATTGTTTATTCACCTGTGGCTTTTTGTTTTTCCTCTTCTGATATCAACTCTCATCGCCGTTAGTCTTCTCTGGCTAGCGCCATCACAGCTTCTTCATTTTTACAAGTCGTTCCTGCGATAGACTCTCCACCAGTGCCAAACAGTCATCTGCGTTAACATGTTACTGCCATATCTTCTTTGTGATCATCTGAATCGATTTGACCTAGGTTTCTGATTATTGGTGCATTCTGCTCCAGTCCAATGACTTTCCGATCTGTAGCTCTGTCTCACCGACATCTTGGTCGATGACCGCCATCCGGTCGAAGAACGACCTGGCATTCACATCAACTTCATAGAGAGAGCCACGGGAATGTTGTCTGTGTGGTGTGGTGTTTGTAATGCGCGGAGAGCCTGACTTTGGCCGGAATACCACGCTATAAAAACTTTCACCACTATTACTATTATTCTCACGCACATACACAGGCAGCGTATTCGCTCTGCCTTTTGATCTTTCATTCTTTCTTTTGATATCATCATCATCATCATCATCAGTCCTCTTTGTGCCGTCTGGCACGTGAGGCGACAGCTCGGGACCTCCATATGGTTCTGTCTGCTGCTGTTCTGGAGGCTGTCTCGAGTGATAGGACTCTGTTCTTGAGGTCCCTTTTGATGGTACGCCTCCACGTCTCTTTGGGCCTCCCTCTGTTCCTCTTTCCCTGTGGTGTCCATCGCAGGGCTGATCTGGGGATTGAGTCTGGAGGCATGTGGCACGCGTGACCTAACCATCGCCAGCGCCACAATTGGATCGCTTCTGCCAAGGTGCACATTCCCACCCTCTCGCGCAGTTCTTCATTTGAGATGGTGTTGGGCCAGAAGATCTTTTGTATGCGCCGCAGAAACTTGGTTTGGAACACTTCTAGCTTTTTCTCGATGGAGACTGTGGTCTTCCAGCACTCTGACCCATATAGGAGGACACTGAGGATGTTGCTCTTGAAGATCCTGATCTTTGTATGGCTGCTGAGGCCAGTGGATCTCCAGATGGGCTTAAGCATTTCAAAAGCTTGTTTGGTTTTACTGATCCTGGTGTTGACCTCCTGTTCATAGTCACCATCTGCTGTCACCTTGCTGTCCAGGTACGCAAATTATTTTACTTCCACTAGTGGACTCCCGCTGATTGTAGGAGGGTAATTGTTTGTCATGTTTTTTCTTAGGACATGTTTTTCGAGTGTTGACTCCGAGTCCTATCATGCTGGCGGTCTTACTAAGGTTTTCGGTCTTTTCTTGAAGGTCTTGGTGCATATGGGATAGCAGTCCTAGGTCGTCGGCATAGTCTAGATCCTCTAAGACTGTGGTTAGAGTCCACTGTAGGCCCCGTCGACTTCCCTGAGTGACAGGACGCATGAGCTAATCAATGGCCAGTGTGAACAGTATTGGTGACAGGATGCACCCCTGCTTGACGCCTGTGTCCACTCTAAAGGGTTATATCAGCTTGTTGTTGGCATTCAAAGTTTTCGTATAAGGACTTGATGATGTTGACCAGTTTCTTTGGGATGCCATAGTGACGTAGAATCTTCCACAGAGAGGCACGATGTAGGCTGTCGAATGCCTTATCAAAGTCAATAAAGGCCTCATACAGGGGGTTATTCCACTCCTGCGATTGTTCCAGGATCTGTCGCAGCACAAAGATATGGTCGATACATGATCGTCCTTTCCGGAAGACTGCTTGTTCTTGTCGGAGTATGGAGTCTACTGTTGTAATACGCTGGAGGATTATACAGCTACAAATTTTCTGGTGAGGGATAGCAATGTGATGCCTCTCCAGTTGTTACAGTCATCAAAGTCTCCTTTCTTTGGTATCTTGACTATAACACTTTTCCTCCAATCGGCAGGGATTTCTTCCCTGTCCCGGATTTCCTGAGGGATTGTTTGTAGGATACGTGTTGTCTCTTCCCCTTATGCTTTTAGCATTTTTCTTTTGATCTATCCATCCCTTTTTTTTTTATCTCCCACACTCAGCGCACGTGTGTGTGTTGGGGTGGGGGGGGGGAGAAAGAGAATGAAACGAATAGAGAGTAAAAGCACAAAAGGAGAGAAAGAAGGCAAAAAGAGTAAAGATTCAGAGACAAAAAGAGAAAAAAGTTAGTATAAGAGAGAAAGAGAAGAGAGAAAGAAGGGTGGAACCCGTTCAAAACAATGACTCATTCAGTGAGTCGAAATCTCGTGACTCACTGACTCTCACGCCATGCAATAGACCAGGCAGCAAACTTTACCGGTATTCCGGTATATTAAGTCCTCCCTTAGACTGTCACATTACGAGAAAGTATCAAAACTTATATTGATGGATACCTGACTGATGTGTTAGTCCTACCCTGCTGATGTTATCCTCCCCTTTACTGCTGCGGCCAGTTGGCACAACGGTTAGCGACTGTCACCAATGCAATGAGGATTGGCTATCCTGGGTTAACATCTCGTCTCAGGCACACTGTTCTTTCTCTGCATGTAGCATCTGTTTACAGGGCTGGCAGCTTTGCCGCAATATAGCTTTAGTTGCTGGCTCGGCGTAAAACACCATTCCCCCCTCCTCTTTACTGCTAGAAGTATCACTATTCCTACCGCAGCTAACAGTCCTCCAAACCAGCCAGTCAGTCAGACAACCCGGCTCTATACGTCAGCTGTAGAAGCGGAAAGTAATGAAAATATCAACTGCTTACATCATCTGACAACTTGTCATAGTCGACCTCCACTTTCATCGGAGAAGAGGACGCCAGGGTGACAGCCACACCTCTGTGCCCATCGCTGCCCTGTCTGCTGGCTGGCCTGCTGTCTGGCCGGTACCAGTCAAAGGTCGTCCAGTGACTGCTGTCACCTTTGTAATATTCCGGCATTCCCAGCGGTCTTTTCCGCACCTCTTTGCTTCCCATAGTAGGTGAATATTGGATACTTGTCTGATCAAACCAACCACTCATAGTATATCTGCGAGTGAATGAAATGGAGTGTTTAATTACGTGAGCAACAACAACCCCACAAAGGTTATTGCAGTTTGTATTAGACAAACAGCAGTTTAAAAACTTTCACTTCTCTGACGGTTATTTTATCCTTTTTGAGACATAAAAGTAAAACTGAAACATGTACAGTAAGCATGGTATACAATTATTAATATCTGTCATCTGTGAAAAGGTTTACTTGTCTGAAGTAAAACATCGACACACCTAGCCAAGTAAATCGCATGACATTTTTGCTAATTTCAAGTACAGTGGTCAGGTCCAGATGACTACAAGTACAGTGGTTAGTGTCAGACGACAATTATGCTAAAGGTCAGTTTTAGATGACAACTGTGCTAATTTCAAGAATCATGGTCCTTGTGACAAGTTAAGATGACGAGGATGCTAAGTATCATGATCAATTCAAATGACAAGCATGCTTAGTCTAAGTTTCAGATGACAAGCATGCTAACTTCAAGTACCATCGATACAAATGACACCTATATCATTTTATCAGACGGAAGTAACATTACCTTTCATTGCAGTTTATCGGCAGTCTGTGGATGAAAGACACTAACGAGCCGCTCTGTGGCGACCAGTGACATCAGGTCTGGCGCGACGGCCTTTAGTACAATTCCCACTCGGGTGCGAGCCGCAGGGACCCGACAGGCAGGCCAGACAGCGAGCAGCGCCACCCCTCAACGACTGGCTCACCATGTCTAAACTCACCCACCGCATGCTGCAGTCCGCGACCAGTGACACCCCACTCCTTACCACACCCCAGACCTCGCCCCCCCCCCCACCGTCCCACCTTGCCATGCTGACTCCGTAGGTGAGGACTCACGCACACGAATTACACCTGATCTGCTTTCGATAAACAATAACCTACTTCCATCGAGGAGGCGGGAAGAAAATCCGTCTGCAACCATCCGTGACTTTGTGACGGTCCCCACCGTTTTCTTTTTTAAAAATTGAAGTATGCGCGCGCGCACACACACACACACACACACACTGATACACCAAGACACACTGACACTGAAGTGGGGAGAGAGAGAGAGCATTGTGAACATTGAGCAAGCTTTTTCGACCTCAATGTGTTCAGTATGTGTGCACTCAGTACATGTTCTCCTTTCTCCCCACCCACTCTCCTCAAACAGTTCACAACGACGGAAATGCAAGTCTCAAAGCAGAAATAGCAGAAACTCAAGTGATTACACAGTGTAAAGCAAACAAGGTTGCAGTTACGAAATAGAATTAAAATATTCTAGTCAAGGGATGAATGAACGGAAAAAAATATTCAGATAAAAACCCGTTGTATTTTTTCCTGGAGCCTCCGAAAGGAAATCTTCGCAGTGTTTGTTGTTTTCATGGAAGGGGGAGGGTGTAGGTCGCGCTGAACACATTCTTAACGCATTTTAACCTTTTCTTCTGATCTTGAAATGCAAGGCGATTGTAATGTGTCGATAGTTACAGTGCACTGAGCTCGCCTGCACAGGGAGAAATCAGTAAACCATGGACTAAGGCACAAGAGATAAGAAGTGTGCTAACAGCAGAGTCGACGGTTAACTAGATGGCAGTTTGAGAAGATGCACATATAGGGCCTGCATATAAACAGTTACCCTTTAATGATATGAAACAAGGTAGACAAAGTTGCTGACATCGATGAATCTATACCTCGTTAAGCAGACATACATTTTCTTTGTGGATATTTTGCCGCTCCGAATGTTTGCAATCAAATGAAGGGTAAAGATCCCATAGCCTTGCGGACGTAGGAGAAATGAAATGTCAGTGGTTCAGTGTGTCTAAATCACGGTAAATCATGGAAGGCGGAGTGAAATCCTTTCCTTCCTCCACTTCCCACGAAAACTTAGCTGCCCCGCTACTGGGTCATGTGATCAACACATTAAGTCCTATGATTTAATACTCTACAGAGTACAGTGTGCTACAACTGAGGTAGTGCTTTTGACGAACACTGTACAATGTACTGGAACTGAACTAGTGTCATAAGGTTAATAGCACAGACTGCTAGAGCTGAACTAGTGTCATAAGGTTAATAGCACAGACTGCTAGAGCTGAACTAGTGTCATAAGGTTAATAGCACAGACTGCTAGAGCTGAACTAGCGTCATAAGGTTAATAGCAGTCATATAATTAATACTGTACAGTGTGCTAGAGCTTGTGATCAACACTCTACAGTGGGGTAACACTGATGTATTCTCTTGTGATCAACACTCTACAGTGAGCTAACACTGACGTAGCGTCTTGTGATCAACACTCTACAGTGAGCTAACACTGACGTAGCGTCTCGTGATCAACACTCTACAGTGGGCTAACACTAACGAGAAACGAGAATTCTTTTGGAAACACAAGAGCCGTGGAGACAGAGGTGACCATGTTTGCTAAGAAAACACTGATGAATGATAAATGATATTTACTTCGCATCGACTGTTGATAGATGTTTTCGGTCGAGCTGCAGCACATAATGGAGAGTAGGACGTGAAACACACACACGCGCGCGTATGCAAGTGAACACCTATAGTATTCTGTTTGAAAATTTATATTCTTCAAACGGCCAGTTACTGAGGCAAGTATTGGGGCTGGGCAGTATTCAGTGACACAATAATAGTTTTGTATAAAGAAAGTGTGCACATCTTTCCAGTCATTGCTGAACGTCTTCCTCCCCTCCCCCCAACCCAAGCACCTGCAGTTTTCAGTCACAAAAAATATCATATGACATGGTGAGATTCGGAACAACCTTTCCACCATAAGTGTGTGCTAGATGACAGGTATTTAACGTTGTACATGGAAAGTGATACACACCTGTGCCAACACCGACAGAAGGCGTGAAACGACAATACACTATAAATAAACAAGCTCGTCAGCTGCGGCTAGTCAGAAGCAGTCATGTGGAACTCGAGCATTGGGATGTAAACCTACAGAGGTGACTGTATTCTGCCTGCCAGCAATGTCCCCGAGGTAAAGGAGAGGGAGGCGAGTTAGCCGGGTGTCTAACTCGCGGGGCCTGAAAACCACCAGTCCAGGGTAATTTCTTGTCATTTTATAAAATAAAAAAAAATAAATCCGACAGAGCTCACCAGCTGAGAAAAAAAACCTTGAGAAAATTATCTAATGATATGGTACAACGAAACGGGTTGAACTGGTGCAGATCTCGTCTCGGGGCACTTTCCGCCGGGGTTCTCTCCGGGTACCGTCGTTTCCTCCACCACTTACCTTCCCACAGTTCCTCGTATACTGTGAAATTCCAATAGGGGGAAGCATTTCCTGTCAACCCACGACAGGATGGCATTGTACGCACCAACGTGAAGGGCCTGATACCGACTGTCGGGGTGCAGGACTCAAGTCAGCGACCTCACTGCTCACCACAAGTTGTCTTTCTCTCTCTCTCTTCTCTTCAACGTCTCCTCCTCAGCCCCAGAGTGCCTTCTCATCTTCTGCTATAGACGGTGACAAGATTAACGGTCCCGTAGTTTTTGTCACAGTTTAGCATTTTATCTGACGATCTGTTTAATCTGACGATCATTTCAGGCCTGAACTGGTTCAAGTAACCAGCGATCCTATCAACCTATGTGTTTAACATAGTAATTATTCAACTTTTATTTCGCATTGTAGTGTTGATTATTATTATTGTCTACATATAAGTCTATACAAGTGTGGAATATTAAAGATCCTGACAATAACGGACATTGTCTGCAAAAGTGCAAACAATTTAAGCCAGAAATCGGGCAGTTATCAAAACGATTTTATTTGCGAAAAAAATGTGGAACCAGCCAAACCAGAAAACAGCATCCAGTCAAGAACAATGTCTGCCTGTTATTGTCTTGAAATCACGGAGCCATGAGCCTGTTGTGTCCGAGAGCACTCCCACCGCTGTGTGCCGTACGCGTCGCTGAATTTTCTAGAAGATTCTTTGTTCCGAACGCCTCTGCGTGCATGGCGATGCAGCTTGCAAGTGTTGTGACAGCAGCTGAAACTGAGGAGGTAGGTGGCCAGCTCCATGAGGAATTGTACGATCTCAAAGCCGCTGAGGACGGACAGACCCAGCCACAGTCCTATCGTGCCGCCCACGTCAGACGCGAACTGGGGAAGCTGTGAGGAAAGTAAAGAATCAGAGATGACAGCAACATACCGGGTGGGAACTATTGATGTTGTTCAGATGCCAACACAAAAGGAAAAACTGGCAGTTGAGCAGGTAAAGACTTGAGGAGACATGATTACAAACATTGTGGTGAGCAAATGGGAAAATAATTTAGTCAATCTTCAATTGCATAATCACAATGAACATAAGTAAATTAGCATTTAAGTAACTTTTTGTTCTTTGTACTAATAGCGGAGAGTGAATGATTTAGTTCTGTCAAGCTGCCAGAAGCAATAGACTTTCCAAGAGAAGCAAATGTGCAAGAAAAAGATAATTTATTTAAACTCTAGCAACGATCAAACAAGGTTTTGACTCTGAAGGAACTCACTTCACAACAGTAAGACTCCAGGCATGAAGCTGATCAATGATCGATGATCAATGAGTTCCATTTTAATAAGCCCAGTTGAGAAGATATTACTTTTAAATGACCCACGTTCTTTGGCATGCCGGATAGTTAACGTGGAAAATCTCGTTCTCTATGTTGAATGGCGAGAGTTAGCGCTGCTTCGCGAGCTGTTTTCTGGGATTTAGAGAGCACCAAGGATGCAACGTTCGGGACGAAGCTGAAGAACAAGAGCTCGCCTTACAAATCCCGCATCCACACCATACACCACATACATACACATCAAAATCCTCCTGCTCACCTTCACAATCCTTCACCTCACCTGTCAGTCCTACACCTCACCTCATAATCCTCCACTTCTGTGATGTTTTCGTAGTTCAGATCCTCGTAGAAAATGTTTAATTTCACAAAGCTGTGGCTGTAAAAGTGGAAAACATGCGGTCAATCTCTTAACATTTTCGGGAGCCAAGTGTAGCAGCCAGCCTCACAAAAGTAGCCTCTTTAGTTTATTTCTTCACTGTAAGTAATCATCTATTCTAACATTATAATAAACCATTGTCAAAACATTATCGCAATAATATGGGGGCAAGGTAGCTTCGAATGTACATCGATGGAATTAGTGACTTCGCATGTAAAATCATAGAATACGTACTTTTTAAAACTGCTTAGGTATTAAAGGAAGGAGAGCAGAGAAAATCCCCACAAAGTAATGAAAGAAGGGAAGAAAATGAGAGCAAAATGATCTTTAGTATAAAACATTACAAACATCGCAAGCGAGAGAGATACAAATAATAGAAAAGTAGAGAAAAAGTACTGTTGAAGAGCATACTTTTGAATACTCCACATTACCCGAAACGGACGAGGAAAGTCTGTGTGTGTGTGTGTGTGTGGAGGGGAATGATCGTGGAGAAAGAGACAGACAGACAGAGAGACAGAAAGACAGAGCGGTAGAATGCAATTGATCCAGCTATCTATATGGATAGATATGAGTCTGACAGGTCAGCAGACAAACGACAAGAGTAAATAAGGTGGAGTAGTCAGCCTCATACGCAATGGTCCGTGTATCAGCCTGGCGGTACTTGTCACACTCTCTGGCGTCTCTGTGGCCACACAGTGTCTCCACAAGCACAGGCTGCAACGGACAACACAACTCTGACGAATGGTGTTGAAAGAACAAGGCAGTGAATAAAGTTTTACCTTTAATATACATTTTGTTGCGCCAAGAAAAACTGTGCGTTACGTTTAGCGCAGCTGTTAAAGAAAGAAAGAAAGAAAGAAAGAAAGAAAGAAAAAGACAAGAGAAAAAGACAAGAGAAAAACAAAAGAAAATTTACAAGTAAATGACTTTTATGGTTTATTTTGTAGGAACCATCGAATTAAATTTTGAGTGGCTCCTAGCTCATCAAGTTTACTTTTCAAGAGTGGGCTCAGGCCTAGGGTGAAGTATATCGAAGAGACCTCTCCAAATTAAAGAACTATATACAAATTGTTATTTAGCTGAACGTGTTTTAGCCAGAATAAAAACGCGCTCACATGAGCGTGCAGTGAACTGACCGTGTACGCATCGGCTGGCCAGTGGCGCATGGACACTGTCTTTACGTAGTCCTTCTCACTGAGAAAGAGAGAAGAAAACAATCAGCTAAATAAAAGTAAAGAACCATCAGAAGCACCAATTTAATTTAATTTAGTTTAATTTAATTTAATTCATACACTTGTAAAGCGCAGCATCACGACCAAGATAGGTCGCACTCTCTGTGCTGACCAGTAATGATAAAACGAAGACAAAGAAAGATTAGAAACGAACAGGCGCACTGACCAAATGCGGTGAATCCAGTCTTGCCATTACATGGAATCTTACTTGCAGGGGTTTTCGCAGCCACAGGGGACACTACCTCTCTCGAACTGACGCTGAATTCTCAACATGCAGCCCAAGTCTACGAAGTAAGGAAAATAAATTATTTAATGCTGTTCTTTATGAAAGAGAATATACATATTTCAAGTATTCATTTATTCTTAACAATCACTGATTGATATAGCAGTGAAATTGTCAGGAGAGGTCGATGTTGTGTACTTGTACGTATTGCATTTGTGTCAGCGGGAAGTTTCTAATGTTGATTTATTTTCCTGAAATATTTCTTTAAACCAAAAAAAAAGTTCATTGCAGTGTTATAGCTAACTTGTATTCTTCTGTTTTCTTAAATGGTTATCCATTTTCCTCCGCGTACAAAGTCGCAATAAATATCCACCACTTCCTCCCCCCCCCACCCAAAAATAAACAAATGCTTGCCTTTGTTACCTCGCTTTTAAATCGGGTAGTGACTCACTATTTCGTCACCCTGCTCTTAATCCTCGCTTAAGGGTGTTCCTAATCTAACAAATGCTGACAAACATTTGAACACGTTTGCCACTGTTTACATGTTGGTTATAGAAAAAAATTAGCCAAAGCTGCCTCAAAGTTCGTCCTTTTTTTCTTTTTTTTTGTGTCCGCCCTTTATTGCCCCACGTTTTGTCGCGTGCCATGCAAGACACTGTCAGACTCGGGTATTTGTAGCTTTTATTGTGACTAGTCTACCTGCCTGACTCTGAGTGGCACGCGCTCAGGTGGCTGTTCATTGCTATCTGAACATTCTCGCCACCTTGTTCATTAAAGCAGCCGCACTGGGCCATGATCATGGACTGTTCACAGTAGTGCTGACAGGCCTGCAACAAGTGGAGACGATGGTAAGTGGATTGGTCAAAATGTAGAGAGGATGAGCTACCTCCCCGAGTAGTTTTATTTACACAGGTGGGGACAAACACACACATGCACACACACACACACACACACACACACACACACACACACACACAATATCAATCAATCAAGGAAAAAAAAGAAAAAAGAAAGACTAAAATAAAATGAAAGGATGATAGTGTAAGAGAAGACAGTATATCAGCACCAAGCACATTAAACGAATACTGACAAACGTTTTTGACGAAGGTGTATGTCATACCCGACGTGTGTACTCCACTTTGTACTGTTTCCGAAACTCATCTCCATCCTGACAGACGCCATGCGGGTCTCCAAGACGATTGATGTTCAGCTGCAAACAGACTAACAGTAAACATTCCAGACTCTGGAAATCCCTAGTGAATGCAGGGCACGTGCCTTATAGGCTAATCTTCCGATGATTTACAATGATTTTTACAACCTATGTGTACGCATACATACTGTGTATAACTGTTGTGTACCACATAATGTCTCAGTAGCCCCCTGCAGTCGCATTATGAGACTGAGACTTGACATAAACACTTGAAATAAAAATTAACATAATAAGACAGACACTTGACAGAAACACTTGAGCTAGACACTGGACATTTCATGACGTCGACCGAGACACCAAAGGACAAAGACGAACACGACGAGACCCACGAGCTTGAGGGCGATGTTGGTCTCCGTGCCCGCCATGATGGCCAGGCCGTTCTCCTGCGGAAAGGGCATGGTGTGGTGCGGGTGGATCACCACATGGATACCCGTACCTGTTGTCATGCCGCGCAGGTACTCATCGCTCTCCAGGAACACCGTCAGCGAGAGACCTGTCCACACACACACACACACACATCAATGCACGCAGTGCCTTTACATTGGAATTGCATTTGAATTAATCTGAAACTGGCGATGTGAACGCAATATTATGTAATCTATAACTGCTACATAGAACACTTTCGCTTAGAAACAAAATTTTAATAATTATTTTTAATAATATCTAAATTTTATTTCTTATCCTGAAAGTTTTAGTCAGTATTTTGTTTGTTTGCTTCTCTTTTCTGCCTTAGAGCTCATTGAAGATGTGAAACTTACCTCCCCTATAGCCACTGCTTGTGACAATGAAGTTAGGAGGGTCTATAGTAAAGCAGTTGCCGAACACAAATGATGACAAGTGGGTGAAATTCCTGCAGCAAGTGGAAAAAAGGCAAGTTTAGAATTAGTTATTCGTTTATTCGTTAGAAGTGGAGTGTCTAAACCTGTAGATGAGAACTTTATCAGATGTGAAAAAAGCTGGAGTAAAACATCGGTAGATGTATGTTAACATATTTACAAAACTCTAACCGCACGAAGACTGAAATGCACTTTCAATGACTAATTGTCGTAAGTATATGTACATTACATGATTTGTTGCGGAAGGATTGTTGTACATGTAGAATCAAAATGTCATTCGAATCATCCAAGTGAGGACCACAGACGCCTTTTGTTGCGACCGGGTGGGAACAAGGGAAATGAACAACACATTTAAAGTGTGGGTAACGGCAATACACATGTAATGATAAGCACCAGGAGAAAGGAACCACCTGGCAAGCAAAGACTGTTGAGACTCACTCGGAAAGACATCGCTTTCCCGCAAAGGAACAGTCGACTAGCATGTCCTCCAGCTGGTGGCCCAGTGTCGCACGAGTGGACCTGCAATCACGAAGGAAGCGTGTCAACTGTCATCATGTTCACGTGACCAACCAGGCCGTCACAGCGCGGACGTACCATATACTGCATTATACACTTATTTCTTGGGAAAAAAAACCAAACCACCCCCTTCGCCCTTAAAAAATTGAAGATTGTAGCGGCTGTGCGTATCGTGAAAACGCAAAACTAAATTCCATCGATGGCCCACCTGTTCATGCTGGAATAAAGATTAAATGCTGTACCAGCTGTACGTGTCCTCATAATTAAGTAAAATCAAAGTAAATTATCCTTGATGACCCACCTGTTCATGCTGGAGTAAAGGTGGAGAAACTCCTCCCTGATGCTGGCCGTGACGGAGGGCTCCGTGAAAGCATGTTTCAGCAGCGGTTGGCCGTCTGCTTTATCCTCCTCCTCCTCCTGCCATTGTACCTTCTGCATGGTCTTGACTTTGGTAAAGTTGATGCCAAGGTCGAGGTGATGGAGAAAGGAGATGTGCTTCCGACCGGAGGACTGTTTCTGCGCATGTGCAGTTTCTGTCGTGTTACCATTTGGGTTACCGCGCGGGCTTGGGTGCAAAACTTCCTGCGAACTTTCACCTTCGACTGAAGGTTCTACTTTTAGGTCCATACTAGTGCTGGGGGCAGGTGGTGTCAGCAAGGGAAACACTGTATGGCTGCCTGTCTGGCCGGCCCACTTGTTTCCAGAGAGAGTTTTGGCGGTGACCGTGCCGATGCTGCGTCTGCCGCCATTCAAAGGGGGACCACTGCTGCCGTTTTGCAGACTTCTCTCCCTGTCATCAAGGTCCATCAAATATCTGACAGGTCTGTGGTCACCTTTTCCGTCGCTGGTCTGGTTGCCGGCAAAACTTTCATCCCTTTCCTGAACATTTCCGCGGTCTGCACAAGTGAAATCCACAGATAACAACCGAGTGATCGAGTAACTTGCTAAGATTCTCTGACACTTTATTTTAATTAAAGGAAACTTGGCCCGATTGCTGAAAAAAATATGATCAATAAGCACTCCTCAATCCACACTGCCTGGGTGCACTATATAAACACGGTGCATCACAATCCTCACAACGAACACTCCATAATTTATACTGCACAATAAACATTGCAAATATCTTTGCACATTTTTTTTATAAACTAAATAAACCCACAGCGAGTTGGCGACACTTACTTCCTAAACTGTGCCTCTTCCACCGACCTACAATTCTAGATTGTCCACGATGTCCCTTTTTGGTTGTTGCTCGCCTCAGCCTTGAAATGTGACCAGGTCCTCCATAGTGAATACTGTAAGGGCCAGGCATGCCGGCGAGTTGTTTGCTTACCTGTCCCTGCGGGATACTTCGCTTTTGGCGGCCGTTAGCGAGTTCATACGATCCTGCCTGTATGAATGTCAATAAAGACAACGCAATTGAAATATATCTGTAAAATATTATAGATTCAAAGTAGGCAGAGTGTTTTGTAATAATGACAGTTCAAACAATTTCTCCCCAGCGAACCGCATGCCACGATGGAACTAGTTTTAAAGAATATTTTAAATTCAGTGTAAGAAGATTGGTATGGCTAATTGTTCCAAAACTCATGTGTCCCCAGAAAGAACAAAATACAATAAAAGACATCTCGAACATTGAATATACTAATTTTGGGGACAAGGAGGTGATAATTACGATCAAACATTACGATCTTTGAGAACTGTACGTTGTACTTTCAAGAGACTGTTTATTCCATCATTTAGAGGTCATAGAGCGCCAGAAGAATCATCTGGGTTTTGGCCAGTTGATCCGTTGATATCCAAAAATAATTTCACAGACATTCGTCGAAAGGCAATAAAAAAAAGAAACAGCGCCGGTTCACCAGTTTCTTGGCGATTTCGTCGGGGTCCGTGCGGCTGACCAGTGTCCGTAGATGCTCGGGTGTTTTCGGCAGTTGCGACCTCTTGAGAGGGTTGACGTTGCAGAAGGTGACGGCGGGGAAGACGAGGGCGCTGAAGCCCAGCTCTATGACGGAGTGTTTGGGGTAGGAGTAGTACAAGTAACACAGATAATACAGGTGCCCGGACAGGAGGGTCATGCAGACGAGGAAGAGAAGCGACCATGTTAGTCTTCCTGCTATCGAGGTAGAGGCTCGGATGTTGGGAACACCCTGCATTGAGGTGCGTTCTGCAAATCTGCCAACAAAGTGCCGCTGGATAAGGTGTGTCTGCTAGAGAATACAAGCTTTCACTTTATTAGCGTCGACAGGTGATAAACATGCCTACAAAATCACACATTCCGATTTAAGGAGACGTACAGACGCTCAGTGTTACCTTGAAAGAATGTTGAGGAACCCAGAACAGGTACAGACTGGCTCGGTATCACTGTCTTTAGATCCTTCACCGCGTGTTCTCACAAACTTATCGCTCTTTTTGCTCCAAATGCCCTGATTCTGAAAATGTACAACTATGCAAATTAGAAGCTACACTAACCAAGCACGCAGTAAACTCTTTGCTTTGAGACCAGCTTCCGTTATTATTATTATTACATCTGCATGTGTTTTTTAAGAGCACTTTGAGCCAGACTTTCATGGTAGGGTAAAACATATATATATATATATGTGTGTAACCAACACGTCTGTACCTGATGGCTACGTAAGAGGTGGGCTAGCTGCTGCACAAGAACACAAAAGATGGAATTTTGCTGCATACTGTCGATTTTATTAAATCACTCGGCGGCTGGCCTGCCTTCTCTCCACTCTCACTTCCAAATCACAAAGCCCCGACAACTTCAAAACTACACTATCACGGACCTTCATCTATTGTCGTCTGCTAGTAAATGGCGTTGTCGTGAACTCAGTGCTACCACGGACCTTCATCTGTGGCATTTATTAAATTAATTCTTAAAGTATAATAATAATAATGAAGATTTTTATAGCGCATATTCACACTCATAGAGAGCATGCTCTTAGCGCTTAAAACGAGGAAGAGACGTGGACTAAGTAGATACAGAACACAGGGGACGAAAGAAAACGACAGTACTGACGAAACAGAAAACAAAAGGCATCAAGTAACAGGAACAGAGAAATATAGTGATTCTGCCGAGAAAGATTGGTACAGTAGCAAGAGGGAAGGGAGGGGGGTAGGAAGGACTAGCATTGTGGACTGTATAGGCTTTTTGTAACAGAATAATCTATATAATTTTTTCCAAAAAAATCAAAACAATGCTTTTTTAAAAAAAAAATTGTTAGTGGTAGAGCAAGTCAATAGCATCTGTTGTGATGATGTTTTTATATGATAAAATTGACGATAAAGCCACATGCGTTTTCTATAAACAACCAAAATACATTTTACAGAAAATACTACTGTTGATTTTGCAATCAGTCTTCTTTAACAAGGTTCTTATGGCAGAAAAGCTTAATTACTTACTTTTAAAGTTTCTTCGACGTTAGGAAAACCCGCCATTTTGAAATCGAAAACGGAAGTGAAAACCTAACGTTTGTAGGGTTTGTTACGATTGGTCACTCCTATGATAGCGCACAGAGGCAACGAATGAGAGACACTCATTCAGTAGATGAAGGTCCGTGCTATTTATCGCTCCGCGCTCGAACCTTCCAGGACCAATCCCTTTCTCTCCCGCAGCTCCGACCTCTCCTTGAACCAGGGGGGGGGGATATTGTTCCCCCACCCACTCCCGAGGTCCAAGGCCAGACTTGACCATAGCTTACTAGGTGTGTCTACGCGTGGTGCGATTGTGTTTGAGAGCGCGTGTGTGTGTGTGTGTGCGCGCGCACGCGTACGACGATTGTGTGTGAATGTCGGTACGCGCGCATGTGTGTACGCGTGTGATGACCACAGGTACGTGTTCGGGTGCGTAGGTGTACGCGTTCGTGCATGACAGTCCCCAAGGTTCACTGGTCAGGCAGCCTGGCGTCCCGCGACAACAACAGGCCGCAGACAGGTCAGGGCTGGCTATTACACACGCAGCCGGCTTGAGGAAAGGACAGTCTGGTGGCCGTTCAACCTCTACCCTCTTACAATAATAAAAATAACAGTACACTACTAGAATGCTACATAAGTAAACATTATTATTATTAATAGTGTGAATAGTAATGGTGACAGTGATGTCTGTGGTGATACTGATAGTAGTGTGAATAGTGATGGTAGTAGTGATGTCTGTGGTATGGCTACGGTATATCATGATAAAGACAGTTTTAAAAAAAAATTCTAAACTAGGTTTAGTCATAACTGCATCACTCTTTGTGAATATTTGCTTATTTGAGTGATTGAGTGTGTGTGTGTGGGTAGAGGTTTTAGGAAAGAGTGACTTATTAGCCAAAATATCCATCACAGCCTCTGTTTTTTTTATCTCTCTCTTTGCGTGCGTATATGTGTGTGTGTGTGCATGCGTGCGTGTGTTTTTCAGTGTGCGTGAGAGAGAGAGAGAGAGAGAGGGTAAAATGACGAGAATGAGCAAGAGGAAGGGGAGGACGAATTCGATGACGAAGACGAGGGCAGCGATGATGAACGCTTGAGTACCGAGCAATCTGTGGTCCACTCCCTCAAGTCGCGGCTGTGTTGCCCGCAGCTACTGTTGTTAGAAGTACTAACGCACACACACACACACACTGTCATGAGAATGGCACGATCCCACAGAGCAAACGTCATCCACTCAAGCTTGGGTGAGGGGAACCATTACTAAGGGGAGGGACTGAGGTAGAAATGTGGAGGACGAGAAAAGGATTCTGCTTGTAATGATTCTGTATAATGCCATGTTCGCGTTGGCGCATGCGCACAAACGTCTTGTACTTCCACAACGAGTGAACTAACATGCGCGCGCTCGTGTGTGTGTGTGTGTGTGTGTGTGTGTGTGTGTGTGTGTGTGTGTGTGTTGTCTGCAGTAAAGGCAACTGTACGAGTCCAAGGACATACAGTGTTGCACTTGGCGACGTCGTAACGACAAGATCTCCCGTCCACGGATGGGTCAGCCTCCCAGGTAGTGGGCACCTGTCTGCTGGACAACGACTCTGGATGCCAGCGCAGTGGAAGATGTGTCACTGTGCGCCCTCGCAACGTCATCATGCACGTCCTGCAACATTTTATTTTGCCGATGATGCTGTGGGCGCATTTGGTGTGTGTTGGGGAGTGGGGTGGAGTGGGGATGGGTGGATGTGTGTGGTTGTGGATGTGTTTGTTTGCGTGCGCCCGAGTGTGATGGGAGTGGGGTTGGAGGTCGAGGGGGGGGATAGGTGTTGGGGAGCACCTGCACATTTCAAGGGGAGACAATGTATATTTCATCCTAAAGCATACACGCAGTAACGTGAATTTTTTAAACGCATAGACTTCTGAGTGACATCTGTGCTGACACCAAATGTAAAATACTTTGTCACATTTACCTTGCTCGTCACTGTCTTCAGTCTGGCCTCAATGTTGGCCCGTGGCCCTAAGGCTGGGTGGATGGCTCTTGCTAACTCACAAACTTCTGCTAACCTTTAGCTCTTCCACTCACCTACCCACCCCAATCTATCTGGGACTCTTGTTAGAATTCATCGATTAGGACAATTATTGATGGAACTATTCCGACACTGTAACAAATACTTTTATTATGCTCACAGAGCAGGTGTTGTCACAATCTTATGCTGTAACTTATTTCTATGTTAAAATATTTTAATTGTTGTTTCCAATAATGTATTTCTCCATTATTTAGATAATAACTCCTCACCAACCACGTTTCGAAAAAGACTGAAGACCAATCTGTTTATTTAAGATGGACTTAAACTTAAACAACCAAGCAACACTTCTGTCTTTATTTTTTACTTTCCTGGTGTTTTATCTACTTATCTATTTTTTTCTTATTTTGTATTTATTTTGTTTTTGCTGCGCAATGAGCATTCTTCTGAATGGATACCTGCGCATTACAAATGGACATCATCATCATCATAACGCGGATGCTATATGTAAAATCAAAGACCTTTAGACTAGACATAGCTCTCACTTTTCATGTGTTAAATATTGCAATATTTAAAAAAAAAACAGACCACATTCAATTTTCCTCGCACGCAATACCTATTCATTTTACTTTTATTACCAGCCTCATTCCTTTTCTGAAAAATGTTTCGGGACAACAGTTGTTTGGCTCAGTAATATCGAAACGACGAACTACTTCCCTGATTTTGCATCTTTTGATGAAAAGCTAGAACATAGTTGATTATCACATGGCGCCAGCTCTGTCGACATCTTTAACGAGAGTATTCGATCGATCTTTACAAATAAATCTAGAAGCTATTTTTCAAATATTCCTAGTATCAGTGTGTGTAGAGAAAGTTGTGGAATGCAGCTTACGAAAGAAACACTTTGCTTGTATTTTCCGGGGGTTTTTTTCTTTTTTTTTTTTTTGGTCGCTGAAATATTCAGTACAAATCAGGTTAAACAATTTACGCCAAGAAAAAATAAAAATAAATAAAAGGTAAATAAATAGAAAGTCCCTGACAGAAAACGTAAGTTTTATATGACAGTAAATGTTTGGAGGCTTATTCGTAAGAAGAAGGTAATAATTGCTTTCATACTTACGTTGACTGCTGAAGATTGGAAACAGTTTCACGGCTTAATTATTTATGAAGCAGCATTAAAACAGTTTCCAAAAGGAAGAGAGACCACACAGAGTAAGTCTGAAACAAAGCTGTCGTTAGGCTCCACTGACAAGCGGGACTATGACGATGTGGGGGAAGTGACATCCTCGGAAGACTGCCAGTGACCTGTCGCATAGTGATGGTGGTCGTGACAGTGCCATGACAGCGGACCCCACAGGCACGGAGACAGCGCAGCGTGACATCTCAACTGAATATATATATATATGTGTGATAGTGAGACAGATACATACACAGCAAGTGTGAGAAAGACGGATAAAGTGTGGGGTTATAAGGAGAAATTGCATGTGTGTGTGTGTGTGTGTGTGTGTGTGTGTGTGTGTGTGTGTGTGTGTGTGTGTGTGTGTGTGTGTGTGTGTGTGTGTGTGAAGTACGTGTTTCCGTGTGCATGTGACACTTTTCGTCTTTCGCTGCTGTCCAATTCTTCAGGCAAGAATAAAAATTAAACAATCCCCCGAGCTTGCCTGCTGTGCCACTTACTGTCAGGTCGACATGCGATGTCCCACATGCGGCTTCTTGTGCCGAGGGCAGAAAAGTTTACGACCGGCGACACAAGATTTATGGCAGCAGGGCGCAGTCCTTCTTGCATCTTATTACAGTGCTGCACCTTCATTGTTGCGCGTGTGTTTCCTTAAGGTCGCAAGTCTTGTAAAAAATAGCCCTCACATTTGTTTCATTTACTCGCTCAATTTATTATAATTTTTGTGAAGGGGTGTTTTCTTTTTCTCTTAATTTCTTTGTTGTGGGAGTTGGTGTGTATGGCACTGGCTGTTTTCAAAACGAAATGTTTACAGCACGTAAACGAATATGTTTACCTTCTTCATTTATTTGATTGTGGGCGTTCGCATGAAGAATGGGTGGGAGATAAGGGTGGGCGGTATTTTTAAAATAGGTCTCTTAGTACTCATTACTCATTACCATAGACTGACATCACTGCTGCCATCACTATTCACAATTTTTTCACCACAGACATCACTGCTACCATTAATATTCACACTATTATCACCACAGACATCACTTTTACATTACTATTCACATTATTATTATTATTATTATTATTAATAAATATTTATTTATTTATTCATATATACGTCTTACCCTACCATGAAAGTCTGGCTCAAAGCGCTCCAGCAAAAAATAAAACACGCAGATATAATGATACTAATGGAAGCTGGTCTCAAAGCAAAGAGTTAACTGCAGGTTTGGTTAGTGTTGCTTCTCATATGAGAGGGAGATGAATGCCTTCAGCAAAGATGCAGCCTTGCAGTTGCATGGAATCTTCGAGAAGTCAATAAAGTTCTGCTTCGAAAAGTAGCCAAAAGTTATCATGAGGGTAACAGAAGCTCAACTTAAATCTTTGGTGCAGTGGCCTCGCTTTCGCAGACAGAAATATCATCAACATAATCATCGCCAATGAGGCAGCGCGGAGAACTCGAGAACAATCTAAAATTATAAAGTGGTTTCCACACCACACCGAAGATGTTGTTTTACCCCTGGAGCCGTAGTTATAAAACGGTGGCAATGGTGCCCTCGGATAAAGAAACATGAACTAGTGTCCACGGGAGTCATAAATGTTGTTCTAAATATAGATAAACCGCCTTCAGAAAGATCCACAGTTGAAAGGTGCTGCAGGCCTTAGTTGTCAAGTCTGTGCTTACATTTTTGCTTTGTTTTGTTTTGTTTTGTTTTTAATCCATGGGGCCAGTTGCACAACACGTTTCTAAACCTTAAAACTGTTTTAAAGAAGCAAAATCTCTTCTTAGCCATTTTGATGCATTGCAGAAAAACATACAAAAAAATTGTACTGACATGACGGAAAGTCAGACTTAAACAACTTTATCTTACTTAATTAAAGCAGTTTTAGTTTTAAAATTTCTAAAATTGTGGTGTGCACTTTAAACTAATTATCTAAATAGAGTTAAGGCCTAAAAGTTTTTAAAATTAGAAGTGTGTTGTGCAACTGACCTCTGGACGTTTGTGGTCTCGCCGCAAAGAAAACGTTTCCGGAACTACATGATGCTATTTGTGAAATGGATATTGTTTGTCTTCTAGAATCCAAACTACATGATTTGGATGAAGTTGATCTGGCTGATACATATTATCTAGAGGTGAAGCAATACTTGTTGGTAATGAGCTGATGAGATGCGATAATATTGTTGAACATGTCGACTTTGCTAGTAGATACTCGCATTCAGAAGTATTACAATCGTGTTCAACACCCAGTATCAGATAATGGTTGGATTTTTTTTTTTGAATGACGTATTCCATACAAAAATATAATCCAAGGTCTCGTCGGTGCTGTGGTGTATGTATCACCAGAAAATTCAGTTTACGATAACAGATCAGCTTTCCCAGAAACTGAACTCACGATAGCTCATAGGGATAATGAATACATAAAATTATTACTACTTAGAACTTTTAAGGCCATGGAACAGGAATCATGCCCGACTTCATTTATTCTGATGATGACGACGACGACTACGATGATAAGACAATAGGTTACACTCCATCTCATGAGGAATTTGTGCATCCTTTTGACAAGTTAGGAAACAATGGCGACGAAGAGACCCACCCTAACACGTACCCCGTAGAGATGAATGATGATGTAATTGTTAATGATGTGAATAATACTCCTAACTCCAGTTCCCACATTGCTAGTCCTTTTACACACCCTTCCCCACCCCCTTTTCCGCTTATTTTTACTTCATTGCTCGTCCTCCTTTTGCAAAATCATGATACTCTCAGTCCTTGTTACTTGGTTCGTCTTTGCGTTTTCTGTATTTGTTTTTTCTTTTTTTTTGTTCATCATCGGTACTGTTGTTTATTCTTCCGTAGTTCATATGTTGTTTGTTCTTCTGTCCCTCGTATGTTGCCCATGTCTCGTTCTTGTTCGTAAGCGCTAAGAGCATGCTCCTTAGGAGTGCTTAGCAAATTTTTGTGTTTATTATTATTATTAATCTATATGAACTTGGGGATCAATATCATTATGTCTTTCTGTGTGCTCAACCTTTGTTAGGTGTCTTGCGTAAAGCACTGCTTCCAGGGTATTTTGTATACCACCCGAATGCACTTGAAGTTTACCACTTGATGAATAGTAAATTTATTCATTTAAGCACATTATTTTATTCGCCTCCCACCGTCAATCTTTAAGTAATCCTATACTCCTTTATGCTTTAAATATGATGCAGCTGTCTTATTATGAGAATGTCTTGTTCATTTGCTCTATTGCAAGCATTGCAGTTTGCCAAATGTAATGTACAGTGTATACATAGGATTGTTAGTAGGTGATATATCTCTAATTTGTTTGTCTTACTGTTTATAAATGCCCTTCTTAGCTTATAGCCAAGTTAAAAAAAAGGAGAAGCAAAGGGTTTGAAAACCACTTCGAAAACGATGCTTTTTCTTATTGAGTTCCCGATTTAGCCCTATGGAAAAGACTTACTCTCGTTTCTTGACTACGACCGCTGGAGGCGCAGATGTGGCAGTAGAAATAAAATGGCCCAGAACAAGAAAAGTGGCGCCAACACATAAGTCAATCTAGGAACATAGCAAATGGGGTAACAGATGCACAGATCAATATGAGACACTCAACTTGATGCAGATCAACGGGCAACGACGAAGAACGAGGAAAAGTAGTCCCTCTCTAGACAGTTAAGCGAAGGGACCTCACTCGCCCATAGACATCAATGCTACCATCACTATTAATATTACCATCTCTCTCATCTACTATCTCTCTCTCTCTCTTACACACACACACACACACACACACACAATATCACAGTTACCACAGAGACCACTATTAATATCCCCATACAGCGCTATTACCATCATTACACACCTCAAATGACCGTTTTCAAACAGTATTATCACACACCACTACAGTATTACCAAAACCAAACTCATGACTACTTCTGTTACTTCTACCTCACATATTGCTATTATCATCCCCATACTACACATTACTGGCACACATTGCTGTTATCATCACCACTCATTATCATGACCATCGCTACTCATTACTATCACCACACACATTACTGTTACCACCACCACCACACGTATTACTATTGTCATCACCACACACATTACTGTTACCGCCACCACCACCTCCACCACCACACGAATTACTATTATCACCACATTCATTACTATTATCATCACAACACATATTACTACTACCATCACCACACACATTACTGTTATCATCACCACACACATTACTGTTACCATCATAGCATACATTACTGTTACCATCACATACATGTTGTTGTTACAATCACCGCCTATTATCATTACCATCATTACTCATCACTGTTGCCTTTACATTACTGTTACCATTGTCACAACCATTCTTCACAACCATTCCTACTCATTACCACTGCATCACTACATACTACAGCCATTATCAGACTTTATCTTATCACCCCCAGAAATCTACATAAACATCTACCTGAAAGAGTCTTAATAAGACAGGAGCAAACATCGATACAAACAAGAATAAGCTTGGTAGCAATACATTAAAGGGCAAGTACATTTTCAAAGCCGACGCAAACTCATCGTGGGTTACTTCCCTTTACGTGTCCAGGCAAAGTTTCTTTAAAGAAGAGAGAGTGAGGCTCCACACAGAGCATGCGGATAGGATATCAGTGAGTACTTCAACGCCAGGTAAGAGTATATTACCACACACCTCCCAACATATTAAGATCTCGTTCATTCAGGTTTTCTGATTCAAATACGAAATTCCTGGTTAGCTGTTCTCTCTGTATGTGGCATCTGTTTACAGGGCTGGCTGTCTTGCTGACTTGCTGTAATATAGTCTTAGTTGCTGGTTCAGTGCAAAATACCTATTCCCTCTCTCTTTTTTTCTATGGAGCATGGTACTTCAAGTCTGATCCTTTAACATCATTCTTCCTCATTTACTAACCACTCACGTGTAAACAATTCTATGTTAGACCCTAGTGCACTTGTCCTAATGTTTGCAGTCTATGTTATGTTACTGAATGAAATGTAGATATTGACAATCGAATTGTAAGAATATTATTATATACCGGGAAATTAATTTACGATTACAATTACAGGAGGCCCGTGGAGGTCGGGCCCTGCTGGCTCTCGGCGGTCCTGCTGCCATCTGTGAGGCTGGATCTACAGGCCGCATCTTTGTTCCGTCGCCCTTTCACCAGCACTTCTCAGGTAAAGGAGGCGGGAAGAGTAGGCGGAGGCGCCAAACGCGGGGATCAGAACGAGGCGCCGACAAACACTCGCAACATCGCCCTCGTCGTCTGGCTGCTGCACTACGTCTTGTGTGGGGTTATCGTGGAGATTCCATCCTTGACTCTGGCCAAACGAAGGGCAGGTAGTGGGTGAGTAATGCCTTGATTACTCTTCTTGTCCCAGGCTGTGAGGATCTGTTTTATAGAGTTGAGTTCAGTTTTGCTGTATTAATCGCAATAATGCAAACTTACACATGTATCAGATGTATGTGGGTGTGTTTGTTTGTGGGCAAAGTGTTGCAACACACGGAAGATTGGGTGTATCTGTGAGAGAGAGAGAGAGAGAGAGAACGCGCGGGTGTGTAACAGAGTATGCGTGAGAGAGGTGGTGAGAGTGTCAGTTTGAGAAAGTGTGTGTATATATATATATATGTGTGTGTGTGTGTGTGTGTGTGTGTGTGTGTGTGTGTGTGTGAATGTGCATATGTGGGAGAGAGAATGTGTTTATATGTGTGCGTGTGTATGAGAGAGAGAGAGAGTGTGTATATGTAAGAGAGAAAGTGTGTGAGCGAGAGAGTGTGTATATATATATGTACGTGTGTGTGAGTGTGTATGTATATTTGTCTTCTTAAAAGTAAGTGTGTATGTCTGTGTGTGTGAGAGAGTGTGTGTACATGTGTATGAGATAGTGTGTATATATGTGAGAGAGTGTGTATATGTCAGAGCCGGCGCTAGGGGGATGCGGGGCCTTTGGAAGTCGGCACAACATACGTGCACTTGTTCGCGCGGTCGCCCCTCTTTGCAACCCCCCCCTCTAGCGCTGGCTCTGTATATGTGTGAGTGAGTGAGTGTGTGTGTGTGTGTGAGTGAGAGAGAGAGAGTGTGTATATTTTTATGTGTGAGAAAGTGTAAATGTGCGTGTGTGAGTGTGTGCATATGTGTATGAGAGAGTATATATGAGTAAAAAAGAGTGTGGGTGTGCGTGCGTGTATGTTTGTGTGTATGTTCGCTCTTCAGCGGTTGTGTGGCATATACACGCATAAAAGCGAATCCACCTGATAAAAAAGAGTTTTAACGTCAACACACGTTACCCTTTTTTAAAAAAAAATCTTGTATAGCATAGAATGTATCTTCACAGCTAGAATGGGATCAACGTAGTTCGTGCAGAACTAACAGAGCGTGCATGGTCTCTCGCGTCAGCACTGCTGGATCACGTGACCTGAGTCACCAGTCCATGACAGTAGTAGCAGAAAAGGAGCGAGACAACTGAGTAAGAGCAGTTTCACTGGACAGAAATTTCGGTGTCTGTGAAAGAGAAAGATTCAACCGGCGAGAGTGAGTTAGACAGTGGAACAAAAGTAAAAGAGAGAGAGAGACTGCGAGAGATACACAGGGAGCTATTTATGATAGAAAACTGGCCGAAATATTTAAGGTTAATAGACCTAGGAACAGGGGCATCTCTTGTCCGTCTTACACAGAGGCCTTCCATCTTTATCGCCAAGGTGACTGACTAGATATCATTCACCCCGACCCCGTTGTCCGAGTTTGCAGAAGACCAAAATCTTTCATCGACGACAGAAGCAACACCACAGCAGCGAGAAGACAGGGGTAGTGAAAGAAAAGGTGGCTCCGTCGAGGGGTCTGGAAAAGATTCGAGAAGATGGTCTAGCCGAGCTTGGTCACAATAAGGCTTTCAGCAAAGAAAACAACACCCTGCTCAACGCCTGATGGTGCAGGTGTACGTCGCCATCAGACTCTCCTTTCTTCATTTGTGTTCTTGTCCCCGCCTCGCTCACAGACATACATACTTCCGCACGTGTATGAAGAAACACCGTCTTCTGTATTTACTACAAACACCAATCGTGGTACGTGGCTTCCCTTGGATTGATTTCTGGTGACTCTTCCATCTGGGATGTTATCGACAACAATAAATCTACAGCTTCATTTAAGCCAAGCTTATTCCTGAGCACAGACTCGTTTGTCTGCCCTGACAGACTTTGATATCAGCGAGGACAAAAGAACGTGATGATGGTTGTGACAGAAATAATCTGACTATAGTGAGGACAATATTGACCCGATTGCTAGAGCGAGGACAAAAACACCTACCATTCGTTCACCTTGTGGCAAGGAGTCACTTGGAATGTACAAGCAAACGAACGGTTAGTCGTCCTCTATTCACCCAGGTTACTCACCCGTTCAAGAGTCAGTCCGCACAGGTAACTCACCTGTTCAAGCGTTAGCTAGTCCATCTAGGTTATTCTCCTAGTCTACCTACGTAACTCACCAGGCGTGACCTAGACCATCGCAGGTAAATCAGCTGTTCATGTGCCACCTAATTCATCGTGACTAAACTGCCTGTCACGATTGTTTGTTTTTTTTTGTTTTTGTTTTGGCGGATATGCTGCAGGTGTCGGTCAGATTTAATTTGACGAGCTGACTGCAGAAACCTGCAAATGAAATCATTTTTTTTTTTTAGCAAGCCTATCGAGCAGTTCCCGTGAGTAGCATCTGAGATGCCTGACAAGGAACCCAAGCAGTCTTCGCTCTCTCTACCTGTCTCAAGCCTCTTGCACCGACACGTTCATTGGTAGAAAAAGAATAGCGGGATTGTACCAAAGTAGGGGCACCCTTACAAACAACAGACAGCTGTATGACAACTATAGCAAAACTGCACTTTTACTTACAACCGGCAGTTATACGTCAACTATTGCGAAACTGCTTTTTGAAAATAAAGAGACTATATGACCTTCTAACAGAGATAAGAAATGTAAATGGAGAGACGTGTTTACAATGTGTCCACATATCTATACAACTCTTTCAGAGCGTAACGTTTGTGTGTTGGATACCGGATCTGTACTCTTGACTATTTCAACTCTCTAAAGAAGTAAGGTTATTCGTACTGAAGTTGATCAGTGAATCCACCCTTGGAAGGGGGGGGGGGGTTGCAAACAGAGATGCCCACAAGAGCCAGCGATCGTTTACAGGTTTTTCCTCGACTCTAAACAAAAGAGAAGCAGGATTGTGTTTTGCGTGAAGCGGTCATCAGAACCACCTACATTCAACTGACACATTTCACCGTATGTCCCTCCCACCTGGCGCAGCTCGTGTGTGTTGACGTCACCACCCTACCCCGCCCCACCTCCTACAGCCCACGGTTAAGTGACGCTTGCGCTCTTTTCATTCTTCTTCTTCTCCTCACATCGCCCTTTATTCGCAACAATAACCCGGGAAAGGTTGTGGGGTGCGCTAATGCGGCTTGTCCCCCCCCCCCACATCTTTTAGCTGCTGGACGATTGGTGGAGGGGTCACGTGATCTCGCGGATACAGGTAAAAGTGTGCACACACACACACACACACGCACACACACATCCTACTGCAAAGATATGCAGCCAGGGATGTTTTCAGATCGAATATTTGTGACGAAATTTCTTGTCGCTTTTGACAGCAACCATTCCCGGGAGTAGTGGACTCTAGCTGACGGCTTTTAATTGTAATCAATTAAAAAGTGTAATTTCCTACAGGATAATTTCCCCAACCCACCCCAAAAGGTGTCAGCAGTGCTATGTCTCGCATTACGCAAATCTGGGCTCAGCTTTCACTTTGCTTATATGGCCCAGCAAAAAATACCTGATACAATTTCGGTTACACGCATTGCCCTGAGACTGAACTTATTTTTTACACGAGCACGCATCCACAGATTAGTCAAAACCAATTTTCAAAAGACAGTGTGCTCAAATTTTGCATTAGGAAAGAAATGAATATTAGCTTGTGCAATTTGATTTTGAAAACATGCATTCCAAGACATACAAATATGTCTGCTTCAAATGTAAGACATTATCAACAAATCAAAACAGAGCTAAGGTGGTGTCATCCATATGGCATTGAATGAATACCATCTGTAGTCCATGCTTTGATAATCTGTTAAATACAGGCCTCAGATCTTTCCCACCCGTAAAAGAACAAACCGACGAAAATTTTGCCCCCATCAGGTGCAAATGAAAACTTGGGCTTGAACGCAAAGAGAGAAGAGAGAGTCGTAAACTGACACCGAGTCAGGTACTTCCACTGCATCGACGGTTCCACCCTAAGGCGGACTACGCGAGATACATCGGCCAGGTAAGTCTTGATTAAAACAGGATCTACTTTATTTTCACTTTACTCAGCAGAAGATTCCAGTCACGACTTTTCTCTCTTTAGAAAGTTATACTGGCCAATGATTCCAGCTTACTATACAGGATCCATCAATAGTTTTTGTGTAAAAGTGTCGACGTTGCTTGGAACTCACAGAATGTGACAGAAATTAGTCGTGAAGCTGTGCACAAGGAATATTCAAGAAATATTCCACAACTCGCATTCGAACAGAAACGATCTTAAATTTGCCTGTATCTTTATGCAAGATTACAAACTGCCTCGGTATCGGAGCTTCCGCAGCCTTATCAACACAATGATACGCCATGACGTGTTCAGCAAACATACACATCAAACCGGAGAGTTTTTTTAAAAAAACAGAAATACTACTCAGATCATTTTCTCGTGCAAAACAACGTTCTGTTGCTAGTCAAAACAAAAGGTTTCCGGACCTTTGTCACAGAAAGGGACAAACAAACAGTGATTAGCGATTTCGTGTGTCACATGTGCGACTAAAGCCACCTTTCGCCACTAAAGCCTGCGATTGCTGTAAGTTCAATGCATATCATGCAGAACATCAGGCAATGTACTGCTAGATAAATTCTTTATTAATGTGTGTGTGTGGTGGGGGAATGGGATTTAGAGAAGTGACATATTTCACGCCACAGAGAAGATGCAAGCTGTTGCCGGTATGGGGAAAAAAACCACACTGAACACAGTGAGCGCCATCTTTATTTATTTAAAAAGGCTAGGCAAGTATTCCCTTAAATTGTAAGGTATTTGCATGTTAATAAAAACAGAAATCGTGTGAATTTATTGCTTAATTGCTTGAACAAGCCTTTGACAATTAAGTTGTTTAAATGACGGGAAGGAAGCACTCGACAGAATCACTGTGTATCCAGACTACTCTGAACCACTGACAGCCTGTATTACTCGACAAACGATGGTTGGACAGAAACCCATGCATGATTTTTTGTGTCCATACGTTCCAGCGATGCTCCTGTGGCTCACATCCCTGGCAGTTGCCTTGATCTTGGTTCGAGGTCAAGGCAACAACAGCAACGTGGAGGATGCGAGTCTGTTCCTGGAGGAGTACAATCATCAGTCGCAACTTGTATTTTACAACAACATGGAGGCTGCCTGGACCTTCAACACCAACATTACAACTGAGAACCAGCAGAAAATGGTACAGCTATTTTTTTTTCTTGTCTTGAAAAAAAAATGCAGTGATATTGTAATTAGTACAATTAGTACTGTACTGGTGCGTGCCATCGCCAGCAGTGTCTCCTGCTTGTGTCTTATACACGACCCTTTTTTCTCACCATCCCAGATTTAATGTCGATGTTTAAAAACACAATAAGAGTATACAGCTGGGACCGTTCTTTTGCCATTAAATGTACTCTATAAAAGAACAGACTGGGTTGTCTAATGTATTTGCTTGTTAATGAACAGTCTGTTGTCGCCTCATCTTAAAGGTTGATGTTCAGCTTGGGACGGACAAGTGGCAGAATGATATGGCTAACAGGGCGGCAGCCTATAACACTACTGGCTTTAATGCCACCATGCAACGGCAGTTCTACAAGATCAAGGACATCGGCCCGGCCGCCATGACTGACCAGGGAAAGCTACAGAAGGTGAGAGTTCAGATTCATATTCAGAGATGCGAGTTCAGACTTGCGTTCAGAAACACTGTCGGACGACAGGAAGAGACTGTGAAGTTAAAAACTCAACGAATGGCCAGTAAACTGATAAATGCAAAAATTAAAAAAATAGCGAAGAGAGAATAAATTAAGTTTTACTATCACGGTTGTTATCAGGCACGGAATCTCTGTATATGTTAATTGTGTTTTCGTTTTTCGAAGAAGCTCCAACAGTCTCCTTATTACTGTTTATTTTACCTATCCTATATCTGCTATCTTCGCATGTTTGTGTCCCACTTTCCATCTCCGCCCATTTCTCTTCTCAGCTTCTCGAGATGTCACCGTGCCTTGCATCCTCCTTCCCCCCCCCCCCCCAACTGACTCAGCCAACCAACCTCTGACTATTTTCTTGTCGACTCTCTTTGCATTGTGTCTGTATAACGATGTGCGTGTCCTTGTGAATAGAACACTGGAGACTTTGTGTGAATAGAATATTATTTGCAGGCGCAAGGCTTTAGTGTTCATGTCGTTTCTCCAGCCTCTGCTCCCATGCGCCTGCTGTTGACACAAAATATTCGACATGAAGAAAGAGCCTGCACATAATGTTCTGTTCATGCAAAGAATACGGACACGTTGTCGGTAGGACGATATGCAGTCTGGGGCAGAAACTCCTACGATCACACACACACACACACACACACACACACACACACACACACACACACACACACACACACACACACACGAAGTCTGAAATATTTCATCAAAATATTTCTGGCCCTGCGAACAGCCAGTTTACACCCAGTGGCATATTGTGTAGAGCTCCTTTATCACGAGACACTGTAAGCAGTATATATATATATATACACACACAGTTCTATAAACCAAACTCGAAACTACGTATATGTTAACTAACGGGTCTTGCTTAATGACCGTTAGTAGCTCGTTGAGTTCAGAAATCTGGCAGTGTCAACTTCCAAAGGGAACACAGAATGTTTCGTTATCCAAAAACAATAAATAATTCTTTCTATTTCAGACTGAGTAATGCTAAACAACAATACACGCCTACCCTAAAACCTAAACAACTACAGTGGCGACACACGCCCCTAAACCGTAAAACTCTACGGCGACACACGCCTACAATACTCTAACCTACTCCTTCTTCTCTCTCTTTCAACGGTCACACTAATGTTGCCCATGCGCTCTCTTTCTCGAACATTTCTGACATCACCGCTTGCGTCATTCATCCAGACTTGCGTCATTCACCGAGGCTCACGTCATTCACACTTGCTCACGCGCTCGCTAGGATAATAATAATAATAATAATAGTAATAGTGAAGATCGACCTAGACCCACTAAACATTTCATTCGTAACAGTATATACACCGTTGTACGGGCTTCACGCAACATCTGTCACCCCAAGCAACTGTATCGCAAAGGTAGTAACGAAGAGGTGAATAGGCTAAGATGCACGTGCAATGTCAATGTAAATGGCCTCAGCACAAAGCCCTGACTTTTTTTACAGTCTACAGATGACCTCGTTATAATAGCCCTGACCTCAGCTGAGTCTACAAATGCATCATTTAAGAAGTCCTGACTTTTAGACAGTGAGCAAGCAACAATTAAGATATCCTCCTTCAAAAAAAAAAGCAAAAAAAAAAAAAAAACCCCACACAACATGAACAGTTTGCTTCGAGTAAGAAGCCTCGACATTGTTTACCCTCATGGCAAACTTTCTTGACATTGATTTAGAGCTGTCTCACGACCAGTGATGGTGAAATTTTGTTTTCTGGCAGGTTACACAATCAGCTGTACACTGGGGACGAGTACCATGTGGACGTTTGGCACTTGTTCTTTTTCTGTCACAGGGACAAAGCGATTCTTTCACTCTTTCGCTCTTAGATCTCTCTTCTCTCTTCCCACCTCCCGTCCTTTACCTGGTCATTCCCAAAATGGGCGTCGATGACCAACAATAAATCCTTCAGGTTTGGTCTCACACTCATCTGATCTCTACAATACGTGAAGTTAGGGAACCACTTTAAGCGGTTTGATGGGCTTCTCGAGGGGTTTACTGAGCAGTACATTTTGTGAACAATCGTCTCTTGAGCCCAGAGAAAGACTACAACAAAGCTGTCCTGAGTAGCGCACTGTGTGTGTGTGTGTGTGTGTGTGTGTGTGTGTGTGTGTGTGTGTGTGTGTGTGTGTGTGTGTTTTTTAGTTTATTTGAGCGATTTATCTCACCATGCTGCGAGAAAATTCACTGTCACAGCTTCAGAAAGTAACCGTAAAAAGATTCTGCAAGATGGCGTTCTGATGACAATGCCGTGAGAACAGACAATGAGGACAATGGCCCATCCAGCATAATGGAATTTATGTTGATCATGATGGTCATTTCAAGACAGCGTGGGTCCTTATTGTTTGCCCAGAAGTACCTTCACAAAAACGCCCCCGTGGCTGCAGTCAAACAGTCCTTATCTACGTGCCATGAATACGTCATAGCACTTAGCACTGCCACACACCGCATATGTACGTATATCGCAGAAGTGTAATTAAATACCTTCTTGATGATATTGCCTGCGCGGTGTGGTCCATAAACAGAGTCGTGTGAACAGACTATGATGACGAAAAGGTATTATATAAAGTGATTATAGTAATGTATATGGTGATGTGTGGGAAGTCTGGAAGGTGAGCAGGCTTTCAAGTGATAAAGTGAGTTGAGAACAGCAGTAAATTTGGATGTGACGGCTGCCAGGAGGGTGAAGGGCTATTGTGGTCTGATGCCACTTCTCGATAACAGAACTCAGAAGCTGCTGATATTTTTGTGAAAAGACGTCATCATAACAAATCAATCTATCTGTTTATCTGTTTTCTAGCTCTCTTTCTTACGTTCTTTCTCTCTCTCTCTCTCTCTCATCTAGTCTGTTCTCAGTCATACAAGGGGAAATATTTGTGCACTGAGCACCCATACCACACTAAGTAATCTGTCTGTCAGTCTCCTCCAGCCTCGCTCTCCCTTCCTTCCCCCTTGTGCGTCATCCTATGTCGGTTTTACACGCTGGACAAAACATTTTTAGTCTCTTCAAACAGAAATGTTTATTTAGACGGAATGTCTTGACAAGTAAAAAGTATAAATGTTTCATCTTTACATTTACCAATCAACCAGTATTTTTTTTTTTTTTGAAGCGAGTATGTAATGTTCTGGGGAAACATGCTAATTTTTTTCTCTAACATCACTTCTATACATTTTTCTGTCAGACATTTAGTCTTAAGAATTTCATTGATAATATTTTTATCTGGCGATTTTTCTTCCTAATTACAATGATAAATATGACACTTTGCTAATCACAATAGTTGGAGAGGTGTGGCGACTATCTTATGTTTGCGGCAAAGAAGAATTAGGGTTTCAGACCGAGAAAGAATGACAATGGGGACTGTTTTTTTAGTCAAAAGGTTTGTCCAAACATTTGCAGTTTTGAGCATTCCCAGAACAGATGAATAGTGGCTTCGTTTCTTCAGGATAACACTGTTGATGACAAATTCATGACCAAACTTTACACTGTTTTACATGTGAGTTTTGTTGTAATTCTCTTTTCTTCACTTCGATTGGATCTTGATGATTTAGTAGAAGATGGTTCACTAATATGAAATGAGGCCACTACGATATTATTAACTTCTTGTCTCTCCATTACAGCTGAGGGAGGTGCTGTCCGAAATGGAGTCGATATACAGCAAAGGTAAAGTGTGCTTCACCAACAGCGACTGCAGGCCACTGGACCCAGGTATGACCAGCAGAGACAAGCCCTGCAACGGGCTCAATACCGTGAAACAATGTTATGTGTGAAAGTCTGTTTGTTTCGCAAAATGTCAAGCAGACCAAATATCTCACAAATAATTTTAATGTTAAGATATGACTTCAGAGAAAGCATATACGTCTGCACTCACAGAGATACATGCAAAGATGTGCATCATCATCATCATCATCATCATCATCATCTAGCTGTGCATGACGGTAGATTGCAGTCTGACTGGCGAGAACGATGCCGTATTTGTGAACAATGAACAGTGAACAGTGAAGTTTCACAAACACAGACCAGTGACCTGCACGTGCGTTTGCTGCAGATCTCACTCGCCTGTTCGAGACTTCCAGAAATGAATCGCAGTTGCGGTTGGCGTGGAAAGGCTGGCGTGACGTAACGGGGCGCAAAATGCGGGACTTTTACACGACATTTGTGCAACTCAGCAACGAGGGTGTGCAGACTTCAGGTAGGTGGCCGACATGAGCTACGTGCTGCAGAATTTAGGTCTGTGGCAAACTTTGCTAGTGGGCAGACTTTGATCATATGTGACATACATTAGGTGTGTGGCGGACTAGAGAGGGACACTTACACTGAGAGATGTGTTGCGGAGTTAAGGTAAGTGGCAGGCGAGTTATGTTGCTTAATTTGGGTACTGGCCAAACTAGAGGTTTCGGGGAGACTTTCAAGTAGGTGGCAGACTTTTGAAATACTGATCTTGACCTGTCTCCAGTTTGAAGGAGAGAATATAAAAATAGCCACCAAACAAACACTCAAAAAAAAAAACCCATCAAACCACTGTTTAGTAAAAGATTTATTTTTGAAGCTTGTAATGGTAGCCTGGTGAGCATGTTTTGTGGTTGTAGAAAATCTGACATCATATTAATTATTTGTTGATGTAATTTTAGTGATCTATTTAGCTTCGATACTTATGGGAGACAACTTTTTCCTGCACACATATTTGTAATTATTTGATGCTTTATCTTGCTTTACTTATCTCCCCATATACTTCCTATTCCTTGTGTACTTATACAGCTTGCCAGTCTGGTGTTAAGACTGACCTACATGCGTTTAAACATTCATTTTGTGCGTGCGTGCGTGCGTGCGTGCGTGCGTGCGCGCGCGTGCGTGCGTGCGTGTGTGTGTGTGTGTGTGTGTGTGTGTGTGTGTGTGTGAAGGGTACGCCGACACCGGTGCGTACTGGAGGTCATGGTATGAGATGGACAATTTCGAGCAGGATGTCCAGCGTCTGTTTAACGAGTTGAAGCCCTTGTACAAGGAGCTGCACGCCTTCGTCAGGCAGCGCTTGAAGAAACAGTACGGAGCCGCCATCTTCCCCAAGACTGGCCACATCCCCGCACACTTGCTAGGTAAGTGTCCGCGAGCAACAGGTGTACGGTACAGTGGCAGGTTGAATTTTCGCCATCAACAATAAGCTGACATGTACGAATGTCACAGATTTTAATCACAAAATATATTGACAAAAAGAAAAAAATGGCGTCATATTCATATACTCAAAGGCGCACCCGCACACACAAGACCACGAGCGCGCGCGCGCGCACACACACACACACACACACACACACACACACACACACACACACACACACACACACACACACACACACACACGGGTACACCGCGTGACCGAAAAACAGAGTTTGAAGAAATGAGGTTGGAGAAGAAGGAACAGAAATCTGATGTAAGAAAAAAAAATGTACAGTGAGATGACTTGCACACTACAAACAGAGCAGTCTGCGCAGACACTTCTGCTTGTCTGGATGTCAGCTGCGATAACCGATCTGTTGCAGGTAAGCTAGAGGCTTGCAGTGATAGCAGGTGGCTGTAGAATGCCGGCCATTGTCAGCCGCTGGTCTATTAAACGAATCTTTATTTCGCGTGTAGCGGGACATAGAGAGTTGTCGGTCGTCAGAAGATCCTGAGATGTTTCTGGAAATAACAGAGCGGTTCAGTACGACACAAACACAAGGTTATTCCGAAATCTTGAAATAATTATTGGGCCATCTTGAAGATACAACAGAAAACTGAGACACGGAAAATAAAAAAGGTGGTTACTTACAAGACACAGAAAGCACATTTTCTTGCTAATACGGATCATACATACACGGAGTTTAGCTTGCCGCCAAACGGGGAAAAAAAAAGATTTGTGAGGGGAACTACAGCAACACTTTTTCTGTGCCTAAAACGTAATGATGCTGAGCATCGCAGGCCCAGGTTTAGAGAAGTCAAAGCCCATCGAAATAAAACACTGCGAAAGAAAATTTTCATTCCTTCACATAAATTAGCGTGCGTGTATGATGTATTATGCAATAAGGTTTACACAGCGTGGAACTAGCCTTTGCTTTTCTTAACAGCATATACTAAATTTTAATTTAAAAAAAAACCGCGTTCATTCAGACTTCAACGTTTTCAGGAAACATGTGGGCGCAGTCCTGGAACACTCTCCAAGATCTCCTGATGCCCTTCCCGTCCAAACCTATTCTAGACGTGACTGAAGAAATGGTCAAGCAGGTGGGTCTACATAACCATGTGTTCTTTCACTGTGATCTGGTTTGTCCTGGTCAAAAGTGCTTCAGGTGGTTTAGAAAGATGGGGTACCTCGCCAAGACTTTCAAAGATATCAAAATGAGCATTCTTGAAAATTTCGATAATAGTTGGCACTTTTCAAACACACTCAACAATGATCTATGTTTTTGATAGTCTGAAAGTTATTTTGAAAAAGATTACTGATGACAGTCAAAATTTTCATCGTAACCACTCAAAGACATATTTTAAGGTTATTTTATATTTGATTATTCTGTGACAAAATGTTATTAAAAATCTGTCAGCTTAATTAAAATTGACTGTTGAAATATTTAAGGGTAACTGCATATCTTTGTTTTACCTTGCCGTCAACTTTCATGTAAAAACAAAGACTTTTAAACATTGTGGGTTTTTTTTCTTCTGTTTTTGAAGAAATATACAGCGAGGAAAATTTTTGAGGTGTCTGACGATTTTTTCAAGTCACTGGGTATGATCGAAATGCCCTATGAATTCTGGAACAAATCCATGCTGGAGCGACCTACCGACGGTCGAGAGGTTGTGTGCCATGCGTCTGCGTGGGACTTCTACAACGGCCGTGACTTCCGGTGACTGTATAATATTTTTTTTATCACCTACTACTGTGGTGGTGCTCTGTGATAATATGCGCTAGACTTAAGTCATCTATTTTGCATCGTAAGATGATTTAGATTCATCCAGGAAGCCTATTCGCTACATAGACCAGCGGTTACTGGGGGCAGGAAGAGAGCACTTGGTTACTTTTACAAGTACTCGCGTTACTTACCAAGTACTTGTGTGATCAGAAACGTGTGGTCGGAACGTTTGTCACGCGCGAACGCTGACTAACAAACATCGTGTGTGCGCATGACAGTGCCTCCCGCAAAAGCGATGTCCGTCCTTCAAACAGTCGGGGGTCTCATAAAGTTTCAAACGGCTCGGTGACTATAAAGTGTTACTACGAGGAAAAGACTGGCTCGCGGGAAGAGATACTATGTACCGATCGACGAAGTAACATCTGTAATGGTCTGGTCTTCTTTCGATGCAGCGACTTGCACCGTTGACGCGAGAACTCCAAACCGCGCTTGTGTTCATATTATGTCCACGTGCTTCCGCTGATCTGCCCAGCGTTGCCCAACGCACATTCGCTTTTGCGCATGCCCACGCCACAAGCAGGAAGTACCTGTGGCTTTGCGCCAATTACTCGATCTACTTATGAATAGGATTCAGAGGAAGACAACTGTCCGTCCATGAAAGATCTGCGACTGATGAAAGTAAAATAAACGTACGATAGGACTACGCCCCTGTCTTTTAAGCCCAGTCTTGTTTGTTTTTAAATAACTTAAGACAATCATAGTATCAGCAATACATACCTTTTGCATCTACAACAGTAACAGTCCCTTTGATTTCCAGCGTGAAACAGTGCACAGAAGCAACCATGGGTCACCTGGCTACAGCCCATCATGAAATGGGGCACGTGGAGTATTACCTGCAGTATAAACACTTGCCTTTCATATACAGGCGGGGGGCCAACCCAGGTACCTGCTTGTTGCAGTAAACAACAACCTGTGATTTTTTTTTTCGCTAACGCATTGCATGCTGGATCTTGCATGCGAAGAACAATGTCTTCTGTTAAAACATCGTTCTTGTGCTTTTATTAAGCGCTTGCAAGAAATTCCTGTTGATCAAGTATTTATAAACTAATATACAATTCAATGATTCCCAGTTTCCCAGTTTCGCATGTTCTTTTTCTGTCAAACACACCGTCACAGTGTAAGTGGCCAGTCATATAAGTTAAACGAAAACAACTCAGTGTTTGAAGTACGTTTTGATCGACATCTGTTAAGGCTAACAGTCCGAGTGCACCTTGTGATCCGGTGACGTCACTAATACAGTGAGAATTTGCTGTCCTAGGTTCAGATCTTGTCTCGAGCGCATTCTTTCTTTTCATGTGGAATCTGTTTACAGGCCTTATGCTTTGCTGTAATATGGCCTTAGTCGCTGGCTCGGCATAAAACACCTCTCCCTCATCCCTTGCGAAACTCGAAAATTGTCTTTGTTTTAATGTTGTGATATTTGATTCCGTAATAGAGTCATGCTTTTCCATGCTTGCGTAGGTGTGCCCACCCCGACTCTGTGTGTGTGTGTGTGTGTGTGTGTGTGTGTGTGTGTGTGTGTGTGTGTGTGTGTGTGTGAGAGAGAGAGAGAGAGAAAAAGAAAGGGGAACAGAGAAAGCTACACTTTAAGTTCGATGTTTTGCGACACCATTTAAAGTTTCCCACTGGAGCAGAAGAAACGTGGGTTGACTTGGAACACGGCTCAAAAGGGAAACAAGCGATGTCAGCAACAGACTTATCCTTCCGACTGTAAAACTCCTCCTGCCGATTTTCCTCGTAGTCGTACATCCTGCGCTATTTTTTTGTGGAATCTCCTTCATGAAATATCTAGCATTTGAGTGCAATATATGAAACACTTATAACAGATTTTTTTTAAATGATCAAAAACGATTCAATATAAAATAACCCGATCCTTATAGCGTTTGAAGACGAAAGCAGAAACATGTCATAGAACTAACTGGCTGCTTGTTGGCTTTCAGCGTAAAACAGTGCACTGATATCACGATGGACCACTTGTCAACCGCTCACCACGAAATGGGTCATATCGAATATTACCTCCAGTATAAGAACCAACACATTGTCTTTCGCGATGGTGCTAACCCAGGTACGAACAGAGCGTGTACAAAGTCAGCATTTGTTATTTACGTGACGTAGACAGGAGGAGAGTGTACGAAACATGTCCTCATACATATTAACCCCTTCACGTTGTTCTTTGACTTGCCGTTCGCCTTGGGTCGCTAACCTTTCAACGGTTGTTGCCCTTCACTTGCGATTTGTGCTATAATTAAGCCACCGAGAGGGTCTTCAGTATAGTGTATGACGCTGACCAACCAACCAATTAACCTCTGACCTCTGTTCCGATCGCTGGCCCATATCTATAGCAGTTCTGATGAAAGTAGCCTGACATGACCTTTGACCTGTCAGCCGTTGATTGCAATTTGTACTCTAACTCCCCAAAAAGATTTAGAGATTGTATCACAATCAGCTTACCGGAAAAAATCTCGTAAATAGCAAAAAGGCAAAAATAAAAAGCAATTACTTTTAAAATAATTCACCCTAAACTTCAAGTTTTAGTCTCAAGTCATTTTAAAGTAATAACTTCATACTGAGCGCAGTTACTAACATATACTATTAAGCAGACAAGCGGGTTCTGGAACACACAGAGGAGTCTTTTGATACTAGAGTTTACAGCAAGCAGGTCAGTTTACATCAAACCTTTTCGAGTTAAGGCAAACCTCACAAATTATACAAAAACACTAAGGAACAATACACTAGAAAACCAAACTATGGCGGAAAACTACTGATCAATGGAAGAATGGCATGACAGACGTTCAGACAGACGCGCAAACGGACTGTCGAACCGTCGGACAGATTGACAGTCATGGACGTATACAACCGTCAACTTGGTTTGGTTGTTTGTTTGATATTTTTTTGTTAAGAAGAGCCGGATTTGAACTCTGTTCGCTTTCCTTTTAGAGTGAAATTAGCGCGGATACTGTCATTGGCTTCTTTCGTCGCAGTAGATTTCTACTAACAAGGAATTAACCAGCTCAAAACTAACATACTGTGCAACCTTTGAACATATTGTAGAAGCAGTGTCCATCATTTTCGTGGAGAGAGTAATTTGACAAGCGACAATAACTAGCTGTCATCGCCTTTTCTGTTTCTTTGTAGCATCTCGAGTATAGACGAGTATAGAGTAGAGCACAGGTACAGTACAGAGATCAACAGAGTCGCTCAGTTTTGCTCGCTTCGCTTTGCACATCTATAATAAGATACTCAGAAAGTTTATTGCAGTAAATTAATGAAGAAACATCTGTTGCATTGTTTATGTTGATTCTTCAAGAATTTCTTGCTCCAAGAATGAATACTTGAATGGACACAGCAGCGGCTGAAAATGTAAATGTTCCGTTAAGCTCTTGGTTGATAGAATGCGCTAGGTTGTTTACATAATTCAGAACTTTGTTATATTGTTTTTATTATTATTATCTTTAGATATAGTGTGTGTGTGTGTGTGTGTGTGTGTGTGTGTGTGTGTGTGTGTGTGTGTGTGTGTGTGTGTGTGTGTGTGTGTGAAGCGTTGTCAACGGTGCTTTATAAGTAATCTTCATTATTATTACTACATTCTTAACATACCGACTTTGTTGTTGTTTTTGTCGAAGAGCAATAAGGCACGTTTCATGGAGACAGTCTAACAGGCATATTCGGTATAACACTCAACTGTCAAAATGCTTGGGAACAGAAATCCTCGAGCTATTATTGCATGTAACTATAGCACCGCGCCAACACTAGCGCACTTAGGCACCGACTTTCGTTTTCCGGACTACACCCACTTAACGACCTTCTACAACTTGTAAGACTCATGAAATCACCCCCTGCAGTCAAGTGCTTTCACAAGAAAAGATAAAATGGCAAAAGTGGCTGTTACAGATTAGGAAAGATGCCACTGAAGTGTTCTCAGCGTCTTACGAACAGATTTCAAGTGTAGACAAGCATGGGAGGAAAGGGAGGTGTTCACTAGAAGAGACTAACTACACTTGTACTTATTACTGTCGTTAGGAAGCAGATTATGAAAGTTTAAGTTAGCACTAGATCGAAACTCCTCTTTCAGATTCCAAATCCGTATCCTAAACAGATTCTACTTCCAAACACTTCTTGTATGTTCAGCATTTCTGTGTTCACTTTACTTATGTGTTCGCTTGTGGTAATGCTGCTGCTTCAATAAGTACGGTTGCATGTACCAGATGTTATTTTAGAAACTCTTTTGTAGCTGGTGATACCATGAACATGTTCAGAATATTTTTGTAATTTAAATTTTACGCATGCATCGAATTCTGCTCTACCACGCTGGCAATGCTTTTGCATGCTTCTCCTTATTACGCTTAAAGCAGATGCTTCCAAATAAAAAAATCTTTTATCTCCATTTTCCTGTTATAGTGAATTTAAAATCAGTATTCTTGAAACAATGTAACTGTAAGGCAGTAAAATTATTCAACAACTTTTTCTATTGTAAGCCCGGACGATAGCACTAAGTTAAAAGATTTATAACTGCTTTTCTCAATGGTTTAAATTACTGATTTGATTCTCTCAACATCTTTCGCGCGTGTGTGTCCAAACAAATGCTAAATATTTATCTCATTGTTTTCCTTGTCGGTCAGGTTTTCACGAAGCAGTTGGTGACGTCATCTCGCTATCCGTTGAGACACCGAAGCATCTAAACAAGATCGGTTTGCTTCCGAACTATGTGGAAGACAACGGTAACATTTATTTGAATTTGCGCATAATTATTATGCGAGCATGTCGCATGCTGGCGGGTGGTGTGGTGTTAATGATAATGATATGTGGTTGGGTGAATGGATATGGAATTTCGAATAACAGACTGTCGCTTTTATCTTGGTTGTATGTTAACAGAGACCGATATCAATTTCTTGATGGCGATGGCTTTACAAAAAATTGCCTTCTTGCCCTTTGGTTACCTTATCGACCAGTGGCGCTGGAGCGTCTTTAGAGGCGAAACAAAACCTTCTAATTACAACCAGGCCTGGTGGAACCTCAGGTAACTTGGATAAGCATAGCAGCTTCGATTCTTTTTTCATCTAGATCCTTTTGTCCGTGTGTGTTCGTGTGTACGTGCTGCGCAATATTGTGCAGTAGACCTGAACTACATTTATTTCCTTCTTGCAGGTGTGGTCTTCAAGGTGTGTCTCCACCAGTCTCGAGGTCTGAAGATGACTTCGACCCTGGCGCCAAGTATCACATTCCTGGCAACACTCCCTACATCAGGTCTGCTGAGTGAATTTTACAATTTTACAAGACAAGCGATGCTACTGCCAAAAAAAAAATGAAAAAAGAAACAGCAAAAAGATAAAAAACGACTTTTACAACGACAAACGCGTTTCCTCTTTGTCTATGTGCAAACCGTTAACTAATGTCTCAAGCTGTATAATCGTGGTGTTCGCGTTGTTTACTACTTCCACATCCCACAAATATTGTTCTTAAGTGATTCACTTGCTCATCTTTATTTCAGACAGGAGGTAGCATGTTTATTTTTTTATCGTTTGCAGGTATTTTGTGAGTTTCGTGCTACAGTTCCAGTTTCACAAAGCTCTGTGTGGTATTGCGGGTCACAACGGTTCCTTGCACACCTGTGACATCTATAATTCGACTGCAGCGGGTCAGAAACTCAGGTAACCAATCCTTTGGCTGCAGAGAGTTAATTGAATTAACGGTTCGTGATCCCCGTTATTATTAATTTCTAACATCTGGATGTCGCAGGCACTTACACTCTCTTTTGCTCTCAATTCTAGTGCCATGCTTAGCAAGGGATCATCTCAAGCATGGACAGAATCTCTGAAGGAACTGACCGGCCAGACTACGATGAGCGCACAGCCTTTAATATATTATTTCCAGCCACTCCTTAATTACCTCCGTGCTGCCAATGGCGACGAAGAAGTGGGTTGGTCTGCTGACTGCCCCTCATTTACCGATCCTCTGTCGTCAGCTGTTCATGTCAGACCTCTTGCTGGACTTACATTCATCCTCGTTATTATCGCTCTGGCTTACTTGCTGTGAGGCGCAAGGGATGATGGATGAGACGACGTTATTAAATTATCAGCTTTATCGTAACGGAGCCAAAATGAAACAAAGGCTTCGATGAAGGGGAGGGTGATTATATTAAATCCTTTGAATATTGCTTTTAAAATGGTACAATCAAAAGGGCGGTAAATTCAGTCTTGCGTTCTCTTCACTTTTCTTCATCCTTCTAGTCAAATTTCCAATATGCAGAACCAGAACCGACAGCATTGTTAATACAAGTCGATAATGACACCTTTGCTTGTCAAACCCAAGAATTAAGGACATTTTCTTGCAAGTTCTTTCAATGTAAACAGAATTACTTTTTTACGTTGCTCTTTCTTTAGATACATGCACAGGTGTTTTTGGTTAGTATCTGTATCCTTTAATTATCCCGAGATGTTCAATGGACGGCAAATTGTGATGCATAATAAATCCTTATATCCTCACTTGATTACAGGGACCAAATGACGCGTTGAAAGCTGACATGGCTTCCCAAACTAATTGAAATGAAATTTAACCCTCTCAAGTCCAGACTCCAATCCATTCTGATATCATGAACTATTTTATATATTTCTGTCATTAGGCTGTAGAATATGCATAAACACGCAGCAAAAAACGGACATTTATTTACAATTAACACGATTGTGAATCAATAATGTAATGCAAGTGTTGAAATGTTAAATTGGAATATTTGTAAGTAAAGAGTGTTTTCCATTGAAAACTAAATGTGTCTTTTTGTGAGAAATCATTATCTGTGATCAAATTACTTCCTATATTTTGCTCACTGTATTTCGATGAAAGCTTACATGGTTGTCTCCCATCACCTCTCTCCACACTAGTAGCAACAGTCCTCATTAGCAATGGAAGGGAAAGGCACACAAACTGCATGAACTCCGCAGCTAAAAAAAGCAGGAAACTTTCGGATCATAAGGCTCATGTCTAACACCATAGCCATGATCGTAAATGTAACTCAGGTTGCCCAGAAACTTGAATACATTCACTATTCAAGTTTCTGGGCAACCTGAGTTACAGTTTCGATCATGGCTTTATTCTAAACAATGCTTGCACATCTTCACACATAGAAGCCCACACAACCAGCAGTAATAAAGAATATAATTTCTTTATAGGACACATGAAGTTCTGCTCACAAATTAAACCACTGCAGTTATACTTTAGCACCTGTGTAATTTGAACTCCAATCATTACAGTTCTTTCATATGCTTCTTATGGTTACTTTTTAGGATTATTTGTCACAGGTAAAATGTTACACCAATTTGGACATTCAAATTTTTCAATGCACTGCCCAAAGCATCTTTTAAGTAATAATAATGACAAAATCGGTATAAGAGTTTCCTGAGTTAATAGGTCCAAACGGAACTATGAACTTTTAATTACAAGTGTAGCAATAACAAAACTTCTTCACTGTTTACCTTAGAAGGATTCTGCTTTTCACTCCTACAACTTTATTCTGATTTGAATTTATCAATGTGTGGTATGAACATCATGCCTGTCTATAAATGGCACAGATTCTGTCCTGATGCAAAAACATTTCATTTAAATGATTTTACCAAACTGTTATTATTATTATAAGACTTTATTTCTTTGACACAATAAACATTATTTAGCAAAACGAAAAATCTGATGGAAATAATATATATGAGTTTTAATCCTAGTAACTCTAAAGAAGGTACTACAGCTCTGTGTGCTCATGACTGCCTGGGGATGCAGAGTGAGGTGACTGGCAGCGAGCAGGCGTGGTGAACTCAAACTGGTATTCACACCGGCTGGGTTCACTAGCTCCTGTCAGTTTGTTTTCTGTCCCACAATGGAGATTAACCTGGAACAGCAAATTAAACAATAAAATACATTATGATGAAAACATTTGATTTCATGCATAATACTACGATGTAAGGAACACAAAACATTTATATTAAGGTGTTTGTAAATAACACCCACAGAAATTAAGGTTTAAATAAATTATTGTATAAACAACGTGCAGATGTCACTAATCAAAGACACTGTCTCCACAATTAAGATATATATATACTTCTTCACTGGGCAAGTCAAAATGTTCCATCAGTAACATGACAAAGATACATGCAACACATGCACATTTTGTAAATAAAAATGTGTGCTCATGTAGATGATGGAATATATTCATCCAAATACAAATGTTGTATTTGTTGACAAACAAAAACATTCAACACATATGCACATCCTTCTGTGAACAGCCTCTTCCTGCCACCCCTCTCCCCTTATCTATCCCACATACCACCAGACTTACGTGGCATGAACGGTTTGGACCATTCCAACAGCTCTGTCCATTCTCATATTTCATTGCAACATACTTGTCTTCCTCAGGGCCATACCAGTGCCCCCATTTACTGAAATAGTACACATCTTAACAATAAGAACAAAGTGCACAGTTTTAAAAACCTGTAATTATTTTTTTCAGGTTTTAGGTACACAGGCATGTATACCCTATATACAGATTTAAGCATCATGAATGCAAACTTCAAACTAAAATTCTCGTGCTATTTGATTAATATCAAATAAATTTAAGACTAAAAATTTATCTCCACCATTTTGAGTTTCCAGCTCCTCTTCACTGTCTCTCCCACAAAATAAAGATCATTTCCACCATTTTTTAAATACGCTTACACTCTGTGTGTGTGTGTGTGTGTGTGTGTGAATACTCACATCCATATGGTGAGAAATAAAAGGCAACACTTTATGATCCAACCGATGATTAAAGACCGACCTGAATGGTTTGCGATGCTTGCAAATATAAGTAGATATAGGCGATATAAAACTTGTAAATTTTAACCTCCGAAACCCATTCGTTAATTAATTATTCGCTACAATTCTCACCTGGGACCAACAAGCGCCGCTAACAGTGTACTATGTCACACTAGTGCACCATTCACAACATTGGCAGCCGTCAACACCAATCAGAGCAAGAGAATGAGCGACAGTTTGGATTATTGGGACGTTGAAAGTCTGCATTCCTCGTGGTTCTGAAAAACTGCTACTTTAGCACGAGAAAAGCAGACTTTAACATCCGAATAATCCGAACTGTCGCTCATTCTCTCTCTCTGTTTGGTGTTGACGGCTGCCAATGTTGTGATTGTTGCACTTTCGTGACGTAGTACACTGTTAACGGCGCTCGTTGATCACAGGTGCAAATTGCGTACTTTGCTAGCAGATAATTAATTAACGGATGGGTTATGGATGCTGAAATTTACAGGTTATATTTATATCACATATATCTACCGAAATCTGCAAAAAAACGAGAACCATTCAGGTTGGTCTTTAAGGATTTAAATATTCTTACCCTAAACTGGTTTCTGATCCACCCGACTTGGGTTTCTGGACAGCTTTGTCGAAGGGACACAACTTATAAGTATACTCTCTGTCAGTGAACTCAAAACACTGACCCCGCAAAGAACTGAACTCTTCATCTGGCCCATAGTCCACTTCAAGGTACTTTTTGAGACCACTGATAGATATGCATGAAAAGTAAAAGTGATAAAAAGCTTATATCCAAACCATGTAAAATAAAAATAAATTCAAACTCTAACTGTTATCAAAGCAACTAATTAATTTCTCAAAGACTTTGCTAGCTCAAGGCTCTAGCTTAATTGGTGGTTAATGCACTTGACAGTGGAGCAGACGCTTTCTGGTTCATGCCCTGCTCCATCTTGCAGACAACTACCCTGCACCTAGCAACTTTCTAGAAGAAATGGGTACCTGATTTATGAGGGAAGGTAATGTGGTAGCCCCACTTTTCATATGCTGAAATTGATAAACTATTTCTACTCACATTCACTGTCAGTGTTGCAACTAAATAATGGGATCAACTCCTTTACTCTTGCCAGCAGTTTAGTTTTATCAAAACACTTCATAAGTTGCTGTCCTGACTATTTTACTTCGGGTGCTTCATTGTATGCTTTAAAATCTTTCATGCAAATGTGTCCTTGTTATCATTCTAATTTCACTACTTATAAATATCTAGATTCCTTATAATCTGTTGCTGTTTTTTTTATTAAAATGGGTTTGTGACTTTCCATGAAGAATCATGTACTCTTTAAATAACTGTTCAGTGGCGTAAAGTGTTTTACACTTTTGGTGAGAGAAGCTGCTGATCCACATTCAACAAAAACAAGGAAAAACAGATTATGGAAACTACCTGATTTCATTTTCTGCATCTCGTACTTTGTTCTCAGCTTCATTATACTCATCACGAGCAGCGTCAGCAGCTGTAACAAGGTAACACGTTATATCTTCATCCTATGATCTTATATGCCTGTCTGAAGACTAAGTTTCACTCTCATTAAAACTCTGAGAAACAAATTAAAGGTGTGGATATTTGAGGTTTTTTTTTTTATTTACTGAGGAGTTACTCTTCAAAACTATCTTACATCATTGTGTAATTAATGGCAAGCATAAAAAAATAATGTAAGGAACAAAATACCAAAAATATAGCCCCTATTTTGAAGGGGTAAAGATGTTAAATCAAAGGCAATCCTACCTGCTATAAGCTTTTGTGTTTCTTCATCATATGGAGGCATTTTCAGCTCTTCTTCTGTCTTTGGTTTATCCTTCTGAATAACGAAAAATATGTAGAAGCTACAAAAACATGTTCAACTGATACTTTCATGGCAAAGTGAGAGGAACATAGTCAATACTGGACTAGACAAGGTATAACAAGGAACAAGCAGAACTAGCTCAGTTTCTCTTATCCAGCTCTCCCAACTCATCTAGAAGAACCAAGACATGTTACAAAAGAATTTAATATGCAAGTTATTTATTAAAAGAGCATATCAGCGAAGTAAGTTATTAGATATAATAAAAAATATGACCTAAGCAGTCATTCCATTTATGGCAAATTTAATCTTATTATGACATAGTGCTGCTTTTTTCTCATTGCATTTTCAGACATTAAAGTTAACATTTCTATTTCTCTGTAAGAATCATCCCCCATTATTGAAAAATCAAATGATATGGATTATAGCAATGAAAATTATTTTTTAAATTTATAGATTTTTTTTTACTTACAGGTGAATAAAGTAGACTTTTTTCTCTTTATTTAAATGAAAACAATAATAAAGAATAACTGTGCCATTAAATTATTCCATTCTACAAAGAAAGTATTAAAAAATTATTTAATACAGAATCTTTCATAATAAAATAATGAAGCAGTAAATAAGTCACGCTCTATGCCACTGTCATGTATATAATATTACATGCCAAGTCATGGAGGTTATATTACTGCTTAAGAACAAAAAGCACATAATAAGGCATCAACACATTAAATGAAACAAGAATCTTGGTATGGCAATGTCTTTCTGTAATTTTGAAATATTTCTAGCATATAGAATTCATGCATAAGTGCAGATAAAAATAGAGAAATGTTAAAATTAGAAGATAAAAAGCAAATTAGTCTGGAAAGCATCTGCATGCATTTAACCTCTGTGATCCCCTTCAGCAAAGCAAACTGTGTTCATGACAAAAGCAAAGACTATCACCATCATTAATTGCACAAAACATCACACAGATGCTTAGCACAGTCAAAACTAACATTAACCACTTTTGGTAATTTTAAAGCAAAAGTGGTTTACTCACTACCTCATCTTCCTCTTCATAAAAGTCTCTTTCATTGTCTTCTTCATCATCATCATCATACTCATCATCCATTTCTTCATCACCATGAATACCATCAGCGGGACTATCAGGGCCAGGTGGGGGAACAACAGGTTTTGGGGATGGTGGAGCTGGAATGTCATCTGGCTAAAAAAATGTCCAAGTAAGAAAAAAGAAATGCTCAGATCTAGTCTTCTAAACAAGATTTGAACACACTACATATTATAGTTCTCATGGCATCAGTATGCATACCATTCCATAATGGTTGTCATGACTTCAGAAATTGTTCACTGGTTAGTTAGTGTTTAACGCCGTGCCAGCAACTAAGGCCATATCACGGCGATTGTTCACTGGTAAATGAGAAACAACTAACTTATGTAACAGCTTAGCTGGGGTCTCAAGATCATTATTTTTTTGTATGCTACTTCTCTTTAATAGTTTTTATGGCAGTAGCACATTAGCATATGGCAGTCCTCTGCCTACTGGATTCGACTGCCAACAACCACAGGAAGTTAGTCTGAGTGCTTATAAATACATCATACATAATTAACTACAATTTGAAAACAAAAAATTTTTTTTACAAACTGCTTACTAGGTAGATGTAATGCTTTTGAATAGTGACGATACACTTCTGTGAGCTGTGATCTAATTCTTAAACCATGTGTGTTTGATCTGACAGAAAAGTGACAGATTTCTTATATAAATAATTTACCAATTTTTTTACTTTTTTTGGACTTCAGAAACACTGCAGTGCATGCAGCAATACTGACTCAAATAATAGTAACTTCCTGCGAACTTATAGTAACTACGTATATATATCTCTCTCTAAATATATTTACACCTATAACTTCACAGCAGCTGTGTGGATTGTATATGAACAGTTTGTTTTTTAAAGTTCAAAATTCATGCTCGAAACATGGAAAAAGATATTCAAAAAAATACAAAACAACACATGTTTCAACAGCATTCAAACAAGTAAACAAAACTTTTTAACTGCTTTTGGTGAAAGACAAAACAAATGGCTTAGTCTGGTCTTACAGTTTTCCTCCTTTTCTATTTTGTATGATGACTTCATTTCAGCTGATTGTCAGTCTGCTGTAAGACCTCATGCTCAAATACACCAATACTTCACAAATATTCACACATTTTTATGCTCTACAATTAAAATGTCCAGTAAGAGAAAATAGACTTGTTGTTATTCAATTTATTTTACTGGAACTGCCTTAAAAAAATTAAGAATTTTAAAAACGTCTTTCCACTTCTTCTGATGCAAAATATAACGTGCTAAAAAATAATAACAGTGATAAATGTGTGATTTATACACTCATGGAGGAGCATGCTCTCAGCCCTTATGACATGTAGGAGACATGGACAGAATACAAAGGATGGAAGGAGAAACAACTATGCAGACAAGTAATCAAAGACAAATATTGAAGACACAAAGAGGAATCAGGGAACAAACAATAAGGATGGAAAGTGTCATGAGCAGGAAGATTAGTCAACTGACTATAATCACAACTACTGACAGCTATGTTGATCAGTGTAAAAAGTAATGCTCATAGAATAGATGTTTTTAGTGCACGTTTAAAGGATTTGATCAGGGGCAGACGGTGGATATGGAAGGGAAGAGAGTTCCACTGTTCTGTAACACGGTAACTAAAAATCCGGTGACCAAATATATATTCATTCTTCTTAAAACAAGTTTTTAAAATTACATGATCTCTTGTTTATCATCATGACCATTTTTCTACGGCATGATAATTATTACTAGGAAACGTTTTTTGGAAAATTTACACAAATAAAAAATTTGTTTTGTCATTAATATTTCAACATTTTTTCATTTTTAGGAATATTTAAAACCTGACAAAATAATAATCAGATATGCTGTAGATTTAGATTAACTCTCAAAAGACCTAAGATGCACTTTTACATTATCATCGGCTGAATTCAAAATATTTATAACAAATTTCAAACCTCTCAAAATGAACGATGGTGTGCTGCAGATTCATATTAAGTCTCAAGAAATTTAAGCAGAGCTTTTGAAGCATAATTGGGATAAATCAAAATGAGGATCCTGGATGTAACATGATCAATAAAGGCAGCACTGTCTTAGGTACATGTGATCTTAATTTATCCAGTCTGTTATGTGTACACATGCACTGTCCCCCTCCTCTGCCACCACACACAAAAATACTGCCTAAAATACAAAGCTGTCTGTTCTTTAAACTCTGTGTCATATAATTACTAAACAAAGGTTAGATATGTGCAAAGAGCGTGCTGAAGCTGACTACACAGTCTGGGATCCACCAGTGCTCAAAACCATTATATCAGTGCATCTATTTTCCATATCGCAATCAGTGTATACGCCTGTCCATATGTCTTCATTACCATCAGCTAAATAAAACTCAGAATTTAAATCTAAATGACAGTAGTTGATATAAACAGTGTTAATCACCAATTGCATGCTGTCTTTCTTACATAAGTACAAAAGTCATTTATTTTTTATAAAAGTTATTTTACACTCACCTTCTCTTATCATGCAATTTGTGTTGTAGAATAATTTTATGTTTTCAGCTATTGGGTTTCATAGCATTTTAAATAAAATAAAATGAAAATACTCAGAGTTTTGTCTTAGATTGAACTGTAAATCAAAGTCACGAATGCAAAGCCTGATGGTGAGATAAATGATATTGTGGCAAATTTTGTGCATAGCAGAAAGCATTCTACTTTAGAAATACTGATGTGGAAGTATAAAATGAAAACAAAATTTAACAGTATATTAAACACTTACACTTTCTGGTGATGAAGCTGTGGACCCACTAAGATCTTCAGGTTCTCTTTCCCCTTTTGCTTCCATGTCTGCGTCTACAGCTTCAGGAGGTGGCTTGTAAATGTCTTTTATGGTTGACCATATTCGATCAAGGAATGTATCTAAATCAACCTTTTCACTGTCACTGAGGTATTCCTATAAAAGGTCAACAGAGGAATATAAAAATGCTACCTATACATACATTTAAAAATCAATAATAATGCCAGGTTCAAATGCTTGCTGAATAAAGAGTTTAAAATATTATGCCTAATCTTTTGCAGTCATTTTGACCATTATGCATTAACATAATTTCAGTATTTTATTCATTAAATGCATTCTTGTACACTTAATGTCTTACTTAAACTCTCATCATTCATGTGTTTCTTTAACTTCACTGTGGCTATGTGCCTGTGTTTTGTATCAGAGCATGTTATTGTTAGCCAGTCTTTTTAATGTCATTAATTTTATTATTACTGGTCATTGCAGATAGTGTGACCTGTGATACCTCAAGATAAAAATGCTTTTATTACTATTACTATTAGGTCTCAGGTAGGATTGTCCCAATTTAAGTGAAATAAATGATTTTATTATCTGCTAGCTAGGCACTGCTATTCCACAGCCGTTAAAAACTTTGAATGTTCATTAAATTTGACTCATAGCAGTAACATCACCAAATCTCTTTACTCACAATATAATGACAATAATTTTTCAGATTCAAGTAAAACATTTCAACTCTACAAAATGATGAAAGAATAGGAAGAGAAGAGGAAACATTCCTGAGGTTTATTATTTTAGAATATAGCATATAATGCCCCCTAAACCAGCCAAGACAGACAAATGAGAAATACAAGTCTACAGCAATTGTAAAACACAAATAATGTGTCATTTTAACTAAACGGACTTGAGACCTCAAACAAGAAGAGTACTTACCCTTGCTTCTTCTTCACTGACAGTTCCATCAGAATCAATGTCAAACTCAGAATGCCTTCTCATTTCCACAATATCCACTCTGTACATAATTTTCACCCAAAAAATGTAAATGAAGCTATTCACATATATTAAAATAAAGAATGTTAAAAAAGAGTTATAAGTATTGCATGACACAGGGGTTTAACATTAAGGTTTATTGCAAACATGATGCCACAAAAATGATTAAGTCCCCTCCCACTGAATCTCTTGTGATAAAAAACGTGCAATAGCAATAAAATGTCAAGGAAACAAAAATGCTTACGCTGAGTCACTGTTCACATCAAGTTCAGCAAAGGCCTTCATGCCTGCTAATCGATCCTTTTCAGCTTGTTTCTTAGCTTTAAATTCTGCAAAGGAATAGTTTAAAAGTTCCTGATCACAGAAGGACTTCCTAAGACTGGAACAAGTCGCAAAATGTTATGTCTGTCAGGTACCATGTTTTGCCAATACATAAACAATCTAAATTATTTTTTGTGGGTATATTCATTCTTGAACATCAAGAAACACATAAGCTAGCAGGTGTCAAGGCTATATTCTAAAAACTAAGAGATGAAAAATAATCATATTAGGCATACAATTGAAACAAGAACAGCTTTAAGACTAAGAGTCAGTTACGCTATCATTGTGAGAAATAAATCTATTCTCAGTATTTTTCTTTTTAAAAAAATTTTTAGATTTTTAGAGTTGAAAATGATGAAATTCCTCAATGTTTCACATCCTTCATTGTTACATTTAGACTAATGAATGTGAATTCTGCTTCTCTAGACAAACGAGGGTATTTCACCAATTATTCAGCGCATGTGCAGTACACACCCATCGGTGGCTAAAGCAGAAGTGAGGGTTCAGTCTGTTAGCCATTCAGCTGCCTTTACTCATATATACTAACATAAAGAGATGGGCAAAAAAGATCACTGTTGAGTTAAAAACTGTCACAATGACAATTTTTGTTTTTTAAAAAGGCAGAAGAAAAGTTAGTACTATCTGCTTTCTGTATGTTAAATGCCTAAAAGCTCAAAAAGACAAAGAATTGTGGTTGCAAGCAATATAAAGCAAGAACTTCATGCTGACAGCAAACTAAACAGTATGTAGTCAATATTGTGCCAGGTTTTTAGATTAATGACCTGTGTTCAATCTATGTCCCAATATTACATTGTGGGTATGAAAATCAGTAAAAGCATACAAGCATCGCTATTTTAATAACAAAGCCTAGTAGAAACAGAAATATGTGCAGAATATTTTGTCTACCACCTTTAAATTTCACCGTGATATGCTTGGCAAATCATCTCTCTCAATATATATATATATAAAGCAACAAACAGCACTTTTATTAGTTTTTTTTCGCAACCAGCTCTCCTACACATAAGCACATACACACACAAACAGGGGAAACAATTTTCCTTGGCATTCTGTCTGCCTATATATATAAAACATATGGTTCAAGCACAAGCTAATTATTGTTTATTTAAACTAGTTATTTATTAAAATCCCTTATAATTGGTAAATTGGACTTATGGCTGTGGTGATGAATAATATGGTGTTCACATGCAAATTATTGTACATCAAATCGATGATTCAAATGAGTGAAAACAGCTTTATTCTCTCAAACCCCTCCACCCCTCCTGTTCCAGTCTCCTCACTCAGGAAAAAGGTGCTGATAGTAGCAGCTGACAAATGTTGTCTCTGCCAGCACATAGTCAAAAGTGGAAAAACCAGACACAGGCAGACTGTGCCAGACTCGTTCATGCATCAAGCAGGTTGTCATGCTTTGCTTTCATCATTTTGCTTTGTTTCTGCTATCTACTACTTAAAATTATTACTTTGGCAAGAGCAGGCAACCATGAATGTTGCTTATCAGACAGAACTTCTCTTTGATTCAATGTCAATGTCAATGAATGTGAAATTTGTGTGCTTATGAGACTCTATTTAAAGTGCTTTGAGTCCGGCTGATGCTGGAGAAAGGTGCTACATAAGTGTGCTAATAATTATTATTATAATAAATTGTGTAGCTCGCAAAAGATGCTCATAGTGAAAGAATGCTATAAGCTTTGCACATACACTTGACCTTCTTTACCAATTTGTGCACGACACTAACAAAACTCTTGACTGGATGCTGCCACAGGACATTGATCTAAACAAAAGACCCTCAATGAAGAGCAAAACTGATATCATCATCTGCAAACAAGATGCCAGTGTTCCAGACTAGGTGATTATCCCTTTCAGGAATTCTTGTGGTCAGTTTAACAAATATTAACATTTTATTATGTGCTCACCTTCCCATGCCTTTTCATGCCTGTCTTTAGCTTCCTTTTCTGGAGCTTCAACTTGTTCTTTCTTGGCTGCAAATGAGGAGAGAATGTTTCACAAATGATGCTGTAACTGGATTCTTTTATGTTGATTAGCAACATATATATGTATACATCTCAATAACAGCACCATGCAGTAAACTCACACAAATTACAAGGCTGTCATGGACAGGTGAAATTGTGCTTTCTACTCTAAAATGTGAGCAAAAGTTGTTTGCCTGAACCAACATGTTTTGGACACTGCCAAGTTAAGTTGCATGTTAAATGTAAGTGTTCCAAGAGAATAAGAGTAGTGAATCTTCCCCTTTTTTTTAAAGGCATAGAACTTTCCAGAAGGGCAGCCAACCCTACATATATATATATAACCTGATAATTTTATATTTCCTTAAATTCAAGAAACTACATAGCTTGTATACATGGGAGCAAGTGGAAACTGTATCTTACCAGAAAGGTACAGTTTATTCTGAGACAAAGGCGAACAAGAACTAGAACAACAAACTTCATCATATGGCCTATGGCCACCCAAGAAACAGGAAAATTGGATCAAGAGTCGGGGTATATACTGTGTGTCATGTTGTGATGAGGAAGTCAACCCCAAAAAACCTTTACATTGAGAAACTGTGTGCCGAATATCAATACCAAGAGGTAACACGTTTCCCAGTGACAACATCAAAATATAATCAAATGAGAGTAAATTCACAATATGTCTGTGGACAGATTCAAAAATGTTTCTTCCTTGCCAAAGATTACACACCAGTGTAAAGGCAATATAAGCTATTTTCCTTTGTGTGCAGAGTGCATTGATGTGTGTGATATACGTGTAATTAGAAACAGAACCTTAGGATAGGTAGATTAGAATGCTCAGAGGTAAAATAGTGTGTAATAATCATATATAATTACCTTGTAATTCATCTTTTGCAGCCACAAGCTTAACTTGGTCCTTTTCTATTTCTGAGAGACGTGCCTACGACAACATTCAAACATAGTAAATCATTAAGAAATCAAATACACAACTGGCTACATAAAAAGTAATCCTTACAACATAGAGATTCACTTACTGTAGACACTCACCCGCTTTTCATCTTTAGTACGTTTGCCTTGCTGTATATACTCTTGCTTTATCTTATATCCTTGTTCCTGCAGTTGCTGGAATGCTTCTTGCTCCTCCCTTTCTTTTCGTCCAAGCTCACTGAACAGGGACACCAAAAAAGTATTTTATCTTGAGATTTTGATAGCCTCTTCACAAGATATTTTATTACTGCATAAACTAAAACAGTGTTGCTATCAACTTTATAATGAATAAATGATACTTGCATGTTCATTTTCAGTTTTTTTGGAACCAAGAAAGGTAAAATTACCACAAAAGAAACTTACTCGCAGGTGTTTATACACTTTATATGTTCCTGAAACTCGTCAGTGCCATACTCATCTGAGCCATCACAGCAGTCTGCATTGAGGTTAAATAAAAACCCACAATAAATAGTAAGAACATGTTTTAATAAGAAACAGGGAAGGCATTTATTTAGGATTCAGTTTTAAATGAAAAAGGTTATAAAGTATTGCAGTCAGCATGTCAGTTTCATGCTAAATATAATTCAATATAGTTTTATAACATATTTTATTCAATTGACCCATGTTTACATACATCATTTGCACACTTGTTTAAAAGTGTAACTTTCAAAGTAAGATATAAGCACATACCACATATTCCATCATTCACTCTTGAAGACATTATGTATTCTCCACGAAATCCTTTATTTTCGCAATAGAAGAACCCATTTGCACATGCTGATGTTCCTGTACAGTTTGAATACACAATTATTGCACAAATTTAGCAAATGCAGACTATTACAAATTTTAAATCAAAGTAGTAAAATGTGGAATTTTTATATTATTTAATACAATAAAGAAAAGAATAACTGCATCATGACAATTGTTTTAAAACATATAACCCACTGAGTCATTATTCAGGCTTGTAACATATGTTGCTAGTAGCTTTTAAAGAAACAATTTTTGGAGGCATACACAACTAACCTGGTTCATCTGTGCCATCAGTACAATCACAGTAATTGTCATTGATGTATTCAAATGGAATTACTTGTCCAGTTGTCAAACATTTAAACTCTGTTCCAACTTGATAAAATGATGCTTCTGAAAGAAACAAGTATGGAAACAAAGATATCTGTTAATTACTCATATTTCTTTGAGATATTTTAAATGCCCTAGGAGAGAGCCCGAACATGAATGACTACATAACAACTGTGTTAAAATGTCTGAAAAAAAATCGCATTGTTAACAACGTCAACTGTATGTAATTTGAAAGTCTTGTGGTGTTTGATGGAAACTAAGGTGATCCTTATCACTATCACTTATCACAATAGTAGTCTATCATCGTAATCTAAAACAGACTGTGTGCATATCAATATCTGATGAGCTCGCTGCATTTTCCATGGATTCTATTGTAGGCAAAATGAAATAAATATTTACACTCTTGACAATCTGAAATTAAGAATAGTTTGTTTTTTTGTTTGTTTTAATTGGTGTTTTACGCCGAGCCAGCAACTAAGACTATATCACGGCAAGGCAGCCAGCCCTGTAAACAGATGCCACATGCAGAGAAAGAACAGCGTGCCCGAGACGAGAACTGAACCCAGGACAGCCAACCTTCACTGTATTGGTGACAGGCGCTAACCGTTGCGCCACAGGACCGCGAAATTAGGAATAGAAAAATAATTAAACACTATACCGATGTGAACCCAGATGTACAAGTTTGGACTAGAGTACTACGTCTACTTGTGACAGCAGCACCTAGACAGTCGAATAAGTAACTAAAACTGATCTAAGTGTTTTCATTTATATTTTGTATTTAGCAAGTGAGTACCATGATGAGGATACAGCTTAGTTTATAATTAAATTATTCAGGTGAGATACATTTTAACATAACACAATAATACTCATAAAAATCGCCATTTAACTTACTTGAAAGTGGAACACCTCTGGGTCTATCAACTGCCTCTGCAAAGAAAAACAAAAACGCAGAAGAAAGAATTAATAGAAACATGTCGTCAGGTTGCAGAATCAACGCGACCGATCGTCTGCTGCCACGCTGACTGGAAGCTTCCGATCACGTGACAGTGCAAGGGAGGCTAATGGACCAGTCACGATGTCACAGAATAAGTCTGTGCTTAAAATGCTATCCAGAGGTGTGTCTTAATTTGAAGTAGAATATTTGGATATAACGTGCTATATGCATGAAATTTTTATTTCATTTTCGATGGTATGATCTTTGTGATGTCCGCCGATGGGTAAAATTGTAATGATTGAAACAAATCAGTGGCGTAGGAAGATGCTCGGCTTTGGGGGGGCAGCTCTATTCTGACAATGAATAACGTTCACATTCTTGCCTTCCCCACATCTTTTTTTGGGGGGGCGGCTGCCCCCCTTGCCCCACCCCCGGTTCCTACGCCACTGCAAATCTCAGCAGCAGTTTCCTTTGTCTAAAGCTGTCCATAGTACGTAGCATGGATAGCCGACGTTTCCCAGATCTGTAGCAGGGAGAATGGATAATTAGATTATCTATTCTCTCTGTCTGTAGCCTAACACTCATTTCTTTGAATTTCCTTTCTCTTTCTCTTTCTCTCTCTCTCACATGAGAGTGGTGGAGGATACCCACTGAAATAAGGTCAATGTCACTATGTCAGCAATCTCAAATTATTTCAGATTTTAATATTTTTTAGTTTAAATTTCGAGCTACTTAATTCATCAAATATAATAGGAATTAAAATAACGATGCTGCAGAACAAAATACAGAAGTTCAAACCTACGACTTAGCAGTGGCGTAGGAACCGCCCCTCAAAAAAGATGGGGGACAAGAAATATGTGAACGTCTTTCACTCTCAGCATATATGGAGTTCCCCCTCCAAAGCTTAACATCTTCCAACGCCACTGCGTAAGGACAAATGTTGAAGATTTTCACACAATCTCACAGAGGGATTCACACGTACATACATAAAATTGCATGTCGTCAAAACACAAATGTTCGGGTTACAACTGCTACAAGTGTTATATTTTCTTGAGTATACCAATATATCTATATATAGTCTAACATTTCATCGACCACTTAGATCGTCATTCTACGTCTTACAGTGGCCGTGTACTCGACTCCTTTCGTCAGTGTTAATGATCAGAATGTCTTTCCCGCGGTTTCTGTGTACACAGATCGAGCGAGTCTGTCGAGACAAATGATTCAATTAAGCGTCGTGACATCGGATGGTGCTTCCTGGGAAAAGAGAGAAAATGTCGCAAAAATAGAAGAAACCTAAATTTGAGAAATACGTCTTTGAATAACGATAGTAGCTGACAAGGGCGATCAGTTTATGTATACATTTCTGGGACTTTTGGACGAAAATATCAATCCTAAGACTAAAAGGCCTAGCAACAACTTCAGTTTCAAGGGCAGCGCTTTGGAAAGTTGGGCAAAGCTCAGTGCGAGATACTACTTCAAATCTGGGTTAATGCTCCTCTCCTGTTCACGAGATACACACTACACGCCTAATCATGTACAGAAAGAGGTTAAAATTGTGGTATCACGTCTGTGCACAGATACGTCTAATTAACATATGTCCTAATTCACTTTAAGTGCATCCATGTATATTATCTCGCCGTTTGTGATGTCGATCTCTTTCTGTGCATGGCGATGTTCGTAGGTGTATGTCTCAAGAACGGAAGAGGGTATTCCCCCAGGTTTGAGAAAAGAGTATGTCTTACACAATCAATAGATAAAATGCACCTTTAAGACGTAACAGTGCTTTCCAAGCTAGTTCAAAAAGTTAATATGGCTGAAAGACACCACTATGTGAAGAGTTAATTCCATATATATCCATCTATGGTCCGGCGTACTGGTCCTTGATCCAGTTCTCCTTAGCTACCTTATACCCTGTCGCACCTTTGGAATGACCTTGTTTTTTCCTTATTCATGCCGGATTTGAAACGCTTTGGCAGAAGAGTGAAGGCGATGTGGTTATTGTAGGAAAACTTATATGTGAACCAAATCACTCTATGGCAGCTAATAAAATTAACATTATCCTCATCATCACCTTCTTCACCGTCCAGATATTGTGCATCGAATTGTAGCTGATGATACACCACGCACGCACATTCATTGCAGAATGATCAACAATTTTGTCTTCGCGGAATAGGTTTATTTTCAGAACATCATACAACAGTTCTGAAACAAAAGCAAAATTAGAAAAAACACTAGAAAATAACGGCATATGGTGTGCAGATGATTACCCTGGTGAAATATCACATGCCAAAAGTGACACTCCTTGCTCAAAGGCAAATTGTGTTTGATCCCGATACAAAGAGAAGGAATATCAGCACACACTCCTTACTATCCTTTCTCTCCCACTCCTTCACACACACACACACACACACACACTTATGCCCTACACCACGTACGCTTGTGTACACCAAACACTATAATTTGTGACCAATGTTTGCATTACTTTATATCTAAAGCTCGAAGATTAAATGTTAGTTTATATTTTGAAAATTCATCTTCATTGAATGTCATGCTGATATTGTATACATAGACAAGACCAATATTAGACATTACCTCAGATCTAGATTTAAAACAAGATACTGGACCTGCATTGTATGCCATGGTTAGTCTCAACTCTTTCATGCACCACTAGACTGGCATCTTACCATGCACACTCTATGTCATTGACATGTATTTATGTAGATATCAAGACTCTCAATGCGTTATCAGTTAAAAGTGCAATACTCGTCAGACACAAATAGCCATTTGGAACGCTTGTTCGTTCAGGGAAAAAACTGCAATACATTTTTTTTATTATTATTATTATTACAGATGTACGTTAGTTTGAGATGAATGGAAAAAAGGCATTATCTTCAAGCTCCCAAAGAAAGGCGACTTAGGAGATTGGTAAGGCATAACTCACAAACAAGCAATATCTTCAGTAGAATCATTTTGAAGAGGTTCACCACTGTTCTTGATGACATTATCAGGCATGAAAATGCATGTTTTAGAAAAGGATGGTCATGCAGTGATCAAATCTTCACCTTAAGACGGATAATAGAACAAAGTACAGAATGGAACAGCACTCGTTGGCCTGTTTCCATAGACTTTGAGAAAGAATTTGACAGCATACGACCTGAGTCATTATGGAAAATTATGCGTCCCTATGAAATGCCACAGAAATGAGTAAATGCAATAAAAAGCACTGTATACAGACTTTCATTGCCAGGTGGTTTGTAGCAACAGCACGCTAATGTACAACTTCAATTTTACCACTGGTGTCAAACAGGGAAGAATTCTATCACTGTTCCAATTTATAATAGCCATGGACTGGCTTACGAAACATCAGAAGACAAAAAAGAGGAACCCGCTGGACACTTACATCTGTACTGGAAGACTTAGATTGTGCAAGCATAAGAACACTCAAAACAAAAGAAATTAGACGAAATGCCAAGTCAACAGACCCCATCACAATTGATAACAAAGAAGTAAAGAAAGTCCAAGAATTTACATACCTTGGCAGTCTAGTAATAACAGACAGAGATACAGAAAATGATGTGAAGAACAGACTCATCAATGCAAATCAAGCCTTTGCCATGCTAAAAGAAATTTTGATCTCCAAATACAAAATTAAGAATTTTCTGAAGCAGTGTCCTTTCGGTCTTACTCTGTGGAAGTGAGTGCTGGAAGATAGATATCAGCAAAAAATCAGGCAGAAACTAGAGACTTTTCAAACCAAATGTCTGAGGAAAGTTTTCAAGATATTCTGGCATAACATAATTACTAACGAGGAAATCCATACAAGAGCCAGCTGCACAAATATGACAACCACAATCCAATAAAGAAGATGAAAATGGCTAGGGCATGTGCGAAGAATGAAACCAGAGGCACCACCCAAACTACCCCTTCATTGTACAGATGATGGCAAGAGAAAGCGTGGTCGGCCAAAAGAAACCTGGCGAAGGTCAGTAGAACGAGAAGTAAAGGACCAGAAACTGTCCTGGAACAGCATGGCTAAACTTGATGCTGGTAGACAAAAATGGATGCCTTATGTAATGCCTTAGGTATGCAGACGAGTAAGTTGGTTAGTTATAGTTTGAACCCTAAAACAACGTCGGGTTTCTTTTTTCTTTTCTAATTTCCGTGTCATTTACTATTGAAGATCTTTTTTCAAATTGCATGTACATGTCTTCACACAATCACGTTGTCGTTAAAATGATCGTTACAGCAACTTGACACAACACACGGTCGATCACGCTTGCGTTTTTCTAATTTATTTCCTTTCAACACACTTTGTTCATGTGTAAGGCTAAGCCAAGCAGTAAATCGACTAATTAGCTGTGGAGTGTCGACTACTAACACCGTTTCGCTGTCATGGCAACATAAAATGCCGGATATAGCACCATATAAGATCAAAACTTTTCTTCGAAAAATCTATGCAGATCACATTGATGATTTGCAAAATTCTGACACACAGATTCAAAAGCAGGATCTCAGTCGTGCTCCTTCGAGTTCATTCCCGGGCCCGGCGCTGTGGCAGAAGCAACGTGGGCAGCTGCCTTGAACACCTTCTTCCGAACAGTCTTTGCGACCTCCGTGATCTCAAAGATGCATGACCCAGGAGAGTCGGACAAGGCCAGACCGACGATGAAGGCACCATGCACCTCTTTCGCCACCAACACCGTTTCATCGGCGAGGCCCACGATGATGTTCTTGTCTTTGTGGAAGCATGTGAAGAGAGTGCCGTTGAAGAGGAGCTTGAAGGCGGAACGGTAGTTGCAGGTGACCGCTCTGACGAGGCCCTCGCCCTCTGCAGGCTTGATGGCCAGTTCGGGCAGTGTGAGGAGGGGTCGCCCATCGTGGTCTAGTACGGCCGCGGCATACACCTTGCCACGGCGTAGAAGCTTCTTCAGCACATCTTCCCAATGAAGCATCGTGATTCAGGAATTGCCCCTGCAAAATAGTTTTTTTTAAATTATTATTATTATTATTATTATTATTATTCAATAAATGGATACACACGACGTGCAAAGTAGACATAAATATGTTGCTGAACAGTTTACACATATCTAAAACATATACACATGTCTTGTGAACTTTTGTGCGGCATTTGTGTTGAGGCGACGCCTCTATCAGCAATCTGTGTGCACGCCGGACATGGGTGGCCATTTGTCTGCGTGTCTTCGTCGTCGTGTGGACAAGCATGCGTGCTCTGGGTGTATTGAGTTGCACTCACTGTGACTGTGTCTGCTGACATTCGTCGAATGGTTTAGCTCACAGCTGTAGACTTCGCCACACCATGACTCTCAATGTTATCCTTTAGATGTCATGTTCATGCTTGTGTGCGGTATTTTCTTTTTCTACCTTGTATTTTTGTTTGTTGCAATGTCTCTGTATAATTGTTTTAACAAACAATAAGTTTGGTCTTTGTTTGAACATGGTTTCTGTGTCAATCTGTTTTAAAGCTGGTTTTTTTTTTTGGAAAGCGCATTGAGTCGACTCTGGGGTTGAAAATTGCGCTATATAAATCTACTTTGATAATAATAATAATCATAATAATAATAATAATAATAACACACATAATACAAATTTGACTGTAGAAAATACCATTAAAAGTATTTTTAAAAAAAGAAACATTCTTCTCCACACAGTTTTAAGGACGTGTTTGTAAAATTTTCACTTAGATGCGATGCTTTAAAAAAAGGATTATCCAAGAATTGAACGATGCCTGAATGCTACGAAAGATGGATCGATGATACGTGCTTTTGTGCGAGTGTATATTGTATTTGCGTGAATTTGTGCGTGCGTTTATGAGTGTAACAAACCATGCTATAGAATACTGTACATATGCCCGCCAATGCCACAGAAATCTAAAACATTCCCTATGGATACAGATGATGATCGTGTGTTAATTTGACACGAAGTTAATGAATATAATCCGTCGTTTTCAGCATTGCCTTTTATGAATAAATGCATGTGATATCCAAATTATCAATCACACAACGTTAAACACTGGCTTAGTTCCGACCACCTCTCCAAATACCATTCGAGGGAGAACGAAGGACATGCATATAATATACACATAAATAACGCATGGATTGAACTAAAGCAATTGGGAATCGTTCAAATAATTTTTAAACGAAAATGTTAATTTCACTGCAACGAAGACTTCATGATGATCAGGGGCTTTACCTCCTACCTTTACAACAGTTTGTGATCGAGGATCCAGTAGATGTCTGCAGGCCGTTTATCATCGCGCCAGCGGGTGACAGGACACTTAATCCCCAGACATTTAATCCCCGACACTTAATCCTCAAAAATGCCCCAAAATCGCGACACAACACTCAAAACTGCTATTTTGTGAACTTGAAATATAACCGTAAGAGAAATGTGTCGCGTGGTAACTCTAATGAGACGCAACAATCGCCCCAATTAAGGCCTTCGATCATTTGCTTACCTGTCATATTGATTAACAACACTTTTCATATCATATTGTTCAAGAACACTGACTTTAATAGCTCACATGAACTTTAACTAATGTTATATATGTTGAAGTATTATTTTAATTGTCAAATTTATTTTTGATGTTTACATGAAAATAATTCTTTGAATTTGAAATAAATTTTTCATTCACCTCACAATTTTTTTTAGTTGAAATTTCATTTTGAGGATTGTCTGGGGATTAAATGTCTAGGGGATTAAGTGTCGGGGGATTAAGTGTCTGGGATTCCGCGCCAGCACTAAATGAAAACTCGTTTGATGTTAGACGGTCAACAACTTTAAAGAAATGTAACTTAAAGCTTTGAGTTGACGTGCATTTGGTTGATATAGAGTGAAGTCGTCTTAACAGAACATTTCCATCAACCATTTAAGTTGTGAAGGAAGTAAAAGAACTAACCTTTAAATTGCCGAAAGGACAGGAGTATTGCTTCCAGGTAAGATGGCTGTAAAGGTTGTATAGGAGTCTCAGTGAGCACGAACAACCGTCTCAACCGCCAGAATTTGTGAAGTGAGACTTTTTGAAAGGTCGCGCAAGGACTGTGCATGTTCCGATCATGTGTAATCATGTGACCAGTTTCTGGCCTTCAGATAACGCTGTTAGCAAACACTATTTTTAGAAAGGTCTGAAGAGCAAAGCACCTTCACCTAGATGCTTTCTACGATAGTTGTTTCCATGCAACCATGGGGGGGGGGCAAGTATCCTTTAAAAGTATTCAGCATGTGGTTCAAGCCAATAAAACAAGTGTTACGCCCATTCCAAGTGTTTAATCATTTAGAATCATCGCTATGGGGGTCTTTAAGGTAAGTCAAGAGCAGAAACATCATCTGCTCAATTACTCTCTCTCTTTCACACACACACACACGCACACACACACACACACACACACACACACACACACACACACACACACACACACACACAAAAGAGATAAAGAAATCTTTATTTACGAAATTGCCGAACAGACTTGAGCCACGACTTACAGGTGAGATATATGGTGAGAGAGAGAAAAGTGTTTGTGTGCGTGTGTGTGTTAGGAATGTTTGTTTGTGTTTAACGCCGTGTCAGCAACTAAGGCTATATCACGGCGAGGTGTGTTAGGAAAATCCAAGTTATGAAATAAGGTAATGATCCATATGACCCTTTTCTGGTTTATTAACTGCAAAATTTATAATAAAATAGTCTGAATAAATAATTTCTCAAAGCAGCTAGTAAAGCTTTGTAAGTCTACACACAGACTTCTCCATGTATAGAGAGAGATCGACTCGTTTGTACACTGACACGACCTAATGAACATCTAGTTCCAGCTTTTTTCTCAATCGCTGAGGCCCTGACAACTAAAACGTGTCCATATACTGGGTCCTGACATCGTTTGTCGCACATGATGAGATTTGATCCTGTATCTAAAGAACCGAAGAGATGGTATTCGTCCAAATTTGGGGAAATAATATCTTGCACCGAGTTTTATCCAATCATTAGAGATGAACTTTGCACCCCGCTAGTCCTTTAACGTGGCGACTAACTGCATTGATTGCAGCAGCATAAAGCTCAGGTACTATTTTACACACAGCTGAATAACTGTTTCTTGTAATTTATGCTCTAATCACCTTAAATCTACTCAAATGTTAGACAGCGAAATGTGTGTCAAACCTCCGTAGCCAAACCTTACTGACCGAACGTAACTGTATTCATAGCAGCGTATATCAAGGTTAAGTGCTACTTTACACGGTTACATTGTTCCTGTAATAATCAGACAATAAGTCAGGTTAAAACACAGTTAATGAGACCTATATCTCCTGTTTGATAATCTGCATGTTGCCGCCTACGGCCATGTAAGCGAGACTAAATTGCCAGCAGATAAACTAGTCATAACACGCTGTATGCACCCAGCCCTCCGTTAAACCTCCACCTGCTTTGATCGACAAGTTTATCTGCACAGGTGGCGTGACACGTTGTAAAGACTGAGTACACATGTACTTATAGTTGTAACACCTTTCCCGATGAGTGGTCGCAAGTGTGTGTGCGCTTGTGTTTGCAAAGGGTCTTTGGTTCTATGTTGTTTTAATTTTTTTTTAACTTTTTTTTATGATGAATACATAATTTGAACTCCAGCAAAGAATTCTGTAAATGACATTGAGAGAAACTCATTAGAAAATTCACAAAAATTGGTCATTCCAAAAGTTTCACATTCACCTATAATGGAAGCGCACAGAAGTCTTTACTCCTGTAATTCATCAGGAAAGCTCCTGACAACAGCATTTGTACAAATTAGATGTACATTGGCAAGCTGATAATAGGCTTATTGCTGACAGCTGCTGGTTTGCCTTGATAGATAAACACTTTCCTGGTCAGAACATCAAAAACTGTAGTACTAACTGTTTCTGCAGAATCTGCTGGTCCAGGAGTTCGAAATATTGGGAAAAGAATGTTTCCTGAATCACTCATGACTTGCAATGCATCTTCCAGTGTCCTAGGTGGGGGTAACTCATCTGAACGCATTTTTCGAGCCTTTGAACTGAGAAGAGGGCGACTTTCAAGTACCTGTCAGAAACAGAAATATTCAGCTCATCGATTCTTAGGAAAAAAATATTGAAAGACAAAAAGACATTTATCATAATCCAGTTTTGGAAACTGGTTCAAACCCACAAATCTAAATCTTATCTTTAGCTGATTATGTCCATAATTATTAATTCTGGGCTAAGGATCAAAAGCTATTGTCAAAAGAACGAACTCCTCATCTGAAAATATTGACTACTAATCAGTTATTTTTGGTCAAAACATATTTGCTTTTTTCAAGGTGCTTAGAGAGTTCCTATATAAAATCACTGAAACATTAAGACATAAGCAACAAAACCTTCCTGGTTATAAATGCAGTCAGTTCCTACATCACATAGTACATGTATTCTCTTAAATTTTGAACAACTGATTACTAATGTGAGTAATGCATTGATAGTTTCAAATTCTATATTTAGCATTGGAGAACAAAATTTGTGGAAAAAATAAAATCATCTGGTTACTATTAGCATAGTTAACAAGAAAAATTATTATGGTCTAAAAAGGAATTACTTAGAAAAATACCACACAACTGAATGATAATGATGGTGGTGGTGGTGGTAATAATGCTCTTTTGTTGTTGTTTTTCAAGGCAGCTTAGAATTTTGGGCAGCACTCATCGTGCATGAATTAATGGAAAATTTCTGTCATCATTTTTAAGCTTTAGCATGCCAGGTCTTTATATTCTGTCCTGTTATAACACTACCAGCATTCATCCTATCAGAAAACACAAACATGAAAAAGATCAGTCAACAAGCACCAATACCAATAACCCTTCTGATGACCTGGCATTTACATAGGAAGTATAAACAGGAATCAGTAATGCAGTAAAGCTTACCGGAAGGTGCTGGTAACTGTTGAAATGGTAATAATGACATGGTTTGATGACATCACTTTGTTCTTGAATTCGGTGAACGTGCAAATCTGATTTTGGCTTGTTTGGGCCCACCTCGATGGAAAACATTTCATGTTCTGCAGTGCTGATATTAGCACAAAATGCAAATGATGTTCCAAATGGTTCATTTGCAAGGATACGGCAAGCATCTTGAATATCTTTAGCATTTAGCAAGGCTCTGTTGAGAAAAATTCTGCTAGGAGAATTTCTCGTAATCCTGTCTGGGTACAAACCGTCTATAGAGATTGTTAAGCCATGAGCATTAAATCCAAATGCACATCCTGGCAGGTATCCAGGGTAGGAAAATGCAGTGAACTGTTCCTTGACTCCATCATCTTCAATGTCTGCAGAGAGGAGGTAACCGTAGGGTTTGATCAAAGGATCACAGTCTTCGTTATGTACAATAATTTTTAAGTCTGGTCTGTTAATGAAAACATCACTACATCCAAAATTATCTATGCTTTTTTCTTTGTCTGTTTCACTTTCTTGTAAGCTTTCTTTTTCTTTGCACAGTGGATCCAATAAAACATTATACACTTCTTTGGAGATGTTGTTCATGAACAAATGTGCGAATGGTATTCCACTGCCATCAGACATGCCTTGCAGCTCCCTTATGTAGCGCGGGAAGCACTCTTGAGTCACTTTCAGGCATTCTTCGAAATAATGGCGTCCAAAAGAACTGTCATAAAAAGGTAAAAGTTTATTTTGAATGTCTTTCGATTCTGCAAAAAAACAGTGCAGCTGACGACTGAAACTAACACCAACATTGTAGCCAACGTCGTAGAATGTGCCTCTTGTGCTCAACTGTACGAAGCTGGGGTACGTAGGGTGTTTAATTGTTGAAGCCATCAAATGATCGATATACAAAATTTGGTTCCGACGAAATATATCAAATATTCCCGAAGGTATGATTCGATGGTTACGCTACAGAACTAATAACCCTGCACTACAGTTGTGCGATAAAGACATCTATTTTATACCATCAATGAGCACTGCCGTGTACTTGACCTACAGTAGTGTATCGAGTCACGAGACATCTCCACTTTTGATCGCTCCACCTGCAGGTACGCCATTTTATAAAACAGTCGTCGCGCTTTACCATATGAGAAAGCTGTGCCGATCCTATTAACTGCTAAAATAATTTAGTGTGTATACGCTGTTCTCGCATTCACAAGAGTTTTAACAATTAAGTTGTTTTAGCAACGGGGTCAAAGGGCGATAATTTCTCCATCTGTTCCCATTTGAGAATCGTTGTAAGTAGATAATCGAGCAGAATACTAAATACTCAAAAGCGTGCTTGCTCTGGGCACGTTTTACTTGAATTACAGGAGAAAATTGTAAGTGCACACATGCGGCTGAACCACAAACTTCTATGATCTTAGACCGCACATTCCACAGACCACAGACCAGCAGTGGCGTATGAACCAAGGGCCCAGCGGGGGCAGCCGCCCCCTCAATGAAAATACAGGAGGGGCAGGCTCGCAGGCATATATGTTCCCCCCCCCCATATTTGAGACGTAATCCCACACAAAGAGCAAAATAAGCAAAGAAGAGAGAGTCAAGGGAATCATAACTGCTGCTGCTGAGAATGTAGTATATAGGCCATGTAGGGGGACCTGGTAAATGTCTCCCTGGCTTTGGCTGATCGAGTGACCACGTACGGACTTGTTTTAATCAAAGACATGGGTTGGGGTTTATTGTAAGTTTACTGTAAGGTTATTAACATATTTAAAAGACATTTATGCACAATGCATACTTTTGGGATCATTAAGATCGATGTGTGTTTAGTATTAAGGGGGAGCAGCTAGCTTGATGGTTACTAGAACTTAATCCGAACGCAAAGACGCGCATATATATGCTACCTGTTTCTGTATCAGTGACCGTAAAAGGTATGGAGAGGAGAGAGGAGACGGTCATCACCGTCACAAAAGCTGGCCCTGAGGTAAGTGTAACATCTCATTCACCTCCGACGATCAGATCAGGGACAGTCCTTTGGTATTGTTTGCCATGCTAATTGCAGGCTGTGGTGAAGCCCGAGCGAAGAAAGACCAGCCGGATAGTACATCGGTACATTGAGTGTGGTCTTCCGACCCCCTCCCCCATATTGCTACCCCTTTTCTTTGGCTGCGTCGTTTGACAAGCATAAAACATCCCCCACCCACTCGCTGCCGCCACGTTTCCTTTCTAAACCCTGAAATTATCTGCTATCGCTTACAACCTAGTAGCTAAAGAGGCCACACTGGCCATCGTGAACAGAGAAAGCTAACTGCTCCCCCTTAATACTAAGGGGTATGGCTAATATGATGTATGCCTAATATGATTATTTTTCGTCTCTTAATTTTTAGAATATAGCCTTGACACCTGCTAGCTTATGTGTTTCTTGATGTTCAAGAATGAATATACCCACAAAAGATAATTGAGATTGTTTATGTATTGGCAAAACATGGTACCTGACAGACATAACATTTTGCGACTTGTTCCAGTCTTAGGAAGTCCTTCTGTGATCAGGAACTTTTAAACTATTCCTTGCAGAATTTAAAGCTAAGAAACAAGCTGAAAAGGATCTATTAGCAGGCATGAAGGTCTTTGCAAGTTCAGCAAAGGCCTCTGTGACCAAAGGAGGGCCTTCCAGCTGAAGACCGACGCCAACATTCTCCCAAACAACCGTACTAGAGACAGTGACCCTGCAGACCTACCAGTCCTATGGGAAGAGGTCGAAAGAGCTTTACACAGCTTGAAGGGAGGAAAGTCGCCAGGCGTTGATAATGTACCAGCTGAACTGCTCAAGCAGGGAGGGGAAGAGACTACAAAGGCCCTTACTGTCCTATCCCAAAGAGTCTGGGAGCGCAAGGAACGGCCCAAAGAATGGACGCAGCCACTAATCATACCCCTCCCAAAGAAAGGAAACAGCAAACAGTGCCAGAACTACCGAACCATAAGCCTTATCAGCCACCCAAGCAAAGTCATGCTGAAGGTCATACAGAACCGCATCAGAACCACCCCAGAAGAGCTGCTAGCAGAAGAACAGGCTGGCTTCAGACCACGCAGAAGCACAGTTGAGAACACCTTCAACTGTCGTCTCCTTATAGTAAAGCATCTGCAGCATCAGGGTGACCTTTACCACAACTTCATTGACTTAAAAAAAGGTATTTGACAGTCTGGCACGAGGGGGTATGGCATATAATGCGAAAATTCAACATCGAAGACGGCCTCGTCCAAGTCGTTGAAGCGTTGTATAATAGGTCAACGAGTACAGTACTGCTGAACAACGAAATAGGAGCTTACTTTCACACCACTGTAGGGGTACGTCAAGGATGTCCCCTATCACCGGTGCTGTTTAATTCATATCTTCTTGGAGAAAATGCTCGAAGCTCTTCACGACCATCATACTTCAGATGACATAGATCTGTTAGTAGGTACTAAAAAAGACCTCACCAACCAACAGACAGACAGCTCAAATGCATATGGAATGGAGACCAGCACTGAAAAGAGCAAAGTTATGATCAATGGCACTTCTCCCTTTGCAAGTCTCTCATATTTATTATATGATACTGCCTCTGTGTGAGATTCCCATTTCTTCTGTGTAAAGTCGTCCTGCTATGCCCTCTTGCCCTGTTTGCTAAGATCTCTTATGTTTTCTGTTTGACGTTTTGTTAAATCGCATGACACCTTGACACCATGCTTCCATTTTGTCAGACCAGTGTAACAATTTTACGATCACCGGGTGGGGATTCTGACCACCTTTAGGAGGTTTGCTCCCAATGCGGAGGGATCGTTCTGTCATTTCTGTACAGGTCTCCTTCTGGGAAAATATGTTTTAGTAAATCCAGAATCTGCTTAGCACAAGCCGTATAACTGTCTTTCCCAGTCTCAGCAATATTGAAGAAACCTAAATTGTTTCTACATGATCTCTGCTCTTGTATGTCGATTTGCCTGTCCATCATTTCCATAGCTGAGGTTGAGTCTCTGTCCAGTGTCTTTACTTGTTTTTGCAAGTCATCAAGGCATTTTACCAAATGTATGTTCTGTTGTTTGAGGGATTTGTTTTCTTCTTCCAGTCTGTGAATCTCGTGTCTTATTATAGTATTGTCTTCTCTAATGGATGACACGTCCTTTTGGACTCCTAACATCACTTGCATCAAGTCAGAGATAGTAAACTCCTTACTATCCGTGTTGCTTGGGCTTGTGACATTCATGTCGCCGCCATCTTCCCTGAGGAGTTGTGTTTGCGTACCTTCCATGTCACAGAAATATATGCATGGAATGTCTCTGATCCAAGAAAATATCTACTAAAAAATGTAGTTGAAGCAGTTGTTACTCTAATCCAGTCCCATTGTCTTGGAGAAGGGCTGTGAGTGCCGGGTGAACTTTTTGGCACAAGATTTTTCCTTGCACATACAGTCAAATGAGACAGTGATGCCATATTCCGACTTCCTCGCAACAGTACAAGGTTTAGAACAATATAAGATAAGATAAGACTTGATTTGTCCCGGAGGGCAATTCGGTGAAATATCTACACTCACTAAGAATGTCCAAGAATGTCCAACAATGTATTTCCCATTTCAGATTGAGTCTGAGATAGGAATGATGTCCCCAGCTACAGTGGATGGATGTCTGCACACAAGAACATAAAACAGGAATTTTTAATTCAGAAAATCCTCACATGAAGAATCAACAACACACAGCCATAACATGCTTTTAATACACTTGACATTATTTTGCTACCTTAGTGGTGGTTTCCAGTTGCAATCGCTGGTATCTTCATTCTCCTCATCAGCTTCACAGTTGATTATTGGCCAGGTGTAAGAAGACCACTAATTCCCATTCATAAGTACCGAGAGGAACAAACACACACACGCACGCACGCACGCACACACACTCAGAAAGATTAAAATTATTAAATCCACAACATGCAAAAATATGTCAATGGACCATTATATATAAAATTATCAACAAACCTTTGCATGTGAAACAATCGCTTTGATTAAATGCACTTTTAAGTGGGCAATATTCAAAAAAGTTTTAATTTGGTGTACATTAGCTCATTAATTCTTCTGCTATGTAAATACTTAAATGCTTTATAATGTGGTAAACTTTATTTTTCACCTGAAATGTTTTCATCATATGTTAACAATATCATATTACTGTATATCATATTGCTAACATTCCATTCTATGAAATGTCAATTAATTAAACATGTACTACTTCTATTAGATTTTAAACAAATATTATTTCTTTTTTAAAAAAATCTTCAAATGTAACTTGCATGTGTTCGCACTGATCGATACACAAGTATGTTTCAACAAGTGTTTGTATGTTCACTTACAAAATATGCAACAAAACCCCCATCAAAATGCATACTTGCTCACCATTTCTGAATATGATAAGACATTTTAGGGTTAAAGCAATTATACAGCTTTAATCAATTTGCATCACAATATATGTTAGCATATGATGGCGATATTTCAAATAAATGATAAAGCTTACACCACTATAAAGCATTCAAAGATTTACATAGAATATTAATCAGTTAATATACACTAAATGGATGATAAATAAATTTTAAGAATGTATCCTACTTTAAAAGGGGATTTAAAACCGGACACTGAGACCTGGTGTGTTACACCATTCTTATTGCTAAAAACTATTTCTGTTCTCCTCTCACCTTTAGACTCGGGCCAGTTGCACAACATGTTTCTAAACCTTAAAACTGTTCTAAAGAAGCAAAATCTCTTCTCTGCCATTTTGATGTATTGCACAAGAACATACAAAAAAATTGTACTGACAGGGCGGAAAGTCAGACTTAAACAACTTTATCTTACTTAAAGCAGTTTTAGTTTTAAAGATTCTAAAATTGTGGTGTGCACTTTAAACTTATTATCTAAATAGATTTAAAGCCTAAATCTATTTAAAATTAAAAGTGTGGTGTGCAACTGGCCCCAGGGCGCTTTATAGAAATAATTCTAGAGTTTATACCAAATAACTTGGGTCTTCAAAAAGGTTGAATAAGATGAAGAAACTGACAGAAGAATATGAAAAAAATCACTCTACGTATACAAGTGTATTGCAAGTATGCTGTTAGCAAAAACACTTGATCATTCGCTTAGTGGACTAATCACAGCACGTAAAACTGTCTCACTCTCCATTAACTGGTCTGTTTGCCCTAAATCTTTATCTCTAAGGTTTTTAAAAAAATTACTTATCTGTCTATCGATCGATCTATCTGTCGTCTGTCCATCCGTCCCTCTATCATTTTATCTTTCGATCTAGCTCAATTTGTCATCTTATTGTTACTTTTTAGTTTTCTAGCCACAGCTAAATGAATCGTCAGTATTTCATCAAATTATTGTTGGTTGTATGTGTACCATACATCATTTTTGAGAGATTTGTCTTGATTACCGGGCACTGCAAGGGCATAGGCTGACATTTTGGCACCTAATGCGGTCTCCGAATGTTTAGTGCGACCTGAGTCGAGTTGTAGTAAACGAGAATTTGACAGACTCTATTCATTGAACGTTTGCTCATGTCGATGCGCTACAGCTGTATAATCCTCACTACCTGTACTGACCTCAATGGTCTGTATGCACGCCAGGCGATAAGTGGGTTTGTGCGATGCACACGCGTTGCCGTGTTTCAACTGTATAAGTTGCAAGGGACAACAGCAACATCTACAAGTATTGTCCAGTCGGACCTGTGCCTTGACTTAGTTAGAAGTCACACTTCGAAAGTTCTCTTTCTGTGCATAATGGAGGTGAGTTATGTTTTAACAGGAAAAGTTGTCATAGATAAACCATACCTGTAGCTATAGCTTTGGAAATAATATGAGCCATATATGTAGCTATGGAAATAATATGAGCCATATCTGTAGCTATGGAAATAATATGAGCCATATCTGTAGCTATGGAAATAATATGAGCCATATCTGTAGCTATGAAAATAATATGAGCCATATCTGTAGCTATGGAAATAATATGAGCCATGCTTGTAGCTATAGCTATGGAAATAATATGAGTTATACCTGTAGCTATTATATAGAAATCTCAATCACTGCCACTCGCAAAAGCAGGCGAATGCATAGACAAAGAAAGATTTCTCTCTCTCTCTCACACACACACACACACACACACACACACACACACACACACACACACACACACACACACACAGAGATACTATGTAAACACGTGCACACATCACATAGCTGCAATCGTGCTTTATAAGACTGGTTTTTCTCGATTTCCATCAGGGTGTACTTTTAAACAATCGGTGAACGACTTCCTAAGATTCTCTCTCTCACACACACACACACACACACACACACACACACACACACACACACACACACACACACCTCTACCTCACACCGGCTGTTCAAAGACCAATAATCTTTTCTGACGACTTTATATATTATATTCTCGCAGTTAGCTTTGACTCCCGAAAGAGAGGTCAGGTCCCAGGTCAGCAGTAGGAGAGCACGTTTCTGTGTACACCATGCGATGACTCCAGTAATACAGCTGCATTTTCTGCAGGGCGCGAGTTTCAATCGCGCGTGAAAGGTGTGCATGAGAGCGTGTCCGGGACTCCGGCAGGCGGTTAAAGACATTCGTTCAAATGCTGAAACACGCGCGACACAAGTAGCGAAAGTTTGAAAGACAAGGGCTTTCCGTGAGCTGAGTACACGAACCCTTTGAATGGCTTACAAAAGCTGGTCTGAAGGTGTCTCGCCACACAGGGACAGGTTAGGAAGCAACATGCACACAGTGACGAAGAATTGACAATGTTAGTGCCGACTGAATTTGGGTTGGTCCTATTTAAATTAATATTTTTATTAAAATACCAAATAACTTACATCTTAAAAGAGGTTGGATAAGACCAAGAGACTGACGATAGAAGAATAAGAAGGAATCGTGGGCTTTGCAGTTTTCGTTGTTGTAGCCCCTAATCCAAGCGTTTTGTGTCTTTAATGATCATTTCATGTTTACTTTTTCCTTTTCTAAACGTGTACCGATGTTTGCGTTTTATGTTGACTGAAGAGGATCTTACCCTGCGTTTACTCAAAACAGTTCTTTATTGAATATTCAGTGTTGGTAACGGTGTACAGACCGTGTGTCACCTACCCTTTACTAATGCCGAGATTCCCGCTTCCTCGCTGTTGTTTCTTCTTGTTTTTGAATTCATTCTGTTCTCAAAGAGATTTATGTGCGCTCGAGAGACGAGTTGTAAAAATGATGCCAATGTAGAAAAACTAGATTCACTTCATGAAATGTTTGTTATTAATTTGTCTTATCTTTCATATCGTCTCTCATAATTATGTATTGTTACATTTGCATGGCCACTACCAATGTCTTTCTCTCTCACGCACCGCGCAAGGGAAGAGTGCTCGGGACCTTGTGCACTGTGATATGTACTATATATTAAACCTAGAGGTATGATATTTCTTCACAGAAAATATTCACTTGTTAACTTGAAGGTTTAAAAAAATCATTATTAATAGACGTGTACCGTTCTTTGACAAAAAAATATGACCGGGTTAGGGACTAGAGCGATGAAGCTGTCAGGTGCCAACAATAAGCACATACGGGCATTCAACCGCCACAAGCGCCGTTAAAGGTCTAGCGTGGAATGGGACGATTTTTTTTTAAGGACTTGGTAAACTCAGTGCAAGATAGTATTTCCCCAAATCTGGGCGAATACCCTAAGTGTCGCTGTGTAGAGACACGCCTATAAACATTGCCGGGCACAGGAAGAGGTCATTGACACAGACGTCACGAGTGTACATGGAAGCGTTTACGTTGCGAAGGCATCAGCCAGCGGGAGAGCTGACGACATAATGTTAATGAGGCGCATCAGTGGACAAATGTGAGGTCACGAGCTTGACCTCTTTTGATGCGTGGTGATGTCTGTAGGTCTGTATCTCCATGGGCCACTGTTATGAAGAGAGGAGAAGTGGTTGCCCTGGGGTAACATTGAAAACTCCAGGACAAGCGCCTTGACTGTAGTTATGAAACGGTGTCCAGACCCCGCAGATGTAGTTTTTCCGCTGTGGCTATATAAAAATATCAATCAGTAGCACAGATGCCCTGGAGTAAAGTAATATAAAGTAGTATAAAGCAATATTTGCTGGGTCTGCCTTCCGCTTCGCGACTTCGAGGACGCTTTGCCCTTTGCCGGAAAGGGAAGGGTGTCCACGAAGATTTTGGAAAATAGAATCGTACATTGAGCTTTACTCAGTCCTTAGGGAAAAACATTGCTCTCCACTAGACCTTTAAGCGGCAGACAGCGTGTGTGTGTGTGTGTGTGTGTGTGTGTGTGTGTGTGTGTGTGTGTGTGTGACGTCTGCTGAGCTCCATAATGAAAATGTATCGCAATGGAGGTGAGTGAGAAACAGTCGCTACTTTCAGCAGCGCCGCCCCTTAGCAAAGTACGTAGTCAGGCCGCTAAATCCACACCAGCAGCTGCGTCGACCGCGGTAAGTGCCTGAATGAAGTTTGAAGAGTTTATAAACAGCCAGTGGGGGAAGGGGGATTCATTGTCTTTAAGACAAGACATTCTTATAAATTGTGAAAATAGTGACTGTTAGTTATCACTCGATTTTTCTAACGCTAATCTTTGTAGAATGGCGATAGCCTGGCAAGGAATTCCGAATGCACTGACTGAATTAATGACTCGCGTTGAACATCATAGCTGCAACAGATGGGGCGCGACGGGCAATTAACAGAAAACAGACAAAAGTCAACGCACTGAGAAACCCGATTTCCCAGGTCACAAAACGGACAACCGTTTGTTCTTCTTCGTCACTGGTGTCTAAGAAATAGTAGCTTTGCCCAAGCATTAGTTAAACATTTGCAGTTCACTAGACTTTCAAAACCACGTTCACTTCTAGTTCGGTAGTACTGATGTGTGTGCTTGCGTGAAGGGTAAGGGAGCCCCACTCGGTGACAGATCTAAAAAGCCCAAGTCATGTTTTCGTGTGGACAGCCGGCAGCGACGTGGCAGGACTACGTTCACGTGCTGCTGATGGAAAGTGGGAACGTGGCGCGCGCTGCCATACACGCTACCAAAGACGGACAACTCCTGGGTTGCACAGAAGATTTGTGCCTTTCTCCAGAACAGGTAGGAATAAGCTGTGCTTCCAATTATTTTCATTACTTACTTAATTTTAAAAATGCACCCATACACATGCACTCTCTCACTCTTTCTCTCTCTCACGTGTGTATATGGAAAGAGTTACTTCCACGCAGTTATTCAATCTTACCCGTAAAATAGCATCTTATTTTGTTTAATGAATCTCAACGGAAATGAAGATAAAGGTAAAAAGTTTGCTTCTCTTTGTGTTTTTTTCATAACTCTCTTTATGCTTCTTTTTACCTTCCCCTCCTTTTTTCTTCTACCACTCCTGTCTTTCATTCTTTCCACCTCTTAAACACCCATTCGTTAGCAACATTTTTCAACTTTCTGTCCATCACAACAACTACAATGTCATGCGAAGGATATGACAGTAATTTTGCCGGTCGGGCAGGTGGCCAACCTGGTTCGAGGCTTCGAGGACTGCACTCACCTGAGGACGGACGGTCTACAGGTGGGTAGTGAGACTTTCACGCTGACCCGCGTCACGGACCATCGCATCATGGTGGGGCGCGACGCCTGCACGGGTGGTGGCTGCGTCATCTACCGGTGCGACTCGTGTCTGATCGCAGCCGTCTACGAGGACGGCAACCACCCCGGGGGCTGTTACAGCCTCGTCACGAGACTCGGAGACTTTCTAGTTGAACGTGGGTACTGACATTTTAGTACAGCAGTACCGCATGCGTACCCTGGAGCAGTTCTGACCAAAATGCATAGAGATCGTTTTCTTGTACAGCATATATATATATATATACACTGAGTTCGTGAATGGTGGCACGTGCGTGCTGTATTTAACTCTACCTGACCTGTGATGACCCTGGCGCAGCTCTGGACGAAGAGCTCATGGATGGTGGAATGTTGCTGCTACGTGGAAGAGCTTACTTTGTTGACAGGAGGAGAATCTCGCCCTTTCACCTGCCTTGACACCGCAAGCTTGAATCACAATAAAACTGTGGCAACGACTTTCTTATCTAAATGTCAGGGACTTTGTTTGCGGGGTAATGAGTACCGATTAACTTTCTGTTAATTTTCGAATGATGAGCTCCAGATCAATCTAAGAACAGGGCCGGCCTTAGGCAAACTAGGCAGCCCCCTAGGGCCTCCGATTGGTGGGGGCCTCGCACAGGACTCAACAAAATTGTTTTTAGAGAAAAAATTACAAAACTTGGATCAGATCTCAAACATAGCAGAGCTCTATGGCTCTATGTCTACTAGCCTTGCTCTAAAAAAAAAAGTTTCTGCTATTGTAGTAGAGACTGGTCATGCAAAGTGCCGATTTGTGGGTGGCGAGGGCAGATACTGTTTCGTCTTCTCTTGATGCTTTCCATTTTATTTATGATCATGGTTTGAATACCGCTGTTCCAAATGTCGCTATAGCCCTTCGTATAGCGTTGACAATTCTTATCACTGTTGCATCGGGTGAACGAAGTTTTTCCTGTTGAAATTAATAAAAAACTATTTGAGAACGACTATGAAGCAAGAATGCCTGAACAGTCTGGCAATGATATCTATCGAACGAGATATCGTCCAGTTTCTGGATTATTCACAATTTATTGGAGACTTTGCTGCCATCAAAGCACGAAAAGTTGATTTTGTTGAAGGTTTATAACATCTGCATGAATAAGCTTACGCAACGCTAGTTGAGCGCTACGGAAATTGCGCTATATGAATTTCAGTTATTTGTTGATTTAGATATAGATGCAGGTAGGTTTAAAATACATTGCTTAATTTAATTTTTTTTGTATTTATTTTTTATTTTTCTATTTCATTTGGGGCCACCAAATTCCCTTCGCCTAGGGTCACCAATTACCTAAGGGTGGCCCTGCTAAGAAGTGCTTTGCAAATGAGCTTATCTGAAAAAAACTAAATTGTAGTACAATACTAAATGTACAATTCTGGGGCTTACTTATAAAGTGTGTGTATATGTGTGTGTGCGCGAGAGTGAGATATGAGAGCATTATCAAAATGTAATACACGGGAGATAATAAGTAGAAAAACAGTCAGTATCTATGGTTTGTCTCCCCTATATGAACCCATCTCGCTTTGTACTTAATGAGCGTAGACCCACGTTTTACGTTCATTGTGGGTTTTATTAGAGAGAAAATTTCTTGCTGAATATTAATTATCACAGCAAAAAAAATTATGTTTGGTATTGTTGTTGCTTTTCTCTAGTCAATGGATATTGTCCTCCTTTCGTATTTACCTTCAAACCCACCAGGGCCGGACCATGGTGCAACGGCTAGCGCTTGTCACCAGTATAGTGAAGGTTGGCTCTCATGGGATCAGATCTCGTCTCGGACACGCAGTTCTTTCTCTACGTGTGGCATCTGTTTACAGGACTGACTGTCTTGCCGTGATATAAACTCAGTTGCTGACGTCGTAAAACACTAACCCCTCCTCTCTCTGTATGTGTCTCCGTCTCTCTCTCTCTCTGTTTACTCACAGACGCGCGCGCAGAAACAATAAGTCTCCTACTCTCTTATTTCTATTTCTCTTTTTTCCGCCTTCTGCATAATGAGTTTTTGGTATTTGCTTTTTTAAAAATCAAGATATACCATAAATATCGGGGAGTGGATACCCGATAATGGCCAGATAAATGGCGTTCGATACCCGTGTGATGCAGCAAATTTGTACTCGGTTGTCCCAGCTGTCGTGTGGGTACCTGATTCAGAAGAGGGCTGGTGAAGGGGACGCAACGAGGCAGGGGAGAAAACCATCCCCATCACAAAAACACAGGTCCCGAGAAAAGTAGGTCTCTACTCCCAACCTAACCCACCCAACCGCTTTTAACAATAGAAATGTTACTTTAATCAGGCAGCGAGAGGAGACAATGATTTGAAAAACACGCAATTACAGCAAACAGGATCAGCAAGAAGTTTCAAATTATGCGGGTCAAATGTAGATAACAGTGCACTGAAGCGTTAACTCGTCCAGATGTTGTTGACACGTAAAACAATCTCATTCATCCAGTGACTGACCTCTAATTGTGTCTTTCTTTTTTGAAACTAACACAGCAGCTGGGGATTATGAAATGACATGTACAGGCTTCTAGGGCACATGGCGTGACGAGGGCACTGGACCGCTACAAGACCATGCATGTTAATGAATTACTATGCGGGCTGCTGATGTAGACTATTTTCTTGACAATGGTGCGAAACAAAAGCTTATAGGTGTACGGTAGAGCAAGGGGCTGTGTATTATATTCTCCTGGAAGCTTTGCGTTCGGACCGTGATTTCCTAGTTTAATAGCGTGACTGAGGTTTCAGCGGCAGGTAGAGATCTGATGTTATGTAGTCCTATCAAACGAACTATTGGATGATTAAAAATTATGAGTACGCACGCACACACACACACACACACACACACACACACACACACACACACACACACACACACTTATAATATATATATATATAAGGTTTGGGTGGAGAGAATTTGTGATGAAGAAAAGGAAATTGCATGTCAGCGCTGTTTTGATGTTTCCCTGTAGGAGGGAGTCGATCGATGTGTGTACCGTCATGAATTTCTCTTTAAAAAACGCAAATCTGCAGGAGGCGCAATATAACCCTTCACCTACTGATGTCACCTTAAGGTGGACTGAAATACTGTGTTCCATGCTGTCCTACCCACGCTACGTATACCCTCCTATAAACGTTCTGAGGTCAGGGTGTGGCGTGCGACTCCATGTACGTTGTCTTATTAAAGTGACTTTGATGCGACAGTAAAACTTTCAACCGTACACATGGGTTCCACTACAACGAATTTTGTGCAGAACTGGCTTTTATGTTCTTAACTCCTTTGTACACCAAAGACGCCTAAGGAGCTGCAGACGACTGATGATCGGACGGCACACAGGTGTACGAGTTTCTTCAGTTTCAGTTCATTTGTTTGGCGGGGTTCGAGGAGGGAGGGAAGGAATTTTTGTTTTGCACCAAGCCAGCAGCTAAAGGTATATGACAGCAAGGCAGCCAGCCCTATAAACAGATGCCACATGCAGAGAAAGAACAGCGTGGCAGAGACGAGATTTGATCTGAGAAGAGCCAACCCTCACTGTGTTGGTGACCGGTGCTAACCGTTGCGCCACCGGACTGCTCCTGGTGGGTTTGGTGGTAAATACGAAAGGAGGACAATGTCGATTGATTAGAGAGAAGCAACAATAATAGTTTGTTTTTTTTTAGCGAGCAGCTTGTTTCGGTACACTTTAAAATGCCACGGAAAGCACGCTGACCAATGAGGTGGAATTATTTGGTATACATCTAGAATCCCTTTTGCCATCGCAAATAGTTTTCAAAGAAATCAATACTAAGTTAAGGAAGAGCGAAGATATCTAAGCCAAAACGAAAAGGGGTAGGGCGACGGGCCAGTAGAACAACAATGAGCGAAACCAACTTCGAAATTGAGGACAGAATTGACAGATTTATTAACGGACACACATACTCCACAAATGAGAAGAACAAGAAATGAGCTCAAGAAAAGAGGTCAAGCGCGACACTGAACAACCCCAATCTTATGTACGTCAAGGGCGCCGACAGCAAGCCAACAACGCAAAAACACAACCATCTCAACATCTCAAAAAAAAAGAACACAATCGTAACTCGTAACAAATCACCAGGGGCACTTAATGTTTGGTTGTTTGGGTTTTTATGTTGGTGCTTCAAATTCAGTGTAATGTTTGGTAAAAGGATGCTTCAGTCATGTATGATTTTTATGTATGTAAATAGTAACTAGTATTTTTGTTGTTGTTGTTGTTGTTGTTGTTGAATGGTTAAAAGGGAAATAAACAAAACAAAATAATATATATATATATAAATCTTTGGATGTCATTGAACTAAGAGTCTCCTCATACACATCCCTTGAATGACGTTTTCACTGCACTGATTATCAGACTAATATGATTGCTGATTAGGTAACGAGATAAAGAGAACATATTTACTAATATGATTATTGATTAGACAAAGAGATAAAAGAAAATAAAAGAACTCAAAGTCCAGAAACTAACCTGGAACGACAAAACCAAACTTCATACTGACAGACAAAAGTGGAGGTCTCTAGTGGATGCCTTATGTACCAACTAGGTACGAAGAGGACTAAGTAAGTAAGTAAAAGAAAATATGTTTGCTCATGTGAAGCCTACATTAAAAGATGTTTGTTGATCCAAAGACTGCGAGCTGTACTAGGGGCTGACATTTCTGTGGTATAGAGAGAAACAAGGTCATACATCTTGGTATAACAGTAGCAAATGTTAAAGGTCACCAAACAAAATATCACCTGTGTGGTGGAAACAAAACGACAGACACAACGGATTTATAGCTGAGAAATAAAAGGGTGCTTAGAATTGAGGTCACGTGGTATTACGAGCAAGGTAAACAAGATGTAAAACAATCTAATTCAGGGATTGAGGAAGTTGGATCAACAAACCTTTTCGGTTTTTTTTTCTCAGCTACCTCGGCTCACGTTTACTGGGAATCACCTGAGATTTTATTTCTGAAGTAAAGCTGAGGAGGGGCAAGAAAATAACAAATCTTTTATTGTCTAATCTGATATTCAGTCTGGTCTCAACCGTCTGGCAGAAAGGAGTTTTTATCTAGCGAGTAAAGCATGACAATAGAGAAAACAGAAAAACAACGCTTTAGAGGGAATGGAACTTTTTCAACAGCAACAAAAATGGAAGGGCTATGCAAGTGACATTGAAAACAAATACTGGAAGAAGGTTCTCAAATCTGTTTTTTGTTTCAGATGGAAAGCAATAACAAGTTTTAAAAATAAAAATAGCAGAGCAAGTTAGTTAAATAAATAAATAAATAAGTAAACCAGCTCAATCAACTTCAGTCTCTGAAAACAGCTCGTCTCTTTTCTCTGTTGTCGGGGAAGTGTGTGTGTGTGTGTGGGGGGGGGTGAATTTTGTTTTGTCCCACAGGCACAAGTTCCAGAAACTTTTACAAACTTTCTTCATAATAAAACATGCACTGAATTCTCCCAGTTCTCAGGGTTACAACCTTCTGCAATGTCTAAATCAATAGACAGCCTTAATCAATGTATATATTTCTAGTTTCGCACTAATTTTTCGCTTGCTAAATTTGCACGCGTATGAGATTTGATCTCATTTTCAAAAAATATTTTCATTCATACTGATAAAATCTCCTCAGGTACCGAAGGATCCATCTAACATATAATTTGCATTTACGTAATTATTTCCTTGATCATGATTCTCTCTCTCTCTCTCTCCTTTTCTTTCTCTGTGGATTGATGGCACATGTGCATAATGCTATAAGCAATCTTAAATATCGCCGTGATACTCATGAAATTTTACTTTAAGCTTGTATGCAATAGAATCTGCGAGTGGATAGAAATCTTGAGCTGGTCAGTAGAAGTTCAACAGACAGACTAAGCCAGGCTCATCTACAGGTGTCCTTAGTCAGCCAGCCTGGAAGATTCAGCCACATTTCTGCCCCGGCGTTTCCATTTTATGGCAACTTATCTTTTCAAACAAAATGGTGTCAAACTATCTGATGACATCCTGTTGTGTTCTCCCTACAGGGCATGTCACAGCGGCGCTGTTATTTTCAACACCCGCACTCGGGGCCGATTTTATTCTCAAAGGAAGGTCACATCGACATGTCGCTCACATCAGGTATTTTTATTCTCTGCAGGGGGTGCAAACCAACTGTGAATATAACAACGACGTAATGCTCAGATACACGGGCAAAAACAAATATTTTGGACAAACACAGTCTTCTTTCATTTGTACAACAAGCTTGTCCAGGATTTGCTCGTGCGCAGGTCGACATAGTACGCTCGCGTGCCTAAACATACCGATGAATGTGCATTCTAAACGAGAACCCCAACTGTCCCAACACGTCTGAAATTTTCAGGATTTCAACAAGCAAAGCTGGAGAAATGCTCTTCAGGCGACTACCGTCTGTGTTCGACTTTTCGGCATCCGTGTCACATCGAGTGGAGTTTCGATACTAGTGGTTTTGTAAAAACCCCAGCTTCTGCTAGTCCACCTCCTGCCCAGCACCTGAAAACTGTTCTCTGCAGTATATACCACTCAACAAACCTACTTTAGCAGTCAAGTATATAAGTCAAGTTCATTAGGCTAAGTAGAGGAGAAGATCCAAGTGCAGGATACTGGCTCAAATAGAAAACTTCCTCAAACAAAATTGCCTTGGGAGGTTCTCATAAAAAAAATTGCATCGGGAGGTCCCCCTCTTCCCACACACACACAAATCGTAGTAAAATCTTCACATAAACTGCCCTGCTAGGTCCTGATCTAAGGGGGGGGGCGTAATCTCATTCCTACGTTTCTGTAAACAGCTGCATTTTTGGTTTTCATATTGTTATAATGAATCTCCTTAAATTAAAAAATAATTAAAACTCTTACATTTATATAAACTCCTGTTTTTCAATAGAATCCTGCATTTTTGTAAAACCCTGCAATTCTTTACTCTTGAATTTCTGTTTTTAAAAAAATCCTCCTAGCATATATTTTCACAGAAAACTTTCAATCCATCGTAGGGTACGTGTCTGCCAGTTTTGTTTGTTTATTTGTTTACTTGCTTTTGTTTTTTGTGTTGTATTGTTTCCTTCCTCGTAGCTGATGTTTTTATATCCCCGAGAACACGAGAACCCCTCTCACCTCGGCCCTTAGCACAGTCAGTGTGCAAAAGGTCAAAGTTAGAATCTAGCTATTGTACATATGCACCTCCCACATAGAGGAGCTGACGAGGTAGAGAGGCTGGAAGGAGGAAAAGCCGCTCGGTACTAAGTGAGTGCATCGATGCAAGAGGAAAAAGGGCCACGATGCAAAGGCAGACGAGTTTGAAGGTCTCTGTATGACTGTCACAATCCCCAGGCCTCACTCCAAGGAAGGAAGGGTTGCATGATGGGTACTTCAACTAACTCAAAAACATAATGTTGTTGTCGTGCATGCTTCAAGATGATTTGTTAGCCAGTTGAGTTCTCTTCACACTATTGATTCTTAAAAGCGATTGTAAACAGCTCTGACGAGAACATTTTTTGCCAGCTGCATTCGTCTAGTCCCCCGGTTCCTACAAATTCCTTCGACGACCAGCACAGGCCAAGCGACGGACCTGAACTGTAAACAACATTGTAAAAGTATAAATTAAACAGAAAAAGAGAGAAAGAGTATGCAACAAGAGGTCACATCAAGTAGTATAAAATAGGCCATTCTCGCAATCACAACAGGATATTAATTAAACCTTAGACATTGGGCCAGACCTTTTTTGTCATCAAACTTTTAAGCTGATTGTCGCTTGAAGGGTTTTCATTGCTCGCTCCTCTCTGTCTGTCTTCATAACACCGAATGTAAACAGCAGTAACAAACATATTTTTTATCTACTTTTGCCTTGCAATCTCTCAATGTCAGCGCTGAAAGTCTCAACCGGATAAAGCGAGTTAAAAATGCCCTAGAACCCGCACACCCACACAGTATGTGCTCATCCAGTCCATATGACCTTGTCCAGCATGTGCACACCATCATCTAGAGGCATGCACCTTGTTTGTGTTTTTGACAGATTAATTGACTTCCAAAAGAAACGAAAGGAAAAATAGCTACTGAAAAGAGACATCGCTAATATTGACAGAAATGTTCCGGGCTTTCGTATAAACATAGAAGTGCCATGTGGTCCAGTGCAGGTTGTGAATCTATCTGATAGCTCGTCACAGTCGGACATGTTCCTGCTGAAGCTCACAGCATGAATGCGTGTGCGTGGGCTTAGTGTGTGCTGTTGAGAAAGATGTTTGTATAAGCGAAAAATGAAATCAAAAGTCTATCAACATGAGGCCAAAAATAAATAAAATTACAGTGAAATAGTGGGAAAAAAACGAAACATTACATAAGTTATAAAAATATAGTTCGTGCCAGGTTAAAAGAAAGAACGGATCAAAGAACTCGGCATCGCGGAAAGCTGACATACCGTGGTGCAATATGTCGTGCGAATGAATGAAATTAAACATGCAAACACAAAAAGTAATAAAAAGTAAAATAGAACTAACACCCTACTCGCCAAATTCTCTTGTGGAAGGTCTTGTAAAGGCAAAACCCTTTAAAAGTAGGTTTTAGGAAAGAGCACAATGAAGACCTGCTTCCAGCCCACTCCAACAAATGGACTGATACGACAACGACAAAACTCCGGAAAAATGCTGGCAATAGCAATTAATTCTCATGGAAAGGAGAGAAAGGAGTTAAGCCAGCTGAAGAAAGAAGTGGTCCAATCTGAAAACGAGGGCCGTCGGAATCGAAATTTAACGTTCAACTTGACCTCGTCGACCAAGTCAAATGGATTGTGCGTGTCTGGAAATGTGGGCTCTCTACTAAACTATCTTCTAAATATCATCACGAAAGACAGTCGTCTCTCCGCCATCTTCATTCACTCTTCAGTCGAAAAAGTCTTTTTAAAAAAGTTGTCCGACTTAGCTAAGAAAGGGGTTATGCATGAGGGAGTCGAAACAGTCTTAAAGTTAAGCAAGAAATTTTGTATTTAGTACATTTAAGTTTCCTTATACATACAAATTAGAAGGACTTTAATTCAGTTTACTAGACTAGGTTTTAAGTTTATATTAAAGTTGATTTATGTAAAACAGGTGAACAGGCACGGCCGAGATAATTCAATTAGGATGAAAATAAATAAGTCTATGTGGTGCTCTGCTCTGCTCAGGGTACACCGGATATGTAAGCCCAATGACTTGCCATTTCTGCATCTCACATGCCAGAGGTGGTATTCAGACATCCGGGGTTTCCTCGGCCATGAAATCAGAAGGCGCGAAATGGCTCACCTTTAGTTGTCGCATGCTGCCCTTTCGTTTTCTATGCAGGCGCAAGATGACGAAGGTAACCTTAGGTGCAGTCACGCAATTTTTCTCAGAATTCGCAGTTTAACAGGGAGCTATAGTTGTGGCTGCTGACGCCACGATGGCTGCCAGTAGGGTCGTGTGCAAAGGGGTCGATCATGACTTGCACATTGCTGCACGTCCTGCACATTACAGCGCAGCATTTCCTTCGTGTCCTAGTATCACGGACAAACACTTCAAACACCATTTTCAGCTTCATGCAGGGCATCTTTCAAGACTGGTCAACATGAAGTAGTTCTAAGGGTTCAGATCGAAAAATTGTTACATGGACCACCATTTTGAAGAAAGTACGTTCGGGCAACGGTATGAGATTTCCGCCATTTTGATTGGTTGATGCGCAGTCACTGTCCGTGTGCGCATGTCACACAAACGTCGAGGCGCTGCGGCGACTAAAGGAAAGACGACTGTGTTTGTGCTGGGTGTTGAAGGATTTTAACCTTCCTTCTTTAAAGGGAAACTGCCTGCACTTGGACAGAAATCTGTGCGTTAAATTTAATCAAAGATAATAAAAGAAAAAAGAAAAAAAATTAAAGAATTCTCAATGTATCTTATCACCCTTGTGCAAGATGTTCATAGTAGGGTGTGAGTAAGTGAACACGTGAAGCACGGTTACAAAGGAAAGTAACAAAACAAGTCTACAATGAACTTACAATGTACTTGTGCAGAGCATCTGACTGAATGGATGAATGTCCGGTTGAATGTAACAGATGCTGATACGGTCAAAAACTGAGGGTCACGTACACCTCATTGTTTGAGCACTGAGTCATGCCAGCTGTGCCCGAACACAATGATAGTGTTGTAAATTTGCTGGTCACATTCATATTTAGACAATATTGTCAGTGTGTACACTTTATAAACATTAACTTGATTTAAAAAAGAAACTCCACCATTTTTCTAGATGACGCTGTTCTTAAAACAAAAAGCCCTTTGAAACAATCTGCTTTTGTAAGATAACGAAGGGATCAAAGAAAAATCTTCCAATTAAACAACCAAACTTATAACTTTAAAAACTTAATAAACGGAAATTTATCTATCTTGTTCCCTTCATAATCTTCCAATTAAACAGTGAAATTTATAACTTTAAAATAAAATAAACTGAAATTTATCTATCTTGTTCTCTTCCCAGAGCCTAGTTATGAGGCGAGTGTTAAGTCGTTGTCTCCGTCGTTATAAAGCAGTGTCCAGACACCGGAAATGCAGTTTTACCTTTGGGGCAGTAGTTATAAAGCAGTGGGGAAAATGTTTTAGGGTAAAGTAGTGTAAATCATTGTTTGTGGGGTCTGAACGCCGCATTACAACTTCAAAGACAAGATGCGTGCCCTTGGTTTCCCTCACTTTACCCTGGGGCAAAATTTTACCTCGCTTCATAACAACGGCTCAAGCAAACACTTGTATCCCCACTTCCGCTACAGATTATAACATTATCCTAGGCAGGTGGTTTGGGCTCGTGAGGTCACTGTCCTCTAGCCTCACGTGCAACCTGCGAATCCTGATATTTGCTTGACGTGAACGCGAGAATCAAGGCCAAAGGAGGAGGAGGATGCAGAAGAAATGCCCTTTATTGTCCGCTTTACTATCTGCCTACCTGAGCCAATCAAAAGCTACAGATAAAGCCTAGCGTGTGATAAGGGTCACACTTCTCCTTGTTTCCAACCCTCGTCACGTCTATCTGTGTAATACGTCCTTTGAGGTCAGTAATTTGTGCGTAAACACATGCAGGCCAGAAACAATTCACAAAGAAAGGCTAGTCGTTAAATTTTGTGAGCCGTTAAGTGCCCTGGCATTTGTCTTACCTCCTGGTACGTGTCTTTTTTCAGAGCACGTGACCCGTCTTCGCGAAGAGGTGGTCGCGTGACGGCGAGAAGTGATACATGATGCATGCACTGAGGTGGTTGTGTTCGCCAGAGGAAATCATTTTCGTATCCAAGCGTCCATAAACTCACAGGTGGGGTAGGAAACCTCAACCATTTTGAATTAATCTGGTTTCCTTTTTCGTCAGGACAATTGTTATCGTAAACCTGACAATGTTCAGTGCTCCCATTAAAATGCCAGAACTAGGATCCTAGGACAAACCATTAAATGATAAGAGTACTTCACGATGTAAAGAACAAAACGTTTGTGTCGTCAGCGTTGATAATTCAGTGAAAACATTACTCGTTCTTCTTGCCCAGGAAATCTCCGGTTCTTGGCATCAGCTTTCAGCCCTGACTCCTGACTAAGAAAGGGGTTTGCGGACAAATCTGACTGCTTTGATGAGCTTTTGATTAGCTAATGACCCATTACGGGGCGGTAGGGGTTAGAGAGGAAGTTAAGCTCAAGGTGAAGTGCCTACTTTTCGGGGTTCAGGCTATTCTTTACCGGGCAAAAGGGCGAAAATGTCAAATCCCCGAAGTGCTCTAGCGCATTGACCTAAGTTTTAATGTTCCGGACGTTTGCATCAAAGCCGCTGGTTTCCCGTAAACTCACACAAAACTTTACCAAACTTGGTCAGACGTTTGACCACATTTGTCCAGTTTATAAAAAATAGAAGAATATTCCAAAACTCCGTGTTCCAGACAGAACCATGTCGCTCTAAACCGCTGCATCCACACACACACACGCACGCACACACAGACAGAGAGATTATTCCCAATAAGGTAGGTAGAATCGTGGCATGGGTGATGGGGTGGTTTTGCTTTGTTTGGTTTTGTTTCTGGTTTTCCTTATTTGACACCACAAAGTCACGACCACCCATTTCACAACCACGACTTAAGATAAATCTCTGACATAACGAAGCTTTTACGACTCTTTAGTACCGTCACCAGCACCGAGGGTGAGAGTACCGAGGTTGGCATCTCCCACAGTAAACTCAGCCACTTTTATCAAGTAATTTGAAACAAGTCTTAAAGAATTGAATCCTAGTAAGATTTAGACTCTGATGATTAGTTAAAACAGACACGCACGCACGCACGCACGCACGCGCCCACGCACGCACAAACACTCGCGAGCGCTCACACACACACACACACACACACACACACACATAATTTTGATGACGTAACTATAACGGTGGTACTGCGTGTTGTTTTTGTCCCGCTGTGTCCCAAAGTCACGAAGACATGTGTCTCGATCACTGCTGTACGCAAAAATCTGACGTTTTATATTCTTACCGGGCCGTTGCTGTCGTCATCAGCGATGGCCGGGAAGGGTGACGGGTTGTCACCTCCACGTGACTGTCAACGCCGCTTTTGGCAATTAATATGCGCTGAGCTTTAAGGGAATGAAACCTGGAAAGACTTAGCACATGCTGGCTGGTTGTGTGTGTGTGTGTGTGTGTGTGTGTGTGTGTGTGTGTGTGTGTGTTACAATGTTTCTCGCCGACCATTTGAAACATAGGAAACAGTATTTTACTCAGTGTTGGACAGTATATCCTATATTCTATATCAAAACCGTTGGAGACTGCAGCCACATAAGAATGTATTTCTGATTAGAAAAAGAATAAGAATCAGTATTTTAAAAAGTGAAAATTAATCTGAAGTGAACAGCTGTCCGAAAAAAAGCTTAAAGAGAAATGCTTCAGTAATCTTGCACAATATACTGAAAGATTTTTTTCTGCCATTCATGCAGCTAAACGTAGGTGAAGGACGTAAAGAACGTCAGAAGAAGAATGGAAGGAAAGAATTTTTTTTTTTTTTTAGATAAAAAGGCCGAGAGTGCAACGATGTCTGCCGTTAGTACCTACGCAATGTCCTGATTCAGAGACAGGTTCAAAGTTTGGTCAAACACGACTGACGTACAGTGAAAGATCTTAAATCGTCTGGTCGACATTAATTACCTTTAGCACAGAATTAAAAAAAATTGCGAAAGTGAATATTTCTCCTTGTGGAGCTTTCTTCTGTTTGAAGCTGTGGTTTCCTCTCCCCACAACTCGTTTCCCACTTCTTTCATGGGCAGAAAACTTTCATATCTCACAATCGTTAAATCAAAAGATTTTGGCTAGTTTCCAACATCGATTCAGGCTGTGAAACCAGTGTCTTTTGTTGGAAAGTTTAACGGGTGGTCATCATCCTCCCTGGCACGGCTACCAACTGAAAAGAGGTTTTTAATGATCAAACGGCTGGCGTTGTTTCACAACCCCTCCCCCCCCCCGCCATGCCTACATGACGCATGTAGCTCTTGCAAACGCTCGAAGAACAGTTTTAACTTTCTTTTGTAATTTTATGAGACCAGATTTCAAAACGGTAAGGTGTAGACTGTTTCTCTGAGAATGAATACGCAGTGCATGCAGGTATTGTCCCCTCAGATTGATGGCTTCCCACCTCACTGTTCATTTCTATGCAGGAGGCGGTCACACAGTGAGTGGTTGACTGACAGGCACGGACATTTTATCTTGTCTCCTGGCTGCGAGTCTGACCGCCGTGCGAGCTCACAGCCGATTAAACTGAAACAGGAGATCGGGGACTGGCTGACTGACGCGCAGTTCCCCCTTCCACCACTCCCATACCTCTTCCCTCCTTCCATCCTGTTGCACATGCGCCTTGCTATAAAATCCGCACCGTGCGGGCGAACGAACCAGTTTCACACCGACCAGGACTTCTTGCTGTCATGTTTCTACACAACAGATCGAAGTGAACAACAGCTCACACAAGTGCTCTTCTGCTCAGTCGAAACAAAGAGGGAGACAAATATTTTTCACAACGATTGAAAGCTGTCGGAGGTTCTCGCCGCTTGCGTCGTGAGTCAAGGCAGCTTACGAGCAGCTCTGAGATCAGGCAGCTCATTTTTTTCTGCTCTTATGTACGGAATGAGTGCATGAAAGAGATCGGGAATGAGCTGACAAAGAATTTATAAGGAAAGGTGTTGAACTTTGACACTGAAGTCTCTTATGTGCTTGAACTAGTTGCGTGACGGTGATGTAAGTCTGCACCAACATACTCTCGTTGGATGAGAATCTAGCAGCGCTGCCAAAAACAGACTCAAAACTGTTCCAGTTTTTTTTTTTAAATCACTTAACGAAAACTTCTCCTGTTGAAGTGACCTCACCAAACTCTCAGCGAAGACAACTTCGAGCCACGGTCACCAACGATGCCCATCTGGACAAAGGCTCTCACGGTGCTGGCCGGTCGCAACAAGATCGACTCGGCGGCTATCTTCGACCTGAACGGGAACCTTCTGTCCAAGACGGAGAACTTCGCCGAGAAGCAGGAGCACATCGAGGCCGTCATCCGGGTTTTGCGGACGTCGAGTCCTCAAATTCTGCTGAAGCTGTCGGTGTTTGGGGAGGTGTTCACCTGCCTGGGTCCTGCCCAGACCGGCGTGCTGCTGGCCACCTCCCAGGACAGACTCTTCGTCGCCGCCTTGACATCCAACTCCGTTGTCATCGCTTTCTCCAACGAAGAGCATCCGGGCTCTTGTCTGTACGAAGTGACTGAGTTCAGTAAAATGATTGAACACAAATTAACACGATGAGCAAGAAACGGTGTTCGGAGTCGTCAACATTATGATCACATCAAAGTGTTCAAAGACGATCGTGTTTTACGCATTTAAATTTTCAAGATATGCGTTACAGATGTATCATGCTTGTACCACTACTTTAAGATGATAATTCACAAGGACATGTATGTTACAATGTCATCAAAGTTCCATGCAGCACGTACAATTTTCTTTTTAAAATTTGCTTGAAATTATCTGTGGTGATGTATGATGCGTGTTACTGTTTGGTTAGAATTTGATAACAGCGCCTGCTTTACGATTTGAGGGTTTTGTCACGGTATTACGAATAGAAGACTGTATAGAAAAAAAGAGGAGGAAGCTGTTTGCCACTGTTGCATAAAATCTCATGAAATGGAAATATGGTTTTAAACTGCTTCCTTTGTAAAGTTTAAAAGAGTGCAACGGTAGTATCAAAAACAGTATAGTGGTTGGTTGGTGGTGGGGGGGAGGATGTTAGTTGTAATAGCGACAGTAGCAGCTGTTGTTAGAAGCAGTAGAATAGCAATCATACTAGAGACAACCTTTTAAAGCCCAGCTAACCAATTTGCCAAACTAGTCATACTTGTTAGCTTTCTGTCGGGAATTATTGAAAATTCAGCTTAATTACTGCCCCAGCTATGCGTAGGTTGCTTTCTTCTCTTTGTGTGCGTGCGTGCGGATATTCTCTCGCTAAGAGTTCTCTTAATTCCTAAAGATTATTTATTGCTTTTGTGCAATGGCTTGTTTTTTGTGTATTGACTTTTTTTTATTTTGCCATCATCATTAGTTTCACGTATGCATAGGCGTCTTGTTCTTGCTGATGGCTTTATTTTATATGAATATGTCTTCTTCACAAACATTATCTCTGAAAGATTTGGAGAGGGAGTTTATTTTGATGTGTGTTTTTTTGTTTTTGTTTTTTTAGCTATTTCGGAAATTTGATGTCAGCTTGCTTACAAGATCTGTGCGCTACAGCAATTCTGTATAAACAGCGTGTTGCTAAAGAGAAGAAATCATTTCACCTTATTATTTTTAGTGTAAGCTAATATTCATTCACATCGTGCAAGTCCTCATCTTCTTTTTTGTCTGACAAGCTGTGTTTAGTTCAAGATCCAAGTGCAGTCGGATACTGTAGTGTGTAGTAATGCCCTATGTCTTTCAACACGTGCACCGATCTCACCCGAGACATTTCCAGATTTCCCATCATACACCGGAGTCGTACGAATTTCTTCACGAATGTTTTGTGTAAAGCGTCTGCGTGAGCGGCATTATCGTGTGAGTTGTGAGCGATCGAGCGTGTGTGCGTGTCAGGTCATTTTACATCAAATAAAGATCTGATGAACTGATTCCTCCATGTGTTTGTTCTCTTTTTTTACTTTAATGACTTCTGTCATCTACTGCGTCGCTGACTCGGGTCCCGAGGATGAAGAGTGCGCTTGGAAGAAGGGTGCCGAGAGCGAGAACGGGTGAAGTAAAAGTGAGACTGAATGCGAAATAGATCGGATGCTGCGAGTGAGAATAGTCTGTAAAGATAGTAGTAAGTGTGAGAGTGGTCTGTAAATATAGTAGCTATTGTGAGAGTATTGTCTGCGTCGGTTGTATGTGTATGCGCGCGCGTGCATGCGTGGATGCGCGTGTGTATGTGAGTGTGTGTGTGTGTGTGTGAGAGAGAGAGAGTGTGTGTGTGTGTGAGAGAGAGTGTGTGTGTGTGTGTGTGTGTGTGTGTGTGTGTGTGTGTGTGTGTGTGTGTGTGTGTGTGTGTGTTCTTTAGCAAAATGATTCTTTCGTTAAAAACATTTTTTTCTGTGTCTGTATTGTTATTGTAGACAGTTCAGTTTTCTTAAAGAATAATATTTAACATTTATTATTTGATCGTTGTTTAGGAGGATAAGTGCAAGCTTAATGTAAGTCACACAAACATTAAACACCGGCCGACAAAGTGTGGAGACATGAGACAACCCTCATACGCTGTCATTAGGTTGAAGCTAATCACATGCATCTGATCACCTTTCAACAGCCAGCAATTAAACTGTAAAACAGAGCTGACAGACGATTAAGCGGGACATTTTTCAGGGTATCAGCCCGCGACACACATCAGTTTGATGGGCAGTTTGAAGTTGGACAGTTCACGCTCGTATCGGAGTTATCACCGGTACAATTCTAGCGAGACAGACCACCTTGCGCATGACCACCACCCTGATGATTTATTCAGTCCAGGCGTAAAATGATGACTTCGATAAGTGCTTGCTTTGTCACGAGTCAGATAAATGGCAAGCCTTCCATCGATCTTCTGTACTCATTTTTTTTTTCATTTCATTTTATTGGCTTTAAGCCCAGGGGAGCATTTTTAATATGGACTATGACATTTACATATTGCGACAGCTTTATACGATTTTTCTTCGCCCTTCAGAATTTTAATTTTCTCAGTGACAGTCATGATGGCCTTCAACTTCGAGAAGAGCTCTTTGGTTTCCTGGTTTAGTGACCCATTAAAATATTTCAGATAATTACATGTTACGCTCATAGTGTCTCTCTTCCCCCTCCCTCTCTCTCTCTTCTTTTCTTATTTAGCATTATAACGAAGGAATATGGATGCAACATAGTAGCCTCTTATTCTTGCAGTTGCATTTGGCTCTGTAAACTATTTAGTGTTCAATCAGTTTTAGGAATGATTTACTCTACTAATCATGTACGTACACTAATCTTTATCCGGACTTTAAATACAGTACTCTATATAATAATAATAATAATAATAATAATAATAATAATAATAATAATAATAATAATAATAATAATAATAATAATAAACTGCGATACCTTCTTTTCACCATAGCAGGAATGTGCCAAGCCATTGTAATGTGATGTCAGCCTTTTGGCGGCCATATCAATAATTAAAAATTATTCTAATTACCCCAACCCTCTCTTCCCACACTTTCGTCCTTGTCTTCTTATATTCAGTGACTTTCTCTTCTCCTTTCACCTTCTCCTAGCCGAGGTTGCCGACTGCAGCATGTGAAAAGGAGATACGCATATGGAAAAATAGTCTTCTTTTGATGACTTCGCCTCGTAACTGGAGCAGAATCGTAGCCGAGGTACTCAGTGCCCCATCCCCATCCCCACCCCAAAATGGTTGATTGGTTCCCAATAAAATATGACCTTCATGATTTCAAAACGCTTTCAGCTGCAGGAGGGCATATTTACTGGGGTGGAGTAAAGGGTCTTTCAAACCAGATACATATCTAAGCCGCACGGGCAGGATGCAAATGTCTCAATGTTTTCAAGGTGATGTATGTCCGCGAGTTAGTCTCCTGACCTCGTAACCCTTTATTTGCTCCGTCCTTACAAAACACTTTGCTTTATCAAAGACAAAGAATATCTCCCTCGCTCTTTTTCTTTTGTGTCTTCAGCAGCACAAGATATTAAATTTCACAAGGTCAAGAGATTAATCGAGTGTTTTGAATGATGTTTTTAACTTCACAAAAAATAAAATGAAAATTTTAAAAAAATGAGCAAAATGAAAAAACAAGATTTAAAAAATATATTTTTTACCGAGCTCTCTTGATTTTTGTATACAGCTATAAATCTCGGCGTGCTTCTGACCCTTTTATGTAAAATTTGGGAAGAGTCGTGCCGCAGAGATGGTAATATGTTTCCTTATATCTGCCGTTTGACGTCATGCTTTTGACATACATTGTTTTTAGTTGTGGTTGGTGGGTGGCGGGTAACGGGTAACGGTTCACAAAAGCTTTTAAATGTGTTTAAAATTGCGAAGGTTAAAGGGGGACAAGCTATATTTTTTAAATATTTTACTGAAATCTCTTTTTTATGCAGCTATAAATTTCGGCGAACTTCTGATCCTTTTGTGCAAAATGTGAGAGGAGTCGTGCTGCAGAGATGGTACAATGTTTCCTTGTCTGGCGTTGGACGTCATCGTTTGACATGCACTGTATTTCAGCGATGGTGGGTATAGGTGGAGTCGTGGAGAGCATATTTCGTCACTGTATGTTTAATCTCTTGAGTATACACCAAATTACATTACTTTGTCAAGGAATAATGCTTCCCCTAAACTTTGCTGTAGAATGGGAACGAAGAAAACTTCAGTTATTTACTAACAAACCATTGTGACCTGAAGCGGATTAAGGGAAGCAATGCTGGTTCTGTTAAATTATTAATTACAAAGTTATTTCCCTTGCATCCCAAGTTCAGCGGTGGCGGAGCAGTTTTTCTTCTACTAATCATTTTGAAGCTATTAGTGAAAGGCAACATGTTTCCAAAAAAGTAATTTGATCTGTGAGTGTTTAATGCCGTCGTCCTCTCAGCAATATATTTCAGTAGCTGGGTACAGACTTGCGGAAAACCGGACAGGAAATCTGCACAATGAAATGTACCTTAATATACCACAATGTTGAAGTTTTTACAGCGTCAAAAATTCTTCATCAAACAACATTTCTGGCACTAGCCAAGTTTTCTTGACGTGCACAAGTCTCTGCGAACCCTGTAAGCGACAAGGGACCCAAAAGTGCAGGTCGAGCTGGGTATCCACCGTATGAAAATAAAGACGACTTCGATGTTGGCGAGTTGGTGGCGAATCGAGTACCCGATGAACAGTCGCTGCCGGCGGACTTCTTCTTTGGCATGGACAATTCTAGGCGCTTCCAGAATTTTTCAATCTTGTTAGGGTCATCGTCCTGCGGCCAGTCTAAGTACGTGATGGTGTCGAGAATGGACCGGAGGGTCTCGTCCATGTTCTTCTTCTCGCGAGAGATGTCGCGAAGAACGAGCGGTATGATTCTCTGCTTCCGCTTCAACATCTGTAGCTGAGCCTGCTGGTACTCAAAGCGACAGAAGTCGCTTCTGATGAACTCCGGCGTGAGTATCAAAATAGTCCTTCGGCTGTTCTCCACGGCTTTAATGATGTTGTTGGCGACGGCTAAAAGTGGACAGAAGGAGGCAGACTTGTAATGGTTGAATGCCGAATGGAGACATGCTGAGATACTCTTAGTTTTATTTTGTACCTCGGCAGTGAAGAGGATATCAATAGCACAGTGGCGTAGGAACCGGGGGGGGGCAAGGGGGCTAGCCGCCCCCCCCCATAAAAGATGCTGGGAAGGCAAGAATGTGAACGTCATTCATTGTCAGCATGGAGCTGCCCCCCCCCCCCAAGCCGCGAGCATCTTCCTACGCCACTGTTGCTTTCATTCTTGTTTTATGCTTGTGATCTAAACATCAGCTAGGAAGAGTGTGACCAGTATGAGGAATTGCTTTCATATTTATTCTAAAAGAAATTTGTGTAAAAATATTTTATGGATAGTAGTTTTTTTTTTCTTTCGTAGCAAAACTGTCCTATCTTTTCAGAGGAAAAAGCAAGAGCGATGACCACAGGACACTAACTGTTAGAAAAAAATCCTAACTGGATGACCATTATAATTGTTAATCGTTATTTTTATAGTTTACTCACTCTCTCCTGGGGTGAAGTCACGAAAATGTACACACAACCGGAAGTTAAGGCCTCGCTCTAGTTTGGGAAATAGCTGCGTCATGACAAAGTGTTCGTCCGAACCTGACGACCGGTACGACACGAAAGCGTCGAACATCTTGTCGTCTGCAAGAGATGTGAAGAACTGATGATGTGACAGATGGCGCTGATGTGCTAGGGTTAGTTAGGATGGGAAATGAAGTGCTATCTAACGCAAGGTTGTGAACTTAATCAAGTAAAATTAGACGCTTGGCTTATTGTCGCTGTGTACAGCAGCAACTTCGCTCACCATCGTCCTCGTAGGACTGGAAGTGGTAGAGAATCTTCATCATTAACAGGTGGCCGCGCCTCCACATGTAGTACGGTAGCACCACCAGCACCAACACCAGCACCAGCAGGACCGCTGCACAGGCCCCACCCACGTACCAGTACCAAGTCACCTCTACCTCACCTGCATCAATCATTTCATACCTCCACCTGAACAATTACGTCACATACGGCTACGATGTACTAAATGACTTTCTAAATCGTTAACAATAAACTTTTTCCAATTCGTATTAAACACGGCACGTATTATCAAAAAAATTTCAAAATCTGTGAGTATCGTAATGTTTTGTGTTTTACAAATAAACTGGTTTTTAAGATATACACAAAAGCTTATTTATAATATAAAAGCATCTATAATAGTTTCCAAAGCTGATTGTTACCAGAACTTCATCTGAACATTTTAAAATTGTCTGACAGAAAGAAAATCGGATTACCGCTAGAAACGGTCCTGATCTCTGTGCAGTTGGCCCCAGTGTACTGGACGTCGCAGCTGCAATATGCCGTGTTGTTGGGGAACAGTAAGCACTCTCCATGCACACAGGCAGCGGGGCACAGCTCGTGACAGAAGACACCAACGTAGCCCGGATCACACACGCACTCCAAGCCCTCGCTCGTGCAGTACCCGTGCACACATACGAAGCCCACGGCGCACTGGCGGTCCGACAGGCTCCTCAGCGTCACGGCCATGTCAGAGGGTTTGTCCGACAAATTCGCCAGTTCATCTGCACGGTCTGTGGGCAGTACAAACCTGAAGGTGTTAAAATCGCCTGTGCGCTGACTTGGTAACATTTATTTATTTATTGCTGTTATTGTTTGGGTTTCCTGACATTATTCGGCCCATGGTTCAATTATATCGAATAAAGCAAATGATCGTGAAATAATTTGTATCTGTAGGTCAGCTGACTCATATCTTCATAAAAGACAAAAGATGTTCCACAAGAAGTATTTCACCAACCACAAACATCATCTCTATTCGCAGAGAGGAAAGGCCGTGGTGATTTTCTTTGAGCGAAATGGGATGGCATCTTTGACACCTTTATTTAAGACAGTCGGGGTATGGGGTTTCATCACCTTTTGAAGTTCTTAAGCAAATTTGTGCCCCTAGTCTCAGCTGAAATTTGTTATCACAATGAGTGTCACAATTTAATTGTTTCACATTCTTCACTTTAAGTAGAAGTTAACCAAAATCATTCGTCTGTACCAAAACGGTGCATATTAATAGGACCTACAGCATAATTAGTGTTGTGCTTTGACGACATTAAAACTCCTTTTTGTTCTCTGTGTAGGCGCAAGTGTTTGGTATTTTTGTAAAAAGGAAGAAACAACATACAGAGATACTGAAATAACCTTCTGAGATACTGGGAGAAAAAAACTCACCGATCGTCATCTTGTCACAGAGGTCACCTTCGTATCCATGGACACAGTCACAGAACATGGCGCTGTCCTCTCCGGCCACGCGCTGGCATCTGCCATGCGGACCACATTCCAGAGGGCATTGATTTTGGCAGAACACTCCCTCCCATCCCTTGTCGCAAACGCACGCGATGATAGGAGTGGTCTGGCACGTGCCATGGAAACACGGGAAACCAGGTACGCACTGCTCCAGGTCGGTCTTCGATGGTCGCAGAACGGAGGGAGCGGTCACAGTCGTCACCGCGGGTAGAATGTCGTTGTACTCTGTGCAAGAATTAAGAAAGTCTGGTAAATAAAGAGGACAAAGACAAATCTCACATCTGTGGGCCTAGTCAGAGTAGAATGGCTGACTGGAGGATGGCTGACTGACTGACTGACTGATTAACTGGTTGACTGACTGGCTAGTGGAAGGAAAGTGTAACGTGAACAGGTGCCATATCCATAGAGAAATATATGTGCGCCACGAGTCAAGAACTGAACCAGGGATTTTTCAAGTCTCCGTGGTCTCCGTAGACACTCGCTAAAAGAATACAAGGTCACCTCCATCTTTCCCCCGACATGTAGCTGTACAATGTGAAGATAACCTCTGTAAGTAAACCTTTGAGAGCTTGAATGCTTTTTCCCCTGTGTATTTTTAAGCGTGAGGATAAGTTTATTTATGAGTTAGATAATATTATGTTTATTATGTTCTTGTGTGGACGTATTATAAAATATACTTTGCCACAAAAAGGGGGTTGTGGGTAGGGGTGGTAAGAAAGGAACACAAACTACCCTACCATAAACAGACTTTTTTCTTCAAATGGTATCGCACACCAACCTGTAGTTACAGCGTCCTCTCTGTTGCTTCTGGTTTCCGTAGTGGTGGTAACATACACACAACCGGATCCATTGACGTACCCGTACCCGGGCTCACACCAGCAGATTGCCTTGCCCTCGGGGTTCGTTTGGCAGGCGCCGCGCTGTTCGCAGCCGGGTGGGCACGGCTCCTCGCAGTAGAAACCCGCCCACCCCGAGTGGCACAAGCAGCTGAGGGAGTCTGCCGGACAGTACCCGTGGAGGCAGACTGTGTCTGATGAGCACCCACTGTCACCCGGGGTCGGAGACTGAGTGGTAGAGAGTGATCTGGCTTGCGATGCGACCTGTAGCAACAGTAGGTAGGTCCGGAACTTGCTGCCCATGTCTCTCGGTTCTGTGCGTAGCCTGTTCAGCCGTCTTAATATCAGCGAGAGCCACCGTCAATGACAGTCGTACCACCACTTTATATTGCAGACCACTTCAGTTAAGTAAGATGACAGACGTCCAGGAACTTTTGTAATACAAAGATAGTTTTACGTTTTAAAAAAAGACGAATTTCATGATTCTCTGCTGATGAAACTCACGGAACTGAGCCATGACGTTGCACACACTTTATGTCCTCGGGATCCGCAGGGCGAATAAATGTGTCCAGGAGAGCAGATTTACTGTCCTTGTCTTACCTTCCATTGCAGGACAGAAGAATGGTTCTTGTCGGGTAATTGCAGCGATAAAGAAGAAAAGAAATTAAAGTTATTAGAACTAATGACGCACATAAGGAAACCCATGATTACTGTGACTACACTGAGCTGCGGCTGTCGTCTTCGTCGACATTAATGAGGAGTCATTTCCAGTAAAGACGGTAATTCAACATGACACCCTGTCACTTCACAACTTTCTTCTTAGCAGCGAAACGAAAAAAAAAAGAAAATGTCCGTGGTTTCGGACTTTTTTTCAAGAAAACCCAATATAACATTTTTCTAAATGTTTCTCTTTTAACAATCTATGAGTCTTTAGTCTCACTGGATTCCTCCACCCACCTACTACAGCCTTCAGAGATTAAGACTTCGTAGACAAAGAGAGCGAAGCATTTTTGACGAATCTGTATCGTTTGGTATGATATTGTAATTTAAAATATTAATATTAATTATAATCATAAGTTAACTCACAGGGGTATTAAAATATGTTTCTTTCCCTTAAGTTATGGAGCGTTCACCAGGAAATTAAGATACAAGTCAATGGCATCTCTTCAGTACACAAAAATGACAAAGTGATTAAACTATATCTGCGTTATGGCAATTCTATTCTTTTACGGCCAAAAAAATATTAAAGATACGACAAACCTACCCAAACATGACATACTTACATCAGGTTCCTATTAAGGAGATTCAGTATGTTTTGTGGGAGCAATCGAAATGTCTTCGGATCAGCATGATCTGGACATTTATCAAGGTGGCACTGCCAGTAGCCAGTCAGAGAGAGGACAGTCACGTGCAAAATGATAAACGTTGTCTGTCATGCGAGTCACGAAAGATGCTCCTCCCTAGGTCTTTAAAAATTACAATTCTTTCAGGTCATCCACGTAAGAATGTGTGTGTGTGTGTGTGTGTGTGTGTGTGTGTGTGTGTGCCCGCACATGCGTGAGTGCGTGCTTGTGTGTATGCCTTTACACAAATACATTCAGGCGTACCTTGAGCACCTTCAACAATGATTGTTATAATTTTATTTTTATTAATTTACTAAAATGATAATGATAATCTAAGTATACAAAAGTTTGTTCATATAAATTTTAATTGCTCCCATAAATAACAACGATTACACAGGACAATAAAAAAGCATGATCAATTAAACCTATAAAATGGACGACTAGTCGTATACTTCAATCACACAGGTATGTGAGCATTATCGTCTCGGGCTCTGCATGTCTTATTTAACCTGTCATACTGGTTATGCATGGTACCAGGAGTTTTATGTTTGATCGTATCACCGTCTACAGTTGAATTCGGTAGAGCACATTTAATTATATTCACATATCACCAGCATTCATCAGCTTCCTCAAAAGACAATTGAGGAAATGGCGTGCTTAGATTACACAGTGCACCTGCAGGATACTTCACTAAAAAAGCTTTGTGAAAATGGTCCAATTTCTAAGGGGGATCATGAGAACGCTTTTTTTTCCATCTCTGTCTCACGTTTTCACACTTTCAAACAAATCGCAGACGTCTTCCACTCTTTAGTATTTGGCCTTTAGTCGACAGAATTGGTTTCTATGCGTGATTTCGATTGGATCAGGTAAAATGCCGTTTAGAAAGTTCTCGAATAGTTCCAATAATTGTCGCGAGTACAAACTCTTCATATCGGAATCTGCCTTTAAGCAGGAAGGGTTGGGGAGAACAATGGAGGAAAGGGTCTTTTGCTGCTGACACTGACTGACATGGAGACAGTTTTACGAGGATGAAACTTAATCTGCTTTCAGTCTTTGTCTTCGCCAGATGGCCGTGTGACTCTGCTGCTGTCTGAATTTTTTTTATAAAGCTTTTTTTTTAAGGAACTGCATGACAACAGTCACTTTATTTCAATTTATTATTTATTATGCATCTTTAAGCTAATTGGCTGGAAATACATCGTTTTAACTTCTAAACAATTTCTTCGAACTTCGGTTTATTCTGCCATTCGTTTAAGACATTCGTCGGGACAAGTGACAGTCATGATCTTAGTCTAGTATGCTAAGTATCGGGACAAGTGACGGTTGTTACGACGTATGGTATAGTCTACTAAGTGTCGGAACAAGTAACAGTCATTACGATACGCTGCAGGTGTTAGAGTTTACATGCTACCTTTGAAATATAGACCTTGATGTTTCTCTTCAGATGTATGTACATTAATTATGTGTGATATCAAAGATGTGCATCAAAGACTCGGCCCGCATCTAATCGTCTTACGCTCCGGAGGATTCATATATATACATATATAATTATATATACATATATATCACACGTTAAACGCTTAGTGAATCTTTAATTTTTAATCAGATCCTATAGAAAAATGAAAATTAGTGGCAGTTTTTAGTAGGAGACCTTAGTTCTGGTCTGTGAATGTCTCATGTAAAAAGAATTTTGACTATTTGTCTTTCTCACAAGGAAGTACATTTGCGTGAGCTTGCGGTCAACGTTGCAAAAGCCTTTGTATTTTCTTTCTAACACTTCAAAAATGCTTAGGTCTTGCTGACCTCTTCTGAGTTTATAAAAACGGAAAAACAGTCTAGAAACATAAAAAGCCCAAGCAAGAAACTTAGCATCACCTGAGGGACATATATACTTGTCAGACAAACCTAGCATAACTTTGGCAAGCGCCAGTTCTAGAGGAGAAGAAAGCAACTCAGAAAACCTAGCATAGCTTTTGTAACACTTGGTTTCGTCTTGTTAAAGTTTTAGAGGAAAAGAACACAACTTAAAATGACTGGATTAAGGTCAGTACAGGTCAGCAGTTCGTCAGTTGGCGAATGACCGTGACATTAAAAATAAATTCCGCCCACATCATCCTGCTCCAAAAAAAAAAATTTCCACGCTGTGACGTCACGATTGTCCATAGTGTTGCCCTAGTTATTAAATGATCCCAGAGTGTATCCGTCACGGTCAGAGTACAGAGGGTGGTGGTGGTGGTGGTGGTGGTGTCACCACTGTGTTCTAAGGTCCCCCACCCCCTGCACATAATGCACGGAACCGACGAAAGATCGCAAGTTTCTTAAGCCTCACGTGCGAACCATGTGAAGCGCACCTCGTATCAAGCCTGGCAGGGGTGGAAATTTAAGGCCAGCCGTGCACAGCCTGGAGGTTGGTTGATTTTTGCCGAGCGAGCACCAGGTTGCTGGAAAAACTTCGACACGCGGGATAGCTGGGGGACCTGTGCCGAGACATTGGACAGCCGTCCGGGGTGAGGCCCGTTAGAAGCGTGGTCAAGAACAGAGCAACGAAAGACGAGGCTAGCCGGTGCTACGAGGAAGAAGGGCGGTCCGGTGGCGCAACGGTTAGCTCCTGTCACCAAACAGTGAAGGTTGTCTGTCCTGGGTTCAGCTCTCGTCTCGCTGTTCTGTTTACAGGACTGGCTGCCTTGCCGTGATGTAGCCTTAGCTGCTGGTTCGGCGTAAAACACCAATTTTCCCCCTTCCCCGATACGCGGAAAAATGCGATAAGGTACCACTGTGTTGTTGCCCGAAACCGCGGGGAATCAGCGTGGGGATACAAGACCACCATCCAAGGCACCTTTACCACTGCTTTATAACTAAGGCTCCTTGAGTTGCCCACGTTGCCCCATAAGAACGACATACCCTCGTTTTATCACTACGGCCCCCAGATGTCAGAACACAGGGGAAGGAAGGTGGATTGCGGGCATTGTGCCAGGCTATACACTGCCAATGACTTTTCGTCCTCCCAACTATGAGGTTGCTCTCGTCAACAGGTTCATTGTCTGAGATAAATGTCCTGAAACATGGGACTGTGATGTGAATGCTGTTCAATTGTGCTTTGTGTGCCTGGCAGGGGAACCCGGGAGACTGGTTGATCAGCGCTTGTGAAAGTGATGTCCTCTACCATTGGAGTCATTTCACATTATATACTTCGTCGCCCTTGTTTTCTCCATTTTTACACACATTGTTTGAATTAATGACTGGAAACATGAAATAGTGTTGAGCTTTCACGAATACATGGTGTAAATAATTAATAATATGGATGGGTGTGAACTCATGACGTCAGAAGGTTTGACCTTATTGTGTGCATGGTGATGTTTGTAAACACGTATGCCTTGTAGACCTTTTACATCTCGTAGTTCTCGCCATATTTCATTGCCTCTCCGCGCTTAAGTTGTCAGGCTGTGAAAGACGAGAAGGTGAAAGGTTGACGTCAGCGCTAAAATAATAAAGAATAACAGTCTCTCCTCAATACCTCAATGCATAAAACAATTGGTGGATTCTGTTTTGTAAATTTATTTTTGTAAATATGTTTACCCCTTGGTATGTCTCTCAGAATAAATTAATTTTTCGTTCTTTTATCCATCCCTTCTTTAACACTTTCGTCCTTTTCCCGTAATGATCTGGTCTTGGACTTTTTATGTTTTTCTTTTGTCGATGATCAGCTTAACATTCCCATCTCTCATTTCCTCCATCTTCTTTATTTTTCTATTAATGAGAGACTGGTTAACTTAAGTAGCCTCATCTTGTTGCCTTTAGTCACATGTTGCCACACCTGTTTCACCTCTTCCTACGCACTAAAGGATAGGTGGTAAATCTTTAGCCTGGAGATTGTGTTCATAATACGCCTCGTAAGTTAATTCCGCTAAGTATAAAACCATTCCAACAAAGAGATGGTAATCTCATGCCATCCCTTTTCATTACCTGGCTTATTGTATCACTTTCGTGTCGAAATTGTAAAGTCAAAATATACGAAAATATTACGAAATTTATTTGTAAAGCTTATTTCTAAAGCAGTTGGCTAAGGTGCATCATAGGATAAGGTAAGAAATACTATGATAATTTAATAACACTACTGAGCACTTTATTGTGGATGAAAAGTTTTTCACTGAAACTTTCCTGTAACATAGCGAAGATTATTTTTAAAAGCGTAACTAAAACAAAGAGTTGAATGAACATTTGTTTCCGCTGAGTTTTCATGCAGAGATGCAAGCGTTCAAACAAGATATAAAAAAAGAGAAAACATGCACCTAGATACTGTTTCTCTTTCTCTCACACATTCTTTCCTTTCTCCCCTCTCTCTTTCTCTCTTTCCATACACGCACCCCTCTGAATACCTGCACCTTTACGCACGGTTAGCCGGGGGATCACAGAGGAAGAGTTAAAATTCTCAAACAAGTTTTACATCAAGAAAACTGAGAATGTTGACTTTATGCAGCAGACGTTCAGAAAGTTAAAAGCCCAAAAGCTAGAATGAACAGCTTATTATAATAATATGTCCGAGAATGCCAGTGTTGAAAAAGAAGCAATAACTGCTTTCATCTTCCTCGTCTGTTGTTGCAGTTGCTCTTCACTTCCACGTGATGGTGTGGTTCCCAAAGACGGGACGATTCAACGAGATCTCCAAGACCTGTGAGGTTAAAAAAGAACTCGGTACTTATTTAAGCGATACCATAATTAAACTGTCGGGCAGGTTTAATCACGTGGCATGAAAACAGTACATTAGTTATATACAATGATGACGTTTAACTTAAAATAAAGCCGTTTAAGTGCACGCTTATCAAGGGCTCCTCGTGACTCTTCTTTCTTGTTCTGTCTCTTTCTCTCTCTCTCTCACACGCATGTATATAATTATAACCTCACCCATCCCCTCGTATGCGTGTGTGAGAGAGAGAGAGAGAGGGGGGTAGGTCGGGTCACATATGTTTGAGGAGAGCGGTGACTCATCAAGAAAGTGCTGCGTGTTAACAACTGTTTAGATTTTCACCGTCACACACAAATACCACCATTCTTTATAAGCCCTAGCTACGTATTTATGACTGACCTGAAGGTTTGTTTCGAATGTATGGTTGACAACTGCTCCATCGAGCGTAACCTGCGCCACTGAACTGACCCCGTAGACTGTCACATTTTTATAGACGAGGGTATTCACTTCTGTCTGAACGTTGTTGTGGGTTACAGAGATCTCCAATGTTTTCTGTCAACATGGTAGCTCTTCATTTAATTTATGTAACTCAAAGAAAGGCCAAGCAAACTCAGAATTCGTTGCATTAATTACACGTACAGCTAGAAATCTTTCGTTATTCGTACCTTTACTCAAATTAAAGTTAACAGACCAATGTAGTAAGTTTTCTACATGTTTATGAAAACAAAAAATAAAGTAATAGACAGAAAGCAATAAAATAGAATTGGAAAAGATACAAAATGAAAGAAAACAAGAAGAGTAAATCACTGTCTTATCATGTCTCATGGTCAAAGGACTGAAAGTGTCGTCAGGATTTATGAGCACACAGTAGCCTATATTGCCTTGGATGGCGAGCAGATGATAGTGTTTTCTGAATTAAGGCTAGAGCTGCGTGTCTAATAATACAGATTGCTAGTTGAAATGGAAATCAATGCTTACGTTTGCCGCACGATAACTTGCCGAGAAGTACTTTCCGTTTTCGTATGTATCTGAAAGCATTTAAGCAAATTTTTTGGTTCCTTGGATTACACTGATACCTACTAACTACACCCTCCTTGCTGAAATAAATTGCATGGTAGCCTGAAGGATTTATTTTTGATGGGAGGAAGCTGATTGTTTGTGTATTATTTTTGTTTCATTTGTAGCAATACAGTAATAAACAAATCTATTTACTTTCATAAGTTAATATATTTTTAATTGTTTTTAATTTATTTCTCATGAACGAACACAGTTTTGCACATTTTAGATGCTGATCGTACTCACCGACAGACTTCCCATCATCCCAGAAGAGATTCCCACTTGCCGTTCCACCATCTTTGTCCAGGGCATTTAGCATTACCTTGATATAGAAATCATTCTTGCGGCTGAAGACAAGACATAATGCCAGAATTCATCACTTCTAATCAAGACTGACTTTCAGATGTAACAAAGAGCACTTATTTTACCCTTTCAGAGTAAGTGTAAGAATTCATTATGGAAACTTTTAACTGCATGGCACTTATTTCCTAGTATACATGCGACAAATATTTGTGGTGAAGAAAGCAAAAGGGGTATTTTAAGAACCAGTGTGGAATTATTAACACAATTTCGAAAAAAGGATGTCTAGAAACCATGTTCTTCATCAAAAGGTGCTTTTGAGAAAATACTCAATACAATACAATACATATCTCAAAGACAAGCCGGAAAAAAATAGCGCTTAGATACACGATACAATTTTTAAAAGATTTGTTATTAAATGCTTTCATGTTCTAATTTACAGTAATATTAATGAGGTGAATACTTATGCCAGACCTAAATTCGGTATTATTAGCGGGTTCTTGCAATACCAGCACGTAGCCTCCACGCATATGTAATTCTGGTTTTGACATTAGGTTGATTTGCACAGTCTGTCTCGAAGGCCCGACTTTAAGTTGCCTCTGTTAACAGGCAATGTTGTTAACAAAATATTTTAACGAATATCTTTTCTCATGGAAACAGTCCTGCACACAAAAGTCTTAAACTACTTTGACATCATAAGCAAGTGACATACTGGATGTCAGATACATTAAAGTGTTTAATGTTCATTGTTTAATTAAATGTGACCCGCTTTCCGCTTTAGGTATTAATTAACTCATTCCTAAGCACTGAAAGGTAATTTAAATAGTGTCTGTACGTTTGTTCCTGGCTAGTAGCTAAACTTTTTATTTTGATATGTTTCTGCTCAAGAACTACAGTCTCTACTGTTTTACACAAAGAACTACTGCACTCAGAAGCAGCAAAGTGCATTTATTATATAACGCCAGGACTTAATCTGTCTTGTGATATCTTTAGAGTAACCGCATTATTTTATGTAAATGCTTACATCATAAAAGGAATACCATCTTCCTTTTGGCAGATAGTAGTTGAGCTGTTGCTGACCCTGAAAAGAATGTTCTGTATATTAACCGCTTTGAGGTTAACACCGGTGCTTATATAATATGTTACTGTTCACTTAGGTAAGTAATAAGCCCATATTAATAATATGGGGAGATAATGCAGCTAATACGAGATAATTACTGAATCCTAGCCCCAAACAGCAGTGACTAGCATGTTTTAAATTACTAGCTTTTTGTATCTTTTCTACAGAAGAGCAGAGGTTATTTCACAGCTGTAGAAATAATCAGTTAATCGGTAAAACAGGTGAATAAGCTTATCGGTAAAAATGATGTTAATAAAAGAACAGATATCGAGGTGTTTGAGACAAGGTTTAAATACAAACACTGTACCTCTTCCAGTATAGGGGAGATAAGCAAAGCAGGGCCCCACATGAACTGCCTATCAATCCCGTATGTTTCTGGATCTGTCGAAAACCTTAAAGAACACACAATTTTAGTAAGAACCTGTCTAATATCACGTTATAAACTTTACTGTTATATGTTAACATTTATTTATTTATTTCAGTATGTTACATCTACATGTCTTTAGACACTATGTCATGTCTTACAAACAGGTCAAGTCATGTGTAAAAAGAGCTGAGAATGAAAACTTCTCCAAAATAAACTAAATAAATAAATAAAATTAAGGTAAGGCGCCGGCTTGTATGTCATAGAAAGTTCTGTCCTACTCATGATGCAATGGCCGGACAACAGTTCCGCCTTCACTGTGAGCCTGATGGAAGAGTGTGTACAGGTAAGGCAGCAGCCAGTAGCGTGTCTCCAAACTCTCCCGTGATGCCTTGGCGAACTCTGGACCAAAAACACCTGGATGTTGTTCCTGTACACATCCCACAATGCCATTAGTATAGAATGATTTCAGAATGATGTATTTTGAAAGTATCATGTATAAAAGTTACTTTCTAACGCCATCTTTATATCATCCGGTTCTCATAAAAAAATCAAAATCATCAGATCGATCAAATGTTTCACGATTGTTGTTACAAGTATAACGAATCCCAGTTATTGCCTAAACTTGTTAGAAATAAAGATAAGGATAATATCAGAATGGCGATTTCAATGCAAAATAGAAGTTGAACTCGGTGTTAATAGTCAAAACGGCATTTTGTGCAGTCTCGGCTCCATCATGCTGTTTGGTCTAACACTAAATAAACTGAAATAACGCTAAAAAAAAGTATCTGTCAAAACAGAGATTTTCAATATAATCACGTGCTTATTATCTGGTGTAAGTTCCAAGGAAATGTCCTGTTGATTCATTTATTTTAGTAGTAAATGGTACGAACCAAAGGAAACTCACTATGTAACCTTTTCCATTGTGGTTTCGGCAGAAAGGATAAAAGGCGCCCAGCTGCATCCACCTGTGGCAGAGCTCGTAAGTTGTGTTATCAAAAAATCCACAAATGTCCGCCCCGATCTGTGAGATATAACAAGCTACTTTCACTTTTGTCACGATGTTTAAATCACTTCGCCCTCTTATTGTCAGATTCTAAACTGTAGGATAAATTATAAATTAAAAGATTTAAATATAAATTATACAATTCATGCTGCTATTGTGTAATTATTTGTTATCAAATAAAGAGATGTTATCCCATAATCATTCATACAACGACTGTACTGAAACCGCTGAGGCCTAAATATTTCATTAAAAGACAAATGTGATTACCAACAGTGTTGCCATGACTTTGAACAATCGTTTTGATACAAAGGAAAGGAGTTTGAAGCCGAAAGAATATAAGCAATGTCCTTAAAATGCAATGCGTTTGTGCTTTGCACCCTGGACATTAAAACAGTTTCTAAAACTTTATACTGTACTTTCGATATGTAATTCAACTTAAAAGTACTCACATAAGGCATTCCAAAAAGATTGAATTCCATCATTCCTGAAACAAATTTTAATCCTCCCAATTTTAACAAAATCCATTAATTATATTTCCTGTTATCACATTAAATAAACTTCCAGCTTTTGTAACTCACTGCTTGCAGTGATGTTCCAAGTTTTTCAACTCAAGGTTCTTCTCCTACGTGGATAACACTTGTGCTCGTGTGTCAATGCGACCTTTTGAATTTGCTACGATTTTATCAGAGACAGACGTTGAATAAACTTTATCAAGAACTGACTTGTTGATATTCTAATGTGAACGACTTCATCCTCACTAACCAATGATAGAATCTCTGAGGTGCTTCCAGATGCTGGCGTTGTCTCCCAGCCAGTGACCTGCGTGTTTTCCACTTCCGGGGAAAGTCGATCGCGTGATCACAATACTTCTTTCTCCAGTTGCTTCTTTCGCGGCGCTGAAGGACAGATGATACTTAAGTTCGTCAAATATATTATTATTATTATTAGGCTCTGGTTGAGGCCTTATGTGCAAATAGCACGAAGAGGATTGATTTATTATTATTATTATTATTATTATTATTCATGCCTAATAGGTTCCTCCATACAATTTCCAAGATGATAAACAAAGATAAATTTTAATGCAGTTTCTCGGTCGTGCACTTAGCCCTCTACTCTTAGATCTTATAAATGTAGAATTCTTACAGAACCTCTATTATCTGTAGCACCCAGATTTATGCATATAATAGCTTTGCCTGTAGTCGTGCTCACCGAGTCTTAATGTCGATAATAAAATCTACTACTAGTGCAAGCACTGTCGACCCCACCAACACTAACAGCTGTTTACTCCATCTCCATTAGATTAGATAATTAAATTATATTATTAGATTATTTAACACTCCAGTCACACATCCATACGCTACTTCAGTATATCCAGATGTGTGTGGGTGGGTGTGTGTGTGTGTGTGTGTTGACCAACCAAAGCACCACATCCGCTAGCCGAACAGTCTCAAAGTGAGTGCTACTCCGTTGCTAGGTGTAAACTTTGACCCCCTTACGCACTCGAGTGTGGGGGCGGTCTGCGACCAGCCGTACAGGCTGTGGACGTCGTAGTGCCTCAGCTGCCCATGTTCTCCTTGCACGGCGTTCATGCACAGCGTCTTGTCCGACAGAAGAGCCTGCCTGTCCTTGCTGTCATATGCGTATGCTGCCACTGTCACGAGAAAACAGTAGAGGAAGTTTCCAGAAATGCGAAAGTGTTAAAAAAAATTGTAACACATGAAACCATTTTGCTGTGAATTTCGACTAGAGAAACTGTTTAAACTAGTCAATATTGTACTACGTTTGTAAAGCCTATTCTTTGTATTTATATCACTTAACTGTCTTGGTAACTGTTTTTTACGGGCGAAGTGCTACAGTTCCAGAGGTTTTTCCCCCTAGTTCAAAAGAGCTTTCACTTGTAATCTAATTATCGGTTTACAGAAGCTGGCAGTGAATTTTGCCTTACAATAGCTGAAATATTTCTCTCAAGAAATACAGTTTATTGGCAACCGTATAAAATCTGGTCTGCTCAACTGTTCACAGCCAGGGGCCAGTTGCACAACACATTTCTAATTTTAAACACTTTTAGGCCTTAACTCTATTTAGATAATTAAGTTAAAGTGGATACCACAATTTTAGAATTTTTAAAACTAAAACTGGTTTAAGTAAGACTTTCTGACTTTCCGTCCCGTCAGTACAATTTTTTGTATGTTTTTCTGCAATGCATTAAAATGGCTAAGAAGAGATTTTGCTTCTTTGGGACAGTTTTAAGGTTTAGAAACGTGTTGTGCAACTGGCCCCAGGACGACGAGCTCACCACAAGCAAAATGAGAAGTTAGCAGTATGCTTCATTTCTCTCTTTGTTTTCTTATATTACCTGTCAACCTTGGAGAGAGGTTGGAGGACAATTATTTTTAGGATTGCCTTCTTGCAGTTTAGAAATCACACTTTCATTTTATTTTCAGCCTTTTCTATGCGCTTCCAATGTTGTTTTGAGGCTCAGACCTCAAACATGTTCCTGCGGTAGTAGACTACTTTTAACAAGTACAAGGGCTTACTCACAAGGCCTGTACGGGGGATAATCCCATGTGTTGTTCCCACAATGAAGGCTCCAATATGGTTTTGCATATTCCGGCCAGTTCCACGGTCTTTCTTCGTTTGTCCCGAAGTTTGCAGGTTCGTTCATATCCTGCAGGGTGAAAATATGACAATGATGAGGTTCTCTGTAGGTCTCAGTGTTATAAAGAAGGAAATAGGCTCAAAGCTGTTGTGAGTTGCACGAAAGATTCCTTTACCTAATTGCTTCAGATTATTTTAATAAGTGCATAACCTTTTAAGAAAATGTTTAAAAGAAGTTAATAAGAAGTTTAATTCCTGTGTTAGCATTACGTTCCTGAAATACGTATTCCGAAACGTGTTACTTCAAAGTACAGTCATGACTTTTTGATGGATGGGCATAAAATGACTTCCATTGCTATCTCAAAAATTATTTTATTATTAAACAAGCTTAAGGACTGACTTCAGTGCTTTTCTCTGAATTGTTAGAGACGTTTGATGAATCTTAAGAATAAGGTGTCGCCTGGACAGAAATTATTGGCAAAGTTGGAGAAGAAAGCACACTTCTTTCACGCCGTAAAATAATCAGACTTTCTTACAATCCACAAGCCATCGAAGACCAGGACTTTTCGATGGTTAACAATGAGATCTTTCCAGACTTGCCGTGTGGCGTTCTTGAAGAAGTCAGGAAACACGACTTTACCCACTGGCCAGACCTACAAACGAAATGCAAGACAAGAGTACAAACAATTTAAACGCGTCACAGGTCTTTTGGGATGGGTTTTGGGAGAAGAGATCGATAATCACCTGAAATTTTACAACTTTCTACTTTCGCTTCAACTCACAACATCGATTATCGATTTCTTCAGAAAAACCTCCTTTTCAAGCTACAGTATGTGCCTGTTTAGTCTTCAATCTCGACTTCTTAAGGACGAACGGGATAAGTTGGAAGCTTTATTTAACCTTAAGGAAATGAGCAAGTGCAGAATGAATCAAGAAACCAGAAAGGGAACAGGACATACGTATCCCAGCATCGACCCGTCGTCATCAGAACTGTTGGCTGGCGCTGTGAAGTCAGACGGCCACGCGATGTTGGCCCGAGCTTGTTTCATCTTCTCGTAAGGTTCATAGTTCGTGACATTAGTGATCACGCATGGGTCCTGTACAAAAGCCGAAACAAGATGAACCAAATATTTGAAATGTTTTTTATTGCTGCTGACTTCTTATAACCTCTTCTGCATATGCTCTAAGAAGAAAATAACGTTTGCACGTGCGCCAGCAGACAGTAACATGTATTTCTCAAACTTCATGCCTTATGAATTACACATAATATGCGTTCTGCGTGGAAATTGTTCGCGTTTATGGCTAGTAATTATTTATTGTGGTACAATTTATAATTATTAAAGTACTTTAGGTTAGTCAATGATTGGAAATGCACCTTTAATGTGTTATTAAATTTTCCCAAGCGCCTGTGAAGCATCTTACATCACTTTAGACACTTCTAATTAATCCAAATCATTTATCAAATTGCGCTAAAAGGGATAATTACGGATGAGGATAATAAATTAATTCTTGAAACTATAATGTTAGAAGCAATCACTCACCAGAATAATAATGGTATGCATCCCTCCAGCTCTTAGACTCTCAAAGTACTCTTTTAGTCCAGCAAAGTTCTTCTTGTCGACAGTGAAAATCCTTTGCTCCTCCATATGATCGATGTCTGCATATTGCACATCCTGAAAATAATTGTGCCACGTGATTGATTGCACAATGGTTACACGATGGTTACAAGACGTGTACTAGGCTGATGATGCATTATGGTCTTTACATTTCATTTTAAAACTGCCTGCATTTCATTTACGGTTCTTTGGACCACTTCATATCACAAAGACTGTATAAGGCATGTACTGTTTATTTGATCTGACAGGCTGAGACTTAATGATTTTGGCCTTAAAAAATTGTGTTTCAGTCATCTGCTTCTTACCAAAGGAATATTATAGTACAGCGTTTCGTTGACCGCACGTTGAAGGTTCTGAAGATTGTTGTAACCATAGCGACATAGCTGAAAGCCCAGGGCCCAGTAAGGAGGAAAGACGGGACGTCCGATAAGCTGAAATGGTGAAGATATTTTCCTCTGAGTGGATGCTGCTAAGAGATAATTAGATGAAAGCCAGTGAAGTGATGATCAAAACACGTTTAAAGGGGCCATATCAAAGTTAACGAACATTTAACACACGTCACATTACCCCAGTGTACTGCTGCACGACATTCTCAGGGGACGGTCCCAGGAAGACAAAGAAGTCCAGAACACCACCCAGTGTACGGAAAGTTAAGGTCGGATCCGGCGTAAACGCATATTCTGTAAACAAATTACGAAAATGATTCATTTTTAACATCATTATTTCCATGTTGATTACTTCTTTCCCTTTCACTAAAACAGCAAATAAAGATTATTTTCCCACCTTCACTCTTCCTCCCTGGAACCAATAACATTTGTTTTAAACATTTAAATAAATATAGAAACAAAAAAACTAGAATTAGAGCAATTGCTATAATTTTCTAAAATGCTTTGTTGATCTTTTCAAAAATTCAAATTGAAAATAACTATTACAGTTCACTAAGCAATATTATTAAATAAGTTATATGAAAGTATACGAGCTGTCAAATCATTTCGGGATTTAGTCACGTGACATACAGAGTTTCAGTCATGTTTTCGGACAATTTTGACAATAAAGTTTAATCTCCCATTTTGCTAATATAAAGCTGGATATTTTGTACTACTTGTTAAGTCTTTCCCTCACAAAAGATGTTACGTTCAGTTAACTTTTCGTTTCAGTTTCTACGTATGTTATGGTTTTAGCTAGACAAACTGTAATGCGCATAAAGAAGCTCAAGAAGAAAACGACTTCGCGTGAGTCGTAGAGAAGGTAGATATAAAGGCATTAAAGTCTCCGTCCTTCTCAAAATCAAACAGACCTTGCGCATTGCTGTTAAGCATGAACACGCCGTGTGTATTTCCACTCTCATCCTCTAGACAGGTGTAGAAGGGGTGTACTCCATAATGGTTCAGGTGTCCCTAAAATCAAGACAAGGCTATAATTTTTTACAACTGAGCAATAAAGTCTAAAGGTTGACTAGAGTGCGAAATATTTTCATGTCACTGGGTTGAGCTCAGGACAGGGTACTATATCTCTAATTTAACACAAGCGTGTAATTTATGTCAAGAACATGCTCCAAAACAATTCGTCATCATCATGTCGCAAATTTCCACAGATATTCCTAACTGCCGGAGCTCTCTCAATGGCTGTTCCTTAGATAATGTAAGCGTATGTGTGCTTTCGTGATGCTAGGAGTTCTGACCTCTTTCTGTCCATGGGTAAGTTGTGGGCCAGCAAATCGAGAACGGCGGAGATTTATAGGGAGGGAAAAGGGGTATTCACCCGTTTGGAAATACAATCTTATAATGCACTCAGCCCAATCATGTGAAAAACTACACTTTTGTAAAGCTTTTGGTTTCGTGTACTTTGTATCTTATGCCAGAAATAAGGACAATATTTTACTATCAAATGTTGGTTTACCTAACATGAGAAAACTTGTATCTATAGGGGATTTTGCACTCTATGAAGGACGGATGTGAGTGGTGAAGGGGAAGAAATCCGGAGTACCCGGATAAGAAACGCCTGAGTGCCAGCTCTGTGATCAGGTGTAATGATATTTGAACCAAACCCTGTACTGGCACTTTACCAGGGGAGGTACTGTACAGATTCTATTCTCAAATGCACCAACACAAGGGGAAAATAATGGGAGTAAGAAAAAGTTGAATATTCTGCATGTAAGGAATGTTCTTCTCGACCTTTGGATCGACTTACACCGGCTGGCTGGTCGCGGGCAAAGGCCGGCCATGACAAGTTCAGCTGATGGCGGAAAGTATCATGCACGTTCTCGCCCAAGCCGTAGATATTTCTCGAAGGTAGGCGGGTCGTCAGTTGGAGGAACTGGTCAGACAGAACTAAACCTCCCACCTCCGTGTCAAAACTAGAAGCAGATGGTAGATGACGTTCATAACTAAACACACTGATTTTTTTTTTTTTTTGCCAGTAAAAGCGACGGTCAAAAGCAATAAAATGATATAACAATGTAGTAATGTTTTGATGAGGTATATGATGTTATAAGAACGTTGATGACAATGATGATTTTTTCAAACCGCGCTGTGAAAATCTCAAAAGAGTTGGTTGGAGCAGACTTCCAATCAACTTGCCTCATCACTTTTACAAGTCTTTACAGCATAGCCATAAAATTGCTTTCTTGTTGTTGTTTATATGAACACTTACAGTACTTTCCCGTTTGATTTTCGGGTAATTTTGAGAGCCAGGTTGGTAGTGCTGCTCACTGTGACATCATAAAGAGGGTTGTCTGCTCCTGCTGTTGGTAATGTCAAGTCCAGGGGAACGCGGTACCGTTTCGGAGTGGCAGAGTCATCGTCAAACTGAAAGTGGTACGGACACAAAAGGGTGTAGTGACGACTGCAAAACGATCTCAGTACCTATAGATTCTTAAAAAAAAAGGAGTCTGTTAATATACTGTGGATTTGGTGTTATATTCGGGTCTTTATGCCAGGCCTTTATTTCGTACGGTATTAAGTACATTCAGTGTATATTAACACTTGATATTCTCGATAAAAAGAAAGAACGAACGTGCATAAATTTGTTTCAAAATCTATTCGACTTTTTTCCCTCAAACAGTTGGGTGTTATACGGCGTTTCTGAGAGACAGAAATCGGGTAAATACTCTGAAATGTGTAAATCTTAACGATGTTAACAATAAAACTTGCCAGAAAGTCCATGGGCGTGTCTTGTAGCTATCTTCTATACCCTTGACAACATGTAATTTACTGAGAAGTCTGCTAGATATCGGCATCAAGTGCCCTACTTTTTATAGTCTACCCTCAGTTAACAAATGTTGACAGCTTTGAAAAGTGATAGTAGCTTTGAAATAGCCCAACAATATTTTACTAGTACCCTTTTGAAGAGCTGTGAACATAACAGAAGGACCTTTATTTCCTCACATATTATCTCTCGTATGTTATCACCTTATGGACCTTTTATCATCGGACGTATATTCTGAAATATATGACGATGTTTCGGCACAATCTTTATGTGACGGCCACAGAGAAACAAGTGATTTTGAGTACGTGTGCGGCAATGTGAAAATGTGAGGCTGTGGCAATGTGTTCAGGTAGTGATGGTTCTTTAATTATGCGCTCCACAACAGCTCTTCAACGGATTTTCTTTTGTGGTTACACCTTTTTGCTTTCACCTTTCGTGAAGAGATTGATAACGACTTGGCTCTTTATGTGAGTGGGACAAGAAAAGGATCTGCGCCGATGCTCTTAAATGCAAAGTAAGACTGCGTCAAGGCCATGATATGATTTAATGTGATGTGCTAAACAAGCAACTGTCAAACCTCTCAAACTGACACCAACAACGGTCTAAGAAAAGAGTTCAATAATCTCTTACATTATTTAGAAAACTTTAAGAAATTAATTTGCCACTGAACATCGCAGTTTTTGCGTGAACTTTCTACTGAGATTTCCAAAGCCTACTTAAAATCATACTTTTCAGATCATCGTATTCAAGTTCTCTTAGTTTTGTAATATCAGAGGCACTCTGGGTGGGGTCTGTAAATATTACAATGCAAAGTCAGTCTCTCTTTTCAAATTTTTCTAATATTCAGATTTTCCCCTTTCATATTAGACATGCAAAGGCTTTTTCTCTGGCATTCAAACGTGTTCTATCTTCAAGGGCCTGCAGTGGTAGTTGTTTTGTGAAGCATTCAAAGGTATTTTCCAGGACACGCGAACGCGTTTTGTGAAGAGTGTTAGCTTTTGGTTTTATCTGTGTTTAATAATATGTAACACATGTTTGCAAATGATAATGCGCAATTTATTCGGTCTAACGCTTGGACGCACGCATGCGCCTCAGACGGAACGGAATGGAGCAAGAGGGAGGGGGGATTAAGAGGAACGATAATTCCGCAATATGTAGCCGAATTATAATATTACTGCATCTGATGATTTTATTATAGCTTATTTAAATATTCATTTTTTCTGCTAAATATTTGTCTGGGAGAGATTTAGGAAGACTCCCACGAAAATGTATAAACAAAGTTTACGTCTTTTAAGAATAGTTCTATCACGGTAGCTCTTAACGCTGTTGCTAACAGCCTATGACTACTCCAACACGCTTTTGATTGCCTCCAGTAGTTCAGTCTGAAATTCTTGAACAGAATCTGGCTATTTCTCAGTGATTGTAAACTTAACCGGATCATCTTACTACAAGAATTTGGCTATTTTTCAGTCATTCTAAAACTAACCCCATACAACTGTTAACACATCCATGTCATTGATGGCTGGCCTCATATGAAGCTTGTAACGATGTTTTCAATGAATATCATGATCAGACTAAGAAGAAGAAAAACTCTTGTCCTCATACTTCCTCGATTCCAGAATTGACAACGTATGCTGCCAGCATTTATCATGTATGTATGCCTTTGAGTTCACCTAAATGGTGGATAAAAGTGCTATAGAAATTATTATTATTATTATTATTATTATTATTATTATTATTATTATTATTGCGAAAAAGCAAGAAGAAGAAAAATGAAGGGAAAAAAGGAGGAGAAGTCTCTTACAGTAAATCTGAGCAGTACGTTGCTGAGCTTTTGAACCTCTACAGACGGATTCCGGAAGTCCTGCCTGAAGGGCGACAGCCCGAGTCTAGTAAGCTGCACCTTGAAGCCGTTCTGTAGGTCCGTGCGGCCCGCCACCTGGTAGCGGAGCCCACCTGACTTGGGGTAGTAGCAAGCCACCCCGCCTCCCGCCAGGGCGCTGGAATCGAACACACACCCGCGCAGCTCGCACACCTCTCTGGTCAGCACCACGGCTGGGCTCCGGGCCTCGGGGTAACAGTCCAACCTCTCAGTCTCAGTCGGCTTATCCTCTGGCTTATCGCTGCTCCTCGAAGCGAAGTAAGCGATGGGGGTGATGATAGCAACCAAGACGATTATGCCGACGACGATGATGATCGCTAGTCTCCCGCGGCTGAGCTTCATGATCTGGATTTAACCAAAACCACATCACCACCAGCACCACCACTGCCGCCACCACCGCCACCACCACCACCATCATCATCAACAACAACAACAACAACAACAACAACAACAACAACAACGGTATTAGCAGTAATTTCCAGAATCGCCAAGATTGTGCTTGGCAACACAAACAATCGTCACATCTTGCAATTGACATACTTTGAAAAGAACTAAAAACAGCTTCTTTAATTTTAAGGGGTTTTCATTGTAAAAAGAGGAAATACCAAGAAAATTATTAAATTCAAATTAAATAGAGAACCGGGCATTACATTACTGTTTGGAGCATTAGGTGCCACGATCCATTTAGAATACCTCTTTGATCTTTGAGGCAATTTTTGTGAATCAATATCTAAATAACGAAAAACAGAGAGAGAGAGAGAGAGAGAGAAACAGAGTGTGAGACAAAGAAGTCTATAAGATTTTTATAAAGACCCATCAGTCGAGCAAATATTTCTTTTTTGTTGGAGACTGTGAAGGATGTGAATGGTATATCTGTGTTAGCCGTCTGCCTGTGGTTTGCACTGTGATCCATCTTTAGCCACACCCGCAACCCTCGGCACGTGTTAAAATATAACTGCCTGTCCTGAAATATGTGCCTGCCCTGAAATATGTAGCAGCCTGGGTCAAGTGCTGGTATGCAAATGCATGGAGCCCGTGTTCCCTTCGCCTCTCTTTCTGTCTCACGGACACGAAGTGTTATACTTCACTGGTATGGAGCGACCTGTTGAGTGCATAGCTGGCTTACAAAAGAACCATTACAGCAATTGTTCCTGCCTAAATGTCTACAGTAGTCAACTGCAAATCAAGCTGTGATTACGCATCACTTTAGCTACAAAATGACTGGCTCCTGTTATTATACAGAAAATCAACAAAGCGCTTTAACCTAATCGCACTCAGCAGTACCTTGTTCTGGTTTACAGATATACTAAGTGCACGCAAATCAGAAGATGCCAGATATATCTGTCTGCAGCGTTTAAAACGATCAGGCTTCTCAAACTGGCGTTCAGCATGCATTCATTTCATTTTACTTACATTACGTACTGTGTCAAGAGCAGCTAAGTAAGGTCGGGTGTATGTAGGGGTGCCACCTGCAGCAGTAGTACGTTATGATCAGAAATGAGCTGAGTTAATTGATACTCATATCAAGGGAGAATGACGCCAGCAGACATTTACGCAGGAGAGCAGACGTGGAAAGATGGAAGCAAGATCAAAATAAAAAGGTTTACTACCAAAGAATGAGTGCACCCTGATCTGTTCTCTCTGTTAATACTACGCCACCACACCCCTTAGGTTGCCTTTGTTGGGAAGAAGCGTTGGAAGGGGGTAACCAGAGCAAAGCACGTTATGTATATATATAAAGTTGACAAAGGTCTTGAATCGGTCCCCAGTGATGGAAGACCGCGCACAGTGTATACAGCCAGCCTGTATAGCCCAGTGCATTGCAAGCGATGACAGTCACAAATAAAAGAGGGATGGATATTTACCCCTCCCCTTCCCCTCCCCTCCCTGGTGAAGAAATCCACTGCCCAACTCCCATCTGCGTCAACAGGCGTCAGCGAGTTTGTCCATATCTTCAGAGTGAAAGTCGGTCTGCACTCCACTGCTCTAGATATTTCTGTTGTTGCTGCTCCCAGGTGTGTACTGACATGGAATCTCTTGCGCTGACCCTGAGACAGGAAGCAGCTCGTCAAGCCTCATCTTCACACGATGCTAGCTTTCTGCTGCCTAGTGGGCGACTGTCTTCTCATGATCATTTATTTGTAATTTTTTCTAAAATTTTCGCGAACATTTCGCTTGTAGCACACGATCCGACTATGTCAAATAAAACAAAATAGTCTAGAGTTAGTGTAACGATCAGTAACGAAGATTTTTTCGGTCAGAAGAAAATTTTTCATCACATCTACTGGCGCGAAAAGAAATCCACTTTCGAAAGAAACTAAATCTTTTTTTCAGACGACCTTACCTCTTTAGAGGATTTGTATTCCCTGTTTTAACTGAAGTAAACAAATCATGTGTGACCGTCCTTAATCAAATGCCTCACCCTGCGCCAAATCTACGGCATTTATTTTTTTAAAACCAAAGTGGCTTCACGGCTTAAACACGCACGCGCGCCGCTTCTCGTCTTCGCATTAATGTTTTTTTACCAAATTTACAGCTGAAAAGCAGCAAACAGACGAACGGGAGTGGCGAAATCACGGATATTCGACACTTGTTTTGTAAAACAAAAAAAGCAAGAACACGTACCTGAGTGATGTACTGACACAGCAGACGACACAGCGATGAAAGCGAATGTACATGTAGCTGTGTACACGGGCTGGCAGTCAGCTAGCAGTTGCGCAGTGCCGGTAATATGTCGTAAAAGGTTTCTTGCTGCCTTCGGTAAGCCTGGCGCTCTGTCCGGCCCGCTGGTACTTCTGGCCGGCCAAGGTAAGTACACGCACCAGTAAGGGGTGAGAGCGGCCCAGAACTAACGGCAAGTGACGATACAACCGCAGCGTGATACCCAGACCCGGATACGAATGTCGCAAAAGTGTCGTCTGCGCTCGTCATGCTAAGGGTGTTGACGGTGCATTTGCTTGCGTCGACTTTATTTGCTCCGCATTGTGCGGCCAAGCACCTTGACACATAAATTTTGCGTGGTGCTGGCGTTTGTCCACCGCTCTCCCTCCCCGTTCGTAAGTTGTTGTTCTCTAACTTACTTACTTCCCCCACCCACCACCCAAGCGCTAGAGTGAACCTTTTAACTGACCTCCCTCGCTGCTAGTGCTTTTTCATTAGAGGTAGTAATGAGTCTTGTTTTGATGCCACTCATGAAAGGGGGTTAAATACATGAGTGGATCAATGTCACTCTGCCAAAGAGCTTTCAGAACTGTTTTATATAGATATACACATTTGTCCGCGTTGGTAAGCATGAGACGCATGATCTGTAATTCATGTCGAGCCACTAACAGGTTGGTCAAGAAGGTAACCTCTGTCCTGCGTACCGTAACGCGTGTGCCCGCCTTCAGCGCATGACAACTGGGACCAATAAACCCGTTTGTGTCTTTAGCGGGCGCATGCGTTGCTGTACGAAGTTCACAGGTTATCGGCTCTACCAGCAATTAAGTCGCTCCCAAGAACAACAAGAACAGGTGGGTCTCATGCGATTGAAGCAAACAATTCCGCCATCAGAATTTCCGCTTTTAATGTTCTGTAACCGGATCATAGCATCTGGGTCATAGCATCACAGCTGTTGCAACCGGACAGAGTATAGTGCGTTTCTCTTTGCAGTACCAGGGATCAGGCCAAGAGTTTCTTAGCCGTTTAATGTCTAGAGACCAGTCTAGTTTCACTCTTTTTAATTTCTAAGTTTTCCTCAAGGCTGCTTGTATGGGCAATATTGTAGCTCCTACCTATCTTTTTACTCATGTCAGTGATGTAGAGACCTCTAGCGCCTACAGCTCCCTCTGTACACAGATCAATGATGTAGAGACCTCTAGCGTTTACAGCTATCTTTCAACTCAAGTCAGTGGTGTAGAGTGAGAGAGAGACATCCATAGTGCCTACAGCTACCTTTCTGCACTGGTAGCTCGCTATTCTCGACGTCTTCTATGATTAGGCCTCAAAGGTCACACACAAATTCCATTCCTCCTCCTGCCACGGACCTCGGCTCAGAAATTCTATGCCCTTCAGTGTTGGACACTCTTTTGTGAGTCTTTGAAAGTACTGTTCAGAAAGTACTATTTGTAATCTGTCTTAGGTTCGGATTCGTTTACCTGGATATACCTCAGTGCCCCTTTTCATGCCTGTTATTTGATGTTTCCCAAATAGTGTTTGAGTGAACGAGTGCGCCGCCGTTGAACAGGTGCCTTATAAATGCTGATTATTATTTATTTATTATTATAACTACACACATACACATTGTAGTGCAAACGTGCACTAGACACACATGCGGTTTCATGCACCCAGTGTTTAATCTAACAAAGACGGACAGTTTCAAATAATGTGTACAAGGTATTTTCATAATAAGCCTCGAGCGTTTTTCAACGCACAATCGACCCGTACAAACGTAATGCATTGCTCAGTAATATTTTTTAAAATGATGGGAGAGGGTGTCGAAGAGGTTTCTGGAAGCTGCTGTGAGAGATACCAGACCCGCCGTCCAGCGGCAAAGTGTGCCTCTCCCGTACTCGAGGCTGTAGGCAGGGACTGTTAGAACCTGTCACCTTTCGACAAACAGTAAGCGGTTCAGTGGATGATGGGAAGAGCAGCACTGCTATATCACGCAGGACCTGTCGCCTTGCAGCAAGCGAAGTATTTTGAAGAAGGATGGGAAAATTTACAACTCTGCCATGCTGGACCTGTCACCTCTCGGAAAACAGATCTACATGGGCAGTTAATAGTAAATGGCTTCTGGAACCTATGACACTGCATTTGGAAGACCGTATGCTTGAATTCAAGGCAGGCCTGCAAGTATCTAACATATTCCTTTCATGGACTTCAAAAGGATGGTAAAAATTCGTTTGGGTTTATTTGTTTTTTGTGTATGTACAAACATCATGAGGTATGTGTGTACTAAATAGTCATGATTATTATCATTAATGTATTCTCACCGCACAACCATAAACAGAAAATTGTGCGTTAGAAAAAAGGGTTTTGTCACTATATACTCTCACCCCAAGGAACTTGATAATTATAAACATGTATTTTACAGACAGGAGCAGTTGTTTGGCTACGTTTTTCATAGGAGCAGAGTAATTTTTCCGCACCCAATTACGAAAAGGCGGATTGTGGTAAATCGGAGAACAGCAGTGCCAGGTAGACTGGGATTGTACAAGTTGCAAAAGTGTTAACACACTGAGGTGAAACTACAACTTGACCAAATATAACAGACTAATTTTTCAGTAGATAAATTGTGTACGGTCTGCGAAGTAATAAATATCAAAATGGCCCTTAGAGGAAAAAAAGGTTTTCCATCCCTATTATAAGAGATGATGATGGGCAGGTTCATGGCCCTTTACAGAAAAAAGGACACACGCAGACATACACGGACGAACGCAACAAACAGAATGTCACATGGGATGAAAGATATGTAGCCAGATGTTCCCACCATGCACAAGCCATTTGAAAAACTGTAATCCAAGGTGCAAATGCTCCTTTCCACACCACGGGTGAAAAAAACATCAGCAATCGGCTATAAATTTCAGCAGCTTTAGTATAATGGATAGTGGATGTAATTTTGCGCTTTAATACCCATTTATAAGCACACACACCTATATTTGTGTCAATTTGTGACCAGCATTTATGAGATGCCATGAGTGCTTCTTAAAACACAGGAAGGATTCTATGAGGCAGTAACAGACAAGATATGTCTATTCTGTGTGCGTGTGCTGGCGTGCGTTCGTGTGTGTGCGTGCGTGCGCGCGCTTGAGCACGCACCTAAGAAAGAGAAAAACCTTGCATACTCGTGTGAATCTTATAGCGGGTTTACACATAAGTGATGACAGCACGGTTTACACAACTCTTACCCACTTAAACCCTCTCACACACAAATTTTAGTGAGTTCAAAGCAATCTAAATTCTGAACATTTTAATTTTTTTCTTTTCACTTTTCTTACACAGTACAACCAAGATGCAAGCGTGGTTCCCACAGTGTAGTGCATGCAGTAAGGTTGCATAGCAACTACTTGTCTTAAGGTACTTGCACAATCGTCCAGTGATTGAAAATCATGGCGTTCTAAATACATTCTAAGCATCTCAAAATTAAAACAGCAATGTCACATTATTTTGTTTTTAAAACACATAAAATACTGATTCAAAATGAAAAAAATAAATACAAGTCCAACGAAAACTGATTATTTCAGAAATAAACACATAGCCCCAGCTAATTTGCACTTTTTAAATCAATGATGCTAAGAGTGGTCGCACCAAATACTACACTATTTGGAACAGGATGGGCACGAACATTTATTTAACATTTCTTTCCATTAATATTTGACTCATTGTGTCTCAGTCATCAAAATCCTCAATAATGAGTTCCCCCTCATCATCTGACTCAACGGGCACAGCATTTATGTTGGTCTGACTGCCAGGCAGCGTGTCGCCTGAATCTGCTTCGGCGTCCGTGCTTAGTGCAGAGGTTGTGTTAGCTTTGTTTGTCTGCTCCGTATATGGCACCCTCAACTCATTGCATTCTTCTTCCCCTTCCAAAATTTCTTTCTCATCAAGCCTTTCTAGTCCTGATCTGTAACCAGTCACAAAATCACAACTAGATACACCAGTTTTGGATAAATCCACTAAAGTGAAAGTACAGATTTCTTAGTATCTCTAACACTACATAATTCCAAGATAACACAATTTTTATCTATGTTGTGAGTACATATCACAGTATATATGATAATAAATAAGAAGTACGTGGATAGCACTTGGATAGACTCAGCAGCTCACAAGGCCCGCCACTGGGTGAGCAGGTCTTGCACACGACAATCAGCCCACTCTTTCAAATTAAGATCCTTAGCCAGTTCTTTCTCTGGCCACCATTAGTATGTTCCGCTTGCCTGTTTGCAAGTAAGGGTTTCTGGTGTCCTACAACTGTGGCGACCATATTTCGTTCAAAGTCATTGGGTTTATACTCTCGAATGCCTAGAGTTCACGTTTCCATCCATACTGCAGGATCGATACTATGGGGGACCTGCACAGATTGTAGTTTGTATTAAACCTGATGTTACGGCTGCGCCCTGTCCAGCCTAGCCATTGCCGCTGTTCCTGTCGCAATCCTGATGCGGATGTCTGTCACGAATCTCCCGTCTTTGGAGAGGGTGGCTCCCAAATACTTTAAATTTCTTTCTGCTTTACTCCGTTCATATAGATATCTACTGTGTCGTTGCCAATGACTTTGACTTTATCAATGTGTCACAGAAGGGTGACAGAGTTAACAAGTCGGCACAGCGCGGATGAACGAGCCGCACCTCTGGAATGAGTAATAGGGCTTTTAAAAAAAATAGCTGGAAGATTCTAGAAAGGAGGGTGGGGGAAGACAATCTAATTAACCGACACCGGCCAGCGCTTCACTTCCCATGGAGACACGGAAAGTGCCAAGACACTGCGTGTAGGGGAATGGAGGCTGCGTCTTCCTAGAAAGATGCGGTATTCATATTTTGTATCTCGTATTTTTTTGTATAAGATTTATTTTTCCTTTATTCTTTATATAAGTGTATTGGTAATTTGTTTTTGTAACTGTTAATAGGTGCAGTGTTGGGCCGGGAGATATGGGCAGGAGTGTGGGGCCGGAAGTGTTGGGCCAGGATATGCAGCCGGTGTGTCCGGAAGTGTTTGGGCCTGGCAGATGCCATGGAGTATTTGGATTGGAGAATATGATCTAGAGTATATGGCCCTAGTGACTGGCTAGGAGCCACTAACATCAGAAGGAACTTGCTAACCTAGCAAGACAGGAAAAAGAGGGTGTGGTCACTCGATCGTCCCCAAAAGGCAGCGCCGATTTTGTTTTCATCGTCTGTGCCCTAGTGGAGGCGTCTGTGATTTCAGGTATTCGTGGAATATATATATATATATATTCTTGTATCAGTGGGATATCAGTCTCCAGTGACTGTAATTAATAGCGTTGTTAAAACAGTATCAAGTGTGAACAGTATAAAAGTGACCTCGTGCCGAACTATAAACGCTAATATTCTTCTGCTGACAATCAAACTGAGAAAAAGAAACTTTCGTTTAGGAGTGTGCACAATTGGAATCGTTAGATAAAAATATAGATTAACTGAATACATATATTAAACTATCGATTTTCTTTGTTAATCGTGTATTTTTATTGTTTAATGTCATATAATTTCATTATAAATAAATTTAGAAAGGGAGTGCAAAATAGCAGATTTAGTTGTTCTGTTTACAGCTGGGAAAAAAGAACGCGCAAATGTCCGGAAGACTGCGTGAGTGTTAAACGCGCATGTGAGCGTTTGTGACACAGCGCGGATCTCCATTCCATACGCGTTTAAGCTGCCTGTCAGTCTGTTGGTAATGTCTTGCGGTTCTCTCTTAGTGTCTCTCTTAGTCGATGTTGTCTGCAAAGCGTAGGTTGCAAATCACCTTCCACCGATGGTAATGGAAGTGTGATAGTCATGTAGGTTTCATGCATGTTCTCCAAAAAGATGTTAAACAGCACAGAGGGCACCTGTGACGGCCCTCTACTGTCGTTTGAAAGTAAGCTTCCACTTGGTTATTCACCCCTATCCTACAGAGCCTTCACTGGCTCCCAGTGAACAAGCGCATTGATCACAAAGTGTTTTCGATTGCTCAGTCCTGCATGTTTAAAACTGCTCCTGACTATTTGCAAGAGGTAGTTCCTCCTTACCAGCCGTCACGTAGCCTGCGCTCTGGCTCTCAGTCCCGCTTCTGTCTCCCTGCAGTGGAAGACACAAACAAGCGCACTGAAGCCAGGGCCTTCAAAAACGCGGCACCTAAACTGTGGAATGCTCTGCCATCCTCGCTCTCCACCATCACCTCAGCAACCATGTTTCGGAAAACACTGAAGACTCATTTGTTTACTTAAGACAGACTTAAACAACCTAGCACCATTTCTGTTTTTATTTTATTTATTTTTTTTTTTAACTTTCCGGTTCTTTTATTTTTTTCTTTTCTTCTGTTTTTGCTGCAATGAGCATTCTTTTGAATGGATACCTGCGCAATATAAATCGATATCATCATCATCATCATCTGTACTGCACTTGTTCAGCTCTTATACAGCGCTCCAATAATTTGGACTTGTTGCAGTTTTGCATCACATACCATACCCCCTCATGTAAGACTTTATCGAAAGCCTTTTATAAGTCTATGAAGATGTGACATAGCTCCTAGGTGAATGGATGGCTCTATGCAAACTCTGGGAGTCTAAGACCAATGTCGTTGGTTTCGCCAAGGTAAATTTACCCGCTGTTCTTGCCCATTGCTAGCAGGCGTCTGTTCGGACCTAGGCATTCCAGTCACCGAGTACAACGAGGATGTCCTTTTCCGGTACTGCCTTTATAACCTTGACTAGCTGTTCATAAAATTCCTTCACTTCGTTGTCTTCATGCGTGAACGTCGTAGCATATACTTGAACAATGGTGATTTTGTGAGACCTACCAGATGTGTATGGAGACCAGCGTGCCGGATGTGGGTGTACAGCTGATGACGGCCATAGCCACTTCACAATGTATGAAGAAGCTTACGCCATGCTTGTGTCTACCATCCTCCCCACTGTACCGGACTTTATTGCCCTCATCAGTTGCTTCCCAAATCCTGGCCATCTGACCTCCACCAGTCCCACAAGAAATGGATGTACTGTCCCCTAAACTCTTTACTGATCAGTCATAGTCGAAAAATCTAAGTTCTGGATTCTGTCTTCAGCAGTAATGAGATGAAAAGAATTGATGGTTGCGATAATAACCTATGCAACCTTTTGCTTGTAGTGTTGCTCTGCTGAGAGCCACATTATTTTTAACATTGTACACCTATTCTAAACATTTGCGCACAAGGATTTCCAATCCTGAAACATGGTTATCACAGCAAACATTTTAAGTTTTAATATATATCTCAAAGAACATTCCAAGACTAGCAAGTGAATGATTTTCATTTTCTCACATATTCTTTATGTATTTTTCAGTTTCATTTCAATCCGAACTTACCTGGAAACAAGGTTTGATTTTGAGAAGTGGCAGAGGTCTTGAACGAAAGAAATTTGACCTGAAGTGCAGTAATAAGAAATAGCTTGGATGAACTACATTCAGATTAATGATATACACATTAAAATGTTCAATGCCAACACATCTAATTGTCACAAATCAGTGTAATAAAAAAAATCAAACTAAAGAATAATCAAATGAAAATATATGTATATATGTGCAGGCACATACATGTAGATTTGAAGCAAAACATACATAGAAGATAAAAAGAATCTAATCTGTCACTTCAACTCTACAGTCAATTAATGTCACATTATTAAGTCACATAAATGTGAAGAAATACAGACAGAATAAACAGACTGCATCCATATAGAAATCAGGATACCTGGATCATGTAGTGTTGGGTTGATCAAGCCTATGAACGGCACAACCTCAGTTAGCAGGATTTCAGGATCCCAGTGATATCCTTCACAAAAGCCAAAAACAATTTACAGACATGCAACTCTTTGTTGCAGAAAAATAAACTATTAAACATTAGAACTGGAAAAAAGAAAAAGTGCAACGAAGTCTTTGCTCGCTATGGCAGTTTTTTCCAAAACATCTTCAGACTAAATTATGGATTATAGTTGCTTTATCAGAATACCATGCACAAATGGAAAATTATTCTAATTTTGCAGGTGTAAATTTTGTGGAAGAGACTGTTCTTGCTTGGATACTACATACAGCTTAGTATTTCAGGGTGGGGAAAAAATTGCCTTTCTCTTCCGTAATAATCTTTTTGTAATCCTCACCTTGAAATAATGAGACAGCTGTGGTTCTACTCAGATCTGACTGAAAAATACAAAATAAATCAATTCAGTTTAAAATAACAGAAATAATGAACACCATTTTTTCAGAATTCTGTCAGAATCTAATACCATGTAAATCTTGTACACTGAAAACAGAAATCAATCTTTAATCTAATCAGTCTTCAGTCTCCATTTTTCAATTTTTATTGACATGCTGATCTTAGGGTTTTTTCCAATTTCCTTTTGAAGGCAATAAAGTATATATGGCAAAGCAATTCTTTCAGTACTGTACAGAAATTCAAACTAACCTGTTTTTGTACAGAAAACCACTGAGATTTGTGCAAAGGGCGCCAACCATACCCTTTCCTACTATCACCATGGTGACAACAAGCAGAGTCTGAGTGAATGAAGCCTCTCGTTGCCACTGACACAGAGTAGTCTAAGAGGTCACCTCGACTCTGCAATGATGGTGAGACAGGTGAAGACAAGAATTCAATAACAGCATAGTTTCTACGAGAAACAATTTACAATTTTTTTACTTTTTGAAGCATGCATGCGTGCACATGTGCACACACATACACACTCAAAAACACTAGCATTCACACCTTTGTGCTATTCACAGAAGGATTCCTGAGCCTGTATATAAGCAAAACACAATAATTTTAAAGTTATATTCAATAGGTCAGACAGAAAATGGAGCAGCATATATTTTTTCCTAAATATGTAACTATAGCATGCAAATCATAGTTTACACCTTACTGTGTACTGAGATGACAAGGTATCAGCATCACTCAGATATTCTAAAAATCTCTCCACATCTTCCACTGTTGACAAGAACTCTGGATAGTTCTGGTGCAAAAATGTGTTGAAGTAGTCCCCTGAGACTTGAGTCTTTTCAACCACTTCCTGCACATATGGCACCTTTTGTGTTTAACTTCATGGCCCTTTATATCAACCTGAATGTTTCATACACACATATATATATAATATATAAAGGTTTTAAGAAATTAATGAAAGCAAGATGACAGCTATTATTTCACACATATTTTAGTGCCAATCATGTACTGTTAACAGCATAATACATTAAAAGAAATAAAACACAAAGAAATAAATGTTTGTTACCTCTGGGATAAGCATCAAAGGGTCTCTTTCATGCTGCTTTAAATGTGCTGGTAGACCAGGATGATTTGCAGCATCATGTGGGTCAGCCCCTATATTTGTCAAATTGTTTCAGTTTGTATAAGTTCTTATTCACTTCTCTTTACTTCCTATGACTTTTCTAATTGCTGCTGTGGTTAGCATAATTAATATAGTGTATAGCGAATTGCTTAACACCAATTAACTACCAACAGATGTCCTCTTCTCTTTGACCTATGCTCACCAGCTGCTTCATGTTTTATGTCCATTTCTTGTTTAGTGTTGTTGCCTATACTCCCAAGATTCCATATAAACTCATAACACATTCAGGTTTGCACCCTAAAAATTTACATACTGTAAAAACATGCAAAGTTGGAATCATGACAGGTTAGAAGTGCTCTCCCTTTTAGAGGAAAAGAAGTGTACCCATCCCATGCCCACACTATCTGTACTTTCACTGGAAACAGCCCTGAGCTTTTCTGTGTCTCTGCTTTCAATATGCCACAGCCTCTGGTGTTACAAATATTTTCATTATATGAACGGGGTACAGCTCGAAGAGGTAAGCAGCTTCAAATAATTGGGATCCACCCTCTCCAAGGACAGCAGCTCCACATCAGACATCTGCATCAGGATCGCAAAAGCAACAGCAGCAATGGCTAGGCTAGATAGGATCTGGCATAGCCACAAGATAAGGTTCACTACCAAGTACAAGCTGTACAAATCCCTGGTAGTGCCGATCCAGCTGTATGGATGCGACACGTGGACTCTGCTCGCCGAAACGGAAAGGAGAATCCAAGCATTTGAGAACAAGTGCCTGAGGAGGCTGCTGTGGATCTCATACAAAGAACATAAAACCAACAACTTTGTACAAAAAAAGATTACCACACTCATAAGACACCAGGAACCTCTACTATCAACAGTCAAGTGACGTAAGCTGGTCTTCTTTGGCCATGTAACTCGACACAACACCATGACGACGACTATCCTTCAAGGCACCTTGGAGGGTGGCCGACCCCGCGGTGACCAGAGGAAGAACTGGCTTACGAATGTCAAAGACTGGACTGGTCATCCTATACAGGACCTGCTCACTATCTCCCACAATAGGCAAGAGTGGCGGGCCCTGTCAGCTGCCGCATCTATCCCTGTGCTCCCCCCAACGCCAGGTGCCAGGCAAGGGACGACTGACTGACTGACTTTAAAATGGTCATGGCTATTAACACATCTATTTTTCCCAGATTTTGTCTAAGCCTACCAATGGCAAAGAAGTTACACCAAGAAATGTATTTGCCAAGTGTATTCAGAATAACCCATCAAGAAATATTTTTGGTAAAGTTACAGTAGCAAATGACTAATGTTGTTGATATCCATATATTTATAGCACAAAAATATACAAAAGATCTGAAAATCAAGCATGTTATCTACTTACGTTTAAAATAAAAGATTTTTCCCAATGCATGGAAGAGGAAACAGGTGGTATCCTTGGCACCTATAATCACAGTTTGATCTGATTGTTCATTACTTTTATTGTCTTGCTGAGATAAATCTCCATACTTAAGACGCTTCTTTGATCCAGACGGTTCCTTCTTTAATGCTTTCTGCAGGGATTTAATTTTACTGAGGTCTGCAGTATCTATTATAAAAAGAGAATATATGAATGGGGCTGAAAAAAAATCCACAAACAATTTACTGTAAAGTTAAACTTTTTTCTTTTACATAAACTCAAGGTAATGAACTAACAGGCAAGGTAAAGGTCCCATAGCCAACAGGCCAAAAGGGTAAGACAGATAGGAGGCAGATTACAACCCTCGTCTTTCATCTTCTTTAAAAGAACTGCTGGGTTGCCAAAACCCATTTTTTAGTTACTGGCCTAATGAGATATAAACTGGCAACTTTCTGCTCTGAAGCTGATCAGATTAAACACAAGCCTCTCCTTGAGACAGACAGACAAAATCACAACTGTACACTTGTTGAGCAAATAAAATAAGTATCTCTTAGAGAAAAACCAAAAATACCAATATTTTCATTTTGTGTTCAGTTTTAATCTGTTTTACATAAATGTCTACAAATATCATTTATAAAGACAAGATCAAGCAGGCATATTAATGCAGACAAGAACTGCTGACAGATAAAGACAAAAATACTTAGATATTCCTCCTTAATTTTCATAGAAAAAATTGTGACTCACCACATCTACAAGCAAACTGCAAGGCGTTAACTGCTGCCCTGACATCGCCACCACTTGACATTGCAACTGACTCCACCACTTGGGCAGATGGGACTGAAAAGCTACCCTAAACACAAAGGGAGAAAAAAAAAGAGGAAGAAATTAACAAAAAGAATTTGGAAACATATGAAATTCAGCTAACACTTATACATATTGCATTGTTTAAAAAAAAAAAAAACTCAATAAGCAGATAAGCTGAGTAGGAAATCTCTGACCATATATCCATGAAGCTTCAAAGATGCTGATGGTAAAATTTAACTGTAAATAAGTATTTACCATCTTAGCTTCCTGCTTGATTATTCTGTTCAACACCTTAACCATCATGGTAGGAGCAACCGGATTCATGCTGCAGAAGATTAAAATTCATCGCAGAATTTTGGGGGAGAGAGCAGCACACATAGATATTATTGCTTTATACAATATAAACAATATGACAAAATACAAAGTTCTCAAACATGATTCTTAAAATGAATGAATAGCAGCTATTCAATGCACATCTTGCTATCTGCCAAATTCAGATATGAAATGAGTCTAATAAGTTGCTAAACAAATCTATCTTAATACCATAATCAAACTACGCCAGCAGAAGTTGGAGAAACCAGGCCCTGTTATGACTATTCATGTCCAATGAACATGCCGTAAATTTTCCATTTTGCATTTAACAGTGACTATAGTCTGCCATCAATTTCTTTCCTTGGAAAGTTGGTCACTCCATGAAACACCGGTTGCTATTCAACAATTTCACAATAAGCATATCTTTACCACTGACCTGATGGTTTCAATTTTAAGTTCCTCTATTATCTGCTTTGGAAAGAGACGAAGAATGCTAGAACCACTGCTGGATGTGTCACTCAGCACAAAAATTAAGGGACAGCGTCCACAGAAGTGATACTTCCTGGAAAGATATAAGATTGAAATTTCTAGGTTGCTAAATCCATGGCACAGCAACTTATTTCTTTTGTTTCCTGGCATGGTTGGTGATTTTGACAGTGATATATACTAGGGATGATAATGGTGTCGGTAAAAGTGGCTGCGGTGGTGGTATGAGAATAAAAATGATACTATACAGTATCCAAATGGCTAAATACCTGATTATTTCATGAAGAGATGACTGATCTTTGTAAAATGCATAAGGTATCTCCTGAAAAGACAAAATGAGAAATTCATAGTCAACAAATGAAAACATCAGCAGAAGAAAAAGGTCACAACAACTATGCTATTCAAAGAGTAATATTTCAGGAAAATTACTGATTATGCTTTAGGTTAAGCTAAAGGAATAGAAAGACAGCATGTATGAGTAATAATAATCACACATCCATAATGACATAATAAATGACAGCAAGTGAATCCAAAAATTTCTGACCTCCACCAAGATTATTCTGTTTTGTGCTGGTGTATCTGCAGAAAAAGTTGTGCCAAGCTGCAAGGCACAGTATTTGTTGGCACGTAACAAAAAGTTGCTGAACAAACCGGACTGGGAATGACTAGTGTAGACATCCACACTGGAGCGTTCTATGGAATACAGTAATTATAATAACATGTAATCAAACTGTCTCTTATTCATAAAAGTAGTAAGTTTCAACACAATGAACTGTTCCTTCTACTACAAAGGCAATCTGTCTAACTGCCTAAACAATATTGCATTTTGTTACCGATTTAGGTTAATGTGAAAGCTATCAATTTTAAATCCTATTCGGAACATCATAACATCAAGAATATTATACAAATAATTTGGTTTATATATCTGAACAGACTGAGTGACTTTTGTACAGGGGTTCAGAACCAGTTGAGAAGTCCTTCATTCCCTGCCCGATTTTTATCATGATATAAATTTCACAGACATAAATATGTCCAGACAAAATGATAATTCAAAACTCCCTCTTTTTAACAGAATCAGCAAAAACATGTGGTGTTATAGTGGTGTTATAATTATCATATTTTGTGCAGTTCCACCATTTGCCAAACACTAAAACCTTTTTTAAAAAAGATAAAGTATTCAACCTGCAATATCTGCATGATTCAAAGGCTGAAACTCTACATCACTGCTAACAGCCACAGGATTCACCCACTCTTGCAAATCTAGCCTCAGTTCAGCTGCCAGGGTCTTCACTGCTGCTGTTTTACCAATACCAGAAGGCCCAGTCAACAGCAGTATTGGAGCTGAGTGCTGTCAAAGTCAATGGTAGTGCAAGGAAATAAGTGCACACCAGAAAATTACATTTTTGAAAACTCATTTTTGAAAACTCAAACTTAATACAAAATTGTGATTCCCTTTATTTTGACAAGTAAAACTGAGTGCAATTCAATATTTAAGTTCATAGCAGCAGCATGAAAAAGTATTATACACTGTATTTATTTATAATCTGGCATACTTAAAGTTACATGCATATTATGCACTGTATTTTTTTACAATCTGGTATACTTCAAGTTATAAAATTAAATTTTAAATTATCATTTAAAAAAATTGATCCTCTCTGAAAAATGTTTCAAATGTAAAATGTCACACACCTTTGCAAAGTTTGTCATGTTGTTTCTTAGCCATATTAATATCTCTTCAGCTTTCCTTTTGTGCACAGCTAGTTCTTCCTGAAAGAAAGACGTAATGATTTGTTAAATCAAGAAGCTAAGCTTTTATTATCTGTGTTTGTAATCATTCAAATTTAGCAACAATACATATCTGTTCATTATTCTGCTCAAAGGAGCTGATATTATCCTTAAAGGCTGACACATAAGTCAGCACATATTCCAAGCCTGAAATGCATGAGTTTTAGTTTTACTGACTAGTCTGATTTCTAGGAGGAGGTTATACCAATCCATATTAACAGAAATGACTCATTCAAATGAAAACAAAATATTTGCTATAAGCAGTTATACATTAAACATTTACCCTATTCTTCGGTTGATACTTTTCTGACCAGAGTTCAGAATTCAGAGCAGACTTTAGTTTGCGCATTTGTGCTTCTGTCTTTACATGCGTTGGCAGCTTGTGAGCAGGAAATATCACTTTTGGTCTTTTTCTATCCAACGTGATCTCTTCTGCAGATGTTAATCCAGTGCTAGATTGCAGTTTCGATGGATCTGTCTGACAGGTCACTTGAAAGTTTGTGATGAATGACTGAGTCTTCTTGACTGGCAATTTGCTTTGTGTTTCACATGGTTTGTTTGACACAGATGTTGATCCAGTTGCACCAAAATCACCAAAGGATGGTGTTACCCATGCTGTACTTTTACACAATTTCTGAAAGAAAGTTTCATTAATTATATATGTGAGTCACTGCATGGAACACTGTTAGTCAATTTACATTAACAGTATGAACTATACTCATCAAGTTTTATGATCCTAATATTCTAATCAAAAACTACCTATCATCTATAAAATGTAGTTTAAATTCTGTGTTTCACACAAAAATACGATGATTGAGAAATGAAGAGTGTAGTGCATACACACATACACATATGTATGCATGTATAACTAAGATTATATGTAATGAGTTTTCCGATAAGTGTCATTAGATAATCTAAGAAAAATTATAAAACAATTTTTATTATAAAATTCATAAACAAAAATCATGCATCAAAAATTCAGCATAAACATTTCGTGCTCTGAAGTTATTGCTGATAAAAAAATTAAATACAGAAGACGTTTGTGAATTATTACGATAATTTACATCACTGATGCTGTGTTTCATGCCTGACTGCTATTCACTTATTTAGACTCTCACCTTAGTAGCAGCATTTCTATCATCATCCATTTCTGAAGGAATTTGTTCTTAATCCTATGGTTTTACCAGTCTCTTCAACGACGTAGCCTTAAACATACATTTTAAATTAGTTGCCTGCTTACAACAAATAAACGCATCTCTTTGCTATATCAGTGTCCTGTACTTTTATTTTTTATAAAATGTTTCTTTTAAAATACTTTATGACTTTTCCCAAAAACGTGCAAACTACTGAGGAAAGACTCAGCGCTTTCTCTCAATTTATCTCTCTCTCTCTCCCTCCCCCCCCCACACACACACACACACATAGAGAAAGAGGGGAGGCTGAGAGTTTTCAGTCACTGGATGGGGGAGAGAGTCATCACTTAATAATGTGATCAATTACAAGATTCAGGAATTTAGAGTTTTTCAGATTATAATGAGACTTGAACATTCACATGCACACACGTAAAATGCAAACTTGTTTATTAATGCTAATCAACAGAAAGACTACCATATGTCAAAAACTATGCATACACAGCTCATCGTTATCAAATCCTCCGCCATAGTAGAGACAGGGTGTCAGAGTAGTTTCCCTTATTATTTTTGTTTTCATAGAACGACTTCTATCACAAAATGTAACCTGAGATCAACAGAAGAACATATTAACGTTTTTCAGTTCATAAGTAATCATTAAGGTTGATAATATAATATAATGGAAACAAAATCTTTAAAACTGGGTAGGGGTGTAGCTTAGTTTCAAAACCGGAAGTAGGTGTTGAAGGCTGAGGGTTAGGATGTGGGATGTGCCTTAAAATGTTGTCTAAGGAGATTCAAGGAAAATGTATTTGAAAACTGATTTCTGGTTGAAATGTATGTAATAAGTAGTCTTTATTATGAAACTGTATGTGGATGAGGATTCTTGTATCAACTTCAAGTTTTCTTTTGTTGTTCATACAGTCCTCGCTGAGGAGCAGACGACGCAGACATTTGTCATATGACTGGCATTCCGAACCTGTGAAAACATTCATTCCCAATTGATAAAAGAATATACAATGGCAGATTTTCTTGCAGAAAACAATCAGTGCGGACAGAATCTATTGCGTCTTGTTTCTCGAGGAAACGCAATAATAGCAGAACTCCTGCGACTTGCAGATTTTATCCCGACGGTGTTTCGTTTAGAGACAAAAAGTGATCAATTAAAATATGGAGAAATTCTCGCGGATTTCAGCTACTTTCAAAGCGCTGAATATTTTGACCACAGAATCGAGTCCAGGGTGGTAAGTACCCTAATGCAATTAATAAATTGATTTTGTTCCCAAGTTTTATAATGCAATTATACCATTTATAATGCTTTTATTTTACTACCATGCAGTGTACTAGCAGGGGCGGTTACATTTCTCCCGTGAACTCTTCGAACTGTTATTTTATTGTCAAATGTGGATCAGCCATTTCATTTCAGCCAAACTTATTCAGTTATTGATTACAGGTGGCATCAGAAATTCAAAATAGGGAAACAATTATTTCAAGAAGGTGACTTGCAATAAAACCTCCTGAAGGTTGAGCATCTCTCTCTCATGGGCTATCATATGAAATGAAGTTCATTTCCGTGATACGTGAACATATAACATAACTTCCTGCCACACACCTCTACACTGTTGAAAGAGGGATCCCTGATATAGCTCACATGCATCATATCTGGCATTCTCTCTCTCTCTCTTTCATTAATAATAATAATAATAAATGAAGATTTTTATAGCGCATATTCACACTCATAGAGAGCATGCTCTTAGCACTTAAAATGGAGAAAAGACATGGACTAAATGGATAGAACACGAGTGACGGAAGAATAACAAACCCAAAAAGGCATCAAGTAACAGGAACAGAGAATATAGTGATTCTGCAGAGAAAGATGGGTAGAAAAGTAGCAAGAGCGGAGGGGGGAGGGTAAGAAGGACTAGCATTGTGTGGATTGTGCTAGGAGTAGTTCACTCTTGTTGTAATTGACTCTCTCTTACACACACACACACACTGGAGTTTATATATTTTTTAAGGGACAATCTATTAACTTCCATTTACTTTCATTTACCATTCATATGTGTACTCTCACACAGAACACTTAAGACAGTACATGCATGTTCCTAAAAGATAGAACATATAAAAAATTATCGCTCATACACCAAATGAATTTTATTGAAGATGCCACCAACCACTTATAGTGAAGGGAGAATAAAAAACATGTGTTACTACCATGTATCTCATAGGGTATACTCTAAAAGAGCAAAGGTGTCAAAAGTTTGCTCTGTATAGTAGATTAATTTGAAGTCATTGATAATATATGCTTGGGTAATGTAAACATTAGGATAAAGATGCTCCAGAGCAAAATACACAAGCTAAACATATCCTGTAAAATTTGGTCAGGTATTGAATTTGCAAATTGCTGAATTAGAAACTCTCTCCTTCCCTCTCTATCCCTCCAGAGCGCATGCACATGCACACACACACACACACACACAAACAAACAAACACACACTGATACATATTTATATATATATATATATCACCACAGTCTACCATATATTAATAAGTAAATTATATTAATAATAATAGCTTAATTATAGTGATAAAACCTTTCTTAACATGCCAGCCTTTGATTCTCACAAGGAATATTGCATCAATTATTTACATTATTATTATAGTTAATTTGATATAAGTTGACATTCTACCTTTAAAAATAAATAATAACAATAGCAATATGGTTCTGATCCAGGAATTACAAGATTTGGATGAAGAATTCAGAGAAAATCATATTGATATTCTGACAAGATTCTACCAAGCATTTTCAAGTGTCCACAAATATGTTACAGACCTGAACAGGTTGTCAAATGATTTATTTTATTCTTAATGAGTCTGTAACAGACATATTAGGGGATTTGTTTTCCAGTTATTTCTAGCAGACATATGGATGATCTATGTTTTATGCTATATGATTTAAATTTTAAAATGGTCCAGCAGATGAAATTTCTCTTCTTTGCTTGACATTTTGATAGCGTATCATCACATAATAAATAAGAATAGTATGTTTACATCACCCAAACTTATGTTGGATTGGAAGAGACACATCTGTTAGTTTTTGATGGGATGCTTATATTAAAAATTCACGTTAATATGCATGTTTTTTAGAAAGGTGTTGAAGTGTAAAACTAGAATTTTGGCTGTTTTATCGGTGCATGACTTGGTAAATGATTTTTTTGTAGGTGGTACATGACATTTTGTGACGGTCATTATTTCATGCTTGAATTGGCATTATTGATGCTGTTAATGTTAAATTTACTCTTGTAGATCCTTATGAAGCAGTATTTTTGGTGTGTGTGTGTGTGATTTGAATTTGTAATGGTATTTGTATTTTAATATTAGTAGTATAAAAGTAATAGTATTTGTAAAAAGTAATTATGTATTAGCAATTGGGAATTGTCATGCCAAAAGTTACTGGTATTTTAGACCGAATAACCTTTACAAGTCAGATTTCAGAATAGTATTATTCCTCTGTTTTATTATAGATACTTGGAAGATTTAGAAGAAGGTGTGTACATTCAGCAAACCATGGAGTCAGTGCTACTAAATGATGATGGCAAGCAGCTGATGGTACCATCATGTTTCTTTATCAAATTGTTATAGATGCTGACAGGCCACATACTGTGTTGGTAGCTGTATTTATGTGCCAAGATTGCAGTTTGTAGACATGCATATTTTAAGCAAGGTAGTTTAACATCTTCTACTGCCATTTTGTGACTTATTGTAATTCACTTCTAAACTTGTAGGGTGTTATTTGGGGTTAGCTAAAAACCTAAAGAAGGTGTTATTTTTCAAACATATGAGTAATGATATCTTGTCATTAAAATAATTCATACTGATAAAGGAAAAGAATATTTACTGAATTTTCTTTTTTTTTAAATATGTATAGCAAATTCATATACCATACACCAAGCTGCAGTTTGGTAAACTGTTTAGCACAATCTTAAATATGCATATTATTTGGCATAGATATTTTTAGATTGTTATACCATACACCAAGCATATTTATTTATATGAATGAAAAATAGTTACTCATCTCTCTTTCTTTAACAGTGTGAAGCACTCTTCCTGTATGGTGTTATGCTGCTTGTTATTGATTCCAAAATTGAAGGGGTCATCAGAGAAAGAATTTTGGTTTCTTACTACAGATACAGGTAATTCTGAAACGTGTATTATTCTATAAGTTGAATGTCTGCAAACTGTAGCAAATGACACCTTGGCTTATTGTTCTATTCTTCTTATTATTAACATGATCTATGATTACAGTGCACAGAAGGCTTCTGCTGGTGACTCCAACATTGATGATATCTGTAAGCTTCTCCGCAGCACTGGGTTTTCTTCCAACCCATCAGCAAAGCGGCCAGCAAACTATCCAGAATCATACTTTGGGTAGGACTCTGGATTGTTGCTTTTTAATAATAATAATTATAGAAAAGGTCTTTTATAGACCAGATTCCAGTATAGTGCCAGGTTTTCTGTACTTTAGAGTTTGGATTATGGAGGAAGTTTCTTTCGTGTAAGTGAAAATTGTTATCTCTTACTATTATATTGCCACAGTTAGTTGTAGAGTGGGTAGACTGCGTGTGTTTTATGTTAATTTATTTTCAGGAGAGTGCCTATCAATGCTGAATACATCAATATGGTAATAGGACGGTTACGTTCAGATGATATTTACAACCAGATTTCTGCCTACCCTCAGCCTGAACATCGGTCAACAGCACTTGCTACACAGGCTTCTATGCTTTATGTCATCCTCTACTTTGACTCAGACATCCTTATGAACCAGCAAGCCAAGATGAGAGAAATTGTAGACAAGCATTTCCCTGATAACTGGGTACTGTATGAGGAACTCTGGTTAGAATAATAATATGCAGTATTTGTAGAAGAATGCAGGGATTATTCTAGGATGCAGCCTTAGGAGATTCTCACAACATTTCACCAAAAGGCCCAGAGTTTGAAAGCCAGTGTGACCCTACACCCATCAGAATACTGTGGCTGACACATATTTTAACACTTGATGTGGCATTTCAAAATTAATTGATGGCATTATCTGCATGAGTTGAAACTTTAATGATGTATTTGATAAGAAAGATTTCACATGACCAACTGTTGTCTACCTAGCACCTCTAAATTTTATGGCAGAAATATGGAAGCTAATAAAGGAAAGTTTGGGTGCATGAGTTGGCTGTGCTTCTTGTTAGAAGCAGAGGGGACAAAGCTAATGCACAAATGATGCCAGAAATCACTTGAGCCCATCACAAGTTAACATTTTATGCTACAGAGGTCAAATAAAAATGGAGGATATGATTCAAAGTTGGGCATCAATGTAGTTGATAGTGCAGATGCAACAGTCTTTCCTTATGTCAGTTTAATGTAAAACAAACATTGTGTAACAAAATTATGGCTTTTATCCTACAGGTCATCAGTGTGTACATGGGAATAACAGTCAACCTTGTTGATGCCTGGTCCCCATACAAAGCTGCCATGACGGCACTCAACAACACTTTGGAGCCAGGCAACATTAGAGAGCAGGTTAAAGAAAACTCCCTTATACATTAGTATAGTGTTTGTGTATATGTATGCATCTATCTAATATGAAAAAGAGAGGGTTTTTAGTGATGTTCATTTATTTCACTAATTTTTATGTGGTACAGTCGTCCAAGTTTTCACAAAATCTGGAGAGGTTGAAGCCAGTGTTGGAAAAAAACCTACAAGAAGGAGTGTTGAAAGAGGACTTTGTTCTTGACTCAGTCCCCAAGCTGATGAACACAATCCGGGAAGCTAATGTCACTCTACGCTGGCTTATGTTGCACAATGCTGCCCTCAGTCCAGGTAACCACAAACATTTAATTGATTATTTTCAGGTCTAATTTTTATTGATTATGGTCATGTCTTTTTTCTTTTGCGCTTTAGACCATTACCAACATAGATATTACCATCATGTTTGTCAAAATCATCATTCCCATAATTGAAGAGATCATGGGAGCAGTAATGATTACTTTTTTATTATCTCCTGCCAAATTTCTTACCTGTCCACTATTGATGCATTCTGTTTCTTTTTTTCTGCTGGATTTTGTTTTTTCTTCCTGGTAAAATTTCTGCAAGGCTCCCTTTGCAGAATCACTTGATATTACATGGCCACAACTTTTCACACAGTTCCATGTATTCAAAAGCTTCAGTGGTCCAATTCACTTTACTAAACCTACTGGTGTATTATGCTTATTATTAAAATGTTTATTAAATCAACTTACCATATAAACATTTATTCTGGAGCATCTTTTTATTTGCCTTTACAGCAGCAGAAATGAACAAAAGAGTGAAACAAGTTCGAGACCAGGTTGTCGCTGACAGTCGCTTTAATCCACTGGCTGTCTTTGAGCTCCTTCTCAATGTTGGGCAGTTTGAGTTTAAACTGAAAGAGGTAAGATTACTGCCACCTGTATGGTGTTTTCATGCATCTGTTTAATGCAGTAAAATAGTGATTATAAACTAAAATAGTTTGTAGTGTGCCATCTTGTCTTTGACTGCTTTGTTAAACTACAGACACAACCCTCATGTCTGCAGATGTTTAAGCAGATGCTCGCAGAAAAACAAGACAAGTGGGAGAGCTACAAGAAAGAGGGGCGTGAGCGTATGGAAGAACTTGGGGAGGTCTTCTCTGGAACAAAACCTCTTACCCGGGTTGAGAAGAACGGTGAATTTATGTCAGATTCCATCGTAAATTTGTTATTGTGTCCTCATCATGTTCAATGCCTTATTACAACTATCATTTTTGGTAATGTGTCCTCATCATATTCATTGTCTGATTACAACTAACATCTTTGTTAATACATCATTATCATATTCATTGCCTGATTACAACTAACATTTTATTTGTTATTTCAATATCTCAGAAAATCTTCAGGCATGGTTCACAGAAATGGCAAAACAGATAGGGTCTCTGAATTATGATGACTCAACTTCAGCTGGCCGCAAGATTATACAGCTTATCCAAGCTTTGGAGGAGGTATGATATATATTTTATGGTACATAGTAAGGACTTTCTGTTGAATTAAAGCATACTTTATTTTATTCCAACTATTTCACTTTTTGTGAAGCATATTTATTATGAAGTATATAATTTTTTTTTTTGTTTTGTTTTGTTTTCTCTACAAGTTCACTAAACATTATTTAAATTACTTACCCATTTCCAATAGCTTTCACCTTTTAATCGATACATATGCACTTTAAACAACAGTTTTCTCTTAGAAATCACTGTTATGTCCTCTAGTTACTCTGTGCACAGAAATTTGGGGATGGTGGTGGGGGAAAGAAAGGCATTTGGCCTTTACATGGTGTCTTAAAAGTTGTCACTCCATATTTCTGTGACAGGTACAAGAGTTCCACCAACTTGAAAGTAACTTACAGGTGCGCCAGTTCCTAGCAGATACACGTCGCTTCCTTCATCAGATGATTCGTACCATCAACATCAAAGAGGAGGTCCTCATCACAATTCAGATTGTTGGTGACCTGTCTTATGCCTGGACCTTAATGGATAGGTAGCATATCATTAATTACTGTAGAGTGTAGACAAAATGCCATTCATGTCAGGTTAATGTGTTTGCTTTTATATCATATATCACCCATCATTCGCTCTCTTAACTAGCCTCTAGTTGCAGATCATATAGTTTATAAACTTTCCACTCTGACTTACTCTGCCATTTCTGGCATTAGTCCTTGGTACCTCTCCAGACTCACCCCAGTCTATGTGCCCACATGACTTCTTTGGTTATCTTCTGACAACAAGCTTCTTAGAATCCCACTGACTAAGAAAATGACGAATGGACAGAATTCTTTCTCCTACCAAGCCCCATCAACTTGGAACAGATTACCCATCAGCCTTCGACACTCTAATTCTCCTGCCACCTTAAAATCTAAACTTAAGACACATCTTTTCAGAACCGGAACTTTACTCCAATCCTGTCCTGACCATGAGCTTGCCTAACATGCATCTGTATTTACTTCATGTTTCATTGGGTAGTCCTGTTGTGGAAGTAAGCATGTCTATTATATGTGAATATGGGTAGATGGTTGTTGGTGATTCAATTTACTTCTCTAAATTATTTCTGTAAAGTGCTTTGAGCAAATCATTGGAAAAACGCTATATAAATGTTCATCATTATGATTATTTTTTGTAATGATTGATAAATAACAACATTCTATATTCATATTTTATTTGACTTTTGCAGTTACACTGTATACATGCAGCAAGGCATTAAAAGTGATCCTTCTCTTGTCATCAAGCTGAGGGCTACATTTCTCAAGGTATAATTCATCTGCAAGATTTTTTTTATAGTTTATATGCTATTGAAGTAAATGAATGTTTCAAAACAGACATGAAAATGATACCAACCTCTTGGCTAAAACATCAGCCCAGTTTTACTGCAGCAGTGATATATGCATTACATTTTGAAACTGTGCAGATGGCATCAGCTTTGGACCTGCCTTTGATGAGAATCAACCAGGCTGGCAGTTCAGATCTGATCAGCGTGTCCCAGTACTACTCTGGAGAACTGGTGGCGTATGTCAGGAAGGTGCTGCAGGTCAGCAGTTTCTTTTGCACACTTAAGAACTTGTTTTGAGTTTTCTGCTTTTAAGATATTTTTAAGATGAATAAACAGTACTATTTATCTATATATTAAAATTATTCAGACTAGATGACTGCACCTCATTGTATAATTTTTCTGATTTCTGCCTATTTTTCAGTGTAGAACTTCCAAATAAAATATTATCTTTAGGTATCAAGAAGTTTTATGCTGATTGTAGTGATGTGTGATTGTCAGTATATTCATTGCTACCTTGTCAACAGTTCATTTGCCTTGTTCACTGTGTAAAGTGCAGTGACTTGTATATGTCGGCTAATCCAGTTTTTTGGTACAAACATGCTTATTTTATGTATCCCCAGATCATTCCTCAAACCATGTTCAGTCTTCTGGCTAGGATCATTCAGTTGCTGACCAATCAAATCAAGGAGGTGCCAACCCGCCTGGAGAAGGATAAAATGAAGGAGTATGCTCAGCTGGATGAGAGATACCAGGTCAGGTGATGTTTTATGTTTTGTCTGGAAAATATTGTAATGCAGAATAAATGCAAACAGAAGTCAGGGTAGATTCCCACTTGTTTACAAATGCCTTCTTTTTATAAGCATTACAAACTATTTTCATTCATAGAACGTTGAGTTAAAAAGAATATTTACGGTACAGTACTCCACCTTATGTATATAAATACCCACAATCTACATTCTACATTACACCAGATCAGCACCTAAGGACAAAATAACAGGAGAAAAGCAATCCTTTGCCATGCTCATCTAAAAAAAATTCATGACATGCTAAATATTCCTGAAACTGTTTATTTAGCTTTTAGATCTTTTATTATTGTCAGTTTCTTCTCTGCAGGTGGCCAAGCTGACTCACTCTATCTCTGTGTTCACAGAGGGTATCCTTATGATGAAAACAACTCTTGTTGGAATAATAAAGGTGATCATCATAAAGTTGGGTATTAGGTTAGAGCTGTATTATAAGCTGCACCTCAAATAATTTGTATTTTTCTGTGTCCTGGCAAATTTATGAAGTGTCAAAGGGTATCATCTTATTGTCGTCTTATCAAATTTTGCTGGTTAAGAAACAGCTCCAAAGTAACCAAAGAAAACGTTTTCAGACTGCAAATCACCATATGCAGAAGTTCCAAAAAAAATAACAAAGTATAATGTTCTCATTTTATATATCATTTACAAATTGTTATGTTCAGGTTGACCCCAAACGGTTGCTAGAAGATGGTATCCGGAAAGAGCTGGTGATGCAAGTAGCCTATGCTCTTCATCAGGGCCTTATGTTCAATCCAAAGTCAAAGGTAAAAGGGAAGACAGTTCATGTGAGCATCATATGCTAAAATGCCTGCATGCACCCCATTGTGTCTGTTTATGTGTAAATGCATGCAAGTATACTAATGCTATTTTGTCCATTCAAAATGACAGTATCAGGAGAGGGAATGATATGAGAAAAGGAGACCAGCTAAAGGTTTCCCTTTCTCATATCATTCCCTCTCCTTCCTTTCCCATCCCCTTCCCCTTTGTTTTTAGAGTTTGCAAACTATGGTACAGTATTACTCCTAACACAGTCCACACAATGCTCGTCCTTCTTACCCTCCCCACTTCTGATCTTGCTAATTTTCTACCATCTTTCTCTGCAGAATCCCTATATTTTCTATGTTCTGTTACTTGGTGTCTTTTTGTATTTTCCATCTTTGTTTTCTGTTTGTCGTCAGTACTGTCGTTTATTCTTACGCCCCTCGTGTTCTATTCATTTACTCCATAATATGTCTCTTCCTTGTTTTTAAGTACTAAGAGCATGCTCTCTATGAGTGTGAATATGCTATACAAATCTTCATTTATTATTATTTATTATTATTATTTCTTTCTCATGTTCTTTTGTTCAAGCGCATTGAGGTCACTCCCAGGCAGTGAGATGCACTACCTAATTGCTTTTTCCTATTATTATACTTATTAAGTATTATTAAATAGGTCAGTGAGCTGCTGCCTCGACTTGATGCACTTGGGGACCAAATGGATGGGTTTCGCCGTTCATTTGAGTACATCCAGGACTATGTCAACATTTATGGCCTAAAGATCTGGCAAGAAGAAGTGTCTCGAATTATCAATTACAATGTGGAACAGGAGTGCAATAGTTTCCTTCGAACAAAGGTGAAAATATTACTTTGTCTTTTTCCAGACTTCAGTTTTCAAAGATGTTATATGCAAAGACTTAAAGCCATGATTATATGACACTGAAGGCCTGTTATTTGACTTTTAACTGTTCAGGATTTCATTTTATTTTTCTAAATCAACTGAGGCATATGCTATATACTGTAGAAATAAGGTATTGTCCACTGGAAAAAACATTTTGTACTTTTTCTTCAGAGCATCGGTATAATAATTAGTTTTGTTGTTTTCTTTTTGACAAAAGGTACAAGACTGGCAGAGCATATACCAGTCAACAGCCATACCCATTCCCAAGTTCCAGCCAGTGGATGAGAGTGTCAACTTCATTGGCAGACTGGCTCGAGAAATTATCCGGATCACAGATCCCAAGTGAGCTTATTAAAAATATTAAATGGAAGAACCTTTTCCAATTTACCCAGAGAATGATATCATTAAACTTCATATGTTAAAGTATTACTAAAAAATAAAAGCAGTAAGAGTGATGGTATTTTGTTTATCCAGATTCTGATATTAAGTCAAACCTTTAGAAAATTTAGTCAGAAAAGCATATATGCCCAAAATATTTTGCAGAACAGCAACCTATATGGACCAGATGAAAGCATGGTATGATATGAAGACAAAACAGGAGGTAGCCAACAGACAAATGTTTGAAAAAATTCATGTAAGTACTTTTATTACCCTAGTAACATGAGAGTACCTATTCTTTTAAGCAATCTGTAAAGAGCCATTTAACTCTACAACATGTGCCGTAGTGTGGACTGCAGACATTACCATGCAGTTTGGTAGCTGTGTATATTCCACTTTGCTGGACTACAGTCCAGGCATACTCCAGGGTTACGGACATCAAGAGGTCTAGATGTGTGTATTAGGTTCTGGTTGCCCTTTCAGTGTAAGAAAGATCGCTGCATCTGATTATGTTCTATGTAGGAAAGGAAGCTCGGAACTTATGCTGGACAGTGTATATATAATAGTACTAATCACATTTACATAATGCCTTTCTTTAGCATCATCCAGACTCAAAATGCTTTTTCACTTTTATATAGGCAATCAAGCACACCTTTTTAGGGCAGGCATCCAATTCAACTTTGTATACATGCATACACAGAAACGTGCAGACACAATGCATAGCAAAATATAAATCAAGTTGATTGAGAGAGCCCTTTACCCAAAGGTAGGCTCAAAGTGCCTCACAAAATCAAACACACAGACACAACAATAATCATGGATGCTGGTCTCAAGCCAAAGATCACTGTGTGCCCCTTATGTGAAGAAGCTAAATGTCATCAGCACAGATGGAGTCCATTGCATGGAATCTTCAATAAAAAGTTCTGCTTGAAAAAGTAGCTGAAAAGTTGTTATGACACTTGTATAGAAACTCAGATAACAATCCCCGGTTCTGTGGCTCAACCTTTGCTGACAGAAATATCACTCCATTCACACAACTCCTGTTAGAGCAAATGGTCAATGCAAGATTAGCCTCTTGGAGAAGCACGATGTCAGCTATACCAGCTCCATCCCCACTGAGCACAAAGCTTGCTGTGGCAGCACAATATCAAAACTCTCTGAAACAATCGCAGAAAAAGGAATCTGAGACTAAAAATGACACAGCTGACACACAGATCCAAAATCTAAGCTACAGCAAGATCCAAAATCTAGGCAACACCAATTGGCGCAGACGTGGCAATGGAAATAAAATGATCCAGGAAAAGAAGAAAAGTGTCACAGACACAGAAGTCAGTCAAAGAACATAGGGAATGGCATAACCGATTCACATTTCGATATTAGACACAAAACCTTACGCAGAACAACAGCAAATATAAAAAGTGATGGAGACTGATCACACTGTAGTCATCTAGGTGAAGGGACATCACTCCGATCTATATATATATATATATCTCAAAATATTTGATTTGTTTTTAGTATGCAAATGAGTGTCTAAATAGTACAGTAATTTTTGTCATGCAGCGAGCAGTGGGCAGCTTTGGGTTGTCAGGGCTGGACCGTTTGCTGTGCTTTATGATTGTCAAAGAGCTACAGAACTTCCAGCGCTTGATTAATCGGCAGGTTCTCCGGGACAAGAACTGGATGGAATACTTTGGTTCTTTGACGCGTTCATTGAACCCTCTGCAAGGCCTTGTTGGTAAGCTGGCACCTGCTGACTTCTTTTCTGCAATGAAATGAAAATGTTTAGAAAATGATCATTACTACATCTACATAAGAAATTTCATGATTTACAGGAAAGTCATTAGTGGAGGTAGACTTTATATGTCCCTTGTAGTCAGCCTGATTTTCAAAAGCTATGTGCTGTGCAGTGGTTAGGTCGTCATCAGCTATTGTGAATTTATTGATTGTGACATTATCTTGCATGTGGTTGTGCAGCTCAGCCTCAGAAGTTGTATGCGCAAGCCTTGTCAAAAACAAGTCGACTTTGGTCACAGTTCTTGGACATCATCCTTAGGGTGATCATTTTTTCACTAATAATTTTACAAAATTGTGCATAACACCTTTTAGAAACACTGAGTGTAAAGCATGGAGATCTTGGCATAAATCATGAGAGCCACAACACTGGGTCTACAGGCTCCATGCTTACAAACTAACCAAATGGAAAATCTAAATGATCATTTCATCCTCATGCTAATATCTTTTGATTTCTCAGATATTTGAGGACTTTGCTTACACTGTCATTGACCAGCTAGGGAAGTGGAATTAATGCAGCTCTTCTCTGGTGTCTTAAAAACAAGTCACCATCCATGTTGTGATGTTGTAGGTTGGTCAGCTTCAGTTGCTGAGAAGACAAATTGCTTATGAGCTCAACACATCTTGCAAGTTTGACTCGAAGTTCCTTGCCAGTGCAATCCAAACTCTGAATAAGTAAGTATCTCTTTCTTCTTCTTACTGTTTCTGTATTTCTTTTTTCTAACATGAGTATGCATTTCTGTTTCTAATGTCAGTATTGTTTAACATAATTATAATCAGACAGTCAACTTCAGAAACACTCAGCTAGTACAAATGTTGAACATCAGTGTGTCAACTGTATGGGTCTTGTTACCCCAAAATTCCTGCAGATTCTACAAAGTGAAAGAACGACAATATATGGGAAACTATCCCATTCATTAGCATTCAAGAAGCTTTAAATGGTTCTGGAGGAGATTTTTCAGAGATATCCGGCACTAAATTATCATTTGCCTATTTCGAGTTCTCTATAAAAATGTGGCGTGTATGCATAGCTCAGTTTACTTTTTTTGCAGTGGTTTGCTAGCAGACATACAGAGGCACTATCAGGACCCGAATCTGCCCTACCCCAAGGAGGAGAACCCATTGCTGTTAGAGCTAGCAGGTTATCTTGAAGCTGCAGGATTCCATAACCCACTCCTGAAGGTAAATATTTGTCCTAGTTGGCTGATTAGAATGAGGAAATTTTGATCATTATCATTTTAATGTCCAGTGCAGTTGTGATTTATTCCACATAGTTGTTCTATCCAGCACCTTACTTTTCTTATTTATAAAATTATCCTTTTTTTCCAGATCTACATCACAACACAGAGGCTTCCATATTTTTCTCTGTTCAATTTTCTGCTGACTCTTTCTCAGCTGCCCAAACTTGTTTACACCCGGTCTCTTGGTGAGAATATTTCTTTTGTCTTGCATCCTAAAAATGGTTGCTTTAATTGAAGACTTTTAAAAGTCAATCTGCTCGAGACAACAGTCAAGAGACTATCTATATCATTAAGCAACTTAGTGGTATGCTGTACACATATACCAATAACTGTTAGTGTTCTTTGAAGTCAGAACATATATATGTGTGTGTGTGTGTGGTTTTTTTTTTTAAGATACCATGACATGCAAGAAAGTGACTGACCCCATGGATGCCCCTGCACTGGTTGTCGGCATTTTTACACTGCTGAAGCAGTTTCACAGCGAAAACACCAACTTTTTCCTGGCATTCCTGTGCCAGTATGTCCGCTCTATGGTTGAAGCTTTGGGAACGTAAGATTTCTACAAAGTTCTTGCTCCATTATCATCTAGAAGTGCTCTACTCACCTCTGACTACTCCACTTTGTAATGTTATCTTAAAGAGAAAAAAAAAAACCAGTGCATGAATCTATGTGCCTGTATGCATGTAAATATTTTATTAGCCGTACAGACGAAAAGCAACATGACTGAATATTAAGAATAATAGTGATGACACAAAATGCAATGTTTCAATATTTACTCCAATGAACCTAGTGTAGGAAAACATCACTGACATACCATTTTAAAGAGTATGCTTTAAAGATTTAATTGATGTGATTTCCAAGAAATATAGTTTTTGTTTTCCTGTATTAAATTCAAATTAAAGATGGTAACTGTATGGAACAGAAAGCTCCTGTCATGAAAGTATGTTGCAAGGCAGAAATTAAAAGAAAATTATTTACACAATATATACAAACACAAATGTGCCAAACAGTAAACTATTAGAATAAACATTAGACTTCAAATATTACTTCCTATTATACTGTCATTTTCGGGTGTTGGAGTACAAATCCATGTCAAATTGAGTAACTGGCAACTGTCTCAAGCAAGTCTCTTGACCAAGTGACTCATTACCTACGTTCAAGTATAACAAAATCCCTGATTTGTTGACTATTTTAGCTCTTTAAAGGAAGTAATTCATGTTTTAAAAAAAAACACAAAGAACCCAACAGTTTCTTCCCTTATATATTCATATATATGTACAGCATGACATGTTTTGTGACACTACCCAGTTTGCATTACAATGTGGGAAACACTGTAGCTGTGAAGACCTTCACTTCTGTGGCAACAAAGTGTATAGAAAGAGTTAAATGGTTTGTATGCATTCCCTGTGAAAACCTTTCCATAATTTCAGTGCAAAAACTCCAGAATCCTCTCAGGATGTGCTCAGTGTCTTAATGTTTCTGGAGGACTTCATCTTTTATGGCGGACTGCCAAGAAAGGTATATAACAAATCTTTATTATTGATCCAAAAGTTTCTTTAATATTCCACATATTTAACACAGATTTTTATTATGATAATGTCCTCCATATTATGTTTGCATAAGTTTATAAGAGGGGAAGGGTTTATGGAGCGCTTTTTTTTCATAGCATGTAACTACTAAAATTCATGTACAAAATTGCTAGTATATTTTCATTAGAATGTAGGTCACCTATACTATCAGCCTTTGAAGATTTAATTTTTAAAATTCAGTTTATTTAGGTTCTATGTTTATTTTTATAAGTTTGTCTGACATTTTCAGATGATAGAATCCTTCTTGCCACCATATCTGCTGGATGAGTGCAGGACACATTTTTTACAGTAATGACCGATAGTTCTTCCAAGTTCATTTCAGTTTTCCAGTTCATTTTCATTTACTGTTCTGCAGTACTCAGTTCAATTGTAGCATTCCATAATGCATTGGTTGAAAATGTTTGAATGACTTGCATGTGTGTGTTTTGCAGAAGAGGAAAGAAAAAAAAATCAAAATACTGACCATGTGCCTTTTCAGATTGTAGCAGAACTGACTGAAGATTAGTCCATTAAAATCTGTGTACAAGTTTAGCCACACAAGTTAATGTTTAAAGCTTTGTTGTTATGAGTTATGCAGTAATAAATGAATATTGTTGAAGTGCAATATATCTTAATGTGATTTGAAGATTGTGGTATAAATCACAAGTACAGAGAAAAGAACTTTTTATCCAGATTACTTCAGGATAAACAGGGAGATAAAAACTCTTCATACACAGGACTTCTGAGAAACATTTAAATATCTTTAGTTTGAAATAAATCTATTAAGATCTATTAACCATATAATGTGAGAGCATTATTACATCTCTTTCACCAATATTATGTATAATATGGAAACAATTTCTATTCAAATAATGTTCAATAAACAAGGAAGTCTCTGATCACAGGTGTTTATTATTATAACTTTTATATGTCCATATCACATTCATTTTCTTTATCTGTTTTGTACTTTTGTGGATTAAATAACACACGGCATTGACAAGTTATAGTTAACTATAGATAAATTGTTCTGATCTTAAAACTGTTTAAAAAAAACTGACATGCTTGATCTTCAATGGTTCATTCTTCATCTTTTGCAGTATCCATGTAATTAAAACTTTGAAGTGATATTACTATTGCTTAATATAAAATCTGGCAACAGCTACAAGAAATCTTAAAGGTTCAATGAGCAGTGTATTTCCCACTAGCAATTAAGTCTTGCCAAACACGTCCTGTAGGCCACTCATAGTCATTCAATGATGACTCTTTCATGTCCACACTGTAGCCAGCTGCCTGCACACAGATATATTGCATGGTTAAAAAGTAGGTAAATAACATAAACACTTGGACCATGGAAACATAAACCAAGTCGTTTCATTAACATGACTATACCTGTGGTGGAATGTAATTTCCTTCTCTTACAACACATGGTGTTTTGAAATGTTGATGTAGATGATCTAGATATTCTGTCATTCTGCAAAAGATAAAACAACAAATATAAAGAAATAATAAATTATTTTTCAGACAGTACCTAGCATCTCAGTTTTGTTTTAAAAAATGCCCTTTTATGTAGTACCTCATTTCTAACAGATTTTTCTTTTCTTAGCTTTTTATCATAACAATGTACACTTAAGATCAGCTTAATGGTTTAAAAAAACTTTTCTTAAACCAATTAGCTCAGACAAAAGCAAGCATGCAGATCTGCCCACCAATGCCAAAACATTACAATACATTGTCTATATGTACAGTTACCTGTTTTCCAAGGATCCTGACACACAGATGTAATCAAAGATTGACAGATGCTGGACAAGTTCACATAGACCCACTCCACCAGCATGTGGACATACTGGCACTGAAAACACAGGAAGATGCATGCTCTATTTTTTATGCCTGTATATGGATTCCTTTATTTTCACACTGTGCATAATATTAGGTTGTCATATGTTAGTGTACTCTGGTTGCAGCACTTAATGAAGCTAGGGTATAAAACAATGATGAGATGCTAAAGTACACAGTAAAAGTAGAAGTTTCTTACCTCCAAATTTGTGTGCCATAAGGATAACTGCAAGGTTCTCATTTACACCTCCCAGACGGCAACTGTCAATCTGACAAAACTGCATGGCACCAGATTTGATGAACTGCTTGAACATGATCCTATTCTGGCACTGTTCGCCCGTCGCCACACCAATACCTAATGGATTAAGAGCCTACAGGCACCACAGAAAAATATCTCTGATCATACTGTGTTCCTTAGCTATATTCATCACTTAACTTTTTTCCCTCCATTTAAGCATTTGGAGATTTTGTAAAAACATCTCTAGCAAATCTTTAAAAAAGATGAAAGGTTACTAATGTGAAAATTTTCTGAGGTGACATTCCATATATAATTACAATTAGCCTGTTAATCTGGCCAGTAGCCTACCTTCGCAATTTCCAGGTGGCCTAGAATATCATCAGGGCTTGTGGGCTCCTCAATCCAGGTAATCTTGCTGTCTGCCAGGTCCTTCATCCAGTCTATTGCTTGCTGAACCTCCCACCGCTGGTTAGCATCCACTAGCTGTACACATTGTTTCATTTATTATCCCCTTATTTTTATTATGATAAATCATTCTTCACAGTCTCATAAAAATAACACTTTATGATTATATGCACTTCTAAATTGTTTCCAATTTTGTGTAGCCCAGACTTCTATGTATTAGAGACCTTGCTGTAAACAGTGAATAGCTTTTCACTGTGTGTACTAAATACAAAAGTTTTTTTGTTTGATATGACATCTCATCAACACATATTTATCTTTCTGTTGTAATACTTTATGAAACAAAACTTGGCAGAAAAAAATGTGGTTAGATATCATAATATGAATCACTACCTGATGATGAAAAGTCAATATTGGCAGACTTTCATTTTGTGTGCTGACTAGATATCTTTCAGATTACTTACCAAAATATTGTTAGGGCCTATAAGCTTTCTAATCAGACGACACCTGCGACGATCATCTTCAATATCTGCACCCACTTTTGCTTTAAATCTAAAAGAAGTAGCAAAAACCATTCTGTCATTTCTGCATTTCTTTTCTTGTTCTCTTATTAGCAATTAATGGAAGACAGTAACCAACACCAACACACAAACCACAGTCCAATGCTGCATTTAATTCAGTGCAATACCACTTTTTATTCCTCTCATTTGTCAGTTCTTTATTCTCTAACCCTAATTATTTTCAAGGATTAGTTATCTCTTACCAATAGATTATATGCAGAGCTTATGTATAAATGTATACTAATTATAAGCATGTTTTATTTTTATGGGCATGTTTTAATCTTGCTCGAGTTCATTTGGATGCACTTTGAATGTAATCATGCTTCAGCTACAAGTATATTCCTTTCTGATTTAGAGAGGATTAATGTAAGTTGAGTGTGTTGCAGAGCCGGTGCTAGAGGGATGCGAGGCCTTTGGAAATCAGCACAACATATGTATAGCAGGTCTCGTATCGACGGTGCACTTGTTAGCACGGGGCCCCCATCAGGCAGGGGGCCTTGGGCGGTCCCTCCTGATCACCCTGCCTAGCGCTGGCTCTGTGTGCTGTATCTACCATTAGTGGATGCTTTAGTTACACAATGGATAACTACAGCTGTTTATTGGTCATTTACCTTGTGAATCCTTCTTCCAGTGCTTCTCTACAAAGCTGAAAAACATAAATCACAATTATAAGAACTATTTACATTGTAAAAAATATTCAGGAAATTTTCAAGTAAATTTATTTTCTGCACAAACAAACCTGTTCTTTGTTACATCTTTTTGTTTTGACAGTTAAGCAATGATGATCAAAATCTGTTTCCTTACCCGTTCAATTTTTTCATCTTCATAACCAAGCCATCCACATGATGTTGTGTAGCAAGGATACCCTTTTGCTAACATTTCTGCTTCTGAAAAGGGACACAGGCATATGTATGCAATTCATGAAAACATCATATATCTAAAGCTATATATCTGAACTGTAAGTACTAATGGTTTTACACTGCGTTATACCAACATTAAAGATATCCAAACCCTGCTGTGTCTAGCAGAGGACAGGCAGTAACCAAGATGTCTTCATCATGTCACCCCTAAGATAAACATGTTATGCATTAATGCATGTTGATTACTAAATAAGCATCACTGTGTAGTTATGCATGTCATATTTACCTCTTTCTTGTTTTCCAGCCTGAGACTTTTTCAACATTTCTGAAAGACAGGTCATACACTGTCAAATTTTCACATTTATAATGTCAAATAAACATACACTGCAATATTAAGTGCAAAAATATTTTGCATACTTTGAAGAAATCAATGTTCACATACTTTGAAATCCTTTATACTTGCTGCTTAGCTGATTCACTTTTAGAACTGACATCTTAAAGGTAACAAAATGTGAGCTGGTTAAAAAGTATATTTGATTAGAGAAAGTTTGTAGTCAATATTTTACCTATAGCTTCCTCAGGAGTGAGAACATCATGCCTGAAAAAACAAGCACATTTTATAATATAAACAAGAATAAACAGAACATTTTGAAATAATGCTTCGTATATGAAGTTATGTTTTGAAATGATAGGGAATCTATGCTTGTGTCCAAGGGAGATTATACACAGTTGCAGCTGCCCCTACATTAATCTCATTCTCACCTGTACACACCAACCGTTCATCCCTACAGATAGCTTGTGTGATGTGCAAACCTTTTTGTGGTTTCTTCTTGCTTGGTTACTTTCATTGTATTAAAAATGGATTTTTTTCCCTATCAAACCAACTCACATGTAACGAAAGTCTATTGTTGACACCAGCTTCTCTGGTTCCTGACCGAAAGAAAAGGTAAAGTTTTGGACTCCAGCATGAAAAACTTCATATTTTTATTTTGAGATACTAGATTTATCATTGTCACTGGGAAAATGTACAGCTTATGTTTTTTTTCAGCAGCTTAAAATTAAGTACAGTTTGCTATTATCAAAAATGTAGTTCCTATTTTCAGTGCAACAATTTCTACTAAAATTTTTTTAAAATTTGAATTATTAATATGACCTTACTTTATTTGTCTGCTCAGGTTGTAGTTAACTTACCATATCAGCTAATAATTTCCACAGTGGCTGAAATACAAAGAGAACATATCCTTTAAAGATGTATATTTGAAATGTGTATAGGATATTTGAGCTTTTAATTTGCTTTGCTTTTGGTAACAGTAATTATTATAGATAAAAAGCAGCAAAATTACCATCTAACAACATAACGCAGATACTGTATTACTGGTAAGAATCTATATTCTGCTTCCTCAAAATTTTCTGTCTTACCTTCTCTTCAATTTTGGCCCACAAATCCCACAGTGCATTAATGACAGCTGCCACTGCCAAATGCATTACACCTTTCTCTGGACCCAGCTGGAAACATGAGACAAATTTCACACAAATCAAATCTAAATTATTTACCACTTCCCTGATCACATAAATTTAGTCAATTTTTTTTTTATTTTGTGTGTTGGGGGTGGGTGGAGGAAGGAAAATGTTGGCAGTAGTCTACAATACAAAGAGCAGAAAGTCTACAAACACTTTTAAAAGTGAAACTTATTGCAAGTATATCCAAAAATAGGAAAAAAATACAAGTAATTTTCTTACCCATCTCATCTGGTCCTCACTGGTCAGAGTTTGCCAGAATTTTCCAAAATCACTGTAGATCTCATCCAGTTTCTGCCCCACCACCATCTTGCTAAGAACCCTCACTGCATGACACACTGCAGTAAGCACAATTTCTGAGCAACCATGTCTGCATACAAAGAATGTCATTATGGCTAGTGTTCCTTTTAAAATTTTATTTCTAATGTTTGCATTCCCTTTGAATGTTTATTTCATTAAAGAATGTGAAAATCTTTTACAGCATACCTATTTCATTGCCTTTGCCCACAGTAAAGGTTATACCATGGCCTTCAACACCAGGCGCATCTGTGGTAAGTACGACGTAGGGACATGAATAGTCTGGTGCCTTGTTCTGTTGATAATTATAAAACATGCAGAGTCATTAACACAATTTTTCCCCATGTCTTACTTCCTTTTTTTAAAAAAAGGTAAATAATGATCCAATGTGTTTGTTTTGCTGACTCCTCTTTGCCTTGTATTTCTATCACTGGGGATTTGCCTTGTATTTCTATCACTGGGGATTAGCATCAAGCAATAAACTTACCGCAGTGGCCCATTTAAAAAAAGAACCACATTATGGAATGAAGCAATAATGTCATGAAAATACCTGATGTTCTCAGTATTGCAGTTAATACATACAGTTAAGTACCTCAACTAGGTGTTAACTTGTGTGCGCGGTAGCCTACAGCTAAGTGCTAGTTCAATGTTTCAGACTTAAGAGCAACATCAAACTTTCAGTATGTGATGGCTTTGCCGTGGATTACTTTTAATGGGTTTTAGATTACACCAACATTATGTTAAGACAATTTTTTGAACTGGTGGAAGCTAGGTAAGCGGAAATGAGGATAGAGGGTGAAGAATGTACAAGCATGCATATCTCTGTGGTCTAAGTGCAGAGGGCGTTTTCAATATCGCGACATCCAATCAAACATTGTAATGATGAAAGATTAGTTCGTTTTCAATACCATGGCATCCGATCCGTCCCTCTCCAGCGAGGTGGGAAAGCGAACATCCTGCACACTGCACGCTGTGATCACCGTGGGTGCCATGCTGCACAGAGTTTCTGTCAGGTACGAGTGTGGGTGAGAGAGAATGGCACGACTGTACTGAAAGTCCAGTTCCAAACGGTCATCGCTCGCGTTATCTAGAGTCTAGACTATGAACGCCCCACGGCGGACAACCGTCGCATATTCATTTGTAGGTCAAGGCTGTGGTTGCGCGTGGTAAGCGTTCGACGTGTGTGAGGCTACGTACGGTGGTAACAACAAGTGTAAGCGAGGGCTCTGTTTGGTAAATATATTTTCCTTGTGAGCTCCCATATCGTACTGCACAAGACCTCGACTCAAAAAAACAAAAACAAAAAAAGTCAAAAGATTTAAAGTTATGATTATTTGAGTTTCGATGATCATGACAATTTAATTACTTCATCAGTAGAAGTTATGATTATATGAGTTTCGATGATCATGACAATTTAATTACTTCATCAGTAGAAGATTGAACTTACACATATTGCTCACGCTTGTCATGCAGGTATGAATATAATAAAGGTCCGTGGTGGTGACAGTAATAAAGCCCCTTTCATCATCAGTACAATGTATACATATGTGCCCTCTACGGCTCTACCGTCATACTGCCGACCTATAGCTTCTGCGGGTGAGTGCATGCTTATTTGTGGTGTGGCCATCGATTATGTATAAATTGCGGCCCTTCTTATTTTTAACACGTGACTGCACAGGTGGTAATTGCTGTGGACGAGAGAAGCTTTCTCTTATAGCGCGAGGCGTTCGATCGTACACTAAAAACGACGTGGGGTGACTGCATGTTTGGAACAGGATCACACACACACACACACAAATAAACAGTAGCAGGTTGCAAAATACTGCATGATCGACTTACGCACAATCCATGAGCCATAACCTGTATCACTGGCTTCCCCCAGTGCCCACGGAGACTGGGAGGCACGTGTAGGAAAAGAATGACATGACCATATATGACTATGAGCCTTAATTGAAACATGTAATTGTACGTGCGACGCAAGCGAGATGTTTTCAACAGGTGCATGACGTCGACCACTCGCGGTCACCAAGTACAGGCGGTTATTTCCCTGCTTGTCTGCGTGTATCTTTTCTTTGTGTTGAATCAGAGACTGAATAACTCCTCATGTGAAGATATGATTGTAGTCTCTGTGTGAACACGTCCGTGTTATTCAATGCCCCACTTTTACCCCATTAATATTTCATGAAGGTCGATGCTAGACAACTTTTCTGCAAAATCGTGTTTTACTTTATCTTAATCTAAAAATAAGTATATTTGCCATAGTCATGATAAACTTTTAAAGACGTTCGAAGACGAATTATCACATGATCTTACGTACGTGCATTATGCGTTAAAACAAAGCATGTAGATCGTCTGTAACTTCCTTCCCGGATATCCTTCATCTGTGACTTCAGCGGCAAGCATCCGTTAAACAGCGATTCGGCTTGTTTACAGATTTTTCCAGATTTTTCAGATACCGATTGATATTTCGACGAGCTTCATGCTAAAGTGTTAACTGTTAATGTCGTTACAGTGTTAATTAACTGTTCGCATTTTAATTGAAGCATTCAGATCAGTTGCTGAAGCACACACCCTCATCATGCCGAATACGAGAGGAAATGCCTACGATGCAGCTTTCATGTTGTATATATTTGCGGTTTATAAACCAGTACGGCTTTTTGTGAAAAAAAACCACTTTTTTTTAATTTAGTGGGTGCGGCTTACAGACAGGTGCGCTCAATAGACTGAAATTTAAAGTAATTCCTAGGGTCCGAGCCTGAAGGACCTTTTTGAGGTCTCGTCAATTTTACATCGTATATACGGGCTGTAAAACGCTATACCCCTTGTCACCGCTACAACGAGAATCAGAAAGGCCATTTTATCGGGCAAAGTTCCAGAGTTCCCCAAAGTATCAATGTATTGGCAAACAAGTTAGAACTTTGCGTGTTGACCAAAGTTCTAATTAATGTCCCGAATGTTCGCTTTATTCTCATATAAGGGAGACCAAGTAGCACCCGTCCTTGTGAGGGGGAAAAGGGAAGGGGAGATTGAGAGCAGTTATGCAGTGTGAAGTGTTTGCATGTCAAGTTTATCTCGGTCTTAAATACTTTAATGATGTGCTCCACCGCTCCCCTCTTGATCCCCGTGAGTTTATAAACCAGGAGGTGGCCGGTCATATTGATATGCTGCCTCTTGATCTTTACTTAACTGGGTTTGGCGACGTGAAGAGTCAGTTTTCCACTAGGGAACTCGCAGAGCTTGAGAAGGGTTTTTCAGTTTACACACTGAACGAAAAAAAGCAGCAGTTAGGGAAGTTCTAGAATCAGAATTCCCAGTCTCTATATGTTTTATTGGAATATGATCTTGTGAACGCCAGTAATTCTGACAGGAGTAATAATGTCGGTGAAGCAAGAAGTCTTTATTAAGTCTTACAGGGAGTTGCAGCCCCGAGGGGACTTACATAAGCCTGAGCCGGACAGCCTTAGACACACCCAGGTAAGGTTTTCCTTCAGCACGCACTAATTACAGGCGCTCACGTGCGTTATGCTTAACAAGTCCATGTAAAAGAAACATACTCGCATATGTACAATACAAGTAGGGGAATATAGGATTATACGTGGATTGAGATATAGTACAGCCTGGTCAGTACGTGGTCGCGGCAATGGTGAGTACACCGTCGGTTTGTAGTATTTTACAGGCTGGGAGTACATTACGCGATTAGGGGTACATGCTGGGGAGTACCTAATGTTGCTGACTGCACTGTACTCACTACTAGAAAATACATCTTCGCGGTTTGTTTTATTGTACAGACTTCCCGGCGACTCAGTGTCAGTTCCGAGTCTTTGCTGGACAGAGAGGGGTTGTGTGGCGTGCACCAAGCGGATCAGCATAGCCAAAGAAAGGAGGTAGAAGATGACCTTGAAACTCTCCTTGACACATCTGGTCAGTCTCATTGTGACCTCAACCATTGCGGCGCGCGGTAAAACTGTCTTTAGGATTTGAAGAATGGCTCCAGCAGTTTTTTTCTTTTTTGTTCTTATCCTGTAACGATTGAAACGATATTTAGTATCGACTTTCAATTGTTTCAAAGCAGCTCTTTTTATTAAAAAGAATTTTTCTACTGGCTTTCATTAGTTTCCTTTCACAAAATCCTTCCTTTCTTTCCTTTCTCTGTGTGTGTGTGTGTGTGTGTGTGTGTGTGTGTGTGTGTTTCCTCTTCTTTTTAATGATTGTAGTTTTAGGAGCGATACATCATAAATAGCATTTAAGCTCACACTCTCGTCCAAGCAGACATGCAGTTGGTAATTATTTCTGTGAATTTGGGTCACATTATTTGTGTAACGGGTGTGCTCTTGATAATTAATAAGAGAAAGAACAAATAAACAAACAAACAATAAAAGGGACCAAGCGCAAATCCCCGTGTTGAGGCGAGCTCCATGCCCGCTCACCTCGTATACTTTACGTTACCAGACAAGACGTTATGCCCGATGTAATCATTTTCACAGCACACACCATGTTCACATTCAGAGTCGATGCCGCCGTACGACGTGACGGGCAAAACAACGTACGAACGCGCGTGCATCAAGGTCGGCGTCACGCCCGCACGATGCCTGCTGCGGAAACTGGACAAGGCGCGTGCTCTTGACCTACAGCACTATGGCTTTGGACCCCGCAGTATCATACCAGTGACCATGGCATTGATGGTATGTGTGCTCTTCGATTAGGGACTTTTTCCCAAACCTGTCTATCCTCTTTCGTAGTTAGTTTATTATTATTAATAATAATAATGAAGATTTGTATAGCGCATATTCACACTCATAGAGAGCATGCTCTTAGCGTTTCATTCATTTCATTTATTTATAAGCCCAGGGGGCATTTTTAGCCATGACTTCCTATAATAACAATCACACAACAACACAATCCCACAATAACAATATCAGTTAGTTCAAGAATATATTGAATTTATCAAGAATGCGAGGACATATGAACAGGTGCTGTCACAAGCGAGAGAGAAAAAAACAACTTACCCACCGAAACTTGCCCTTTATTGCTCAGTCAGTTAGACCTACCATATACTACTATGTCAGTCACTCAAGCCAAAGTTTTTCTTCAAAACCGAAATTAAATTGGAATCAGTGTCATTGACTTCCTTGAACTCATGACCTAGTAGATAAGTCAGAAAAATAAATAAAAGTTACCAGATTCAAAGTGCTTAAAGAGCTGATAACAGCCTCAACTGAAAAACTATTGGCATGGCTGATAAGAGTAGAAACTTAAATTATATACCAATATATATATATATATATATATCAGAACATAACCACGATGAAACAAGCGACAGCTCGTAAAGGTGAGTTCTCTTACCTTAATGTACTATAATGTTTGTTTATATTTTTTATTTTTAATGTCTAACAGTCTAACACCTTGAAAACTATATAACTGCTGACCTCATATGAAAGAACATGCAATACTGGAGCATAACCAATATAAGTCGATTACTAGCAGTGAGCTATAAAACCTTTATAAGTTGATCTAAGTTGCCTGTGACATTGTCCTTAATTGTTTTGTGTGTAACTCTTGTACTTACACTAGGTTTCTGATTGCTGTGGGAAACATTTTATGTTCCTAATGGAAAAAGATAATATATACTTTGCTCTACAAATTTAAGAAGAATTTGAAGCGCAAAAAATTAATTTCACTGCTTGCAAGTCATTTTTTAATCCCGGGAATATTTTTTTATAAAGGATACAAAACTGTAATGCTTACAATAAATAAGTATGCTGGGCAGAGAGTCCTAATGCTTGTAATAAATCATGAAAGTGAACAGATATGTCATTTGTGCAACAGACGACATTACAAATTCGTCATGTGTTGGTACGTCTTGTAATGTCAGCATAACCATTGAAAGTTAGAGACTTCATATGAATTACAAACGAAAGTCTCAGATGCTTCTTGTATGTAGCAAATGAAGGTCTTAAACATGTCATGTGTGAAACAGATGAAAACCACAAGTGTCACCTGTGTGTAACAAATGAAAGTCTCAAATCAGTGGCGTAGGAAACAGGGGGACAAGGGGTGGGGGCTGCCCCCCCTCAAAAAAAGATACTGAGAAGGCAAGAATGTGAACGTCGTTCACTGTCATCACGGAGTTTGTACCCCCCCCCCCACCTTTTTCCCGAAAGCCGATGTCATGTGGTAACCTTGGAAGGGGAGTAATATCACTCACATTGTTGAAGGTCTAGTGTGGCTTGTTGACAAACCAGAGACCACTTATGCAAGAAAGGGGGGCGTATGTGCCAGTGTAGAGGTGTTGTATGGGGTAGACAGCAAGCCAACCGCGACCAGCTGGCTAGCAAGAGACGAGTCAGCACTGTCTACTGTCGCCGTGGAAACCAGAGGACTTCGTGACCGATCCGTGATATGTAAACGTTCGACACCAAGGCCGACAGAAGTACTTTTTTTTTCAAAGAGAGGGGAACGCCTACTGCGTTCGCCCGTGAGAGCCGAGAGAGACTTTGCATGAAGGCGGTGTTCGTTCGTCGGCTGTACGTGGCATTGCAGTCGTCGAAGAAACCTCTTGTATGTCCCTGGACCGGGACAGAGCTCGAATCTGTGTCGCCGGGAGAGCAGTCGTCGTTCTCTGACTTGGTTGGCGGAAAGTGACGACGGACAGTCGGACGAGCACTTCGAGGAGAAAGTCATCGGCGTGTCGTGACTGTCGACTGGAGTACGGCGTTTCACTGGGAAGAGTCACGTGAACATTGGGAAATTGCACCCCACCCTCCGGACGTCAGAAAGTGTAACCATATTTTTTTCACTTCACCACAAACGTGGATCCTCAAAGAGAGAATGGCAGTACGAGAACAGCTGTAACAACTGAGAGCGACGTTGAAGAGTGAATGGTAGTTTTGACGGTTAACGGGAATTAACAGCACTGTAATTTCGAAATAATAAATCTTTATTGTTGTACGTTAAGTCACGCGTCGTTAAGTCCTTTGTTAGGGGAAGAGGAGGAGGCTCGTGAGCTGTGTAGTGGAACTTAAGAGCGACTGACCTGTGATTATTGCGCATATTGTCTCCCTGCAAGATCATGTTGACTTGGACAACAGGAGTTAGACCCACGGGCCCGGTTCCCGTGGACAGTGTTCGCGTTTGTCGTAAAACGCAGGACCGTTGTAACAGCCAAAACATTTTCGTACGCTACTGTAAATGCTTCATATATGTAGCAAATGATGTCATGTGCGTAACTAATGAAGGTCTTAGACATGTCATGTGTGTAACAAATGAAAGGCCTAGAGATGACGACGTGTTGCAGATCAACAGACGTATCACCGAGATCAACCTTCGAGGCAACTGCCTGGGCGCCAGTGGCATGGCCTACATTCAAACAATGATGGAGGACAACAACACGATAATTCATATTGTACGTCCGCAACAATTGCTTTTGTTTTATTTTTACGCATAACCAACCTAATGCATAAAACCTTCGATTTAAATGTCGACTAATTTGTACGTGACTTCGCATCAAGGTGGAAAAACAGGGCAATACTGAGTGGCCCATCCTGGTTACGACTGGAATTGATGTCGTGTATTAAGGGAAATATACATTTATTTGACACAGTGTCCATTAACAGGATTAACATGGTCGTCGTCAAATTAAAATGTTTTATTGCTCGTAAACAGAGAACGTCTCTCTGGTAGGTCTTTGGTTAGTAAGACGCATATTTTTTTCTGATTTGGTAAAGTTTAGTTCAAGATTCTTTGTCCCTGTATCTGGATGAATACACCCCTTAAGTTCTCGAGATACACGCCTGCCCACATCACCCCGCACATAAAAGGGTCAGCATCATGACGTCACGTTTGTACACAGATAGGTGTAATGAATATATGGCCCCAATTTTTCCATTGGTCTTAACAGATCGAGGTCTTGACACCGCACATTTTCGTATGTAAAATCCTTATTGTCTGGGTAAATAAAAACTATAGTATATGAAACAACTCGTTATATTCGCCATTTTAGTCTTATATGCTCCAATATAGTACTGCAAATATTTGTCGGTAACTAGTCGCCGTGCTGTGTCAGCAGAACCTGGCCACCAACAACCTACAGTCGAAGGGTGCTACGCACATCGCCAGCATGCTCAGCACCAACAAAACACTTCGTGTCCTTGACATTTCAGGTCAGCCTTGCTGCTGCAATTGTCATGATTGATAACATCCTTTATCTGTGGGTGTAGGCAGTCACCATGCTGGAAAAGACAGGCCAGATAAAGCAAGAGGTTTCATTCCTGTCAGAATAAATTGCAGTACGGAAAAAAGGCATGGCATACCCTACAAGCAAAATAAACGAAAAAACTATGCTATCTTTTTCTTTCTTTCTCTCACATTCTCTGAGTTCACTTACGTATGCGCGTATGTGTCCATTGTGTGTGTGTGTGTGAGAGAGAGAGAGAGAAACAGTGTGCAACAGATTGTTATTTCAAGGCAAGCAATATCCACTCTCGACCTTATCAAACGTCTAATTTTGCACGATCGGTTATCCTAGCTCGTAATTCATGGAAGGGTCACCTTCCTGTCCCCCACCCCATTCTTAAAAAATATCCTAGCCCTAAGGAAGCCTTGCTTCTCTAAGTGACATTTTGTAAATCAAGCAAATTGTACCAAGCAAATAAACAACATAGTTAAAGTCTTTTACTTCTGCGCTACATGCAGTATTCCCAGTGAGATGAAAATTGTGACTTTTTCTAGCCTTTCACTGTCTGCGTTGTGATTATATGTTCTTGAGAAATTGTAAAGGTACTTTGGCAGTGAACAGCCTCTGGTCTGACCTGATTTAAAGGAAACTAAAATTCTGTCATCCATATTCTTCCAAGAGCTAACGGTCTTATCGTCCGTTGTAATCTCGTCACCTCAGATTTCTCTTCTCATCCAGTGATTTTTATGAATGAATAAGCAAACAGTCTTTTCAAATGATAATGCTAACATCAGTTCATCATGCTTCTCCGTTAGTTCACACGCTTAATATGCTGCATATTAAGACCGATGTTGTTTAAACCCAGAAAATGGCTTTGTGGATGCTGACGCTGTCTGCCTTGCCAAAGCTATAGAGGTGAGGCATTATGGATTGCCGGAAGACTAAATCGTCTTTGTGCGATGAATGATCAGATGACAGGGTCTGATGAAAATGCATTGATGGTGGAGAGAGAGAGAGAGACAGCAGACAAGAGTGGATGGTGCGTGCCTGTTTATTAATTATTGTGCATATGAAAGAAAGAAAAATGGGGGAGGGGGTAACTCTAGAAGCAGGCAGAGATGAAAGCATAAATGGCAGCCAAGAGAACTACTTCAATGGACACTGATTACGATCTAATCACACTTTGACCTGTGTGCAGAACCACTCTCGTCTGACTGTTCTCAACCTAAGTCGCAACGCCTTTGGTGATCCCTCAGCCTCATGCTTCTCACATATGATTGGTATGTAGTACACAGCCCGCCTTGCTGAGAGATAGCAGTGTTATTTTGATTCTCCGATTCTGTCCCAAACAGAGACAGCTACGTCAACCAAAAATCTTTGAAATGTTTATTGTGAATTAAACATTTACACGTACTCACTGACAAAATGAATCTTTGGCACAAAAGATGGTCCAAGCGGTTACAATAAAGAGTCGGTACGTTGATTGTTCACCCCACTGCTTTGTGCTAAAAATAGTAGATGCTCATGTTCTGATAGCATTGCCAAATGATGGGCATTTTAAAAATTAAAACACATTAAAAGAAGCAAGAGCGTACAAGTCCTCAGCTGATACGAGAAAAGTGGGTTACCAATTAAAGCAGGGACTACGATTGCTTCATTAGAAAAGGACAAAAGTTTAACCTCTCAAGTTTATCACTTTATCTCCGGATTTTCGAAAACTTCAGTTGAAGTTAGATGAAACAACTGAATCGCATTTTTTTGCTGCTACACCAAAAAAAAAAAAAAAAACGCTCTTCTTGGTTGACTTGGTGCAACAGCTTTATATACTGTTTGCTGCATGCGTGGACTTTTTCTTTCAACTGTCATTCTTATGTGACGGTATTGATCATAACCAGTAAAACGGTAGGTGACAAACAGTAAATGATCAATTAAGGGGATCGAGGCTCCGCCTAGAGTGTAAGCCAAATGATAACTTAAACACAGCTGAATAATGACGTCCTCTCGAGCCAGCAGAGAAAACGGCGAGACACGGGGGTTTAACTGGGGTCTAAGGAAGATAGGCCCTACATTTTTATAGCCCTGTGTTGTATAAACGCTGATTACTTGGTTATTTCCCTCGGCTTTTTTGGATAGTTTAACTGAATTATTTCTGGTAAGTTTTGGCGTAAAAAAGCAGCAACTGTTGAATATTTCTAAAATGTTAATTTCGTTCCGTTGGTCTGTGACAAATACCAAAGAAATCTCAATCACGTTTCGTCTTCACATCATCTTTTCAGAACATTGCAATAAGGGTGCATAATGCAAACTAAATCGCTTAGCTAACGCAGATTCTGTGCCTGTCATTTTTCATACCCGTCGATAACTAGAGAAATATCCAATTTGTTACAAGGAAGTTCTGTTTTATCAAGCTATGGACTCAGATGCCAATCATCTATGATCGAACGTTACAATTTATCAAGGCATCGTCACTACATGAATATTTTGCAGCAGAAAATGGTGTCTTGGAGGACTTGAATTTAAGCTGGAACCACTTCCGAGTGAAAGGTGCACAAGAGCTAGGAGATGGGCTAGCAGTAAGTTAAGCATTTAAACACGTTATAATGAGAAGGTGTTTGTCAATGCATAATTCAATGTTTCATTAAAATCAATAATTTTGTGGCAGATGTTCCGTTTTAGAAGTCAAGTCAGCACAACCTTCAAGCATCCTTTAGCAGCGCACAGGGTGAAATGACACTTTTTTACAAACTGAAAAAAGAGACTAGGTTGGGGGAGGGGCTTGATTGAAGATTAGGGCTAGGGCTAGGGGTTGGGTTAGGGTTACATACTTTTTCTGTTTTAGGGTGTACGTCATGGTGTCCATAACAGTCTATGTTGAGGCTTCCCAAAGTAAATTCCTTGTGCAAGCGCCAGATGGATCTTAACTGCAGGAAACACGTGCAGTCACACTGCATGGCAACAACTATAGCCAGCTAAAAATGATTCTAAAATTAATAGTTTAGATTACTGGTATGTTTTATCATTCACCTGGCATAACTGTGCACCTGGCCTAATAATGCAAACACACACTTAATAAAACAGTTACACTGAATAGGAAAGAACATTCAATTTATAGTTACACAAAAAAACTGAATAAACATGTGCATGTTATCATACACACTTGCACCACTAGTACACACATATAGGCATGTGCACACACACACATACATACATATGACCACATGAGCTTACATGTAGCTGTAAATTACCATGTAGGTTCTTGCTCAGGAAAATGAATCGCTGAAATCGCTCAATTTGAGTTGGAATGGTGCTGAGGACGAGGGCATGATAGCTGTGGGGAGGGCACTGAGCCAGAACAGCACACTACAGCACATCGACCTCACCTCCAACCGCATATCTTCAAAAGGCTTCCTGGCACTGCTCAAAGTGCTGCCTCATAATGAGGGCCTCAAGAGCATTAGGGTATGCATGGAGATAACATATGTCATGAGGAAAACCAAATGGAAATATTGCAATATTGCACTTATCTTTTTTCACACTATAGAACACACTATTACAAATAATATTGTTACATAGGTTGACTATTTACCGTTAAAAATTTCTTGCACATCTCAGAGTTAAAGTACTTTTGGGGGTTTATATGTTCTACCAAACTACAAAGAGTTCATTGTTACTAAGCTAGATCTAGATGTGGATCTTGGTTGTTTAAACTAGTTTGTCTTTCAGCTATTTTATGCACAAGAGCTTGTAGACTTTTTTCTGGTAGAAGAGGGTTTCAGGAGCGGCAGAATCCGAAAGTATCTTTAAAATTTACTGGACTCTTATCATTCTGTCAGCAGGTTGGGAAGAACAATATTTCGACCGCAGGAGCAAAGGCTGCTGTAGCTTTCTTAAAGACAATAAGCAACCTTGCTTTACAGTTACTTGATCTTTCAGTAAGTCTTTTGTTTCTTGTGAAAATTGTTAATACTAAGCTTTTGCACCATTGAATTTGATGCTGTATACTTCACTCACTTTCTTCCTACACATTTCACACATTCATCAATATTTTTAGCTATTTTAAACATGACTGCTTTTTTCTGTATTTATATATGTGCATATATATATATAGGACATCATCCTGAACAGTTCTATCAAACCCCTGCTAGAAGAGTTGAAGCAGATGCACCCAGAACTGCAGATAGCATATGGCTACACAGATTCCTACGGCAAACACAAAATGCGCTCATATGACATGGTGGCTGAAGCCCTCAGCACTATGCAGTCATTCTGTCAGGAGAATAAAATCCAGCTGGTGGAGATGTTTGCCAGATTTGATGCCGATGGTAGCACAAGCCTTACTAAGGAGGAGTTTAATGAAGGTCTTAAGGTAAGAAGACTTAAGTACAGGGAAATATTAACAATAATTAGTGTTAATAAAATAAACAGTTTTCTTCGTGGTCTTTGAAGCAGTGTGTGATGCTTATTTGGGTTTTTGTTTTAGGTCACAGTGGGAGGATAGTTTTCAGTTCAGGTACATACTCAATCTCTTATTCAGTCTCTCTCCTTCTCCTTTGTCTGAGTTTTAAAGAACTGATTACATTCATCAGGAAGCCAAAATCCCACTGACAACGCAACATGTAGACAAGCTGATTGAGGAACTTGATAAAGATGGAGATAAGGAGATTGATTTCAGGTAACCAGTCAGATCTTACTATCTCTTCAGTTCAAAATATTGCCAGTTGTTTCATAGTGCTGTATGTTAGATCACAAGAAAACTACTTCCCTAGACCATAATCTTAGAAGCAGTACACACATTTAAGACAGAGATCCATCTGTAACTGATCGATGATTGGGATTAATATACTATAAATGGTACATTTTCAGAATTCATGTCAAAAGTTGCATGCATATTGATTTTAATGCTTATGTACGGCAGTGAACTTGTGATTGGAGCAGGACAAAAGTCAGAAAGAAAAGCCAAGAAGTCGACCATGAAACTGTAGTTACCAGCTTATTGACAATCAGCTACAGTTTTTGTTTAGAGAGACAGCCAAAGCAAAGACAAAATCTGAGGTAAACAATTATATATTTATATATTTGATCACATCTTTTTCCTTGTTACATTTTCTTCTTATCAGGGTGACCTTTATTATGGACACAGTACTTTCCTCACTATTTAATCCTGTCGTTTTATTTCTGAATGCTTCTTAAAAACTGATGCTATTAGATGAAGTTAAGTGTTAAAAAACCTTGACATCATATGTAGCATCTATTAATTATCCCTTAAGGACTTCCCATCAGTGCTAAAGCTGAAGATGTGTTAAATTTACAAGAAGCAGTTTGAGGATAAACAGACCTGCATCTTAAGGTCTTGCAGGGTTGCTTGACTGTAAAGATTGAAAAGATCAAAGAATTAGGTGAAAGTTGTATAGTTTAGGGTGTTTTGCAGGCCATGAATGTTTGTAGAAATAACTCACTTGTGGTTAAACTAAGTTTTTAGATGATTATTCTGCATAACCTCAGTATATGTACTAAGTGAGATAAATATTGCCCAGTTTTGTTGTGTTTTCTGCTATGAATGCTGATTTGTGCATTATATGTGGAAATATATATTATTACATCACATTTTACATCCTAAAGCATTTTGCAGTTTTTTTAAAATACCCCCTACTTTGTTGCTAAAACATATTCTTTACACTTCTGTGCTGCAAAATTTAATTCAGCATTGATCCAGAACAGAACAATTATTTTAAGTGTGTATAGCTAATTATTTTCTGTACGTCATCTACCTACCAACCCACATTACACAAAATAACATCAATTCTTAGCTGTCAATTTACACAGTGGTACTGGCACGAAAGCAGCAAAGCTTATTATGCTGGAATGAAAACATGGCATCAAACCAAAATAAGACTATCAATCTCACCTTTTTTGTCATGGCAAAAGGTAAATAAATAATGAATGTACACAAATGAAGCAAGCTGCAAATACAGATCTAATTCTGTGTAATATCCTAATGAATTTCTACAATGTCTACACTGATTCACTTGATGTATACCCACATTAAAAAAGCCGAATAACCATTACAAATGTTCCCCTAGCCTTCGTAATCATTATAAACATGTCTAAGAATAGTAAACTTAAAATAGTAAATCTCTTGAAAAGGCTATGAATGTAAAAGACATGACAAATGTAAGAGAATTCACTGAGCTCAACCAAGCGACATATTTGATCCATCACATTATTTACCAACACAGCAGCACTTATCAAATCTATATGATTATTTAAAACACCCATCCACAAACACATAAACTACTAGGAGAATAACAATTTCAACCCATTTGTATAAGCTATATATGAAGCGCCCACCTACCTTGCTATAGGCAAGCTTGCTCTCTCTCTTTCTCTCTCACACACACAAAATATGTGCATTGCACATTACAACCTGAGCTAGAGTAACACAGCTGACATAGACTAGAAACTGTGTTTTCTACAAAAGAGAAGATGCAATATCATCTGAGGGAGGGGAACTCTTAAAAAAATGAACTGACATTGCACAAGGATGTTTGCTAGATTACACTTTTCCACTTGGTCTATGGGTTCTAGTATTTCAAAGATTACAATAAAACAACAAAGCACCAACAAAACCTGTGATTACTATAAGTCATGCACTTTTGTAATGCAGGTTAAAGTAATGAACCAGCCAATATTAAAGGTATTTGTGTCAAAGTAGCGATAAAGCTTTGTGTCAAGAAGTAATATTTTTACACATCACATGATGATAATGATGCAAACAAAAATAAAACTGCTCAAAGTAGCACAAATATAGTTGGCCCTCAGTATTCATGGGCTTCACTTTTATGGTTTTGATTATTTATGGGTTTGCCATCAACAATAGGAATTGTTAAAAATGTGGTCTACTGCTGAAAATTGTAGCTAACGTGTGTAGACTAGAAAATGCAAAGGAAACTTTTAAAGGTTTAAAGAAATCAATGTATAAGACATATGAATTAGTGATCTCTTTTAATTATTTACTAGCATAAAGAGATTCGCAAATTTATCATATAAAATTAAATTTTGCAAAGTTTCAGTGCACTAAAGAACTGCATACTTCACTACCTGGGTATGTCATGCTCTTTGTCTTGTTACCAGCCAGCCTCAGTCTAGTACAATACAGTAGTGTGTATTTTTTTTTTTTTTTTTGTCTGACAAAGTTACAGTCAAGAGGCACCAAGGGTTATTTTCAGCATTAATTACACTCACAGGGAGGTCATACATATAAACCCTTCTAATACCGAGGGCTGACTGTACTAACAAATTAAATTATACAAAAAAATAATTTTAAACAAATTTCAGAAACATCAACAGATGCAAATTCCAAAAATAAGTCTGTACTAACAAAAAATAAATCATATTAAAACATTTAAAACAAATTTCAGAAACAGTAAATGATAAAAATTCCATAAATATTTTTTTTTTTGTCTTTAAATCTGAAATAGTTAAGATGAATATAATGTAAATATTGGTATTGAAAATTGAAACATAAATGAAATGAATAGTTGCTGGCAGTAAGTAGCTGAGATCTCTAAAGCAATTAATTTTCAATGAAAGGACTTGACGTACAGAAGAGGACAGGATAGGGAAGTAGAATCTATATATCTCAAATGGCTCACAATGATGTGGTCTTCTGTATTTGAAGATGTGTTGCCACATCTACGAAAAATGCACTCTCTCTCTCTCACACACACAGTGAGAGAAAGGAAAACAAGGGAAGCTACTTTCTTGTTTCCTGTTAAAAATGATACTTTTCTGTGATAATTCTTTTTAAGACAACTGTTGCCCATTTGTGGATGTGATGAATCTTACCATTTGAAGAAGATAAACATTCTATGTCTGCATGTTACATTAGTGCTTTGAAATACATTACAGATGCCTTAAAATTTCAGTTAATTGCTTTGGCAATTAATGCTCTTTAGAACAATATTTCAATCTTCTTGAACTCATATTCTAATGCACAGCAGTTTCACTTCTCTCATGCAGCCTTCGAATTTCTGTTTTCAATGAATAATTCATACCTCAGATAAGGAATGCACACAGATGCTCATCATAAAACATCACTAAATGCTGCAGATCTTAAACATTAAAACGAAACAAAGATGGTGCTGTTAAATTTAGTACTTTTGCATTGTACATTTAAGGGGTTTTTTTTGGTAAAAATTGCACATCATTTATCTATGCTTTTATTCCTTATAAAACATGCACACACACATTAAAATCATTTTGAAAACAGAACATTTTTTCTGGAAGATAGGCTGATGGAATGTAACTGTTTAGTCTAAATATTCTTCGTCAACATCATAAAATCATCATAAGAAAAAAACCTGAAAATTTTGTTTTGATAATGAGAATGTAAGAAGAAATTACTTTTAAACTTAAAACTTACCACTCTGCTTGCAGGAAGCATACAATGGCATAAAAGTAACAGAACAATAATTAAATCATTTGCATGCACAGACATTCGTTACAATCTTTCGATAAGTATTTTATGTTAATTTAGAAAAAAACTGAAGAATCATACAAGCATGGTATACTCTGAAAAACAATTCTGGTTGCCCAGCCATCTATTTGACTAAAATATTTTCTTCAAAGTGTGAAATAATCCTCCATGATATATTGCCAATTAAAGCCAATCAAAACACAGTACCAGCTCAAAACATTGGGTTCCTGAAACATGCGTCAATGCAATCAAAAATAAACAGATTTAACATATGGTATAAATAAATGAAATTTGAGGGAGTATGAATAGGAAAGCTCTGTGAAACCCTACAGGATCACTGTTAGTCATCAGTATTACAACCATACAACAGGGTATAGCAAAGTGGTTAGTGCTCCCAGCTGGTTTTCAGAATGTAAACATGTCAAATAATTCTTTAAAGATCACATATGTACACAGGTGGATGACTGTGCACAGTCTATAATGCTGTTTGAAAGTTATAATTAAGTGTAGTCCTTACTATAACTGCAATGTAGCTTGCATGAGCATTCATTGTTTATGCCTAGGTGAATCTGCACAACAGTTATATAATTTTGCAATGAAACACCTGTCTTTTGCAACAGAATTTTACACAATGTAACTTCTGCTTAAAAAAAGTGTACCTGCTAAAATAAGTGTATTGTTTTGAGATTAATCACCCACCATTATAGACAAAAGCTGACATGTATATGACCTTGCTTTAATTTTTGGATTATGTTAATTGACCAGGGTCAAAAATAGTCAACATAAATTTGTGATGATGACATTGTGTCTACATCCCTTGCAGTAAGGAGATAGTCCCCAGGCAGAATAAACTTCAATATCATCTTATGCACACAATCTGGCTAGACCTACCTGTATACTATGAGCCACTCATCAGACAGTTGAGCATGACTCAATCACAATTCACAACCAAAAACATCACAAAAGAAAAGATTCCATTAAAATAAAAAACATTTAACATTGCACAGTTTACTTTATGATAGTAAATGGCAGTGTATTTACTATGATGACCTAAAATGGTTAAATACCCTCTAGTCTCTAGTCTAGTTTTTTTTTCTGAATGGAGGTTTCACAAACCCCTAGAGTGCAGCAAGTGGTCACAAGGGATTCATTCCAGAAGAGGGTCTGATTAAACTAAAATTAACATTAACTTTCTTTTTTAACTTCATGTGCTGCATGATAGCACTCAGGTATCAACGGAACTTATAAAAATTAAATTCAGTCGCATCACTACGCATGTACAACAATAAAAGGCTCTCTCTACAATGAAAGCTGCTTATTGCCAAGTAAACTGCTTATGTCCTATTCTGCTGCACAGCAATGGTTCCAGCAAATTGATATAGATTACTCTATCCACAAAGTCAACATCTAAATGCTGTAGATATTATAATTATAAACCAGATGTTTTCTCAGACTTAAGTCCTTCTCTACTATGAAAATGTTGAAAATGGCTGATCTAGTCCACCTTCTTGCAGGTAAAAGATATTAAGATATGTTATTATTTTAGACCAGTGATGCAGAGAGGGTAGGTATAAAATAAGGGAGAAAGATAATCTATAAAAGGGGTGCCATAAAAGCAGTAAAGTACAGTGTACCTGAGACAAGATCTGAATGTAGTACAGCTTATCCTGGATTGAAAGAATTGTAGAAGAAGCAATGTCAAATGTCTGTAGCACATATTTAAATAACGATGGTCAAGAAATATGATTCATATACTTCAAACTTAAAAAATTTCAAAATAACATCTTGTATTCAGTGAACTTTTCTTGAGGATAATTGGTGGTCCCAAGTATGGCGGATTTTAAAACAAAATCCAGTTTATAATAAATAAATGAATCCACAGGGGCTGTCTGAATATGAACAGGAACCAATGAACATGAATTACATGCACATCTTTTTCATTTTAACATTTATCTGCTCATTAAACATCATCAAAGATCCCTCGCAAAGGCACACTTGATGATGTTCTTGAAGCACCAAAGCGAGATCCTTGTGACTGGTAACCATGGGAACCAGATTTCTCCTTGAGAGAGCGAGTGTATTCTGCAAGAGGGTCTGGACGATCTTCTGTGTAGTCAATAGGCTCTACCTGCCGTAGAAGTTCCGTACGGTCATTCTCATCAGTGCTGCGTCCTACAGGGTATTTGTCTGAAATAAAACATATATAATTATCACTAATGTATCCAGCATGTTTCCCTACAGACAAGCAAATAACAACTCTTCAAATTATTAAGATAAAACCTGAGGAAAAAATCTTCATGTAGGAAAGGTCTGTAATGCTTTTACTTTATTGTGCAAACAAAATAACAAAGTCTGATAAAGCCAAAAATCTGAAATCAGTTTTTAATATTATAGCTTAGCAGCAATTTACAATGAATAGTTATCAGGTTCTCTTATGTTTTCACTGAAATCCCCAAAAGCATGGTTTACTACAGTTTGTAAATAGGACAAATTTATATGAATTCTTCTGACCTTTTCTGTCAATGGATGACCCTCCATCTTTGTTGGCTGGTGAACCATTACCAAATCTTTCAGTCCACATCTTCCTTCTGGTGTCCCCCTCTGTCTTGCGTTCAATTTTTCGCCGTTCTGCAAGTAATTGTTTTTAAATGAAAGAATCAAAAGAATTAATCTACTAACAAAAACTAACATAAAGTTGGGAATCTTTTACATAAGTTATGCTTTTACTAATGTTCAAGAACCTGTGCTGAATTGTCTCTATTTTTATAAACATTTCTGTGAATCTTTTATTTACCTTACAAAGCATTCACATTCTGACTTCTAATTCATTATATTAAATCTTTTAATGAAAAATATTACTGTTTCCTTTGGTCTCTCATAATTTCTATTTTAATACATTATTGGCTTTTCAGAGCTAGCCAGTCTATATATGGAGTGTGTTACTGTGTATCAATCTCTCACCTCTTCTGACAAGCTCTCGTCCTTCATCTACAAGCTCTGTGGTCATATCATCGTCACCAATGAACTGTTGGAAACCAAGAAGGGAGAGCACACGGCTGCCCAAGCTGAAGTAGGTGCAGATGCACAGCAGCACAATCAAGATTGGGAAGTAGATGTTGAAGCCATCAGAAATGATTGAAATCACATCCATGTGACCCATGATCTGACAACAGAATTTATTTTTTACACTTTAAAGGCAACTTTTATTAGCATAATATGGTGTTGACATCTTCGATCATATTAATTGTATTTTGTGTACTGAACACAAAAATGTTAAACCCACTCCCTGATAATCAGCTCTGTGGGTTGCACTGATAGCAGCTTAGTTAATAGATCAGTCCTGTGCTGAAACAAACCTTGGTATAGGAAGTCTCCACGATGTTGTAAGCATGAGTGATGTGACTGTCCAGATGAATAAGGCCCAAAAAATTCAGACACATAGGTGGTGTCAAACGACAAAGCATCCTGCATCAGATGGGCAAATATATACACACACACCTTCATATCTTTATTTATAGTTTGCTTACCACTTTCTTAATATATAACACTAATACTATAACACTCACATAAAGTAGGCGATTGGGTAATGCAACTATATGTAACCCATTAATGAATATAAGCAAGTCAATTTTTCACAAATGAATCTACAGTCTTCAAAACATGAAGGAAAAGAGTTACTCACATGCCAGTAAATATAAGGCTGTGTTCATTGGTCTGGTGATGTGGAGCAATGTAGTGGTAATTCAAAATCCGAATCTTGAAAACACTGTAGTATGCACAGAAACATAGGTAGGCAATCGTCAAGATGGATGCTAGCTGCAAGAAAACAAAGGCAAACAAAACAAAACAAAAATTATTTAAAAAGAATGATAAAAAGTCCCTAAACAGCCGTTTTTCGTGGCACTTATTAAATAAGAGGCATCTAATTCTAACAAACCTGTAAATGATTCAAGAGCCTAATTTGTTTCCATGTCTATGCATATTCTCAGTTATGGATCAAGAACAGTGATCCTTCCAATAAAAACGATAACATAACAAATGCACAGCAATAGTGATACATTTCTCACCTCTATATAGGCATAGTCATAGTTTTTGCGAGCTAGGTCAATGAAGACAGCAAACAGGGAAAGCGCAGGGGTCTTGATGAAAAAAAGACATTCTGACCACACCACCATGAAAGACAGCACAATCAGCACCAGAGCTATTCCCATGTACACCCATGGCCGAATGAGGCATTTCCAATACCATTCTGAAATCAATGCATAGGTGTTTTTTCAAAACACTTATAAAGAATCTATCCTATAAGCTCTTGGTCAGTCAAATGACTTGCTCTCATGCATCTGTGAAACACTAAGAATCTAAGATGATAGAAGCAGATGGCACAATAAAGATCCTTATTTTCAAATAAAAAAAGAGAATCTGCTTGAACCATATAAGTTAATGAAAGGAGAACAAAATGCTGACTTGCATTTCTCTGTCACACAAACTACATGATACAAGATGAGATTGCTTTAAAGAGGCAAATGCCATCCAACTACTGTAGTGAAGCATGTTCCTTACCAATCCTAGGTGTGTATATCACTCTGATCAGTGGGTGGACTGGCTCCTGACAGCCCTTAAACTGATGGGATGTATCATGCATATTCTCTTCAACCTCTTCAAGGCAAAAGGCTGTAGCCATTAAGTTGTTCCACTGGATGTTTGTACGTCTTTGTAGCTGTAGACTTCGAATCACCTTGTATAGGAAAGAATTACAGTTCAAATGAAACAGAATTTCATAACATAGATCCAAAATTATTTTTTTAAATGTTTTTGATTGTCGCATTCAGCGATGAATATTATGCAGACAAACTAAAGATTATTTTAAAGAACGTAAATAGTCTGGGTGGTTAAAGTTGTACCCTTTTATGTAGCTTGACCAAAGAGGACACCGACATATCAGGGGCAGCGGCTGATGGCCCATAGTCTTCATAGTCATCCAGGTTAGTTGTTCGCAGGGACTGGTGGATGCTTTCAGGGCACTGGAGATCACAATGGTAAAATTATACAATACCAAATCTGTCATCTGCAGGAAGTAGTTCTGGACACAGCAGAACCATTATTATTGGACTAACTGATTCTCAAAACAAAAGCACATGATGGATGATATGGCTATGTTATCCCTCATTCTTTCATACACACCACCACCTCTACTGTAAGTTATTCAATACTGGCCACAGCCATGCTGTTTAAACAGTTTGTCACTTCTGAATACTTTTTCTCATTCCTTATTCTGTGATGATACCAAAAGGACACTATTTCAATTAAAACAGAGTGTTGTGGATTCATTTGCTTTTAAACAGACTAAAAAAGAAAAAGGTTTAAAAAGAAAAAATATGTTTAACAAGCATATTAACTTTAAATTTGTATTCATGTCACTACAACAAAAAAACAGCTGAAATCTACCTTTGCCAGAATAGTGTCCAAGTGTTTTCGAAGTGGATGATTGTAGCGAATCTTTTCTGTACATCTTCTGACCTCCTGTTTTACAAATGCATTCATGAGCTCCCATAATTAAATTACACTGAATTGGTGATTAAGAGAAGGCAATAACCCAGAAAGAGTGGGTAGGGTGAGGTTCAATGTTAACATAAAGACTGCATTTTAAATGCAGAAAGACAAGACCAAGGTAAATATCTACAATCTGAGATCAACTGATTTCTTTAAAGTCAGTCCTGCACTAGGTTTAAAAAAAAAACAAAGCTTTACAAGGACACTGCAATGTATTTTTCTTAAAAATATTGACTCATTTGAAGGCTATATTACAGGACACAAAGGGCAATATATTTCTTCATGAATCACTTTCAACATTTGTATATATGTTATTTATAAAGCACATGTTTCAGTGTTACTATAACTTTACCAGAGGATCTGTTATGCAGAATCATTGGTTGTAATTTTAATTTTCACTGATAACTGAGTTGTAAGAGACAAGATATTCAGACAGATATGTGAATGCTAATCTTTAAATTTGTTCACTCCCATATTTACAATAATGCTTGATAAATTACAGAAATACTCCCTTTCTAAATGGCAAATAGTGGTCTGACAAGCACACTCCCAAACTGAGTTTTCTATCAACAGTTAACGCAGTAAAAATAATCCAGATATGAAGCATTTGGGGGCAATACTGTGACAACAAAAATGTCATGGAAAGACCAGAAAGCTAGTGGCAGAACTCAAGAATGTTTAGAGAAAAAAGTAAATGACTAATTAAAATTTACTACTGACACAATTTGACCCCCCTATTAGCCCTCAACTATTTCCAGAAATACAGAAGTACAAGATCAATGCTATGCTAAATATTGGCAGCATTCTGAGAATATAAAGTCCACTTTTATTGACACATTTTATGGTTTCCAACCCAAGAATCCTGTTTTTCTGCTTACAACTAACTGTAAACTGATTTGAAAACTTTATTCTTTTGATGTTTCTTACTTCCAGGACATCCTCAAGAGCTTCATTGGCTTCTGTCCTTTCAGTACTTAGCTTGGCAATCTTGAAATAGGTCAAGGAAAGCTTCTGACCACGTTTAGCACTGTTCCAAACAGAGCGTGGCACCTCCACCAAGCCATAACCAAGCATAAGAACTAGCACAAACAGTCCCCAGGTGTTGCTGGCTGTCACACCAATGATTTTCAACTTTTCGCTGTAACATGTGGATTATAATGAGGGAATGTAATCAGGTTCCTGGGTGCTACAACACTACAACACAGTTTTGAATTCAATGGCACTACATGAAATTTTGTAGCAAAATTTATCATTTTAAAGAATGTACCAAACAAGTGATACAAGTTAATTATACAATTAAAAAAGACTAGGGATTAAATATATAGTAAAGAATGGAATAAAACTGACTTTATATGGATACTTGAGTTGTAAAAATCAATTTCAGCTTACAAAATTGAAAATAAATAAAGAGCAGCTGTGGTTACCCATCAATATCCACATCTGGACGAGCAGCAACATATATAAGGCATATGCCAAATATAAGTAAGTAGGTTCCATAGTATATGGCATTCTCAATAAGTGCTGATTTTATTTTTCCTAGAACCGTAAAATCCCCAGCATTGGAATATGACTGCATCATGGGCAAAAGCAACCTGTTTAGAAAGAAAATCATACACTGTACTTTTACAGTGTCTCACTCACAATTAAACATATTACATATTTTACTAGGATTCACAAGAAAAAGGGTCTTAAATATTCCAGTGCATGTTACTTTTTAATCAAATCTGTTATAAACAATGTTTAGGTATCTAGAGATCATACGAATTTGAGAGATGTACTTAAAAGCAGATTTTCAAACTTACTTCCTTTGTCATCTGGTCTCTGTAACAATAGATTATCAAAAGCTATGTTGTCTCGTTTGTAATCAGCATATTTTTTAAAAAGGACTTTACTGTCTCATGTTTGTGAAAAAAAACCTGCCACATCATCTTTACAGAGTTATTTTTCCTTTTTGGTCAATGCAGTTTCCACATATCTCAATCATTTTATCATATAGAGCAGGGTTTCTCAACCTTTTATTTGTGATGCCCCCAGATGAAAAAAGGTATGTCCGCGCGCCCCTCTTACCCACTAACATCTATATGAGATATGAGAAAATGATCGCCTTCGTGCCCCTCTTGTCAGCATCTTGAGAACCGCAGATATAGAGATATGACCAGAAAAAAGCTACTGTTCACCATGTCAAAACTTGCGAAGTCCAGTAGATGACACGCCAAAGTGCAGGTAATACATAGTCTGGGACATAGCTTAATGGCTGTTCACAAATGTGATGTGCTTCATTATCAATATCTTCAAAAAGTCGTGCTGCTTCTCCAGTATGTGGTAGTGATTCAACCTCACTGCTGTTAACGTTGCTTTGAATCAAAGCTGCTGGTAAAATAGTTGGAGGAATGGAGATTTCCAATGGCTGAGATATATTACTTGTGACAAGCGTGGTGGTAGATAGTGAAGGAGTGTTGTCACTCACACACTGACGGTAAAATGTCTGTTAGAAACAAGTTTTTGTGCAAATTGTTACTTTTATGCCAAATTGTACAAAGCAAACCATATAAAGATGAAAGAGTGTTAATGTGTAATTCAATCATTTCAATAAGTATTTTTCTCAAGCATCAAAACTGTTGAAAACAGCTGGCTAAACTTCTGCTTAAGTTGACCAACATGTTTTAACGAGCAAATACAATGATAAAAATTTCTGACATAGATGCAAGAAATGGAACAATCTACCTTCCAGCATAAATTAAAATTTTTGTAAGAAAATCAACAACTGAAACATGATACTTATTTCTATATTTTATATATTTTTCTTTATTTTAAATATTTTATCTATATTTCAGTTGTGATAGTTTCACACAACCAAATTCAATTCAGAACATCATATTTAGTATATATATATATACAGAGACAAAAAGAGAGTAATATAAGACCTTACACAATCTGAGCTGGACATCACCAGGCAGGAAATTTAGTAACCAAATCAACCACATAGCCATCAACCAGAAATGAAGGAGCTCAATGAGAAAAGTCTGAGTATTTTGATGTGCTAGGCTACCAAGAAAGAGAAAAGAAAGAAGGATTTCAAAATCCACCTAGCAGCTCATTGAAAGCAGGAGGACAGCAAAGCAACACATGCTGACAGCAAGTGTGGAAGAGAAGACCACAGCCAGAGAAACATACAACAGAAGAAGATGAGTGTTCCAAAAGACAAGAGAACATACACAGAGAATTCAGCAATAAAAGTACAGTTGGCAGCTGGAAAAGGTGACACCAGAACAGTATATTTAAGACTACCAAGACTCTCACTGGAGAATTAACCAGTAAAATGACAGTGCTATAGGACAGGAACACCAAAGTCCTTATGAAAGAGGAAGACCAAGTCAACTGATGGGCAGAACAATTGAAAGAGATACTAAATAGACTCCAAGGAAGAAGCAGGCATAGAAGGCACAGCCTTCCACATTGAAATGAAACATGGACAGAGACAGAAGAGTCTATCAGAAAGAGAAAAGGAAACAGGCCACCTGGTGAAGACAGGATCACAGCATATATGCAGACCCTACTACGACTGGAAAAACTTTACAACAAAGGAAAAGAAAGGAGGGTGAGAAGGTTCTAGAAATATGAAAGAAAGGAATCACTGTAAATGTACCTAAGGATGACCTGTCAGGATGTAGCAACTGGAGGGGGATCAATCTAATACAAACATCAGGAAAGATCTCCTGAGGGTCCTGAGAGAACAACAGGCAGGATTCAGAAATGGAAGAAGATGCACAGATCAGATCTTTGTCTTACACACCACTGTGGAGCAGTCACTGAAATGAAATTCCTCATTTTACTAAACTATATTGACAAAGTATTCAACAGTATCCACCACCCCTCACTCTGTAAGATTCTATGAGCACACAGATTTTCATCAAAGGTAATCAATATCCTGAAAGACATATTCACCAATACCAGTGCCATGTGCATCAAGACAGGCAGCAAAGCAAGTAGTTTCACATAAGGACAGGAATCAGGCAGGGATGCATGATCTTACCCATCCTCTTCCTATTTGTCATAAACAGGGTTATGAGGAAAGCCACTGCAGACAAACCAGGAGAGACTGTATGGGAAATCACAGCCCAATCGGAAGACTGACTTTACAGACGACATTGATTTGCTTTCACACACTCAGAAAAATATCCAGGAAAAGACAGGATTGATTAAGCGGAAAGAAGTGTGGTGCTCAAGATCAATACTGACAAGACCAAGTTGATGAAAGTCAAAAACAAGAGCACAGTTAAAACAAAGGTACATGGTAAGTAATTGGAAGAATAGCATTTATATCTTTACTAACAGTAAGACCAAAAAAAAAAAATTTCCCCCAGTATTGGTCTCACAGGTAACAAAATGTCTGGAGATTGTCAGACTTGCATACCACTACCAAACAGAGAATCTACAAATCAGATATGAACTCAGTTCTGTATGCCTCAGAAACCTGGAGAACCAACAAGAAGATTGAAAGCCAGCTCAAAGGCTTCGAGGGATAATGCTTAATTAGAATTTACTGGGAACAGCAAGTCATGAACAAGGTTGGGGGGCAGGGTGTTCTATCCCAAGCAGCAACTAAGGCAATATAACGTCAAGGCAGCCCGCCCTATAAACAGGTGCCACATGCAATGAGAGCACAGCATGCCCAAGACGAGAGCTGAGCCATGACAGCCAACACTCACTGTATTGGTGACAGATGTTAACCGTTGCAACACCGGACCACCTCATGAACAAAGAAAATAAGAGAAGAACAGGCATTAACATCAGGGAAGAGGTGAAACTGAGACAATGGAGGTGGTTGGGCCACATCCTGCAGATGGACAAGACCAGGTGTCTACAACAGGCACCACCAGGAGGAAGAAAGAGAGGCAGGCCACTGGGTATGTAGCCACAAACTGTCAAGGATGAGATGGAAGCAGCAGGCAAAACCTAGAACAAAGTCAGCTGGTTCCCCCAAGACCAAGATGACTGGACAACATTTCTTGGCACCCTATACTCCAGTCTCTAACATGACAAGCTCTGGACTGGAACCCACAGGGGAGACGCAGGGTTGGGAGACCCAGACAGACGTGGAGAAGATCGGTCCACGGCGAGGCGGAGGCAGCTGGAATGACATGGACCCAACTGGGGAGGGAGGCCCACAACCGGGTTCGCTGGCGTGGTGCAGTTGCAGCCCTATGCTCCACTGGGGGCGAAAAGGAATAAGAAGAAGAAGAATACTCCAGTCAGAGTGAAGAGGATTAACTAACTGAGAGAGAAAGCAGGGACACGTGATGCTGGTTATTTTGGATTAAACCATCTGAAATTCGACAATGACAATGACCAACTTTATTTGTCCCAGTGGGCAATTTGAATATAGGAATGTGCTCTAGTTCAACAGTGGAAACAATGAGAAATGAAAAAAGAAGTAGGCAAGTAACAATCATATCATATATATATATATATACAAAAAACTTACAACAAGAATAATCATGTATGCACTTACAACATCACACACACACACACCATTGACAACTCATCTAATTCAAAATGAATTGAAAAATCCTACCACAATATGAATTATTATAATAATTATTATTTTAATAATAAAAAATGTGAAATATGGTTTTTAGTAGTTTATTAACATAAGATTGATCTACACAAATTACCATAAAAGCTCACAATGTCTGTTTTCTTACCAATGAAACATCCAATGGGAGAATGAAGATGATCATCAGAGAGAAATACCAAGCAATGAATGTAGCAAGAGTTGTAAAGATGTGCTGCTTCCTAAGATCGCCATAGCGATGTAAGAGGTAAGCAGCCAGAAGACAGGTACAGATGATTTCAACTATCAATGGCCCAGCAGTCATCTTGTATTGCTACTGATCTGGCCACTTTTAATAACTCATTTCTGTGAAAATTCAAATAGCATTATTTTTTAGCAAACATTATCAGATGAGTGACGACCGTGTTCTACACTTTTAAAAATGTCCATTTAATACTATCATTAAGTGCATACACGATCCTTGGTTAAATGATTACTCAGCAAGTCAACCTTTTCAAGTCCTTTCTCTTTATATTACAATTTTAATACTGGATTAAATATAATTCTTTTGACAACAATGTTTCTTCTTTTTCAAAATTCCGTTGATGGTTTAATGACCATGTCCGTTGTTCGAATTAGAACGGAAAGTTTAATAATGTCTCCGTGCCATGAATTTCTTCAGAATACACTATGGAGGTCAAAGACTACGTGAAAGACTGAAATGTTAAATTCTTGAACATGGATCTTTCTCAAATGTATCGTCAACATCTACACTATTTTACGTAGTGGAATACGAAGTAAATAAAACATTTTCACAAATACTCACGTATGCCAACAGAACTTCCTTCGAATGCCCGAAGAAGAAGATCAGCTTCAATGCCGATGATGCGTAGCCTGATCCTTACATTTATAATTAATCATAATCAACCTTCCACACGCTTTGAATGCATACAATCTCCCTTTTGCTGTTAAGTTATATGTGACCGGATATAACTTTTAAAATGCTCGATAGAGTTCAATGACAATATAATTGGTGTAAATCGCCTACAGCATCAGAGCAAAATTTGCTTTCGTGTTTGCTAACGCCACCGATCATCCCAGTGATTACGTCAACAATCAATACGTCTGTAAGAGTAGCTCCCCTTCCTGAACTCTTCTATGTTAGGTCGGCGTGTTATTTTCCTTGTGTACATCACAAACTTTGAAACACGTCCGTGGGTACATGATGTTTTGTCGTGTGCTTACTTTCTTTCATACGTAAGCATGTCAGCTCTTAGCAGCAGTTTGTGTGTTTTCAGCAAAAAAAGTGCAAACAGAATATTAAATTTTGTAAGTATTTTATGCTAGTCCTGAGAATTTAACGTGTCCGAAGAAGGTAGGCCTATAGCGTGACGAAACATGCTTCGTTATTTGTATGTGCAAATGCGGCAGTGTATTATAAAGTTATCCATTGTAATACATTATACATTTAATAATGATGTCAGAAGTAAAATGCTGAATGCACGTTTTGCGTTACAGTCTGGAAACATCTGAACTTTTGTCTTGAACAACATTGACGGGGCATGACAGACTGCCCGATATTTTAGTTTCAGTCGCTGGAGTTGGGGATTTGATAGAATTGTTTAAGACATAACAATAAAAGATCTTCTAGGAATTCATTCGTTCATTATCTTAAAGCTCGAAATAAAATGTGTACATGTGTATTGTTCCCCACCTAGCAGGGGTTTGCACATTACCTAGAAGAAAGAATGAAAATCAAATTTGACATGTTTCCAGCTTATTTAGTCAGAACAGTTTTTTGAGTTTGAACACGAGAGGAAGTTTTTCTTTCCTTTCTTAGAAGAGTCTTATTGCAAGGATAGCAACAGTCAGATGCAGTATTTTAGGATGGGAATGTTTTTCTAATCATGAACTGTGTAAATTTGTTCAATTTAGACATTTACACTTAAAGTATGCTAGCATAGGTTTTAAACCTTAAGGGAAAAAAATCCTCATCATACTTCGTTTATCATACTTGGAAATAATAATTTCATTGCTGCTGCTTTTTATTGCAGCTACTTTTTGTTTTGGTGTGCCTTGCATGGACCTATGTAATCACAGCAGGAAGATTTGCTTCAGTGCAGTACATGCAGAAAAAACTTCTCTAAGAGCATACATCCTTGAAGAATATCTACAGAAAATCTTGCTCAATCCCAAGAATGGAAGTAATTGCAGAAAATGCTGGTCTGCTGAGCAATCTGGAAGTATATATGCTTCTGAAAGACATAAGAGCTGGTCAAGTGAACAAACAGAAGCTGCATAAGTCACAGCATAATCTGGCCACCATCACTTACGAAACCGTCAAGTGCTTAGAACGTTCACCTTGTGGACAGCAAACCCCAGAGAATGTGGCCTCATTTATGAAAGCAATGAAGAATTTTAACCTGACCAAAGCCGAAAAGCTGCAGTTGCTCAACCATCGCCCAACCAGTGCAGTCGAGATCCAGCTTATGATTGAAGAGAGTGAAGAAAGACTAACAGAAGAGCAGATTTACCAGCTCCTCAATGTTATTGCTGCCAGCCTCCCAGGTCCAGAACCAGAGCAGCCACCTGTGTCACAGGAAGCCGAAGGAGAGAGAATGGAAACTTATGATAATGACTATGAGGCTATATAAAAATGTCATTTACCTTTATTTGATTTGTGTAAGTATATCTAAATATACACACACATTAATTAGACAGTGGTGCCTTAGTAAAAAATCTTGTTTTACTAAAATTTGTTTGACCCTTCTTAACGATAAGATTTAATTTTTTTATGTACATGAAGATACACCTAGGCTGCTTTGTCTTCTGTTTTTCATATTGTAGGGCTTGCAATCACCACCTTTTTTTGCAGATTGAAGCCTATAAACTCACCCAACCACCCCCCAGAAGAAAAAAAATTAGTAGATGTCATTAGCAAATTCTGTAAATGTTTTGAAGTTCTGCCAACCAGCAAGGGTCCCCTTCCTCACCCCAGGCAAGATAAAGGCTGTTGAATAGAAAGTTCAGGGGGTGAGAGGATGGAGAAAAGGAAAGTCTTGGCTATCTCTGAGATAGCTGCATTGTCTCAGATCAAGAAATAAAGACAGAAGACCAGGATCTGAAAAAGCAATAATAAAGGCATAACAAACAATGTGTTAAAGTTAATATAATGAAGTTTAGTAATGTTTTAGTGAGAGTTTATTAGAGGTCAATGAAAGAAAAGCAGTTTTAAAGTGAATTTCAGAAATGGCTTTGTTAATCAAAGAAAAGTGTAATTGAACTGAACAAAAAATGAATAGGCTGGCAAATTTACCTACTGATACCAAGATATCTCGTGGAGACTCATAGGACAGAAGAATGATGTAATGTCGGTAATAAGAATAAAAAAATCTGTCATTATAAGAAGTATTTTGTTTAATGATAATCTCTCATCTAATATGTTGCATTTGTATTGATTAGTTCCAGTATCTCTGCATACAATCTCTTTGATTAAACTCATTCTAAATTGATTTTTTTTCTGCGATTCTGTGTTCTGAGCAATTTGAATTTGCTGATGCCTATTCCTTTCTATCATTTATAAGCTAGACTATTACAAGCCATAAGTGTAAAAAGCACATTTCCTGTTTGGAGTTGATGTGTATGTGTATATTATTTCATGATATAGAATACATATTTTATATTGAGAGGCAGTACTTAAAAGGCCAAGTGTTGTTGAAAAATTAAATAGGTGACAGTCTTGATTGCAGTTGTCAAAACATAAGACTACATAAAATTGCACGTATATTTAGAAATCTTGAGAAATGTTTTATATTAGCAGGCAGATATCTTCATTAGGAATGTTAAGGTTAAAAAATATAGGACCTGTGCATACTGTAGAAAATCTGATTAGATTATAAACTCTTTTGAAAAGGTAAATTTTCTGCTTCAGTAAAATACAGATTTTGCTTTTTCTAAAATTGGGCGTGCACAGCAGTTGCCTAAAAATATATGAATGTCAGACTCTCTCTACAGATTTACATGTTATTTTGTCAGTTCAATCCCTTCATACCATGATTTTGTTACTGTGCTTGATCTTCTAAATAAAAAAAAAAAAATGGTAATGCTATGTAATGTGACAAGTCATATGTTTAAAATAAACTTTTGCCTGTTTTTAACCTGGCAAAGTGGTCTTGTTATTTGGCATATGAAGGTACAAGATGCTGCAGATAGCAAACATGAAAGATTGCACACAATACACTTGATATCACTTGCCGTCTGCCATCCCATTTTGATAAAGCACAGGTGTGTGAAATATGTCAGTTTCTACTAAATGTCAAAAAATTTTTGCATCAAATTTATTGAAAAGATGACACAAAATGTAGAACAAGGACATTGTTTTTATTCACTGCAATAAGAAGCAAGAGTAATTACAATTAGCTGTACGTATTTTCAAACTTGATATACTATCTTCTATTTGTATTCTGTTACAAAGAAAGCTGCTCATGAGCTACTGATTCCTTAAATGTCTGTATGCATGTAAATGCATCACTGTCTTTAAACATCTGAATCTGTTTTCTTGTAACGAAGGACAGTTCTTGCCTTGAATCCACGATCATAGTAATCATCATGCTGTTTCTCCGGTTGTTTAGTTGTAGGCTGTTTTCAAACAAAATTAAAAACACAAAGATAATTCACCAAAGTTGAATTCTGAAAACTTGTAAGATCAGGAAAAAAAACTTTTACATTTTAAAGTATGTTTCACCTACTTACAAACTGAATGTTACTCTTGTGTTAGTGATGTGCTTCATTTTCATAACTGTACCACTAACCTACTGGGTGCATGACAAAAGTGAAAACTTTTACTAAAAGCATGCTTTATGATACTTACAGATAGGATCATAGGTTTGCTTTTGAAAACGTTGAAACCTCCTGACCTTGTCCAGTCCTATTCAAACAAAAAATAACAAATCATGTTAAACACAAATACTCTTCTTCGAATTAAAGCAAAGTTTAAGTGTAATAAGAATAATGTGAACTTATAACGTGCAGCATCCTGACCAAGACAGATCGCACTCTCTGCACAGACCAATAACGATAGATGAAAGAGAACTGTGGACGGTGAGATACAGACGCAGTGAACAATATAAAAATGAGGTACAAGAGCAGAATGTAAAGCAATGGATGTGAAGGTATGAAGGGATATAGGTACTGTAAACAGTGTGAGATGGAGTCATTATATGATGGTTAGCATGACAGACAGTATTGCAAGAGAGTTAAGAATAATAATTCAGGTATAGTACTTTGTGAACAGATGTGTTTTCAGAGAGCGTTTGAATGTAGCTTTCGAGTCGGAGTGGTTAATGTTATGTGGAAGAGTTTCACTGCTTAGCAGCACAGTGTGAGAATGTCTGTTGTCTGTATGTGGCTGTCTTTGTGGGAGGGAAGGAAAGAATGCACAAGTCTGATGAGGAGCGAAGGTTTTAGGCAGGGGTGTGGACAGACAAGATTCCAGCTTTAACTGATAGCCAATGAAGAAGTGGTGCAACATGTTAAGATTTGCGAGTCCGGAAAATGAGATGAGCAGCTGAGTTCTGGACTTTCTGAAGCTTATGACTGAGGTACTGTGGACAGCAAACCAGACAGTCGCAGTAGTCTGGTTAAGACAAATCAAATGAGCAGATGAGAATTTTGGTGGTTGAGATGGACAGAGTATGGTGAATAGGGCTGATCTTCCAGAGCTCATAGTATGCAGAATGACAGATGTCAGAAACATACTTATCAAGAGACATAGCAGCAGACATTATGCAACCTAAGTTACGTGTTGAAGTAACAAATGGAATATCGGCATTGCCTACCAAAACAGAGACAGGCAGTGAAGGGTAAATTCTGGTTCTCTTCTTTGAAAAAAATAAAAGCTTCTGTTTTTTTCGTCACTAAGTTTTAACTTGTTTTGGGTCATCCATAGTCTAATATAAGAAATACAGTCTTGGATGCTCTGGATAGCAGTATGTGCCTGACAAGGAGAACAGGTAGTATACAGCTGAGTATCATCAGGAAATGATTGATCAGATATAGAGTGGGATTGAATTAGAGTAGTAAGTGGAATTAGAGTAGTAAGTGGCTTTGTGTACATGATAAAGAGGAACCTTAGGGGACTGCTGAGCAAATAAAGTGCATTATGGAAGGGTCCCTCACTAAACTATTTCAACATAATGTCTATAGATATTTAATGATGCAAATCTCTTCCCTAGTGGCATATTTATCTTTATTTGCACTTCTTTTATGAATCATAGAAATTTTCCCATTAGGTCTTCCAAAAGAAAACTGCATATTAAATGTACAAGTCAACAGTATGTTTGTATGCTCACATTGGCGAGGTACTTGATGTTGTAATAGAAAACATAGACACCAGACAGTGCTAGCAATGTCCGTGGAATCACGATGCGGAGCATAGAGGCTGGGGTTTTTCCCTGAAAGCAAAACAGCATGGTAGAGTAAGTACTTACACAATTTAAAACTTGCCATGTTTAGAACCAACTTACACTGTTATAAAGTAACACCCAGTTGAAAGTTAAGCAGGGATCTGAGAACAAATATGTACAGAACAGCCTGAATGTGGTAACTGACATGCTTATTAATGGTTAATAGGAAACAGTGATACTAGTTTAACTGTAAACCAAAACATATAGGTCCTATGTATCCAGTAAGAATTGTTAGTGTTTTACTATTATGTATATGTATTTTACAATTGAATGTAAGCATATACAGTAGACTCATGGATACTTATATGAACAGAAAAATAAGGGCATATGACGGTCTAATTTTCGCATGACAGTAATATAGTTTCAACAAAATGTGTATGTTTACGGATTTGTGTAACCTCGACGCAGGATATTCTGAATATGCACTTCAAATAAGGTTTACGATAACAGCAACATGTTGATATAACGCACAATGCAGTGATAAATAACATACAATTACTGGTATAAAGAACCTGAAGAAGGCATCAGTTGGGTTCATATAAAGCCGTCGAAAGAAATTCCTCGGCTTCAGCTCTTTCACATAGCGGGGTTCGTGCTTCAACTCTTGGTCTTTAATCCACTGTTTTCGAAGTGCACGGTCCTCCTCTGTCATTCCAGATCCAGCAAGCCTCTGTCGCTCGTACGGAAAAGGCTCGATTGAAAATGGAGGGTACTGGGATCCACGGTAAAAATTCTGCTTTTGCCATTTTCGTGCTATCTGCCAGGGCTTTTCAGGACACGGCTCAAGGGAGCTTTGGTCCGCCATGATGTTATTGACCTTCAACAAAGGGAGTCTACGCTGGTGCATTAAAAACTGAACTTCCTGCCACAAACGTGTACTCTCCCTTTTATGGCGTCTTTAAGTTTCTCACGCCTAGCTTGATCCGGATCGCAGTCGGTCCTCCTAAACTAAGATTAGAAAATGCTACTGCACGCGCGCGCACACACACAGGCATACACTCTGCAAACATATAATCGCTCTTATTTGGTACAAGTGATGCACTAACTGAACTAAAAAAAAGCACAAAACACGCAAAAATGCCAAAGTGAATCTGCAAATGAAAATAGAAAACAATTAACAATCCCAGCAGAAACAAACTTTATAAATGTGAAGAACGTGAGTTTTATATCTATAACTCCCTTATGTGACTGCACGTCCCATTGACGTCTCTAGTCACATTTGTGTATACCTTGCATTGACTGCAAATATAGAAGTCAACGGTATAGATATGCTCAGACTTCTGTGTGTATATATACATGGCTTACTGTGAACAAGTCTGTAAGTATATTATATGAGTTTATCAATGTAGGATGAACGAAACTCTACACCACATACGGTATTAATGTTTTACGCAAATTTGTTACAATATAATACAACATACTCTTTAAATAACTAAACATAAATTATAAAGTGGTTACTTTATTATTTGGTAAAAAAAAAAGTAATTTTTATTTAAAGTGTTTTGATGTGGATCTTTCTGCTACTTTGGGGATACCGATTGGGCAGCCCCAACGCGCTTATAAGTCTCTGCTGAATGTTGTCTTGGAATCGTGACTGCTTCTGCAACAGAGTGCTGAAAACTTTCATCACGGACCTTCATCTACATCCTGCAGCGGATTCTCGAGACTGGTAGATCACGGACCTTCATCTAGTTGAAGGTCCGTGCTTTCATCTCCCCAGTAGCTGTCTACCCTATCTGCAGCGGATTCTCGAGACTGGTAGATGAGTGTTGGGTCATCTCATTAGGCGCTGTTTTGCTCTAGACATCAGTGATGGCCTGTAGGTGATTAAAGAGACACGTGCTGGACGGTAGATCTTGCGTGTTTCGCGTCTCAGTGCGCGTTTGAGGTGTGATGGCAACTACAATCGACGTGGGGATCAACGGGTACGCTTCGCCAACTTGGTCAAGGTGCATCCGGAGGCCCTCCACATCGAAAGAAACATTCGTGTGTAAAGTTAAGTGGCATATGCGTTGACTGCTTGATTCAGTTGAATCTCCGAATCGAAAAACGGTGGGAACTAGCGTTCGACGGCGCAAGCATTTTTCAAGGTCACATTTCTTTGGTTGAAAAGCGATTCAGAAATGAAACTGCAGTTGATTTTCCCCTGAAAATAATACAACTTATCACCTTGTCCCCAAAGCGTCATATGTTATTTGAGACTATACAAAAAGAAGCAGGAGCTACCCAACTAGATGGGCAGTAAGGACAAGAACAACATAATCTCTAAAAAAGAACTGAGAAATTTTGCAGGAAACACTAGAGGTAATTGTCTCTAATGGCAGCAACGAGTATGCTAGGAGGGTTCCTGGCGCTTATGTAGCAGTTCTGGACATTGCCTCCACCCCTACCACCAACAAAAATCATTTTCAGGAATGAAAAATACCCGCTTTCCTCGCTTCCAAAAGTATTACAATATTTGCTGGAAAACACTTGTCTTTTCATATGCAAACAATCCCTTCAGAGTGAGACAAAATGTGGTAATATATCAGTGAGACAGCCCAGCGACACAAAGAAACCTTTGGATTCACACTCACTATTTTTTTTCTTCATAGTTTTCTTTTTTAAGGAAGAACTCCATGGATATCTTCGACCTAAAGTTTCATACACTTACAAAGAGTCCTCATTCCAAAGACTCCTCTCATAACGCAGATAACAAGACACGTGTATTTTATAAGCGTCCAGTTTTATTGCAAAATATTTGACGAAACTGTAGTTCTGATACTGAGAATTAATAAAGTTAACTGCTCACCCACAGTAGTTTTCAGTCTTGTACCAATAAATCAATGCCCTGATTACCATGATACCAGAATCCACACTCAGGCTTCTTGTCCAATCAAACAGAGTGCACTGTCAGGGTACAGAAGTATGATCATAAGTATGATATTCAAACTCCTGAGGCAACGATTTTACCACCGCATTGAATGTGTCTTTAGGCCTGGTCCACACCATCTCTCAAAGACATAACTGGAAGTTTATCGCGACCCATACCGTGGTGAACAGTAATCCGGTGTTGGTGCATTTATTTATCTATTTTTTTAATAAAAAAAAGGCTGCAGGATAGATTTACGATAAAGATTCTCTGAGGCTGACATGCACTTGTCTGTTTCGAGTTCAAGCTCAAGAGCTTTGAATCAGTATTTATAGCATGGTCACTGACTTTTGCCTAGACGAAACATTAATAGTACTATTTATACTACTCAAGAAAGGACACCTAAAATATGACATTTCATTTTCATGTTCTTTGTGTGCATGTGTGTACTACGTGCGTGCGTGCTTGCTTGCTTGCGCGCGACCCTGTTTGAAAGAAGTGCTAATATTTGAAAAGCTATTCTTGTGACTGCATCAGTGCAAACCTTATTGTTGAGCGCTGTGGCTGCTGTCAAACCGTGGTTTGGAAACGTTTGCAACACCGTGCAAGCATTGGCGGTAACTAAGGGCTGTGAGCATCTCACTCCCACTCCCCATACAATGTCTTGAATAAGACTCTCCCTTTCCAGGAAACGAATATATCCGCATTCTCTGTCTCGCGCAATTACGTCATCTGTGCCTGCTCATATACTGGGGGTGATGACGTCAGGAGGAAAAGTCCTCTTGGCAGTTTTCCTCAAAGTAAAATTTAAATATCTGTTGACCGTTCATCTCACTGCCACACACACACACACCACCACCAGCGTTAGATTTACTCTGAACGGTACAGGCACGTGTATACGTCTGCACTGAAGAATTTTCACTGCCATTATGCTTTTAACACAGGAGTGGGTGGTCAACGTATACTTTTTGTTTAAAGATTTAGATTAAGATTTCTCCAGACACAAAAATTTAATCATGATGTTTGCTACCGGATCTGCTTTGGAAAAATCGGAACTTACTGTCCGTTGCGGGCACTAGCACTTATACAAGAGGCAACTGTTGTCGCAAACGTAGGTCGTAACATGTATACCATGCAAACAGGATCTTCGCTGTTTGTTTAGATGACAAGAGACTGAGCAGTCTTCTCTTTCTGTCTGGAAAGGGGAGGGTGTAACAGCACGGGCTGGAGGAGGGAGAATGGGGCGGGGGCGGGGGAGGGTTGCACGAAATGACACTTGGATGTCAACATAATGTACGTGTGGGCTGCACCGTTGTATGACGGGTTCACAGCGAGTCTCTGGCCGGGGACAACAGTCAGCACTCACTACCGATGCACGATAGGTTGTTGCAGTAGCTCTCAACAACCCCGCGGAATCTCCGGGTGCATTTTCTTCCTTAAATACGCGTGACTGTTATTCGATCTGTCGTCTGAAGCAGAGACGGGATAGTTCTGTCTTCTGACTACGTCAATGTGAGTATATTTGAACACTATTCCCAGCTGACCTGTGATTGAAGTCAGCAGTAGAAGCTCAGTTATTACATTCAAACGATAACATACGTGATGTACGATATGATAAGGGCTGTAACATATGTGCAATGCACAATATGTGAAAAAAGGGACGTGATATATTTCGATTACAAGGTGTGATACAGGGGGACAGAAAATCTCTTTTTTCCTCCCACGAGCACCACGAGAGTAGCCTCCCATCATCGTCTACTTTCTCTTGCACACTTTACCTATTATCGGATTATTAGCTGCTTCAGTAACTTTGGGAGATATATCTACACAAGCGTAAAGGAGTGAGAGCCTAGGTGCAGTAGTGTGTATAATATGGTAGGTGATGTTCACATGTATGTAAAAACCAGCTGAGAGCGGACCTGTCCACAAAAACTGTCCTCATATCAGCTCGGACTTGTATACACGTCAGTGATATCAGTAGACCTAGTTTGGGTGGAGCTTCTTGTGAAGCTTGCGGAGCTTGGTTTTAGTTTTGTGAGTATTCCGGATGTTATATTCCTGCCTTCACGAATAAAGAAAGAAAGAGGTTGCAAACGTGTTACTCGCAGTCCCTGCGTGTTTTCTTCTTTTTCTTATTTTCACAGAGCAGACACGCATCTATGCATACACTGCACGCGCACACACCCACTTCCCTCACACGAAAAAGCTGACCCTGAGAAAAAGTGGGATCTCGAACACCTCAGCTTGCCAATGACCTAACAATTTAAGGTGACGGGACGACCTTTTCATTCATTTTTCATGTTTATAATTGTAGGTCATGCCTGCAGCAGACTCGATGCGGGCATCCATCTCTGAATCCATCTCACCCTGCTGTATTGCTCAAGGGGAGGGGGGAAGTAACTAACACAACAGATGCACTAATGCACTAAGTCGTGGCTGAGGCCACGGGAGTTTATAGTGACCGCATTTATAGTTGAAGTGGAGATCGAGGCTGCAAAGTTCCTCAGTACTTTGGCAGCGTTTGTAACATCAAGTTAGATTTATCAGTTCACCTCTTCTGATGCACAGTGCTTATCGGACATGACACACATTCTCAAAGGCAAGGGATCGTCGCCATATCAGCTACAGGCAAGAGGCCTTGCCGACAAACACCAGTGGGAATCAATTTCTCTGCTCCCTTCGTTTTCACAGACTGGTTTGACAAATGATTATTTCGGCTTCTTGGTTTCTCTAAAGACTTAAAGATGCAGATTGATTTTCTTACAAATAGGCATTATTTTTGTCTCGCTTGTGAGTTTTTGTCTTTTAATTTCTGATGGTCCACCTCTTCCATCGGATCCCTTTCGTAGACATTATTAATACTCTTATCCATTCGTGTGACATGAGTTATTGACACCTGTATTCCGTAAGAGTGAGGTCAAGAAGTTTTACAGGCCGTCCATTCGCCAAGGTCTTTTACCATGTGAGACCGTGGACTGCAAGATGTCACGTGATCGTTGAGGGGTATGCACGTAGGTTTATACGCTGCACAGAACTGACATGTCCCCCACCCCACTTAAGATCTTTCCCCCCCCCCGTGCTATCTTTGAGTTCGCATATAGTTCTCAGAGGGCACGCCAACAGTCAACGTTCTTGTTTGTATGACATATATTTACAAAGCTGGTCAACCTCTTCAAGCCAGGAGTCATCATCTTTCGTCACGAACCAAGCGCCGGTGAACGAAAATGTGTGCTTTGGTTAGGTCCTGTTCACTCAATGAACATATAAGCATTAGGTAGCGAAGACAACTACGTGGAAATATCTTATTTGTTTGTTGACTTAATTACATTTCATGCACGCACGCACGCATACAGAATATATGACATTTTTGTTGCTTTTTTTGCCTGTGTAACACCCAGGTAGTACCCTCTAAAGAACTGATGAGCTAATTGGGGCTTTTTTTCCTGCAGGCATTCGGGATGGGGGTGGGAGGTGAAAATGAAGACAAGTGTGCCCAAAGTCCATTAAACTTTTTTTTCGATTTTATCTTTTGTGACTCGGTAACCTGACAGGGTTTTTACAAACTTTCACTTTCGTGTTCAGAAGTGGATGTTTATGCTGACATCAACGGAGATCACCCAGAACGACCGGTGATCAACAACTCACGGTGCAGCCATGAAGAGATTCCAACTCGGGGTACGATCAATGCTTTTCTTCTTTGTTTGCACTACATGCTTCAACAAGTATTATATCAAACATAGCATAATAACACGATAAATGTAACCGACTACATTTAAAGCCCTCGGGGAAAGAGGAGGCTTGAGAGGCCAAAGCAGACTTGGAAAAGAACAGTAGAAAGCAAGGCAAAAGATGCTGGAACCACATATATATAGGGCCCAACTGAGGTGGGCTGCCCGAAACCGGGTCTGCTGGAGAGTTGTTGTTGCGGCCCTAAGCTCCTCAATGAGTAGCAAGAACTAAATTGAACATTTAAAGCTAGCTCGTATATATATATATATATTAGGTAGTGCGAATTTAAGCAAATTTATTTGCTTACGGCCTCTAAAATGGGGGGGGGGGGAGACATTATCAAATATATTTCACTTTCTTCACGCGCCCTTTCACCATTTTTAAAAACATTTTTATTGATAGTTTAGACTGCACATCACAGATACAATGATATATCAAGTAAAACAATGTTTAATCACTACCCCTACCAGTTCAATCCCTAAACAGACCCTTCACACACACACACACACACACACACACACACACACACACACACACACACACACACACACACACACACACACACACACACACACACATACCGACGCACGTTTTTGCTTGGATATGCGAAAGACGAGCAGAATTTACTTCGCGTGGAAATGGAGTGGATCCACTTATTTCTAAGCCTTTTAAACAGATGGCCTTAATTAATTAGATATGACTATGAGGACTGTGAACTACATAGCTTAAACTTTATGTTTGTAGAGCATGTTTACACGTTTTAAAAATGCCTAGAAGTCTTTGCCGAAACGGATAAATTACAGTCTGAAGATAAAGTTGATGAAAAGGCTAGAACATAAAACATAGAATATGCTGTAACTTATTTAGTTACAGATTTGTCTGTAACTTTTCTTATAGGTGGTAGGTGAGGTAGGGATTCCTTTAATTGTTTCTGGGACTTTTCCTTTTTGGATGTTTTGACCTACCAAGAGGGACTGTTCAAAACTGTCGGCTCACTCGAATGTATAATACACACCTCTACCTGCTTTATTGTGCCGGCCACTGGACGTCACTGGTAAAGACTGTGGAACAACTGTCATTTTCTTCTTTAAATGGAATGTTAGTTAAGCGATCAATGTTTTGATTCCAAAATTTTAAAACGTCAACTTCCTGAAAAAGAACTAAACAGGTTGAATCTTACGCTAGTGATCCTTCTGTTTTAAAGTTCATTTTAAGCGCTGTTGATATAGGACAGCAATATATTCATCAGCTTTATAACAACTTTACTGTCTACATTCAGGTAGAAAATCGAGCTACAATACTTTTATCGTCAGTATTTTTACATTTGCATTTTTGGGGCTGAATGTTTAAGCGATGTTTATACCTTGAACACTTTAATCAGTTTAGGAATGCATATCAAGGGACCAAAGGACTAAAATCTAGAGCTGAGTGAGATAAAAGTGTGATTAAATGACAGTTATCACCTCTTACTCGACGATGTCTGTCTGTCTGTCTGTCTGTCTGTCTGTCTGTCTGTCTGTCTGTCTGTCTGTCTGTCTGTCTGTCACCCCCGCATTTGTTGTCCTGATGATCTCTCTCCCTCATTCTTTCACTCGCCTCCCCACTCTCTCTCACACACGCATTCGCGCGCGCGCAAGCACGCACGCACACACACACACACACACTCACTCACTCACTCACACACACACACACACACACACACACACACACACACACACACACACACACACTTTCTCTATTCTCCCATCCCATCCCTTCGCATCGCCATCCATCATTAGTAAATGATGCTCGACGACCCATATAAATGAACGCGTAAACTTTTCTAGAGCTACTTAATAACTCAACATACACAATCTTCCTGTAAACAGCAGTAAATAATTATACCATCTTTCTTTTACCATCCCTTCTCTTATTTGTCCTTTGGTGCTGTAGCAGGTATAGGAGTTTAACCTCTTTATGGCGAGGTCTAGACGTTAAAAACAAACAAACAAACAAACAAACAAACAAACAAACAAACGAAGCACATTGGTTTGTTTGTCCTCTCGACATCATAAATAAAGAATTGTTGTTATTGCTTTAACATTTTTTAAACGAACGAAAACCTGTTGCTTCTATAACAAGAAGTCACATCAGTGATCAGTACGGTAGTCCAGCCTCATTATATTTGTGACCAAGGACCAAGAAAACATACTACAACCACAATCACTATCCCCATCGTTTTCTCTTCTGTTATTTCACCTACCTTCTATTTTATTTTGACAGGATGACGACATTTATACTACCAGGACCAGGCCAAACAATAGGAAGAAACTGGTCATCACAGCAGCTGTGGTAAATTGTAATTTACAGTTATCCACTCGTATTCTATTTATTGCATGACAGCAAACCCTTCTACGTCGTAGAGTATAGGGGCGGGGTGCCCCCGCGATCTGGACAGTCCACGTACTTTTTTGGTCATCTTTTTGAAAATGTCTGATATTTTTTCTTTTCTCTGTGTTAACAGCATCTTATTGTAAAATTGTGGCATGGTATTGAAAGGTAACTATATGTTGATATCATGCAATACTATACATATCTTTTATACATGTCTAAGTTTCTAAACAATTTGTGACGACTGATGGCCTTCGCATGTCGTCTGCGGCTTTTGCCGATACATAGTCCATGGTTGTTCTTTATGACAAATATTATCTATGGAACACTTATAACTATTAGTGATACGTACATCCGGTCAGGATCAATGCATACCCTGGTCACTGTCTCTACCGTGTTATTTTAATTTGAAAAGTCTCAGTTTTTGGATCTTGGTTCTCTTTGGCCATCTAAGATGGCGATTGGGGCATAATTATATTGAGGGGAAAGAATAAACAAACAATAACTGGTAGACGTAATGATAGCTTGTCTCATTATACTTTAATTAACCTTGATGTGCAGCTGCTCTTGTTCGCCACGGCCTTGACAGTGGGTTTGGTCTTGGGACTAAAGTCAAAGAAGTCAACATCGGAAACTAATGGCGAGACAGGCCAGTCAACGAAGCAAGAGTACGGAGACTGCCCCTGGAAGTACGTGACCCGATCTTTGCTGCTTTATACGTATAGACTGATGAATAATCTGAAGTTCTAATTAATTCTCTAACGCAATGTCTATTCACGCACACAAAGAGTCGGATCGTCATTAGGATGTTCAGATGCAGTCAGCACAACTGCATGCTATAACAGACAACTGAAGGACGTACATGCCCAGGATTCTAGGTCTAGCGGTGGGTGGGGGGTATGGGATCGTTGGAGACAGCGGTTTTAGTCAAGTGGTGTTCACTTCAATGATTCCTTCACCACATTAAATGCTTATCGGATATCCACCAGTTTATAACCGTTTCAATAGGGCTGCTCTTAATTTAAGCAAATAATCGGTGCTCACGGCTTGCACTAAGGCTTGGAGTGGCTTTGTGGGCACGCTGCCTGCCTCTGACTGTTCCCGCACAGATTGCCGCAAGCTGTAGACAGTGATTAGGGACGCTAACGCATGATGAGGTATATTTTATACAAGTTTACTGTACTTGTTGTCTGTCCGTCCACTAGTAATTTTCCTTTCTCTATTTTGCTATCGTTTCGGCTAATTAAGGGACTATATACTGGTGATAATGACGATAGATGATGGCGATGATGGATGATGGTGTTAATTGTCGTTCAAATGCTGATGTGAGTGTACTTGTCGATCACCTGCGATTTACCTGCTTGTCTGGCAGACGACCACCTTTGATCCTCATCTCGCTGGACGGATTTCGTGCTGAATACCTACGGCGAAATGAGACACCCACTATCCAGCAGCTGCGGGACTCGGGTGTCCACACCCCTTACATGCGCTCCGTCTACCCGACCCTGACGTTTCCTAACCACTACTCCATCGTCACCGTGAGTGTGAAACGTACTGCAATTGCTGGTACTTGAAAAACAGTTGAATCGCGTCATAGATTCAATATATAACCACACACACCGACGCGCTTGACAAAGGGCCCATATCCAGCTGTATAAAATAATTAAAAATGCGACGAAGGGTCTGTTGAGTTAAAATCATCGACGGGGCTGTAATTGATCGATATACCCTTTCCTTGATCTTTATAGGTCTCTCTCTCTCTCTCTTCTGTGATCCTGTCATCGCCAATACGTGGCTCTTTTGTTGTCAGTTGTCCTTCGTAACGATAGTCTAAGACTATGGCCATTTAAATCAGAGGTTTTCAAACTGTACATGGTACGTTCTGTACCACTATAGTGGTACGCGAAGGTATGACGGGTGGTACGTGAGGACATTGCGCCAAAATAAAAGAATATGTATATATATTTTACGGGAACTGTATGTCGGGTGGGGAGGTGGTATTCGATCACTTCGAATTTTCGAAAGTAGTACTCGTCTGGAAAAGTTTGAAAACCACTGATTTAAATCATACACAAGAATCCAGAATCTCTCTCTCTCACACACCCCTTTATAGCTTTGATTTTAATGTCCGCTTTTATCTAGAAGCCACAGATGTAGCTTTCTTAAATGGAAATTGATACTAGACTGTTTTGTTTTTGCTTTTGTGTTTTTTATATTTGGCATTTTAATTGTTTGCCTGTTAATATTTTTGCGGGTCATCTGCATGTGGATCACATTCACTAAAAGGCAAATAAATAAAATGTGCTTGATTTATTACGAGATGCTCTTTAGAAGAGATCGTCAAATGCTAGAATTTCATCTGCCTATGGCTGGCTAAGAAAGGTTTATTGCGTTCTTCATCAGATTAACACAGACCATACCCTTATATCTTGTCGCCAGTTAAAAGCGAAGAGTAGCGAGGATAACCCTGATAACCTGACTATTACTTCCCCTTTAATCGCGCTAACGACAAATACTGGGGGCTTCGCTCAAAGGTTCTAAGCGAGTGGCTGATAAAGTATCTCAGAAATCTCAACTTACTAAAATGTATGTTTGCAACACGTACACATCATAGTCCTCTGATGACGATAATAAAAATAAGAAGATTGGGTTGACTTTATATGATTATATATATATATTTAATATTAACTGTTATATATTCAATACATGAAACACGTACTGTCGCCTATATAGTTATGATACAAATCTTAAATGGGCGAAAAAAAGCATAAGTACAGTATTACAATGGCAATGAAAAATTGGGCTTCAGCAAAGAATTAGATTCACCAGAATTTTATTTTCATTTATTTAAGGATCATTTCTTATCCAAAGATAGTAAAATATGTTTATTCAAAAAACATATCAAACAAAATTGTGTTTTTGCAGGGCCTTTATCCAGAATCTCATGGAATTGTCAATAATGTTTTTTATGACCAGCGTCTCAAGGAGATTTTTACACTTGGTCGTCCTATGACCTTTGATCCACAGTGGTGGGGAGGGGAGCCAGTAAGTGATAATTGCATATTTTTCTGTTGTGTTGAAGAAAAAGACTATTTCAGTGTTGAAGGATATTTGAAGAAAACATATTGGATGTATGTGCATATTGAGGTGTCAGTGAAAGCTTAACATGTTAGAAGCAAATTGCTATAGTTTAAATTATCTCTTCAACTTGTAACAAATTTAAAACTGTCCCAAGGTTTTGCATTTTGTTGCATTGACAGTGCTATTGTAAGTATGCTTGGCACTAGAGCACATTCCCATATTTAAATTGCCCACTGGGACAAATAAAGTTGGTCATTGTCATTGTCGTAAATATGCTGCAGAAAATCTGGTTATTTTTCTCAACTTTCTCTAATTGTTCAGATCTGGCTCACAGCCAAGAAGCAGAATGTGAAATCAGCAACCTATTTCTGGGTTGGATCAGATGTGGCAATAGATGGTATGTGCTCACATTGTCTTCAAACGTGTTTGATTTTTCCATATTGTGGCATTGCATTCAGAAACATATTTGTAAATGAAAGGACTCTTGGACAGCATGCTGGTCACACATACACTTATGGCGCACAAAGGATCGTTGTTACTTACAATACTCTGGTCATATAATTTGATAAATAAAGCTAAATTCACTTCACAGATAGAAAAAATGTTTGCAGTGATGCAGCTTTTCTTGTGATGTTTACTTTCTGAACATGGTAACCAGAAATGTGCTGTTACATTTATTTTCACAGGTTTTGAGTTCATTGATATTGCATTCTTTTAACGCTTCTAATGTGCTATATATACAAGTTTTACTATGTCTTATACTTCTCACACTTATTTCTGTCTGCAGGTTCTTACCCTGATTATTACTTCAAATATAATGGGTTTGTAACAGAGTCTTATTGTTTTATTTTATTGTTGTAGAAGGGGTCTTAAATGAATTAAATGGATAAACCTTATTTTTTTTAGATATTTTAATATCTTAATAATATCTTGTATCCAGGATCTTTCCTTCTCCATCTTCCTTTGCTTATGTGCTTATGGCATTGTTGCATAGAGCATCATAATAGATTTTTCATCTTTGGGAGAAAAAGCACTGTAAAATTACTGATATTAAATGCTGATCGTTCTGATACACAGCTGAAAGAGATCACACAAATATTCACATCTTTTGTATATATATTGATGTACCTATAAATGTTGGAGGGGGAACAGGCCCCATGTATTAGAAAAGTATGAACAATTAGCTCACCTATCCACGGTGTCAGTTCATCTTCCCCAGGAGCGTACCTTATGAAGCTCGCGTTGACCAGGTCTTTGAATGGCTGGAGATGCCTGAACCCACTCGACCAGGACTCATAACTCTATATTTTGATGAGCCAGATCATGCTGGCCATGGCAGTGGGCCAAACAGTCAGGAGGGGAGTAGCAGTCTTTTTCAGATTTTTATTATGAATGGGGGGGGGGGAACCTTATTTATTACTGTAATTTATTCAGTTACCTACGCATAGGTGTCTCCTAAAAAATGTTTTAATTCTGGTCATTGTTATAAACATTTTATATTTTTCATTCTTTTCAGGTAAATGAACAGCTGAAAAGAGTTGATGGAGTAATTCTTATGTTGGTCAGTGGCCTGAAAAAAAGGAAAATGGACAGTTGTGTGGATATCATCATCGTGGCAGACCATGGTTGGTAGAATCTGCAGTTTTCGTCAACTTTTGAAAGCTTTGGACAATCATAACATAATAATAATTTTCAAGATACTGGACGAATGATATCAAGGTACACTGCATGCCTCTAGTACCAGTCTGTAGCTCAAATAAAAATTAAAATATAGTTTCCCATACAGTTTTTTTTGGGGGGTCAAAGAATTCGCTTTGCATTCTCTCCTTGTGTCCTACTTCAAAGTCTGAAAATCTAATTAATGCACATTCTAAATTTTCAGGAATGACAGAGACCTCCTGTAAACGGGAAGTTTTGCTTAGCTGCTTTATGAATGTAGACAAAACATTCATAATTGATGGGACTATTGCAACAATTGATACCAGGTTTCACAGGGAAGTGATTAATGGGAGCACAGTTGTTGTCAACACAACTGATAGTAAGTGTTTCCTCACATTCTGTTGATTGTATTGCAGGCCAGTAACCTATCAAAAACCCACCCCAAGTGACAACACAACAAACCTAGTGAAAATGAAAAATTCCATACATAGCAGTGTTCACTTTCCACATTTAATGTGAAAAGTGAAGCTGTTTGAGTTGGCTCATGAACCATTCAAAATCTGGCCACATTTCTGACCTCGCAATTTGCAAAACTTTTCTTCCAAATCATCCTTCATCCACAAATGCAGGTTGGACTGGCTCTGCTTCATGATCAAATCATGCACATATGTACAGTTAATGCAAGCATCACCACCATTCCTATGGCAAAGTCTTTAAAGTTCAGAAACCTGTCTTTACTTAGCAATTTGAAGAAATGGAAACTTTAGAAGGATTAAAAGAATCCTTTAACACTGAGTCGCACTGTAAATCAATCAGCTCAACTTGCAGACTATCTGGCGCATTTTCCATGTACATGGTAAATGGATTTGACAATATTTTCAACTTACATCCAATTTTCTGAATTCCCTAAAACGTCATGAAAATTCATTTCAGAGATCACTTAACTGTTTCCTGTATTTCCTTGCTTCACAGATGCCAGCTGTCAGTCAGTTCAGGGTAGGAAAGTGTTGAAAATGGATCCATGGGGAAAAATAATTCATGATCAAGAATGTTTTGCTGAGTCACATTGAGTTTGTTTAACTGTTCCATGACATCAACAAGAAAGGCAAGATCTGTAGCAACCAGAGGTCACAAAATTCAGGGAAAGCCTTTGTCTTTTCCTTTATTTCTAAAAACATAACTAATTCTTCTCGGAGTTCCCAGACTCACTTGACAAATAGTTGTCAGACGATGCTGAAGAAAAATGATTAGGCAGGCCATGAGGCATGTTGCCACCAACTTTTCCTTTAAAGACAAACGCTGCTGGTGCTCTCTCATGACTTCATTAGACATGTCAGCGGCGTTACCTGTTATTTTTGTAGTTTGTCTGTGTTAGAATGTTACGGACTGCTGATTTCGAATGCTAAGTCATATTTGATAAATTTCAATCAAATTAACCTAGATTAAATAAAAAGAAATTATGAAAACAAGTAGGCTTCATATTTTGGCCGACAGGCTAGGCTTGGTTGGGCCAAAGACGTCTGCAGGCCATACTTTGCCTAATGTGTTGCTTTTCAGATGATAACTTATGCAAACACTTGGGTCTGTCTTCAGTGCTGGATGTGAAAAAAATATCTGAAAGTCTGCAGTGTAAGAGCAGCCATTACCGAGTGTTCACCAAAGAAACCCTACCTATGCGCTTTCACTACACAAACAATGATCGCATTGGAGACATTACAGTGGATGTTCAGGATGGGTGGTTGGTCTATGGGTAAGTAAGTCCTGCTTCTGAAGACCTAATATGCTGCAATGATCAACAGCCTTTTTCCATTTACTTTGTAAATTCTTTTGACATGAGTACTGTACTCAGTGACTGTCATATTATGTCATGTCTTCTCTGCATTCACCACCAATAGCTCGTTGATTATTTAACAAATAACTAATTATTAGTCCAGACTGCAATTTTAAAAGCAGAGATAGATGCAATCTAATGGATCATATTATATAGATATATATATAGACATAAATAGGAAAGGTATACCTTTTGGTTGTTAGGGAGTGAGGTTTTGGAGATAAAACTTATCTCAAGATAGCTTGTTTATGTGAGGGTGGTGCCTATGTCCTCTCCCTCGCTGCCTTTTTTCCCCCAGTCCTTACTGGGGTCAGGTGCCCAATTACCAACTGAGTCAATTGGAGAAAGTACGCTGTGCCAGCTGGGTAGAATCTGATTGTAAATAAGAAGTCAACCTATTACTGTCTCGTTGAGGGAAAAGTGCATCATTAATCTGTATATGATGCGTGGTTACCTACAGATTTCTTTAGCTCCCACAGCTTGTAATTAACATGCTGCATCTAGAGTGATACAGACTGCAGTGGCGAAAGGTCACATGACAATTGTAGTCAGTAGCTAGGGCCAGTGTGTTCTTTCCAATCTTCATGAAGATCATAAAAAGGCTGCCTTTTTAATTCCACTTCTCTTGAATCTCTTCTGTTTTGATTGTTTCATAAGAATTTCAGTGGTAAAACTTGTGGGCATCTGCTTTCTGCTCATAGACATCGATTTCTGTTTTCATAGACTACAGAAAAATGGTAGAGGTATATCACTTCTTTGTCTGCATGATGGCTACATGATGCACATTCTTTCTTTTCTTTTTTAAATGTTAAAGGAAGGCCCCTCGTACCTGTTTAGCAGGGAACCATGGCTATGACAATCTGGATAGAAATATGCAGGTAAATTAAAACAGCATTCCAGATTTTAACAGACAACATAGAGAATAGGTAATTCTTTTAAAATCAGCTATTTGAGATTCAGAGAAGTATTTAGAATTTGTATTTACTTTACTAAACATGGCTGTTACAGTGCTGGTTTTGTGTTTTACCTTTGAGTGAAACCCCTTCTTTGAATGAGTCTCTATTTAATTTTCTCATGTCTTGCAGGCCTTGTTTGTAGGATCTGGTCCAAGCTTCAAACAAAGTATAGAAGTGGAGCCATTTGAAAACATTGAACTGTACAATCTCATGTGCTGTAAGTTCGTATGTGTATGCACCCCCTGTCTGTAATAACATGTGGCAAAAGATTTATTTCAGAATTAATACTTATCTGGTGTGTTCTTGTGCCAGGATCACCATCTCCACTGCTGTACAAATGTCAAGAACAAAAACTTTCATCTAAATTAGTAAAATGTTACTTTTTACTATTCTGGAATACTTGTTCAGATGTAGCAAGCTTATTTTCTGTGAGCTGTTCTTTCTCACAGATATGCTTGACATTACACCAGCACCCAACAATGGAACTCATGGCAGCCTGTACCATCTACTTTCTAAACCACCAGTTTTGGCAGACTTTGCAGAATGCAACCAGTCAAATGGCAGGATTACTCCTTGTTCCTGTCTCAAAGAAGGGGTATGTTTAAGAGTTTTGTGTCAAACATTATTTATTAATAGTTTTGATGGAATCCTGAGACTGCTGCTGGCTTTCAGTGAGAAAACAATTTAATTTTCATACTTAACAAATATGTAGTAACTGGTATCAGAATTTTCACATTTAGGATTCATTTTTTGTTTTAGTTTTTCTGTTAATATGCACCATTGTGTGTTTGTGTGTGAGTGTGTGTGTGTGTGTGTGTGCATGCACATGCATGCATGTGTGCATCAAAACTACAGCATGTATTTCTATCGGATTTTAAAAAGCAGATTCAACAACTTCATAAATCTTTCAATATCCTGATGTACAGGTAAAAGCATTAATTTTCAGAAAATCCAGGCACCTTGTGCACAAGGTACAACACAGTTGAATGGGACCATCTATAAGACTGCTTCCTTCACCACGGTCTTCAGCTCAGATTTCAAATTGCCGCTGGCTGTTACTGCAATGCAGTCAGGCTATGTAAGTGTCTTCTACTGAAGTTTTCTTTAATAATAAACTATGGTTTCATGTACCCAGATATTTATTTGACGAAGATAGGTATGGTCACAGACAGAACCTTAACAAAATAATGTCAGATTATAGCAGCACTTTCAGTAGCCACAGACAACCACGCTAAACTGTTTTTTAGTACTCAGTATTCCTGAAGTTTTCCTTGTTCCCCTGCACCACTAAACAATTAATGTGACAAGTATATTGTTTCCATGTTCTCCCAGAAGGCCAGTGGCAATTTCAGTTTGAGGCCTACCTGTGACAAAAGCAGCAGTGGCACCCTCTACCAGAAGTATACATCAGTAGATCAGACAATAGTCCTGACCTCACTTATTCCCAGTCAGTATCTCAGTATTGGTCAAAATATTAAAAAAGAAAAAAAAAAGTGGACATGAGACTTATGGGATCTGGCAGTAAAAATTCTGTGTGCATACAAGTTTACGCATCTATGTGTGTCTGTCTTTTCGTAAAAACATGTACAAAATGTTAAAGAACTTTTCATCTCTTGTAGGAAAATGCAATGAACTAAACATTAAATCAGTTACTGATACAATTAACAACAAATATAATAATTAATTTAGAATTATTAAAATGATAATTATTTTTCATGGTAATTTACAGTTAATGTTGTATGTGTGGAAAAATTATCAGTCCTTGAGATTTTTGTTTTCTTCCTGGATGATGTAAGTTTTAATGATTCTTCTCTTTCTAGTCAGTACAGGAACACAAAACTGCAGTGACCAGGCTATGCCCATTGTTCCCATGTATGAAAGTTTCAGCAAGGGTGAGCATCGTCTTAGCTTTCTAGTTATGATGCATACACCTCCCATCTCTCTTTCTCTCCACTCTCTCTTATTTCTAATAATTTTTTTTTTTACTTTAAATTAAACATAATTTGTGAATCACATTATCTTCATTCTTGTTATTCATAGTCTCAGCATGAATGCTGCTTTTCTTCAGACAAAAAAGAAAATTGTTTGTTTATATCTAGAAAATGTATAAACTTACAACCTGTACCACCTGTAGGTGTGTGGCAGTACCTGTGGCAGCTAATAGAATCCTATGGTGAAACTAGTCTCGGTGACTTCAGCGTAACAGTGGGCCCCATTTTTGATGCCAATCATGACAGTCGGTTTGATCCACCTTCTGCTTCAAAAAGGTTTGAACATTCTGTCACTATAGTTCAGTCATCTGCTTTTGGAGAAAACTAGCATGCTTATGCAGTTTTTACAAGTGGTGATGATGGCTTTTTCTGCTTGTAGTGGTTCAGGAAGCAGCTATATATTTAGTTCTTTCCTTAGCCTGTTTTAGAAATCAGACTGCAACATTGTGCTTTGCAGTGTGCTGATGTGGCCTTTTTTAAATAAATTTCTTTCAAAGTGAATATCAGACTTTGTACACTGTGCTTTGTGTATCCTAAACTCAACATTTATAAATTTCTTTTATTTGACAGCTTCGTTGATGCTGGAAAAGAAGTTCCTCTTCCTACTCATTACTTTGTGTCATTGGCAAGATGTGTGTATCAGTGGAAGACCTTGCCGTGTGATGGAGAGATAGAAATTCTCAGCTTTATCCTCCCTCATGTTAATCTCGTCCCCAACTGCATGGTATGTTCATGCCTGCAATGTGTGTGTGTGTGTGTGTGTGTGTGTGAAAACATGCTGGAATCAGATAACTTGTGAAAAAATAAATCATACAATAATAACCCTACAATTTTTTCTTTAACTACACACTGTCCTGTTTTTCCATGAGTCAGCATTTGTTTTGTGTTGTTCTGCTACAGGATTATGAGACATACTTGCTTGATCATGTAGCAAGGGTGAAAGACATAGAGCTGGCAACGGAGCTTGAACTGCTGAGATTCCTCCCGCTGGAGGAGAGTGCTCGTCTCAAAGTTCGGCTGCCAACAAGCTTGTGGGCAAGTTCTTTGCCCACAGCCCGGGACAATAATAGCATGACAACCAGCGATGTTCCTTGTGGGTCAGGCCTTCAGTAAGTTACTTACATAATGATGATGATGATGCTAATAAGAAAATATACCAAAAAGCCACTAAATTTTGTGGAATGAAAGCTCATCTAAATATTTTAGTACATGAGTGGACAGGTAAACGTATGTATATATACATGCATATTTGTGCAAGACTACTCCATGTATGGAGAGCAACAAGTTAATTTTGCTTGTTTTATTTTGCACAGTTTGTTCTAATTTTTGCAAAATTAGTTCTAATCCAAAAGCATTAAGCTGTATGAAAAGACCAGTCATCATCACTGGAATCTCAGGAAATAATGTGGAAGCAAAGCAGTTGTCTTTTACTTTCTGTCTTTATTTTGTAGGTACAATCCTTTGCTTCTCATCTCACTGGATGGTTTTCAGGCAAATTATTTGTCCTATAATGTCACACCTAACATACAACGTCTGATTCAAGAAGGAGTACACATCCCACGTATGCTGTCAGCTTATCCAACATTAACTTTTCCAAACCATTATACTCTCGCAACGGTGAGCAATCATTCTTCAAACACAGTCTTTCTATGAACATGGATGGATGAGTGGGTAGACTGACAGATATGAGGCAGGGAGTTGATATACATGTGTTGCTTTAAAATTTGTGAAGTCCTCACACTCTCTTTTGACTGTTGTAGGGGCTGTACCCAGAATCCCATGGAATAGTGGACAATGATATGTTTGACATTGGTATGCAGAAACCCTTCAGCATATACTCCTCTACAAAATCAGATCCTCGATGGTGGGGTGGTGATCCAGTAAGCTATAATTTTATTTTGATATGTTAGTATTACATTTTACTTCATATTTTGATGAACCAGCATCCAGACCTAATTACACTTTTTCTTTCTGGGTGTAGATTGTCTTAAGCAACCTGAAGTGTTCTGGAGCAATACTCCTCTGCAAAAGGAAAATGTGTTATCTGTATGATTGATTTACAAAACTTAGATGTATTGAGAGTTTGTATACATATAATAAATTCTTATTATCATCTAGTATATTCATTTGAGATGTTGCACTGACTTTGTGGCAAAATATATGGCAATGTGCAGATGTTCTGTCTCGGTTTTCAGTTGTTGTATGCCTGAAAATTCCCACAAACTGTGGTGATCCTGATGCATCATTTAATACCACTAAAACTGTGACTAATGATCACTTAGTTAAAATTAACAGTAGTAAATTTTTCTTGCTGCCACTTGTGAACAGCTTATGCCTCTTTCCATAATCTTTGCAGATATGGTTGACAGCACAAAAGTATGGGAAAAAGAGTGCCTGCTACTTTTGGGTGGGATCTGATGTGCCGATTGAGGGTAAAGAAGTCTTATATTATGTTTAGTGTAATGTTGGTCTTGTGAAACAATGTTTCACTTCAGTGTGGAGAAAGAATTGAAAAGTTGCCACATCCAGATGTATATGTGTCCTGAGACAAGATCTAACCTTACAATTACCACCTTAGGGGGATAAGATATTCATCACCACTTCTCTGCCAGATGATGATGATGTCCATTCATAATGCGCAGGTATCCATTCAGAAGAATGCTCATTGCGCAGATCATCTCAAAAGATATAGTTAGTAAATATTTATTATCTTTAAAAATGTGAAATTTGTCATTCTCAAGAAAATTGTAACATCAAATTTCATTTTTGTTTTCAGGGAAATATCCTTATTACTACAAGAATTATAGCAGGTATGTTCCATCCTTTACATAAAAGCATAACTGTTATTAAACCTGATACTAAGATTCAACATTTTCTAACATGAAAATAGTTTTTGATGAATGTTTTGAATAAACAAATGACTGTTATTTTTTTATGTTGTAGCTAGTTTTTGTTCTGACTTAAAATGTGGATTTTATTTCTTTTGGTTGTGCATTTTCAGCAATGTGAGAATCACTTTGTTATTCCAGCTCTGTACCATTTAATGATCGTGTGGACAATGTGCTGGGCTGGCTGTCTTTAGCAGCTGATCAACGCCCAGACTTAATCACACTGTACTTTGATGAGCCAGACACTACAGGCCATAAGCTGGGCCCAGAACCTACAAGTGGGGTAATGATAATTATTGGCTCTCTATTAAATTTTCTGGTTCTGAAACAGTATTTGTGCTTATGATGATTAGGGGTCACCAAACAGGGAACTGTTTTTATAGTACTGCTTTTAATGTATTTCTGAATGCACATTGTGAAAAACAAGTGATAATGGCCTCCTTCACTCAGAAATGATTGTGGATGGTGCATGGTAGCATTACTATTTGGCTGCTTTGCTGTGACAGCTACGCATATGGCTGAAGAGACCAATATGTGAATAACAGTCTCTATCACAGTTGACACATTTGTGTAAACTTGTGGTTTTGAATTGATGGAACGTCAGCATTCCTTTCTGCATGGTCGTTTGTCAGCTGCAGCATCAATAGCATGTATTGTCTTTGAAAATAGTGGTTATTGCTCTTTCACTCAGAGTGGATATGAGAAAGAATTGTTTTGTAATTTTGACATTGCCAGCCCTGTCCTGTTTTCATCTATGTGCATATGAGACAAACTAAAACTGCAGCTTTTTCATGTGCCAACATTTCATGTGTTTCATTCCAGAAAAATGGAAAAATGCAGTAAATTGATAATACTGTTATTACTTTTATCAAATAGAAATTACGTCATGTATGACACATTTCATAAGGAGGAAATGAAGAGAGGGATTGTTGTAGCAAAAAAAAAAAATTTTTTTAAAGATGCACAAGAACCAACAAAAAACTTATAAATCTGTAGGTAATGACCCAATACTTGTTGAGGTAAAATGCACTCTGAAAAATCAAAATGATCTACAAATTATATTGAAAAGTTATAAGTAAAAATTAAGTACTTACATATTTTTAAGCTTTGGTGGGAGGGTGAATAGTGAATTATGCAAGAGCTGTTAAAACGTATCATTTCTTTTAAATCCTTGTTGTAACTGATTGACATCCTATATACTCCAGTTCCAGGCTCATGAAATCTCTGGAAGAGTGTTTGCTGAATTCTTTTGCATGTTTTCATGTATACATACAGACACAACATGCTAAACAACTGTCAAGTGACTCCACTATGCTGAGAGCAGAGGGGTTATTAAGTAAGATAAATGAACGGTTCTCTCTCATATGGTCAAATTTTGATATGTGGCTGGCAACTTTAAATAGGAGGTGGATGGAGAAGTTTTGCAGGATGAACTGGAAGATGGTCTTGCACAAGGATCAGGAATTTGTAGCTCCACCATTGACTTGCTGGGTGATGGATTGGGCGTGATCTGTAACTCCTTGTAGGACATGTTGAAAGACTTTCGCACATCTACAGGAGTGGCAGGAACACCTTGCAATGATACATGCACTGACTGCACTGTTGGCAAGATAAGTGGCTGTGAGTTGCAGCAGAACTGACACAGCAGCTGTTTAGCTTCTTTTCGAAAGCGTGTCCCAGACATGCAGTAGATAACAAAGTTACAGCAGCTGTTCAGCACATTAAGCATGTCAGCCACTGCTTGTACAATGTGGTATGTTCTTAAGTCAACACCTTCGCCTTCAGTGGTGCTAGAGCAGTTATTGATAAGGCAATAGAAAGCCAGAATGCAGCGTGGAAAGTGGCAAATCATGTATACAAACACAATTAACATTATAAGGACAGAAAGCTTGCGATTAGGATTGGCCAAGTTTGGAATGCCTATGCGAATCCTAGAGGATTTGTGTACCTGTATGGAGAGGAGAGTATTAAAGACAGCAACAGCAAACCATGGCACCATATACCAGAAGATGGGTAAAATGTAGTGGTCATAGGCTTGCATGTATGCATGTGCATCAAGGTAGTCATTGGTTAATTTTGCAGTCACAACATGGGTATTCCGGAAAACGGCCTTCTCAATTTTGTAGCACAAGAACTGCGGGAAGGTGATAAAAAAAACCATGAGGGTGATGCCACCTAAACAACAGGCCACAGTTGTCATGGTGCATGTTTGCTTCAGAGTCAGTGGCCATCTGACAGCCAGGTAACGCTCTAACGAGAGACTGAATGTAGTAAAGCTGGACATGCCGAGGAAGATCCAGAAGAAAGGTGTTAGGTACACTTGGACGTAGGGATTCAACTGAAAAATGGAGGTGATGATGTCCTTCTCAGGCAAGAGGATGAAGTAGCTCTGGTACCTGAAAATGGCGAGCAGTAGTACGCAGGAGTCGACGGCAGCCAAGCAGCGGAGATAGACAGCAGTGTTGGATGATCGCATGGATTTGCGTGAGAGAACAGCAAAGGCCAAGAGGTTGCTAAAGATGCCAACTGTGCAGGTGGTAAACATGATGTATCCATATGCGTATCGGCGCAAATTTTGCAGAAACGTAACATCAGGCTCTGAAGAGTGCGCTGAAGTGGAGTTATTCATTTTGGCACCTTGTTTACTAGACTGCAGGTTGATATTAGCACTCTGCAGAAAGCGTTGTCATCAAAATCAATACTTGGCACAGTTCAAGCATTTTTATCATTATCCATGGTGATTAAGGATTTCCACCATAATGTGAGATTGGTTTCCTTTTAAGATTTAAAAGTTTTGTAACAAAATGCTGGGATTTGTTTAGTAGATGCAAGGTGGAAGTATTTTTTACTGTTCACTGCTCTTAGAAGTTTGTCCATGTATCTTGCTGCCCAACACAGTTTGAGTCTCTGGTGGTTGGTCTTGTCTTTTTAAAGGCTTCATTTCAGTCCTGGGGAAAGTTGTTGATTTGCTGTAGGAATGCAGAAAACAGGTGGCAGTTTGACAGCATGCGCTGTGCTGATTACATATTCTCTAAATGTTTACTTGCATATATGCCTTTATAAAATGATTATTGCAGTTATGCAGTTTGTAAGAAAAATAATGTCATTAGTATTTCAGACGTTTGCAAATTTGGAATGATGAAAACCAGTATAAAATAAAACGTCTTATCACAAACTAATTTGTTCGTAACTTTTATTAACTATTATACACACCCTCACCCATTCACCCATCTCTGCCATTTATTGAAACTCTGAAAAAAATGTATTATTAATAATTGTTATGAATAATCATTTATCATTGATCATTTATTTTTACACTCCAATACATTTTTATATTGATACCATAGCTGTTGTTCAAAAGAGTGTTCATGTTTATGTACATATTTTCATAATACCTGCAAATGTATGTGTGTGCATTTAATTTCTTCCATATGTTGTATCATAAATTGTTTGTCATGAAGGAGATCATTTTTTTGTTTATTGTTTAACTTCATGTCCTTCCACTTCATTTGATTTTTGGCCCATTATTCAACATAAGGCGGGGTTTTCACTTCAGAGTTTAAACTTCTACAGTGACATACCTATACCTCAGGTGTTACCCAAAGTTTTAATGATTAAGTGTTTTTGATGGCATAGTGTCAAAATTGTGTACCTTCCTATTTCGAATACACTTTCTAAGACTAAAACAGCACGCTGCGTCATGTGTGCTTGCATGTGTACATGTGTGTGTGTGTGAATATCAGAAAAGACATATTTGTACATTAGTACCTGCTTCTTATGAACCACTCTCTTTGTAAAAAACATAAAGATCAACATGGAACCCACTGTCTTTATCAGGATGCAAGCACAAAAACAGAATTAACTGCAGCTTATTTTGGAACTGTCCCTAACTCAAGTTGCTTGCCACCGAACAAAGCAACTGTCCAGTCTCTGACATGCACCACCTGTGTCTGACAATCACAGATTGTAAATACCTGGTTACCTGTCTCTTATCAGGTGAATAATTGTCTTGATCCAGCTGTCTCCTCACCTCTGGGCCAATGAATCACTCTTTTGCTAGCAGTAAGATGATACCACTTCTGTTAATATCAAGATGTTTGTGTGTGTGTGTGTGTGTGTGTGTGTGTGTGTGTGTGTGTGTGTGCACATATGCACATAAATGTGTAGCTGTGTGTGTGTGTTTTTTTTTGCATTTGTGTGTATGCATGTGTGCATGCATATATATGTGTATATGTTTTCATGTGTGTAACAGGGTCGCCTACATAAACATGTACATTTGTGGAGATGTCTGTGTGTGTGTGTGTGCATACACATGTACAGATGTGTGTGTGTGTGTGTGTGTGTGTGTGTGTGTGTGTGTGTGTGTGCATGCATGTGCTTTCTGTTGCTAAATAGAAAAACCTTTGAACACTATTTTTGCAGCTGCTGACAGCTTTGCAGAATGTTGATAATGTCATTGGAAGATTGATATCTGGCCTACATAATCTGAAGATGTCTGACAGCGTCAACATTCTGCTTGTGTCTGATCATGGTAAATATATTATCACTCCAGGGTGAGAGAGTGGCGTCTAAATATTTCAACTTGCTGAAGAGTTATTTTTATCGCAGTAGCTCTACTTTTACCACCTGAACCACATCTGCATTCTGTCTTTTCTGAAAACCCCATCTTCAATCTTCATGTGAGCTAGATAAAGGCATTCACAGTGTTGCAATGAGTACTGTTGTTAGAAATGTTGTTTATTTTGCACAAATTTGAAAAAGCACATAATAAAAAAAGGCATCATGTACCTCATTGTTTAGTATGGCTACTGTTGTTGAGAACAAGGTCATTGTCATCAGAATATATGTGCTCAGCAGCCTTGTCATTAGCCTTTCTTTCTTTTGCATTCCAGGGATCATGCCTGTCAGACTTCAAGTATTTCTATTGCTACGAAGAGGGCTGGGTTGTTTTTTTCATGCTCCCGTTAGTTAATTATTTGGGTTGGGTTGGTTACTGGGAATGTGGGGATTGGTTGGTTAGTTAAAAAGACAGGCAGATAGAAATCTGGGAACTCAAGATTAAGGCACTGTTTTATAACTTATTGTTAACCATGTTCTTGTACACCTTAAGGAATAAAAAGGCGCATTTCCAAAGTAAGACTAAACTGTGTACACACCACATTTTCTTTGCATTTTCTTTGGTATTTGTTTTTTAATCAGGCATGGGTACCAGGAACTGCACACGTGTGGCAAAACTCAGTGGTTATCTGAATAGTGATGAGATCTCTAAAATATATGTATACACTGCAGCAGCAGCCAGAATCAGCAACCGCTACTCTTACAAAAGTGGCAATTACACCATATATGATTCGCCCCTTGGTGAGTGAAATAACTATGATTCTTTTCTCAAAGATGAGAACATTAGTGTGACTATAGTAGCAACAGACATATAATTTCATCTATTACTTTGCAGATTATATATATATATATATATGTCTGCCTCCCAAGTTTTCTCATGAAAATGTATTTGTTTGGTATGACATTTCATCATCTAATTATTTATATGTCTACCTCCCAAGTTTCCTCATGAAAATGTAGTTCTGTAAAAGAGACCTACACAAACATGCAAGGCTAGTAGCTAAAGCAGTCCTTGCTTTGCCTTGGATACATCTTGATTATTTGTCAGGTATAAAAACAGGTGAATAACAGTAAAATATTTGAATGTATGTCATAGATTTACACAAAAATTATCAGTATGCAAGCATGCTGGATGATCCCTATAACATAATGTCAGACAAAGAGAAAGGTAAGGTTTCTCCCCTCAGTTTGTTGGCACTTCTGAGTTGTTCTTTTTTCCAGCCACTTAATAAATTTTGCAACTAGCTTCTGCTTACCACCATCTTCAACGTGTTCACTTTTCAGTTTCAACAGAAACCATTATGAACTATCTGGAGGGTAAGAGCTCATTCTTTGCAGTATACAGAAAGTCTCAACTACCAAAACGATTACATTATGCCAACAACATTCGTATTGATGACATCATTGTCAAGATGGAAGATGACTGGGTGTTTGCAAGGTAAATTTGTTTTCTGCAACATCCTGAAGTTCTGTTTGTAAGAGAAGTGCCTGATCAATTGAATTAGTATCCTTGACAATGGTACATGTTACACTTAGGACTATAATTACTTGGTTTGTTTTTGTTTGTTTTTTGTTTTTTGTTTGCTGTATCATACTTTGTGAGAACAGTAAACTGATAAAGATGCTTTTTGATGTTTGTTTTTTTGTAATTGTCTTGAGAAACTGGTGTGCAGACCTGATACTTTTGATGAGAGGGGTGTTTGCTTTTTCTTTACAGGTTGCCTATTTCTGGTTCTAGCTGTTCAGGTGGAACTCATGGCTGGGACAGTCGCTATCAAGACATGGGAGTAAGTTAAAAAGTGACCATAATCAAAACTTTTTTTTTTGGCATGCTTTTCATTTGATCTTAGGGGAAGCGGATGGCCGAGTGGTTAGAGCGCTGGCTTCCGAACCGAGAGCGCGCTGGTTCAATTCCCAAGCGCAGCAAACTTCCCCCAGTCGACCCAGCTGATGGGAATGGGTACTTGACTCCATAGAGGGTTAGGGAAGGTAAGGCAGCGAGGGAGAGGAGATTGGCACCACCCTCATGTAAATGCTGGCCCCGAGAAAAGTGGGGTCTCTAACACCTCACTCCCCTACGACCTGAAAAGGTTATGGGATGACCTTTTTACCTTACCATTTGATCTGCATTTCTCCTTTTGACTTGCTAAAGTCTTCTCAAGACAATAAGCTTACACATGTATTGTGAATATAGTTTTTTATTGTCCTTTCCTTGTTAACTGCTGTAACTATGCCAATATTATTATAATTTGCTGTCTAGGGAACGATAGTTATGAGCTAAAGACAAAATCAGTGTCCAAAGACTTCAGAAATGTCATATTGCCATGTTTGCTTTGTGTCAGGCATTGTTTATTGCCCATGGGCCAGCATTTAAAGAAGGAGTGAAGGTACCCGAGTTTGAAAACATTGAGCTCTATAGCTTGATGGCAGGTAAGAACAGTAGACCCCGTTTGTGACATAACAGTATTCAGTTATCCCTGACATTTCAATGGATTATTATTGAAAACTAAAGGCAGCAGAGAACGTCAGAAGAATCTTAGAACAAAAATTAAAAAGAGAGATATTGTTTTTAAAATGTTATTATTGTTTAGAGAATGTGAAATGTAACAAATAAAAGGTTTTAAAAACATAGAGATAGTTCCATATCCTTACTGCTATTGGGGAGTGAGGTGCTACAGACTTCACTTATATATCTCAGGGCAAGCTTTTGTAAGGGTAATGTTGTTCTCTTGTATCTTACTCTCCCCATTTTTTCTATGCATTCCATGAACTGGGGAAGTATATGCTTTTCCCATGGGTACTGAACTGGCATTGTGCGCAGTTACATGTTTGAACTCTATTGTTAAAACCACTGGGCTATCTGCTTCCATGAGACAAATAAGTGAGTAGGTAATTTTGTTGTTTCAGATTTGTTAAATATCACTGCTTCACCCAATAATGGCACAAGAGGTTCTCTTTACCACATCCTTAAGAATCCTCCAATCCTTCAGAAGCCACAGCAGTTGGTACAATGTCAGAGTGTACAGCCAATAGCTGCCAATCAGCTTCACAAAAACTGCAATTGCTCCATCACTTCAGAGGTTAATATTCTGTTCAAAAAGTGGAAAAAACTCCACCTTATTTATGTCTTAGTTTATCTTAAAATCGTGTCAACCAATAATATTAATTAATATTTTCATTATAGCATGAAAATGTTTCACTTTTAAATGTATTTAAATTTGGTTCTAAATTAATAGCAGCACATGATTTATTATTAATAGATACTTAAGGACAACATTAGATTTTTATATGCTGGTATATGTCAATTACAAAAAGCTATTGGGTCTGATTAGTCTAAAATTTGAAAAAGCATATGATAGACTAGATTTTTTGTGTGCGTAAGATATTAACATCATTTAGGTTTATGTAGGATACTTGCTAATGAACAAAAAACATTCTATAATAATATTAAGTATGCTGTAATAGTTAATGGAGGAATTTCAGGGTTTACAATAGAAGGTGGATGAAAGCAAGGCATTACAGTATCTCCTTATTTATTTACAATACGTACAGAAATTTTAGCAACAACAATTAGAAAAAATGCTAACATGAAAAATATTCATAAAGAAAAAGAACACAAAATACTACAGTTTCAGATTATGCACAAATATTCATGGAAGGGGATGAACTTATCTTTCAACTAACCATTGTAACAAACGGAACTCCCCCAGTTAGATACTCCCCACACCTGAAACTAAAATAGAACACAAATTTAGAAACCTGATATGCCACAGGAAAAATACATTGAAATCAAAAACTAATGAAATCATGGCTCAAAAGAAGTATATTACACAAATGGTCAGAGTTGATGTATTGAAATCACTGTTGTTAATAAAACTTATCTGCATGTGAGTATTACCATTATATATACTACTATGGAAGACAGTACTAACAAAGCATACTCAGATACTGTTGAATCTGGGAAAATAAGCATGCAAATACCTATAGGGAAAGTATATTCTGGAAATTCAAAGCATAAAGGACCTCAATCTAAAGCACAAACATTTTAGCCGAGTGTATGGGTAAGGAGGAATCCAGTGCAGGTACTTTGTACAGCTAAGAAAGAATAAAACATATTCTAAGCACTATGTAAAGTTTCTTTTCTGGAAAAGCTTAGAAGAGGCTGTAAATGACAGATGCAGCAATATTCATAATTTAATACTGAGCAAACTATTAATGCTGTTTGGATATGATGAAAACTTTAAAACAGATAATATTTTAGACACTATTCTTCTTGAACCCAGATTCTTAGTCTACAAGTACAAACTTAGCCATGTTTATCCTGCATATAAATAAATATATTTCAGAGAAATTTAAGGCATCTGTGAACATGAATTGACATCATAAGGTTTTTTTTTTATAGCACTCTTCTTACCCTACACTAAGGCTTTGTATAAAGTTAGTATGCCTGAAATGTAGTCTTTCTTGTATTATTGTTATCATGCTTTCTCATATTTTGGGTTTTTTTCCAGTGCAGTTCACAGACCTTATCGACAGCTCACTTAGTCCCCTACACTTAGATCATCTGTTTACAGGGCTGGCTACCTTGATGTGATATGGCATTTGTTGCTGGCTCGGTGTAAAACACTAATTCCTCCCCCACCTTCCCCTACACTTAGATCAAACCTTAGATACCAGCGCCAGTACCTCTACTATCTGTATCAAAGGGTTGTCTTCACACGGGTCTTTGTATTTCAGTTTACCTCCACTGGTGTTTAAAACTGTGTAACTATTTTGTTTCTTTATATTGTACTTCGAAAGTAATCCCTGAAGAAGTTGCAATAAAAGTGGGGTTGCAAAAACAAAAAAAAATATATATATATATAATGTATCTGATCTTTTTCTAAAAATAAAACATGGTTTGAGAGCTACAGAAAGATACGCATTCAAATTTTTGTGAGAAATGCTTTGACCTTTAAATAAGAATTAATATGTACTTAACCTCCCTGGTGTTAACCCTGAACATTTCTCAGGTGTTGAATTTTTATATAAAAACAGTTAATCTTAAGTGTTACTCAGGATAACCTGATTTGACCCTTGGTACAGCATTAAGGCTAAATACTGCTCTGGGCTATGTAATATGCATGTTTTTTCTGAGGTTGGGGCAATCTAAGGGTAAGAAGTTTAAACTGCTGTATGACCATTTGTCGAGGTATGAATACTTTATCATAAAGCAGATATGCACAGTTTAAAGACTTCCAAAACTTACACTGTTATTTTTGTCTATTTTACAAGTCGGCATTAATCGATCTTGTGCCATGACTTGTTAGCTAGCAGGAGAACTATTCAACTACTTGAATCATAAAGGCTTTGACAGGTTTTTGTGCCAATGCCAAAGTACAGTGGACTTCTGGGGCCATTGATGACTGGACAGCAATTAACATACTGCCTGAATTACACAAGCCATGTCTCATCATACAGTAAACTGATCCACATGTCTCTATGGACCTCTTTCACTGTGATGGTCAGTTGTTTAAAGATTATTTTTCAAGTTCTTGACATTAAGTCTGTGTTTTGGGTTTTTTTCCTAACATTTGAGCTCATTCTTGACTTTCATTTCTCATTTCTCATAGATAAAAAGAGATTTGAATTTGAGTGGTAGTATCACAGCTAGTATCATTTACTCTAGTTTTTGTCTTTAAAAGTATTCCAGGTTAATGGCTATGTGGCTGCTTGGTTGTCTTCTTACTGTTTAGGATGGTAATGCTGTTTTGCCTGACTCTGAAAGCTGCCTTGTGCCTGACAGTAATCTACCCACAGATGAGCAGAATACATACGAATCTTACTTTAATGCTGACCAGAGCATCACTGCTGCTTCTTTATTTGCCAGTAAGGTTTTCTTTTGATCTTTTACCAGAAAACTATTGCTTTAGTTATATAGACTGTAGCTGTTTAATCCTTGAGAGATACTCGTAATCAGTTTCAGGCAGTCACTATATACAGTGCTAACTGAGCTGAGGAAAAAAACAAGATCTAAATTGCCTGGATTATTTTGGAGATTATGCTGCTCTTTAAATACTTTTGGCTTTGAGTGATTGGCTAAGTCTAGATCAAGATCTTTGGAAGCCAGCTCCTCCAGAATATAACCTCTACTCAGCCATGCAGTTGGGAGGTTACATAGCTGCATAGTTAGTCCATTTCATGCTGTGGATTCGAACCTTAATGTTCCAGCTATAAAGTGACTCCATGTAAACTTAGACTACCTTATAGTTCGATATATAAATAGATTACTTTTTAACAAAGGGATTATTGCTTACAAAATTAATCATACATTACTTCTTGCAGTGAATGATACCTGTGGAAGTGTCACTTATTCTTCTGCTGCTACACCTATGTCCATGCTTCTGAAAAAGGGTATGCTGCTTTAAAGACTGGTCACTTTATGCTCTGGTGAAAGCAAGGGATTACTGCAATCTGCTGATTCATCATGATAGTTCTGATAGCAATGTTTAGGCCTTCAATGGCAAAACACAAAAAGAATGATTTTCATTACTGTTTCAGTTGTGGAGTTAGTAGTTTTGGGGGTTTTTTTTTTTTGGTTTATCAGATTTGTGGTCTGCGGTGTGGAAGTTTGTTAGATCAACAGCCAGTCAGACAAAGCCTGTATCTGTCACTGTTGGACCAATATTCGACTACAATAGCGATGGTCTAGCTGATGACCTTCACAATCTTTCCAAGTAAGTACTATAACCATTTTGTTTTTATCTAAAGGTCTGTGAATCTTTGCAACAAATAATTAAAGATATCACTTAATATCAATAAACATGACAATTTAAAAACAATTGCTTTTCAGCAATAACTTTTCATAGGACAGTCACATGCTGTTTGTGATTATTTTTATAATTAAAGCAAAACTTGATTATGGCAGTGAAAACATGCTAGAGGAAATTTCTGTATATTTAGAAATTGTGCATGAAGTGACAAATTATGGTTTTACCTAACAGGTTTGTGGATGACAAAAAGACAGTACCATTGCCCAGTCATTACTTTGTAGTCCTGGCTCGTTGTAAGATGGATGCTGACTTGAATATCTGCGGGGAAAATCTGGATCTGTTATCTTTTATACTTCCTCAGGAACAGCCTACTAATAATCAGGTATTTTAACAGAACGGTTAAAGCTTATTATTCATAGCTGTTTACTAATAAAGTGCTATTATAAAGAAACACAGGTATGATTCTGCTGTATTCTTCTAAGCACATTTCATAGTCTTGCTATGGATAGAATGTAGGGCCCTCCTATGCCCAAGTGTTATTTAAACTTATTTTCATCATTCTCCTCACATCTTTTTCTTTGTGAGTGAGTGAGTGAGTGAGTGAGTGAGTGTGTGTGTGTGTGTGCGTGTGTGTGTGTGTGTGTGTGCATACATGCATGCAAATGCATTCATTTTTTACCAGGGGAAGGGACCAGCATAAAAAAGTTTTTTTTTCAAATAGATGTAAAAAAGTAGAATCAAAGAAAATTTCTGCTTGACTACCAGTGATTTAATTAAGGAAAAAATGTAGCCCAGAAAGTGGGCCAAGTACTTATTTGCTTGCTTCACTTTACAGAATGAAGACCGACGCCTGCTGGAAAATGTGGCAAGGGTCAGAGACATAGAGCTTCTGACTGGAATGCAGTTCCTACCACACTTGGACCCAGCCCTCAGTGCTCGACTCAGGACCTATGTACCAACTACTCTGTGGGTTGTTACTACTACTAAACAGAATCAAACATGGCTAGAGCAGGAATGTCCTCCAAGAGAACAAGCAGACAACCAGTGTCCTTCCAAGTGAGTCCATGTTTATGGCCAAATTCTGTAGTGTGAAACAACCTTACCACCTGTTATGAATTACAACTGTTGGATATACAAGCTAAAAAAATGATCTGTATTTTTTTAGATCAAAAAGTGCTTGATTAATCATTACTAAACATTTATACTGGAGTTTATACCGATTTCTGCCCACAAGATTTTGAGAGTCCTGAGCTTTTTCTACTGTATAACAAGTATTTTGTATTAATAATTAATCAAGTAAGTTAATGATCTGTTGGCTTGTTTTTTAAAAAGTATTTTGGTTTATTATGTCATTCTTAAGCTACCGACCAGTGTTACTAGTGTCACTGGATGGATTCAGGCCGGACTACTTGCACCGTGGGTTTAGTCCTGTGATTGATCGATTGGTCACCTGTGGAGTACATGCCCCGTACATGCGTTCTGTGTACCCCACCAAAACTTTCCCCAATCATTACACTATTGTCACCGTAAGTCTGCCATAATGTATGATGTCAGTAATAAATGTAGACCTTGTGTTTGTTAAGCTCAGGCTCCTTCCTTGTTGGAGAGATAATGGCAGTGGCATAAGAACCAGGATGGGAGGGGGGCAAGGGGGCAACCGCCCCCTCAAAAAACAATACTGAGGAGGCAAGAACGTGAACATCATTCATTGTCAGCATGGAGTTTGTCCTCCCTTCTCCCCAAAGCTGAGCAAAGTTTATGGTAGTAAGGCTTTCCTGATCATGTTTTTAGATAAGCTTGCAACCAAGTCTTTTGAAAAATGAAAGTTACTTTGAATCAGGCAGAATATTTTTGTGTGCAGGGTTTGTACCCAGAATCTCATGGCATCATTGATAACAACATGTTTGATTTCAATATCAGTGAGAGATTCAGCCTCACTGGCAACACCAAAAACAACCCACAATGGTGGGGTGGAGAACCAGTGAGTCCTAGTCTTTTTAATTGGGGTTAGGTAATTTATCTGATGTAAACATATATATGATCTTAGACAATTTATTAGATATAAACATATACTTTAAAGTATCTTCATCACACCATTATTATTCTCTTACTTCTCTTCATAATGACAGTTCATTGTCATTTTTGAACACTGACAATTACTGTAGATCATCTTCTCAGTCTCTACAGTCATATGGGAGTTATTCAATGACAAACCTATTTCTCTTGATTCTGGAAGTTATTCCATAACAAACCTATCTCTATTTGTTCTGGAAAACAACATACTAGTCAGTTATTTAGGCTTCCTAACATTTGTTATGCAACCTAATAGGTAGATGACATATTAATTTTATAACTGCATTCACAATTTATTCTAATTCACGAGTTGATGTGTTGTAAGCTATGAAAGATGGAGTACCTTGTGAGCATCAGGTATTCATAATTCTTTTAAAATCAATTAATTGTCCTTAGCTCTGGGTCACTGCGCAAAAACAGAACTTTATCAGTGCCAGCTATTTCTGGGTTGGATCAGATGTCAGAATTAGTGGTGAGTTCATTGTGAGGAGTGTGAGGTTAGCTACTAAGCATGTGTCGTTATTTTCAAGTCCTTGATGAAGTATAAGGCTGTATGATATAAGGCTTAGTTTATTTAATTGTTTGATCAAATTTCCCTATGTATTTTGAGTAAGTTCATTTTTGTGACTTGCACAGAGACAGTAACATTTGCAGAGACTGAAAATGCACGCTATACAGTCACCGTTTAGCTCCTTCCCCCCCCCACCCCCCTTGGCACTGTATCAGCTTGCTGTGTTTGAGAGTTCAAATAGACGTTATACATGTCTGCATTTTATTAGTAACAAGATTTGCTGTATGCTGTAAAGAGCATTTTCATTATTTCAGGCATGACTCCAGATATCTTTGAGCCATATAATGGGTACGTTTTTTTGTTGGGTTTTTTTTTTTTGGCACTTTCTCTTGCAGACTCATGTTGTTAGCAATTTAAAAGTTTACAGACTTGTTTTAGATGAGTGGAGAGTTTGGAAGAGCTACAGATTGGTTAATATTAGTGATAGCAATATAATCAGCTGCTTCATGAGATATGTAAACCTCTGCTTACTTTTAAATGATGTAACTTTATTCTAGAGAAATTTCCTTTGCACAACGGGTGGAAACAGTCCTTCGTTGGCTGACATTGCCAGCTGATAAGCGACCCCATTTCATCACACTATACTTTGATCAACCAGACCATACTGCCCATGAGAAAGGACCGTTTACACCAGAAGTAGGTCCTCATAAAAGTTTTACATGTTTTGCAAATTTTCATAGGTTTGTCACATTGTGGTATGAATATTCAGTGCAAGAAAGGCCTGAGTGAATGCTATGTGCACATAAACCTGAAAAATGTTTGCTAAAACAAAAAGCTAGTGTTTTCTGAGGCAGTCTGCAGAAATTTACAGATCTTATCAATCAGACAGATACTGGTAAGAGGATGAAAAGGAAGAGCCTTAAAGCATGTAAAGCAAACTGTACTCTTGCACTGCGCATGTAAAGTAGTTACAACATGTAACAGATCGAGCTAATGTTATCGATTCTGCTGTCCATCTTGTCTGCTACTTTACCATGTAGCCAATTCTTTAGTTGTGCATGATTTTCCCTTGGCTTTTGTCAGAACATTAGTCCGTGCTCTTTGTTTAGTATTAGCTTTATCTAGATATTGTAGCGGGAGCTGACAGTAGTTTGTTCCCTCTACCCTGCAACTCCCATTCCTGTCCCTCAGGAGGAAGTCCTGTGGCGCAATGGTTAGCGTCTGTCACCAATACAGGGAAGGCTGGCTGTCCTGGGTTCAGGTCTCATCTCGGGCACACCGTTCCTTCTCTGTATGTGGCATCTGTTTACAGGGCTGGCTGCCTTGCCATGATATAGCCTTAGTTGCTGACTCAGCGTAAAACACCAATTTCCTCCTCCTCCTGTCCCTCAGCTTGGTGGGCCATGTGGTCACTGCATGACCATGATGAGTGACCCTGGAGCAGGTGATGTAACAGCCAAGTTTTGTGTATAAATAGCAGGCAAAATGCAGTGCTGCACCCTGTTTGTCACAGGGTGAGGGAGGTCATTCCTTTATGATTATTTCGAGTACGGGAAAAGTACCTTCGCACCATGTAGGTATTCTGGTTTGCTGTCAAGTGGGTCATATACCCCAAAACCCTCTTTCCCATTAGGTTCCCTATTTTGAGTGCGGGAGAAGCACCACTGCACTGTGTAGATGTTCTGGTCCACTGACACGTGGCTATAGTACCTCAAAATCCCACCTATTTGGTTTCCCTTATTGCTAGTGTGGGAGAAAAAGCACCACTGCACCGTGTATAGTTGTTCTGGTCCGCTGACAAGTGGTTAACATACCTTGAAATATTTTTAGTTTACCCTATTTTGAGTGCGGTAGAAAGTACCACTGCACTGTATAGGTGTTCTGGTTCACTGACAAGTGGCTCACATACCTCAAAATTTTCTTTTTTGGTTTTCATTTTTTCCCTTATTTTGAGTGCGGGAGAAGAACAACTTCATGGTTTAGATGTTCTCACATTGCTGGAAATCCCTCTTCCCTCCCCTTAATTATCAGTAACTTAGTAAGTACAGTGGTGTAGGCAAGCCTCAGAGGAGTGATCTTCTCCTCCAGAACTAACTGCTTTAGCCAGCAACTATATGTCCCAATCTTTCCATTTAGCAGACATTTGTTCACTTCATATAGTAGCTGGTTGCAGCTAATTCATTCGCTGTTGTGCTGTTAAGTAGAGTTTAAAGGGATCACGTGTGTTGTGGTGTTTAGTGAAGAATTTCGCATTAATAACACTGAGGATATATGGCATTTGTGGTCCTGCACTACATTATCTATCCACCAGCAAAATCATTGGCACAAAACTATCACCATGATTGGCCTAGCAGACCATTCTTGTATATTTCTTTTTTTTTTTTTTTTGACACCTTTTGTTTTCAGGTAGATGCTCAGGTAAAGCTTGTAGACACAACTCTGGGACAGCTAATGGATGGTTTATATCAGCGCAATCTTCATCACTGTGTTAACCTTATGGTTGTCTCTGATCATGGTTAGTGATCAAGAAGTACAATGCTGTCTACAGTTTATGATGTTACAGTTCTGTAGCATTTAGCTGTATCTTTCTACTGTATCTACAGTAGTTTCATTGTTTGATTAAATGTTTTGAGAGTTTCAGTAGAACAAACTCTGCGACTTATCATGATCATAATGTGTTGTCTATCTGATTACAATATTATTAAATAGAATGTAACTTCATGTTGAACATTTTGTGGATAAGAGATCTTGATGCCTTTACATAAACTGCTTTGGTTAATATTCCTAGTCTGTTTGTGTTTTGTCTTTATTTTATCGAAGATTTTGATTTCTTTTTAGGCTTCTCCTCATTGTCATGTGACAAAGTAATTGCAATGGAAAAATACTTTGATAAAGCCTCGTCATACAATGTCTACTTCTACTATGGGCCATTTGGTCGTGTAAGCAACACATATCATTATGACCCACAAACGAAGGGTGTGAAAATTTACCCCGGAGCACCACCTTGTGAGTTAAGAGAGAGAACTGTTTATTGGTAGAACTGTTTGATGCATTTAGATGGGATTTATGATGGTATTGATAATAAACTGATGATGGATTGATTGATATTATTAATTGATGCTGGATTAATAGTCGCTTTTGGTAAATGAAGATGATGATGGCGATTGACAATGAACAATGAACAAATCTTTATTTACGAGGGTAGCAGAATAAGTTACACTTTTTTACATCTAGTCCTTGGACTGATTAGTAGAAATAAAATATTACATTAATTCAGAACAAGGCAATAAAAACAGAGAGAAATTATATGTACAAACATTGTGGTTGATGTCTGAATTGACAGTTTTTGTTTACTTTTTTTTTTTTTTTTGTTATTGGCTAGAGCACTAGCAACATGTCGTACGACGTACATGTTTGCTTTGTCGGCATGATTAAACTGGGTAGGACGCCTCTGTAGGTAATCAAAGAGTTTTTAAAAAGGTGTTGCAGGAGTCCCCATTTAAATTTGTGGATACTATTCTTTGGAGAGCTGAGGGAAGGTTGTTCCAAAGAACACTGCCAGAATATTTTAGGCTTGTCTTGAACAGGTCAATTCTCGGTAAAGGGGTATTGAGCTTGAGAGACGCTCTTATTATTTTGATGGAGAAGATAGTAGAAAGTCTAGGGGGCATTTTGCCTATTAGTATTTTAAAGATGGGCATACTTTTATTGAATTTTAGTCTGGTTAGTAGTGGTGATGATGAAGCATGTGTCATCAAAAAGAAGAACAAGGAAGAGGTCCCCATTTGTGAGGTTGTGCCTTTAACATGAGGAGCAAGGGGTTTCAAATATTGGGACCAGAAAAATGAAACATGATGATTACCTTCTGAAGTCTTATGCATTGGATAGAGAGAGAAGCATGAGGAGAGCAAGAGAACTTGCTTGGCTGGAAGGGTTTCAACAGGGATTCAGACAGGTTTGCTAAGGCAAGGCCATAAAGGCAAAGCTAAGACTGAGAATAATGTTTAACAGCAGAAGCAGCAACAGAATAAGCATAGGAACCTGGATAGTGTAAATATATGCCACTTGGCATGGTGATGCCTAGAAAATTGTTCACTTATTTTATTCTTAGTCAAGATTTGCCTGTACCACTTGTTGGTCTATAACCACTTTACTTCTTGTTTCATTTACATTATCAGTTTCCATCCTGGATGTTCAAAATCATCTCAAGTGTGTGGAGCATCTAAATGTTTATGCCAAAACTGATCTACCTAAACGACACCACTATGTTAACAACAATCGAATTGACAACATTATTTTAGATCCAGCTTTGAACTGGACAGTTTCAAGGTAACAGCATATGACAATTATGTAATAGGTGACATTTTAGTCTTTATCTTTAGAAAATGCTGCCTTTTACAAGTTTTTGTTGTGCCATGTTCAGGTATGGATTTTTTGGTGGGGCACTGTGAAACTGTGAAAGAACATCTTACCTAGTATTTTTACCATTCTTTGCTGGAAACTCAGGTGTGGAAAGAAACTCTGGCTTCCTTCCCAACAACCAGCATTTCTTGTTTTATAGTTTATGAGATGTTATCTTTGAAAGGATTAAGAGCAAAGTTTTAAATAGCTGATAAAAGATCGAGGGATAGTAATAAACCATTATTTCAGTGTCTTAATCTGTGACTTATGTTAACGTAAGTAATTGTGCTCGTATTGTTTGTGAATGCATCTATATATTTTCCAGACATTTCTTGCTTTATGTAAATTTGACGTACACAAAGAATTCTGAAAGAAATCTGCATTCCAAAATAATTACAAAAATCTCCTACGCAAGCAGATTAATTCTTATATTTTATACTATCGTTGATTGTTGTAGAATTTAATATATCTGCATTTTAATACATTTTAATAATAATACAGTGAACTTATATAGTGCCATATCCTGGTCTTATGGCGCTTTAGAGAAAAAAAGAAGACACACACACAGACAGACATACACGAATGCACACAACATAACATGCAACATTGTTGTCTAGAGAATGCCATATGAGACGAGTGATATGTAGCAAGAAGCTGCTTTAGAATGCGCAATTTATTTGAAAGTCATTTTATGACATGTCTAGGTATTGGTTTGTGTATGCCTTGGTTATGTAGGGTAAGTGACGTGGGTGGTAGGAACAAATTTGCATTATGTAAAAATCAGTTTAAGGTCTGATGAATGGACCACTTAAAGCAAGAAATGTTTGTTATGTGCAAGTTTGTGCATATTTGTTTCCATTAATGCATGTCTGCTGCTATGTACTTGCCACACATCTGCATTTTTGCTGTAATTATAAATTATAAACTAATTTTGCTTGTTGAAGCTCTGCAACTGACACAAAGTATTGCACAGGGGGAGATCATGGCTGGGACAATACTTACAGAGCAATGAGTGTGAGTAGCAGCAATCATAAAAAAATTAAGTAAAATATTTCTGTTATTTTTATTTTGCTCAGTAAATATTTCATAAAGAGTCATGCACGTCATAATGTTATTTAACAACAGACAATGTGCTAGGTAATGATGTTGGGGTCAACAATGAACTGCATACATGTACACTCTATGACCTTCACGCAATGACGAAATAGCTGAAAGTCACATATCTCAGAATTTTTCTCCATCATTAACATGACACATGACTGGATTCACAGTTTTTTAGCTATTCTTTTTTAGGCACTCTTTGTGGGCTATGGACCATCATTTCAAAATGGCAAAACAGTGGAACCCTTTGAAAACATTGAACTATACAACATGATATCAGGTATATAAAAAAAAAAGAAGAAAAAAGGATAGGAAAGGTGCAGAATTGTTATTTGGTGATACTGTACCAAAAGTTTTATACTGTTTTAAACTGATGACTGAAGGACAGTCAACTTAAAAAAAAAACAGTTTTAAACATATGTAGTTAAGTTGCCAGAAATTGCTCGTGACTGATATATTCTGGCCCTAGGAAAAAGAGAATATCTCTTGCTGGCTAAGATGAAATGGGCTTTGAAATGTTATAAGATAAATGTAAATCTGTTTCCTCTAACAAGGAATTGATTATTTTGAGATGTGATACTCTATTTCATGCCACATGCATTTTTTTATTTGTTTAACTTGGGAATTACAAAGTATTTAATGATCAGCCTGCTTGAAAGAAAAGCAGAAGTTATCAAAATTATACATTTTTGTACCCCAGCCATGCTTAATGATATTTTTGATGAAATATTTCAACAGTCAAAAGTATGTTTCGGTAACAACTTTTCTTTTTTCCCTTTGATTTTTACAGGATTTTAGCATAAAGATTTTGACATTTTTTTCACAAAATTTTCTCTAGATTTGATTGGAATGAAGCCAGCTCCAAACAATGGAACATTGGGAAGCTTGGATCATCTCCTTTGGCAAAATTTCACCCGCAGTCGCAGTGCTGTTTCCTCCTACAACAACTCTGTAAAAAACAGTAGTGTTCCACTTATGTCATGCAACTGCAGTTTGAAGGTGGGTTCATGCCATACATGTGGGTGGAGGTGGGTTTGTGGGTGTGGTAGAGTGGGTGCATGCTAGAGAGAGAAACTTTGGAAAGTCATGTATTTGTAAATTATTCACAATGTGAAAGTCTTGATCCATTACTGAGGATTTCTGATTATGAAAATTTATGAAAGGAAGAAACAAAATAATTTGTAATTATATTTTAAAGCATTTAATTTTTAAAATTACTGCTTATAGGGAAACTGCACCTTATTTACTTCAAGATGGAGCATGTATCTATACATGTTTCATAAAACAAGTGCCATGCAACATAGAGTAATTAGCTGGGAGGAAATTTACAAATACAAACAAAGAGTTTTAAATAATATGTGCTTCATACTAGGTCAGTAACAGTGACAGTCAGCGCAGCATTTAAAAACATCTGTCTTCAGATTCTATATTTATTATATTTCATCAGTCTTTTGTGACCTGTTGTAATGTTGTGTTTATTCTCTTTCTGTCTCCCCTGCCCCTACTTACATTAGAAAAGGCATTTTGTACTAAAAAAGCATTTCAAAGGATTTCTCATTGCACTCATTTTGCATTTTTTCCACCAAGCAACAAAAGCATCTTCTTGCTGTCCCACATTTATCTCTTCTGCCTCATAAAACCCGATCGTTCCCGTTTCCTTTATAGACGCTTTTATTATACTTTTTAAAAAAATGTAAAAAGGAAAGGTGTTAAATGTTGGTCTGCAGTTTTCTCCCTTTGTTTCAAATGTGTGAGGTGATGAAACCATTTTTTTACACCTTTTCTCCACATTTTGTTGTTTCAAAAAATCTGAAAAATAATGTTTCATCATCTTTTATATATATATATATATCTGCTTTAAAATTTTTAAACTCATACTAAAATCTTTTATAAGAATGGTAGGGTACGTGCTTGGCTAAAATTGACTAATAGACTGGCAATTTCTGCAGGAGGAAGACATTAAATCCATCACTGAAGAGTCTAGCACAGGGAGTGTCATTGCCATTGCTCTTCCATTTGGTTTGCCTCTATTGACGGAGACAAAAACTGATGTTTATATATTGAAGCACTCAACTCATGTCACTGCCTACAGTACTATTTTGAATAGTCCTCTTTGGGTCTCAACAACAATCACATCTTATATGGTGAGAAATTTTCCATTAGAGCAAAGTTTGATTGACTAATTATCACTCAGGTGTTAAAGTATTTTATTTTGATATTTTTACTGCAGCGCTTTATGTATAGGACATTTAGAGAAACATTGATCTTGCCAAACAGTCTTTAAATTTTATTTTTTTCTTAAGGATATTGATGGTGTTAAGAATTTTGCATAAACCTGCAAATGTATCTGTTGAATTAACTGAGCTGATAAACTGACAATCAATTGGTTAGCCACTTACACTGTCAAACAGCTGAGGAAGTCAGAAACACATGATTTCAACTCCACGTGTGCCATTTCTGACTCCCGTCTGCCTCAAGGATTACAGTGTAGTCATGCTATGGATGATGGCCACAATGTTACATTGACATCTCTCCTCCCATCAGGTGATTCACAGTGTAACTCTTCTAATGAAATGTGTTGAGCATTTTTGTCATCTATGCCTTTGGTGCAAACAATAATGTCGACCTACAAATCAATAAAGTAAGATCATGATTAATATTTTCACTCACAACCAAAGCAATATGAATTGAAAATGAAAGGACTTTCATAAATAAGTAACTTGATTTGTTCTGGTACACACACACATGCACACACACAGAATATTTACTTCACTCTATTTAAAAAGAATTACAAGTTTGCATGTGCAGAATTTTCTAGTAAATAATTACTTTCCTTTTTCCAGCTTATAAATTTGGATTAAGCCCACTGCTACTGTCCAGCCAAGTACCGCTGTTGAATGACTTTGTCAATAGTATGTACAATCAATTTTTTCCATTTTAACATCTGTTTTATCATGTTTTTGAAAAAGACAAACATAATCACCACCAAAATTCTTCAGGGAAAATAAGTTTTGGTAAAATGTGCATTGTATATGAGCATTTTCATAACATTTGAGTTAATAGTAATGCATCATTATTCAAATCATATGTCCACAATTAAAGAGTTTTTGAATAAAATAAAATGTATCTAAAATAAATGCTTTTGCTCATCCTACTATTACAACCACCTTTTGAACTGATCACTATATCTACAAATGAAAAATATATGTCCTTTATTTGACACTGACCACTATTTTATGTCCCGTTGAAGTGCTCACAAAAATTTGACACACACAACAATTTCATTAGTCATAGACAAACAGCATTTCAGCATGAAACTGCCTTTGCGAAACATGTTATTTCAATTCCTTTTTTTCTGATATACCTCCTGAAATTATTAACCACTCTGTAGAAAGTCTCTTTTTTACTGTTTTATGTGACTTTTACAAGGCACTTGGATGCCATTGCAAGAATTTATTGGAAACTGGGTTAAAGGCTATGAAAGCATGAACTACATAGCTGGTCCTGCTTACGACACTAACAGTGATGGTTTGGCTGATACACTGGACCAGATTAAGAGGTCAGGCAAGGGCAAGATTTATACTTCATTTCACTTATATGATAAATATATGTTAAGTAAATAAGTACATGATGAAACCTTTACATTAGTGTAGCACTGTGATAGCATGATAAAATATACTTTTGTTGTATGTGTGGATTTTCACATTTTTTGTTGGATAGCTTGGTTAAAGAGATCTTCATCATTATTTATTACGCCAATGTCAGTGATAGCTGTAACAGGGTGCCCAGTAGTGTAATGGTTAAAGTGCGTTAAACAATGGAATGCTCTCTGTATGTGACACCTGTTGGTGGGGCTGGCTTCCCAGGTATTCTCTCCTCTCCTTCATCCCTTTCCCTTTGTAATGTGAAATCACCTCTAGTAGGTGAAACTACTTTTCTTCCAAGCCAACCATATAACACCACTGAAGTATCTATTTCCATTGAGCTAATCTTACATCTATCATTTTTGTTGTATGTATTGTTAACACAGGGGTGAAACACTCTGGTATGGTGTCTCCTAAAATGTATCTGCACACACCATGCACTGTATTTTAAAATGGTATTGCATTTCAAGCTGATGCTTGAGAGTATCCACATTGTTAACAATTTATCCTTTCCTGAGCTGTAGATTTTCAGACTGATAACAGCTTTTCTTTTCTGCAGATCCAATAACACTGTGCCTACACATCTTTTTGTAATTGTTGCGCGATGTGCAAACAAATCTTCAGATCTGACCAAGGTCCAGTGTCCAGATGTCCAGACCTTGTCTTTTATCCTTCCACAGAAAGACACATCCCAAATCTTTAACTGTCAGGTACTTTTATCAGAAACTTTTTTTCCCTTTCATATCTGTTTTTTTTCAACAGTTTAAAAGTTCTGCTGCCTTTTTTTCTTCCCAGTAATGCACATGATGCTTACAGAATCAGAAGCACAAGGGATAATTTAACAATTCAGTCATATCAAAGAAATTCTAAAAAGTGGGTCTATGATGTTAGTACCACATGTGGAGCATTCATTAACCCAGAAAAATGCATCCTTCTTTCATTTACAGTCTGCTTTGCAGTATCTTGTGGACAATGAAGCTAGAGTCCGAGATGTGGAACTAATCACAGGGTTCCAGTTTTTTCCTGCCATTCCCTTCACACAAGCTGTTGCCATGCGTACATACCTACCAAGTGGCTTGTGGGAAATTTCTTCTAGCTAGATCTCACCAGGCTAGCTGTCAAGCCTCCTTCACCATTCATAATTATCATGTACCAAATGAGAGGTTTTTATGCAAAATCACATCCCATTAACAATAGACATTGTTCATGAATACAGGCAAATGAGAAAAAAGAATGCTGAAATGGACTGATCATATTAAGAGTAAAATGTTGAACACCTAGATCCCCTTATATATAAAAACAGATTACCCATGTGTCATTGAAATGTCATTGTAATTGATTTGAATACTCTTTCATATATGAACTCTTGCCATTATCAAAACTAAATTCATGATCCATTGCCTGATTTTTAATGTTGGAAGGTTTTGCAGCATACATCTTTGTCATTTTGATTGATTGCTGTGTACATGCATGAGCGTCAGAGAGAATGTGTGGCTACATCATTGCTCTTGTTGGCATACAAGTACAGAATCATATGTATACAGAGACACATTATTCAGGAATTTAAAACTATAATTTTTGGTTTATATTCCCATAGATTAAAAAGAAAAACTGTACCCTCCCTTCTATGACCTTTGACATTTTCATTTAGGTTGTGTCTAGAAACCACAACTATTGTGATTATATTTAAGTGACACAGATGTTTCAGTGTTTTACTATGGAGATTTTATTTTTCCCCCAGGGATGTATTTTGATGTACTTTTTTGGGCAGAATATCTGTTGCCGGTCTAGCTTTAACCTGGCCCTTGATATCATACATTAAATGGTGCACATCACCTCAGTGTCCATCATGTTCATCTACACTTGCAAAATCTGTTCCCATACTTGTCACATGAATTGTAGATCAAATTACTACTGCTTACTGTATGTTATACATTAGTCCTATATCTTGTTTCAGACTTATGATAGAACACTAAAGCTGATAATAAAGCATGTAATAAAAGATATTTTATGTCAAAATGTTGGAACCACATATGTAATTACAAATAGTATTTCAGACACTACATGTGGAAATTCTTTTACATTGATAACAACTTTTTGTATAATTTCAATTTGTCCTTTCAAGTTTATTTTTTATCAAAGGTGTCCACATCTTTTGTATACACCGTGCAACAAGTTTATGAGAACAACGTGATGACACAAGACTATCATTACAATAATACCAGACAGAAAAATTCTTGCCTAGATATAATTTTAAGATTGGTTTGCATGTTCAGTACGGTCACTTTGACCACCAGTCACACATTTACAGGCAAAATCATTTATTCATTTCATTTATTGGCTATGAGACCAGGAGCTGCGGCACTTAGAGGCAAGAAGAAGAAAAAAAGACTTGTTGGAATAGGTAGGGATTGTAAGTAAGCACCTAAGTGCAGACATTCACAAAATCAGAAAAATGTGTTTATTATAGAAGAGGGCATTTGAGCAAGTCATCTTCAAAACTAGTAAGTCTCATGTTTCATGCTCTGTGTTTTCATTATTCCAAAGATATGCAGCATACAAAAATTATAACCAAATATATTTCTCTGATTTCTGTGGTAAGAAGTCTAACAAGTCAGTAACCCCACTATCGTCTGTCTTCTGTGTGAATGAGGGAGAGAAAAACCAGGTAAGAAAGGCAAACCCCAAGGACTGATCTCAGCATTTCTAGTGATGGACTCCAAGACTCAAGATTGAGGTGAAGATGAGCCTTGGATTATCAATATTTGGAATCAAAAGCATTTCACTAAGTAAAATTATGGGATGTAAATAAAAAAAATTACTGGCAAAATTGTCAGGACAAAGAACATGCAGCTTCTACATAACTAGTCATTCTAGCCATAGACAGTTTTTGTTTCCTGGCCTTTCAATAACAGGCACTTTTAGCCACTACACCAATTTCTCATGTACTTCTTGATTTATATTTATTATAAAACTTAAGGCAATTTGGAGGTCATTACAAAATAATGACTTGGTTTGAAGGTCTGTTTACATGGCAGATGGTGGTTGCTATTTAGAACATGCTAGATGACAGAGACAATAAGGTAACGTGCAGCAAGACAAAAACCGTCAGCCTCTGACTGCAACTGGTAGAATTGTGTATCATCTTGATGACATCACTTACCCATCACCTACACCTGATGGTGTCACCTACTAAACTTTATTCTTCTTGGTGATACTCATCAATTGCCTGCTACCTATCAATCCTTTACCTGACACCTAACTTTACTCCCCTGGGAATTCACCACACTGTCAATAGCAGCTTGATTTTAAATCGCAAGAAATTGAAATTTAAATGAAATTTTAAACTCAATGTTAGGTAATTTTTAAAAAATTATGTGGAGTCACCTACCAAACCTTACTCTCAATTGCGTCACGATAAACCTATAGACTTTTCTCCCCTTGGAATTCACTGCATTGTTCATGGCAGTCTAAGCTGCTTAGTTTGAGTCACGCAGCACTTACAACTGAAACTGGCTTTGGACAACGGACCTGTGAACCTCAATAATAGTAATGCTAATAATACATATTATTGACCTAATTTCATTAAAATAATGCTGAACGTTTCGTTGTCACTAGTCTTGGACAACCGTGAATGGTTCACTCGTATACTTTCCTCCCCCCCCCCCACTCCCATCATTGATAATGCAGGCATTTTTCATGAGTCCATACTCTCCCAAATCCAAAATATATAAAATTAAACTGTAGTTTAGTTACTTTGCATGGTTTGACAGAATAGTGGAGGAAAGCGTATACTGACTGTGCTTGTGATGGTTCAATCTTTACTGATTGTACAAGGCACAAATCCACAATAGTAATTTGTCCGGCTCACGCAAAGAAGACAAGACTACGTCACAAATTGATTCTGTATTTATATACGATAAGTTTTCAAGATGCTGCTTAAAACTGCTGCCGATCGATCTGTAATGACAACGAGCATATAGTAGGCTGTCCTCTCATACGGCATAGCTAATGCTACTATTTAATATGTATACAGGTCAATGCTAAAACAAGTAATAGTGATTCGTAGTGCTTCAGTCGAAGTGCCACTCAGTGACTCATCAAGCGCCCCGAACACATAAAAATCACTATTGACCAAGTGAGGAAGTTTAATTTTATCCATTACTGGTGACTGGCAATTAACTTGCGTTCAGCGTCACCTTTGTTGCTATTTGTTTTCCTCGAGCCAGCAACATCCGTAACGGACAATGAGACTCACTGACTGTGACAAGCCCACGAACTTGTATTATACACATCCGTGGACAAGCCCATGATGTTGATGATGATGATGTTGATGAGGCGGGAGATTTTTGCCCGCGGAAGTTTGTAGTTGTGTGACGTCAGAGAACTACCCACAGTCCTTGGCGCACAATTTACTTTCCGTAAACCTCGCGAAGACTGACAGTCCCGTCCACTACAATGGATAAGGGCTGTCGACGGCCGCACGAAATGACGATGGGCTAGCTCACTATTTGGTGTTCACATTAGGGAATGTGACCAGACTGTTCAAACAGACAAGTGCTTCGTAACTTGCAGTGTGTGTCGTCACGGAGGAAAAGAATCATATCGACAAACCGTGGCACATCTGGAGCGTCTGAGTCCACATGGCGGACTGCTTCGGAAGTGAACGCGGTAATTTGAGCCTAATAAGTTTTGAGAACAGTCATGTCACCCAGCAAATGTAAATATTTGTGTCATCACTGCTACATCAGGATTTTTGAATACAAGCGTAGTCGTAGTCTGTTCAGATGATATGGCTATTTGAAGTGTTACCTTTCTTTCGTTATACATTAGGCTCCTGGATTCACGAAGTTCAGAGTAAAGAAACTCAAAAAGATTGTAATAATGTATGCCGGAGATTTACAATCAGCCCAGTGCCTTAAGTGGCTGGAGTCTCTGTCAGGAAGGTTTTACGCGTATAATCATTCGTCATGAGAAAAATAACGCGAGGGTGTGTCGAAAGTAACAGCATGCAAAAGGAAACGATGGTCTCGACCCCTTCATGGATTGCTGTAAATGTGATCGCGTTCCGCTGCAGCAGATCAGAATGACTCAACTTAATGTGAAGCGATTCTTTTGGAAAACTGGATAGACTGAGTTTGACTGAAACTGTTGAACGTTGGTGAACACAGATTCACACGGGACTATTTGTGATGGCAATTCTGCTGGAATATTCTATGCACAAAATGTCTGCTGTTTCCAGACAAAGCAATGGGTAAATTATGTTTCTGAATTACAAACACTCTGCTGACATTCATCACTGTTGATCTCATTGTCTGCTGATGATTTATCAAATAATAATATGGCTTCATCCAAAAAATTGGCAACACAAGTGGGACGCACATCATCTAGTCCAAGCAATCGACAGGTTTCACAAATTTTTTATTCAGTATCACCCACACCTGCTAATTGTCCAGAAAAATGTGATGATGCTATGCAAAAATCTTCATGTGCTGCTACTGGTTCTCAAGAAAATGCAGTCACCATTTCAGCACACCCATGTACCCAGCAGCTGTCACCTCAAGTTCACATTTCAGAAATTAGAATTGAACTTGGAGCTCCAGCATGGGCAGATGAAGCAGACAGTGACAGCTCCAGCAGCAGTGATGGTGCAGCAACAGTGAAAGATGTAGAGCAGACAACCCCTAAAAAATGTCCGCCAATGCCAGGAGCTGATGTGCAGACAGACAGTGAATCCGGTAGCAGCACTAATGCAGAGAATGAAACTAGTAAGCCTAGTTACAAAGAGGAATTAGCAGCCACCAGCAAGCAGGATCGAAGTAAATGTCCAGCAGAGATAAAGATAGAACAACCATCCCCTGTTTTGCTGCGAAGGTTTAAAAGTGCATCAGTTAGACCTACTACGCCAGAGTCTCTTAGTCCACGGTCATCCTTGAGAGAGCATACCCTTACTTCTACTCCTGTCAGAAAAATTCGCATGTATGAAAAGCAGCCTTTATCACGCACAGGACTTCATCGAGAACTGGCCTTCGATGACAGTGCAGAGACATCTTCATCATCTCCAGAACTGTCAGCAAGTATGGAAAAGTGCCGTGCAGAATTACTGAATGATGACAGCCATAGTGAACCCAGGCTAACAGATTTTGCGGTTGATCAGCTAGAACTGATGCCAGTTCCAATCAACAAACAGCTGCGTATCATCACATCTGTGGATCGTGCACTCAATCCAAGGAGACGGTGCTTGTCCATGTCCTCTAAGCCAGATCGTGTCTTAGGATATGGACGTTCCTCCTCAGAGAACCTTGAACATGTTGTCTTTTTGGATTTCCTGAAAAAGCACAAAATGGCACCTTACCTCAACAGCTTCCCATCTAGCATGACCATGGCCGACTTCAGGTGAGCTGAAAGATAATGTTAAAAAAATATTCAGGCTGTCTAGTTTGTTTATTAAGTCATAATGTTTTAATTTAAGTGAACGCCTTTATATGAGTATTAAATATGAGTTCATGAGTGATGTTAATATGCTTTACTTTTTTATAGAATAAAAAGCGCAAAATACCAAGAGCACTTTATAGAGGACTTTTGATAGAAACAAGAAAATGGTTAGCATAAATTGAAATATCATTAAGGTAGACACCCAAATACTTTAATGAAGTAAATTATTGTATATTACAGTTATGTACAACTTCTTTAGTAACCCTTTTTTTGAAAGAGAAACAAACCTATGCTAAAGATCATTTTTCAAATAATTCACACTTTCAGTTAAAGTGAGACCTCTACTCTAGTACATATATTTTTTGCTTCATTTGAGCAGGATGAAACGAAATAATCCCATTATTTTAAAGGTGTGAGGCATTTGACTGGTTAGAAACTTTGAAATAGAATACTAGAAATTCTGGTAACTGTGTGTGTGTGTGCAGACTAGTTACAGAAGAAGAGTTGTCAGAAGTGTATGGAGTATCAGAAGCAGAAGCTAGGGAAAAGATAATGAACATTGTGGAGCTGGCCAAGGAGGAATATGAGAGTGATATGGATTCTTCGGTGAGTTTTTATTGTTTGAAATCATGCTGATTCTTACAGTCTGATGGATACTGCTTTTAGATTTACACAGAATGTTTCAGGTAGTTGAAAGGTAAGCTACACTTTCTTGGTAGTGTGAAAGATATGCACAAACTCTGGTTTATAGTTAGTGTCAAAAATTAATTTATGCCAAGTATATCAAATAAATAAATTTATTCCACTCCCTGAAGTGCAGTTAACACCCACTGCAAAACAGGATCAGGTGCTTTAAAAATGTCATCAAATCATCTGCTAGTAATGTGATTGCTTTGGTGTCTATTTGTGGGTCCTGTGCAGGGGATAGAACTATTGTTATACTGTCTGGTCTGACGTGTTTGTAAAGTGTCAGGTTGAAGGGTATGATCAACCTGATCAAGTGTACTTTGTGGTATAAGCTATTAATCCCAAGATTCTGAGTGAAATGGCTTGTGTTTTATGTTCATCGCATAATGTAAGCTTTTGAACATTGACACTTGCATGTTTTATTTTTTTTTATATTTGTGAGAGTGGGATAAAAGATCTTCCTGTGATGTCATTATTACTGGCCACTGTTGTAACTGCTCTCTCTCTGTAGCCTTCAGTGATTACATTTCATAAGTTGGTGCACAGTTTAAAATCTAGGGCATTTCTGATGTGCTTCTCAAACAACTGCAAAAACAACTGCAGTAGGTTTTACTGTCAGAACCTGTTTGAGCTTAAGTTTCATGTCTGGTTGGCCTTTAGTACAGCCAAAATTCAGCTTTGAATGCAAACGTCTGCAAAAATTTGATTTATCAGGCTCTACAAAACTGTCAACTTTGTGTCCTGTGACGCTTAGAGAGTAGGCTACATTACAGCCGGTGACAGCATAATAAACCAGCTGACTGGTCTCTAGTTGTGAGTAAACTTCTCTGTAATAGAACTTTTGTGGATTCCATAGCTATCTAGCAGGCAGAAGAATCTGAGCAATGCTCTAGTTGCTGCTTCTTGTTATTAACAAAGTATAGGTCTTTGGGGTTGTTCTTCTAGTAATGTTGCAAGAATAAAACTAGTCCCCTTTTAAGAACAATTATTGTGTTTCTTATCAGGAAAGACGTAGAAATCTCTGATGTCCTATTTAGACAAGATGGCTTACCATCTGTCATAAGTGTATGTGTATTTATTGGCTGTTGCTGCTGGATATGAAATTGGACCTTCAGCTAACTTGTCTTTGTCTAACTAGTAAAAGTGGTCTATGCAGCTTGATCAAAGGCTTATTGTTGAGCCGGGGATCCTTCTTTGCTTTCTAGTATTTTGACAGCTATGTTGCAAGACATCTGGCACTGGCTTTATGTCACACACACAAGAAACCCACAAGATTGATGACACATATAGTTTCAGTCACTAATTGAGCCACATTTCATATAATTGGCTCATTATTATTTAAAACCCATAAATAAAATCAAAGCCAGCTGCTTCACTGTCTTTCCAACAACTATCGTAAATATTAATTTTGTTGCAGACATCAAGAAATGGTATATTGTGCATGTGGTTATAAATTTAGCAGATCCTTGATTTGAATTTGCTTTGAACCTCCCTCCATCATCAATATAATGTGCATGAATAAAAGTGGATAAATAATGTGTGCATTGCATTTATTGTAATAGTTGTACCAAGAAACTAACAGTCAAGAGTCATAATATAACTATAAGTATATACATTGAGGCCCAGCAAAAAATGGCAAAAATCAAAACATACACAAAAATTAACATTTTAAGTTTGTTGCTAGATCTGTACCATTTTCAAGGTTAAGTTTAACCTCAGGTTAATTGTCATTCTGGAAAAAAAGTATCTCTCTCTTTACTGCATGCTCCTCAGTTTGCACCTAGCATTGTCCCTTGTAATAAGTCATGTATGTGTGAGAGCTTTGTGTTATTGTGCTGTTTTCTGAATAATGGCTCCAAAGCGTAGTACCGTGATGCTGGTAGCTCAAAAAGTCATGCATATGTGACCCGCCACCACAGAATGAGTCTTAAGTTGCACAGAGCAGTTTCATTCTAGAGGCCAAGAAAGGTTATAGGGTCAGCCTTGTGCCATTGGACTTGCACAATTCAAACCTTTATAACACCCAATTTTAGGACTAGAAGAATAACTTTAGTATCAAAAGAAAGGTCTAGACCTGTACATTTTAAAAGTTTATGCAAAATCTCAGATTTCTGACTTAAGACTCATTCTGTGGTGGTGGTTCACATACAGCAAAAAGGTGGTGACCGGACACTTAATCCCCAGACACTTAATCCTCAAATATGCCCCCAAATCGCGACACAACACTCAAAACTGCTATTTTGTGAACTTGAAGTATTATAACCGTAAGAGAAATGTGTCGCGTGGTAACTCTAATGAGACGTAACAATCACCCCAATTAGGGTACCTTCGATCATTAGCTTACCTGTCATATTGATTAACAACACTCTTCATATCATATTGTTGAAGAACATTGACTTTAATAGCTCACATGAACTTTAACTAATGTTATAGATGTTGAAGTTAAGTATTATTTTAATTGTCAAACTTATTTTGATGTTTACATGATAATAATTCTTTGAATTTGAATTAAATTTTTCATTCACTTCATAATTTTTTGAGTTAAAATTTCATTTTGAGGATTAAGTGTCAAGGATTAAATGTCTAGGGGATTAAGTGTCTGGGATTCACATTTTAAAAATTTACAGTATGCAAAATTTCAAATTTCTGACTTAAGACTCATTCTGTGGTGGTGGGTCACATACAGCAAAAAGGTATACATGTGATTTTATGCAAATTTCAGCCTACTCAAGGTGGTCTTGGAATGTATTGATCACCTATCTGTGGGTGTGTAAATACATTAACAGGTTTTCATTATTGGAATGGGCTTAAGAAATAAAGCGACATGCATCTTTATGCTCTTATCGTTGGATATCAAGTGGCTGTACTCATGCTCGTTGACATCAGCACACATTTCTAATGGGTGAATGGCTCTCTGCATAATGCTGTTACAACATTTACAAGGACATGCTTATTTTATTTATGACCAAAATTAATATCAGGATAATTTTAATAAGCCTGAACTCCTTTGGATGGGCATGATGGACAACATATACTCAAGCATGCATAGGAATGAAATTGGAAATAGGTTGCCCTTCTGGTGCATCTATCTTTGTTTCTATATATATGTGTATAGAAAAGGGCCATTACATATTTGATAAGGTGAGTGTTTTTAAACCTATTTTAGTTTCTTGCATTATTAATAATATGAAGTAATTATAAATGCCTAAAATCTTTGCTGGGAGGGATGTCAGCAGAATATTGACAGACACTGGTTAGGCCATTGCCTCTCCAGTTACAGATTGCTGGATTATTCCCCTTTGTCCACGTTTGGTCATTTCTCACAGTCGGTGCTTGGTTATACGGTAAGAACAACCAACCAAGCCACATTTCCAGAAAAAAGCACTATATTGATAGAACTGTTGAATGTCCTATACATTCATTCTCTTTGCCACACGTCTTCCAAGTAGTACACTGTTAAAAATTGCATTAAGTATTCATTTTCTGCAGTCTTTCTTAAAATTTTTGTTGACACAATAGTAGTCTTTTAGCTTGTTTTGCATTGTGATTTAGCACTTACAGTGGATGGAGAGAGTGAGGGCCAACAGTTGGACAAGGTTTGGAAGGTGTGATGGATTTTATTTTTTAACCCATCTGAGCCACATCTCCCTGGAGACGATTTAATATGATGCATTAAAAATAATCTCCTTGTTCCTTCATTGTTGTCTTTTACTTCAGATGCAATGCATAAAAGTGTGGGTGGGGGGTTCACACTTTTGTTCCGTTTAAAGACATAAATAGACTGACTGCATGAAAGGATTCTGGTTATAAAGAAATAACGATTTTTATAACTTTTTTTTTTTTTTTACAATAAAAGACATGGACATGATTTATTTTGTTAAGTTTTCACTGAAGTGATGGGAATTAGCTGTGGTATTCAACAGTGACTGATGGCACCATGCTGGCTAGTAAAGCTCTAAGTATACAGCAGCTCTGCCTCATAGCTCTTGCCAGAAAGGAACTTTATTCATCTTTTAGGTAGAAGTTATTGGGTAGAAGTCTATACAGTTATTGACTGCAATAATGTTGTAAAGCAACAAAATCTTGGTTATTTCATAAGAGTTTTATTACCAATAACCATTTCAGGAATAAGTGAGAGACTGCGTTTGTCCATTTTATGGTCTATCACTATGTGAGCACTACTCCCACTACTACCTCAACTCCTCTGGTATTGATACTCCCAAGAAGCACCAGGCCTTCTCTCGTCAGAACTCTGCTTTACAGAGAGAATCTTGTGGCAGACCAGTCAGTCTGATCCACTCTTCCATCCCCCATCATGAATCTAGAGTGCAAACTATTTTCATACCCTTAACGGCACTATAGCCCTATATAAATGGGTTGTGTTTGGTGATTTATGTGGGTGTGCGTACTAGGGGAATGTTGCTATTGTGCATCAACTACACTTTTGGATGGTCGGAGGAAGCGGGTAAGGTCCGTTTGCCGGTGCCAGAGGCAAAGAACTGAGGGACGGGGTGTAAAATTTATTGAGTGGCAGTGCATACAAAGGCAGGCGATCAACTGCGCGAGCGGAGGTGACTGAGCGGGTGGGTTGGGTACAAGGAGCAGTGCAGAACAGGAATAGACACCACGGCGCCAACAACAACGGCTCCAGTTCTCCGAGGAGGCTGGACGTCTTCGACCCAGGACCTGGCCGCTCGCGAACGTCTTTTTCCCCTCCCCCTTTTTTCCCGCGCAGTTAACGTTATTACGTTACGTGAGACGTTGGCACCCGGAGTCGAGGAGTTGTAGCAACGTCACCGTCAAGATTAAACAAGCAGGAATTGCGTGTTCTTTGCTTCGTCTCTGGACACCATTGCTACTTCCTGTGCGAGACAACGATTGTTTTGGGTGGGCCAAGCGGTGGCTAGCTTGATTTCATGTCGGCGCAAGCAGATAAGTAAGGCAGCTTTTTTTTTTTTTGTCTGTTTCGGTGGGATGAAAATAGCAGGCGGTTACATCATTAGTGGGTGGTAAGAGGCGCTTCTTCCAGACAGGCGGGAAAAGAAAGGATGCAGGTGTTTTCCTTGGCAGGTGTGAATAGAGCTAGTGTCTATGTTTGTGGCAGTGTTAGATTGATCACTTGTGGAGGCTGTTGAAAATCGTGGTATTAATCTTAAAGTTAATAAGTTGTTGTGGCTTTGCAAGTTTACATTAGTACAGTACCGAGAACACAGTTACTGTTTAGAACGTTTGCCCTAAATGTTTGTTGAGATGCAACGGTAATGGGCTGTTGTCTTGGGTTCGGATCCTCTCGTAATGTAGGCGCAGACCTTAACTATATTTTCACGTCGTTTTGCCACCATTCGTCCAACACAGATACTGGGCCAAACGCACGTGTGGCAACATAAGGTGTATCGTGTATGATGCACATAGCGAGGAATCATGGGGGTGGGGGGAGGAATCTCTTTCTACCCTTGTGGTAAGGGGCGGGACTGTCGAGAGAACGAGCAGGGACATTATATATATATATATAGAGAGAGAGAAAGTGAACAATTGTCAAGGCATTTCATGACGATTATTTCAGGTGGAAATAGTATCACCTTTCAGCGACCGAGAATGTTCAGTGTTTATTATTATTATCTTTGGCAGTACATTTTTCTCTCTAACCTTGAGATTACTGCAATGCAGTAACTGTACCAAGCTGATCTGCTTTTGTTTATTTGAGGGTGGGTGTGTTGGGGGTGGGGGAAGGAACGGTGGCTTTTCCAGACGCGCGTACCTGTGGCGGAGCGAGTGAAAGTCTTGCGGTTAAGTGATTTCGACGGCCTCGTTCAACGGGTGAGAAAACCGCGGGGGCGCCACTCAGCTGGTGGCACGGGAAGCATAAGCGCAGCACAGCGCTGCACGCGCATCACTTGTGCCTGACATGCAGCTGTCTGTCGTTAACGCCAGCGACGTAATCGCCACGTTCTGGCACGGGACCCTGAGGAGAGCGCGTTGCCAGAGGTCGCGCCCGCAAAACGTCTTCTTCTCACCCAAGTTATTGTCCGACTTGAGTGCGCAGATAACACCCGGTGTTATTGCTTTCCACATACGCATTTCTTTTGGTTGATTCTCGGAAAGGGGGGATGGTGGGGTGCTGGGTTGGATGTGATGTCTTGACGTTAAGCCCGAAATTTTTGGCTTCCAACATTCGCCTTGAAATGATTCTCAAATATCAAGTCGACTGTTCGGACCAAACGTAGCGAAGTCGACTTGCAGTTGAGCCCGGTGACTTAAGGTTGGTTTTCAAGACACCTTACACGCAGCTCAGTCCTAGATGCCATGCACACAGTTCCGGACGACGCACATTGCCCTGTCTACACGCGGACGTGCCAGTTTGCACACACACACACACTTAAAAAATGCTTTACATTGTCCTTGCAAAAGTAAAAATAATTTCAGTTGTGTGCGCATGAGGTTTGCTCAGCAATAAAGGAGTGCGCAGACTTCAGAGATGTCGCGTTGTTGTCGTCGGTTACCATGTCACTGTGCTTCAACGGAAAGCGAGTTGATAATAGGTTTGGGTGTAATTACACCCCGGCTGTAATCTCGTAAATCTCGGAGCATCTCGCGTTATAAAGTGAAGGGAAATGGTCCGTTCACATCCAGCACCGATCGTGTTGCTTAATTAGACATTGATTGGCAGTCTCTTGCTGGAAGCCAGCCGTCCTCGCCTCGCATGCGGCCAACAAGCGGGTGTTGACGCGGGAGATGAAATGTTGCGGCACATGGGTGGGCAACATGCGGCACCTTCACCTTGGCCTGCTTGCGGTGCATCGCAAGGTCTGGCAGGTCAGTACAGTGTGTCAACAGCGGGTCCGCGCATCCGCTCACCGGCCGCACGCTTGTTTATGGTCTCGTGCAAGTTTGCGGTGCAAGTGAGGGGGCTCTTTTTTTTTTGCGTCTTTCCCCGAACAGTTTGCACATGATGATGGAACCGTTAGTCTCAATGTCAGGAAACAGGAGCGTAGCATCTGCGTAGCAGTAATACGAAGGCTTTGAGAGGTGTTCTCATCGTATGTTTTAAGTTAATGGATGAGGGTGGAGTAGGGAGAGAAGTGCAGTATAAGTTTTAAATTATTAACGATGTTTTAAAGTAGGAAGAGTACATTTTGGTATTTTTTCTGTCGAATAGTTTTGACATAAAAGGGGATTTGAATGGTGAAAATCCAGGCAGGTTTGCTGGTTGTTCGAGCAACACCCCTCTTCTTGCTCATTCCGAGTTAAAAAAAAAAAAACCAACAACAAAACAAATAAAACAAACATTGATGGGAGTCGGAAGCCAGAGGTGTGTGGCGCGGGTTGTGTACGGGACTAGACTGGCAGCAGTCCAAGCTTTCTGCTGACAGGGTGGTGCAAGTGAGGCGGTGGTCGTATGGCGGATGCTGGCACCGGCAGTCGTCTATTGATTGATGGAAGGAGTGAAAGCGGGCTGTTCGCATCAAATTGTTTCGAAACTGTCTTCACTGCTATAAAGCAGTGCAACAAGTCGCAGGGCTGCTAGAGCCAAGCGGTTCATCTCTGCCAGGCCATATAAACATTTAGAGAATGCGACGAATCGTGCTGCGCGAAAGCAGGTTGTCGCACGGCGACTGTGTGAACATCCACTGGTACAACGTGCAGGCCATTTTTGTTTGCAGTTTCCCTCATTAAACTTGTATTACCCTTGTCACCAAAACCATTGTTATTTCAGTATGCTTTTGAGCATATTCTCAGGCCGCATGGCCGTGTTCACAACATGATACGTAATTCATGTCTTAAGAAGAGGGGTATACACTCATAATATGCATGTGAGTGAAATTTATTGTGCAGCAGAACTCGTGGCGTGGTGAGAGGGGCTTCGAAAGAATCGGTTTGAAGTTGACCCGCCTTCGACCGTGTCCCCAGCATGTTATTGACGAGGATACTGCGATGGTGCTACTACTGACCTAGTGAGGCTAGTCGGGGGCTTCTGGACTGCTGCTTGCTTGCTGCTGCTGCTGCTGCTGCTGCCAGCGAGGGTAGGGGTGAAGACAAGTGGGGTGGTGGTGGAGCGGTTCAAATTGCCGTCCAGACACTTTCGATTGGTTCGCGCCTTCTGGTTGTCAGCTTGTTAGCGAGCTGACCAAATGGCAGGAGTGGTGGAGCTGCAGAACGCTAAAAGATGGTCTAACGCACGCACCGTGCGTCGGCATTTCATGCTGCCAGAGACATCAGTAATTAATTGCGTGGACAGGAGAATAAAATGGCTGTTTTGTATATTTGTATATACATGTATAATTTGACGTATACAGCCTCATAGCTCCCTATCATCTGTCCGACACAAATGGACTAGGGGTGGGTAGGGAGGTAACTGTGGAGACGAGAGGTGGGGTTGGCGAGATAGCGTTGTTGTTGAGTTTGAGAACGAAAAAATTGATTTGCACTGTATGGAATGGGGGTCTTAGCAATATGGGTTGAGGAAAGAGGAGCGGAAGAGGGTTAGGACAAGTGTGGGAGGAGGGTCGCTGGTCCATGACACTGCAGGTGTAAGTTACTGTTATTGGTGCCTTCTTCGAGTTGTTCCTTGTTGGTGTTTAGGAGGCTTGCCAAATCCACAACTGGTGGATGGTGCAACTGTACTGGGGGTGGGGGTGGGGGAAGCTGTATGTTCCTATAGAGTACCATTTATCCATTGATACTGTAGTTTGTTTATTGTTCATAGTCATTATAATTTAGCTTTTTGTTGAGCTCAGTTAGCCTTAGCTTAATGTGAACAGCATGATTTTTTGTTGGCGAGATTATGATTTGGGATACTGTGTAAACATAGATAATGAAACGTGTGTTTGGTTGTGCTGTCTGGTTCTTGATATGTTTAAAACTTTTGTTGAGTAGAAATGCACAGTGATTATCCATTGTGAGCACAGAAGACAAACCTAGGTAAATCCTGAAAGCACGTTAATATAAATAACAGTGGCAACTTTGACTAGCTGTAGCTAATATCAACAGAAAATGATGCAAGTGCGCTTAATTAAGTTCTGATTTCTGTGAATATTGCCCACTGGGATTGATTGGCCTGTGAGAACAACCCTGACGTCATGAGATGACGTGTGCCGGGGGGGGGGCGAAATGGACAAGTGGCGGTAGGAGGGGGGATGTGGCGGTGAGAGTGAAGGGAGGTAGAGGAAAAAGGTCTAAATAAACACGACACGTTTTATATTACACGTTTATTATAAATAAATTTGGCTAGAATTGTATTAATTTTCTGCCATTGTTGCAACCGCCACAACTACTGCATAGCGATATGATTTAGCACCTTTTACATAACCGTGTCGGAATTTGCATTACTGTTCTCCCTTTCCGCCCGGATATACTTAAATTAGCGGTAGTTTTCTGTTGTCATTTTATCGAAATAAAGTCTATTTAATTTTTTTTCCTTAGTCCCCATTTAAATTAAGTTCTAGCACTTGAATATTTCTGCTTCTCCTTCCTTCTCTGTACACTTCTTCCCCGCCTCCTTTCATTTTCGTTTTAATTTTTAACATTCAGATTTGTTAAGTACGCATCAGGGTTTTTGTATTTCGCTCTCAAGATCTATTTTTCATTGCGGGGGGAGGGGGGTTTCGACTGCTTTACGGACGGGCGTGCTAAAGGTCAGGGCCGCTTCTGTGGATGTAGGTCTACACCCGCAGGAAAAGAAGTAACTGGTGACGACAGACAGAAAAAAACCTAGCAGCTGCTGAAGCAACACCGCTTGTCCTCTGCTGGCCGCTATGAGATTCGTGTGCAGAATTTTTGGTCTGTGAAAGGCCTGCAGCAAGAAGCCTCATTGACGTCAGTACTGCCGACAGGCGGGTGCACTGATCCATAAGATGGCGCGGAAGCCGGCTTCAGACGTCACGCAGTAAATGCCAGGGCTTATTAGCGCGGGTAAACACACAATTAATAGCTCATGGGGCTGTTTATTTACACCCAACACGCGTTTCTGAAAGGGGGAGGGTGGTGATTTGAGGGGGGGTGTGTGTGGTGGGGGGGGGGGATTGATTAGCAGGCGAACTTAGGTCGGTCTAAAGAAGTAATTGCATTCTCCTCTCCGCCACCCCACCCCTCACTTAAAGAATTTACAGAATCAACTGTAGTGGAAACTCGCGACGCCCTGGACAAGGGTTATGTGCGTGCTAGTGCATGTATCCACGGCTATTATGTCATTTACCGTTGCCTTTCGCTTGAATAATTTTTATGGATTTGCGAGCGTGAAAGAAAATGGATTACGGGCATGTAAAGGGACTCCATTTTGTTTTCCTGCTAGACGTACGAGCACAGCGCCTTGGCAAAGGAAAAAGCTTCCTAACATAGAGTATGGTGTAAGACAAATATCTACAAGACATAGCTATACATATTTTGTTTATATGCCTCACAAACGGCAGTGAAAATCAGTGTAATCGTTCAGGAAACGTGGTTAAAAGTGTACTGAAGCAATAGATAGAAACAGTAGTCCGTGGAATAGCTTAGCAACGCAGAAGCAGGCGTATAATCCTAAATAAGAGGTATTAAACAGTACATATATGTCAGTAGCGATATTGAACACTCGACCAATTCGGTCATTTCGTTAGAACGCCGTTCAGGTTTGGGTCCACGTTGACTGTGCACGAAGTTCAGCTTGCGATTGAAAATTACTTTTGTTATAACTTTGTTTCTTTTGCATAGAAGTGTTCTGTCAGACTTTGGGATTTTCATTTCTTTCTTTTTCTTTTTTTTTAATATTTTGTTCACGATGTTAATCGTTTTTGAAATGATGAATGAGTTGAAAATATTTTTCTCTTTCTCTGTTCACTGTCCGCGCTCCTTTCTTGTGTGAAGACAACATTCTTTAGGTAGGTTTTGATGGTCAGGGGAGGTTAATCGACTAAAGTGTGCACAAGATCGCAGAGGAGCTTGTTGAGAGAAATCAGATGGAACATGCATTATCTTCATATGATGTCGTTCGTGATTCCCGCCAGTGCCGAACTTACAGATGAGACTAACGGCTAGTTTCACAGACGGCAGTCGACGTCAGATCGTGACGTCACAGACCTTGTTCGTCGACTTTCAGCTCTTTGACTCGGATCAGCCTCGCATCGTGTTCTCTCGTCAGTCTAGATAGAGGTACCTTGTTGTTTTCACACCCCCACCACCCCTTTCCCACCCTCATCCAACGCGGTGCAGACGTTTCTGTCTGCACGAATCGCCATGGTGCATTACGGCCTGTTGGTCGCCGTATGCGCGAGACGGCGTGTAGTGATAGGCCATGTGTGGACAGCAGAGAAGCGCGTTCGATCTCCAGCAAGTGAACGACGCAGCGAGAATTAGCAGCAAGTGTGCGCAGCGGAGAAGGTGAAAGTGGCGAATCAATGAAGCGTTGTAAGAGAAAGCCGCTGACGCAGCGTGTTCTGACCGCCCTGACTACAGCGCCAGCCGCCTGAGAGCCTAAAGCATGAGGTGAAGGTTCTGGTGGGAACGCCTGTAGACTGGACACCCAACATAGGATCAACGCAAGGCCGAAAATCGCGTGAAATTAATCTTTTATACCTACACATGATTGTGCACATCGGTTTCATCAAGGATTTGTTAAATGAAGGTGATTTGATAGTCACAGTGTCGAGCAGGAAGCATCCATATGGAGAGAGATTTCTGGTTGTTTGGTGCTTCGGGTGAACTGACTGAGCTGGCTGTTTTATAGTTCTTGGTGTGCGCGAGTGCTAGATTTATTCGTTTTGAAAGCTTGAGCTTTTCCCTGCCTTTTTCTTCTTCTTCCGCAGCAGTAGCAATTTAATTGAAGAAACGTCGATCGATTCCATCGTATCGCCGTTATAAACGGGGCGAGACTTCGATCCGGGGAGCAGTCATGACGCACAGCTTTGCCCGTGTGCCAGCCTGAAATTTTACCCCCAAGTCGCCTGCGTCTGCTGAATTCCACCCTCTCTGGACCTCCCTCACCTACCCCCTCCTCCGGTCGCGTCCAGCCGCATGGTGGCAGTCACTGTGCCTCCTAAACAGCCAACAGCGGCCGCGACAAGAAACTTGCTTTAAAGGCTGCGTTCCACAGGAGGAGGATGGCCCTATCACCGTCCACCGTCGATGGTTCTTAATGAGTTACGTGTTTGGAGAGCAGAGGCAACCTTAGACTGTCGCCACTCGGCAGTGATCACAACAATATGGACCTGACTGCCTTCGATCCGTCTCCACAGCGCTGCTTGCATGCCTGCACCGTGCACTGTCTCCGACCTTGCCGTCTAGTAGGCCTGACAAGTGACCTTTGACTTGTTTGGGGGAAGAAGGGGGATCGACTAATCAAGTGTTCTGTGGTGGTCGAAGTGGTAGATTTTTCTTCCGCGATCCGGGACTAAGCATAGAAACTAGAAAGTGAAAGTATATTTTCCGTATGGCGAACGCTGCTGCTGTTCCGCTCTGCTAGACTATGTACATATACTTTTTTGTTCAACATCCCCTCCCACACCTCTTCCTTGTACAAGTGCGTCCTCTTGTTAAAGGTCATCGCAGAGATCTTTGTTTTAAACTCCCCGCTTTCCTTTTCGGGGAAGCTACGTATTAAAATACTTCTCTGAATGTCAAGCTTGTCAAATAACCTAGAGGGGCAGGATCATAAATACCATTGCTGCTGGCCATTGAAGAAGACTTAAAAATTTATCACAGATGTGCCCACGGAGACTGGGAGAAAATATACAGTCTGGAAGATTTACAGTGGGTTGGCTTGTTTTGCAAGGTTGTTTTTTTTTTAATGTGCCCCGTTGTCGTGTGCAACAGCCGTGATACAGGGTGAATTTTGAATGTCAGCAGTACATGGCGGGTACACGAGTGTGTCGTCAACGACGACTTGCCTAGCAAACCGAGGTAACAGCAAGAGTAGATTGAGACACTTTTGCCGCCATCTGGCAGGTCTGGGTGCACGTCCAGGCGTTGTTGACTCGGAGCAGACGGGTGCCACACATCGCATGGTGCCCTCCCGCCCAGTGTCCAGCGTTGTGGCAGTTTTGACAAATGTGAAATAAGGCGAATCGATTGGCAGACGACACAGCAGAGTTTCTGGAAAGCATCATGGCCGAACGGCCGCAGCTGCAGCAAAATGAGTCGATGGTGTACGAGGAGGAGGTGCCTGTCATAGTACGGCGCCGAGGCTGCATGCTGAGGGTCCGAATCACGTCCTTTGCTGACGACGGCGAGGAGACAGAAGCGGAGAGACATCAGTTGTCTGTCAGAGTGAGTTTTAAAACACACACACACACACACACGATATATACACACAAAACAGGTGTTATGTATTCTTGATGTCTAAGGAATTTGTTTCGCGTGGCCCTTGCTAAGTGGAGTGTATTAATGTGTGTGCGCGCGCGCGCGCGCACGTCTTCATATCTAAATTATATTGTGTTTAATTGCGCCCCGCCACCACAGAATGATTCTTAAGACGGAATTTTGAGATTTTGCTTATTGTATATTTTTTAATTGTCAGTTTTTGACCTTTTCTTTTGATACTTAAGTTGTTCTCCTAGTCCTGAAATTGAGTTTTGAAGTGTTTAAGTCGGATTGCACAAATTTGACCATAATCACCTTTCAGGGCCTCTACTGCGAAACTGCTCTGTGCGACTTAAGACTCATTTCGTGGTGGCGGGTGACAGTCTTTCGAGATTGCTGAGGTTTGGCTAACTGTATTACCTTCAGCGGAAATGGTAAACGATGATGACACTGTTTTATCATTCTCTATAGTAGTGGTTTTTATCTCAGTCATATCTGGATGATAAACTTACCGATATTTCGGCCAGTTTATAACCGCCTCTAATATTTGCGTGTGCTTTGTGCTTTTCACCCGATCCCCCCCCCTTTCCCCCTCCCCCCGCCACGTCACCCCATTTCGATCAGTTCACCTTCCTCTCCGCCCCCACTTTGTTCTGCACTGCGTGGATTTTGTGCACGAAAGAGTATACATTACCTGCTGCATCCTGCAAAGTGCTTTGTAATGGAAACTAGGCAGACGGATTGTTTGCATGTCATTGTAGATTTCCCGTGAATACTGCTGCTAATAATAAGAAGAAGAAGCCTTGCCAAGTGGCGATGGATGGTCAGACGCACTTACCACATGTTATGAACGTTGACTCGCATATTCCAGAATGTGGCGCCATCACGGAATGAGCACGTGCTGGCTGAGCTTGGGAAACGCATACAGGAAGCGCTGACAGCAGGTGGACGTGACCTTGCACCACACATGGCGAGAATAACAAGAGATTAGCATCAAGGTCATTGCCAAATAAGAACCCTAGCACGTGATGTCCGAACACTGCAGCCTGGTTGTCGTGCTGCCTGCTACATGTGACGTCCACCTGTCACTGACGAAAATGTGTTTCGGGCATTGTTTTCTTGCTCAGATTGCAAAACTTTGTTATAAGAAATGACATGTGGTTTTTTTTCCCTTAGTAGATATATACGTGGATGAATAAATTTTTGTAAGCAAATATGCATGGCTCCTGGGAAGCACCAACGACTAAAGGAAGCATGCATTCATTGTGGACCTCATCGTTGGTTGAAATAACTATAGTGAGTACTTGGATGATGTTTCTTACTTTGGTTCAGGGTAAGCTCAAACAAAAGAGTTGAATCTGTTTTTCACTTTGTTGAAGGTGGCTTCACAGGTTATCGTACAATTATTATCATTTTTCGTCAGATACTAGAGTCTGCACGGCAAGTCTTCAGTTCTCGGTTGCCTCCCCTGTTGTCATCACGGTGGTCTTCAGTTGTCAGTGTCTGATCTGAAGAGTTGCTAAATAAGTGTTCGCATATTAACGCATTCGTCTGAATTTGATGCCTAGAACACTTGGAACGCTGTTTAAAAAAAATACTGGTGAATAAATCAGGATCAGGAAGGAATATCCTTGAGAACAGTGCAGCCTTCAGATTTTCAGCACACTGAAGCAGACAGCACTAGCGTTAAACGTACACCTAACCCGTTTTTCATTCTGATCCCTGTGACCAGTCTGAGAGAAAGAGTCCTCGATCCTCAGCAGCAGGCTGCAGTAGAAGGACAGGAGCTTCTGCAGACAGGCGACCAAGATGTCGGTAGAAGTACTAAACCTAACTGGAGCAGTAACGTTGTCTAGCAGCACTTTCAGCATGCGCGCGCATGTGCTCGATAAATTTTGTCAACTCCACTGTCCATACAGACATGCCTTCCTGAGAATCATCTAGAATATCGAAAAAAAAAAGAAAAAGAAAAGGAGCAAACCGGTTGCTCCCAGAAAAGGAAGGGAAGTGGTGATGCGACAGGCCTGCCAAGTTGTGCCTAGTCCCAGGCTGTCACTGTTTTTTTTCCCGGCTCTTCCATCTTTGGCGTCAGCCAAGACCGCAGCGTTTTTGATGCATGCCGCCTTGATTCTTGACATATGTATTTAAATAAAAGGGTTTGAATTATTTGATTATCGTTATTCGACTAAGTGAGCTGCAGCATAAAATATGACACATCGCTCATAATTGTTGTTGTAAGGGGTAGTGTTGAAAGCACTTCTTATCTGTGCTATATAACAGTAGTGGTATTTTGATGACAACTCCAAAAGCAGTCTGTTGGTAGATATATCTTTTAATTAAACCTGATTTTCCATTGATGCAGCAATCAACAAACGACTGAGGTGAAGACTAAGAATAAAATTAATAGGTTAATTGTAACTTTGCATGGAATTTTACCCTGTTAATACTGTTCTTGGCCTATGTGGGACATGGCCTTTATATTTCCTGTGCTATAAATAAGTGCAAAATTTCAACCAGTGTAAATATGACATTTGTTCAAGGACTGTCACCCCCTTATAGCAGGGGTGGGGAATGTCCGGCCCGAAGGCTGTATAAGGCCGGCAGAGCTATTTGATCTGCCCTGCCAAGTCAGTGAAACCACAGCTTGACCAGACAAAGCAGGCAAATATTTCAGTTAATTTTGTATGGCCCGCAAATGACCTTATGAACATACAAATGGCCGTCGGAGGAAAAAAAGGTTCCCCATTCTGCTTTATAGTAAAGGTTTATTGTGGTTAATTCTGTTTTTACTGTTAGCAACAGGATGTAAATGTCAAATGATATTTAATAATAATTTTGACTGTGGAAAACAGTTTGAAAGCATACAAGAAATCTTTTGATATTTGTATTCTCTTTTGTTAGTGTGTGTGTGTGTGTGTGTGTGTGTGAATGAGAGAGATTCAGTGCTCATTTGATCTCTGTAACATCTAGTGTACAGATTACTTAGAAGTGATCATCAATATGCACATGCTGAGCAAATATCATTGTCTTTGGCTCAGTGGATGTCGATGCGCTTACGTAAGCTTATTAGTTAGATCATGAGATATCTGTACTGTCCTCTAGCACAGTTCTCCTTTTGACATTTACTGCTGCCTGTGACATTTCAGTCACCACCGTGTTACCTCATTACTGTGCATTCAGCCCATCCAATGGGTCTGAACTAAGTGAAATGTGGGCAGCAGTTGATTGTATTGCATCATTAGAATATGTAACAGAACATTTTGTCTTATTATAAGAACAGTTTGTTTCTTAAGAGTGAGTCACATGCATCCAAGATTGTGGGTTCAGGCAGACTAATGTGTTGCTTAAAGGTTGTCATGCTACTGGCCTTTGTCATGTTCTTTATTGCCCACAGGCATGAATAACGTGTCTGGGCTATTAATGTCAGCCAGCACGTGGTCTTCGGAATTTTTTTTAACATGCATTCGTTGGCCAGAAAAATAAAATTGGTTCTGTTGAGGTATGGTTAGAGGTTTATTATTATTTCAAAAGAAATAAATCTGATCTTAAGAATGAAAAAGGAGTATGACTTGCATAGACAGCTAGTATTTTGCTGTTTAAATTAATGTGTTGTTTCTCTATTTGATGTTAATGGTGTGTGAAGACTTGCAAACAACCGTTTCAGTAATATTCTGTGTAGTAAAGAACCTAAATTGTGTCTACTCTATGTGTACATTGATATGGTAGAGGTTAGTCTTGAGTAGTTCATCTGTAGTACAGGTGCAAAATGATGGGCCAGAATTGTAGGGCAAGGCATACATCTTTGGGTGAGAGGAAGCTGGCAGACGACAAAAGTCCATTTGTAGAGTGACCTGACTCGCATGTTCTCTTCCATTGCTGTATTTCAGACCGAGTTCGGCAGCATCGGACCGACATCGCCCTTGCCGTCGCCTTTGTTGCGAAAATGCCGGGATGACCTACCTTTTAGCGTTCCTGCCTCGCTGAGACGGCTGCACCGGACTTTATCGGAGGATACAAAGCAACGCCGCCGTGAGAGCATGCCCTCTAGCCCCACCGTTGCCCAGCCTCCACACCCGCCCATAAGTCACAGTGAGTTTGGGTGTCAAGCATCCTAGAATTCATGGGCATGATTTAAAAAAAAACTCACAAGTCAAAATAAATATGCCATGTTGACTGTAATGATGTAAAGATCTTTTTTTTGTTTTGTTTTCAATCTCTTCAGACAGAGAAAAGCCATCAGAGAGACAGAGACTGTTGCTTTTGCTAAAAATGCTTGTTTGTGGAGCTGTCAGTTTTGTTTGTTTTTTATCATCACCGGCAGGAAGTGCCACGTGAACTTGGGCTTCAGGTATGTGCTTGCAGTAATTGCTAATGTGATCTCCAGGTGCTGGCGCTTTGATCTTGATCGAGCCAACTAACTTGCTGCGCATGCGAAGCTCCACGCTTGGACAGTCGGCGCCGTCACTGACCAACAGTCTTGTGAGTCATTTGAGAATTTTTAGGGCTGCAGACAAGAGCATTTCGTAGTATTGGAGCATTGCAGCCTTAGCTTCTGGTGGCAGACCTGTAATTTGAGTAGATTTACTGGCAGTGGAGGACGACAGCATGGTTTAATACTTACGCTTCTTAGTGTACTGTTTGCTATTCGCTTGGGAGTGATGAGATGACGCTTGAGCGGAAAGGGAGGAAGAGACTGTATGTGCGTGCGTGAGAGAGTAAGCTGTGAGGGGGGGGGGGCGAGGAGGACCGCCACTTTTTTTTTTAAAGAAGAGGAGAGGGGCGGTTCCTTTGTGAACAGTTCAAATCTGCCTTACTCTTCAGGAAAGGGCACTCCGGTGGCGCAACGACTAGCGCCTGTCGCCAATCAGATACTTTAAAGAGAGAAGGACTAGCAGCTCAAGCACGGGAACAGATAACTTGCGTCGCGCATGCGCTGGACTGTCATTGCTTCGTTTTTTCCGGTTTCACTTTACACAGTGTGTCGCAGAGATACTATCGTAATTATTTTGAGATGTGTGTGAAGATAATAAGTGATCTATTATAATATGCAGTGTGTTGTAATATGTTAAATAATTTGATAAGATAAGCTAACACAATGGACTATGTGAATGTGTTCAAAACATGTTAAAAAATCAATAAATAAGGATTTATATGTGTTACAGAATAAATGGAGTTTAAGGTACGTTCCTTTAGAGCCTTCTGAATTAATGCTGAATTAAATTCATTAAGAAACGATAAACTCGCTATAAACCGCTTTCTGTAACCACTCAGAAAGACAATAAGGTAGAGAGCGCGAGCTTACTGACATAATAAATCCATCTTCTTGACGTTAAAATCAATACATATACTATGATACAATGCTCTGTTTGAGCAAATATATTTTACATTATGATTCATATATTAAAAAAAATATATCAAAGCATACTTTCTAAGAGGATTTCTTCAATATGAAAGCATTCCATCATATAGTCGCGAATACACCACAAAGAGACCGGACGCTGCCTGTCAATGGGTTAAGCTTGTATACAGCTGGACGGGAGTTGAGCCAACACTGGTCCACTATGTGTGCGCTAAGATGGCTGTCCTTTCCTTCACTGTCTCTGCGCCAATACAGTGAGGGTTGGGTGTCCTAGGTTCAGCTCTCGTCTCGGGCACGCTGTTCTTTCCCTGCATGTGGCATCTGTTTATAGAGCTGGTTATCTTGCCGTGATATAGCCTTTGTTGCTGGCTCCGCGTAAAACCTAATTCTCCCCGGCCCTTTCAGCCGTCCGAAGCTTCAATCTTGTGTATCAGCAGGCATGCACACATTTCAAAATTCAAACTCCCAGACAGCGCAGAGAGTTTATGTTGTGCTGCATATTGGGAGCTTTTGTTTTGTCTATTTATTAAACATTTACGTGCTTTCTCTCTCACTCCTATTGCAACCAGACATGATGACGGCAGCAATGGTCAAGGTGCGCCAGAGGGGCCTATTCTGAGTCCCTGTGAGTAGGTCTCTCATCTGGTGACCAGTCCACTCCTTGATGCTGGTCAACCACCACTTTCTCTGTTTGCCTGGAACATGTCCTCCTTCCACACATCCCTGAAGGACTGTCTTAGGAAGTATGTCACGCCGAGCAACGTGCCCCGACTAAGCCCGTTTTCGCCACTTGATGGTAGCGAGCAGAGGTTCCTAGGGACTGACGAGGCCGGCAGCTGCATTCCGAAGAAATTCGTTTGTTTTGTTTCCTGTAGGTGATTTAGGAGAAGTCTACAGAAGTCGCTTCTGATCTGTTCTTATAGGATCTGATTAAAGGAAGTGCTGATTAGTGGGGCAGAATTAAAGACCCAGTCCTCAGATAGATTAAAAATGCCACGTGTATTGATTTTTATTGCTTCTGTTTTCTTGCATAACCTTACACCAGCATGAAATCAATACCATACAAAGGTCACTTGCCCTTTTGTATCAGCAGGGAATGTATTTTGTCAAATATCTACCAGCCATTGTGCGTTACTACACCAGATGATGGCAACGGCTGTGGTCACTGAACAATAAAATGCTAATTTTTAATGCTTATTCACAAGTCATGTTCAAAAACATTGAAAAACAAATGCATACATGCATATCTTTTATAAATCTACTTGAGATCACAATTTTTTTATGTTGTCAATTTGCTGTAATTTTTTTTTTTTAATGAGAAAACATTTCCATGCGTCCATGAGAAACAAGATGTCAGACATTGACATTCACTGGTGTCTGCAAAACAAAGGTCTATGATGTTACATTGCAAAAGTGAATACACCAAACAAATATGTATTGTCCTATTGGCTGTATCTGTGTTTCTGCATGGCATCATAAATTAGATATCTTCTATTGTCCAAACAATGGGTGGTTATTTAGACTGACAGCATATTGTAATGAGTTAAACCATTATCTGAAAAAAAATCTGTACTAGAGCGTACTAAAGATTTAATATTTGTGGTTGAGTTTTATCATCATCAGCATGCTGCATTTATTCTTGCAACTGTTTTGGAAGCAATCCTTTCACATGCAGGGTGAACAACAGTTGTCTTTTTTTTAAGGAATGCAGTGCGAGCTGCACAGGCAGTGTCAAGGCCATACAGATCAGTCTCCCAAAACTTTTTTTTAATTATTAAAACCCTTTTATTTGTTTTTGTAATTTTTTTTGTGCCTCACAGCGGACAAAGGTCTTCATTGCTAGAGGGCATGAAAATTAGGACTTCCTTCTGTTGATTATTTTATTTGGTATTTTTTTGTACTACCAACATTAAGCTTGCCAGAAATACATTAACAGATAAGTGCTGCATTTTATTTTTGTGATAAATTGTAGGAAGGTTTTGGTTGTTTGCCTTAGGCATAAAATGGAAGGCAATAGCTTTATTTAGCATTTAATTTATAAATCAGATGAGTTTGATACAGTTACACAGAGCGTAAGAGAACTTCAGACCAAAGCATCAGTCAATAGATATTTGTGAATATAAATGGATTTGCCTCGGTGTTCACAAGGTTGTATTGCTACTCTCATTCTTTCCTGTAGACTTTGATGGGGTATCCTTAATTTTTTTTTTTTTTTTGGAGTGAAGATGGTTCAAACACTGAGTTTAAATACTTGTTTTCCAAAAATAAGATTGTTGTGGTATGTTGTGATTACCTTGACATTGTAAATGCTGTGACTGTTTATAAATGTGGGGATAAAAAAGCCTGGCATTATTGTTCTGTGTTTTTTTTTTTATTTTGCAGAAAGATCTATCAGTTTCTCGCCGTAACAGTCGCAATTATGGGCGTAAAGCTGCAGTTGCCACAAATACGTCTCCTACTCTGACACATCGTTGTCCTTCTCCCCAAGTGTCTGGTGAGTTGCAACATGAACAGAAATTTAAGTTCACATGCTAATAATAAAAGATTTATCGAAGATACTTAAATCAAACCTGAAACGCTGGAATGTCAGGACCTGAGCATTTAATGCTGAACAACAACTAGCAGTTGTGAAAATTTGCTGTTGAAGATTTTTCTACAGTAACTACTGCATTCAAAAGCAGAATAAATTCTTTGAAGAGTTATATACCTTGAAATTTATTTCTTACATGGCAACAATCAAGTTAATTCAGTAAACTCTATCTGAAGGGAAATAAGATGGCATTGGTTATAGTAAGTTGCATAGAGTAAGAAAAATGCATTCTACAGATTGCCATTTATTTCAAAAGTTTCAAGCTGCAGATGTTTGAGGGTAAAAATGAGTGAGGGTACATTCTTTCAGCTGTCATGACTTACCATGAATAGCTTAAGAAAATAAGATCTTTTGTACACTTCTTTACAGTCCATTGAAATTTTTAAAAAATATTTTTCAAATGCGAGATATGTAAACAGTGTAAATGCTTATTTAAGCCCATTAAAATACAACAAATTTTACTGCTTTTGTTAACATATTTTACTCTATATACCAAATTTTTTAAAAGACAGATTTATTTACATTTAAGTAGCTACACTTCTCATAAAATTTGTAAAATTTCAGCCTTACAAATCATCCATCACAAATACAACTGATTTGATAATGTTGAAGTGTGAAAGAAAGGTCAAGTAGATAAAATAAAACTGTCACCATTATGCACAGACGAAAAATTTGAAAAACGCGTGTGGTTCTTAGGTCGTCTTTAGACATTTTTGCAACCCTTCTTTTAATCTCTTTCGGTTTTGTAATTTTTATTTATTACCCAAAGGCAAGACAACATAGCTTTTGTTGTGTTTGTCTATTGTTGTCTCCCTTTGCACATTTTGCCATACAGATGAGAGAAAAAGAGATTATCAACATGTGTTTTTATGTGGCAACTTGCTGGTACAACATTCGTACTAATTGTGGGGTGCCTTATAAGGTTCCATTCAAGATTTCAGGATTTTGAAGGTTGGGGGGGGGGGGGACAAATACAGGTGGCGGTAAGTGATACTGTTGTCTGGTGTGGTTGTAAGACAAGGAGGAAAGCAGAAATGTTAAAACTTTGGGACAGATATGGCAGGACTGGTTCATTCATTGGTAAGGCAGCTTCCTAGACATCAGCAGCACCCTAGACAACTTAGTGGTTGTGTAAGGTCTTCAAGAAGTAGGGTGGTTATACCAGTCTCGTCTGGCTCATAAATAAAAAAAGCAGGAGAAATAAAATAGAATCAAATTTAAAAGAAGATGTAACGAATTTCACTGAAATGGATTATGAGGAGATATGGGATATGAGCCAAGAAAGTTGCATAGCCTGGGATAGTGGGGACACGCACTGCTTATTAATATACGATTATTGGTTCAGTTTAAGATTTTTCTAATGTTATTGTTTAAGACTATATTTATTTTTTGAGGGTTTTCAACGAGGTCCAAAGAATTATCACTCTTCCAGTTTGGTAAAGCAGCCTTAACTACGTATTAAAAGATTTTTACATGTGAATGCTCATTTTCTGGCCAGTATTGCGTGGCCTTCAGGCATGTTGGAAATGTGTAGCTTGAACCATCCGTTTCCCACGACACTGAAAGGTCTGGTTCTCGCACTTCCTGCCCATAAAACAGTGCACAAGAGGGGACTTGTGCCACTGGCCACCATATAATGTGGGTCGCGCTGGGACGGAATCAAGAGGAATTTGTAATTTGGTCGAAACAGACAAAGCAGTTTTCGCGAGCATACCGATGGCAGACGAGAATCGGCTCACGAGGCACAGCGTAGCGAGAGGTTTGTTTAGAAAATTGACAGGAGTAATAAGACATTGGGTTATTATTCAGTTCAAACGGTGGCCTCTAGAAGATAAGAGTGGTTGGATATAACGCTTGTAGATGCCTTTTTGTATTTTTTTTAAATTAAGAGTGTGGTTGATAGTTCTTCAAAGCCCTGTCGCCTCCATTTGCCAACCTGCCCTTCTACGTAAGTGTAGTTAAGGACACAGAGTGTGAACACGAGTAATCACAGTCTCGGAGGCTGTCGTTACAGAGGTTGATTATGACATCAACCCAGAATGTGCGCGAATTAAAGCTGCAGTAATTATCATAAAACTGCCATCAGACAGTGCAGCTGTTCGACGTGGTTATGCTGTGTGGCCTGTGGCATTGGTGTGTTGGGGTTATTACCCTTTAAGCTTGAGGGGATCACAGTAGGGATCGATACATCGACTTGAGCGTGCAGCCTGCAATCTCTGCCCGATTTTTTTAATGTTTTTTGTTAATTTTTTTATGGATTTTAAACCCCTTCCTTTCTCCCTCTCTGTCGTCAGCTTTGGGTCTCTTGTCGCAGCTTCGTTAGGAGCACATTGATGCCACAAGTTTTTGTCTTTAAAGGTCTCTCCAGAATACCGTTCAATTTCATGCTGCGAGGCTAGATCCGCTGTGAAGGCGCTGCTAAAAGAGGTTTCAGCATAAGCAGCTAGGTGCTAGCATGTGATCTAGGTACAGCCAGTTCCATTTTTAGTTACACCGAGCATAAAGGACAGAACACGAGGAAAGCAAACTACTGCCTTTTAAACCTCGTTTTGACGAACTAAGAAATCGTACACGTGTGCATCAAAAATCATAACGTAGGACGTAAAAGAAAAGCATGTTGACGGTGTGTGTGTTGTTTTGTGTGTGTGTGTGTGTGTGTGTGTGTGTGTCCATAGGAGAAAATCAAATTGTGGCGGGGAAAAAGGTTTCGCCTTGTTCAACATTTATCCGTTTGCAGCTTGTCGGAAGATTTTTAAGAAATGAACCACGCGCTGAGGCACTCAAGAGTTGGTGTTTTTATGACTAGTGGTGCCGTCGTGCCACCCCACCTCCTCAAACTCCTCCGTCGCGCTATTGCGCGCGTTCTTAAGATAGCATGTTGCTGTCGTCTAACAGGTTGTTGGGGCTGGTTGTGACGGAGGTTCTCTGTAAGAACGCTGCCGAGACGTGACGTCAGCCCATTGTCTTCTTCGAACTTGGCGACATGTAAATTGGCATCATCACTTTTTTTTTTTTTTGGTCATCATAGACAAGAGGTGGCATACTGCCAACCTGCAGCGAATAGGCATAAATGGGAGATGGATCCGAAGGAAGGGCTGATAAGAGCTCAGGGTTTAAAATTGTCCAAGACTTATTTGTTGCGGCAACTAATTTTCCACACACACAGAGACTGTATTCTTTCCACCTCCAACACACATCTCCCACCTAGTCTGACACATTGCTGGATCTTTTCTTGCGGAACTCGTCGTCTTAAGAAGCACCTATGATTTCGCAGAGGTACAGTAATAAACTTTGACAATTCCATCCCCCCCCCCACCTCTGCTGTCGTGTGAGGGAGGGAGGGGGGTTGGCAGGCGAGCAGGAGAAAGCAGGGACGGAAAAGTCGTTGTTCATACTGAGTTTGAAAGCCGTGTGGAGTACTGTTCAGTGATACCAGTATGTGTATCTAGGCAGGATAGTGAGAACTGTGCTGTCCTCAAAGAACAATGTTGCTAGGCTGGCACCATTGGTCTGCAGTGCGCAGCGTTCATCCCGGTGTCGGTAGCAGGACAGCATTCTGCGGACTAAAACGTAGTGCCTTATTCTCTCTCTCCCTCCCCGCCTTATTCCCCCGCTCATTCCCCGGAGCAGTCTGTGTATTGATTAAGCACGAAATGACTTCCTTTTGCTTGAACTGCGAGCATTAGCGAAGTGTAGCGGCGCGCCGGGCTCATGTCTCTCGCAACTTCTCGTGCATAGAGCGACTAAACGAGAGTAGTGCGTGCAGCGGTACCTTCGTTCTTTTGTGGGGGTGGGGTGTTGGTGAGTGAGTGAGTGGGAGTGGACCTCTGGCATCGTCATACTCTTGCTCAGAGTAGGGGGGAAGAGGTGGGGCGGATGTTGAGGTCATAAGAGTGAAAATGAGCGAGACACACTCGACCATGCCTCGTGCTTCCCTGATGTGTGATGCTGTCTCGCAGCGTCTTCTCGTTATCGCTGACACGAGCCGCTCGCGACTGTCGCTGGGCAACTGGTGCTGACTGCGCAAGCTGGTGTTGTCTGGAATCAGATCGGTTCCCAGACTTTTCGCGTGCGGTGGGTGGGGGTGGGGTGCGTGCGCGGTGGGGCAAGACGAGACTCCCCGCGCCAGTTACCATAGTGCAAAATGTTTGCGACGTATTAAGTGTTTTCAAGGACTGCAGCTGAGCAAGCAAGTTATTCTTTCTTCTCTCTCTTTGATGACTCCTCGGTTCCACTGCTGCGCAGATAAGAGAGATTTGGAGCGAGCGCGAGGGTAACGTGCTAACAGACGCAGAACTTGTGCGTGAAGCATTGTGACGTGACGCAGGGTAAGGGTGGGGGATGGCCTTGCCCCCGCGGAACTAGGCCCGGGCTGTGCGTGAAGAGGGAGCTGGCTGCTGCACGACATGGGACGCGCCTTGTGGCAGTAGAGCACGCGCCCTGACACCCGAGCCTCGTGCATCGCATTGCGTTGGCAGGCTCTTTACTCGGCATCCCCGACGGCAGCAAGCAGCTTACCTGTAGCGGAGACTCGATAACGTTTGTCACGAACGCAGATGCAGGTAGTCGTGATGGTGGAGATGCAGCTCGTCGGACAGGTTTTGTCGTGGTGTTGGAGTTGATGGCTGGTGGAGCGTGCCTGACGGTGCAGACTTCGCAGTTTTGGGAGGAGGATCGACTAACAACGCGTCTCGCGCCAGACACCTGGTCCACTGGAAACCCAGACCGGAGGCAACCACACGCCAAGAGGAAATGGCCTTGAAGTGACACTGCTTTGACGGGACGTTTCTAGCAACCTTCACCCTCCTCCGTCGTCGTTGGCTTTGCTCGAGACTTAGCTGCTGCTGCTGGTGGTGGTTGTGGTAGTAAAGGTGGTAAAGCGGCGTGGCCATGGACGACCACGGGTTTCGTTCTCTGCACCGCTCGCAGCCTGAACTGAGAGTGACGTCGGGCTCCTTCGATAGCCTGCACGTGCCTTTCTTCGAGGACTTCTGCAACCGCCAGCGCGGACGTTCGCGCAGACGACGTAGCAAGGGTCATGCTGCTCCAGGTAGGCATCGGAACATCTGCAGGTCCGCGTGAGCGAGGGTTCTTAGAGAACTTACAAGCCGGACTGTGTGTGTGCGTGTGACGATAGGAAAACAATACGATAGTCACTTTTCCTTCCATCTTTTTCTTTTTTTTTTTTTTTTTTTTTTGGTCTTTAATATACCCAGATATTCAGACCAACTATGGAAGGGTAGAGAGAGAGAGCGGTGAATGTTAAAACAAAAAATTGTCGGCTTGATAACAAGTTAGTCTTAATTAGTGAGATGGCGAGACGCGTTCTGTTGACTAGTTCATGAAAGAAAATCTTTAATTCCTCCACATTCTCAGTCTGGTTCAGGAGGATCAAAGTCGACCCCAGTTTTGCACATTACTGAGAACAGGCCTTCGGAATCTCGATTAGAGCACCTGGAAGTATATTAAGGATGGATAACAATCGCCTTAACGTTCTGTGGGAAGAAAAAGGCATAGACTTCTACTTAAAATTATAAATGGCTTTTCCATGAATATCAAGATTTTATCACCACTAGTTTCTGCAGTTAGTCCTCATCACAGACGTAGACTAAACGAAAGACACATGCCCACAATAAGGACTGAAATTTACAGAAATTCTTCCAAACAAAAACATTCGACTGGAACAATCTGCATCAAAACATTCAATCACCGACGTCTATTTAATTTTGAATGACTCGTTTCCCTTATGCATCCACTGGTAATTCTGATAGTGTCAAGGTGAACTTTTTTTTAAAAATCTTAAATCGCCGGTCTTAAGTAAGGGTTGACTTGAACAAGTTTGGTCTCAATGTTTGACTTTGAGAGCGGCGATTAAACTTTTAAGATCTCTCGTGCACGCTAGCCAACGAAGATTGTTGGAAGTTAAGTCGAAAAAGTTAGGCTTAACGTTATCAGACTTAGGAATTCACATAGAAAAACCACTCCTGACGATGTCTTTACGGGAACTTTATATATTAAACTCGCACAAAACGCTAAATGGTATAGCATACTGCACACCTGGTCTGGGTGGTTTAGCAGTTAGCTCCTAGGCTACAAACCCCGTGTACGTGTTGACACCAGTGTCGTCACAACCACGTGATTACTGCTTGGGTGCTATGACGAGTGTGTCGTGGAATAGGCCACAGGAATTGTTCAGCTCCATTTATGAGATGGAACCGCCGTCGTTTATGTGGTCCGTCGTCGACTGAAACGTCGTTAACTACAGTGACAGCTGAGGAAGAATTTTATTACACGCGCGCGCACATACATACATACACACTCTCTTGTCTCTATCACATGCGCGTGGAGTTGGATAAGTATACCAAACATAAGCAGACAGCCGTAGACTCTGTAGTGCCAGCTCACACTGTACAGCCGAGCGCTGACGTACAAGTTATCAATTCCTGTACACTGGCGGCGGGCGTTGTCGCTGCCTACTCATCTGCATGACGGTCGACATGAAGGAAGTGCAGCGGCCTTGGCATCGAGTTCTGCCGACGTCACCGGGGAAGGGGAAGGGATGGTGGATGCGAAGTGTGTCCTCGCTGCGGCGCTGCAGGCTGACACGTTGACGCACTTGGGTGCCTGGAGACGTTGACAGAAGTTTTTGTTTCCAGACTCCAGTCCATCGCATGCCACGGTTAATACAGCCTCCCGTCCATTACATGCCACGGTTAATACAGCGTCTCAGCCATGCAGCATTTATCAGCTTATTGTAGCAGAGTCCAAGACACACTTACACCCTGATTTCTTCATCGTTTGGCTTGGTTTTTTTTTCGGGGAGAGGGGGTTGGTAGCGGCGGTGACGAAGAGTTTCTTTTCAGAAAGAAAGGGCGTGAAGGTAATTAGTGTCACATGGAAAATTTTCAGGCTTTTTCTTGTTTTCCACATCCTCCAACCTTTCCTGCCTTCTGTGGCAGAGGTAGTTCATTGTCAAGTCGATTATGTAGGCGTGGTGGTGGTGGTGGTGGTGGCGTATGTCATTTATGCGCTGGAAAATCGTAGGAAGGAAATGAAAGTCACACAGTAGCCCAGAGTAAGACTTCATTATAATTATCTGAGGGGCGAAACCAGGGGGATAAATATGAAATCGTGACAGAGAACGGCAGTTACATGTTGGTATATTGTGTTAAAATCAATTGTGGTTTGACGTTGGTGACGCTTGCTGCTGTACGAAGAGCGAGTATTTTTTGAAGAGTCGTGAGCATCCACTCCATATCTACTCTCCTTTCCAGACAATACACGATGCAGTGCTCCATTTCTGTTTCCAGGACTGGTAGAGTTGTGCACACCTAGTACTTAGATTACATGGTTCGAGAAAGTGGAGAGGTGAGAGCTCCGGCGTCTCCCAATCCAGTGGCGCGCCGATTCGAAACCCGCGACGCACTGGAACACCCCTCTCCACTCGACTGAGCAGTCGGGTATGGGTAGCTAATTCTATAAAAGATTGGGCAAGCTAAAGGTAGTAAGGAAGAGGAAATGGGTACAGCCCTCACAAAAAGCTGGCCTCGAATATAAGAAAAAAGGGGGCAAGGAGATAAAAGTCACACTTCAGTGACCGAAAGGGTAGGAAAGTACTTCAACATTTTTTTTAAACCTTTACAAGGTGCAGAAACTCGGTCGCAATGCGTAGGTCGAAGACTGTCCTCTATATATTTTTTTTTCGGCACGACAGCGTGGGATTTCTTAACTCCGTCCAAATGCAGGGAAGGCGTTTCATAAGGCTGGGGCAGTTATGATGTCGAAGTACCACCGCCTGAAACAGGGACGGTTTGTGAAGTATACTCAACTGATTGTGACTGGGGGAGGGGAGGGGGACGGCAGATGAGACAGGATGGAGGAAGGAGGAATTGAATACGGGACTGTGTGTGTGTGTGTGTGTGTGTGTGTGTGTGTGTGTGTGTGTGACAAATTTGAAATCCGCAGAGACACGACAATATTCAACAATGTGTCTGGAGAAATAATAATAAAAAGACTCACCAAGATGGACTGTATATTTTGCCGCAGATGTGCAGTTGTGAGTGGTTATGTGTGTGAGCGAGAGATTTTAGAGAGGGATGATAGATTCAGAATTATACATCCTCCTTAACTGCCTTCGGTGTCATAAAACATAAACCTCATCTACATAGAAACACGTGCATTTATATTTACTCCAGTAATATATTAAGAAACCGTGAAGGGTCTGTCAAAGTGTAAGCAATCTTTAGTAGTAGGAGAATTATGGTAATATTCATAACGAATGCATGCGAATACTAATGTAAGGACTAGTATGAACCGGGAAGAACCATGTGACCCTGGCCAATGAAAGGGTGCGGAAATGTTTGATGGATGACAGCGACAAAACTGCAGGACGGGAGAGCGGGACTAAAGTCAGGTGGCAAGCACTGAGAGACTACATAACTACATAAAAGTTAGCAATTGTTAACAGGGTTCAGTGAAGGCCTAAACCATGTCGTTCACGGTCCATAGGATTTCGGAGACAGCAAACAGCAGGCATTTGGCCCTCAAAGAGAGGGACTGTGAAGTGGGCCTAGCAACCGGGAAGGGTTTAGTGCCACGAATCTGCAATTTGTCGCTCGATGCAAGGGCTAAACATGTGATTGTTCTTTTTATCGGAGGAATGGGAGAGGGAGATAACAAAATGGGAATTAATGCTGTCCGTTTTCGAGTGAATGCCCGCAAGACAAGCTGGGCTAGTCACTCCTCGTTGTGGAATCATTAACCCTTTTCTCAACCCCGCCTATTCCCGGAATAAAACGCACAGTTCCTGCCCTCCAGAAACTGCGCTTTCGGTATCGATCTGGTTATCCTTGACCTGCCATGTGATCTCGATAGTCTGCCTGCTCTGCGACGCTGACGGCTGGGGGGTGGGGGCGCGTGCTGGGAACGGGGGCGAACGGGAAGGCTTGGCTGGGCACAAAGGTGATGAGCTGGCTTCACGCACTTTGTTGTACGTGGAAGACGGGTGGCTGGCTGGTCATGTGACATGCAGCTTGCGTTGTAGTCTTACCACTGCAGCCGCTCGCCGGTGTTGTGTCTGCTGGTAGCCGTCCGCGTACATTGCATGGCAGCATTGTTTTTTTGTGCATACAGCTTCTCACACCACCCGCCCACACACCCCTTCACGTCCGGACATTGGCCCTGTCTCACACCCGCGACCATGCCGTATGTCTCGATCTATTCTTGTCGCAGTAAATACGTTATTTTGTGAGTCGCCGGTCCAGAAAGTTGTCAAGTTGCTAATCGGAGGGAGTACATTTCGAGACAGGAAGACCTTGAATGGCAGAATCACAGCTGCTGTGCAGGAGCTGTAATGATGTCCGGCGTCTCTGGAGGCCTTCGTCGTGGCTTGCAGACAGGAGCATTTTCTACAAAAGTCGAAGGTTTTTTTTCTGGGTTGGTAGGGAGGGGGAAATTTGTGAAAGGGGCTCATGGAGACGCTGAGAAACGCTGCAAAGCGCGCGTTGGACGAAAATGCCGTCTGTCAAAATGGCGGCTTCTCGAAAGCTGTCGTTGTAGTGTACTACCGGTTACTGTTTTACGACTAAGCTGTTAAGTCCGATATTATCTTTTGCTAGGACCCTTTAAGAGTCCCTGGACATTGGAGTTGCGGTTGTGTTTCGGAACAGAAATGCAAAATATTTTATTTATAACTTTCGTGACACAGAAAATTGAATAACGTATTTGCGATAGGGAAGGAAAATCGAAGCCATGAAATCATTAAACATTGTTTGTTGAAGTCTGTTTCGCGTCTTCTTCATCCATTCAGACTTTCATTGTTTTACATTGAATTATTCTACTGTGGATCACGAATATGTTGACGACGTTCTGACGCATTGATGTTTCTTGTAAGCCTCTTTGGTAGTAAAGATGTAAAGATAAAAAGCTTAGAGTGAATTGTAATTATATTGTAATCGTTATACAGAAACAGAAGGGCTTTGTAAGTGGAGTGAGGTGGGGAGATAGAGACCGGAAACCCAACCTGGTGAGTTTCTTCACTCGAGAAAAACTAGGTTCCTCTCGAAATGCGAATAACCACAGGGAACCCATAGTCTCTTCGCATGCGTCTATACATCCCTTCTCCATTTCACACATTTTGAGGAATGCAGTAGTGTGTGTTTTTGTTGTTGGGGGACGGGGTGTTAATCACCCGGATTTAACGTCGAGCTAAACGCTCATGCCAATAGTTCAGAAAAAGCTTTAAATTCTAGAAGACCGTCAGCCCCTTTTCTCCTTTTCCCAGCCCTTCTACAGCGGTGACTGTGTCATCACCCGCAGTCCCGAAAACCTGGATAACGCAAATCCAGAACCTAATTCCCCACCCCACATAGCCCTGAACACTTCAACGAGAACGGTCCCTCGTTTTCCTCAAGTTCAGAATATGTACAGAATTTATACCGTGTTTCTTCGGAAATATGACCTTTACCCGAAAATAGTTGAGTTGTGACGATGTTCCAGAAGAAGATAACATGACTGTATTAGAAGATTTTTGTAGATTTTTGTACATGAGAAAATAAGACATCCCCGAAAATAACAATCCCTGAAAATAACCCCTAATACCTTTTTGAGAAGAAAAATTAATTCGGGGAAACACGGTGTATATATTTGTGGTCTTGCTTCGACACGTAGGAATGGTGTGTAGAGAACTGTTTATTGTATGCTGTTGCTAATGTATCATTAATGGAAAGGTTGGCGCTTGTTCAGACCCTGGGGGTCTGCAGCGTGAAGCCGCATCTCCCCAGCATCAGCACCACCAACACACCCACGCACAGAGAAAGGGATAGTAATGTCATTATTAGTCTGAAGTTGCGAACCACTGCCACCATAGTGAATCAGCGCTAGGCTCGAGGCAAGTAGACCGACGACCGCCGTCCAGACCCCCTAAGGAGAAAGGATATTTGAAAGGTCATTTAGTCGCCATCTTCAGCACCAGCGACAGGTGTCTAATCTGCATCGTAGTCGATGTCGAGGACAAGATGGCGAGATTATTCAGCCACTGTCAAATCTCCGTGACAACAGGCGGCTCAACCACGGGGATCACTGTGTATCTTTTTCACAGTCCATCTGTTCTTTCTCGCTCCCTCACACGCACATAATGTTCGAACGAGTATGTTTTGTCAGCATAGGTCAACTGTAACATACACCATGCTTCCTCAACAACAACAAACACGAAGTAGGCTCAAATTGGCGTGGGGGAGTGGGGACACAAGGAATGGCCCACATAGCGGTTGTAATCCTGTACTGGGCTGGCCTTTGGAAATAAGTGTGATGACGTCTGTATTGCATTGGTCACGTGGTCGCTGCTGTCCTAAGGTGGATTTATTATGCCAGCTTGCTTTAGACGGATAATATAAAGTCGTCGTCTTTAGTCGAGGTTGGAAGTGCGTAGAAGCTGTTGTAGTACATTACAAGAAGAAAGGGGATTCGTTTTGCGGTGCGTTACCTCCTGGGGCCGTACTTATGAAGCGAGGGTAAATCATTGCCCTGGGGCAATATGGGGAACTCGAAGACAAACATCTTGTGTCCGTAGTAGATTGGCTGACCTGAATTCAGATCTGTACGCTGTGCTTTCTTTCTCTGCATGTGGCATCTGTTTGCTGGCTGCTTTGCTATGATAAAGTCTTAGTTGCTGCCGCGGCGTCAAACACCATTTTCCTCCCTTGTGTCCGTAGTAGCACTGTCCACAGTGCATAGCACTGCTGTATGCATACATCTGTGTTTCTAATCCCTGGTTTAATGCAAAGTTCACAGGCACACCGTGCGCGCACACATACACCATACCGCAGCCTGTGCTTGTCCCTCTCTCCCACCCAATCTGCATTTTTTTTTAAAAAGCAGTCTTTAGCATTAGCTGTGCGAACGGAAGGTCCGCTTTTATCTGACCGTCCTACAGGCTGGAACAAAAAATAAAGTGTGTGTGGTGGTCGTGGTGGGGGGGGGATGGTTAGAAGGGCACGCTTGACATTTGACAGTCTCTTGAGAAGTGTGATCAGGCTCACTCCAACCAGAAGGCTGGTGGTTCCTTATAGCAAGAAAATTTTCCACAGCGTTGGAGTCATTACATAGTTTTCGTCAACCTCGAATGTTGTAACGGACGTACAGCATTTTTTTTTTTTTTTTTTTTTTGCAGCATCAGCTCACTACGGTGGTACTGTTTCAGTTCGGCTCATGCTAATAATAGTTCTGCTCGACAATAATATTTTGTTTTTAGCCCCTTCCCCACCCTAAACGGACAACTCTCTGCCAGGGTCGTCTTCCTACTGGTAGAAAAATCGATATCCATGTTTGCTTTTCTCTCTGGCACTACACTTGTAAGAAGAGGGACATCCAACGCCATTGCCCTCATCAAAATGCAAGGCGACCTGTTTACAGTGCTGTGCCCAAGAAAGTCTTTGTTGGAATATGTTGACAAATAAAAGAGTGCACCAAAAAAGGTAGGGTAGAATATCAGAATAGGATAAATGAAATATTAACTTGCATCATTCATCTGCCCCAACAGTATGCATTCTTTTGTCATACATGATGCAGGCTGTGGAAGCAGGCTGCTGTCTTAATGAAACGCAAAAGGGTTTGAAGGTTTGTACACCTGTCTGTGCCTCCTCACCTGTAATTGTAATCTGAGCTGCATTTGTACAGCTCGACCAGACCCCGATGCTCACTATTCTAAATGCTTCATCTTTCTAATACTCAAATGGCAGTGTTGGGATCATCTGGCTTTTAGTCGCGTTAGTGTGACTGGGAGTGTCTTTGTGGATTAGTGTGACCTGCGAAGAATACTAGGAGCATAATTAGCTTGGGTTAAGAAACATCATCAGGTCTTGGGTGGGGCTGGGCCCCTATCATAGTGCATTTACCTTATAGCATGGTTTGTGCAGTTCTTATTTCATCTTCTTGTTTGAAAAGGTCTTTATGGTCAATGGGATACAGAGATATTTTGGTTTTCTTGATAAAATTGGTTGACATCCTGGCTGATCTCCAGATACAGACTGACCCAGGCTTTTGTTCACTATTTAGGCCAGCAGCATTCAGCTTGGCTTGGGCAGCGCTCATGCACTTTAGATAACATTGGCTTACTTGTTCTGTGGTTATGAAAGGCATTTATTATTCCCATTCTCGTTGCGGGAAACCTTATGACTCAAATCATGATGTTTGGGGGGAGATGTTTAAGTGGCATTATCCAACATTAATAGTCAAACGAGTCTTACTTAGTAGACAGTGTTATGATATGCTCAGACTTTGTTCCCCTTTATACAGTTAGGCAAGTTGTTAGTAAACTTGCTGTTAAAAAAGTTGGTTTTGTGTGTGTGTGTGTGAGTGAGTAAAAAATCGTTTTAGACTTTTACATTTACCAGTTTGCCTTTTATTTGCCCTTTTTTATTTATTCATTTATTTGTGCAGCTGGAAGTCCACATGATAGCCCAAGGAACCTGTCGCCCAACCAGCATGTCAACTTTGCTTTCCAAGCAATCAGAAAGTAAGTTCTCCACAACATTTGTGGTGAATGTTCAAGTGGCAACAGTCATTTGATGCTAAAAGTAGGTTTTTTTTCTTGTCTGCCACCTGTACCCCAGACACTCTTCCCAGACTTCTTGCTACATGGAAAAAACTGAAAGGTCTATCAGGATGCAGTTCTTTTTTTTGACTGGGTAGAAAAATAATGTCCACCCTGCTACACCATTAACAGTGGGAAAAAAACTAGTTCTGATTAGGAGCAAAACCTTTACACTTTTAAAATAAAGTGTGGGGATAGAATAAAGTAGTCACATTTCTGCTGAAGAAAACAAAAGCTTAAATTGTTTGATTAATGTCAGTTTAGGTTATTTTTTTCATTTGCTTGTCATAGAAGTGTCAGTTCTAGTTTTTGCCACAAATCAGCAGGCCCAGAAACTGTGTACCTCAACTTTTGTCAGATTTTCTGTAAGTTATGTCAGCAGGGAAGTTACATGAGTAAATGATAATTTTAAAAAAATCAGGATTGATATTTCTGTTTTCAATACCCATTATAAATGAGTGCATATTTTGTGAAGAAGAAATAATTTTATAGTTAGCCAGGCTTGTATCAGTTATGTGTCTTCAGAGTATGAATGGAACTTTATGTCTTCAGAGTAGCCCAACATTGATGTTGTGAGTTTAAAGGGTTATAGATGAAAACACTCCTATGCCTGCTGAATTGTTGCTGTCAAAGCAATGATTTCTTGAGCAGATGTATATCTGGAAGAAGATCATTAGCTAGATATGGATTTGCTGCAATACAAAGAAAATGTTTATAACATGCTGGTTGCAGACATAGTCACTGAATCAATTTGATCCTTTTACTTGAACCTGACCTCTGTAAAGGTCAGACTGGGCACTCAGCTGCTAAGATAAAAATGGGCAAAGTGCTTTGAGGTGGAAAATCTTAGCAGACAGGCTGTGATGACCTGAGACATTTTGCCAAGTGGCTGGCCAACAATAAGTGAAGACATTAGCTGCAGAAAATATTTGAACTGATGGATGAAGACTTTTTTTTTTTTTTTTTACCTCATTGTGCACTTTAAAAAATTCAGCATGTGGGTTGCAATTTATGAAAAAGGAAAGAAACATAGTTACTGTTGATGATATTAGCAGCTCAGCCTTAGATTTCAGAGGTGCTGTCACATCGCTGTCACTTTCTTAGTCCATGCAGGGAGATATTGAATATGGGCCATGACAGTGACTGACTTTTGGATTGGACCGTAGGAAATAGCGAACCAAAATGAAAATCGACTGCATAAGAAGCGGTCTGGTACTTTTTACCTTTCAAAAAGAACCCAGTCATTGTGGCTGGCTAAACTGAAGTATAATTTTGCCAGCTAGGTCAGCACTGTTGTATTATATAGTCTTGATATTGTCTCCCCCCCCCCCACCATATTTTTTTTAGGGCCAATGCTTTTCTCACAACTCCTTACTTTGAATATTTTCTTCATCCTTCATCATGTTTGTGTTATTACTAAAATATTCTGTCAGTGTTACTCAAATCAGTAGAATATCTTTGTACCTATAGTGCGATGATTAAACTATTCTTCTTGACTGCCATATCTGTAAGATTTATGTTAAAGGTGTATTTTCACAGATCCTCCATTTTCATTAGATATTTATTTAGTTACAAAAAATGATTTTTTGTGAAACGAAGCCATTTACTCCACTTGGTGTAGTCATAATTTGGATCACATATTGAAGGCAGTGTGAACATTTCTTGTGCAAATGTTTATAGGACAAGTCTTAACTTACATGGACTTGATCAGTTCAGATTGATTCAGCTCCAGCTTAGAATATGGTATTATAACCTTCAATATACTAACATTAGAGTATGCTATTCTACAGAATCTAGGTTTTTGAGATTGGAGTTGATGTCCTGGAATCTTAAATGTCATCTGGTTCTGTGATATGCTTTTTTTCCTTTAATATAATTATAGTTTACCTTAAGGGACTCTTCAGATTACAAATTTAAGCAAAGTAACCAATTGTCACTTATTTTCTATTATCATCTGCTCGTTACTGGCAGACAGTTAACAGGTAATATCATTTCCCACCCACCCTTACAGGTGTGATGGACGTAGATGGTCCTTTGCTTCTATACCTTCATCTGGGTACGGCACTAACACACCTGGCAGTTCCTCCAATGTATCAGTGAGTTTTCAGTGTGTTTATGTAGAAACACTAGACTCGCTTATTTAAATGTTGAAAAATATTTATCTCTCAGATTTGTTGAACTTTATTTCATAAATATATAGAAATTCAAAAATAATTAAAAATAATAAAAATATCAGTGAAGCTCCATACCACTTAAGACTTATGGTAGAAAAGGCAGGGAGTTGGGGAAGGGAGAGAAGTGTGTGATAAGTGAATATTCTTGAAGGCACCCTAATGTTGAATTTTACTTTAAGCGGAAGAAGTATCTAGAGGAAAGTGAGCAAATACCAAAAATGAAAATAACGTACTAAATGTACTGGCAGAAGTGTCACTACAACAGAGGTAATGGGGTCACAGAGCAGGTTGGTGTAACTTAGGTCACAGCAAGGTATGGTGTTGCAGTCGCGGTACTCGTCCCAGGAGCGGTTGCACCAGTTGCCATCGCAGCCGACGGCTGAGGAGCTGCACTTCTTGTCACATCACTTTGGAAGTTCCGAGAACAATGCAGTGACAGAGGAGACAGATGGGCGTTGCTCCCCTAGCATGCGACCACGTTCACGCAGTCTGAGGTATGTAGAGACTGGAGCTTTTCAACTTCTTCTTGTGTTCTTTTTATCCCTTTAAACTTGGTTTTATTTATTTTTTTTTTTTTTTATTTATTTTTTTTTTTGTCAAAGGAAAAGCAAGTCTTTGAATGGTGTTAATGTATGTTTGCATGAAAACAACAGAATTTGAAGCTTCTAAGGTTGTGTGTTTATAGCACAGAGTGTGAGTTTCTTGCCTTGCAGGACTTGCACATGATATTCCACTTCTGTGCAGTCCATTACTTGTGTATGAATACATGCACACATTTATAAACATCTAAAGTAAATGTGTCCATGCTTATACATATCAAAGATTTTGCAGGCAAGTTCATGTAATATTCAGATGTTATCACAAATTAGTTACAGCCAGCTAGGCAGGGAAGAGAAGGTCTAAGTTCACAAGGGAAAGATAGCTATTGATTTTTCTAGTGGCAGGGGATCTCTACTCATTTCAAGATACTGTTAATGTGGTCTGGTTTCTTTGGCAGGCTGCAGAGATGACTTCATTGGGTAGATAAAACCTTATGCTAGTACTTTAGTAACAACAATAGGGATGACTATTCTAAAGTGGCACCCATAGCTTGCAGGTTTCAGGGTTAGATTGATGTAGTTGCGACAAGGGAAGGAAAAATGAAAGATAATGGCTACCAGCATTATGGGAGGAGACTAATCGATTTGACAGAATGCTTGATCACTGTTGTTTCCTTGCTTAATGACCTGCTGCTTTTACAGCATGTATATTAAAAGACAAATGACTGGAGTCAGATGCTTGCTTACAGTGGAAGTATTGCCAAATTTTATCTTGGGGAATTAAAATCCTTGTTTAAGCTTTAGGAAGTAATTTCTGTGTCCGGAGTTGAAGCATAATATGAAATCATTGATTGAAGGTTGATTAGAGATAGCTGCAGACTTTGGAAATTCTAGCCCATATGTTTTTAAAGTACAGCAAAGTGCCTGTAGGAAACTTGAACTGAGATACCATTTGATAGAAGTGTTGCATTCTCCTGTATGTAAATATCCATTATGTACAAATGCACTAATACATATGTTTTCACTTACATGTTCCCTTTCACACATCCATGCACATACACACATTTTGAATCATAAGTGATAATTTTGACTATTCTTGCCTGTTGCTTTGTTCAGCTTGTAATTTGTCTGATGTTTTTAAAGTTTGAATAAAACCACTTTAGGTTTTGTTTTTTGAAATTTTATTTTTTATGCCTTTTGCCCTGCAGCCTTTCCTGGCTTGCCCTAGAGTAAGAACTTTGATGTTTTAGTATGTGTGTGCTTACCATTATAAAGCAGCGTGTATACATTGTAAATCTGTGCCTGCTCTTTTTATGGTAATATGATCCTTGTGTTTCTTGCATGCACATCTGCTCGTTTTTTGCTACAGATGCCTACACTGCCTGTCACAGTTGCTTTATGAGTGTATAGTTATTGTGGTTCACAAAATCTTTTAAAGAGAATGAATGTTGGACATTGTCCTGAACTTTCCCACTTCCTGACACCAACAGTGTAAATTGTAATCACAGTCTTTCCAATCTGATTACCGTAGATAATCCACTACTCATTCCTACAATACAATTGCTTGTTTATTATGCCTCACTGTTGTAATTCTTGGTTTCTGCACTGGTATACACATGAACCTGAAAGAGTTGTTAAGTGAACATGCATGTCTTAATTTATTTAACTGCTTATGTTTTCAGTCCTACAGTTCAAAACAGCCTCATTTTCATGTCCTTTTTTCATTTTTAACTTTTTAAAAAGTAAATGTCATAAACATAAATCCATCATATCAATAATTCATATTAAGAAAGAAATGTTCTCTACAAATTGAGAGCAACAACAGTTATTCAGAACTTTTGTTGAGTACAGTTGTCACTCTGAGAGCTCATGTAAAATGCAAGACCATTAGAACATCTTGACAACTTATGGTATTTTGAAGACAAGTATTACCCAGAAATTTCTTGCATTTGTAAAAGAAGTCAAAATATCAGCATGAAATAGGCATTTGCATGGGCAGAAAGATAGGAGAAAAGGACAGGTCATCAAGGTGCAAAAACTTCTCATATAGCTTGTGATTTCTTAAAAAAAGAAAAATCATTCAGCAGTTTGAAAGGTTGAAAGATTAGAAAACTTCAGCGCAAGCAGATTTAGTGATAGTATACACGCCCATCCTGCCTGGCATCAACTGTCACCGCAATACAGAGAGACAGGCTGCGGGCAGCTGACGAGAAGCATGTGTCTGTCCCATCATGTACTCATATGTGTCCTATCTCATCATAGTCATTCCTTGTTTGTCCCTCAAAATTTGTTATGATTATGGTTCACTTGGTATAAATTTATGTTACTATGAAACAAAATCTAGACTTTTTTCATTTCTAACCTGCCAGTGGCAAAGCCAGGCCTAACAATCTTGTGGGCCTTATATGGCATGCAGGCTGGGTGTTCCCCACACATGTACGAGATTAACTGTAGTTTGGAAGAGTTGAAATGTGCTAGTGTTTCTTCAGCAGCTGTAGAGAACTTTTGTCAGTTATTTTTTTAAAGAAGTTTCTAAAATAGGACTCAGTTGTAAAATATTCATAATATTGATAAATGTATTTGGTGTTGTCTTCATTTTCCTGTACATAAGGGTAATTATAAAATACTCCACTATAAAGAATTGAAGATTCGGTGTAGATTTTAACTTAAAAGCATTTATTCTCCCAAAAAAAGCAGGGAATCATTGTTACCATTTGGATGTTAAGGTTGAGGAGAGGCTATAAAAACATAGCAAGTGTTAGATGGATACCAGTGACCCTGTGGAATCAGTGTGCTCACTTTTGTCTGCAAGCAGGTTGCTAGGACATACACTTTACTCATTACGACAATTACTCATTTGCGATGAGCTCTAATACAGCTTACCACACTGAAATTACATTCATGATGAACTTAGTCTTTCTGCCAAACCCTGTCTGGTAATTTACTTATAACAGGGATTATGCTGCATCAGTACTTATTATATAGTACATGATGTTTATATTATTTGGCAACTTTAGTTGTCTTATTATAGTCCTTTGACCAAGATATAGCATTTGCAAATATTTTTTTTATTATTATCATTCTTTTACACAGTTGTTTTCAAACCACTTTCAAATAACAATGTTGGGTAGTGCCTGTGTATCAGTTGTGATCTTGTGCTGTTGAGGAGAAAACTAAAACAACACCACTAGTATTTCTTTGTTAATATTTGATGTTTTGAGACTATGATGCTATACCACGATTAAAACCTGTGTTGCAACTAATTGTCCTGTGCTAGGTATGGACATGGGTTATCATAGTGCACTTGACAGTGCTGTGTCAGTCTCAACCTGTGTGCATTTAGATCAGTTTTCATAGGCTGTAAATGTTATGTTACATTTGACCTGGCTATGTAACCCTGTATTTTAAAGCTTGGTGGGGTTTTTTAAAACATAAAAACATGCCTTGTGCATTCTTTTTTGCTTCTTTAATAAATCCACAACATTTTATGAAGCTGCTGAAGAGTCTGAGCATTATTGCCAAGTTGATTTCTGCTTAAATTTGATACGTATGTCATATGACACTTCTTGTTTGTTCCCTGATTCCTCTTTGTGTCTTCTATGTTTGTTTTTTATTACTTTTCTTCCTAGTTGTTTCTCCTTCCATTCTTCGTATTCTATCCATGTCTCCCACTTAATCACTGAGAGCATGCTCCATCATGAGCATGATTATGCACTATATAAATCACAAATTATTATTACATTTTGATATATGTATATCTTTACATAAAAGATGTTATTGATACTGCTATGTTAGAAATGTAAAGACTACTTTTGTGCGTGCCCCTTCCCAATTGGATTATGTTTGTGTATTTCACAAAATGTGAGGATTTTATGTACTTTGCGTTTTAGGAATGAAAGGCTGAGGTTTGCCTCAGTGTCAAATAACAATTATTTGCTGTGAGTTTAATCCAGCTTTTTACCCAAGCCCCCAGTTTTGCAATGCCAGCAGACATTATAGCTTAGATCTGTTTATATTTTTTTTAGCTCAGATCTATTTATACTTTGAGAATTCTTTTGTTTCCCCTGCTCCTTGTTTCAGATCTGTTGCATGGAATACTCGTTACCGACAAATGTGCACTTCTCAGTGGGTTTTAAATTTTCATTTAAGTCTGTTAGCTCTGGTTGTTGGGTTTATGTATATTTTTGTTTTGTTTTGTTACTATTATTTTGCCTGAGTAGAAGATGAAGAGCTTTTATGAATTTAATTTGTGAGACTTTTACGAAGAAGATGAGAAGTCATCAGCATCTTGGCATTTAAATCTTATGCAAAAGGTTCAGTTTGCATTTGGGTTTGTAGTTCAAGTTTGTGTTGAGTATTTAGTCAATCTTTTACTATTGATGTAATAAAAAGATCATATTGCTTTTTGGGGCATAGTATTTTATCCAGTAACTATAAACATTGGAAATACTCGTTCATTTGAAAATTTCATATTTTTATTTAAAAACAATCATCTTGATGACTATAATTCTTACATTAATTGGTATGTGGTAGCTTAGTATATAGTAGTGATTGTTACTGTCACCATGTGCTAAATAGCTCAACACTTGACTGTAATGCTTTTTTGGGCTTTTTATGAAAATGATTGCTTTGCTGTAAATATGACCAGCTGGTTTGAACTTTTAAGCAGTGGTTCATTGAAATTGAAACTCTCTATACTATAAATGTTTTGCCTCTGAAAGGGTCTTGCTTGTGATCTTATATTTCCCTCAAGTGGGAACAGCTTGGTACACTATCAGCCCTACTAGAGAGTGTTTGATCTTGTAGTAGAAGCTTGATTCTGGTTTTGGGACTGTTGCACAAGACAATTGTATGTCACAGTTATATTTAGTCCATCGATTGACATGGCTGTTGCTGCTTGCTTACGTGTTACCAGGTCAATTACCTGGTGAGTTAGATAACAATAATCACTAAATAGAAGCAGCTGGTGTTAGTTAAAATGGTTATAATATTCCATTTGCAGCAGTCCTGCTAAATCCCCAGGAATGGAGAGTGAAATCATCATGATGAACAGTGTCTACAAAGAGCGCTTCCCAAAGGTAACTGCACTTCTGCTATAAATACAGCTTTACATTTGAAATCAGTAGCATGACACATTTCCCACTTGAATTCATCTTTGTAAAATGTCCAAAGCAGCAGTTCTACGTGGAGCATGTCTTTTCTATGATGGCAGTCTGTTAGGAATTCTTTCCTTTTTCAAAAGTTCCTGTTAACTAAGTTCTTTTTTTTTAATTTTTAAAAAACCTTGTAAATTATTAAAATCTGCTAAATTTCAGGCTACAGCCCAAATGGAAGAGCGGTTACGTCAGTTAATAGAAATGAACCAGACTCTTGATGAAGAACAGGAAAGTGATGCTGTGTTAAGTTTTCTGCATCACCAAGTGCTACAACTGGCCCAGGATTGTCTGACCAAGTCTCAAGACAAGATGGTCACCAAGGCCTATTTCTACGAACTCCTCAACAATCTTGAAAAGCTTCTTCAGGATGTAAGTTGTTGTTCAGTACCATGTGACAATTCAAATTTAGTTTACTCATGTATACTTGTGATTTACTAATGTATACTTGTGTTTTAAGCAGAATTAAAGTTTTAATTTGCAGGAAAACTGAGATTTTATTGCTTTTCTGTTGCTGGGCTTTTTTCTAATTTGCACGGAATATAAATATGGAGGCAGTAAGGTGTCAGATAAAGATATATGGCTTGTAAAAACCTGTCACAGATTGTCTTTTGTTGTCAGTGGTTTTGAGATTCAGGATGTTTTTTTTTCCTCTTTTAGTTGTCTGTATATTTTAGTTTCACTTTTCAAAGGATTGGGGTAAAGTATTTGTGAGTGTTTGAACTTGTGTTTTCAGGCTCGTCATCGGTCATTAGATGCCTACAAAAACCTCTATCCAGTGATCAAGCAAATGCTGCTAATTGTTTCACGACCAATCCGCTTACTGGAGTGCCTGGTAGGACAATTTTGTGTACCTTATGTTTGATTTTGTTTTATTAAAAAAGTAGCAGTCATTTACCATTTCTTGTACAAGTTACTATATGTTTAAAAAAGCTAAATTGAGAAAATGTTTTTCAAGACTTCTTAAAGAAAGACTTACTGGTAGATTCTGGTCACATTCCTGATATTTGGAAACTTTCGCACACTGTGCCAGTCCCAAAAATCACTAGGCCCAGTCAACCCAATGACTTCAGACCAGTCGCTCTTACCTCACTCATCATGAAATCACTTGAGAAAATCGTAAGAAGCGAGGTTATGACTGCTGTTGACCAACATCTTGAGCCGCTGCAGTTTGCCTACAGACCTGGAATAGGTGTCGATGCTAAGCTGTTTATACTAAACACGCTGTACAAACATCTGGAGAAACCTAAAGCTCATGCCAGGCTTCTCTTTGCTGATTTTTCTTCTGCTTTTAACACTGTGCAACCTCACTTGTTAGCGGAGAGTCTAGTCTCAGACTTCCATCTCTCCCACCAACTAACTCTCTGGATTCTCGACTTTTTAACAAACAGCAAAGGGTTTCTGTTAACGGTCTTCTCTCAGACCCTGTTGTTACCTGTACAGGTTCCCTTCAAGGCTGCTGTCTGTCTCCATTACATTTTATACTCTATACTAACAGTTGTAGAAGCACTACTGATAGGAGCTTTCTGATAAAATTTGCTGATGACTCTGCCCTCCTGTCACTTTTGTATGATGAACATGTTCACAGTGGCACTCTTCCTGACTTTGTCCGCTGGTGTGATGAACATTTCCTTGTCTTGAATGCCTCAAAGACTAAGGAAATGATCTTCGACTTTCAGGTGAACAAGCCTGAGACAGTCATCAGTACTATACATGATGATGCCATCGAGGTAGTTGACTCTTACAAATATTTAGGTACCATCTTTGACAACAAGCTTAAATGGGACATAAGCATTGACATGCTCCTCCGTAAGAGTCAACAATGCCTGTACCTCCTATGGAAACTCAAATCTTTCTCTGTCAGCTCTGTCATCCTCACTCGGTTCTATCCAGTCCTTCATTGAAAGTCTCATCACTTTTTCTTTCATCTCCTGGTTCCTAGGGAACAGGAATAGTCTTGTCTCCCTTGTTAATATCTGTTCCATGATCACCGGAGTCAGGCAGAGGGACTTGGCAGCTTTCTGTCATCAGCAGATTCTTAGGAAGGCATCCCGTATCCTCTCTATTTTCTGATCATGTGTTGACATGTGAATTCTCACTCTTGCAGTCTGGCTGTAGGTATGCAAAACCAATCGCCACCACAAATTCATTCATTCCATGTGCCATTCATCTGATCAATTCTACTGGCCGTGAACTCATACTAGCCTGAGCTGACCCAAGGTCACCACTATATCCACTATACCTACTGTTGCTGGGAATGTGTGTGTGTGCGTGCGCACAAGAGAAAAAAAAATTATTTCAACATGTATACATTATCTCCTATTATATGTCTGTATTATTTCCTTTTATGTCATGTATCTCTATGTATTATCTCTTTATATCATGTATGTATTACTGCTAGTATGAACACTGTTTGGAATTGCCCTTGGGGATAAATAAAGGGGCATTGTATTGTATCAGTGTTGTCATGCTTTGGGTGTACCTGATTTGCATCTACATTGAATAAACTGACCAGTTTGGACACAACTTTTCTATATCTCATAAGCTTCACAATTCTTTAATGTGACTTGATGTTTGACTATAGGAGAACATGAAAGATTTAAGCAGAGCTTGTATTCATTGTGCAGGAGTTCAATCCTGAGGAGTTCTACATGTTGCTGGAAGCAGCAGAAGGGCAGGCGAAACAAACCCTCAAGGCTGACATTCCAAAGTATATTATTGCTAAATTAGGTCTCAACCGAGACCCCTTAGCAGGTAAACCTCTTATTGGACATAAGTCTCTTTCTCTCTGATTCAGATATATTACTCATTATGGTGCTGTTTCAACAAATTTTTTTTCCTTTTTTTTTTTTTAAAGGAAACTAACACTAAACAAATCAGAACCATGGAAGAATTGAAGGCACGGGTGGCATAAAATGCAGACACCATATGACAAATCAGCCTGTCTTTTTCCTGCTATGGCATTAATCATTTGAATGATATCTAACTTCTAATCCAAGGAACCTAAGCCAATTTAAGCCAGTCGAATATTGATGACATCATCCTCTTTTGTGAAGCATGCTTACGAACGAAGGCCCTCACCTTTCAAATGGGGAGGGGCTGGCCTTCCTTCTATTAATAGTATTGATTCCTTGCCGAAGCATGGAGCATTTTTTAATATCCATTGACTCTTGACGCAAGTTGCTTGAAACAAGCAGTAGGGTGCTCATGCAATTTTTTTTTTTCAACTAGCCTGGCTGACGAAAGCCTTATTCTGTCAACACAAATATCAGCCTGGCTGACGAAAGCCTTATTCTGTCAACACAAATCATCAGCTTACCCCTGACAAAAGCCTTATTCTGTCAACACAAGTCATCAGCTTGGCCCTTACAAAAGCCTCACTTTCCTGGCAGTAAAACTAATGATAGGAAGCGCACGTAAGCAACAGCTACACAACAGTGAATATGACAGAGGGCTGGGTATTGAGGAGTAAGCCAGGGGAGGTAGCTATTTACACAAGGTATTTCTGAAGATGGGTTTACAAGGCGATATTTGAAAGCTGCTAATATAGTCCAGTGTGAAGAGAAAGGTGCTGAGAAGGAGCTTTGGCAAATTTTTCGCTTAATTCGTGGAACATAGGAAGTTAAGCTCAATCAATCACTAACCAGACACTGATATTGGCAGGTGTTGTACACCCACATTGACTGAAGTTAAGACCCATGAAAATTCTTGTTGGGTGTGAGCAGCCTTTCCTGGTAAATCAAGGCCGAATTAGTTAGTTGTCAAACCCTAATCTATCTTTATATAGAAACATTATCTAAATGTAGCTGCTTCAGCAGAGATCAGCCGCCTTGACAGCTGTACATAAGACAATAGGCATGAGAAAGCTGGTACAAGAAATAGAATTGGGTTATAAATTTATACTTGGCTTCAGTTTGTGTCTGATACTTGTGTTTCATATGATTAAGATGTTGTGCATATATGAGTGGTTTAGAAGTAATGATGGTTCACACAGTTTGTGTGTGGGATTTGTTGGTAGAAATCAGTCCTGTTGACACCACAGATCTACTGGATCACACAGAGGCGGAAAAAGAAGAGGAGGAAGATCCAGAAGTAAAGAGAAATTTGATTTAGTTAATGTATTGCCTGTGTGTGTTGATGAGGTTGTGAATGAATGTGCATGTAGTAAAATGATTCCTGCATAAGCAACATTGCAGAAAAATTGCTTACATCATCTGTATTCCCATGCCATTTGCAGTCTTGGGTTTTTGCCTGAGCTATGCCTTTTCTACTTCTAATGGTTTGTAAACATATTTTTTTGTACATGAAGCTAGTGTTAGTAAATAACATTTGAAAAGGACTGGGCACTGGTATACTTCTGTCACAGGAAAAAGAACTCCAGAAATTACTCAAAGCTAAACCACCGACAGAAGATGATTTTGAAACCATCAAGTTGATCAGCAATGGCGCATATGCGTAAGTAAGATTAAAATGTTCCTTTTGGGGAGTTAATGGAGCATATGTGTAAGTTAGATTAAAATATTCCTTTTAGGGAGTTAACAGAAGGTATTTCTTGCTTAGAATATTCATTACCAAGCTGATGTTTAGTAAGCATACTTGTCATTTACTTTGGAAACAACATCTGTACCTGGAAATATAATGCAGTAAAGCAGCTTTGGAGAAAGAATAAAGAATGAGCATACGATAGCCAAAGTCACAGCTCATTCACTGGAGATTGGCCTTCTGTTATTTCATTGGGCTAAATCAGCAATGCGGGACCCCTCCTGAGCATGTATTCTCAAGATTCACTGCACAGGTGGCTGTAAGCTGGGTATGGTTAAAGTACCTGCACAGGCTTTTATCCTGAGGTGGCTGTAAGCTGACTATGGATGCATTCATTAAGATGCCAAGGCAGCTGATTCTCTTTACAAGATCTGACTTTGGTGACATTCCTACTGTTGTCTCATGAGTCTTAGCTGGGAGTAAAGAACCCAAATAGTGGGGAATAGTGGGGAAAGGGACAACCTGCAGCATCACCAACTCATGCTAGCAAGTAACTTTTCTTCCCCATGATGCAAGAATCTTAGGCTTCATTTGACCCAGGTGGGGATAAGCAGCCACAACGAAAAAAGTTTCAGGATATCTTGAGTTGCTGCCAATTGCTTTCCCTTCTGTACCCTTTTTGTCTGGTCTGTCCTTACAACAGCTACTTTACAGCTAGCTAAATATACAAACACAGTACATTTTTTAAAATTTTAGAAAGCTCAATAGTTTCTATACCCAGCCAGTGTTACTAAGACACTATATGAAACAAACAGAGTGAAAAATTATAAAAAGGGCTCAAAATGTGTTGTTGAAAGGGCTGTGTATCTGGTGCGTCACAAAGAGACACGTGAAAGGTTTGCCATGAAGAAGATTTGCAAACAAAATCTGATGCTGAGAAACGAGATAGAACAGGTCTTCCTGGAACGAGATATCTTGTCTTTTACAGACAACCCTTTTGTTGTCAGTATGTACTGCAGCTTTGAGACCAAGGTAAGTGATTAGCTTCTTGTGAATGAGAATACATTCCTAAGAGTCTTCTTTCGTGTTTGAGGACTTGAATGCCATTGAAAATCCCTTTTTTTTTGTTTGCTTATAGAGAGAAACTTAGTGAACATAAACTTAAAATAAATCAGTTTTATTAAAAAGGGGTTTAGTTCCCTCAAATTAGCATGGATGGGTGATTTTTTGCATATGCTTGCATATATAATAAAATATATACATAAACACACATTATTAATCATATGTGCTCAGAAAATGGTACTAATGCTTGGATGGTAATAAATTCCTGGGAGCTGTACGTATATGTTTAATTTCTCTTGTTCCACAGCGCCATCTTTGCATGGTGATGGAGTACGTTGAAGGAGGTGACTGTGCAACATTGCTGAAAAATGTTGGTTGCCTGCTTCTGGATCTGGCACGGTATGTTTAAACCCCATTCTTCAATTTTTATTTTAAAAAACCCTAATTTTTATCTGCACTTTCTTGTGGAAGCATGTCTCTTGGCATGGAGAAATAAAAAGTATTAAATGAAAAGCAATAAATTCCCCATCTTGTTTTTAATATAAAGAACAAGACACATTAAAATAGATCAGTTTTAGAAAGTTACTACATTAACAGTTTGTTTTGTTACAGAATGTATTTTGCGGAGACAGTGCTGGCATTGGAATATCTCCATAGCTATGGGATTGTGCACAGAGATCTCAAGCCTGACAAGTTAGTGATGCATCTCAGAAACATTGCATTACTTTAGGGTCAGGGCTCATAATGCATGGTATGGGAATACTCAACTCGATTAGAAAATCTGTGAGTAAACAACTCGGCATATTAACCTCCATGAGAAGGTGAAGTTCACTAATTGACTAGCATAGCAGAAAGTTTCCTTAAAAGGTCAAGGTCAAAAGGGGGAAGACTGAAAGCAAACCAGGAAACGTTTAAAAAAAAAAGAGCCAAGAATCTGAGGAAATATCAGGTTGTTTTTTTTTAACTCAAACCAATCAATGTTTCTCCAGCAGCTGTTAGACAGCAAAAACAGTAATTTGCTTTCATTCAAAAATGAAATAACCAGCAGGTAAGGAGAGAGGGTATCGAAAGAGCAGCATGTCATCTGAGATTGAGATGCTCAGTTTCGATTTTTTTCTGCTTTGCTTTGTGTTAACCATATATCTCAGAATATGAAATCCATGAAAGTGGTGTTTGCAGAACTTATTTACCATCATAGTTGTTCAGTTAAGGTCACGAGACATTCTGTAAATGTGCTAGTGACTAAAATGTGGCACAGGTTGTATTTGATCAGCTTTCCTGGTGTTTGCTTACACTAGATCTGTTTAGGAAAAGTTTATTGCCAAGGACCCCATTTGAGAGATTACATGTGTCATCCAGCCTAGAGCCCATGACTATGGAATTTTAACCTCTACCTGCAGGTAGCAGATGTACAGAGCCTGGTTATTCTAACCATCTAGGTAAATGAGCTTCATGCAAGCCCTAGTTAATTTTTCAAAGGGTAATCTTTAGAAGTTTTAAAAAAATGACCTACTTGGGTTTGTTTCCTTGTGTTTATTTTGAATGTTTTTCCCTTTTGCAGTTTGTTGATCACAGCTTTGGGACACATTAAACTCACAGACTTTGGACTGTCCAAGATAGGACTGATGAGCTGTAAGTTGATCTTTCTTGTAACATGTGATGCATCATTCATATAAAATATCTTACGAATGTTCTGGTTCACCATTTTTCTGCACTGCATCATTCCAAGATTTTGAATAAGCATATCATTGATTATGATCTTTCCTTCTCATCTCTACTACTAGACTGTACATACTGTGATATATAACAAAAATTATTCATTTGTACATGATATTATGAACATTCATTAATGTCTTTTTGCTGGCTGTTCAAGTGACCAACAATCTGTATGAAGATGCCCTGGACAAAGACAGTAAACAGTTCCGCGATAAACAGGTATTTGGTACACCAGAGTACATCGCTCCAGAAGTCATCCTGAGACAGGGTTATGGTATGTTGGTTTTGTTCCAAATTTTGCAGATTTCAGCTTTATTCTGTGGTTACTCTTCCACATTTCTTTTTAATCTCAACCATTTCCATTTCCTTCCATCCCCATATTTTTTTTTTCTCCATTCTGAGAATCATGACTTGATGTGTTTCAGGTAAGCCAGTTGACTGGTGGTCCATGGGAATCATTCTTTATGAATTTCTGGTTGGGTGTGTTCCATTTTTTGGAGATACCCCAGAAGAACTTTTCTCTCAAGTTGTTAATGGTGAGTGCTTTATAGAATATGTTTTAGTTTAGTTTCTTGCAAAACGAACCTTTGATGCTACTTACAGACAGATTTTTCTTCTCCTTTTGAGGGTAAAGGGAAAGAATGGTTTAATTCTTAAATGTTGATGGTGATGTCCATTTATAATGCTCAGATATCCACTCAGAAGAATGCTCATTGCACAGCAAAAACAGAAATGAAGAAAAAAAATAAAACACTAGGAAAGTACAAAATAATAATAGACAGAAGTGGTGTGTTGTGACTTCTAGAATCTTTATAAATTCAAGCCTGACTTAAGTGAAATTTTTTTTAAATGAGTGAGTTCATTAGTGTCTGAGCGAATAATTCTTTTTTACAAGAAACATTTAGATCACTCAGCATGTGCTTTTGCAAACAAGTGACAGCACTATGCTTTGTTAGAATGTCACGAGCTTATTTTCATTTGATAGGCTAACCCTTTATAGTTTATGGTGCCTAAGGAAGCAGTCAGTGTGTCTGTGGTGTTGCAAAGATATGGTTTTATGTTGACAGAGGAGATAGAGTGGCCAGAGGAAGAGGAGTGGCAGGTTCGTGATGATGCCAAGGATCTCATCCAGCAGCTTCTGACCCATGATCCCATTGAGCGACTGGGCACTGCAGGGGCTCAAGAAGTCAAGGAGCATTGCTTCTTCAAAGGGTTGGACTGGGAGTCACTTCTGCGCCAGAAAGCTGAGTTTGTGCCCCACTTAGAGAATGAAGAAGATACCAGCTACTTTGACAGTGAGTAAATTGGTCAGCTTAAAGAAGCAGCATAATCTTGGTCTTCAGCTTGATCTTTGGTTTTCACGTTTAGCTTGTTAGAGTTTATAAATAAATGGTGCATTTAGTTTTTTGAAAAAACATTTTTTGGCTCCTCATTGCCAGGGAAATAACATCATATTTTATTGTTTCTCTCCTTTTTCATGTGTCATCTCTCAAAGGTCGGACTGAGCGCTATAACCATGAGATAGACACTGAAGACACAGAGGACGATGCTGAGGACATCTTGTTTCACAGTTTTTCTTCATGCTCACCGCGCTATTCCAAGGTCTATTCTAAAATAGAGGAGCTTCACCACGATGTAAGTTGGCAGAATTCCCTACAACCTGTCTAATCCCAATGGCTTTTCGTAATAGTAGATGATAAACGTTATGGGTGTTAAGGATAGAAGAATATGTAAACTTAGGAGTATTATGCATGGTTTTGTATGTGTTATATATCTGCATGAAACTATGTTGCCCAATGTGAAAATGAATGTAATGATGATTTTACAGAAATTTTTGGTGCCTGATAGTCAAAGATTTCTCATATTTAAGCATAATTAAAATGTCCATTCTTATGCATTGGTTTTTTTGGGGTTTTTTTGCTTTGTTAATACTATGTTTAAACCTCAGTGTCATAATGACAAAGTCATTGACATTAAATGGGTGAGCTGTCTCCAATAACTCATATTTTCTCACGAACTCATGAATTATCAGGATCAGAAGTCAAAGGAGCGAAGACGGCACTCTAGTGCTGATGACTTCAGAACCAGGGTGTTAGAGAAACAGGCACTGGAACGCAAGGACTCAAACCATTCTGAAAGCTCAGAGGGCTCGCTGGAGCTGCGGCCAATTCTCAGGAAAGATAGCTCTTATTCTGACTCCCCTGACAGATCTGATGGACCAAAGCTTGAAGAAGATGTCTTCAAAACGGCTGACAGGTGAGGGTCAAAAAAACATACTGATGTGATTTGATGCTCTTGATGGGAACGAGTTACAATGCCATCAAACACACTTCAAGGGCAGATTGTGATTGTGGAAGATGATGTATAAGCTATTATTGAATAGCTGCTCAGAAAATTGTATGACATCTAATGTAGTGGATTAATTGATAGTTGATGCATGTCAGATAGCTACAGAGATTCCCCTTTGTGCATCTTTAAGATATGCATATATGCAAAACCAATTTTTAATCTTATTTCATTTTCTCCAAAGTGGTAATAAAAGTGGCATACAAGAAATATATAGTTACCATAATATTTTGTGGAAAGTCTTTTGAGACAAATAGTATTATCATCATCTATGAGACAATGTGTAGAACATCAGGAGAATCAAACATTTTGTTATGTTTCAGCTTACACCAAGCTCGGGCAGGAGGTGGAGCCAGCATGTCAGACTCGTCGCAGACTGACAGTGACACTTGCAATTCTCCCTCATTGTCTCGTGCTAAGGCGCCTGTCAAGAACATCCCCAAATTTGCCATCTTTTCAGAGGAAGAAAAGTCAGCAAGCCCAAAAGGTTTGCGCCATCTCAAAATTTTCCTCTTTTTTTAAAAATTTGTAAATACTGAGGAGACTGAGCAACTTTTGAAAGGTTTGGATTGTCCTTGATTCTAATCACTAATCTTTCATGTAGGTAAGGTGTTAATAGTAAATACTAAATGTGTATTCTTTTTTCACGCAACTTCCATTCTTATTTTGTTGGTTGATTCATTTGTTTTACTTTCCTGTTTCTGGTGGTGGGAATGTCATGACATTTTGCTTGTTTGCTTTATCGTGTACAGTTGTTTTAAAATTTTATTCTGAAATCCAAACAGTTACACAACACAAAAATATATTTTTAACTCATGAAAGTTCTACCTCCACCCAAAAGCAGGTTAAGATTTGTGGTATGTTAAGATTATTAAAATGGAAATGGATATTGGAAGACTTGCATATGTGTGAATTTCTGTCCACATCACATATATTCCAGGCCGTGCTGCATTACTATGTTTTTATTTGGTAGGGAGGAGGGAGGTCTAAACAGCCATTAGGGCATTTAGTTATGGTTGTCCTGTACATCAAAAAAACTTCTGAACTGCATATAGCTACACAATATTCTACCTGGGCAGATTTTGAGTAGTTTTTTTAAGTGGCATAAATTTCTATGAGTTCTAGATAGACTACTGTAAAAGCAAATTACATGTTGATTCAGGGCATTCTAGCAGTTTCTTAGCAACCTGCAGACACATTGAGAAACATGTGGCTGCAGAACAGCTCGTGAAAAGTATTAGAGGTATTTGACTGGTTACAGAGCTATCACCTGTGGATGAAGATCGTGAAAAAGAGAAAAACCAAGGCCGTCGGCACCATAGCACAAAGGATAAACCAAACATGCAGAAATCGGCATCAGCTAGTGCACTCACACTTCTCAACGTTTCTGGTGGAGGTTGGTTGTGGGTGGATTAACTTGAGACAGCACAACCCCCTTAGTATCGCTTCTGCCTGTTCTATAAGCATTTTGTACCATGGCTGCTTCAGTCAAAGTCAACACGCATAGCTTTCTTAAGGGCACACCATACTGGGTAGACCTTCTTTCTGCATTTCCCATGTGATTGAAATCCATGAACCAAATTTTTTTTTTTCAATCTCTACTTTCCAGAAATAACAGGCATATTCAGGAGTTCAGAAGGAACTTAACTGGTGATTCTACATTACTAAAACACTTGAGATGGGCATGCATCATGTCTTTTATGTAGCACTCATTTGTGTTATAGATTCCCATATGCCACTGCTCAGGCAAGCATCATGTTAAAAAAAATAATTGCCCATGTAAATCTTGAATGCTCTGCTAGTTGTTGCTCTTAATACAAAAAAAAAATACTATTGACTTAAGAAAAGAACTTGCATTGGTGTTAATCCATGGCATGTTATGAATAGAAATAACACATACTATGAATGTTTTAGTTATGTGCTGTCCTGTGCCATGCTGATCAGCATGAACCATGCGGCATGCAGTTTTATTTCTCTCTCAAGAATTATTTGATTTTTGTGATGAGTAGTATGCACTCAATGTAGTTTTCCAAATAGAATTTACACATTGGTGGTACTTTATCATGTAAAATCTGTTGGCTTCTATTCTGTTGAAGGATTCAATTTCTTACTAACAGTTAATGGAGATGTAACGATACTTTATATCCCAAGTTCTTCTGACCCTGGTATAACCACCTCTTTGTTTTTTATATTTTTATACCTCAGCAGCTGATCATAATTAGTTTTCAGACCCTGACAATTAGTCATGTATCCTGTGGCTTATTCGCTATTGCATCAATAGTTGTTAAAGGTGCAAAAATTCTGAGTTATAATGATAATGCAGTAACTTATTTTTTTAAGTGAAATGGGATTTTTTCACAAGGAGATTGTAGTGATTGTTCTTGACTTTTGTATTTTATTCTAAAAACGTTTGCTTTTTGCTTGCAGATCATGATTTCATGATACCATCAGTGACCTCTCCAGGTGGATCTAGTACTAGTTCTCGTGATGGCTCCCCATCCCGTGACCTTTCCCCCCTCACTCACAACCTCAATCCTCCCATTGTGCTGAAGCGAGGCCCCAGAGGTTTTGGATTTGGCTTCCGTTCTGTACGCGTGTTCATTGGAGAATCGAATATCTACACACTACAGCACATTGTCACTGTGAGTTTCTACCATGTCCACAGCATCATCCACACTTTTGTACAGTTCAGTCTCAGATGATAGGAACACTTCTATTGAGGTTAACAAGATCTGTATGAGAGATAGCTGATGGTATATGCTGGTAAAGTTCCTTGAAATATAGGCTATTCTTGTCTTTATGCACATAGTTAAGATATCTTCTTTTATGGCAGGTGAATCGGTACGAAAGAAGTTATTTTATAACATAGCAGAGGCTTCACGAAGAGTCAAATAAAAACGCCACTAATTGAATTATTTTTTATGAACATCAGAGGTGTACACTATCTTCCTTACATTAATTTTTTTCGTGTATCCTTCCCATCAAACATGTAGTCTGTAGGACGTAATGCCTGACCCTAGTGTCTCTGTACACAGGATGTGGGGATGAATACTCCAGCATTTGAGGCAGGCCTGCGACCAGGTGACCTGATCACACACATCAATGATGAGTCAGTACAGAGCCTGCTTCACACCCAGGTCGTACATCTGTTGGCAAGTGCAACAGTGGCAAACGTGCGGTGCGTGCCACTTGACAAAACCTCTATAAAGACAGGATCAAGGCCCAAAGGTGCTGCGCCAGGCAAAATGGCCCGTAAAGCCATCAAAAAGAGGCAAGTCAGAGAAAAAGGAACCGAGAAGAAGAAAGCACCCCGCACACTTTTGCGTCGCCTCAGCAGCAAGAAAGGGGAGCCAATGGCGATTCATGGTGCTCACATGGGGCCTTCACCTCCAACTCGCACGTTCAGCCCTTTGACTCGCTCGGCTTCATCAGGGGAAGGAAGTCCTTGCATCCACAAGACAGGCCGGTCTCCGCCAATCACCGTTCCCTGGTCACCCGATTCTTCTCAGGCCAACAGTTCCAACAGCAGCTCTCCAGGCTCCAGCGTGCCAAACTCACCAGCAGCTGCATCGGCCCACTTTGGTCGCCCATGCTCTCTGCATGTGGCAAAGCACAAGAAGACCCCAGCTCTCAAGTCACCTCATCGTCGCAAGTCTGTCCACAATTTTCCCCTTAGTCCCCTGGCCCGAACCCCGTCCCCCTCTAACGTGGCTTCGTCCCCTGCACGGTCGCCCAGTCCTTTAGCAGGTGTCCAAGGTCATCAGGTGGGCAGCTCTAATATGCCACAGCAGACTATCCCAGCATACCTCAATGCTCCCAGTGCTCCCCCCAACCCACACGTCCTTGCAACCGCAACGTCTAGCAGCAAGCAGGCCTCGGCTTCTGCATCCAAGTCTATCATGCGTCCAAAGAGCTGTGAACCCAGCTCCCCACTTCTTCGCCGTGCTCTTTCACCAGAGCTTTTGCATCCTAGCTCTGCTGAAAAGCCACCAGTTACTCATTCAGCGTCTGCACCGCCAGATAAACCAAACAGGGCATCACTTTTGCGGAAAGCCTCATTGCAAGAAAGCAAGAGTCGTTCAGACCCACCATAGGCCAGTTGATGCCAGGTTTTGCTGATGATGGGCATTAAGAGCCGCTGGGGCGGGAGATAGGGTGGGGTGGGGGAGTAGAACTGGCTGCAGAAATCTCAGTAGTTGTTTATCTGGATGATAAAGCAGCACAGAAAAGTATGGAGACTGTTGTGACTTTTTTTCCAGATTACTTTTTCAATTCTAAATCAGCTTCAGTGTGCTTGGCAATGCAGTGATGCAAGTTATGCTGTACAAAACTGCTGTCAAAGAGGGCGCCTCAACGTGACTTTATGTATATATGTCAAGCAAGAGCACCGACCAGTTTTTTGCAGCTTTCAAGTTCCTATCTGTAACCTTTTTCTCTGTACCCTTTTGTTTGGGAACTGGGTAGGGAAGGTCTTTAGGAGGGGATGGAGGTAGAGGTTAAATGTAGCTCAGCTTAAAGGTCATTGTTGCTCTTAGATGTTTATATGTACATGCATAAATTTCTGTTGTGCAATAGACTTTTCATTAGAGCATCGATCTCGTCATCTTGGAGACTTGAGTTGGTTACAAGAGCTGATGTATCTGCAGACTGCAGAAAAACTGGAAGTGTTGGAGATCAGGCTGCTTATGTCAGACTTGCACAAAGAGGCATGGATCTCAGTGCTGAAAGTTTCCATTTTGTATAGGTTTGTGTGTGTTTGTTACTCTCTTTGTGTGGCTTTGTCTTGTCTCCATGCTGTTAATTTCGGTTAAAGGTTTTGCAAGAAACAGGAAAGGGAACAAACGGTGCGAAATAATATTTATGATAAACAGTGGCATGTAAATATGCATCTGCAGACATTAGACAAGGTAATTGTCATCAAAATCTTTATCGGCTGCTTGGCAGCTGCACCAAGGGGCACAAGCGTTGCACAGAACTTAGGTGCTAAAGGTGCCATTTGAAGCAAGCAAAATATTTGTGACATGGAAGGAGACAGCATTACTTGAAAGGTTTAATTTGCTTAAGATACAAAATGCTGTACATATTGCTAAGCTTTGATGGTGAAGTCTTTCATGATGCTGTAGGCTGTAGTCTTGTGTAGGTGCAAGGCTGCCCACTGTATCGTACTTGTACTGTGATTAAGCTGTGTAAATAATTGTGTGTGTGTGTGTGTGTGCATGCGTGGATGATAAGGGATGAAGGTGGGGATTCATTCTCCACCTACACAAATATTCTTTGCCCTTTAACAAGGTGCAGTTGGCTCTGCCGGTAATGTAGCAGAAAAACATTTAGACAGTTTCAGAGTGTACAAATGATGTCAAGGTGTTCATCAGGGTATTCTCTGATGAAAATTGTGCAGCTGTGTATTGCTGGTAATTTCTAGTCAGTTTTCATTACTGTGTGGCAACAGTGTTGTGCTGATATTCAGGAGATTTGTCAGGGGAAAGTGTTGCTCAGTTTTGTACAACTCAAGAGACCAAGCTTGCTTAATGTTTTAGCTTTAGTGTGTGGCCAAGGTGATAAAGCAAATCCTCGCATCTATGATGTTAAGTACTCTTCTTTCAGTCCTTGGGCATACAACAAGTGGTAATTTAGTAGTAGAAAGGATTGTGCTACTTTTTTGTGTGCCATATTTTCATCAGGTTAGGATCTGATGTTTGTAACCAAAACGTGTGCACCAGCGTGAAAATGTGTGGTGAAAATATACACAATACACTTGTAGCAAGACCTACATTCCATAGCACTATATATGGCTCCATATGCTTCTAGTAAAGTTTCACACTATTTCTGGCCCATGTTTTTAGAAAATTGAAAGGGAGGGCTGGATCTTGCTTCAAGTTGTTTGTGTGCTTTGGGTTTTCTTTTTTAATACCTGCTGCAGTGAAATAAAGATTTGTGTACACCTTTTCCTTACCCTGTTAACACAAATGTTTTCTTGCTGCATAATTTGTAATCTTCAATGTATCTGTGGTTCCAGCACAATAGATTTAAAACATACAACATAAATATTAAAAAGCAGTGAAAATATTACTTGATACAAAAGTAAACAACATGGCATCAGCATGGAAGTTCGAGGACAGGCTGTCCTTCCCTGTTAACATGCATAAAACTGTAAAGACATCTTAGCTGCTTTAAGTATTCCAGTGAATTGGCAAGCGAACCCTCTCTCATATGGCACAGAACTCCCACAAATGGTTACAGCTACATTAGACACCACAGGAATGGTTAACCCTCTTGGTTCAAGATAAAAATGAACATTACAATGACTGGCTTAACTGAAGACTGCGAAGATGACAGTGGGTGAAGTTTATTATTGCTTCTCTGAGATAAACATTAGACCAAGAAGCCTATACATTTTTGGAAAAGAGAAAAGTTGAACTTTGCAAGAAAAAGAAAATCGCCTTGCCCATGCTACCCGGCAAAGTCACGATCGTGGCCTTTCAAACCAAGAGAGTTAAAACCATGGTTGCTAGGAACACTAATGGATTTAGCTGTAAGGTAGCATCATAGAATAGTCTGTGATTCAAATATGCTTGCAATAATAATAATAATTATTATTATTATTATTATTAAAGCAGATTTATATAGCGCAATTTTCAACTCCAGAGTCAACTCAATGCGCTGTACAGTGTATGGGGTTTTAAAATCACCGAAAAATAGCAGAATTCTTGTAGTAAGATCATCAGATTAGTTTCACAATCACTGAGAAATATCCAGATTCTGTTGAAGAATTTACGGACTGAACTACTGGAGGCAATCAGCAGTATGCTAGGATAGTCATAGACTGTGGAGTTGTGGAAGCCAGTGAGACACACCTGTCCGCTAGCTGATATAAAGCAGGGGTAGTCTTCACACTCCTGTGTATGACCACCAGGTCACGGCAAGAACCACAGCCCACGACAAGCATGACTGTCCACAGTTCATGGCGATGGACGAAGCTACAGTAATGTGGGAGAAGTCTCATATTGTAACTGCTTGGTTAATACTTCTTTCTATACATAAGAGAACTCGTGATCTAAGTTTTGTAGATCAATCCGCTTAACAGCCACCTACAGTCCTGTTGTCGAGTGCGGAGCTACATGCAGTGTGGTTGGATCTGTGAGACCTTTGGCTATTCCTGTATATGGCCGATAGACACACGCCACACTGTCAAACTGCACGATGACCACTTCTGATGACGATGACTCATTGATGTTGATAGTGACCTTCACCTTGTTTTCTGCCAGTGGTGGGGAGGTGATGTCGTAAAGTTACTTGCTGGTAGAGAATCAGACAAGTGAGATTGGGAATAAGCACAATGCGTGGTTACTGATTTGTCTGACACCCTTTGTCTGTCTTTAGCCTCTTGTCACTCTTGAATCTATGAACTTTACCAGCTACTTGTTTTAGCAAGTCGTCTGCTCCGGGACCCGTTCTGGCTCTCAACGGCCGTGAGTTCAGAGAAAAGCCTTCGTGTCGTTGTGTGATCTAAAGATCCTCAGAAAAAGCGTTATGGCGTCAGGCAGAAAGCGACGCAGCGAAGAAAGTACCGACTTACACAATGGGCACTAAAAACACAAGAAACTAAGAAAAATAAAAAAATTGCGGAGAGCCGCCTCCCTCAAGCCTGTTAGGCGAGGGGACGCCACTCCAACCAATGCGAAGTTATAATGCGCAGAATCACGAATAAGATAGATCACACTCTCTGCGCAGTACAATTTGATAGAAACGTAACAACCACTAGACAGTGAGGTACACATAGGGACACTGGACAACATAAAGATGAGGTACAAGTCAGGAATAGTACTTTGTTTTAAGAGAGCGTTTGAATGCAGCCTTGGAGGCTGAGTGGCGAACGTGATGTGGTAGAGAGTTCCACTGCTGAGCAGCACAAAGGGAGAACATCCGTTGTCCATATGTGACTGTCTTTGTGAGAGGGAGGGATAAAATGCGGGAGTCTGATGAGGAGTGAAGATTTCGGGCAGGAATTTTGACAGACAAGATTTCATTAAAGTAGCTGGGGGAGTGACCTTCGAAGAAACCATAGCAGAGAGTTGAGAGCTTGTAGTCTATTCTAGCTTTAACTGGTACCCAATGAAGAGAGCGAAGAAGTGGTGAGACATGACATCGCAAGATATTCATAATAATGAATAGGGTGTATGAATAGTAGACTGGACAGGTCAGTTAGCTAATGGCAGTTTTCTCACTGTCTCATGTGTCAGACTGGAGCCGTTGCTTATTCTCTGGTCCCAGCATTTGGAATGTCCTATCTTCGTCTCTCTGTACAGTTGGGATGCTACAAACTTTCTGGTCTGGCCTTAAAACTTTTCAGAAATACCTATTGTATTATCTATGTTTATTTTATGCAATGTCTACCCTGACTGCTCCTTTCTCCAACTTACTCCTATCTCTGCGTTCCTTCACTTTCCTGGCAAAGTTCATTGTGCACTTGCCTGATTGCGATGCTTGTCCCTGTCATAGGGCATCATTTCCTACTGCCTCTTCTATCTTGTACATTGAGCTTGGCTTTGTGTAGGGATCATTGCATGACCTGCTCTGGTTCCCCACCCACATATTGGTTAATTATAGATGTGTCTGTAATACAGACTACTGGACAGAAGAATATCAGTGTAAGTTTTGGGGACCAAAGAATTATGTAGCATTAAATCTCATCCCTACCATGAAGAAAAAATGCACATTGTAGAACTGTTTGATCTCATTTCAGAACACACACAAAAATGTTAATACAATCCATGTACACAAATTATGAAAATGTCTATAAATGGACTTCTTAATGGGACACCGTCAAGTATGTCACTAGCAATTTTGTTTTTTGTGACTGTCAACATTTACCCAACATCGACCCATTTTCAGTTATCGTCCAATTAAGAAATCCCTTTAAAAATTGGACAAAATTTTCATGTAATGATAGATTTGACATTGAAATGAAAAGGCTAAACAAGAGAGAACACTGCACCTGTTCTCTATATGCTGTTTCTGTAAACCTGTTTGACAGGAAGCCATTTACGCGACTTAGTATAACCACGCTGGTGACTTCGTTTGACTTTTGGCAACTCTGTCAGCCTGGGCTCATATGACATCATCTTCTTAATATGTTGAAGCAAGTTTGGTGTTACACTCTCTCTATACTTTAAGTGAAGCTGTTGTGCCAGCTGAAATGGATTGCCTGAAAAAAAAAAATAGCCATCATAGCTTCAATGGCATGTATTTCTTTCCTCAGAAAGTATGGTATTTGAATATAATATTAATGTCCCATGTTAAAGCATCACTGCAAAGAATAGGGTGTGCTGAAATTAAGTGTTTTAATTGTGCAGCATCATAATGAAACAAAAATTAAACATCTTGCACATGCTCAAGCAAGTTACTATAGCTGCACCTTCTTTTATCAAAAAAAGACAAACCTGTAGTTGTTGTGGGATAATAAGTGGTGGAGAAGGTAAAAGGTTTCTCTACTTTCTCCAGCAAACGCTCGTTAAAAATGTAGTTATCAAAGTGAGTCGTCTGCACACAAAAAATGCCATGCAAGTTTGAATGCAGTGATGACACCTGATCAAGGTTTATCTATCAGGGAGCAATTGTGTAGATACTTGATAAAAAATATTAAAGAATCACTTACACTCTGATCAATTAAAAGAACTTACATTCTGAACAACCTGGATGATATAGTCAATGAAGAAGTCCCAGCGTGGTTTGTAGTAACTGTAAACATACAAAAAGAGATCCACAACAATATGGCGTCATTCTTCTGCCCTCTGTGCATGTTCTAATGGATTTGGCTAATAACTAAACCCATAACCAAATTAAGAAGAAATCTCCCAAGGTACATAAAACCTACCTATAATTTCAAATGACTGGGTTTTAAATTAAAGCTTTTAGTTAATTACAAAAAAATTATTCCAAAAGTCTGTTCCTTTCATGCAATACAAGATTTTAATTATCTGTATTATTGGATCATGTAGAATCAGTTTCAAGCTAAAGCTTGTTAATATGTATTACAAAGCTGCAGCACTGGCTTACAACAACTGTGGGGCCCCCTCTGTCCATGTTAAACATTTCGCATTTTGACCATACCAGTGGTCTAACAAAAACAAACACCTCATTAACTGACCTTCATATTTGGCTCAGGTGAGCCCCTAATTCAAAACAGTAAAAAAAAATACGTACTCTTTTACAACACCAGCCCACTGTTTAGAGGCATAATCCACAATCTGGAAATAAAATTAATAGTAACAGAAAAAATTGCATCCATGTTGAAGTAGCAATCTGACTGACTGATGCACATACCAGCTGACTTCATTGATCAACACCAATAAATGGCAAAGCTCAAAATTATACATCTTTATATTTCATAGACCAAGCATGTAAAATAGCACATGCATCAGGATAATTCAGACTTCTAAACAAGTTGCTGAAGCTTTGCATAACAGCCGCTGTCTATTCACTGTTCTCTACACTCTACAGGTCTCTTAGATCACGACCAGAATAAGATAACAAAAATTTTTAAATGCACATTTGCTGCTTTGATCCTCTTGAAACAAATTAGTTTCCTCAAAAAAAAAAAAAAGCAGGCAATGCCCTACCTCTCCGTCAGGGCCCCAGAGAGTGATCTGGTTGAGGGCGTTGTAGCGCAGGAGTGCCTGTTCATTAGCGTCTGTTCCCCAAGCATTAGCTTGCGCCAGCCATGTGCCCAAAAGAAAACGTTTATCTGAGGCCAACAATGTGTCAATGTCAAGTAGTAGCTCTGACAACAATTTCCCTGCATCCCTGTGAAAAAATTGACATGTATCAACTACTGGTTCTTCATAAATTGCAAATAAAAGGTTAGCTATTTAAGTGTTGGAACTACTGATGATCAAAGAAAAACAATGCAGATCTTTCCAAAGCAGACATAATCTTGATTAAATAATAGGTTCTGAAATATACTTGACTGCATTCTTGTCATTTTGTTTATGAGAGGGCAGATAGAAGTGGTCCAAAACCTTAAAGCAACTCACCTTATACCAAATATGTTGTTTGTCTTGAAAGCCCAGACAGCATTAGAGTAGTAATAAAGGGTTACTGTCTGCAGACTGTTTCGAGTGATATCCACCAGGTCATAGCTGAAAAAGTCCAAACAGAAACAAGCATCATCCTCATCAATCTTAAGCTAATCATATCTGCTTTAATTTCTTGACTTGGTCTGTTTTAGGTTATCATCCAACATGCTTTATGATTTAAGGATGTGTTTTCCTACTTAAGTCTACCTTACTTTTTTGTCTTTACAAAGATTTTATTTTCTGGGCGGATGACTGTTGTTCAAATTATGTCAAATGTTCAATTAATTGTCATGTATATCAAAGCATCGACTAATAAACTTTGAAGCATTCAACTAAAGTCTGTGAAAGTTTAAATACAGCCAGGTGATTATTTGAATCATGATAAAAAGAAAATACCATGTTGAAATATTACCGAAAAAGGTCATTTTCCAGAAAGTCAGGAATGGCTTGGACAAAGTAGTCCCAAGCGGTGAAAAGAAGCTCAGGATCATACCACAGCTGTTTAACAAAAATGTGGAAAAATAGGTTTTTATATCATATTATCACAATGTAATGTTGCCTGCCTAGTTGTGGTACAGCTGTAATATTTTAAAAAGATGCTTTTAAAAAGTAGCTTGAGCAGGGAATTATTTTAGAAAGGAATAGTTTTCTAACAAATTATTTCATCGATTGCTAAAAGCTGAAAAACTTTTTTATTCATGAAATTTTAGCCTTGAATCTCTTTTCCCTGCTTTTTGGAAATGGGCTAAAGCCTCAAGCTTAGCAATCATGTCTCGGTAACATTTGCTAGAAAACTACATCAATGACATCACTATCTAAGTTGTGCAAATTAATATACCTCCCCTCCTTCCAAAAAAAAAAAATGGGGATACAAACTAATGACAGTAATTGTCTTCTAATACTTTGTCCTAAATTGTTTGGCTTAATGTCATTTGTGAATGCAGGTTAACATTAACATCTACAGGTACCCACTCTAGAAACTTACATCACTTAAAACATTGTAGTTTGGAGACGGCCGCTGGGTGAAAATGATGCGATCAACATCAATGTGTCCATCAGAGCAATTAAACACACTTGTCTGCAATATAAACATATTATACTTTATCATCAGACTGCCATTATAACATTTATAACGTTCAGGGAATTTATATATAGACAGTGCAACTTTCATGTTTAAGAATGTTGAGATTCAATATTTGTTGATCAAAATTATTAATGGCTCACATATTCTATTTTTCCAGGTCACATTCTGCAGAAGATATAACTTTAGTAAGGCTAACTAAATATTTGTCAGCTGGCAAACAAAAGATATAGTGCTTTTCATATAAAGCCACATTCAGGGCCGGTTCTACCTATTAGGTGAACCTAGGCAGTTGCCTAGGGCGCAGCCAGGAAGGGGGCGCAAAAATGGCCTGCTGCTTTTTTTTAATTAATAAATTTAGGGAAAATATCATTTTCACAGATTGACATTAGCAGGACACCTTTCCTCTGCGTGTAGACTGACCACCACGCTAGTTTCTCAGTACATGTATTACAGGAAAATCCCATTATCCTGGGCGCACTTGCAGTGACCAGCTAACCAGCAGGGAAGTAGAGGGCGGAGAGGGGGCGGGGAAGGGCGGAGGTTTGGGGCGGCGTTGGTGGGTGGGGACGGGGGCTGGTGGCGCAGTCATGGAGAGGGGGCGCAAAAATGGCCTGCTGTTTCGTTTTTTTAAGTGATGAAAAGTGTTAGGGAAAAATATTTTCATAGAACGACATTAGCAGGACACCTTTCCTCTGCTTGTAGGTTGACTTCACCACGCGAGTTTCTCAGTTCATGTATTGTAGGAAAACCCATTATTACAGGGTGCTCTTGAAGTGACCAGCTAACCAGTGGGGAGGAAGAGAGAGAAGAGGGCGGATGGGGCGGTGTATAGACAGCGGAGGGGCGGGGAAAAGGCAGCGTTGGTGGATGGGGCCTGGTCTGGGTGGACCCCTACAATGGATGGGACTACATTCCATTGATACCAACCTCACCTTTATTCTTCTATCCTACTTTGGAAGACGTTCCGCACTCACACAATAAAAACGCCGCAGCTGAGATCAGGGACAACAACACTGACTTGAGTTTGCTACACAAGTTTCTTTTTGGTTATGACAACTGATTTATCCTCAATATTTGTTACGAACTTTGAACCCCAGGGAACTTAGCTAATGTCACGATCGAATTCGTAGTTAATAAGAGTATTAAAGCCTTTAGCAAACAAATATCAGAGTCACTTAATTGAAGTTCAATAGCATATCTATTTTTATTGTCAGATTTCAGATCAGTTTATTTAATTCACTGTCACGAACCGGTTTTCTCCTTAGTGCTGTGTACAGCGGTGACACTGATGGCCTATAGTCTTGTACTTACTGTTGTGACTCATGGTCGTGAATATTTAACTTTCTTATTAATTATTAATTATTTTCGGTTCTATGAGTGTATTACATTTAATTTGAATTAATTTTACATTGAATACTAATTCATGCTACTACCCCACAAAAAAGAATGAAAACCAATTAACATTGAAGGACAAAGGTCTGAAAATTACTTCTAATGAACAGTGCTACCTTCAGTAGCTGCCAGGCTTTGTCAATGCCAAGAGTTGTGCTGCCATAGCGTTGTTTTACAAAGTTTGAAATCCTTGAAGAAAAGAAAATATTCTGTATGAAAACACATCTGCACCTGCATGAGTCCTTACCAGTCAGTTATTTCCCTTGGAAAGGAACATTTCTTGTAATGACTCCAATCATGTGTATATATATTTTTTAAAGGCACCCAAAATGTGAAATTTACCAGTCTGTGATGTTACGTGGGGTAGCTCGCCAGGCATTCTCATTCATAAATTCATACACCACCTCGTTCTGATTGATGCCTTCCATGGTGACCCCAATGCCAATCATGGAGCTATTGGGGAATGACCGGCCATAAAAGGGGCCCTGAAAAACAGCACCAAAACATCTTAAAGATTCCTAATAATAGCACCAAAGTATCAAAGAGAATTCCATAGCAACAGGAGCAAATTTTGGGTCTGCATACTCTCAGACGTAACAATCAACTCTTTGATGACCAGGTCTGGTGAGAGGAGGGGGACATGGGGGTCTGGTGTACCCAGGCTAGCGGCTGTGAAGGGGATCCGGGCTTGGTCAGTGGATTTTTTCCCTTCTTCTTTTCCCTTTCTATTTCTTTTAAAGAAAGGTTGACATAACCTTCCTCACTCTGGGGATAAAATATGGAGGCGGGGTACTACAAGTCGGATCCTTTAACATCATGTTTCCTCCTTTACTAACCACTCATGTGTAAACAACTCTAGGTTCAAGTAGTGATGTAGATTCTAGTGCACTTGTCCTAATGTTTACAGTCTATATTACGTTAATGAATGAAAATGTAGATATTGACAATGGAATTGTAAGCATATTATTATATGCTGGGAAATTAATTTAGGATTACAATTACAAGGGGCCCATGGAGGTCTGCCCCAGGGCCCGTGCTGGCTCTCACTGGCCCTGTTGACGACCATAAACAGCATGTAGGCTACTACCAAATTGCCTCCAAAAAATACTTGAAGCAGGCAATATTCATCAATATCAGTATTTAGCCTGTGAAACATGATCACAATGACTAAAAATATGAACAGTTATCTTTTAAAGTACAGAGCACAGTTACAGAAGGTACTTCTAATTGTAGCATTTACAGAGTTTATGCTATCCAGGTCGCCATACAATTCCAGGGTGCCTCCGAAGTTGTGTAGCATACACCATATAAATGGCTGTCCATAGTATGACTCTACACGCTGGTACACAGGAGACAGCTCCGATATCAGATCCAAGATGATCAAACGACCCTGTCACAAACATAAATATTTATTTCATTTTAATTCATTCAAGATGCAGGTTGTCCATTTTATTTATTGTTTTTTTATCTTCACAGTAGCCAAAGATCTTGACTGAGTTTAAAAATGTGAGCAAGTTAGATGAGTACATCATTTAGAGCAAACACAAAGCAAAAAAGGCTCCATCTGATGTTGATGACAGGATTTGCACTTTCAGATGACAAGGAACATTTTTTCTGCAAGTGTAGATGACAGCTTACACTTTCAAATGACAGCATATTTTCTTTCAAGTGTAGATGAGAGACTATAGATGGTATTTTCTATTTTCTTGCAAGAATAGATCACACAGCATTTTTTGTGTACGTTGATGATAGTGGTGTCTTGCATATTTTTTGCATGTATCTATGACTCTGCTGACTTAAGCTTTTCTTTTCTTCCCGCATACACCTTTAGTCAAGTATCAGGAACTAACCTGAGGTATAGCAGTCACAAGAGCCTTCACCTCTTCAGGTCCCCAAAAATCAACATAGTTGAAGGTACCACCCTGCATTAACCTGCAGAGAGTATCCACATAAATCTACAATTTGTTTTCACCTTTATCCACTACTGACTTTTCCAATTTTCTCAATTTATTTTAATGATGTCAAATGAAAATCATAGCAGTAAGATTATGAGAAGAAAGTATTCAGTGATGCAGCATGCCTGAAACATAAAATTCTCAAATAGTACAACATGGTACCACAGTCATGGTGACTAATAACATAATTTTGGCAACTAACCAAACAGCATCAGGGTCAGCTTTCTCCATGGCACTGAACACAGATCTCCCAGCAGCCTGCAGATAAGCAGGATTCCTGCAATAAACAAAAACCCTTTCTATTTTTATAGTGTATCAACCATGCCAACAAAAGTTTAAAGGAATGTAAATTTTGCATCACATAATCAATCTGAAGACATGCTCTGAAGTACTGTATACCAATCAATGTCATGCAACATACTGTATAATAATAATTGTGTGATTTAAAAGCGCATACTTACACTTGTAAGGAGCATGCACTTAGCACTTGAGACAAGAATGAGACATGAACATTAAACCTATGAAGGCAAGATAAACAACCGATGACTAATAAAAGACAAATATAGAAAATACAAAGAGGAATTGGGTAACAAGAACTGAGGATTGTGATTCTGCAGAGGAAGATGAGTAGGGAAGTAGGTGAAGGAAGGGTTGGAGGTGGGTTGAAGATGGACTTTCCCTTAAAAATCTTACTTTGAGCTTGGATTCATTTCATTGAATGTATCAGCATTGTAGATATGGTCAACTCCAAATTCGTTTTGCAGCTAAAATAAGAAATAAGAAGAACTGCTTTATAATTCGTTGCATTCAAAAACATGTTTTCTCTGTGCCAAGTATTTAAGCCAAACAAAACTGTTTATTTTATTAACTACAAAAATGCCAAAAACATAGCAAAAGCTTAAGAAAGAAACTGATTCTGATGTCTTTTTTTTAAGATCTTGAGGTGATAAAGTGATTCTATCATCAACATAAGCAAATAAGTATTTTATTTAAAATATAAGATTTAATCCCAGTAGTGAGGACTGCATCACTTACAAGACAACTAATACACCATTATGCAGGTAAGCAAACTGACACTTTTTTAAACTATCACAAGATAACCATAGTCCTGAACACATAGAGGGGAGTTATTCAGAAACATACCAATTCAATTAATTTTGATCCAACAACCTGAAAGAGAGGATCATTGAAGTCCAGCAAATATGTGCTGAAACAAAACATCTGTAAATGATGGGTATCAAAATTCACACAAAGCCTCATGTCCATCTAAAAAATAGCACATCTAAAATCTCTAGAAATATGAAAATGCACACACTACATAAGCTTTTTTTTTCAAACACCTAGCCAGAATGCAATTCTCTTTTTCTTTTTCCATCCTACTCTCATTTTAGCTGGATTACTTGTGAAGAATGTAACCCACTTACAAGCTGGCGAAGTCTACAACTGCTGTGTTGTGTACCACAATGCATGCACCCACCTTGGGTGAATAACACCTAGGGCCAGCTGAGCCTATCATGCCACGAATGGAACGCACATCCCAATATGCAAGACAGAGATTAGTGGCCTGTAAGTGATTACATGCTCAACAGGAAATCCAGCTTAGTACATTAATTATCACTCTGGTAGTTAAGAGCATTAACGAAAAATATTTTCACTTACTACGAATATGTTCTATTAAAGTTTCCCCAAGATCCAAACTGAGAAATATTTGCCTTGGGAAACATTCTGGAAATGGAATAACATTTTATAAAAATCTTTTTCTTTTCTGTTTGTTGAACATGCTCATCATGTGACTAAATTAGCCTTAAATAATTGGACTACTTTTTTGTGGCACAAATTTTATCATAGGCTTCATGGCATTTAAAAAAAAGCTATTTCATGTTATCCTTTGATAATATGTAATGGAGAAACAGTTATATTTTCTTTTTCCAATAAATGCATCCCAGATCAGATACTTAGAATTTAAACCAGTGTAACTTTTAAATAGCAGTAGTCTAAAGACTCACATTCTAAAAGCTGCTGGTACATGGCCAGCAAAAGCTGGCAGCACAGTAATCATGCCAAAATCACGCATACGCTTTACAATCTGGTGCTGCAAAAGCAATTGGTTGGTAATCCACATTTGTGGCAATGGCCCACCCCAGCCTTGGATGTTGCCCATACGTGACCTGGTTTTAAATATAATGTACAGCCATTTCTAACAATGTCCTTACCCACATAAAATTCTATACAAAGCAATGGTTCAATAACAGTTACATGCTAGTGTAAATATCTCAAAGCGGTCATTTAGACTACCAAGAAAGAGAGCCTGCATGACTTCAGCAGATGAACTTATCATACATGTCATTGTGCATAGTGTTTGGCATTGATTACCCACATGTATCCATAAAGTTGTTTCTGTACTTAAAAAATAACATGTATCTAATGTTTCTCCTTACCATGCCAGGAAAGCTGGACCACCAAAAAATCCCTCCAGATCTTCAAAAGAAATCCCCAAATTCATGTAAAGCTGTAAACCAAAACACCACTATCACAGGGATGCCAAATAAAGGGGAAATAAGAGAAACAAATATTATTTATGTTCAAAATGGTGCTTGCATTCTGGAGCATAAACTTCCACCAAAAAAGACTTTATGATTAGCAAAATCTATGTATGTCTGGATATGATTTATATTATTACTGGAGAGATGTCAGCCTATGCCAGAAGGAATCCAAGGTGCCTGCTATGATGTCTGTTTGAATTGTGAGAGATGTAAAAAGAACACAAACTGATGCATGGATGTTTTTGGTGTGCAAGATTATACATTGTCTGTTGGATAGTTTGCTTGGTGGATGGATGCACTCTTAAATGAATGTTACCTTATGTGCATGTTTGTTTTTCATATTGTAAAATACCATGTATTATGTATCTGTGAATAAATGTAAAAAAAAACAAAAACAAAAACTTCCACCAAAAAATAGATTTTTTTTCACCCTCTGAAAAATCGCTTCTTGTCCAGTAAAGGCCAGAGGGAGATTAAATCCATTCAAAGCCATCCAGTCAATCTCCCGTTCCCAGCGTTTCCAATCCCAGAATGCTAAGGAATAACTGACTGTGCACACATTCTGGTAGTATCGGAATCTGCAGGCAAAAGTTGCAACAACAAAAAATTTGTTTTGATGGCAGCTGTAAAGGTGCATATTAAATTCTATGAAAACAATGTGGATGTTCTTAACTCTTCACAGTTTAGTTAGAGTTTCTTTCTCAACCGCTGAGTAAATATAGGTTTCTGACTGTAAACAATCAACTGAATTTAAATTTAAACACCAAGTATCCCTGCCTATAGGTAACAGCTGCCACTGTACATGCAGTATATGCAGATATGAGTCACATGCTTTTGAGGAGTCAACAAGATCAAAGAAACAAAAAATTTAATACCATCCTTGGTTGAGGCTGTTTCACCTTAAGTGGACAGATAATTGTATAGTGGAGCATAATTTGAAAAACCAAGCAAGGTCTTCATTCTGAATTTTGTGAAAACGAGTGCATGTAGAATGCAAGGTGAATGATGAATATTCAGCAGCTAGTACATGTAATCTGTATGTCACCTGTAATTTCTCTCTGGCACCTGTTTACAGGATTCAATTAGATTCCTGTCATAATTACTGACAGCACAAACTACCAATGTTTGCCCAACCATTTAACTGTGTTCATAAAGAGTACCAAAGGTGTAAACAGTGCATTAAAGTTACTGACTTATCAACAGCCTGGATGGTGATAGGTGAGCTCAGTCTTGGTAAGGGAGACGTCAGGTTGATGTTTTGCCCAGCCCAAGTGAACTGACTGTTACAGAACTGCTTCAAATAGTAGTAGAACCCCATTGCTGCTGCCACTCCAGAAGATCCTGTCACCTGTAGTTTAGTACCTGCCATTTCTAACTGCAATACAATAAATAGAGCAGAAGCTCAAACATGTATGCTTGTCTTGTCTGCTGAGAGCAGAATAATTACTAGGGATTTAGATAAATAAACCATTGAATCACTTCACTTCTTCAAGCCTGCAAGCAAGAGAATGTCATGGGTTTCAATGGGAATGTAATAACTCCTGTCTAGAATACACACACACAGAGAGATTTACCACCTCACAATTGTGCATGTGCATCTCCACATGCACACACACACAGAGAGTAAACCAATGCCAGACTTTCTCAGCATATTCCCTTTCTCTCACTAATGACACTTGCAGCACAAGCATGCATACTCACAGAAAAAGCATGCTATACCCTACAAGCGTCAGGAGAAAGAAAAATCATGGTATACCCTAAAAGTGTCAGGAGCAGAAGGAGCCAGAGAAGGATCAACAACGATGATGAAATCTGCTGCTCTGTCACCAGCAACACGCTGAACCATGGCAGCCACTGTATCTTCCTGCACACTGGCTGGAGTCTTGGACTTTAATTTGTTCAGGGCAGCATACTCTGTGATGGATGACAATCAGATCTCATCAGTTCTTGACTGTGTAGATAATTTACTAGAGCAACCCATGTTATCACTCACCTGATGAACATATATATGTATAAATATATTTTATATTTTACAATGATTTATAGGGTCTACCCTACAACTTGCTCAGACAGATTCTTAAACTATTGGCATATTTTTCTTGTTTGTCGCCTGAATTGTAGTTGCTATGAAAAACTAATGATAAAATTGAAGTAGCTGTACTGTAGCTAATACCTCTGGTACTGAAGACTCCCAGACAGCAAACACATAGCAGGAGGCCAAACTGCAGAATGTAAATTAAAGCAGATTGTGTTCAACACAAGTACACTTTAAAAAAGTCCCTTACCTATGACATTCTGTGATATATATCGAGCAATGTTTATTGCCTGACACTTGTACCTACCAACTGTGTGTGACCTCATGTGGTATAAGAAGAAATTAAAGCATAGCAGGTGACTTCACCATTTGAAAAATATGTTACAGGTGTCTATCAACATTTCATACATTGCAGACATGGAGAAAGACAGGAGATATCCGGAGATGTAATGATATTCAATGATTAATGAAAATCGTGAAGATTAACGTCTTTGCTTGATTACAAAAAAAATCTTATCTGCTTTTACAAAGATATTGATTAAAAAGCCCCTGGATCGAAGGAGTGCCTTGTTTGACTTTCTAATAATACACACCTCCCATAAACATACAGGGTGATAACCTGTTGTAGAGCAGTCGAATGCAACCTCTGATTCCATCGTAGGTATAGTAAATCTATTAAAACTCACCTGAGTAAATACTTCCATTTCTAGCAGCAGGTGGCTGGCAACTACAGATGGGTTTTAGTGGTCGTCGGACAAGAGCAGTGTATAAGGACATCGATCGACGGACCGACGTTTCACTTCCTCACTTACTACAGCAACTGAAGTGAGCAGCCATGTGACCCGCTGCTATGCGCGTTCTTCCCCCTTACAGTTACAGTTCAAACGCTGGACCCGATGTCGCGTGCGGAGGTCAAATTGCTCTTCATTGTTTTTCCTACTTTTAAAAAAAAAGGGGGCAACTGCAGGTGTACGGGTGACAATACCGATGGATACACCAACAATCCGGTCGACCAGTTACGATGTTCTTGCATGTGACTAATACTAAATAAAAATTGTTTCGTGCAGTTCCTTTACCCCCCCCCCCCCACAAATGATCTGAATGTGAAGTTTTGACAGAGGCGACTTTCACGGATGACCTATAAATATGTAACTAAAGACGACGGCCGACCTATAAATTATACCTTTATCGGGCGTGTCACAAGAGAAAGCACTTCTGCCCCAGTTGTCTTAGAGACCAAACTGAATAGTTTGCGTTTTGTTTTTTTGTTTTGGTTTTGGTTTTTTTTTACAGTCTCCAAAGTCCATCCGTTAATTAATTATCCGCTAGCAAAGTACGCGATTTGCACATGCGATCAACTACGTCACACTAGTGCACCATTCACAACATTTGGCAGCAAACACCAAACAGAGAAAATGAGCGACAGTTCAGACTGATCAGATGCAATTGCTAAAGTAGAAATTTTTCAGAACCACGAGAAATTCAGACTTCAGCATCCGAATATCCTCAAATGTCGCTCACTCTCTCTCTCTCTCTCTCTCTGTGTGTTTAGTGTTGACGGCTGTCAATGTCGTGAATGGTGCATTAGTACATATATAGTAGTACACTGTTAGCGGCGCTCGTTGATCGCAGGTGCGAATTGTAGTGGGTAATTAATTAACGGATGGGTTTTAGAGGCTAAAATTTACAGGTTTATAGTTTTATATTATCGCCTATATCTACCGATATCTGCAAAAAAAAAAAAAAAACGCAAACCATTCAGGTTGGTCTTTATAAGGTTAAGGTATTAAACAAAATAGCTGCAAGGTGTGCCATAGAACTATAATCAGATGTCATCGGCAGCTGCTGCAAAGGAGGGCAGTAAACTGGAAGTTATAAAGGGAAGAAAACTGCGCAGAAAGGGCCGCAGGTACTGAGACACTTTGTGAGGTCAGACGGTACCTGCTCCCGACAGCTGCACAGGTGCCAACGTTACGACCATAATGTGATGCCCGATGAATTCAGTTGATTGGTATTCTTTAAATTCTTTATTTCACCGAACGATAAAGTGATTCCATTCTTTCTTCCCCGTTATCAGTATGCCCAATGAGTTTAACAAATTAAGAAACGAGTATAAGGAGTACTGCTGTGTACACAGTATACACCAGCACCAGATTTGCCACTTGAGGATTTATAATTACTGCCAACGTTCTCCGCAAGGAAGCAGAGTATCAAACTGTACGTGTGCGTGTGTGTGTGTGTGTGTGTGTGTGTTATTCAGTGGCGTAGGAAGATGCTTGGCTTTGGGGTGGGGGGGGGGGCAAACTCCATGCTGACAGTGAACGACGTTCACATTCTCGTGATCTTTTCAGTATCTTTTTGACGGGGTGCTGCCCCCACCCCGGCAGGACCTACACTACTGTACATGCATAGACTCATGTAAATGGCATATCAAAGCACATATGTATATGCTGACACGCAATACACACACGGTTTCAACTCATCTCGCAACCATCTGGCCAACACAAATGATGGGCGAGAGGAGGGGGTGGCGACATAAAGAGGGTGTATGATCCACAAGTAAGAGTAACTTAATTCTGGGGAAAAGTGGTTCTGCCACAAGGCGTTGCGAGAAACGGGTTCGGCGAGATAACTAGCTGAGACTGTGTGACTTATATACGCAGATGAGCACTTACAGTCTTACACTATTGGTCTCTTTCAAATTAATATATTTATATATTTGCGTGAGAGGTAAAGATAGAAATGGTACATTCGCTTTTGTACAGAATACTTCATAATGTATATTCAACAGCGGCCTCTCTCGCACACACGTACACAGCTAACAAGAGGGCTTTAGTGCAGACTGAAGACAATAACACTCATTTTCTTCGAAGCAAGCAATGCTGCCTTTTACTTGCCGACTTTTGATGGCACAGGGCTGGGAATTTTGATAACATTGTTGACTTCACTAAATCTCCGTTTTTGTGGCCTGGACAAATTTGTGAACAAGCCCGTCCCTGGCGTATTTCTGTTAAAAGCCAGTTAGACTGGAGTCAGCCCGTACGTTTTGGATTAGAATCAGTCGGGCATTTAATATGTCAAGAATGGATGTTACATAAATGTATAAGTACATTATCTGGGTTAGGACAGGCCGTTTGGGCGCAAGTCATCCAAATGTTTAAAAATCTTTTCGTCATGCTTTCCTGCTAGGTGACTAACATAAGACACTCGTTTGGGCAACTGTTGATGTAAAGGTCGTGCAGACCTCGTGCATGCGAATCGAATAAGAGGAGAAAATTGTGTGAATCTTGCTCACAAACAAGTTTGTTTTCATATGCCAAAGGCGTTATTCTTTTATCTCTAAAAGTTCCGCGGATTATGCCAGCATCTGCCACAGTAAAAGAAAAAAAAAGGGGTGGTGGTATGTGGTGGAGCCCTCGAATCTGTTGTACCCTATGACCCGTTACCTTTGCATAGGTGCGCATATATCAACCCAAACTTCCATGCGTAGAGCAAAATAAATAATAAAATATATAATAATAATATGGTGTTGTAGTAAACGAGACTGTGTCAACAGGTTGAATCAGAGACGAGAGACCGTCTACGATTCTACTTACGGCCCCCAGGTAAAGGGCCTAGCAAGGTGCTTATACACCAAACAGAGTACGCCAGTGATTTCGTGGGCGCCTGAGGCAGCAGCCGTCACGCAAGACCTGGATCGTGAAGCATCAGGTGGTAAGCACTGAAGAAATTGTGTGCGACACAGATGATTATGGTCGAGTGGCTGTAAGCTGCATCTCTCGCGTTAAGAAATATACAACGGGTGGCACGAGAAACCTCAGATGTCAAGACCGACAGACGCCGTAAACTATCAGACGTCAAACATACTCCACATTCTGAACAAGCAAACAGCACCAGCAACACCAAGCCCAAGAAATAGTTTATTCTGAATTTAAATAAACTCTAACATCACAAACTGTTATTTTGTTGAATTAAAGTCTTAAACTTTATCACATCTATTATACCTAATAATTTATTTACACATTTATTATCATGCTGAGTAAAGTATACATTTATTAAAAAATTTTGTATACACTGATACTAGCTTGCGAAAACCTCATTGTATCAGCTGAGTCAGACTTCAAATATATTTGAGAAGACAAATATACGTCTTCACAAACTTGCGCCAGGTAAGAGCGTGTGAAACTTCAAGTCAATGTTCGCTGTGGTTCTGTGGAATGAGGGGGGGGGGGCTAGATTAGGACGTGTATGTAAATCCGCTAAGCAGCTTGACGTGTCATATCTGTGTTAGCAGATCACAGACGGTATTTTCACACCTCAGATTAGTGAGAGTGGAGGGGGAGAGAGGCTGCCAAATACGGAGACTGCTTTAAGACACCGTAATTGTGTCAAATTTATGTCGGCAAATTACTGGCGTATTTTCACAGGTCGAAAGAGATCGAGATGGAGGTATGCGGAATACACAAATAGCCTTACATGCAAATAAAGTTTTAATTGCCACCCCTACGTCAAGGCGTATGTTCGCGGGTCAGATGTGGGTCAGCAAAGCGCAAGTAAGACTTCTGCACATGTCCGACGTGATGCACGTGACTTGAAACGCCATGCAGCCGCGCACGTTGAAGCAGCGGTAGGCGCATCCCGTCTCCGAGTCGGTATCGTCCTCCGCCAGGTAGTGCGTTTGCGTGGGGAAAGCTAGCAGGGTGGGGGGCCACACACGCTCATACAGCTGGGCAGCTCGTGCTGGTGCGGTGGTGGACGGGATCGTGTGGTTCAGCAGAGAGCTTGTGGCAAACACACGGGGCAAAGCTAGACAACGCAAGAACACGGAAAAAATATATGTGAGGGAAAAAACTCAAACAACTTAAAAGACAAAGCATGTCAAAACACAAATTGGGCTTAAATGATGGAAATATCACTTCTGCTCAGAATGTCGGGTTGTAAAAGGATCGTTCACGTACAGTCGCGTCTACAGCGTCATGCTCGTGTTTGGCATCCTCATCCTCGCTGTACCAGAGTTTATAGCCTCATGCTCGTGTTTGGCATCCTCATCCTCGCTGTACCAGAGTTTATAGCCTCGTCAGCTGCTCTCCTCAAATACTGGCCATCTGACCTCTGCCAGTCCTGTAATGCCCCACCAGTTCCATTCTAGCTCATGGGTTTTGGGACGCCCGGTAGTGGAAAAAAAACCGCGCTTGTCACCGCTGCAGTGAGAGACCCTTGGATCAGATCTCCCCTCGGGACACTCTCTGTATGTGACACCTGTTCATAGGGCTAGCGGTCGGAAGTTTTTTCTGGGTACTCTGGTTTCTGCTCCCTCCGCTCATAGCGTTAAATGACATATACGTGGAAGCACTTTCCCACCAAAGCAACCAACCAATCATCTAGCTCATGAGTGAATTGTCTTCGCTAACATCATTCAAAACAGCCGGACTAGAACTAGCGAACATGAAGACCTACCAGAAGAGATCGAAAAAGAAGTACGTAAACTGAAGAAAAGAAAAGCACCTGGCGTTGACACAGTCCCAGCTGAGCTGCTCAAGCAGGGTGGGGGTGAACAACAAAGGTCCTAACTGCTCTATGCCAAAGAGCATGGTAACGCAAAGAATGGACGCAGTCACTAGTCTTACCCCTTCTAAAAAAAAAAGGAAACAGCAAACAGTGCCCGAACAATAAGCCTCATCATCCACCCAGGCAAAGCCATGCTGAAAGTAATAAAGAATCGCATCAGCATCACCGCTGAGGAATTACTCGCAAAGAACAGAGCTGGCTTCACAGGAACACAGTTGAGCTTCAGCAGTCACATCCTGACAGAGAAGCATCTTAAGTATCAGCGGGAGGATAGAGGGTTAGTGTTTTACGCCAAGCCAGCAACTAAGGCTATATCACAGCAAGGCAGCCCTATAAACAGATGCCACATGCAGAGAAAGATGCCCGAGACGAAAGCTGAAGCCAGGACAGCCAACCCTCACTGTATTGGTGGAGCGGTCCGGTGGCGCAACGGTTAACGCCTGTCACCAGTGTGATATAGCCTTAGTTGCTGGCTCGGCGTAAAAGACCAATATCCCCCCCACCACCACCACCACCAATGTACTGGTGACAGGCGCGAACCGTTTCGTCACCTGACCGCCTTAAGCATCAGCGGGACCTATAACATAGCTTCATCGACTTTAAAAAAGGCTTTTGACATAGTCTGGGATATGGAGCTGCGGCCAATGGAAAATTCAAGGTCGAAGATGGTCTCGTCCAAGTCCCCGAAGCGCTGTGTATAAGAACTCAACGAATGCGACAAATGGGATGACCAAATGGAAGCTTTCTTTCACACGACAGTAGGTGTCCGTCTAGGGTGCGACCCTATCGCCTGTAGTATTCAAAATCTTCTTGGAGAACATTATGCGTGGAACCCTCCACGACCATCACATTTCCATTTCCATCGATGGAAGGTCGATTTGCAACGATGCTTTGAAGACGACATCGATCTTATAGCAGGCACCAACAGCGAACAGCAAGACCTCACCAACAGACTGACAGACAATTCAAGCGCATATGATATGTAGACCACTGCCAGGAGTAAAGTTATGTAATTGGCAATGGCACATCAGATATGTACATGAACCGAGTACGGGTCGAAGAGATAAACAGCTTTAAGCACTTGGGAGCCACCCTCTCCAAAGACAGCAGCTCCACGACAGGTATCCGCATCAGGATCGTGACAGCAACAGCCACAATAGCTATGCTGGACAGGGTCTAATGGAGCCACATCAAATTTACTACAAAATACAATCTTTACAAGTCCATCGTAGTAGCGATCGTGCTTTACGAATGTGAAACTTGGATTCTGCTTGCTGATGCGAAGTGGAGAATCCAGCCATTGGAGACCAAGTGCCCGAGGAGGCAGGTTCGGATCATGTACAGGGAACATAAAATCAATGACTTTCTACAAAACATGTTCGTCACACTTGTGGGATATCAGGAACTCTTGCAACAATCAAGCGTAAGCGGGTGTGGTTTGGTCATGTGACCCGTCACGACACCTTGTCGAAGAATATTCTTCGAAGTGCCTTAGCTTAGAGGGCAAATGAAGAACCGGCTTACGAACGTAAAGGAGTGGGCTAATCAGACGCGTAGGAAGATGCTCAACTTTTTGAGGCGGGGCGGGAAAATCCAAGATGATAGTTAACGAAGTTCACATTCTTGCCTCTTCAATATCTTTGAGGGGGCGGCTGTCCCCACCTTACCCCTCCTCTGGTTTCTACGCCACTGCTAATCCTCCCGCGCACGTCCTGCTCACCATCGCCCAAGACAACCTGAGTGGCGGGCCCTGTCACCCACGACTGGTACCATTCAAGCGACGAATTAATGGACGAATATGTCTACAACACAGCTCTATGACGGTGCAAGCCAGGCCGTTGTCGAATGACGTCAGCGAACCGTCGGGCGCGAGAGGTATTAGCCTCTTCACTGAGGGGAAGGGGGTCGTCAAAACCCCGGCATCCTGGATTCGGATCGTGCCGTCAAATTTCAAACTATAGCACAATGATGAGAAATTAAGAAAACTGGAAAATACTGCCGTGACTGAGGATACAATTACAAACAGTAACATAGAGTTTCAATGTAATTATAGCATGCTTCAATATGGCAATCTTTGTGGAAGAAGCTCTCAAGCCGACGATTTCTGAGTGTAGAAGGACGGTATTGCAAAACTAAATGATCCTCCTTCAGCGCCATTCAGGTTGATACCGGTTGCTCTGTCGGTGACCTTTGCTTTCTAGAAGATGGGATGCAACTACGACAAGTCTGTTAACATCGTTTCCGAAAGCTACGCCTTATCGTAGATTGCAAGCTATAAATCGGCAAAAATGCCGAAAAAATGATGAGGCTAATGTAGCACTGCAGTGGGTCCGCCTACAACATACATTAGTCATGGTCTTTTCTTTCGCGAAAATGTACTCAAATATGGCTTTCAAACTCAGCCCAAAACTGTTTTAGACGTGACTGTAAGTAAACAATTTATTTGCATTCCAAAATTGTGATCGGGCCTGATTCAGTACGTCAGTTTCCATTAATTAAACTTACTTTGCCATTTTCTTTTCTTTTTCCTTTAAACATTTATGTGCTTGCGTATGCAGTTGCCTGTTTTTTTTAGAAATTGTTGTGTGAAAATATTAACAAAATAAGATGGTAACAAAAATTTCCTGCACTTGTGAAAAGAAGAGAACATATCAATAACAAGAAAAATATATAATTAGTAACGTGCTCTGAGCTTTGCTCAATCATTAGAAAACATTTTTGCTCATTACTAGTCCTTTAAGCCAGAATTGTGGTTATTGACTTATAACCATAAGGATCATGCATGATAGACATGTATACTTTATTATCAGCTTCAAATAAGGCAAACAGTGATGTAGAAAATCTGCCCTAGACATAATTGAAACATATCACATCTCAGTGAGTGTATGAGTAACTCTGTGTCCTCACCCTTCTTACAGATGTAGCCTTGAGCCATCATGGCCTGGCAGTCAAGAAAGGCAAGACTGCCTGTACCCATGAAAGCCCCGCATCGGTTTTTCTTGTCAGCTGGCACGCCTGTCATAAATAAAAGTAGTTCTGTCAGTCAGCATTGACACCTTCCATGCTTGCATGCACACTTTCTCTTCCATGCTTGCATGCGCACGTTCTCTCTCTTTCTTAGTCTCTCACGTTTGTTCCGTTCTATTGTACAGGAAGGTTTGGTATCGCGATTGGCACTATAATCCCATTGGGGTAGAAAATGTGGTACATCTGCTTGTCGTGATATAGCCTCTGCTGCTGACTGCGTAAAAGGTCAACAACCATGAACAGTTAACCTCTAGAGAGTTCATTTCCTCACCAGCTCCAAAGATCATTTCTTCTTCTGAACAGCTGTGTTATCAGCCAGTTGATAACTGTATATAACTATAATAACGAATGTCAGGTAGAGAGGAATGTGTCTGGCTTTGCAGGGAACAGATGTGGGAAGGCGCGGGCTACTAGAAAACCAAATCTGCTGGTGAGTTGTGAATAACAACAACGACGATGCTGCAGATTGTCAGGCCTGTAAAGTGTTGACCACTTTCGTCTCACCTGAGGATGAACTCAGCACGCCGTCCGTCATGATGACAGTCGACTGATCCAGGTAAGCCCAGGAGTTGTCCTGTGTTCCGTGAAGTCCAAACCAAGCGAAGTCCGTGGCTGACACACTGGGCTGTGAGAAAGGAAAATGGCATTAATGTCAACAATTAGTCCAACTCACAGCTAACAGAGCTGCTGCTTCTTGACTGATAAAGTAACATGTCAGCTGAAATGATGGGTATGGTTCTATATTTGTTTTAAAAAGAACAGCATGATCGACAAGATGTAAATTCGATCTAAAGGGATTGCTGGGTCTTAAACATTTCTGAGTTATTATTCGACAATTAGTAGGACATTTCACGTGCCCTTTACGAGTACCTGCCTGTGTGCCACTGGATCATCTCTCCTTTTATATTAGAAGGTTGAACCTAGATTTGCGCTACCTAGGTTTAATTTGTTTAGTTGCACGCATAAATGTTTTGTCTTGCCTGCCACAAAATGTCGGTGATGAACTTCCGCTCCTGCGCTGTCCAGACGCTCGCCAAGTCTCCGCCAAGAGCTTCACACGCCAGCCAAGCCGTGTCAAACGTCGCTTCGCGGACTTGGAAGTAGTAACAGTAGTAACCATAACTTACCCAGCCTTCCTCGCACCCCTCCCCATACAGCATCCCGCTGCCATCTGTGTGCAGAGATGTCACGCACACACACACACACACACACACACACACACACACAAATACAATTGAGTCTGTCAGGCTAATTCACTCCACAATGTGTTTCTTTGCTCAAGTTGTTTCAACTATAAATATCACTGTAGAGCGGTCTTAGCATCATTGGGGGGTGGGGGGGCATATGTCAGGTTCTTCATTCAGAGATACAATAACTTAGCCTCGAATTTCACAGATTTAAATGTCACTGGCATCGAGAAAAAGAACTGTGGGTAGATGAATTAGATCTCGGGAACTTTTGAGTCGATCTCATTCGTTCTCACTCTCTCTGTAATGATCAATTAATCAATCCAATCCAATCAATCAATCAATCAATCAATCAATCAATCAATCAATCAACATGTGTAATGTAATGATTTAATTCTACTGATTATTATGTGAGCTAGATTTTAAAAAAACAACTTTTGCTTATTCGTAAATAAAGATTTGTTCAATTGTTCAGCTCTCTCTGTCTGGGTCTCAAACAGATCAAGTACAGGTCAAAGTCTGAATACAAATGCATGTTTACCTTTTCTGCATTTAAATCTTGTTCTAAACTTTTTCTCCAATTTCCTCCATGTAAAAAAATATTCGCGCAAAAATATACTACAAGACTGAAACACAAACATAAAGGAAACTAAAGAAACTCAAAAGATAGGAAAAGAAAGAAAAAAATTAAAGAGGGGCCTCTATGGGTGAGTTAGGATCACAAAGGTAAATAACATGTTTGGGTGGCCAGTAACTGACGTTTCCTAAGTCTAGCCGCTACCTTTCTCTTTATCTCCCCTTTGGCATTTCCTTGGCTCTTGAGATGCCTCTCTTCTGTGATTTTATTGTCAACTTTGGGTCTACTGCTTCATCTCAGTAACTGGCATGCGAGGGCTGATCGAGTACTGCTGCTGGCTTAACCAGTCTGTGGTAAATGCCCCAAGAGCTTAAAATAATAATGTTTTAGATTGACACTGCGGTCTTGATGTCCATTCGCTAACTGGCTAAGGTTGAGAGCTCGTTTAAGCTCCTTTAAAGACCAACCTGAATGGTTTGCGTTTTTTGCAGATATCAGTAGATACAGGCGATATAAAACTAACCTGTAAGTTTTAGCCTCCAAAACCCATCCGTTAATTCATTATCCGCTACGATTCGCACCTGCGATCAACAATCGCCGCTAACAGTGTAGTACGTCACATTAGTGCACCATTCACAACATTGACAGCCGTCAACACCAAACAGAGAGAGAGAGAGAATGAGTGACAGTTCAGGTTATTCGGACGTTGAAAGTCTGCGTTCCTCGTGGTTCTGAAAAACTGCTACCTAGCACGAAAAATGCAGACAGTCAGACGGCTGGCAATGTTGTGAATGGTGCACTAGTATGACGTAGTACACTGTTAGCGGCGCTCCTTGATCGCAGGTGCGAATCGCGTACTTCGCTAGCGGATAATTAATTAACGGATGGGTTTTGGAAGCTGAAATTTACAGGTTAGGTTTATATCGCCTATATCTACCGATATCTGCAGGAAACGCAAACCATTCACTTATGTAATAAACTTAAGGCACAGACAGGAAATTCCACGAACACACACACACACACACACACACACACACACACACACACACAGATAGAGAGAGAGAATGCACATTGGGTCATCGACGTTATCCATGACAAAGGGGTAACATGCAGATTAAAGCAGAAAGCTCCAAAGCAACGTGAACCATAGACTACGATCTTCCGGAGACAAAATGAGTACTCCTGCAAAATCTGGATAAGAAGGCCGTGGATTTAGAGCTCAAATCACACAAACACACAACGACGAGAAAGATTAAGGATGCTAGTCAGGATTAACTATTATGGAGTATTTTACACATTTACAATGACTTTCGTTTTGTTTTTTGTGTTTTTGTTTTTGTTTTTTTTATAACCGTATGCGTAACGACCAGTGTCCTTGTAATAAAAATTCAATTCAATGCTCCTTGAGCTCAGCTCTACTCACGCTTCCCCTTTTTCTAGAACAAGGGAAGTGGGGAAGCGTGACTCAAGTCGTGAATTACTTGACAGCGAAAAATCATCCAGTATTGCGGAGCCTACAAACTGTTTGCCTGATTACTTCTAATGAGAAAAGGAGAACTGACAAGACATGGAAGAAAGACTAGAAGGTCGACACATTGATTGAGAGGAAGACGTCACGGAAGGGAGAGAAACCTGTACTAGGCGATGTTGAAGATAAGGAGCCGTTAGAGCTAGGCAACAATCGCCACTGCCTGCTTGTGTGTGTGTGTGTGTGTGTGTGTGTGTGTGTGTGTGTGTGTGTGTGTGTGTGTGTGCGTGCGCGCGCGCGCGCGTGCGTGTGTGCGTGCGTGCGCGCGTGTTTGGGGGGAGGGGGTAAGAGAGCTGGTCTACCAGTCTTCCGCAGCCTTCATAATTAAATGCCTTTGTGGATTTATTTTTATAACCCGGGTCTTAAATTTAAGAAATTATAAATTAAAGTTCTGCTCAGTCTTGAGTGACAGTCGAATACTCGTTTTAAAGAGAGGGTCTCAGTCACTACATATTGTACTTGCTCGTACATCGTACTTTATCATTTCCCTTGTCATCTTTTTCTATCTATCTATCTATCTATCTATCTATCTATCTATCTATCTATCTAGAGAAGGTTATTTTAGAAAGCTGGAGTAAAATGGAGATCCAGATTAAAGGTAGTTCTTAAACAAACAAAGTGCCGAAGTGACAGACTCCGAGTGTTTTGTTTTGACAATATTGGCAAACTAGTTTGGACTCAGCTTAGTGACTACAATTTTAATGTCCCAGAAGTTCGCAACCCCTCCTCCACAAAACCCTACTGGTTTTCTGTGACTTTGACTCACAACTTTGCCAAATTTGGTCAAACATTCGACGACTAGTTAAGAAGGATCTCTAAGGTCTGACACTTGTCTCGGTCATTTCGATACGCACGTCATGAACGCAATTAGAAGAGATCGGTCAAATTTCTCTACAAAAAGAGTCGTTTGAGCCAGACATTACCTACAAGAGTTCTTTTATCGAGAGATGGCGAGCAATTAAAAAAAATTATTTTCCCAGTATGGTCTCTTTCGCTGAAATCCAAAGTCGCAACAAAAGTCGACGCTTCCCAAAAGCGCGTGCGCCTCCTTACCTTTCAGCTGTGTGGCCAAAATGAGGAGTAGCGCAGTGCAGTACATTAGCATGCCACCTCTTGGTGAAGTAGGGCTCCACTTGTTGAAGTCAAATCGCGACGGAGAACAGAAAAGAGCCGTTGTTCTACATCATGGACCGTGTGCTGACCCTGTGTTTTGGCATCGCTTCGCTGAGGAATCAAAAGAAGGCGGCAGAGTATTAAGCCGATACACGTGCACAGGAAAATGCCAAGAAGCTTATCTACGTACAGTCTCTCCAGACAGTAGAAATCCTCCGGGACGACCTGATAAAACAAGAACGCTTTTTCCAATCCATTTTCTTTCTTTCTTTGGTCTTTCTTTCTTTCTTTCTTTCTTTCTTTCTTTCTTTCTTTCTTTCTTGCTTTTCACGTCATCTCGTTCTCTTCTCTTTCAGCAAAAGCTACATTACTCCATGTCTGCTGTTGAAGAATTGTTGTTTTGAAGAAAAGGCCATGCTGCACACTCAAGCCAAAAATTGTGTTAAGAAATCAATTGTCAGTTCTCATTTACAACCCGACCATACAATTTATAGCAATCCATTTTTTATTCCTTTTTCAGCTTTAAATTTAGCTGCTGATAAGACATGAACGCTGGATGCATTTCCAGATTTTTTATGTCAAACATAGCCTTTGTGATATTTATTTCGTTTCCATAACAATATCCATATCCCCGTATCTGCAGGACAGTAAACGTGAGCTAAATTTAGCGTTCTTCCTAATCAATCGTTAGACACAATGTTTTTGGTGGTAAGTTTCCTGAATCTTGCTCTAGGGGACTAGCCGCTCGAAGAGTAATGTCAAAAGGTGCCAGATATTTGTTTTTCCTTTTCGCAATCATATAGTACCCAAAGAGACGAAACCACGCCAGAGATACTTCATCTTGACATTTCGATGTTGCATTTGATATCTCCCAGATGTAGAGTTAATTACGTTTCATGTCTTGTATGCACAGCAAGGTCTAAAACAGTAGTTTATCAGACAGCATCAGATGAAGACTGAGAAAGAGCAGAAGATGCAATAGACGAGAAAACAGGGGGCGGGGGATAAAGACACCTATTTTGTCTGTACTGTCAAAGTGAGCCCCGGACTCAATAGCGATCTTAAGCTAAAACTTTTCTCAGTGACTGCATAAAGCGCCAAGGACCCAGGATATACTGGTTCTTCTTATGTCATCCACACAAGTGTGATTAACGTCGGTCTGAAATCCTGCCCGGGTGAAAAGAAATGCGTGGCCACTCCGCGAAAAGTCGAATTTCCTTCGCAATACTTGCCAGTCTCGAAAGATTTATCAGAAGCAAAGCTCTCAAAACCAATCCCCGGCTGCGAGCTCCGGTCACATTTGTATCCCAGTCCCTGGCTGAAACGATTTTTGTTTCCCGGTGGACCTCCGAAGGTCATGCATGGCGACGTTCGGTCACTGGTTTATTCAATAAAGGGAGCGGCAGCATCGACCATACCGCTGTCTCTAAATATCTCTTCTCTAACTCCCGGCTGGTGTATATTCAATAAATACAACTGACCAACCCGACAATCTCTACAGTCCCAGAAATTTAAATCTTAAAAAAAATCCACGTAATCTTCAGAAACTATTTTTAGTCTTCTCAAACATCAACATGATTGTAGAGATGCATTATGGCTAAAAGATAGACAAACGAACGAACAAACAAACAAAAATAAAAACTAAAACCCCGGCAAAAATATATAAAAAGAAAAATATTAAATCACAAAAAACAAGCGAACAAGAGGCAGATATGTCGTCTCTTTGTTAAGAGTATAAAGAGTTCCTTGTTTAGTCTGTACAGTAATTGATTCAAAATTTGGGAAGCTAATACTCATTGTGAAGACATAGCCCATATGTGTCAGCTCTGTGCAAAGAACCGTTTTGAAGTAAGTCACCTAACCTTTCGCTCGTCAGGGAGTGAAGTGTCAGAGACCTCACTTTTCTCGGGGCCAGCTTTATATGTGACGCGGTCCCCATGACCTCTCCCCCCGCTGCGTTACCTTCCCCAACACTCTGTGAAGTCAGGTACCCACCAACCTGAATGGTTTGCGTTTTTTTACAGATATCGATAGATATAGGCGATATAAACCTAACCTGTAAATTGCAGCCTCCAAAACCCATCCGTTAATTAATTATCCGCTAGCAAAGTACGCGATTCGCACCTGCGATCAAGGAGCACCGTTAACAGTGTACTACGTCACACTAGTGCACCATTCTGCTTTTCTCGTGCTAAAGTAGCAGTTTTTCAAAACCACGAGAAATACAGACTTTCAGCGTCCGAATAACCCGAGCTGTCGCTCACTTCTCTCTCTCTCTCTCTCTGTTTGGTGTTGACGGCTGTCAATGTTGGGAATGGTGCACTAGTGTGACGTAGTACACTGTTAACGGCGATTGTTGATCGTAAGCGCGAATCGTAGCGGATAATTATTTAACGGATGGGCTTTGGAGGCTAAAATTTACGGGTTAGGTTTATATCGCCTGTATCTACCGATATATGAAAACTTCGAAAGCCATTCAGGTTGGTCTTTAAGGATCCCTTCCATGGGGAAAACGAGCAAGACAGCAGGCGGGCCAGAAATTGCGATTATTTTTGAAGCAAACAGAAAAAGTAAAATCGAGAAAAGGAATTACCGGTCTTTGTGGAGCAAATATAAATGAGTTTAAAGGAAAAAGAAAGCCCAGAAGAACGTGAAAATTAGCGTGTTATCACTCGATGGAGAAAATTTTTGAGGTCAATTTCTACAAGTAGGGAGCGAGGGGAAAGGGTTTACCGGAATAATGCTCCCTAAATCGCAAAACTAACAAAATAAAAAAAATCCTAGGAAAATGTAGACGGGAAAAGTTATTTGTCCTATTTGTGTTTTAACATTAGCATACTAAACTCCCCACCGCAGTAAGCACATCTTTAGATCTAAACACACACACACACACACACACACACACACACACACACACACACACACACACACACAGAACAACAACAACAAATATACAACCGAGCGACAAACTTGCCTTTGGCTTCGGATCTTGATCGGTAACATTCCAGTGTCGAACCAAGGTGACAATTAACTGAGAAAAAGATGACGATGACAGAAATAGGCCGAAGGTGATTTAGACCGCCCTCAAGCCACTCCTGCCAGCCACCCAAGTAGTTTCTGCGTGTTGCAGGCTGGCGCGATATATCCTTCAGCAAGCAGGAGGACCACAGAGAAGTCTTCGCCTGTTTGCTGCTGCTGCTGCTGCTGCTGCTGCTGCTGCTGCTGCTGTATTTACACGTCAAGACAGAGCCGCGGATCAAGGCGACGCGCTGGGGGGTCACGCGCTCAACCCCCGCTGCTGGAACTCCGGAGCACGAGCGTCAGCAGCGTGAAGCCTTGTAGGCAGTCCGGCTTACGGCGGTGTGTCGAACCAAATCGCGAAACGGTTTATGTCACAATTTTTTCTCCCGAAACGATAGTCAACAGCGGAGCAAGCTGTAATGATATTATGTTAGAAGTCAGAGGATAAAAGGAACTGTTTGGTCTCTCTCTCTATATATATATATACTGTGATGATTAACCGACCTTTTAAAAATAAAAACAAAGACTTTAGGTATTTTCGTTTGTTTGTTTGATTGATTGATTGATTGATTGATTGATTGATTGATTGATTGATTGATTGATTGATTGATTGATTGATTGATTGAGTAAAACTGCACACGTCTGTGTTTGGTCAACAGACGTTTTTCCCTTTGAAACCAACTAGGAAAATGTTTTTAGGCAAAATCAAATAATTATTACAAAGTTTCGATGAAAACGGGTCTGACATTTACTTTCATGTAACAACACCATAGCAACGACAGGAAATGCAAATAAATCTGTTAGTTCGCACTCACAAAAAAAGAAAGTGAACAGAACGGAGCTCCAGCCTTCTTTGGGGGGACAGGGAGAGGGCAAAGGTGATTGTCGGTGGGTGGGGGGCAAAAAGGATAGCCTGAACATGACTGTGATTGAGGAGAATCACTAAATGGACACGGGGGAAGGAGGGTAGTAGCAACCGAGACGGCTCGAAACGGTTGTTTAGAAGAAGGAGGATTAATGATGAAGATGTCGGAAGCAGACAGATCGATGTGGCTCAAGTTTTCTGACGTCGTGAGCACAGCAGGCAAGCGGCCATCTGAGATGATCTGCCCTTGGTCAGGCGTACACCATTTCCAGCAAACCGAGACGCCGAAAAGTGAGGCATATACCTCCGTGGTCTTGCTGGGTTTTTTTTCAGGTCTTGTTAGCTCAAGAGATTGGCACAGCGGTGGTTCGCAACACTCTTGTATCAATATTGCATCACCTCTGTACTTTCTGAGGGGAAAGGGGGGGGAGAGATGATTGTTGTTGTTGTTTTGTTTTTGTTTTTGTTTTTTTTTGGGGGGGTGGTTTTGTTTTCTTTTTGCATTTTGCTGACGGTTTGTTGCAGATGTGGACTCGCTCCTTTCATGTTTCAAGTGGTAGGGGAAGGGGAAAATCTTGGAGCAATACTTGACCTGTTTGTGTTGGACTAACGTTGGCTAAACTGCAGTTTCTGCTGGCAAGAGTTCGCGATGGCAAGCTTCCAATCCCTTTAACGTAGGTGAACCAACGTTGGTGCCCAAACTGGTGGTGTGACAACTACTGGTACTACTTTAGCAACATCAGGGCAGCGCATGTAATGCTTCCTGTACCTTCATCTACTCATTGCATTTAGGACAGAAACCTGCTATACCCATAACTTTCTCGGAGACTTGCCATTTTATTTTCAGTACGACACCCTTGTGATGTTAATAAATGGAAATATATATGGATCTTTGCTAAATTGGCAATTGTATTTCAAGCCATTATAGTGCTGACTTGGCACGATCATAATGACATTCTGATGGAGTCTATTTCACTTTTTAAATTTTGAAACTGCTGCTGGACTACCTTCACCAGCTCCCACCCTCTTCTTTCATTCTTCCAGAGATGGTGGCTAAAGGGACAGCACCGCACTAACGCACGATCAGAGCTTGTTTGAGGAAATGATGGATGGCCTCTAGTTTTCTATTGTGATGGCCCCAGTCCTGTGAGTTTTCACCTCGCCGCCAGGCTAACCAGGCGGGCAGCTCTTCCGCAAACACAGAACCCCCATACCCGTGATAATATTGATCCTCCTTTTCCGTCCGCTCTGCAGGATAACTCTGGTTCGCGTTATTGAAAACTTCCCGTTCGGTGTCGAGGTCTAGACATCCGCCATCAGCGCCATGCTGATCGCAAACCGAGCCCCCCTGTATTCTTCCTGAGGTCCCACGTCCCATAGGAGTTTTGGGTGTTTGTTTGTTTGTTTTTTTTTCGGGGGGTAACAACCCGCCCTCGACCTTTCATAGTGTTAAAAAAAGACTTAGTGTGTAAAGCGTCTAATGACAGGAACTATGCGCAGTTGTAAGCTTTTTAGGCCATGTCGCCCGAATGTCGGTCTCTTCAAAAGCTGCTCATGCTTCACTGCTTGATGGTCCGGCTAAATGGCATCTTCAGCTTCTTGAAGTTTAAGCCACAAAACTTGTCTGCTATTTAATCATGTGTCATATGGTCTGCACATCTTTCAGAATTTTATTTAACAAAAATCAACCTTTTGTTTCATTCTTCATGACTATGAATGATGGAAAGGGTAAGAAAGAAATTACAGGATTTCTTGCTGAGATACTGTCATGGCACCCACAATTAGGTTTATTTTCCAATTCCTTTTTTTAAATTTCTAACTGTTGGCAGTAAGTTATTCCTGTTTGTTAATCGTTAGATAGCGTGGGAACATCAGTGAGTTTCTACTTGATGTGCGTGCCAGACGGATTAAATACGTTGGCAGAGAAAGTGCATAGGAGAATCCGGAATACCGTGGTGTTCCAACAGTTCTGTGGCACTCGGGGAAGATTGACTGACTGATTGGCAAGATGGCTGCATGGCTGACTGGTTGAGTGACGGATTGATGCACTCTGATCATTGACTTGTAAATTTCTACCTGCGCCCCAGGCGCTGCCTTCGTTGGACATTTGCGGCCACTTGTTATTCGTGCTTTTCATAGGAATCTCGAATGTTCGATGCAAATCTTCGCGTTCGTCAGCGATCAGCCATAGTAATAATTCACCGCCTGAGAGCACGAAGCTCGTCGTTAGGGCAACCCCGGCATTGTCAAGAAACATTCGCGGCTGCCACGCAAAGGAAGTGAAACCCACGCATGGTTCTCTCTCTCTCTCATTCTTTCTCCTTCTTTAACGCAAAAAAAAAAAAAAAAAACTTTGCGCTGTACCGATATCCTCTCGAATGTTTATGGCCCTTGTTCACGCCATTCCAGCGACGAAATTTCATAGTTCCTACTTTCGTTGCCAGTCTTGTCGTAGGTTTAATGCTGGAGACTTGTCTGAAGCGAATAGATAACTAGGCACCTAAAACCATTCTGATGTAATGAACACGATTTGTATGCCTTCTTTCCATAGCTCTGAGATAGATCGAAGCAAGCTTCACTCGTAAAACTAGTTTAATGAACACCTTTGCTCATTACTCCCTCCATCCATTGGAAGGCGATGAAAAGATTGGTTCGACTGAGTCGCATGTGTTGCTTTTTCATCTATCTAAATGTGTGTGCGCGTGCGTATGTGTGTGCGTGTGCAGGCACGCAGGTGGAGGCATTTCATAAAAACAAAAAATAAATAAATGTAAAAAGTTATTGAATGAAGCTGAACATAAACTGCTTAGGGGTAGTGAATAAAATGACTATATTATCTCTTCAGAAAGCAAACACGAGCAGAGAAAATCGATCCTGTTGCCAGCAGAAGAAACACAAATTGTTTTATAATCTGCTTTGCTCTGTTTTCTTCGTGGTTTATTTGTTCGCGGTTTACATGTGCACCACGTATCACACTGTGTCAAGTTGGTAGTTAAATCATCTTGAGTCATGATGTCAGTATGATTCAGTGCATGCATGAAGACAGTATGATTCAGACACCCAACACAATGATCAGTATCCTGCCAATGCGTTCCACCTCGAGGGTCTTTTTCGTTTGTTTTTTTTTTATTTTCAAAACTGTTCTTTAGTTTTATGATGTCGTCATCATTTTAATATAATATGATAATATATGTAAACTTTCGCTGATACTACTCAGGGTATAAACCAGCGAACACAAAGTTGTTTTTTCAAGACTTTCATCAAAATAACGGACAACATACGGTAAAAAATGACTATTTATATATAGTAACATTTATGTATAGATATAGAAAAATATAGAATAGCAAAGACAACTTGGTCATTTCGGTTCGTCCCCTTTGGCACTGCGGCGTCAAACTTCACACTTTACTCATTCCTGTTTCTGTTAACCGATGTGTGTGTGTGTGTGTGTGTGTGTGTGTGTGTGTGTGTGTGTGTGTGTGTGTGTGTGTGTGTGTGTGTGTGTGTGTGTGTGTGTGTGATCGTTAACTGAGAATTCGCTAAACGTTGTCACATATTCGACAACAGCTGTGCCGGTTAAGGCCTCATAACCTTGAACACAAAGTAATAATTTTTTTAATGCAGCATGTTAAATATTCATTTCAAGGAAAGATTGATATCGTATAGCCGCCTGATAGTTTGAACTCTAATGTACCTGTCTATTGGTGGTTTTTATGCAAAACCAAATAGCAGTTCTTACATACTGTTGCTGAAATAGCAAACCTCAAAGAGAAACTTGCGGCAAAGCGAGCGCAATCGAATTTCCGTCCTTGAGTCTACAGCACTCGTCCTCAAGGGAGGAACAACATGAGCTGCTAATCGCTGTCTCTAAAAATAACCTTCGACAACCTCCTCCCCATCCCTGTGTTTCTGAGTAATGACGTGAATCCCAGCCAGCTCCTCCCTGCAGTGACCTCTTACTCATCGAAGTTTTCAAAGAAATGTCGAAGGACAAAAGTTTCTGGAAATCAAATTTCTTGCATTTATGTCGGTGTAGTTGTCAGTATACGGTTCAATAAAAACAATAGAAAAAATAGTCCAGCTGATGTGTGAATGTAGAGATAATGATAAACTTGTGATCAAAATTAGTTTTGCTACAACTCCATTTTTTAAAAATAAAAGCACATACTAGCGCTTGCCTGCACAGAGAGAAAATAATCCACAGAATGATATGCAAATGATTTTTTGCTAAGCTCGATCAGCTCTAATTTCACCTCATTTATAATAAAACGTGCTGCAGAGTATAGTGGAGAGAAAAGGGCAAATTAGTAAAAATAATAATAATAAATTAATCAACAAAAGGAACGGCGATTAGGTGAAAGGCCAGTGTCGTTGCGCTGAGAAATAGCGAGTATCCCACTTGTTTTTACACTGTTGATGCTTGCAATATAATTGAACACATATGTCTCAGAGTCCTGGTTTCCATTAAAATATTTGAACACAGAGAGAGAGAGAGAGAGAGAGCTGAAAGGAAATCAGAGTACGAGAGAGTTGTGATAATCTCGCTAGCTCGATCTGTAAGCGTAGTGGGAGGGAGCTCAGCAGTGCTAACTGGTTTTTTTTTTTTTTTTAAACCTTTGGTGATTCACATACTTCGGTCGATCGGTACTCCAGCCCCGGTAATTTAGTTCTATACCCAGCTATTAAATTCGTAAGCCCAGAGACGAGTTTAAACTGCAAGTTATACAATGCCTAATATAACTATTGCAAGGGCAATTAGTATCTTCGCTGAGCGACATTGCCGTAAATGCCATTATGCCACCAAACCGCCGGGAGAAATGTGACCGATCGAGGTTATACCTCGTAGTGCTACTCATCCGTATTTCACACCTCTGAGCAGTCGGACACGCATATTAATTCTATCTGCTTTGAACATCGTTTTTATGTTTTTAATGAGTTACATTTGTCACTGATATCTCTCAAATCTGTGTAACGACAGATATATCGATCGCGTAATTCGAAAGAGAAACAGGTCGCAACTCTTCCGTCAAGAAAACCACGTATCTTACCCGGTCACTAATAATAATCACACTCTCTCGGTGCCCAAGAACTTGTTGCGACAGATCTTCTACTCAGACTTAGCCCAGACACGCTGTCGATCGAACGCCGATCATCTGCCAATCCCCCTTCTACCGTAATCAATCGCTGATCGGCCGTGACTAAGTCTCAGTATCGGCGATCGGTTTTGATCCAGGGCAATGTCTGAACCTGTCGCAACCTGTGGACGAATCCAATCCACTGGCACGTGGGTGCGGCCGTACAATCACCAGTCCGCCATCTTTTTAATAGTGTTAATAGCTCAGAAGTCTGTGGTTGATCTCATCTTGCGAGATAATAAACCAGTCCAGACAAGCCTGCTTTACCTAACGACAAAATGAGATAGACGGCTGACTTGACAACCTGCTCAATACCTGCGTGATAGTGGTGTAGGGGTGGAGGGCCATTCCACTTCGAACAGGGTGCCGGTTAAAAGCCTAAAGGGGTGGCAGCTACCTATAAGCTCTTTCGGCAAATGACAAGTAAATAGTTGTAATGTTTACAACACAGCAATGGACGCTGTCTGGGTAACACAGATGTGACATGCCTAAACGTTTCCCCTCTATGGGAAATGGCGTCTATAGCAGACGACAGTATTTTTCAGACCTAGAAAATTTTATAGCGAACACATTTACGCCAGATACTGTAATATACACTACAAACAAAATCTAATCATTATGTTCACAAAGTTCTACTCGGACAGTATAGTAAAGGATTATTTTAATGTTTGGAGCTTTATTTGCTTACGATCGATCGAGTATGTCAAAAGTATAATTCCAGATACTATTAATGCTACGTTAAAAAAAATCATACGTAAAATACTTTCTTTGTTGCTTTTAATAGTACGTGCTACTGCAGCTAGTGTTACTGAAGGTTTTCTAGACAACCGTGTACGGTATTTATTTTTTTTTTTGGCTTATTCACAACTTTTGTTTTTCTTCGGCTTTCAAAAATTGAAGGGCTTTCATATGGAAATAATTTCTACTTTAGTCTTCAGGAAATTATGGTATCCACGTTAATTGCCTGATGCTGCCAAATGCTTTTAGGGTAGTTAGGAAAATCGTAGTGACCGATAAGTGAACGAAAAAGTCACTATGTTAACACTGCATGCTCATGCACAGAAATCCGTGTATAAATTTATTCCTATTTAGTGCTTTATTCATATTGCCATAATGCTCAAAAGGTAGCTTTAGCTCTGTTGATGAGGCGACGACACAGTGTGAGAGAAAACGAAAGCGTGTGGAAGAGAAAGTAGCCAATAGGACTTCCGTGCTAGAGACAGACGCTGACAGCACTTTCATAATGTTTTTAAAACCATTCAGAAAGAAACCTCAAACTGCGATGAAAAACTCAGACAGGTGAACATCAGAACATGACAAATCAAATCCCTTTTATCTTCTCATTCTCCAACTATTCGGCTGGTTTAATTAGTCAAACTAGTATGTAGTCTAGAAAGTTATGTCTGCTCTTTCAGCGTTTCTCTAAATTGAAAATAAAAGTTTTGTTTTTCATTTGTTTGTTTTTTTGTGTCATTCAGTTTTATTTTGAAAGTGTGTCTGCAAGCTCACTAACCACGTTTCGAAAAAGACTGAAGACCCATCTGTTTATTTAAGATGGACTTAAACTTAACCAATCAAGAAACACTTCTGTCGTTATTTTTTTTACTTTCCTGGTGTTTTATCTATTTATTTACTTTATTTTTTATTATTTTTTCATTTTGTTTTTGCTGAGCAATGAGCATTCTACTGAATGGATACCTGCGCATTACAAATGGACATCATCATCATAAGCTGCAAACGGTTACCGTTGTAAAACTTGTCAAAAGGAACATTTGCATTTAGCTATATATATGATAAGAGTTATTTTAAATTAATATTTTCTTGTATCATGAAGTGATATAAATTTCCTTTTGAGACAGCACGTTCCCTTCCAAGAATATGCATCTAAAATGTTTTGTCAGTATTGAAGTAGTGTGCTGCAAGCAAAATCAACTATTGTCAAGTATGTTAGCTGTCATGTACGTTTATTTTCAGTCATAATCATCCTACCATAAACAGTTATTCAACTTTTAAAACTAATTTTGAAATATATATTTATCATTTCAGAAAAAAACTGCGTTCAGATGTTGAGAAACAGTTTCCAAACCTTACCAGTGACCAGGTTATAGAACTAATTCCAGGCAAAGGTGACATGACACAAATGAAGGTGGAAACTCACACTGATGAGCATATCCTCCTGTACTGTCTTGGACAAAATCCAGTTTTCTTTGAATACTTCAAAAAACTATATCCATCAGGTATATTTCTGGAGACAATAAATAACAGCTACTCATAGTCAAAGTCTGTTTCAGTCTTATGTTGCCACTTCTCATGATAATCATAAACAGTAAGAAGCCTGATTCATGCTTGTAAAAATATTTTCATCGGATTTCTAATAGGAACTAGATATAAGTGCAGAAGAATCTTTATAAAAATCAGTTACAGTTGATAAGTATAATTGTTTGTTGAGTATTCAATTAAATGTAATCTGAAAAGAAATAGTAAAAAGAAATATATAATAAATAGGATGTGATGTATTTTTGTCAAGAACACATTTTGCTATATTATTTTCAGTGTACACACTTTGGAAGGTTCCAGACTTGCTCCCAGTATTCAAGACATATCCTGAAGTTTTTCCTAGACTGGCTGGTGGTGCTGGTAAGATTCTTAGTTACTGGATGATTGAGAAGTTACCATATAAACCCATGCACAATGTACCTCAAATCAGTCAGCAAGTACACCATACAGCACACACTTCTATAGGTACTATGAAGAGTCTGCCAACATTATCCAGAGACTGTCTTCCAGTAAGTCAAACATACTGCATTTATTAGTGCTGTGGACATGAAATTCACCTGTGTTGTCAGTGTGTCTGTTACATGGCAGTTAACTCTGTGAAGGTACAGTTGTAGTAATCATGTGGATTCTCAAAGCAGGATAAACAATAAGAAGTGATAGCTCCATTCCAAAATTATTTTTGTGGATTGTTGTCATAAGGTGACTTCTCTCTTACACCGAATGCTATTTTTTTCTGGCTAGTATATCTGTGTGATTATGTCACAGGGAAGGTAGACGAAAAGAGAATAGGTGAGTGAATGAATGAGTCTGACAATGAGAACGAATGTATCTTTCACTTTCACTACTGTCTAATAGGATATTTTTCACTAAAATGTTTTATGCTGCAAAGGAAAATAATTTTACTGATAATTTGATGTTATTTTTTATAACAATTGTTGGCATCAGATCTGATGTTGCCTGGGGTGATATTCAAAGGAGAACCTCATCCTAAGATGTTTGGATCTTTGCGAAAAGGAGACCTGTGCATTATAAGTTTGAAAGGGAATAAGTAAGAAACTTTCTTTCTATTTGTTATAAATTAACTATATTTTTTATATATTATTAGCAAGTTAGGAAGTTGCTTGAGTAATACACTCTCTCATGCATGTTCCTATTATTTTTTGTACTCCCCACCATGTACCCCCCCACCTTTTTACCCATATAAGTCTCACACACACGCGCACACAAACACACACTCAGAAAGAAAGAGAGGGATTGCTAATTTCTCTGGAGTTTTTAAAGACATTCACTTGCACTGCATCCTATGTTTGCATGTCTTTTTTTACTTTTCTACAGGGCGCCTGTTGCTCTTGGTGAAGCTGTCATGTCTAGTGAAGATATGTACATGTCTGCTTTGAAAGGAAAGGGTGTGAAAATAATCCACATTCTTGGGGATCACCTGTGGTGAGGTTCTTTTTTTCTTCTTTTATCATTTTTCATATTCTTACAATAACGAATACTTGATACTTTGCATCTTTATATCATGTGCATGTGTAATGATATGAAAAAAAATCACTGTGATAAAATAATGTACTTTTTTTGTTTGCAACAAATGTGACATTGTCATTGGAAAAACTCAGTAAAACTGTTCATTTTAGGAAACTGGGTGACAAATTAGAACCACCACAGATTGATGAAGATAATGATATCTCAGATGAGAAGGTAGAGAACGCATTAGAATCTCAGGTGTCAGAAGGTGGCATCCAGGGCAATGAGCAGCCCAATGCCAAAAACAGTTCTGCTGAGAAAGACAACCCTGCTACTGTCGCTGCTGATGAAGAACCATCAGTGGCATCTGAAGATGGAGCATCCAGTGCAGAATTGATGGTGGAAACTGAATCAGCTGAATCTTCTGGAGGACAACACTGTGAGGCTTCAGCAGATATTCCTGTAATAGGTATGTGACGTTTTGTTAAAGTTGTTAAGGGATTTTTATTTGTTTGTTTGTTTGTTTGTTTTTTGGGGCTTTTTTATTGTTAAGTGGGACTCTTTTGGATTTGGGAGATGCAAAAAAAAGTGTTTCCCCCCTGAAAGCTCCTTTTGTTTAAAGAAACTATTTACTATTTAAGCAAACATGTTCAAATAAATATCCTATTATGCAGTGTATTATTTTATACTGTTAAAACAGATTAAGAGGTGCACTATTGTATGATCTACATCACATAAACACATATATTTTACAGATGATATGGATAGCTTGTTACGTTATTGTTTCAAGTGTGCTCTCAAGAAAAGCATAAAGAAGAGTGATCTACCCCTTTTGACATCCACCTTTCTTAAAGTTCATATGCAGCCCTTTTGGTGAGTTTATCTTGAAGTCACCACAGGTTTCTTTCTTATTTCCGATAATGTAATTTAGATAGTAGAAAATAAATCTCCAGTACATGGCACTAATTTAGTCAGTTTTGTCGTCTCTTTTCAGACACAAATTCTCTAGTACTTTGTAAAGAAGTTAGTTTAGATGCTGACTTTAGTTTTAAATGCCTGATTTCTGTATGATCTGCAAAAAATGAATGTGATAAGGCATAAAGATAATTTTCCTCTCCATTTTTGTTTTTACTGTTATAGCTTCTGTAAGTTTTATTGGAAGTAGGGGAATACCACATAGTTTCTGAGATATGAAAGAGATTGGAGAAGGTGTTTAAATATATATATATATATAGTTGATGGCCATGATGTTTAATGGTGATGATTGCTACTCTCTTCAATCAATATCTGGCCGTTCTACAAACAACAAAACTATATACAATTTCACTAGGTACATTTTTCCTTTATATGACTACTTAGGATTATACGGAGGCTGAAAGTCTGCATTTCTCATGCTGAAGTAGCAGTTTTTCAGAACCACGAGAAATGCAGACTTTCAGCCTTCGAATAATCCACAATGTTGCTCATTCTCTCTTTCTGTTTGGTGTTGACTGCTGGCAATGCTGTGAATGGCGTACTTGCGTGACTTAGTTGATCGCAGGTGGGAATCCTGTACTTTTCTAGCAGATAATTAACGGATGGGTTTTGGAGGCTGAAATTTACAGGTTAGTTTCTATATTGCCTACATCTACTGATATTTGCAAAAAACGCAAACCATTCAGGCTGGTCTTTAATATTCTACTTGCAGTCCCACTGGAAAGCATATTGATGTGAAGAAATCTTCTTTTAAAAAGGTGCAAACATTTTTTATGTTGTCTTAACATATTATTAAGTTTGTCTGTGTTTATTCATCATAGGGTGGAAAAAACCAAGTCAAGTTTATTGAAAAGTTTATGCTAATTTGATCATTCTTGAAACTGTGAGGTTATGTGTATAAATATTTTTAGGTTTTTGTACCTTTGAACGCCCCTGATATTTCTGAATGTATGATGATAAGTTGTTTGTGAGATTTTGTGTTTCTGTTTTGGTCCTAAAAATTATTTATCTTCCATTTCTTGTTTTTAACTTGTTTTGCTACCAATGGGTTCCTTGATAACTGTTGACAAAATTTACCCCAAGAAGAAAAATGTAATATAAATATGTGTTTGTTCACTGGTTTTTTATATTTGCACCTTCCAGTTTGCAAAATTCCTGCAACAGATGCAGTCAGAAGAGTTTATTAAACTAAAAGAGTTGTCAAAAGGGGTTGACAGTATATCAGAATTCAACCGCTCACATCCAGAGTAAGCTAATTTCTTTCTTTCGTTATGCCTTGCTTTTTTTGGTTTTGATTTTTTCGGTGTTCTGATTTGTTCTTATTTTTTTTAATTTTAAACTTCCAGTTTTCAAACTTTATTATTTCAAGTGATTATGTTTCAACTTTTGAAATTTCTTTCTGTAAAGCCTTAAAGATCTAGTTGCACCTGACTTGCCTGCTCCAGAAAAAGAGATAGCAGAGGAGACTGATTATGAACCACCAGAGATTACAGAAGTGTTTTGCATCACTACTGCTACACTTCCTTTGTTTAAAAACCAGGGATTTAGGTGAGTGTTTTAATAATTTCATTATGAACTTTCACCATCATGGAAAAATTTATAAATTATGTTTATAAATATGTTTACTTATTACATTATTGCTTATTTTTATCTGCTAGAATGTGCACTTGTAAAAACTAATAGCAAAGATTGAAAAGGGACTGCAAGAAGCACACAAAATTTTAATCAGTTTTTTTAGATGGGATACAAGTCTTCAAAACTGTTCTGAGATTATCTGGTAGGATATGCAGGAGAATTTTATTCTTCAGTGCTAAATTGCAAGCATGTTCTTTGTCTCAGTGCCTGATCTTTCTTTGTATGCTTGGGTGCAATTCATTTGCTGGAAATACAAGCATATTATTTACACATTTAGATCCTAAAACAAAAGCAAACGTTGTGATGAAAGAAAAGGTTTTTTTTTTAATCTTGCTGCACGTGCAGGCCAGATTTTTTTACTAGCTCACCTGTATGAACAGCTTTTTCTTGCCTTCCCTTCAGTAAGGTATATATACAGATACCCTACAAAAACATTATTTCACATTTAGAACTGTTTTGTATTTAATTTATTATGTACTAGTCTATTGGGATCTTTGCAAACATTAAAGCTGACAACATAGTTTAGTGTCCATTAACACAAATTGCTTTGCTGCTGCTTTGACTGTGACTAATGTGAACACGCACACACATTAGCTCACCTTCTGAAGGGATCCATTATAAGGCTTCCATCCTTATGAATAAATTTGTGTAAAATTCCATTGCTTTATAGTATGCACATAGGTAAATGCATGCACACTCACACTCTCACACACACAGATGCAAACAGTTTTGTGTATAAAACTGGTTTTCTTCTTTTTCGCATGTTTTTAAGCAAAGGAGATTCACTGACTTTGACAGAACTTCGGAAACAAATCACAGACTACGTCAAAACAAATAACCTACAAACAGAAGCAGGTGTAAGGTAATTAATTTTTACCTGCACCTGTATATAAGCTCTTCATGTTTAATATAATTGTTTTAAATGGGACAGCGTAAGTTATTTGGAAAGGACATTTATAGGCATGAAATGTGTCAGAAAATACAGAACAAGGAAATTTTTTATGACTCCATTGGTATGAAATTATTGTTCTTTAATAGAATCAACTAGTTACAAGAAAAAGAATAAGTTGCTGCTTTTAAGTTTCCATTTTAGAGTAAGCAATAGCATGATTTTCAGCCAGGTTCAGCTGGACCCAGTGCTCGCAGAAATTGCATTGTTAAGAAATGAGGGAGACAGAAGCCTGCTTCCTTGGAATGATTTGATTATCAGGTAATTTATATAAATATCAGTAGCAATTTTGAAATGTAGTTTACTCATCATATTTTGACTTGTAAAATGGCATTATGCTTGTTTGTAATCTAGCTGATAGATTTTCATCTTGCTTTGGTCTGCAAGCTAATTAAACTGCTTTCCAAGCCACCATTGATTTAGTTATGTAATGTAATGTTGAAGCAAGTTAGCTTGTATTCATTTTGTATGTCTAGCAGAGAGAAAGCATATTTGGAATAGAGATATGTGTTTGTTGGCAATTTTATAAGTAAACTTTCTTTGTTTTTTTTTTCTTTTTTTTTAGAATTACAGACAAGATGCAGCCTGGTTGTCTCATCAAGCTCGCAGGTCAGCAGCCAGTCTTAAAGAAAGGAAAGATGGAACCCATTAAGTTGAATGTTGTTCAGAGAGGCTCACAAAAGAAGGTCTGTGTTGTATCATTTCTGGTTATGACTGTGTCATTTATTAAGCTCATTCTCATTTACTGTAGAAGAAATTATTAATGTGTGTGAAATGAGTATGTGAAAAGAGACAGAATGAAAAAGGAAAGCAAAAATCAAGAGTTATTTTAAGGAAGCATAAAAATGTTCCAAAGGACATTAGCATTTGATCCTACACCAAATTACAGTTACAGATTTTGTTTTTTGCTTTTTTTTTTGTTTTTGGAGTTGCACTGCTAACTACAGGTCAGCTAATCAAGTTTTATTTCATCACTCTTAACAACAGGTGACAGTCATTGAAAACTTGGAGTTTTATGGCGTCGATCCTCGTGTTTTTGCTCACACTGTGCAAATTACTATGGCTTGCAGTGCAACTACAGTAGACTCTGAGCAGAAAAACCATGGTGTGAATGTGGTTGTCCAAGGGAACCAGATGTCTTTTATTTCTAAACTATTGTTAGGTGAGTTGTTGTTGTTGCTCTGAACAATGGTTCCTACCCCCTCCTCCATTTGTTAGTGACATTTTAGAGTCCTTAACCTTAACACTACTGGTTTTATTGACTCAAAATTGGACGGAGGCATTAGGTTCTCATGTCACGCAAAAAAAAAAAAAACTAGCAAAAGAAAAAGAGTGCATTCACATTCTCTGGACAGTTATGTCTGACTTTCACCCAAGATATCCCTGAGCATTAAAGTAATTAAATACGATTTATAAATGCAGTATAATTTATTAAACAAATACAATTGCAAATTATAATTTTTACCTTGCAGACAAATACAAGATTCCAAGGAAGTACATACAAGGCCTTGAGAAAGTACCTAAAGCTAAGAAAAAGTAACTGAGCAAGTGACTTCGTGTTGTGACATGTAGTAATAATAGTGCTCATTTTAAAAACTGGGAAAAAGAAAACTATTTAAATTGTCAAATAAGACATCTCATGTAGATACTGGACAAGTAAAGAAAGCCACCATGTTGGATCAGTGTCGAAGGCACTGTCATGATTTGAAATAAAGTGTTAGACATAATTTTACACAAATGGTGTGCAAACAAAGGAGACTTAAAACCAGGTATTCTGTTTGAGTGTTTTTTTTATCAAGATCAGGAAGGTATGAATCGACCATGTATTGTAAATAACTAAGGAAAGAATTATCCAACCTTGAGCAAACCATTTTAGGAAATGCCTCCATGCTAGTCCCACCACTTATTTTTCATAAAATCTCATTTTTAATTTCTTCATTTCCCGACACAAAATCTTTTTCCAAAGTGAAAAACGCTATTGTATCTTCGTTTGCCAAAGCAACCTCTGTTATTTATGTCTGTGTCGTCAATGACCGCTCCGATCTCTACTGAGATGATACTAACAGGCATAGTGCAGATCTCTAATGTCTGGGTTTTAAATAAGTGCTTTCTTATGTGGTGTCTTGTTTCTGGACCATTATTAAAAAATAATGGTTACTGATAGTACATGACGAGCGCGCTTTGTCAATCTTTTGATATTTCTATAGAAAGAAATGTTTTCTGGGCCATGATTAAAATAAGAATTGCTAATACCTTTTGGTGTGTATGTTAAGCCCGGACCACATTATTTGGAGAGTAAATCGGGCTACCCAGAGAAAACTACATGTGAAGACGTGCCTCATCCATAAAGAAGTTGTGTGCCCCGAGTCATGTCTTGAACCCAGAACAGTACGAGTCTCACTGTTATGGTGACAAGCAAGCGCTTTATCACTAAGCAAGCGGCCCGCCCCCTTGACAGATTTTGGCTTTGCAGGCTACACGGTTGAAGTACTTCTTCATTCTAATTTGACAGATCTCGCAGGTTACAACCATATCCTGTTCAACTTTTATAACCCCTTGATAGCAGACGAACATGTTTTTGTGCCTTAGCTGCGCTCATGCCATAAATATTCAAAGCTTTTTTTTAACGATAGGATCAATTAGTATCTAGGGAGAGGTTTGTTTAAATAAATCAACAAATGCTGTGGAGCAGCTTTCGACGGTATCAAGTCGAGAACACACTAAAAAATGAGAAACATGACGTGAGAGAATAGTGTATTGTGTACAAGCAAGTACATAATGCAGTGAAAGAGACTGCCTCGTCAACAATGAGTCTGTGGCAAAGAGCGCAAATTTTTGGTCATGCCAGACTGCGCAAAACTGAAATTTAATTTTGAACCTCGGGCTATACCAAATAAATGTATAAAGGCGTTTAGTCACGAAGTGTTGTACTTCATGAAAGACCAGTTCTTTGATGCAAGGGTATATGGTTTTGATGCATGTTACAAATCTTTTGAGCTCTCGTCCACTCTTTATGATGCTTTCATAATCACTACCATTTCTACAATGAATTTTGCACACGCAGAGAGTCGGGCGCGATTTTTGCTTTGTTCAAATGGTTCCAGATCTTCAACATCGCCTGGTACATGTTTCTCTCTCCGTGCAAAAATTAGAGACCTTGCAAGCAAGTGTCTGAGGATATTCTGGCCTAGCATAATCACCAAAAGAGAAATCCCCATGAGCCAGCTGGACAAATACGGCAAACATAATCAAAAAAAGACGGAAGTGGCTATGGCATATTTGCAGAATGACACCAGATGCATCACCCAAAATAGCCCTTCATTGGACGGTTGATGGTAAGAGGAAACGTGATCCGCCCAAAGAAACATAGCGAAGATCAAAGTGAGGAAGAACTAAAGGACCAAAAACTGAACTGGAACAACATAAGCTCGATGTTATCAGATGAAAATGGAAAACTCTAGTGGATGCCTTATGTACTACCTAGGTGTGAAGAGCACTAAATAAGTATGCCTCGTCCGTGACGTTTTCCTGCCAAACAGTCTGAACTTTATAGTCTGTCTCCCATAATGTCTTTTTAGCTGTATTTTTCTGAGTAAAAGCAATCGGACAAGTAGTTTGTAGACGGTTTAAAAAAAGACGCAGTGTTGGATGATTTGTCACTTTTAATTCATTCATGACTCCAGTTTCTCCGCGTTTTCTACAGAGTGAGTCGAATCGTGAGCTTAGAAAGAGTGGCATAGGAACCAGGTAAAAGACACCGAGGAGGCAAGAATGTGAACGTCGTTCACTGTCAGCATGGAGTTTGTAAGCCGAGCATCTTCCTTATGTCACTGAGAGAGAGCAATGTTTCGCGCGGTCTGCTTGTCGGGTACCTACCGAGTCATCCAGAAAAAAAGTCGGTAGTGAATGGGCCCGCAACACTGAACTTTCATGAACGCCAGTACCTGCCCGCCCAGCGGACCCGCTATACGACGCTTTCACGCAGCGTTTTGTCTCCCCGGCTGGCTGAGTTTTCGACAGCGTGTTTGTATTACTTTTTTTTTTTTTTTACGATATCCCGATGCGGTCTTTGAATGTCCCCACGACGAGCCCCGTTTTCTCTTTGTAAACCATTGATTTCTTTGCGCTTCACTTTCTTATTTTCTGTTTCTTATGTTCACAGTGCCATGCCTTCGTCTCCTAGACGTGCATGTAAACGCACGATCCGTCTTCTGGAGAGTGTCAATAAAAATTTGTTTGTGTATTTGTTGTGGGACTGGCTCAATGCTAGTAGTACAAGCACGCCGTTTTGACACGATTATTTTTCGGGATCTTCCTTCTCAACGACTTTTCTGCCTGGTTTGCGTGCGCCACCTCAAAACATACAGCAAGTGCTTCCAGTCTGTAGAGACAGTTGACTGGCAGAGCTTCAGACCAGACGACCAACAAAAACAAAAATCACGTCACGCTAAAGCAAAAACAACAAACAAAACAAATAACGTCACGTTGACGGGACAGTGTCAACGCCTTCGCTTGACCTCAACACGGAGCAAGTAGGCGATTGCACTCTACGTGCATAAATATTACCTACGGCAGTCGTGCTTCTGACACGCACACATTCTCTTCATTATAGCGAGTACTAACGGGCAGAGTGGAAAAAAAAGTGGGAAGAAATTGCCAGCGCGGGAGAGAGAGAGAGAGAAGCGGTAACCATCCAGTCGGCGCAGGAACACGGCCCACAGCAACGAGTGAGAGTGATTTGGTCGCCGGGTGTAAATACGGGGGGCGATCTGACGGGTGGCCAGAGAAGTGTAAGGCCGAGAGTGAGGCGAGGATCGAGGTCTGAAGTATCATGCTGTAACCGAGGCCCGCAAGCATGCCGAAACTCGGACGACGGGTGAGTGTGTTTAGCGTCTACTACTATTTGTCCGCCCCCCTCACTGAGAGGGCTTATTTGTTCCCTTTTCTATGTTTTTTTTTTTTTTTACCCCCTTCTCTCTTTCTCTTGTTTCTCGAGGTTAATGCGATGACTCTTAACTTGACAGGTTGTCGTAAAATTAGGAACCGGCGTACTGGGAAATGCCTGATTGTTTAGATTATAATTTTAGACAGTTTATAGGCATCCCAGAGATTCTGAAGACCGAAACGCCTAGCAGTTTTCCGATAGTTCGGGGACCCAGAGTTTTGTAAATCCACGTTGATGGCTTCCAGTGTGGAGGGAAGGTTAAAGATCACGACCCTTCCACCCACTCCTATCTCTCTCTCTTTTTTTCTTTTTTTTTTTTTTTTTTGAAGGCAGGTGGGCTGACAAAGTCATGGGGATGAAGGCTGATTTAGTAAATTGATCTTCAGCCTTTCTCAGTCGGCGATTGCAAACAAAAGGGTCCGAGACACATGGAGACAATGCACCCTGTTCATTAGATTGCTGGAATGCAATGACTTCAACGGCGCTGAACGACCTTATGAGACTTCTTTTGTTACTTGTGACATTTAGTGAGCACAGAGGTTAAACTGAGACTTTGCTCCTATTGCTGGCCCTACCGAAAAGCCAGAAATTGCTGTGCAGAAATGAACACCGGACATTCTTTGAGTCTTATTCAAGATAAAGCGGCATTCGCTGGTGAGACGAGAGAAAATGAATTGTCCTCATTAGTTAAATTAATGCAGCTTATTGAAAATATTTATTATAAAATTAGAAGCTTATGTGGATTATGAATACTAAACAGTCTTTTCTTACTTTCAATCCTTTAAAAACTGGAACTGGTAATAAAGACTACACAGAAATTATAAGCTAACTTCAAGAGATGACCTAACTGTTGCTATAACAATTCTTCAGTGGAGTGTTTGGCTAGTTTTCTGCGAGTCATATGGTCCACAGACATATAACATCAAAAGCCGTTTATCGCCAGTGAATATTTCCATGTGTCGAAGAAATATTCAAGAAATCTCTAGAATTATTTTTGTGTCATTACAGATCCTCTGCTTTATTGGAAAAGTTTTTTTTGGCGGCAGGGGTGGGGTGGACGCGAGGGTGGTGGAGTGAAACAAGGTCACACATTTCGTTACTGTCAACTAGCTCCAATTCTCAGACCCGGAGTGCAGGGGCTTTCTTGTCTCCTTTAACACATAAAAAATGTCTGTAGGGATGGTTCTTTGTGATAAAATTATGGGATCTTTTATGTACAGAAAGTGGATACGACCGTTCATGCTACCCATCCAAAAAAAGGCTTACCCTTTGCGTTTGAGACTGCTTGCTTCACCAAGCATCAGCACAAACTAAATGGGTAGCGAGGATCGGATAACAAGTTCACGTCAAAACTACTGGGAAACAGCTACATTTCTGGTAAACGTGGTAACAGTCTCTGAATTCGAAGTAGTTCAAAGTTAAGTTTATAGCATCCCATAACTAGTAGCCTTTACCTTCACTATAGCGTATTGGGCACCCATTTCTGCTGGGTGGGCGCAGGGCTAGGCGATTCGCTAGGAAAGAACGAAGCCAGCACCAAACCGGTAAACTTGTGATCTACGGGCACAATTATTTCGTCTTCATGTCAGTTTTAGACTCTTTTACACCGACTTCCTTTCTTTGGATTGTATTCTTGTCGATGTATTTACATGTACAATGTCTACAGGAAATGCAAGCCGTCAGAAGAATCAGAAAAGATACATACTGCCTTTTTTCAGTTAATGAAAGAGATCTTCCTTTCCTCCGGTTGTGAACCCTTTTCTTATAAAATTGGATACTACAACCATACATCACCAGCTGACGTCCAATAGGATCTGAATCTTTTTTTTCATTGATAAATCTATCGTTTATTGATACAACTCCATTCTACGTACAGAACGTGGGTCGTATTCTGATATTCATGCCACTAATTTGTGTTTAGGGCTGTTTTCTACATTTGATTATTTAAGGGCATGTGACGGTTTCGTCTCCTCTCTGTGGATTTTGTAACCACTTCATGCTTAAGTCGTTGTTGTTCTACATGAATGATCGGGGTCAGTATTATTATTTTTTGTTGTTGAGAAACATAGCTATAACCACGAACTAGTGTTGTTAGTAAGGGACTGATGTTGTAAGCAACGCAAGGAACTAACACTATGATCGACACATTTTGTTTCTAAGGAGAAAGAGCGCCACTAATCTACTCGCAAGAATCCTATACACGTCCGTACAAGAATTGTATAATAATAACAATACGCCCAAGATTTGGTTTCGCTTCCTAGCTCTAAACACCAGACGTGCTGATGAGTTCTGTACTTTCTGGAGTTTGTAAAGAAGGTATGCAAGCAAGGAGTTGCAATAATGAAGTCGAGAAAGAACAAACGCACGGACAAGAGTGTGAATGAGAACAAAAGAAGGACGGGGGCTGGATGGAGAGTGACAACTATATAGTAAACACACAGTTGCCAGAATGTTTCAGTACTTAATAATAATCATATAAATAATAATAATAATAATACCAATACTACAAATAATAATAACAACAGAGTCCTTTTATCGTACATCACAACCCAAACAGAATGCACTTTCTGAGCTGAACAACGATAAACAGAGAAATGACATTTATTAGTTATCGTTTGTCATTAAAAATAAAATTTTTCAGCATTTGAAAGTTCATGTACGGGACACCAGATCACAATAACGGTTATACTGAAAAAGTGGTTTTCTTCACATTCTCTTCTTACTTTGCTTTCTATTCATCGTCATCATTGTCACCATTCCCAATGGAAAATTTCCGCCGATTTCACTCTGGTGCCTACTAAAAGATCAGTGTATTAAAAGCACCCAAGGGGTTGAGGGTTACTACTAATAATAGAACTTACATAGCGCTATTCATCAAAAGCGTTTTATAAAACCTGCCTACACGTCTATAAACGGGGGGTGGGGGAATGAACAACTCTCTCCGGATTAGAGACATGACCACTGTCTAAGAAAACAAATTATCACAGGCAAACACTTCACAGGAGCAATGGGTACACAGTGTAAATGAGTTATCGTTTTTGTGGTCTGATGAGAGAGACCTGGGGATGGGGGTAGGGGGAGGAAAACAAGATCAAAGAGAAGACAGGGTAGCTGACACCAGGCACCAGAAGATGGGAGTACGGTGTCGGCGATCTCATTTCAAGTGCTCACAATAGTCCAAAAAAAAGGCATGGGTGGAATGGAAAGGTGGATCAGACTAAGCTGACGAAAAAAAAATTCAAATTTGAAATCTAAACAGTAAACAGATTCACTTAGAGAAACACAATAATGTGGAGAGGAGTCGAGCCCCAAGCTGCTAGGCTAATGGACATCCGTTTTATAGGATTCATCCAGCTTGATCTTGTTAAATCTCCCACAACTCCACTTTTCTTCAATCTGAAGATAAGAAAGTTGTTGTACCGCAGATGTTATCAATACAGTGATTACTGCCTGTCCGGGGTTCAAATCTCGCAAATGGCACACTATTCTTTGTCTGCGCGTGGCACCTGTTTACAGGACTGGCTGCTTTAGCCTTTGTTGTTGGCTCCAGATTAAATACCTATTGAGCTCTGCTATCCCCCCCACCCCTAACCACTTCCTATTTCCAAATTAAAAGACTGTTGACTACAAGACACCGGGGGCTTCAGTTAGTGACGTAACAGACTCGCCGGGCCTTCTTTTGTGCTCCAGCTGGTCTTGGCTTCACCACGCCCAAACTGAAAACTACGACTTGGAGAACGATCCGTGATCGACGGCCATTTCTATTCCCGGGTAGGGCAGGCCTACGTGAAGTGAGTGTACAGAAGGGCTCTGAATGACTGGGCATGTGATACTGTAGAAATTACGGCTATAGTAAACATGAACTTCGGGAAGATAAATAATATGGTCCTAGCCGCGTTTCTCTTTACTGTTAGGTTTTTTTATTTCTGGTCTTTGGTGTGCCCTTTTCCAGCTTTCCTGGCTAGTCTCATTAATGGCTAGTTCTGTTTGTCGCCACAGATCTTTGTGAGTCTACACAGTACATACGAGCCTATTCAGTCACACCTGAATGGGGAATGCTTACGACCTATCGTATTCATCCAGTTTTTATTTCTTTCCATCAGCGAAGAAGCTTCCCAAGACCAAAACTGAGCCCAAAAGGTCCGGACATCATGAATAATATTTTCACGCTTCCTGTAACAAAGGGGTAATACATTTCTGACTAGAAGGAAATTATATATCTATCTGCATTCCCATAGCAACAATATGCGGTCTCTTTGAGTATGAGCCATCACTCTCGTGACATTTAAAAGAGCGGTAGGACGTCCGGGTTATTTTGACAACCCTATGATTTATTTTTTATAAACACGCAATCCAGCTCGAATAACGTTGCTGTCAGTGTATATGGACATTTAAAATTGCTATGAAAATATGCACCCCACCACCTACTACACCGTTAGCAATAACTTCTGCCAATGGCTCTTAATATTTAATGTGCTGTATTATTGATACAGGAAAACTCTTAAACAATCTTTAAACAGGAAAGGTTTTCGTATTTTTGAAATCGAGCTCACAGTATAAAGGTGCGACTGCAAAGCAAGCGGACACAACTGTCAGCCCTCGACTTTTCAATGGCAGTATTCGTGAAGCGAGGGTAAGTCTTTAGTTCCTGGGAAATTAAAGCCAAGCGTCTTGTCTACATAGTTATAAAACGGATTGAGACTCCGTGGATGTTGACCCTTGGGACCGTAGCTATAAACTAGTGGCAAAGATCCCCTGGGGTAAAGTAACATACAAAAAAGAAAACAGTATTGACAGGGTCTGGACAGTGCTTCGTAACCACAGAGACAAAAAGGTTGTTCCTTATTTCCCTATTTTACCCTTTTGGCAACGACGTGCCCTCTCTTCATAAATACGGCCCCACTTGGGTTGCCTAAATACCTGGATACATCAACTTTTCTCCGACTCACCTTGACTGCGAGATCTTGCCAGAGAGAAGAGATAATCTATTCTCTCTGATCTTGCTCCTATACCTTGATGCTGTGTTGTAGTATCTTTGTATATTTATTGATATCTTTTGGTCTGTTTCTGTATGTGTGTTATGTTCATTTTAATAGTATATTTGTATATTTTTACTTTTTGTAAAACACTTTTAGTCTACTGTGAAATGTGGAAACGTGATATAAAAATTATTATTATTACTCAAAATATTTAGTAAACAGATCTTGGCCTTTACGTTTTTGCCCGGGGAGATGTGTTTAAGGGATAGGAGAAGGGCAAAACATTTCATTTCTGTCATGTGACATCACTGAACCCTCTGTGTACAACCCAGTTGTTACTAAAGTTCTCTAGTGTAGTTGACTTTTATGTGGTGTATGTGCGTTTGACCGCTTGTCTGAAAACTTTTCCATAGTAGCACAGTAGCTCTAAGATAACGTTTTCCGCTGTTGACATTTTAATAGCTGCTTCAGACAAGACGTGGTTATATCATAGAATGTACCAGCATGGCGAGAAGGAGACTGAGCCGACTTTGTTACTGAATATATTCGTATGATGAGAAGAAACCTAAACCAGCTTCATTACTGAATATAATGGCAGGAAAAGAAAGAAATTTCAGGATGGTCGATGACGATGTCCTCCACTGATCCGGTAATAACGCCTAGGTTCGTGTAAAGAGAAAACATTACATGCACTGTTGCACATCATACATCACTGTCTCGAAGACGGATCGTTGACGCAAGTCTCAACAGCACAGCAATTGTTAAAGGACCAGTGAGGTGGAAAATTGTTTTCTAATGATTGTGTAAAGCCCATATCTTACCCATGATACTATATTTTCAATTCTGGGCGAAGGAACCCCCTTCCGTTCTCGAGATACGCCTTACAAACGTCTCAACGAGATCAGAAACACAGATTGGGCATCGATGCGTTGACATTGTGACGGCGTCAGCCGGTGGGTGAGCTGGGAACATAATTATGTTAATTAGCCATATGATGACGTCACGATTATGACCTCTTTCTGGCATTGGGAGGTCAGGTGTATAGTCTGCGAACGGAAGAGGGGGTCCATTACACCCCACTATAGTCTTTTAAACCGTAACCATACAGAAAGTGCTCCCGTCTCGTCGTAACGTTGATTAGGAAAAAAATTGATTCCCGGCCGGGACCACAGTCTGTGTAGAGATGCACATTCTCCCCACTCAGTGAGTTTTCTCCGGCTACTTTGTTTTCCTGTCTCGTGTTGTTGGTCATCATTTAGAAGTTCGGGGATATTTTTTGTGACTATATATATTATGGGAACTTAACGCTTGTTTTAACGTATCTCAGTTAGGCCGTGGTAACACAGGCTTAGTTATATGACGTTTCGGTTAAAGTCGCAGGGTTCAAACGCATATCGGTGAAGTAGAGTGAGAACTTTATTCTGAAAAGTAATTTTCGAAAGTCTCTTTTGTATACATACATATATGTACGAACTCGCGAACGTTGAGCAGACAGGAAGCGTTAAAGAAGCTGGCAACTTTCAGCGATGGCATTTTTCCAAAGGTAATTTAAACAGCAGGGGCTAATACTTTGGTGTTCAAGCAGCTCTCTGTAAATCGAATTCACACAACGGGGTCACATAAATTACTGTTTTATCGGTCGGAAAAGTCAAACGAGTCAGCTGTAGATATGATTGTACTTGTAGAGATAATCCCAGTCGCTTGCAAATATATTCGCAAGTTTGTATCGTGAAAGCCGTGGCCATTTCTTGAGAAGCCTTTTCAAAAGTACAAAAACTATGGGGTCATAGGTTGCTAAGGGGTGTTTCTAACTGGAGGCAATATTCTTGCCAAATCAAACGACCTTTTTATAACACGGTCAACATCAAAAGCGCAGTTTAAATGTCTACCTTACTTAGTGTAATTCGCATTTGTGACGATATTTTTATGAACACTGGAAAGTGAAAGTAGTCTGCAAAAATTGTGCTTAACTCCTTTGAAGACGATAAATTGATAACAAGAATAACGATGAGCGCAGTTTGACCTTCGGCGCAGTGTTATCGGAGGGAGCGTAAGGTTAAGTCGATGGTAGTACAGGCATGGCAGGCTAGACCACAGTGAAGATGTAGATCAGCCACCCCATATCACCGTCGCCGATCTGTATATGACTGTGCGTCCTTCTACTGGGCACCCGTAAAAATCCTGTCAGAGCCGGACCGGTCGCTCTGTATAGTCACATAGATGACCCTCGTTTCTGTGTGTTAAATACACTTAATCTTGATGTGGTCGCTTACTCAGCTTGCACAAAAAATCAGGGGCCAGTTGCACAACACATTTCTAATTTTAAACACTTTTAGGCCTTAACTCTATTTAGATAATTAGTTTAAAGTGCACACCACAATTTTATAATTTTTAAAACTAAAACTGCTTTAAGTAAGATAAAGTTGTTTAAGTCTGACTTTCCGTCCTGTCAGTACAATTTTTTGTATGTTTTCTGCAATGCATCAAAATGGCTAAGAAGAGATTTTGCTTCTTTAGAACAGTTTTAAGGTTTAGAAACGTGTTGTGCAACTGACCCCAGTGCTTCTTATGTTCATTTTGATGCCCTCTGACCTTTGTGTTTTGCCTTCGCAAAATTTTTATTTTAAAGCCGAGTACCTTTAGAAATCTTAAATAATACAGCGTCGTCAATGATGGCTATTAATGCAGTCGTGGTTTTTTGTTACAGTAACAAGAGGAACGATTATAATATAGCAGTTCGGTCATAGGTGAGGGTGAGAGAAGGGGAAGGATAGAGAAGATAAAAGATAAATACGTAGATGTCGAGATTTCTGACCTGTATAAATGACTTCATTAACTGTACATTTTCAGAATCATACAACGGTTTTTAACTTGCATTATTTCGGGTTTTTCTTAATGTGTACTTTATTCTTTCCAAACATCTTTTCACTTTTTGTTACATTTATAGTTAATGTATTTACTACACTCACGTATACATTTAGACAATATGCAGGTTACCTGTAGAAGAAGTATCATAATCATAATAACAACATTTTAGAAATAGAGCAACTGTTTCTGGAAAGATATTTGTTTGTTACTGATATAGTTCACATATTCTTCCACAATAAATCCTGTTTTTAGGAAAGGAATAAACTTATCTACAATATTATTAAAAATCTGTGTCAAAATATAGCGTCAAAATGAATATTCAAAGGTTTCACTGTCTTGTTTACAAAACCTACAAAGGGGGAATTTGTTCGGATTGTTTGTAAGCTTGGAGGATGCTATGTAAGATTCTCTTTTGGAAACATCTTACGTGGGCTCGAAGTCTCGACTTTCCATTTGCTGAGCGTTTTGCTCCCTTTTCTATTGCCAGCCCATCCCCTGTTGACAGTTTCATTCTGAGAAGTTAAGGTGCAGTTACATTGTCTTTGATACTGCATCAAGCCCATGTAGGTTTGGATAGCCTTTGTGCCGACCAATCCAAGATATTTGAGGTAAAATTCATCAGTTAACAGAAACGTACTTTCAGTTTTAATGTGATCGTGTATTCTACCTTCTTTGCAGCCAGCCATTCGTAATATAAACAGCTTTTCTGTCCCTATAGCATCCTTATCCTTAAAATGAATTAGCTCTCCAAAACGTTCTTCACTGCATGTTAGAATGCATTTAGTACTAAACTGTTTATAATGTTTCATTTCTCTAGAAAGGATTTTAAAATGTTTTCATTACCAATCAGTTTGGGGTATTCTCCACCATAAACGTATAACTTGATGAATATACGCCAGAACCCATTTTGCTTAATGATCAGTTGCGCAGATATGACATTTAAAGTTAAAGACACGCCTGCACGCGCACACATGCACACATTCTACCTGCTGCTCGTATTGCCCACAATGAAGTTCGTGAGCTCTGTCTCCCCTTGTCTCCAAGGCTACAGCTCCCATACTAAATGTAAGGCTTCTGTACGCGTGGATTACACCGTCAGAAAAGTTTTCCCCCGATTTCTGCGGTCGACTTAAAGCTTTACAAAACGTATCACTTCTTGGCAGCTGCCATAACGGCAAGAGGCCAAGCCATTCAGTTACTTGACATATTTTTGCTGACAATAGTTCTCACCAAGAAACTAGAAAAAGCCTATGTGGCTTTGATCTCTCGTATCGAGGAAGCTTTGTGGACACTCGTGGGACCATGTTCTCGCGTGTCTAAGCTTTCAAAAGTCAGCGAGTACAGCAAACTACTTATCTCGACTAGTATGGAAGGGCTACCGCTACCCAGCACTCTAACTCCCCTGTCCACCCGACCCCCTGCCACCACCCTCCTGAGTTTCCCTTGCAAGATAAGTATACGACTGACAAGGGTAAGCAGGAAAATCAGCGAAGGTAGTAGCCACAAAGCTAAGGGTAAATATCACCCGGAATTCACTAAATCTGTCAGCATGACTCGTGTGGAGTCTAGGCCTTGAGTCCGTTGCAGTACTAAATACGAGCTAAGCAGAGAACTGGGATTGGAGAGCTTTTGCTAGCTCATAGCAGCCAGCACACACACACACACACACACACACACACACGCACGCACGCACACGCACATGCGTGCACAAACGCATAAACACACAGATGCACGCACAGAGTAAAACAACCGGCAGTTCTTTAACAATCAATATATCAATGTTTAAATACTTTTCTATTTTATGGGGCTAAACTACATATTTATTTTATGGCATTACTTGGGAATTATCTCTCTCCTCATTCACTGCTTGGTAAAGTTCTCATTCATTTTATAGTATGGAGCTGAACTATAGTTTTAAATTCTCGAACGACGGGCCAGCTGAACTGATAATGAAAGTCCCTAGCGAAAATAAATCCACACGTTGAAACGTGAGCTGAATTCTATGTTGACAGGTGCCAACGTTTGCTTAAACCAGTTTTAGTTGATTAGCAACAGCTACCGCCAGATAGCAAGTCTGACAGGATATCCAACACGACAACATGCAACACACGCCTGCAACTCCAAGAAATACATACGCATTTATGTCGAATCTTAGAAGTTGATATAAATTACTGTTCATATAAAAACATCTACTCTACTTTTTGACCAGTGGGGTTTGCATGTGTTATCCACTTATCCTGTGTGACTGAAGAACTAGACTCATGCCGACAACATTTAAACTGTGACCGAGAGCCGAGGGTTACAAGAAATTATGCATTGATGCTTGGAGTTTGGTCTAGTGGTGTGATGTATTTATCTGAGTATAGATTACGCCCCAAAACAGCAAAACCCGATCACTGGGAGGTCTCCAGGGTGACCTTCCGTTCTTATAGCTCTATGGTCCAAGAACACGCTAGTTTGTTTTTTTTTAAAGCCAGTTTATACAATTGTTAGTGAAGGCAATAACCACTCACTGTCACTCTTTGTCCGGTGACAGTCGTCGTCGCGTTTAAAAGCAGCGCAGCAAGGTCGATGATAATCGATATGTGCGACGTCCTTGTGTGTAGACGCTACAGCTATGCCGTGCAAGCACGAGGTATAGTCGCTGTTTGTTGTGGTGATGGACGGTGCACTGGGGCTTTGACAGCCTCGTTGTTGTACTAGAGCTTTTTGGCGCTTCTGGCGATCAAATGGGGGTTTGGTAAGGTGGGACACATGGCTACTGTTCTAATCGTCGGGTCATTAACGCCGCTTTCAGACGTGAAAGGGGACTCTGCCTTATCGGCCGAAGCTCGTTTCCTTGTGCCTGTGGTCTGAGGTGGACCCTTCCCGTTGCGACGGTACATACCAGTCGATGGGCCCCCATACTACGTGGCCATAGTCACTCATTCAGTTAGACGGATTGCTCTGAATGCTCTCAACCTATTCTTCTACAAAATCGGAGTTTGTGAATAAATAGTCATATCACTGGTACATGACAGCTATGGCATGGGTGTGGCCAGTGACTCCAGACCACGAGAAACGTCAGGTACAAAAGGTATTTATCCAACGTTTTGCCTAGACCCGTATTTTTAGAGGGTGGGGTGGTTGTTACGGTAGACGGTATAAACAAACTGCATTGTTTTATTGATATCAGTGTGAGTGAATCATGGTGCAGGAGTTGCCTGCAGTTGCATTGTATTGTTGTGTTTGTTCTCGACAAACTCTCGGCTTTGGCATTCGGCCTAAATTAGCCCTTGATTCCACACGATCCAGCTGAAAGATGATAATAAATTTCATATCTTGTGCACACCGGTGATCTCGTCGCATTTTTCGGAGTGTGGACGCTACAGGCCTCTCACTTCCCAGGCACGCCTCCTTTATTGAATCATCATATCAGTGAGGGGGGAGAATTTTTAAAGCATAACTTTATAGTTTTTTTGTGGGTGGTAGTGTGAGAAGAGTAGGGGGTGTTATGTTCATTTTCTTATTACCAAGAATATCCATCACAGAATGATTTTGTAGCCAACACACTGCCACCGACAGCAACACACATGCACATTCATTTCCTGTGAACAGTATATTCACCAGTAAATGTTGGAGTTTACAAACGTCATTATGCAACTGAAATAATTAGTAAAAGTGTGTTGGCAGAATCTTGGATGCCTGTAGGACTTACGGCGACCTTAAAAATTTAATCAAAATTTCGATAGTGAAGGAGGTGGCATCGTGCTATCTTCTGCTTGAAAATATGGATCGAGAGACGTGTGCAGAATTTCGTGGTTTCACACAGACTTTTCTAGATGCCGGACCTTTGAACCTCTCGTCTGCTGCATCAATTCATTGCTCGACTAGTTTTTGATTTCTTCACGAGGCCACCATTAAGCTGAGAACGCTAAGGTGCGGAACTTTTGGTTGTTCTGGAAGCCAAAGCATGCTGCAGTATCGTGTATCGGTCGTCATGTATGTTTGAAATCAATCTCTCTCTCTCCCGCTCGCTCTCACACACACACACACACACACACACACACACACACACACACACACACACACACACACACACACACACTTTCAAACTTCCAGCCGCAGAAAACAACTGGATTGTGAAATGTGCGCATGAAAAGTGACGTAGACTACAAGCAATATAACTTTATTTTGCCGGTGTCACAGTCCTCTTTTGCCCTGTCCTGGCCTCCCCCGTATACGTTGTTCTACAACACATTCACAGTAGTTGCATTCAAAGGCAAAACAGACGCTGCAGATGACAACGTCTCTGATCAGATGACTGTATTTATGAGGTCCACTGAACCATGCTCGATCGGTTATTGAGCACCGACCTAGGGCAAGAGTGAGAGAGTTTAGTAGGAGGGCGGGAACAGACGGGGAGAGATTCACATTTAGCCATATTAGCATTAACGGTACACGGTCCAGCGATTCCCTAGTAAAGGCCGGAGTAGGAAAGTGCCGTGCAGAACATGAACCGCTTTCTGTGAGGAAAAACATGGAAGGCATGTATTAAACTCAAATACAGTCGATTTCACATTTTCGAGCGTATAATTTCGAAAAATCTCTAATGGAAATAAATAGGAAATTCAAGTAATTCAAGTTATAGCTATAATATCTTCTTGCTCTGTTTATCCTCCTGTCCTCCCGGGGAGAGAGAAAGAGAGGAAGAGGAGTGAATGAGTGGGTACGGAGGGAAAGAGATAATAGAGTGTGGAAATAAGTACAATTATGGCGTATAGATGACTGATGCATGGTACTCTCTAGTCGTTAATTACATCCTGAAATGAATCCTGCTTACATTCCGCCTACTCAATGTATATATATGTTAATCAGCTCAATATGCAGTCAACAGCTTATAGCAGAGAGGAACAGTTCCAGGGACTATAGCCACCTTTAACAACACATGTACATTATACCCGGATCCCTCTCTTCTTTCATTATTCGATCGCCACTTCAGCCGCCTTATCGCGATTCGATCTTCCAGTTCTACAACTCAGGGGCCCAGGGAAAAATGAAAATATGTGGGTTTGCCATCCTTCTTGACAGCATCGAGAATGGAACTGTACTAGACAGCGCAGTCAAAATCAATCTTCTGACAATCATGGGGAATGAAGAGCTGCGATAACGTTTTTCTTTCCGTTAATCACTAAAGTGTGTGATATCCTTCGAAAGTCTCATATAATTTAGACTTATATATCACTCACCACGCTTTTCAATGCTATAGGCTCCAAATAAAAGAAAAGAGTATATGCTTGGTTACCCGATATCCTTATCGTCCTCTGTCGACCAGATTCTTTTAATAGTGAGGAATGCAGACGGTCAGTTTAGTGACTGTATAGCTGTACAAGCACATAACAATTAAGTAGTATACGAGTTTCAAATGGACATTATTATTACCTATATAGCTGGACAGCGGAAGAACCAGGTTACACACTTTTTCTGGCTCGTGTAACCTTAAACCATTTTTTCTGAAATCATTATTATAATCTGGCTCTTGTTTTATGCCACCATTGTTTCAGCAAGTCATGTTTTCTTGAAACCACATATATACAAGCAAGCATGGACACACATAAAAGCAGGCAAACACGATGTTCGTCCATGTCTTTCAGTGTCAGATAAAAATAAACACTTCATTCAATGATGATCTAAAAACGTTTTAAATGTTTTCCCCTCCACAAAAAAATTATTTCATCTATGTTTTAAATTGATCACATAATAGTTGCCAGTTATAGTAAGATCTGCATGATTATCACATGATTACAGAGTGAGGCCTCATTATTAGATCATGTCTACAACCTCAGCCTTACCACACGAGATGCTCCATTTGGAACAGAGGACACACCCACCCTCAAGGAAAAAATTATTGGAGGCCGATACGTGTCTGTCATCGAAAGACCAACTGGGGAGTAAGTAAAACTCGTTGTTTATTAAGTGCAATGATTGAATATACCAAGAAAACAACAGATTCTCTGTAGGACAGGGTTACATTAAAAGCAGCCTTTTCAAGTAACGACTGTTTTGTGGTGCTGGGCTTGCAAGTTTTTGAGCTCTCTGGCTGTGTGTGCATGAACATGCATGCATGTGCATGTGTGCACTGATGGGGAATGAGAGAGTTACTCGGTAATCTATAGCTCAGAATTATTCTTAGACAGAAATGGTTGCAGGTGTCATATAGCACATTGACATGGTGCTTTTAGAAAAGATTTGAAGGTGCCATAGAATGTCTCCAGTATCCTGTACACTCACCTTGAAAATTCTATCAACAGTGAAGAATATTATTTTAAGTGACTGGTATAGTGATGAAATAAGTCCATCTAAAATTCAAGTAGCAAGCTTAGTTTGCAACTTGAATATATGACTACACAACTACAAACAGCCTTATAAACAGCAAAATCCACTGAAACAGATTCACTGTTGGCTTTATTCACATTATTCCATTTTACCCATCTGTATGGCTATTGATGTGCAACACAACAGATCGTGCCAAGGCACTCAAACAGAAGCATTAACTTTGCCCCTCCTGGACAAGAAGTTCATCTCACAATGCACCGAGGTTGGTCTTAGACAGCTTAGAAAGCACTCTTTCTTTCATGTTGTTTAGTAACGCCTCAACCAGAAGGTGCCTGATAACATGAATACAATTTATACACTTAGTCTTTCCTTTAACATGAGTGGGTGTGATCTATGGCACGATATGGCTTGACTGTTATATGTCAGTCCTTTTATTTGAGAAGTTATTGTGTCTCTAGGTGAGGCACAACAACTTTCCTTTTTTTCTCCGCATGGTAACAGGTTAACAAACAAGGCTCTGTTTATACTGTGGGATGTGACTTCTCAGTGTAATAAACATTTCATTTAAATTTGAATATCTCTTTTAATCATTTAATCTGTAGATTTAAAGATGGACTCTTACACAGACACCTCTCGCCCACCTCCTCAAACGCACTTAAAATCTAAAATATCAAAGCCCTGCTACCCCACTCTAAAGTACCTGGGGTAGGTTTAACTGCCTTTGTCTTTCACATTGCAACAACCAGCATGGTGACTATAGGTCATTTAATTTGTCCATGACTCAATCATTCTCACAGCTGCTTTACTGCTGAGATTCTTTTTTCTGTTTCAAGGAAGGAATACTCTTGAAATATCAAATGTCGTCAAGTTTTAGTTACCATTGCTGTAATTCCATAGGATATGGTTCTTTAAAAACACACAATTTTCAGAAACCTTCCTGATTGTCAAAAGTTTTTTTCAGGACTATACCACGCTATGAAAAATTATCTTTGGTTTCTGAGAAACCAAACTATGTAGATCCCCAAGCACTTTCAGACTTTTACAGAAAATACAACAAGCCTTATCAGGTGAGTCATTCCTTATAATCATCATAGTCATTTTTTGATAAAAGAGTAATTAAGCAGATAAAAGCTTCTTTGCCAAAATTTTTATGTAATGCCAACAGATGATTTAACTGTTTTGTGCAACATGTACGTTTTCATTTCTGGATATAAATATTACTTACAGAATTAGTAGAATTGGTTATAATGCTTATCTTGTTCCTTATTGCCAGAAGTGGATACTCAGATGAAAATTAATCTTTTGGAATTAAAATCATGCTGCTACAACCAATTGTCAATGTTGAAAACCTTTGTATGAATCCATCAGAATAGAAGATCTAAAACCATTTGAGCAATATTAAGAAAAGTAACAATTAAAATAATATGGGACTTTTTACTTTTGATGTTTAATGTCACTGAAGTCTGATTATGCTGTTCATGTGTGTGTCCCAGATTTTATAATGCTGTGCAGAATCTGTAAAGTTAAATAACAACTCTCTGCAACAATATTCCAGTGGAGGACTTCCTAATATTTGTTCCAGGACCCCTTCATACAAAGCAAACCAGCTGGCAGGCCAACAAATTTAATTTCAAAGCGGCCTGATTCTAAAGACATTTCTTCCCGCTACCCAACACTGCCTCCAATTGAAGAAAACCGCCTGCGCAATATGCAGATTTCCACCGTGTTTGAGCCTGAGGCATGGACAAAAGAATTTCATGAAAGCAACAAAGAAAATGATTTACCATGGAAACGGTACAGCCCTGCTGAGGAAATTCAGGGCAATGGTCTTGCAGGTGTAAAAGCTTTGTACAACCCTCGAGGGTCAGGAGCTTATGGGGGCAGGCAGCCAGACGCTGCTGGCAACTCACCACGGCGAAAATTTGACAAACAAAGGAAGGACCGTTTATCTAGAGAGGAATTCAAAGAGAAGCTGATCAACATGTTGCCAAAAAATGTTTTTCTTCCAGAGCAGCCTCTTGTGCTGACAAAAGAGGATGAGGTACAGTATATCTAAGGGCACAAAAGTGGCAGTGAATATCATCAAAGCAGCACCCTAAATAAAATGAGTAAAAAAAATATTTATAGAAACACACTTTTATTTGAAATGTACTAAAAAGGGTACAATATTTTTTTTCCTTAGGTCTTGTGAGTTTCTTTAATACATATAACTTAAAAAATAAAAGTGTGAGGGATACTCTTGGAGATATTTTATTAATATATAGTTTTTTTGTTTTGTTTTGTTTTGTTTTACTTTGTGCCTTTATTCCCTTCTTACAGGCCAAATTAGGAGAAATAGCTATATAGTCCTAGAACAGCAGTTACCTATCTCCCCTAATTCGGCCTAAAAGTTCTCATACAAAACTAAATTATTTTACTACTTGTGGACTGTTGGAAATGATTTAATATTGTACTGGCACCAGAAATAGGTAACTGGTTAAATTTCATACTTCTAGGACAATGGGAAGTTGGTGAAACATCGATTACAAAATTTCAACCAGACAGACAGACAGGGACTTAAATAAAAGTGTGTAACAGGCTTTAATCAATTCTCAGCTATTAATTCTAGTCCTGCATAATTATGCCAACTGATATTTTACATTAATGCAGTGTATGTGTTAACAGCAAAATGGCTTGATAAATGGAGTGGGGATTTTTTTTTGCAGGTACAGTTGCTAGAAGTCTTAGCCGAAGAGATGGCAGGTTACAGTCCCCTAAAACTAAGGGATATCTACCTTGATATTGCCAACACAGCTGACAAACAGCTCAGTGGTTACTGCCAATATCAGGATCTCTACTACTCCATGTCTCGGCAAATGGTACGTTATTTTGTTTCTGATTGCACATAATGTACTTATGGATGTAAGCTATACATCGATCATGAGCACATGACCACAAGAAAGCTGCAGATTCAAAATGAATAATATGCTACATTTTATTGTGTACTGAATTATTGTCCTACTTTGCCCTTTCTTTCTAAGGTTATTAGATTGCTGTTTTAAAGCAGAACCCTTGAAGTTTGTTCTCTCTTTCTGAATTCAGTTCAACATGCCAGCAGACCTTCTTCAAGTTACAGCTGCCATGTTTGTGTCATCAGACAGACCCACTAGAGATGTGGACTATGAGAGGTTCCTCTCCTTCCTTGGCCTTGCTCTAAAGCATGCAGAGCAGTAAGTATTTAACCATCTGTTCTTGATCACAGCTGATGACAAGTTTCCCTTCCCCACAAAAAAAAAATAAAAAATTCACTTAAGAAAAGAAGGAATAGGCATGTATGAGATTAAAAAAAAAAGAGCCTACATCATGTGCAAGAATGTTACATGAGATATACCTTTCAGAGTAGAGGTTTTTTGTCATATCTTACAGAAAATGACCATTTGTTAATCAGCCTTACAGCTTTCTATTACCGACTGCCTTGGTGAGTATAATGAGCCGTGGATTTATGGTTAAGATCAGATATGGAGCCATAGCTAAATAGCTTTCCTTTGCATGTGGGTTGAGAGCTCATATGAATATGTTCTTTCAGTGTGTCACAAAACAGTAACAGTTTAAAAAGTTTCGTTTTTCAGGAATATTATATCTGTTAATTTCTATAATGGTCCTTTAATCTTTGGGCAGGTACTTGTGTACGAGGAAATTGTAATAATTGCAATAGTAACTGTTGTAGCTGTCATGTAATTGTTCTTCTATCATACTGCAGAGCTCTTCTTTGTTTACAGGAAAAATGGCTTTCACACTAGCAGGTTAAAAACACCGTAAGTGCAGGTTACCATTTAAGGAGCATCAAAGTGCTGTTACAATGTGAACATATTTTAAGAAATCAATACAGTACCATGATTCTTTGAAGAAAATTAAAAGACAACTGAATGATTACAAGATTTTACCAAATTAGCAAGATTAGAGAAAAAAATCTATCTTGTGAGATGGAGTAACACTTGTCTTCCACATTTAGTACATTACTTAGACTAATGCATGACCATTGAATTAAAAAAAATAAAAACACTTATTAGCCATGTTACATATTAGTAGACAATCCTACTTATTGCTGGTATTAAATGCTATTATTAATATATTTTACATTTTATCCTATGTGTACATTCTAATTAATTTTTTGGCTGAGGCTTTAAACTCTGATACCACTAAACAAGGCATTCACTGCAAATATCACTACCAATAACACTGAAGTATTTGTTTCTTATGCTGTGCTATACTGTTTCCTATGCTATGCTATCTCCTTACTAAAGTAAATTTTGACTGGTAAATGTTTTCCATTTTTATGGCACTTCTTATGTTAGATATGTTTCAAGTATGTCATCTTGATCACTGTGTGACTGTTCCTTGATATTTCATACTTCCATTGATAGTGTGGTGCAGCAAGTGGAGAACTATTTCTCTGACTCTGAGCAAGCCAAGCTTGTTAGCACTGTGGAACAGCAGCTTCGTGAGAATGACTACATTATCAACTTTGGCAGACTTGAACATGAGCTCTCTATGGCTGATAATGTGGGTCGGGGTACACTTGACCTTCGTACAGTAAGTATACTTGTTTTTATAAAAAACATACTTGTGCTATTAATTCTCTCTCATTAAAATAAATACTCAACTGCAACATTTATTTTTAACTTTTAAAAATGTAGATCATGTTGTTGCACAGTCTTAGTTTCTGACAGTATACTTGACTCTTATTTGTATACATCATTTCAGATAATGGACGTCTGCTATCAGCTGAATATTCCTCTTCAGAGTTCAGTGTTAAATCGTATTCTATCAAGATGTCGACTCATTAGTTATGAGGATGCATACAAGTAAGACAAAACTATGCATATCTGTAAACAAGATCATTAAAATGTTTTTGACATAAAATTTTTTTTTGCATTTTTCCTTTATTTTGCATTGTCCCTGTTTCTTTCTCTACCTTACTCCTATATCTGCATTCCTTTATGTTCCTGGCAATGTTCAATATCCATGTGTATGTATGTTTGCCTCATTATGATCCCCATCTCTGCCATACGGCATTATTACCTACTGCTTCTTGTTTCTTGTACAGCGCTTTGAGCTTGCCTCCATATGTGGAAATGCAGTGAACAAATCCTATTATTATTATAATGCTGTTGAAGTTTAGCTTCATTTTCTTTTTTCTGAAAAGTCATTTTTTAGCATCTGTTCACTGTTGGTTCAACAGGGTGTCTTGCAAATTCAGTGGAAAAACTCCTTGCAGCCAACAGCATTGTCAGTAATGTTACATGTACACAGATTTCTATATTATTGCAGTGCCTTTCTGTAATAAGAAACTTTCACAGTTTAAAAGGCTTGCAATAAATTTCTTGATGAGAGATTATGAAAGATGCTTCTCTGTTGTTAGTCTATCAACCAAACTTTATTAAGAACTTCGACTGTTCATTTACATTATTTATGTAGGCAATACATGAAACATTCAGCATGAAGCTATTGCTGGAGAAAATATCACATGAGTAACGTTGAAATTCTGTTTGGTTTCTTTTCTGTCTAGCTGGAAGGCATTCGTAGAGTTTCTGCAAAAAGCTCAGCCAGGCAGAAAAGCAGAACCAGTACATCTGCTCCCAAGTCCACCTGTGCACCAGCCAATACAACAGCACCAACACCATTCACCTCCCAATTCCAGGCCGGTTACACCACTGTGGAGACGAGATGGTGTAGGTTTGCTGTAGAGAATGTTGGAGCATACAGATCCAAAATATAGCATGTTTCTTCACTCTGATCGTATACACTTTTCGAGGAGTTTGTAACAAAATCTATTGACTCTCCTTCATCATGTAAGACCATTTCAGGAACCATAGCTGTGGGCATCATGACACCAAAAGCACTTACCATTCTTATATTTCTTGACAATATTTGCATTCTCAACATGGGGAAGTAGTTTTTGCATCCTTCAATGGCTCAGAAAAGCTGGTCCCCCTTGCTTGTCTCATCTGTTTTGGCTGTGGCACGATTTTCTTGCAGACAGACTTTATTTATATTCTTCTGTGGTGTTCAAATATAGTCATACTAAGATATCAGTATTCCTGATGAATAACTTCTTAAGTCAATGATGGTAATGCTGCTCATTAGATGACGTTTTTTGTGAGACTGATGCAAAATGATTGATTTCATAAAAATTTTAGTACTTCAAAAGCGCTACATATTTTTATCCATTTTTTAAAATCCCATGCAACATTGTACCATTCCATGATGAAGATTTAAGCAATAAAAAAATATGTTCACACAAATATTTCACTTTCTTTGCACTTCTAAGCTTCAGCACAGAAAATAAATAAATTCTGTTGAAAATATCCCACTTCAGTAGACTTTTATTCTGTTTGTGATTCTTTACCTCATTTTTCACCAAATGTTAGGCCCCACCTGATCCCCGAAGACCTCTGAACAGCGATCATGGAGATGAGAGGGATGGAGTTATTTCTCGTATGGATCAGGACATTAGGCAGCTGGAACGCAACTATGAGGTGATATTGAGATGATGTTGTCTCTTTTCATAATAAATCTCCAAGAACAAAAGGATGTTATTTTTATTTATGCTATTTGATGGCATGTAAGACCTAAGCGAATAATTCATTTATGTGGAAGAACAATAGAATATCAAAATATTCTGCTTTTCTTGATTGAATTTGACATTCTGTTGCAGGAAATGAGAGAAAGATTGCGACCTAAAAATGATACACCTTGGTTCAAGAACTTCATGGAATTTGCAAATGCTTTATATAAATTAACTAAAGAGCAGAGATGGGATGGTAAGTTTTTTTAAAGTTTTTGTTAGCAATAACTCATATTTTGCCAGTATAACTAGTAGCTACTCCCCACACACGATAACACACACACACACACACATTCAAATACTTTGAACTGCATATTTTTCTGCAGGTGTAAAAAGTCTAGAATGTGCTTCAGCATCACAAGTTGATGTGTGCACATTATGTAAATGAGCGCAGGCAGAAATGGCATATTTAATGCCTACTAACCTTATCAAAAAAGATGCCAGTTAATGAAAAGACCATTGTCTCACTGCATGGTTTAACTAATTGTTGGCTAATATTCACCAGCAAAAGTCTGACAATTCCTTTTAAGGCCAGCCATATAATAAAGCTACTGCTTCATAAGAAAGAAAGTATTCCTAAATAAACTCTTATTCAATAGCATGATTTAATTTCAAATGAATATTTGTTTTCAGGAGATTTGCCTGCAGATGAAGTGTATAAATGGACAAAAATGTACAATGAAACCTGCAATCTTGGCTTCCCTGAATACACTATCTCTAAAGCACTCAGTGATTCAAGCAAGGGTGGGAAGGTCAACATACATTCATACCTTACAAAACTGGGCAACGTGCACACCAGTGATAAGATTTAGAAGATGCAGGAATGGGCATACCTTTATCAACTGCTAGAGCTGCTCTTCTGTGTTTCTACATCTTTAAGTCAAAGCCAACATAATGACTGCCTGTCATAAATTTACGCCACTGGAGAAATATATTGAAGTATAGTCATGTCCATAAATTGTGTGACTTTTTGAAAAAATGTTCTTTTTCTTAACAAGAGAAAATAATTTTTGTTTAAAAGGTAGTAAATGCTATCTTTTGTCAAATTATATACCGGCACAAGATCTCACAATTTTAAAAAAATGCCAGCTAATTTTCTGAAGAGCAAAAGTCAATAACAAAAATATACAAATAAATAAATTGTGTCAAGTAAATTGTACTAATGTTGAAGTTTGTGTAAAATGAAGAGTTTCGTAAAATACATTTCTCAGATTATGAAACTCCTATCTTTTCATTTTGATGCAGTTTTGTGTGAGCAACACTTTTATCACTTATCAAATATTTCAAACACTTATCAAATATTTAAAGTTTATTTATAGAAATTCTGCAACAGTTGATTTACAGACTAATACTAGTGTTCAATCACAAAAATTGAATCATTTATTTCCAGTTTCAGTTAAATATTTGCATGAACATGCATGAGTTTGTGTGTGCACATATGATCTTAAGAATGTGTATGTAATATGTGCGTATGTCTGTATCACTTGGGAGGCATGCATGCTTGAGAGGTTTAAGCTTTTGTCACTGATTGCAAATATTTAAAGTCTCACAGAAACTCAGGAAATAGTGGCAGAAAAGAAAAAAAAGAAAGCATTGAGAATGTTGAAGTATTGATGTTTTATAACTCTTGCGTTATGGACAAATTTGTGTTTATTTTACTATCGTTGTACACACATTTTTACAGAAAAGAGTTACTTATTTTTTCTATGTGATAGCCATGCTTTATGGCATTGGATTTAGAAAAATGGCACGGCAAAATGAGACATGCTATACATGTATCTAACTTATTTGTTATTTGATTTGTGAACGCCTTGTCAAAAGCATTTTAGAATCACATTTTCTACATTCTCAAAAAAAAAAAGAAGATATTTTTGAATGTGATCATATTGTCATCTGTATGAGCTGCCTCAATTATTATAACAATCACTATGAGAATACAGGAATATGCATTTAAAATGCATTCATCCTTTTACAAAATAATTTAATCCATCAGTAATCTAATACATTCCTATTCTTTATACATCAGTTTCACGTACAAGTCAGATGTTAAGGTAAAGTAGCTTATTTTTAGTCAGTGCTACAATCCTAAACTCAGGAAACTGTACTATGTCTCTTGCTATAATTGATAAGTTTTTAGATGACTTTGTTTTCTTGTATCACAGATACGGCTTCTCAAAACAATCTGCTGCTCTCATTCACAGCTGTGATTTGGTCATCACTCCCTCTCTTATTATTAGCTCATTGAGTAAAAGCTGTATATAACCAAATCAAAAACTCTTCTCTGTTCCCACCACCCTCCAACAAAAAAGAAAATAAAAACAGCACTTAATATATATAAAAATGTCACCTAGTCGGATTTTGATACAAAGCATCCACAATTTCACAGTCTGACATTACAAACATGTCCATGTACACTTTTTCCTTAGGAAAAGAAAAACATTTTATCAAGATAATGATATCCTGTGTAGAACATTGATTGTATTTTGTCAAATATATGTGCTATGTCTCTTTACCATTAGAAATGTTTTACTTCATGAAAAGTCGATGTACATTCCACTAATTTTTTTTGTACTTTTGACAGGACATTTTGACATTGAACATAATATCCAGGCTGATTTAAGGTGATAAAACAGCTATGGGTCAGGTGGTTTTTACAATAGCAAGCCAAAAAGATAAAATATACATTTCTGCTGGCAGTTCTCTACATCACATTAGACACAGATGTTAACTGAATTTATTAAAAAGTACTTTATCTTTTCCACTCTCTTCTACATCAATTAGAATAGTTTAATTATTTCTTGCATTAAAGAAAATATAAATATCTTTTTTCTACTAAGTGGTGTTTGTAAATCTTACAGATTTAATGCCACCATCAAAACTCTTTCAATAATGTCGATGTTTTGTGGTTTTACTCATAGCCATAGTCAGGGAGGAATTTGTCTCATGCTATAACAAGGAATTTATAAATATGAATTTTTGTTATTATTACCATGTACTTTTTTAATGATGGCTTATTTATTTTGGATCAGATGTGTTTGTATGATGCTTAGATATATTTTCATTCAATCTCAAATGTTTAAAGGTCTGACATGCTGCCAGATGTAAATATTGCCATTGTTCGATTCGCTGGATAACATTATGACAATAAATCATACTGATAATAGTCAATGTTGTTGTATCAAAAGTCACGATAAAACTTTTTTTTAACAAATATCTGGCAGATTTTGGATGGCTATTTGGGCAGAAGTACAAACCGTTATTTTCAAAACATACTGTGCTATGAACACAAATCTTTTACTTCCTATTCTTCTCAGTCGGTCGCCACTGCAATAGCATAGTCTTTGGTTTGATTGAATAGCAAAGAAAATTAAGGTAAATTTTAATTTTATACGGTCATAATGCAAAACATTCTATGACGTTGTAAAGAACTAAAAATGTAAAATATGTTGCAAGCGCATAGATCAGATAAAATGTCATAGTCTGAGCACGAACTTGTATTACACGTCCGTGGTCTGAGACCATGAGGTCTTCTATTCTGAAGGAGATAATCCGCTCTTCAACTTCTAAAATACAAAAAGACGTTACGAAGCAGACGACACCGAAGTCGGCAGCCGCTAAAAGTTTGAACACGTCCGTTGTTTGAATAAAGGTAAACACTGATCTTGCTATAATGTTTGTAGGAGAAACCCTTTGATCCTGACGTTATCAGGAAATGTCTTTATGAAATATCTTCAATTAGTAGTTTTATTTGATCTTTAATGTAACTGACCTTTGCGAAGAGAAGGAATAGGCCCTAACAATTATCGACCCAGATCGATGGTGACACTGAATGGATAAACGAACCAGTGAGCTTTTATATATCTTGCCCAGGCTCAAAAGAGCGAAAAGTATGTTAAGCTGTGAGACAGTTACGATAACACTAAGAGAAAAAAAGAGAACACACATTGACAAATAACACCAGACAATCATTTATCGCCGTTTGCATTGCATAATATGTCATGGTCCATTATATATGTCATTCTGATGACGACGAAGCATAGTACATGTAATATGCTGAGCAGACATTTTTAGTCGTTTATATAAGTGAGACTAAATAATTACTTAATGGAGATGTATGTGTAACACGTATACACACACACACACACAGACAGACCCAGATCGAGAGACCCGAGCGCAAAACCCCACGCCTGTTCCGTTGAAAAGGAAAATTGACTTAAGACAATGATATATAGTTTAGTCTATGCTACATTCAAGTGCATTCACATATATGATATTGATCAATAAGTCTTTTACAGTATAGTTAGTCTTAATCATTGAAAGATTAGGTACATTTGATATATATAACACATTTGCTGGGATAACGGTGTCACCTGGATATAATTCATCCCACTTACACTCTTCCTGGTATTTTATTGTCAAACTTATTTTAGTCAAGTTTCATAGTCGTTAATTTATGCATGGCCTCAGTGAGGAAAGCAGTGAAACCCTTGCACTTGCTGTACACTTGATATCATTTTCTATCTTGTCGAGGTTAACAGCTCATTTTGGGCAATGAATTTATTTAGAAGATGGGCATGGGCATGATTTTTTTTTTTTAGTTTAGGGGAAACAATGCGCTAATGGCCCTGGCCCCCATTCTGTCTCATCACTGATGAACAAATCAAACAGCTTGGGTGAGTTGGGAGGGGAAGGCAGATTTTTCTTCCTTTCATTTAAAGCCACCAGTAACATCTATTCTTAGAATGGAGAAAATGAATATTCACCAGAGCAATGTGCACCAAACATAGACCATAAAATAATACTAACGAGGATTTGTATAGTGCCTTTCCAAAAAATTTGCTGAGCGCTTTACATAAATCATACATAGACTAAATTGTCAACAACCATGTACCAATTCGCATATAACAGACTTGCGCACTTCTACAACATACACTCATACACAAAGTAAATTACAGACACAAGTTATGCATGCTCATGTCAGGACAGGATCACAGTGAAGTCATCATTCTGAAAAGATGCGTCAAGTTTGGACTTAAAAGTGGTTAAAGAATCAGAGTGTCGAAGGCTGATGGGTAATCAGTTCCAAGTTGATGAGGCTTGGTATGAGAAAGACTTTTGTCCATACGTCTTTGTCTTAGTTAGTGGGATTCGCAGAAGCTTGGTGTCAGAAGATCGACCAAATAAGTCATGCAGGCGTATAGATGGGAGTGAGTTTGAAGAGGTACCGAGGACCGGTGCCACAAACGGCAGAGTAAGTCAGAGTAGAAAGTTTGTAGGTTATACAGTTCACAACTTGCAGCCAGTGAAGAGAGCAAATGATAGGTGAAATATGTTCATATCTAGATGGTCTGCCGATGAGCCGAACAGCGTTATTCTGGATCCTTGAAGTCTGTCAATCATCATAACCATCATACACCAAACATAGACTATAACATAACCATAGACGACAGAAAAAATTGGTGAGGAGTGGGCAAATAGTATGGATTGGCATAGGTTTTAGCCAACATGAGAAAATGTTGCCACATACTGCTTTATTTAAACTAATACATATAGCTTCTGCAGGTAATGTACGTGTCATTTGAACTTGGTATCAAGACCATTATGATTATGACCATTATTTTCACAGATGTTTATTAACATAAATGGGCAATACCAACTAGAGTGTAAAAACTTAAGCACAGCACAACACAGATTTCCACATGTACAGCTCTTTTAATGGTGTCTTAATTGTCTTTTAGGTGCAGCAGATTATCAAAGAGAGTGAATAAGGCTACACACAATGCAACTGAAATGCTTCGTTTTCTTGGAAAAGATTTTTATGAAGTGGTATGTCTAGTGTCAGCAGTGATCCTGCAAGTGGTAGGAGTATTGCTGTTTTTTTACAAATTCATTTCTATTTTCATTTTCAATTTTTTTTCATCATAAAAATATGCTTTGTTTATATGCATGAATGTTAATACTCTGTTAATTTTAGAATGAAACTGAAAAGGAAAATAATTATATTTAATATGAAATACTTATTTTACATTCATAGATATTTGAAAAACAAAAGAAACGCAGAGAGCGAGCTTCATTGACTGTGCTAGACCATCCTTGCTGTCCTGTCTACAGCAGCACTGATTCAGTGAAGCAAAGTCATCACAAGACAAACGTGCAAAAGCTCCTGAGTAAGTCTGTTAATAAACTAGTTTATTATTTCATCCCATCTTGATTTTGGCTAATCTCCAAAACATCTTTACAAAATTTAAAACCCAGATTTTGTTAATAGAAGTGCAGCAGTAAGTAATGAAAAACAGTTGATTAAGAATCAGCTAAGATCTACAGGGCTTTAATGTTATTAAATAAAAATAGGGTTGGAATTTTGCTTTAAATTTTGTAGCACATCAACCATATTAAGTCCCACTCATCCACCTAAAATCTGTTTCAGTTCTTCAAGAATATATATTTACAAAATTTTCAAAATAATCTAAAAACAACTAAATAATATGGTTTAGAGTTAAAATTTCATATTGCACTATGGGTGAATGCAGCATAGCTCAAAGTATGCTACACATAAGGTGTTTTCTTTTCCATGGGTAAATGGATTTTTCTTTTTGAGTAGGTGAACTGACAGAAAAGAATGTGCTGGAAGAAGAAGAAAACATGAAGTTTGACTGCAGTGATAATACTAGTAGATCTGCAATATTCCCAGAGAAAATGGAATGGTAAACTAACATCAAATTTTTTACAATAATCTCTAAAAATGAATTTGAATATCTCACATTTTTTCCAGAGGATTCCTGATGCATTTGTTTTATACTAAAGCAAATAATTGATTAAAGTTTAATTTTTAACAAAATATAACAGCTTTTGATAAAGTAGGGGGTTGTGCATGTGTTTTTGAGAGAGAGAGAGAAGAGTGTGTGCATACAAGTGTGTATAAACATCCAGGCATGTATTTGTGTTCTATGTTGTGCAGGGGAACGGTGTGGAAAATTATAAATGGTGAATTGATGGAAGTAGTGCCAAGTTCAAATCCAGACTCTTTTTGCAGCTCTTGCAGTGATGAGATTCAAACACCAGTTGACCTGGCACCGAATATTTTCATTAAAGAACCTTTGATCCATGAAGAATTAATGTCTTCTTATGAGGGTATACATAAAACTTATACAGAAAAAAAGGCTTCTGTTGATGGTAGCATTTTTTACCAGAAAATATATCAGAAACATTGATTTTTTTAAGTTGTTTCCTTCAAATTTGCTGTTCTTACATGTCAGTCTTTTGCAACAGACTTCAGTAATATATTTTTTTCTGAGAAAACTGATGATATTTAAGAAAGGAACAATATATAAGACACTAGCTTAACTTACAGTCTCAACAAAAAGCATGTTCACCAAAGCTTTAATGTTTCTAAATCTAGCACTTAATCATTTGTTTATATAGCCGCTGCAGGACAATTAGAGGAACCTATTCTTCAAGATATGCCTAAGCATTCATCAACCCTTTCAGAAGCAATGCAGCATGTTTTACAGTTTGCCTCATTTGAAAATCCATTACTTGTCTCTTCTAAAGTTTCAGAAAGGGATGTTTTTGGGTGAGGCTCGAGACAACTTTTGTTCAAACTTATAATGCAGTTTAAATTTAAAACAGACAGCAGATTTGAATTGCATAAACAGATCAGTATTGCTTTGTAAATCTGGACTGTGCTAAATTCTATGCTAGACATTTGTATGGTCATAAAACTGGAAAGGATAAAAGATAAATAAATAAAAAAAATTATTCTATTTGTTGTTCATTGTAAAATTATATCTGTGGGAGAAAAACCATACGGAAAAAAGATGTAAAAAATACCTTTGTTTGCAGAAGAGAAGATCAACAATTTGAAGATGAGGCAAATGTAGAATACAAAAGAAATTTTGCACATCTGGACAACAAATTTAAAATTATCCCTGACAAAAGATTCATTATGCTACAAAAGGTATCGTGTTACAGCAGGAAAAAATTGGAAAAATAAACTTTTATGTAGGAAGATACATATTATTCTGTAAGTTACAATGTGTAAGTCTGTTTACCCGTTTGTGAATCTTTACCTGTTAAGGAAATGGAAATTATCTCTGTGCAAACAGAATTTAAGGCAGCTATCTGGAGATCATGATCATTAGCTTTTATTTTAGATTTTACAAATTTACAGAATTTTAAATGCATGATATTAAGATATAATTTGAAAAGCTAGATGTCTTCAACGGTGAATTTTCCCACTTCATCTACTGATGCTAACATTAAATGGGGAAATGATTAAGGTTAGTGTTACCAGACTTTAAGTGGTCTGATTTTTTAACAGTTTTGCAACAGAGCTGCACTTATAATGTCTAAAATGTTCTGAGGAATCAGATAAAAATTATGTTGTAAGCTTACATACTAAAGGTGGTAGCATTGTTTGAAAGCTCTTCTCTCGATGTCTGTGAATATAGCTAGTTTATTTCAAATAAATGATATACTTCAGCATGTCTGTAATCAATTCTGTTTATGTTAGGTTAAAGCGGAGGAACTGATGTCACCCATATGTGCCCATCCTTCCCCAGTACCTTCATCATCACAAAACTTTCATGTGCCCATTACACTGAATCAGGCTCATGCTGCTTGCAGAGCCTTAATATCTTCTTACCAACACCTGCAGATTGATGAAAATGAAGATTATAAAGGTATTTTAATGAGTACTGACAAATTATTCACCTGCACAGTTATGTGGTCTGTCATTCATTATTAAGAATCAGCAGTTATATGTCAGTTTAGAACATGAAGCACCAATTTATATAGTCTTTGTAGTTTGTACAATAAACTGACCGAAAAGCTGATTTTTTTCAGACTGCGACAGGAGCAATGATATATACCAAACGAACAATCTTGAGAAAACTATAAGATATATAATGTATATAACTCCTGAAACATTTGTTTCCTTTACAGACAAAAGCGAACCTGATGTCTGCAGTATGATAAAGACTCAAGCAAAGTCAGATTTGTTAGAACATTTGTTAATGTCACCTGTCAAAATGGATGATATCAAAACCTTTGTTGATGTTAATGGATCACCTGAAAACAGTTAAGTCTTCTATTTACTTCCTCTTCTCATTATGTACTAGTTGTTGGTCAGAACAAACCCTTTGAGAAAATCTAAGCTAGTTCTCTTTTTTAACATGTTTGGCAACTATCATTTATGTAAAACCTGTGATATCTTTGTCCCCTAATCACCATTTTTAATATTAGAGAAAGACTGAATGTGTGAAAACATTTCTTTTCTCAAGTCATTTACATTTGATTTTTTTCCTTGGTATATATGATTAGTACCAACACGAAAAGCATCAGAGCTTGAATCTCCTATGGAGCTTCCTGTTTCCCATTCATCACACCAATTGACAGACAAATATTGCAAAGCCACAGCATCCTGTCTAACAGAGTGGTCACCAGATCTGTTATGCTCAAAAAGGTCATTTTAAAATAATTGAAAAGAGTGTGATAACCTTTTCTCTTTCCCTGTACCTGTGTTGTACCTCTCAAGAGAGGTGCATGGGCACACCACCAAAAATATATTTTTTTAAAGATAACTATACCTAATAGTATTTTTCAAATCTGGTTATCTGAGAGAACCTGAAAACATACACTAGATACAAGGGTGAAATATTGTAGTATCGAGATATTCTGACATTAAAAATTGTTATGATTTGTCTCAACTGGGAGCATTGAGGGTTTCTTTTAAAGTTGTTGCTAAATAGTATATTTGCTAAAATAGAACCCTAAAGAATTTTGTGCTAAAAATCTTGCATTTTCAGCCCATTTCTTAGCATAGAGGAAAAGGTGAAGTTGGAGAAGCTGATAAGGCATGATGAAGAGTGTGTCAGAGATATACTGCTTATGAAATTAAAAGGTGAGTTTCAATTGTATAATATTATGTATCTCCTATTTTGTAAGAAAGTCCTGATTAAACAGACATAATGTTTCAGTCTTTTATGAAACTTGCTTCTTTTTTTTTTACAGAACCACATACTTCAGAGCACCTTGAAAATAGAGACAGACAGAATATCGTTGGCAATGCATTACTTGTCGCATGTCAGCAGGATGTTGCCAGTGGATTGGGGAAGTTGGAACTGAATCTGTCATGGGATATCCTTCCAAAAAAGAGGCTACTAACTCACCAAACTCACGAGAAGATGATCATCCTAGAAAATATAGTACAGGAGGAGAAATGGAAAAACCCTGAGACTCCTCTCAGAATGGAAAACTTAGAAACTCAAGATGATTACTTGGAAATGCATCTAAGGAATGATTTCTTAAACAGTAAAATTCAACCCAGTTTTATGTCACAAATATTGCCTTCTTATAAGAATGCCGGAAATAAATCTGATGGAGGTAACTCTTCAGAGGAGATATCAAAAGAACAACTCACTTCTGAGCCAAAATTCATGCCATATTCAAGACAAAGTACTTTCACAAAAGAATTTAAATCCCATGAGTCCCCTCTTGACATATCTCTCAAGGTATGCAGTGTACATCATTCAGAATTGTCAGGAAATACTCTTGTCTCATCATTCAAAGTAACCCTTCCATCATGTTCTAACAGTGTGGAAAAAACACTTTCTTCTGAATCAGAATCTTCATGTCATACTTCAAAGGAAAGCACCACATCAGATGATACAGATGCACCAAACAGAGATCAGTTTTCAATTGAAGATTTTGACTTGCAATACGATGAACAAGAGTGTTGTATGGACTCAGATTCTTCTGAAGATGCTCCAAAAACGTCAAATGAAATGCAAACATATTGTGATAATGACAGATGCTCCAGCAAATCACTTTCACCATGTTCCAAAAAACTAGGTGAGACAATTTCTCTCATTATAAAAATTATTAGAAGCTGAAATATTTTGACATGTACATGGACTTTTCTGAATTTTTTTTCCAGACATGAATTTTATTCATTTGGTGCAAGTACCAGCTTTGCCTTTTGACTCAGTTGACAGTTTTGTTATGATGCGTGAGACAAAAGTTTCCCTGAAACCTGAGAAAGGTAAACACCAAAAACACTAGCAAATTCTGCTACTACATGTATTTCTATTACTTTGATTGCACACTTGAAGTCCATCTGATCTGAGTTGTTGCATTTATTTATAAACCATGTTATCATGTTTCCATGTTAAATTATGGGTGTGTTCGCATATTTATAAATGCACATAAAACTTAAAACTGTCAGCTAGTAAATAGTGTACTGTTACTCTTTTGGAATGCTAGATGTCCAGATCATTAACTAATGTTTTTCAGCACATTCACTTGCAGAGCATAGACCATCAGTACATTGTGGCAGCAGCCAATTTCAACGTCAAAGTGTTCTTACACCAATGTCAGCAGTACCCAAGTGTCTTATGAACAGTGAGGCAAAAGCAAACTCACAAAAGTTTATATCTTTAACACTTTCTGGTAGGTAACCTGGTACTTTCTTGCATTTAGATAAGATGAAATTTAAGGGAAAAAAGCTACTTCAACATTAGAAAATAAAATTATCCTGTTGTTAACTTAAGTTTTACACTTTTAAATCAACACCAATTTGCTACAGGTATGTTTGCCAAAGTGCATCAGCTCCTTGTGACAGAAGCTGAGCCACATGTCCTAAATTTAATACATAAAGGGATTCTACAGTCTGATGCTAATTTCTCTGCAATGAGATCAGACTACACAAGGTTCCTATTGAAAGAAATCACCGCAAGACTGAATACAGTTGATGGTATGAACTATGTAGATTAATAAATTAGGTGATTATTTTTCCTCGTTATCGTGACTATTATTGCCAATTTCCTTCTATAGTAATTTGTAGATTAATAAATAATGTAAAAATTTTCCTCTTGCACTACTCCACCTTCATTTAGTGCCATCCACTAGTTTTCATGTAAAGCCAAAGGAGGGGCACAAAACATGGACCATTGTATATTTGGGCAAATCTTTCTAATCAAATCTGCTGACTTATTTTGTGTACAATTTCTTGACCAGACAATTTGGAAGATGAACTTTTCAGAAACATTTTAACAGTTCATATTTTGAGAGTTGCTACAGATCTACTTATAAATTGCTGCTTTGAGTCTACCATTGTCTACATTGGAAACATGCAGGAGAAGTACCCCTGGCTTTCAGGTAAAACAAGTGAAAAAATTAGGGATTTCAGTTATACCTCCTTTTAAGACATCATCTCAAATAAATGGTAGTAAAAGAAATAGATTCTCAGAAGAGTCTTTAATGTAAAATTTCATTTGCATATTTTACACATTTTTTAAATTTCTGATTGAAGCTTCTGTTAAACATGAAATAATTGAAAAGAGTAAACAAATACTGCAACTGATAGTTTAATAAAACATATCTATTTGTTCATGCAGGGAGACTGGATGGGCTACGCAAAGAGATGTTTAAAGAGCAGTTTATGATGCAGCAGATTGGTGTTTTTCATCCAAAGATTGCAGCAGTTTGTCGTGAGATCCAACAACATTCAGACATTAAACATGTAAACATGGTTTTTTAATAAAAATTATTTGAGCCTTTAATTTTTTTTAATTTTGTAGTTTTTAAGTGTAAACATTAAGAAATATGTTTGAACTATAATTTTACAAATATCTACATTTGATTTGCTCTTTGGGCAACGTTTTGTGTGCAGTGTTTAGTAATTGTAAGAAATTACCAACCTTTGCTGTTGAAAACATTGCAAGCTGCTGTCACCACCAATGGAAACAATGCCTTTATAATGGAGCATGAGACAACTTATAGCACATGGTGAGAAAGAAGAAATTCAGATTGAAAAAAGGATGATACTTTTAACCTGTAGCATGATGACAAATAGGAAATTGTACTTGAAGATATTTTCTTTTTCAATAATAAAACGTTTTTATCCCAGTGAAATACAGCTCAACAGCCCAAACAAAATGATTGTGTGGGTGTTCTAGCACTTTCTCGAACAAACATAAACAACAGTTGAATAATTCATTAACTGAGCAGTGAAAACTTTTCAAGTTCATGGTTACTGAGCATTGATGTAGACATTACATACATGGGAAAAAATGTTTGAAAATGACAAAAAGATGATTGTTTCTATATATGTTACTGTGACAGGCCATCGGGCTTCAGGTGCCTCATCACATGGAAGATAACAGCAGAAAATGAACTGCTCAGCAGTGCAGACCTTGTTATTGAGTATGAGGCCAGCAAAGATTCTGATCTGTACAAGAAGTGTCTTAAAGCCAATATGCCTTATGTAGGACTTTGCATGGATCCAGTAACTACACAGTGTGGTCAGTGCTTTTGTACTATAATAATAATAATGGGGAAGCAGATAGCAAAGAGCTTAGAGGCCCAGCATTAGAACCAGAGGCACATGATAGGATACCCATATGGTGCAACAAACTTTTTCCAGTCTACCCAGCTGTTGGGACTGGGTACCTGAACCCATAGATGGTTTGAGAAAGATAAAGTAGAAAGAGGGACGAGATGGGCACTGCCCTCACACACACATACAATGCTGAGTCTGAGAAGTGTGGTCTCTAACACCTCCCCCTCCAAGATGATCTAAAAAATGTTACGGGACAACCTTTACCTTACAATAGTAATTATTATCATTATTTATGATATGCATACTTTCCAATGAGGGGACTTGCAATCTAAAAAGGAAGAAAACAATATGCTTCATGTTGTGATTAAGAATTTGCAATTTAATCTTACAGAGGGAGAGCAAACATGTTTGTCATCTGATACTTTTACTGTGATTGGTTCACAGACTATAACTGCCTTTCAAGATCTCTTGCATTTGCTGGAGACAAGGTAACACTACCAGCACACAATTAACTTCCAGTTACACATTTAATCATGCTTTTAAAATAATAATGCATGTTAGGTTGGTTTCTTTTAGTTTCAATAAAACTTATTTTTAATTATAAAGGTGTATGAAGGTGCAAAAACTTCTGGAGCTTATATATGCACATGAATATCATTGTGTCCATGTGGTGCACAAGTGCATGGGTATCCATATATCATCATAAACTTGTTCATCATCAGCTTCATGCAATATTTATGTCAATATTATGTTTTGAGATACATATGTATATGTGTAGGTCTGCCCTAAACTTTTTTCAGACACAACATACTGGTATTAGCTAGGGACTACCAGACACTGAAAGGGATCCATTTTGCTGACATTTTACTAGACTTTATTAAAGGTATCGTTCTACTGGATGTCAATCAACTTACCAACGATGGTGCATTTGAAAATCTGATAGTGAGAATGGCAGGAATTGGTCTTCATCTTTCTCATGTGTGGATTCTTCTCTACAATATAAGCAAAAATACTTTCCAAACATGGTAAGATTTGTTGATGCAGTGGGTTAACAAAGCAGATGTAAAGAAAAAAAAGTTTCCAGTAGAATTCTGAAATTAAGTACAAATTCGTAACTTTGAAATAATATTGACAAATCATTATCACTTGCCTGCATTGTCATTTATTTGTATTTTAGCCAGATGTTTGAAGGAGGTGCTTTTAAGCAGGTTGCCCAGCTACAGGGACTACTGGCAAATTTATCAAAAGCTGCTGCAGATTTTCATACTGTATATAAGGTAAAAAGCTGAATGCATCTGTTGTATGTGTATATATTAGTCTTGCCAAGTTGAAGCTCTGGAGAATGCACAGATATACAGTATGCTACCTAATACTTGACTGCATAGCATTACTGGCCCTCTTCAAATGTCTACTTGACCTATTTAAATGCCAACAGTTATTAATTAATATCATTAATGTCATAACTGCATTTTAACTTGAAGAGTTTGGCTACTAAGATATCTGCTAATCAATTGCTATATGCTGAAGAGAGTTGTCTAGTGGTAAGAGCCAGGAAGTGAAAAATGTTTTTCAGACAAATTCGTTAAGATACTACTTCCCCAAATCTGAGCAAATAAACCTCTTTTATTTGCAATACACAATCCTTCCAATATTGACATGTACATAAATAGGTCAAATCAGTGAGGTCATGTTGAGGCCTGTTACCAGCAGAAGAAAAAATACCTGTCTAGCCAGCAATAAAAATGATATGGAAAGAAATACAAAAGGACTAGGAAATAAGCAGATGACCAGCCTGGTGATAGCTTTGCTAGACAGGCAGACAGGTGGAATGTCAGCCATTGTGTGCATCTCTTAAACAGAAGGGGGCTATTTGCATCATCGTAAGCTAAATAACATCATTTAACTCACTGAAATCCAGTTATTTACTGCATAATTCTGACCACTTTTGCATTAACAAAAGGTCAAATGATGATCCACAGTCACAATCCCAGCCCAGTGTGTTAGTACAGCATTACTGATGAGACATAATAGATTATTTATTGCTTTTTTATGTTGGTGTAGCACATTTTTTAAATGTTAGTTTTATGTGGCAACGATTTTAAGTCACAATTTCTTTGTATCTGTCTGCGCATGTACACAAATGCACCTTTCTGAAGTACCGACACCCGAGTACAAATAAGCATTTTGGCATGTCATCTTTAGAATGGCCTTCTTGGTCCAGGTGATCTTCTGCAGCGGTGTTAGTCAGCTGGCAAGAACAATTCACAAGCTGACAAAGCTTTCTAGAAATATGGATTGCGGTAATGATACCACAGGCAAACATCTTACCTCATTCTTGTCACATGAAATGAGCAGTGTGAGTATCCTTAAAATGAGTTATCTCAGAGCAATAGGCAACAAGGTTTAGGTTCAGAAACTAAATTCCAGGACAAGGGGGGAGGGGTAGACTAAAGTTTCATGCAGCTGTACTCCTTTTCTTATTCTGAAATTTGCTCATATTCGTAAAATCATTTGGTATGCACAACATTTTTACAGAGGGAATAAAATTGGTTTGGACTTTATTAATATTCTCCCCCTGTTGTCATTTTTGGGCCTATCCATTGTCAATTTTCAGAAATGTTCCTATTCAAAGGCTGCCAACTTTCATTTCAGGGTGAAAAATTTCTAATTGGAATTCCTTGTGTGAATTCATTCAGGTAAACATTTTTTATTAACAGAAATAAGCATATGGTCAAAATCATTTAATATTTGTTTTCAATGTGAATATGAAATGGAGCAGTGCTTACTGAATGAAGGGGAAATTTTTTTTCCCAAACAAATACATAAAAAATAAAGAGACAAAATGGTAAGACTCTCCAACAGTCCAACTTATTTGTGACACTTTTAACAGCATCCCAACATTTTGGTTAGTTTAAAACATTACTTTTTGGACTATCCTGTTACATTATGCTTATATACAAAGAACTATTGAATATATTTTGAAATTTACTGGCATATGACATGAAAATGTAGGAACCATATTAACACAAACTATCAATTTAAAAAATTTATTCAGTGCCCAGCTGCTGTTGTCACGAGCAACAGTAGGTCAGCTGATGACCAGATCACTTAATGAACTTGTGCTGCTGGCACCAGAGCTGCCCACAAACATAATCAAGGTGAAACTTAAGAAAAATTTGTAGTCATACTATTCTCAGTAGGGTGACCAACTATCAGAAAAGTCTAACTCTTTCTATACAGTTTGCACCCACAGACGCGAACGTCTTCATAGCTACAGCTCACTAGTGTTGATTTGTCCATAGTGGTTGAGTTAAATATTACCAAGTATAAGGGAATCTTCAGCTAATCTGATCCTTGTTTTTGTACGTTCTCAAACTCAAAAAGCCCTACTCTGCCCATGTGCTGTTCTTACAAATGTGTTTGTCATAGATGAATTAGTTTTATATACATGCATCATGAACACTATTCAACTCCAACGAGTTCGTAAGGTTGACAGTTTTGCCAAAACAGAACCATCACTGCCCAACATCTAAAAACAGACTTGAGAATGGCAACATGTCAATATGGCAGACAGCTTGCATTGCCTAGCAGAACTGCTGCCATCCATGTGCCATTGACACAGGCACTCCATCAGGCTTGTGTGCAGTGGTGCAAACATCATCCTTACCAGACAAGGCAGAAACAAGGAAAAATTCTCTTTAGTTTTGAGTCCAGGCTCAGTCTGGTTCGTGTGATGGCAGATGAGTGTCAGCACCCAGAAAGATTCATCAATGTCTGCATTAGGGAGCACAACTAGCATGCTGTCAGCTCTGTGATGGTCTGAGAAGGCATCCATCTTTATGGCAGAACCCCTCTTCATTTTGTTCATAGCACTCTGACTGGCATCTTGTACCAAAACAAAATTGTGCAGCCACTCATCATGCCAGCTTTACCAGCCATGGGTCTAGGTTCCGTGCTACAAGATGACAATGCCAATCCCCACTGTATTTGCTTGGTGACCACCTCTTTGCAGTGATAGCCAATTCAGTGTCTTGACTGCTCATCATACTCACCTGGCTTAACACCCACCAAGAATGTCTGAGACATCCTGGGATGTTGCATTCAATTTTTTCAACCACCCACAGGCAGGAAACATGGAATACATGTTGCACAGGAATGCCTGACCACTCTTCAAGCCACTCTAGTGACACTTGTTCAGTCTTCGCAATAAAGATTCATTGAATGTGTGGCAGCCACACACATTTTAGACTGTCAAATTTCACTGACAGATCCTTTAACTGCCAATATCTTGGATTGGAACTAGTTAAACTCTTTTCATTCTTTACTGTCAAATGATAAAACTTGAATACGTTACAGCATTAACAGTCACAGATGGTTTGGTGAGTTATTCTCTAGCTGACCCATAACTTTTTGTGAGCAGTATATCAGTTTTGAATTGCTGTTGCAGAATATGTACAAAGTGTTGACCATGGACAATGGTCTAAAGTTACGACTGAATGGATCTGAGAATGCAGAAGAAAAGGCCAGGACATATTGTACATCATACAAGTCCCAGCTGACAAAGAGCACAGGAACTGATATAACCAGTCCACCACCTAAGCTATGTTGCCCGTCCTCAAGGTTCACAAACAACTATGATTTAGATTCCGAAAAGAAAAAACTTGAAAAGAAGCCACCTACAAAATGCAATGAAGTCCAACAAAGTTGGCAAAACCAACAATACTGTATTTCTGGCTATGAGACTCGAATAGGTCTGGACCAGAATAATCAGTGTGCAGGAGAACTCTCACACAATACATTTCTTTTAGACGGATCTGAGCTGCCATCACCAGAAATTTCAAATGAGATAAACAAGATGGATGATGAACACTGGTATTGCTTGCAGAATTTTCCAGAATCGTTGTCTGCTCAGCAAACTTGCCAAAACTCTTTCAGTTTGTCAACTAATACTTATATATCCAGAAAAGATGAGACACATTTGGTATCTCCTCCACATGGAGGTATCACTGACAATCACAAGTCTTTGAGATGCTTTCCCCAACTGATGCCAAATAACCATGACATTCACAATTCTGAAATATTTTGTCCAGAAATATTTTTTCCAAGGCAAAGGCAGGATAAGAAACACACCATTCATTTCGATGCTGATGATTTGTGCAAGAGTTATAATCATAAGAATGACACTAACTATTCAATATTGTTTCCTCAAACAGAGCCTAATGGACAGTGGAAAAATTTAACATATTTGCCACCACAATCTAATTTGTCTCAAAATGTAACACAAAGCCAAATGCAAAATGCTGTCAGGAGTCACAATGTGATATATCCCAGTGCATTTAACTCTGACTGTTTAGCACCAAATGACTGTGACAGATTCTCTCTAAGCCAGTTTAGAATGAACAATAAGCCAGTTACTCAAGGAACTGCTACAAGGATCAAACCTTGGTTCCCAGACACTGCAAGTTCTAATATTCAGGATCTAAGCGCATATAGGGAGCCAATGCATATGACTCCCAGCATAGAAATGCTGAACAAAATGGACCATAGGCAAGGACAATCTTTTACTCAAGAATTGATTGCTACTACTCACAATCTTTTGCATGGACCACCTCAAGATTTTTCACGTGATAGACAAAAGATGTCTGGATATTGGTGTTATCCTCATCGTGTTAACATTGGGCTAGCACAGCCACTGAGACGAAACACACCACATGGTTTGTAAATGCTATTTTAAATTTCCATTTATAATTCTGATTGTAATGCAATTACAAAAGACAAACATCATCCATCTGGCAAATATAATTTAAAGCTAGTCATTGCATATCAAAAGCACAATCTAATCATCTGAAAGACATTATTAATTGGCTCCAGTTTTATGTTGTTAATTTTATTATTTTAGGGAGGACAAAGTAGAAATAACTTTTCCAGCAGAAGTCTGAACTACTAAAATTTAAAAAGTAGTGTTCTAAGTAGTCAAGAAAATTACTATTTGTCATATTCTGAACTGCTTCAGCAGCTGTCTTAAGTTATTTGCCTCCTCCTCACAGAGAGGAAAAACGAACCACAAGAATCGGTACAGACAGCTTCCCCTAGTCAACATGAATCACAGCAGCAGCAAAACAGCTCACCACCTATTGAAATTCCAGACATAGACTCAGTTGGAAACAGAAGGTTCAACAAGGTAATGCCAAATGATGATAAATATAAAAATTTTGTATTTATACTTAAGTTCTAATTAACCATAAGACTGATCACGTTTCTCCCCTTATAAAATAAAGCCAGGTTATGCACCCATGAAGAAACTAAAGAAATGGTCACATCAGTGTGCATCTATGGAGGCCACACACACTTATAATGGTAAGCCAATTTTTTGAACGTTTTTCTTTACTCATTATGATACAAGTATCTTTTGAAGTCATTTAAAATTAAGCTCAAAACGAAAAAAAAAAACAATTTTACATGGATACCACATACAGAGTACTGCCAAAATAACAAACCTGTGAGAAAATGAAAGTTATGTAGTTTTTGATTTCCACAATGGACCTCGTGTAGGAGGTATGCTTTCCTCTAACCTCTAATCATTATGATTTAAAATGCTCTTGCAGATTAATAAAGTTATATTGTAAATAACTTTAGATCCAGGTGCTAATGGAGCCGATAATGACCACTTAAGATTGGCAAAGAGAAAGCCCCAAGAAGCACGACTTACTTATCAACCTGTGCCTGGGAAAGGGGGCCAGACCAAATTGGTATTTCACTAAGCAGGGGTGAACTATTATTCACAGGTATGGATATATGAATATCAAAGTATGAGTCATTGAATTATGAACACTTGTTAGGATTAGTTCACCGATGTATTTATCATGCCAAATGTTTATTTGATTTTTCATATTCATGTGTCAACAATCTATAATTTCAGAGTTAGCATTTTGGTTTAAAACACTGCTGAATACTTCTGTGTACTGAGCAGATAAAAAGGCTTGTGTGGTAACTTACTATAACTGTGTATTGCTTAAAACACATATGAACATGACATATATTCTGTTTGCTGTAGCTTAACCATAATATTACACATAAACTAGTATTCATCGTGTTATTATAGAGACCTTCTCACATCTCTATGTTACAACTCATGAATGAGGAAAAGTTTAGTTCTAGAAACAATGAAAACTATGGACCCATCATCACAAGCACTGATTTTATTTACAAAAGAACCATCCATTCAAGACAAAATTTTTCCTCCCTTGCATAATGTCCAAGATTGATCATAAGAAGAATTTTCTCCTGCTGGTCTCCATTTCATGACGCTGAGGGATGATAAGAAAGTTAACCATTAGACTTAAAGCATGAAATTGTCCAAATTATGTGCTTCAAATGGTCTAAAGAAAAAAAATCTAAAGCAGTTACACTTGCTGAAATGATTTACAAATGCAACATCTCAATTAAAAGTACTAGCACCCATAGCAGATATCAAAAATATTTATACATGGTATGAGCAGAATTATTTAAAACAAAAATCCATGACTGTATATTTTTACCTTATGTATCCATTCATACTGGCCAAATTTTGAATCGAAGCTGCCTTTCTGTAGTGAACGAAGTTTTAGGGTAAAACGAGGACCCAGTTCACGAAGAGCCACCTTTTTACCATTTTTGAATTCATATCTGTAAAAATGGGATTTATGAAATAAATATAATGTTAAATTCTTTTTGTGATACTGACTGATCATTGTATATGAAATGTTAACCAGCCACTATATGCCTAAGTTTGCCAAATTTAATAGCACTACATGGCTATGAGCATACAGAAAACACTTGTCATCCTACAAGTGAATTTCAAATACTGTGCTAATCTGGACAGACCTAGTTAAGATGAAGAAAGCCCTTAAATTGTCATCAGCAAATAAAAGAATAACCTGTGCTGGCGAAAAAAGATGAAATCTCGTTGATTGTGAAAAGTAACCACTCGACGACCATGGAAATTTGGATCTGGATGAAAGAGACTTGCTAAAAGGCGCCCCACAGAATGACCCAGCCTTGTATTGAAGTTGTTAAAGATTAGCTCAGGCTGATGGTTAGACATGGCACCAACATGCTGAAAAACATATGTAATGATCATTTCCATAAACCAAAATGTTCACCAATTAACAATGAGCAGGATACACTCTTTACTGCCTGATAATTTTTATTCAATAACGGTTTTAACAGTCTCTGCCACTGAGCATAATCCCTCTGCCATTTTCCAACCGCAAGTTACTGCAACCATATTAACAAGGATTCTTCTGGGGTTCATCACCTGAGCATGTGATTCTCAACAGCTCTCTGTAAACTCGGCTGACTAAGATGTTTAATAGTTTCATTTACTGCATGTTTTGTGACTTCTGCCAACAACAATCATCTGGTGAATAGAATATCTTGTTAATTAATTTTGTTTAATTCTTCCAGACGGTATTTAATTTTCCCGTTCTAGAGAATTCCTGGACCATTACTTAACCACTGTATGGTATATTGTATTTGTAAGCTCATAACTGTGTCAGTGTGCATGCAGAAACAGGACAATTTTTTTAAGTGGTTTTAACAATCTCTGCCATCATAAAGAATCAGAATGAAATTAAGTAACTGAGTTTACACTTATTAAAAAAAAAATTCTGCACCTTAATGTCTGTTGTCAGTCGAACACTTGTCATTTTAAAGTGTGCAGTTGGGCCATCTGGCAGATGGCTAATAACCAGTCCATCTACATTAAGTCAAGGAACATTCTGTATTACAAAACTTGAAAGTTTAACGATCAAACTCTCCCTTGTTTAACATAATCACAAAGCCATACTTAGAGGGGGAACTTCTTTGGACCAGAGGAAGAGAATGGTTTTGCCCATGCGAGGGAAAGTAGGAGTACATGCGGTGCTGACAACTATCGGTCAGTCGTCTCCAGTTACTACCCGGCGGGTACTCCTACCTTCCTTCGCTTGTGCGAAACCATTTTAAAAACCACGCACAAGAAGTTTTGCCTTTAAGGTGCTTTTTACTTTACATCGTCGAAAAAATTAAAAACAAAAGATAAATACAATGTTAAAAAATCCTATGCATGAAAAAAATTGCTATCACTGTGATGAATCATTTTTAATTATATCCAATTCAAAATGGTGGTGCATTGTTGTGGGGCAAGGGGGGATTCGTTTTCACTTAGTGATTCTTATTCTGCCATTATTGCACTTGACACAAGATTTATAGGGGAACTCTCTGGGGAGGGTGGGGTAGTTATGAAGCGAAGATAAGTCTTTGCCTTTGGGCAACATGGGGAATGCAAGGACAGGTGTCTTGTTTCCAAAATTATAAAGTGGCGTCCAGACCACAGAGATTTTATCTATGGAACTGTAGTTATAAAGTGGTGACAAAGGTGCCCTGGGGTAAAGAGACAAGAATGCCCTCAGGGGTCTGGATGTTGCTTCGTTACTTTGAAAACAAGATGCTTTTCCTTGCATTTCCCATTATACCATTTCCCCAAGATTATGCCTCACCCATGCTTTATTAATAACTTGCTGCTGACAGACAAAAATGGGGGTCTCTAGTGGATGCTTTATATAAACAACAATGTTTTTAAATACCAAAAGAACTGCCTATTTAACTGCAATAACTAAGGTCATAAGTAAAAGGATACTGGGTTCTTTTTTGCCTTCATTGACAACAAGCAAAACTGTAAAGTCACGTGACACAGCCTGGGGTATAATCTTCTTTAGATCAAGGCCACGCCGGTAATAGATTTCAGAATTTGGGATTATTTTTTTCAATTCTTTGCAGAATTTGTTTGTTCTCTGAAACAGAAAGCCCCACGCAAAATAAAAATGTTTTCAGTCAACTGTGTCTGTTAAATACATGAAAAAAATCATTTTTTAATATCAATACATTTTTTTACAAGAGTACAGATTTTCCCAAAACCAGTGCAAATATATAGATATAAAAGGTAATTTTAAAAACGAAAGAATTAATAATTTATTAGTATTACCTATTGCACTAAGTCCTGGGGAGACAAAGTCACATGTCCTGGTGGCATATTGTACAATATGGTTGCCCACACATAGTGAACTATCAAGATGAACTACATCATCACTGGGATCATCTATATTGTCTAACTAAACCAATCCTGTGAAATGATAATGCAGCAATAAATACAGTCCACTAATATCCTGTTCTCTCTCCCCCACTCCTTTTATATCTCTTGACTAGTCTGTCCTGTTAATACCCCTTTGTTGACCACCTATATACATGATTGTTGGAGATAGTCTTACCATGCTAACACAATATATAGTTTTCTCTAGCCACTGGTTCTGTAAAAGCAGTAATATTACCTAAACAGGACAAAGCAAAAGCTCACTGCTGCTGCAGCTATAGCATCCTCATCTACTCACTAAAAATGACACAGTGTAATAATTGTGCTGCTGTCAATGAAGTTTGTTTAAGTTTTTTGACCTATACTTTACCCCACTAAAACATTTCAAACTTCTTTTCACAATGCTTTCCTTGTTTGATAAACATTTAAACTTTTTTAAAACCACATACCTAAGACCACACCTATCGGCATAAATTTTTGTTTCAAGATTTAGAGCTAGAACTTACGCTACTAGGACGATCTGTTGTAGTAATGAGGATTTTTGGCATTCTGTCTCTATGAAAATAGGATGATAACTCATCTTGTTCTTCATCTGCAGCAACCTTTACAATAAAAACAAAACAAAAAAAAAGCATAAATAAAAGATGATAAGGACAACAGGCAGAAAAGTAGAATAGCTTCGTTTAAGCATCAAAATTTTACTAGAATGGCTAGTTCAACTTTCATGACACATATAAATGTCCAATGGCATCCATAAGAACACTCCCTCACAGACAAGCCACTCAGTTTCATTAAGCCACATGAATAACAAACATTAAGCAAGGGTTTATAATATAAAAAAAATGAAATCTAATTAATATTACTCTAAGGATATTCAGAACATACCTACTTAAATAAATATATAGAACTTACTACCATAACAAAATAATAATGTTCTTTTCATATTTGTAATATTTAGGAACACATGCAAAATTAATCCATTCAAATCAATTCTCATTTTTATATTAATCAAATGCTTTTACCTCTTCATCTTCTGGATCCACCATTGTTTCATCAAAAACTCTCATATTTTCCAAAGTCTTTGGTACTTGTTTTGGTGGTGCCTACAATGAAAGCAACACACTTTTATGGGATAAAAAAGCCCACAGCTTACTGCAGAGATAACTTATCTTTTTATAAATTTAAACAGTGTCTCAACTCATGTACCATAGCGCAAATGGTGATGCATTTCATGATGTTGTGTGCAATCTGGTTAAAAAAGTAACTCATTGTGTTGATAATCTTCCATAAGTAGAAAACTTATCCTGCAGACAACTTTAAGAAAATGAAGCTTTGATAAATCAGTCTTTTAGTTTACCCTACATAGCCTGAGCATGCAGAAAAAAACTAATAGCAAATATTTATGCGGTTTTATGATCTTCACTCATCAATTTGAACACTTAGGCGTAGAATCTAATTATTATAAGTTATAAACTACAAGTTTTCTCTCTGCAAGATATACAATAACTGTACTATAACATTAACACAAATGTCAGTGACATTTTAACACAATATTAACTGAAACTCTGATACAAGTGATGACAACTTCAGAGTGCTTGCTTTATGTACCAAACATTTACAATGAAATTTTGAAAAGACTTGTGAATTTCATAGTTACCTTCTCACCCAATGCCTTGGCTTCACGCACTTTCTTCTTCTTTTCCTGTAGTTTGGCCTGAAATGGCACAAAGCACAAATTTAGCATTAACTTAATAAAAATTGTACTTCCAAAGCAGCAGCACTCTGCAGACTATACTACATAGTATATAATGATCTATAATACATAATGGTATCCCGACAACAGGGATACCAGAAAGATTTCTAAAGATGAAGGCAGCAACTCGAAACTGGGAAAAGATAAAACCTTTACAGCGCAGATATTTCTTTTATTCCCAGGTCGCTGATCATTTTTCCCCACGACCACATCAGCCCACTACGTGAGTCAAATCATCCCAGCAATGACAATATCATCCCAAGTAAGACCCCATCCCAAAAGACAAATCGCTCACGGATGACACTACAAGCTATTAACATCAAATATCAAAAGATCTATACACTGTTTGAACATTATTCATATTCAAGCTCCATCGTCTGTTTCAAACAGAGCAATGCAAACAAATTCAGGAATCATTTTCTAAACAAAAATGGCCACTTGGTAATACACATTTAGATTAGAACAAATCACAATAAACATGATTTTCTCTTTATAAACAATTTTTTTACGTTTTTGTCATCGTGGAGGTTTGCATTACATCTCTCTGCAAGCATCTGTGTATGCCGTGGGATCAACAATACCCAAACAGTGTATTTATTTAATATGAACCTCCAAATAAAGATTGTCATTTAAAGTTTAGGCTAAATTGACAGCCAGCCTCAAGTGGCCTGGGGATATTTGGGTAACCGGTCGTTTCGACTAGGATCGTTTGGTCTAACGGTCGAGTCGTCTATAGGACGCATGAAATGCTATAGGATGCAGGCCGCTTCATGACAGCCTGCCTCCTCGCAACTCTCACTTCAACTTTCGTTATAAGGTGCATTGGGGAGGGAGGTTGTCTTATGTTGTACCCGCCCTACGTGTGGTTGCACCCCTGCATGGCGCTGCGTGGGTTTCCATTAATTTGTTCATTCTGCAGGGACCTTTATTTGTATGTGTTATCTTGACATTATTTTTGGCAGTGTTCGTCCTTTCTTCTTCTCTCTTACAATTTTCTTCCATCTTTAATAAACATGTGTTTTTTACTGTTCCCATGTGTGTGCGTCAATTTTTAAACTTAGGAATGGTTAGATGCGTCGCCGGCATCAGGCGTTTGAGTGCTTGTTGAGTCTGTGTGACAATTAGCACTATTTACATGATAGATTGAAATCGTTTATTAAAAGTCAAATCACTTCAATTTTTTTCCATTTCATGCGTCCTATAGCATTTCATGCGTCCTATAGATGACCCGACCGTTAGACGAAACGACTTAGTCGAACCGACCTTAGTCGAACTGACCCTAGTTGAACTGACTAGTCGAAACGACCCTAGTTGAAAAGACCGTTAGTTGAACTGACCCTAGTCGAATTGACCTTAGTCAAAACGATCCTAGTCGAAACGACCAGGAACCAATATTTGTTACTTTGCCTAGACAAATCTTTGGGCCTATGCCGATTCAACTTTCGGTGCTGAGACAATGTAGTCTTACTTGGGATTATAATATAACCATATGATATTATGTAAAGACATGTCAAGAAGCAATGAGTATGTTTATTGTTCAGAGTTAGGTTTGGTCAAGATCAGAAATTAGACTGAATCATATATTAACATGTTTATTTGGTCAAATCGTGCAATGTCTGTGTTTTATACCCTGACAAAGTGCACATGCTCACAAACAACAGTGAAGCACTTGCACTAAAGTTAAACTAAGCTGCAAGTAATACACACTAGAACCTACTGACATGTACATCGTCATCTGGAGATTAATGATGATGATGATGTCCATTAGTAATGCGCAGGTATCCATTCAGAAGAATGCTCATTGCGCAGCAAAAACAAAATAAATAAAAAAATAAGAAAAAATAAAGTAAATAAATAGATAAAACACCAGGAAAGTAAAAAAAATAGACGTGTTGCTTGATTGTTTAAGTCCGTCTTAAATAAACAGATGGGTCTTCAATCTTTACGAAAATAATGAAAAAGCATGATACTCTCTGACGTATTTATGGATTAGAAATGAAGTTTTAAAGATTTAATAATTACTGAAATGGGAGGGGGGAGGGAATCTGTAAACATAAAGAAGGCAGGAATAGGGGAAAGAGCTGTCCATTTTGCTCCAAACAAGATATCCCAAATATGACGTGAGACGGTATCTCGAAAGTTGGGCACTCGTACCAATCTTCAAAAGAAACTAAAATTTAGGACCGTGAAACTATACCTTCTTTTTCGCGCGTTTCATTTCTCTATAAAGCTGACTTCTGCGCTCTTTATTCTTAATCGAGGAAATATTCCTCGGTGGAATTAATGTTTCACTCCTTTCCGACGCCATGTTTGCCGTTAGCATGGATCAATAAGAATCACAACTCCGTATTTTTGCCAAGAGTTACCGCCCATACCGCTCCTAATCATGCTAGGGTTCACAGACTTCTAAGATATGTGAAGTCTGCGGTAAAATCTAATTACATTTGAAAGCACTAAAGTGGTTGGTTGTATTAAAGAAAAAAGGACCAGGCGTGAAAGTGGCGATGTTTAACTGATTTAAATGAAGCACAACAATGACTAGTAAAGGGAAGAAAAACAAAGCGTAAATGTTGTCTCTGCATCTCAACAGACTAGAACACATTATTTAGTTATTAAGATTTACTATTAAAGTAAACATCCCTTAAATATAAGATTTGACTTTTATTTCAATAATAATATTGAATGGCATTTAGGATTTAAAACTAGAGTGCTCTCCCTTGTTCTTATCCAACATGGCAACTAAACCTTCGGCTCTTGCGCTCAGAGTCTTGGCCGAGTGTCCCGTGACAAAAGCTCGAGCTTGTGAAATGAAACTACCGCATGCAACTGTTTTAACACCAGTTTTCATGCCTGTTGGTACACAGGGATCGATGAAAGGACTTGTTCCAGAACAACTGAAGGAACTAGATTGTCGCATTATTCTGGGGAACACTTATCACTTGGGACATAGGCCAGGACCAGAACTTATTAGAAAGGCAGGAGGTTTGCACGAATTTATGAAATGGGACAGAGCTTTATTGACAGACAGTGGTGGTTTCCAAATGGTTTCGTTACTAAAATTAGCAGAAATAACAGAGGAAGGCGTTCGTTTTCAGTCTCCTCATGATGGCTCCATGATGCTGCTGACACCAGAACGTTCAATTGAAATTCAGAATGACATCGGCGCAGATATAATAATGCAGCTAGATGACGTGGTAGCCAGCACAGTTACGGGGCCTAGGGTAGAAGAAGCCATGCACAGGACAATTCGCTGGCTAGATCGCTGTATATCAGCCCATAAACGTCCAGGTGAACAGAATCTCTTCCCCATTGTCCAAGGTGGTCTCAACGAGGATCTACGTCGTCAGTGTGCAAGAGAGTTGGTGAAACGCGAGGTACCCGGGTTTGCAATTGGTGGGCTAAGTGGTGGTGAAGAAAAGAATGATTTTTGGCGTATGGTGACAGTTTCTACTGATGAGTTACCAAAGACAAAGCCAAGATACCTCATGGGTGTTGGCTTTGCAGTTGATCTCGTTGTGTGTGTAGCACTAGGATGTGACATGTTTGATTGTGTTTTCCCGACAAGGACTGCCAGGTTTGGTTGTGCTCTTGTTTCTTCTGGTCAGCTGAACCTTAAGAGCAAATCTTTTTCTAAAGATTTTCAACCCATTGATAAAAGCTGTGACTGTACTACATGTGCTAAATATACTAGAGCATATTTACACACTGTCGTAACAAATGAAACTGTAGCCTGCACACTTCTGACTGTGCACAACATAGCATATCAATTAAATCTGATGAGATCTATGCACAAAAGTATTATTGAAGGCCGGTTCCCATTGTTTGTGAAACAATTTTTTAGAGTTATGTTTCCAGAGAAAAATTACCCAGAGTGGGCTGTTGATGCTCTTGCCTCAGTTAATATTGTTCTTGAATGATTTGTTTAAGTTGTTTAAGGTGGCAAGCATAGAATACGAGTGCATGTAGTTTGATGTTAATAATAGTTGAGTTTATTTCATATTTTAACAGCTTTTTATGTTATTTAGTGCACTGCTGATCTGAGCTTTGAATCTTGGACTGTACAAGTCTGAATTTCATCCATCAGATTTTGTGACATCGACAACATGTTAAACAGGATGGCACACAGCATGTTAAACTTAATGATGACAAAACTGAGATTCAACTGTTTTCTGGGTCCACCATGTTGAATCTCTGCTATTGATCACATTCGGTTCCAATGATAACCTGTTTTCTTGCTTTGTTCTTCAGTTGACAATTGTCTGTCTTCTGTGTCCAGGTGAATTCAAGTATTAAGTCACACAGGTTCCACTTCTTACTATGGACTTGATCTCTAGATTTCTTTGGCCCACAATATTAACACTCATACTCTCTTTCAGCCTTGAGATCCGACTCCACAACATACTTCTTCCTAGAGTACTACTTTTAAATGTGGAACAGTTTACTATGTTTGAATGCCTATGTAACGATGTCTTTGTGCTGTGGCTGTAAGGGGAGATGTTTGTTGCATTTTATAAATGGTGCATAAGTGTGCATCTAGTATCTACATTATATTTTTCACGCTGATCTCCACCTGGGTTGATCTTCTTACTGCATTCTTCCTAAGAGAAACTGGCTATCACCACATTGTGAGCTGTTGTGTCACATCACCACTTCTTCTTTGTGTTTTGTTTCTTCATTGAACTGTTATATTTGATCTTCCTGTGCAGTGCACTGAACTTGTTTTTTCAACAGTGAAGCACGGTATACCAGTGCACTCTTATTACTGTAGAACGCTTTGAGTATTGCTGCTGCTGGAGAAAGGCTGGATACATCTGATGATTATTATTATTACCTGGAGAATACCACTATACAGGCTCATTATTATTATTTGTTATATGGTGCACATAATCTTAAAGTAATCTCAACTACAGCCATTGCATATTTCTATTGTGTATACACACCCATGTTTTTTGAGTGAAGGATACAGACAGAGATAAGCAAAAAATGTTTGAAAGAGTTTTTTATTTTGATATGATAATGAATATTTGTTGGGTAAGTGACATAGATACCTATGTTTTGAGTCTGAACACAACAAAATTTCTTGATATATAATCACAACAGTGTATTTTTTTCAGTTAAATGTGAGCTTGTACAGTTTCACTTACATTACAGTGTTGATTAATAAATGTATGACTGATATATGCAAGGGTAAGACAGTAATAACTTGTATGCAGGGCAGCAGTGAAGGACCTCCATTTTTGTATGTTTTACCATCTTTTCCACATGCACATGTTATGCATGCATTTACATTAGGCCATCCTTGTGTGTAAAGTGGAAGTGTACATGGAACTCTTGACAGAAAGACTTGTTTATGATTTATTGTAATGATTAACAAAATGGAATGTTTCTCTTGGCCTTTAATGAAATTGTATGGGCCCACACACACACTGGTACATGATACTTATGTTTCCCATCTAGAAAAATAAAAAATGAATATAAGTTTTATGAGTTATTCTATAAATTTGTAAAGTGTATTTCTATATAAAAGGCTTAGGAAAATGCTCTTCAGCTGCCCCATGGTATGGATGGGCTGGCAAACGTTGTTCTTTGCTAATATAACATGACCACCGAACAGCACATGTCATGCTTTGTGCCCGTTACCATCATCTCTGATTGTGCAGACAATACATAAAGATGGATTCAATCATGGACCTTCATTCACTGGATAAGTGTCACTCATTCGTTGCCTCTTTGGTCCATCAAAGGAGTGACCAATTGTAACAAACCCTAACAACTAGAGGTCTTTCGCTTCCGTTTTCTGTCAAAATGGCGGATCTTCCTAACGCAGAAGAAATTTTAGAAGTGAGTAATTAAGCTTTTCTGTCATCAGAACCTTGTTAAAGAAGATTGATTGCAAAATAAACAGTATTTTCTGTAAAATGTATTGTTTGTTTATAGAAAAAGCATTTAGATTTTTCGACAATGTTATTAAATAAAAACATCGTCATAACAGATGCTATTGACTCGTTTTACCACTAAGAATTAAAAAAACATTGTTTTTGAGTTTTTGGAAATAATTTTATAGATTTTTCTTTTACAAAAATGAAACATCTACTTTAAGAATTTATTTAAGGTATGCAAACAAAGAGCCGGAAACACGAGGCCTGTCTAAAGGAAAGCCGAGACTTCCACCGCACATGAACCTGAGTCGCTCATCCAGTAATGAAGGTCCAAGGATTCAATGCTCCTTGAAAAGACAGCGAGTCGACGCTGTCTCCTCCCCCTATGCTGCTTGTCTCCCTTGAAAATTTCCACGAGCAACGCCTAGGAGGCGCCGACAGCAACCAAGCGTCATGGATACCGTCTAATGGCTCACTAATCGTCTGCTTCTGTTATTTTATTTAATTCATATATATATAAAGGACTGCTATGTGAAGAATGGGTTCACTGTCAATTATGCTTCAGTATTCCTAACTTGACCGCTGACAGCACGAGCCAAAACCATGCGGTAAGACTATGGCAGCATATTTTTCAGAACGACAATGGCCGAAGTTTTAAGATCTATATAATTCCCATTCATTTTTAATTAGTCTCTTTTTCACCTTATATCAGTAACAAGTAAATAACACTTTTACATAGCTATTAAAAAGCACTTGCGTTGATATAGTGAATAAAAATAACGCCTCCATTATATTTAAACCAAATACCCATCAATAATAAAGACTGACAAAGGTTATATTTAAAAGCACACTACAGGGTACAGCTAGTTTTATTTTCAATGAAACGGGCTCCCCTGTAATTCTTATATAAATGTAGCGAAGTATTCGCCAGCACAGAAAGTGATCAAATTTCTACGAAATTAAATCTCATGAGCAAATTCAGTAGCACATATTGATAGGGAGGAAAGATTGACACACGAAGGAGACACCAACGAAGGTGGTCGCCATGGAAAGCGACAGTGGCAAAGGTTTCCAGAATTGGGGGCCAGAGAGGGTAATGAGCGGTGCCCTAATTCACCTTGTCTTTGTATTACCAGAGCGCAAAATGACTTTAGTGCCTCAAAAGTAACACTGTGAGGTCTCCATGGCAAAGGGCTTTTGGTACATTTAAAAAGACATGTATTCAGCAGGCTGGGGAAATGCACTCAGAGCAGGCAGATGTACTTAGAGCAGCCAGCAACCCACCGCTCTCTGTGTTTTTTTTTTTTTTAGCTGAGGCAAGTGACAACGACTGTCAGCACAATCTTTCCGACTCGGTGTGTGTATTTATATTTTGGGGGATAGTGGAGGGGGTTTGTTGCTAGATAGAGGAAAGCTGAAACGTGCTGCTCACTTGTATTTGCCCTTCTGGTTTGTTCATAATCCAACTTCGAAGGCGAAGCCAACTGTGATCAAGCCATTCAGCATGTGAACCTCATGCTGTGTGATATTTCTACATCAGGCCGTCTGTTCAGTGCCAATGCCATCAGCTGTAACCCATCTCTTGGAGAGAGAGAGAGAAAAGGCTTTTCCTAGCTATGTGGAAGGCGGGCTGAACTTCAAACGGCACATAATCTGCGGTGTTCGCTGGTGTCGCGAAAGTACCAGGTGACATTTCAAGAGGTCTACGCGCGCTAGGGCTCTCACAGCGGTTAGGTGACAGCACCCAGGACAATTCTGAAATTGGATGATGACACTACCAGTTACTCGTCTGGACAGGACAAATGAACGTGTCTGTTTCATGGCCAACAAAGGTCACATGAATGAAATCGCTCCATATTTAAGTACACCTTGTCTCTATTAAAAAAAAAACAAAACTCACGCCGTTTTCTGCTGACCAAACTGTTTTGAAGCTGGAAGGAAAACTGGATTGTTCACACGGGTCAAAGTGCTTACATTTCGTCACTTCTTATGACACTAATGGTAGACTTTCTCTTGTGTATACTTGCCTTCAGCTGGCTAGAGTACCTGGATCTCTTTTTTCGTATTTGGAATGACGAATGGTTACTTTTGATGCCTGCTACATTCCATAAGTTGAAACGGTTTCTTCATTAACTACACATTGGTTGGTTATGTATTCTATATTTTGATTTCAAAGGTTTCAAAACCAGTCTCCTAAAAGCTATATTTATAATATATCCAAAGTAGGTCGTTTATTATGCATTATAGTAAGCGTTCAGACATTTCTAGGTATACTGATCAAGTTCTGTTTATTCATCTGCTGTGAAAAGATTCGACATTAGATACCTTTTTTTTTAAAAGCGAAATGGGGGGAAAAGCAGCTAGCTGACATTTCCCATCATTAAATTTCATTCAGTTTGTGACATTCACATTCTTCCTTGGCTGTACCGCAACACCGACGTGCTTGTGGTGGGTTTTTGTACACGTGTCGTCGCCAGCGATGAAACTGAGGGAATGGTCCGAATAAACCACATAACGACTCACAGTGTGTCGTGCGCCCAACTAATCCACAACGTGATTCATTCAATGAGATAATGCGCTGACTGGCTGAGCCTTCCTCCTCTCCATTCTTGTACCGTGGGGGAAAGGGTTACATTCAAATGGTGAATCTAGGCAGTGCCGGAGAGTCATTAGATATCTCTGTAGGCGCACGTGCTTTCTCTTTCTGTTGCGGGCGACAGAGCACAGCAGCATGACTCGCAGGACGTGCAGCAGCCTTCTGGGTACGTAATCGATACCGTTATCCCGGGTTACTTTTGATGTAAATAAGATTTGTCAGGCACGCATAAGCAGCATCGGTATCATTTCTCTATCAGCAACTTAAAGTCCGCGACGACAGGAAAAAAACTATTGGTTTTGAGCAATAATTACTTAAAATCATTGTCCCGTTATATAATTTGTAAAGGTTGTGAGAACTTTTATTTTAAAGTGCACAGTTTGAATATGTAATCAGAATTGAATACGAATGAACCTGGAAAAGAAAAAACTGACAAGCAGAAAATAGACGGTATGTTTCTGGGAGCAAGTATAATATACTTGCGCTTGTACACGCACATGTAATCACACAAGTGCATGTATATCTGTGTTGTGTGTGTAAATAAATGTATAATATGTACACAACTAAATATATTAGCACATATATACTTACTAACAAAGGATACTTTTGTACACGCAGCTATAGGGTTAGTTAGCCGGAAAGTAGAGCACTGGTCAGATCGGTTGGAAATGGCTCTAACACCAGTAACAAGTTAATCTACAAAATGCTTGGTTTGTAGTCTGTGTGTGTGTGTGTGTGAGAGAGAGAGAGAGAGACGTTGTATCATTATAAAAGAACATAATTTTATTGAGAACAGACACACTATTTGAGGCACTTGCACAAGCACAAAATCATATTGATAACTCTTGGTACAATCTGATGTACGTGCATGACTGAAAAATTGTTAGATTCCTGGATGCTGTGGTAAAGCTTGTGTCGAAATGTAATTATCTGCATCTGGTTCTCTCGGTGCCAGTAAGATACAGCACAGTACACTAATCGGCAAAGTCAAGAAGTCACATCACTGATTTCTTGCTGCGTCTAAAAACCCCATCTGTCTTAATCGTATAGTTCCTTCTGACGTGCAATTTCTCTCAGACAGCCCCAAAGACCTGTTTTAGACCAATACAAATGTAAAGTAGGCTGACCTGCTGATGACCAACATGCCACATTTGGCTGTAAGGTTAATAGTCGGTTTACATGCTGAGGACTAACAGGCCAAATTTGACTGTAGAGCTTGAAGTATGTTGACCTGCTGATGATCAACATTCCACGTGTGGCTGTAAAGGCAGCAGTAGCTTGACCTGCTGATGACCAACAGGCTAATTTTGACTGTAGAGCTAGAAGTAGGTTGGCCTGCTGATGGCCAATGTACCAAATTTGACTGTACAACTAAACGTAGGTCGTATAGCCTAGTCCCAGAGGTCGTGTGCTTGCTATGCTGACTCTCGTGCTGGGTGTCCTCTGCTGACAGCTATGGTGTGCGGCATGAACGCCGTGTACGTGCGTGTCAAGCGGACGTTGTCGCGCGGCTTCCAGGTGTACGGCACGGCAGTCGGGCGCCATCCAGTCGTCTTCAGCGTCGCGCCACTAATCATCTTTTCCTTGCTTAGCCTCGGCATCCTCCGCCTGGAGAAGGAAAACGACACTGAGTACCTCTACACGCCCGTGGGCAGCCGAATATTCAGGTATAGGGAAGTGGCTAGGGGTAGTGTGACACATGCACGCACGCACGCACGCACGCACGAGCGCGTACTTATAAAGAGATAGGGGTAGATGATTCCATTATATCATCTCTTAAATTAGTGCGATTTACTAAATCTTTTTAGTTCTGTAATTGTCTTCCGGTTTTGCCTTTCGTGCATCCGTTAGACGAGCGGGCGTGAATAATAGTGATAATAATTGGTGCAGAGAACGAGAAAGGACCAAACAACTGTTTCCAGACTCGACAAGCTACAACTTCAATGCGTTCGGTCTTGTGGACATCCCCACCATGGCCATCGTCATATTTCGATACGTCTCTGACGACACCAACATATACAGCAACAACTACAACAACAGCAGGCGCGCACGGCGAAGGCTTTTCCTGCCCAAACACGTGGATGAGATGCGGCGCGTGGACCGCGCAATACGCGCACTCCGCGTGACCCACAACGGTTCGGATTATGGCTTCCTGGACCTGTGCGCCAGGAGCGCTGAGGACAAATGCGTGGTGGACGGCGACTTCCTGCTGATGGAACGTTTCCTCAAGGACCTGGAGGACGGTCTGGTGACATTTCCCGATGTGCTGACGTCTTTCGGCCAGGTGGACTTGACATGGGTGATTTCTGGGGTCGACGCCCCGCAGAATCACCTGGAGTCGGCCAGCATCATCAAGCTAAGGTGAGTGGTGCTGTTGTTAACTCTTATGTTGCAGCGTAACCGGACGGCGCCATGCATTCACTAGTTCTTTAGTATATTACTGATCAATTTTGAAAATCCAGCAGCGGCGCTGGCGATGGCTAGGACACGTGTGCCGTATAGGGTATACCTCCAGACTCAATCCCCAGATGGACACCGCAGGGAAAGAGGAACAATGGGGGGGGGGCCCAATGATAAATAGTGGCGAACCATCAAGAAGGACCCGAAGAGCAGAGGCCTATCATTCAAGACAGATGGAGGCCCTTGTTGTTGCATCAGGTGCCAGACGGCACAGAGAGGACTGATTTATTGATTGATTGATCGATTGATCAATTTTGAGAAAACACATGGCAATTAAGTTGAGAAATCGTGAAACTATCCAAGTGAAAAATGTGAACTATATGTTAATGAATATTATTATGGTTTTTTGTATCATTTTACACAACATTGTTTTGGTTCTGTTTTTTTTTCAAGATATGCGTGGATACGTGTGTGCGCGTTCGTGCGCGCGCAATCCCTTCACATTTGCACGTCAAAAAAAAAGCTGATGTCAAAATAGGACTTGAGGGGTGTCGTGTACAGTCCGCAACTAGTCCATATTTTTTTCTTTCTGGATGACAGATATTACTTAAGAGTTGACAGACGAGATGCAGCCATTAAATGGAATAATATATTTCTCAAACTGATGGAAAATACATCACTGGGAGATGGCGTGGAGATGGCTTATTCTTCCAGCGAGTCACTTGAACAGGTGAGGTCCTGCAACTGACGCTTGAGGTTTAACGTAATGAGAGAGCCAGAGTTTTTTCAGTTGCTGAGACAAAAATGGTGACTGCATATCAAAGAAATTCGATTATCTAACGTCTTTGTGCATATACAAAATTTCCGTGTAATCAGAAGAACGAGATAGAAATAAAGAAAGAAGGCTGCACTCAGCCGCAGTGTCTTTGAATTTCAGGAGCTGGAGCGTGGCACCGTAGGCGACATCGTGTACTTTGGCCTGACCATCGTGCTGATGGTAGTGTACTCGGTGTTGGTGACCACTGGGGGCAACGCCGTGTCCACGCGAGCCATGCTGGCGTGCGGGGGCGTGCTGGCCGCGGGGCTTGGCATCGCTGGGGCCTTTGGCTTCCTGTGTCTCGTCGGAGTCAAATACGTCAATTTCGTAGGCATCATGCCCTTCCTTGTCATTGGTGAGGTCATTCTGTGTGTGTGTGTGTGTGTGTGTGTGTGTGTGTTTTAACTACGTTAAATATTAACACGATTGATATAGCTTTTGAACAAAATATCATTTGGCAACACTGACGAATGCGAGTGAGCGAGCGAGAGGATTGTATTTTACTCCGATCCTGCAACTAAGGCAACATCACGGCATAGCAGAGTCATATGCGGAGAAAGAACAGCGTGCCCGATACGAGACCAGACCCTGGAAGAGCCAATCCTCACCGTATTCGTAAAAGGCACTAACTCTTGTGCCAGAGAGACAGAAATAGCAGTGGTGGAGTGCCAGGAGTGCTCACGTGCGCTTGTGACAAATCTTTCCATGTTATGTTTACTGATCAGGTGGAAAGAGTTTTAAAAAGAAAACGGTTTGCTTATCAATGCAGGTATCGGCGTAGACGACATGTTTCTGCTGATGTCCGCCTGGGGGGAGACTATTCACTTACAGGATCTGAGTGTACCAGACCGGGTTGGCATCACGTTTTCCAAGGCAGGCATTGGCATCACTATCACTTCTCTTACCGACTTTTTGGCATTTCTAATCGGGATTACGTCAGACTTCATTGTTGTCAGGCAGTTTTGTATATACACAGGTATGCTTCAAAGGTTGTCAAATTGTTCATTACTACCTCTGACCTTTAAGCAGAAATCAAGAACGTTATGTAAGGTTTTACTACTATGTTCATTGAAACTTCATCTGTATCCACAGCTGCTAGGACTAAAGTCGAAAATAAATCGTGCGGGTCATTTATGAAACTAAGACGAATCGGACAGAACATATACTGGGGATGCGTGTTCATGTCTAAAGTCCAGAGAATTCGTTAATAGTGACTAGTGATAAATTCATTCTCTAACCTCTGACAATATTGACTCAAGCTACAAATGGAAGCAGTCAGTCCAGAAAGGTAAAGATCAAATCTAATCAGATACTGCCATTCATTAAAAGCGTAACCAAATTAACACAATAAATGCATGTGTAAAAGAAAGTAGCACGAACATTTACGACCGGTTGGTGAGTATTCTGAATAGTGAACTGTGTACTTCTGAAAATCCGTACGGATTTAAACAAGTTAAAGCAAAAGGTGTTTGCTATCTGAACTGTTGTATGTCTTAGGAGTGGCAGTCATTCTGTGCTACATTTGCAATGCTACTTTGTTTGGAGCCTGTCTGGCACTGCATGGACAAAGGGTTTACTCGAACCGGCACTGCCTCACCTTCCGTCCCGCATTGTCGCGAGAGCAATTGCGATTACAAGGAGTCTCGAGAATGAAGGTTACTTTTCCTTCTTTGTAACAAAACTACAAGCATTCAAAAGTACAAAGTTTAGAAAACTAAAAGCCGACACATAGATGTATCGCATGGTATCTTGTCATTCATGTTCTTTACATACTCGTATCTGTCGTAGCATCGAATTTCTTTATCTGAAAAGAACACTTTCAAGCATTTAACACATTCACATTCAGCGACCACGTGAAAATGCTGTCTAAACCAAGCATGCTCTAACAAAAATCTGTTTTCAGTTTTAAAAATAAATACTTGATATATTTATCTTTGCTACATGGCAGACGTGTCATACCTGTACATTAGTCTGGGTTTTGTCATACTTTTATTTTCCTCATCGACGGCTAAATTCAGGCTTTACACTAAGATGCATACTGCATGTTGATATAGTTGTTGGATAGTACAGTTTCGAAAGTCAGCAGCTGTTTATCAGTTTAGAACTAATGTCGATGTCTTAACAGGTATTCTGCTGTGGAGGCTCGATTCCAGCTAAAAACTGGGAAGATGAAAGTGCTTGTGAGAAACTGCCCCGGCGTGTGCTGCCGCGTATAATCCTGAATCCAGTGGTGAAAGTGATTCTGGGCGTTGTCTTCCTCGTATACCTCGGTTTCTCCATCTGGGGCGCAGTGTTTCTGGAGCAAGGCATGCTGTACAAAAACCTGGTGCTGGACTCGTCCTACTACCACCGCTTTAGCACCTGGGACACAGAATACTTCGGCCAACGACTCGCAATTGCGTTCGTAGTCGATGGCCCCATAGATTACGCTGGATCCCAGGGCGACGCCTTTCTGAAACTTCTGGAATCTGCACAACAAGACCCAGATGTCAATTCCACGTTTATCCGGTGCTGGCTGAGCCAGTACAGGATAACTTCCTACTATAACGCCACCTCCAACAAGACCTTCCTGAACAACCTGTCCAACAAGTACCTGCGCGAGAACCTGATCATGCAGACCGACGTGGTACTAGACTGGACCGGTGAGCGAATCATTGCATCTCGCTGTTATCTCCTGACCAAGAACCTTGTCGACCCATTCAAGCAGGCGCAGCTGATGGCACGCCTGCGCGTGCTGGCAGACGGCACCGGCGCTTTGCCGGTTTTCGTGTTCCAGCCGCTGTTTGTCATGCTGGAGCACACCCTTGCCATTCTGCCCTCCACGCTGCAGACGCTGGGCACCGCCGTGCTGGTCATGTTTCTCGTGACCTTCGCCTTCTTGCCGCAGCCGCTCATGGTCGTGCTGGTCACCATGAACATCATCCTTATCCTCATCGGCGTCTTCGGCTCCATGTACTTTCTTGGCATCACATACAGGTACAAACGACAACCTACCGTTGTCTTCACGGCCTTGCTCCAGCATATCTGTCTGAGCTACTGACACTTTACCATCCGAGTCGGTCTCTTTGGTCCGGTTGTGTTATCCTCTCCGTGCCACGTATCAGACGAGAGAAAGTTGTTCCTTAGCTTAGACCCCACTTTTTAGGATATTTATTCTCCTTTCTCTTTAAACTATGCCTACGTTTGAAGCCTCAAAACCTATCTCTTTAAGAAATATCTTGCTTAATCGAAAGTACTGTTCCGCTCACTACTCAGTTCTAAATCCATGCATTTATTCGTGGTTTTGTTTTGTCTCGGTGTCAGCTGTTTGCTGATGCTTATGTTTCTTGTGTGTTTGACTATTGGTTCGTTCGTATTCTTTCGTGCGCAGCGCATTGAGCTCCCTTCCAAAAAAAGGAAATGCGTTTTGTAAATTCAACTATTATTTACGCAGAAAGGCTTACTACAACTAGGAATTTAACTTCCGTAAACTTTACAGTATTGCAAACAAGTTTTACAGATTAGTAAATTATAGTGAACTATCCAGAAGCTGTTTTAGATTTGAAACATTTCCGCTTTTCTTTGGCTATTGAGAACATTTGCCATAAATTTCGGTCTATTGAGAGCACCTGTTTATAAGACGCACCCACTAGATTTTAAAAAATCTTAATTTTCATAAATAAGCCGCACTGATTTATAAGCCGCAAATGTATACAACATGAAAGCTGCATCGTAGGCATTTCGTCTCGTTTTCGGCATGATGAGAGTGTGTTCTTCAGCAACTGATCTGAATGCTTCAATTATATTCGGCTTTGATTTCAAAATGTGAACAGTTAACACTGTAACGACGTTAACAGTCAATACCTTAACAAAGAGCTCATCGAAAAAATAATCAGAATCGGAAACATCCGCAAACAAGCCGCATCGCTGTTGAAGCCGCAGGGTTTAAAGCCTGGGGAAAAAGTCGCGGCTTATAGTCCGAAATTTACGGTACTTTGCTTGTAAAATGTCAAGGTGAATGTACATTATGTTTTGAAGACGCTTAAATGCACTTTTGCTAGCGCATGTCATTTGTTTGGCTCTTACCTCCATGCAAAGCAGCTAATGGTCTTGAAAATTCTCTTATTTATTTTATTATGTTAATAATAAATTAGATAATTTTCTAAAAAAAATCTCGAATTTATGACCTTGCCAAAATCTGCAATAATAAAGACAATAAAACAAAAGTTCTCGAAGAATCCAGTTATTTGACAGGTCAAGCGCCATTTTTCTTGCCTCGTGTTTGTTTCAGCGGCATATCCATGATTCATCTCATTATGAGCGTGGGTTTCTCTGTGGACTTCTCGGCACACATCTGCGCTGCCTACCTCATGTCCGATGCCAGAACACGTGCCGAGCGTGCCGAGTATGCCATAGTCCACGCGTCTGGCCCAATCTTCAATGGCGGCATGTCTTCGCTGGTGGGAGTCTCCATGCTGCTGATGTCCGAGTCTTACATCTTCACCACCTTCTTCAAGATCATGAGTATGGTCATTACTGCCGGCGCAGTGCATGCTGTCTTTTTTATGCCCATTCTCCTGTCTTACATAGGGCCAGAAAACGTGACAGAGCACGACACGGCAGTCCCTGATGGACACACGCGCTCTGCCTTGGAGAAGACAGAGACTGTGGTTTCAAACGGTATTTACTCGGATTCAAAGCTCGTTGGCAAGGAAAACACAAAAGATCAGAATTCACATAAGACTGTGCTTGAACTTGTCAAGGAAGGCGATAGCGCTACTGAACAAGGTGCACAGGTCAAGTATTGCATATCGCATTCGAAGCGCAAGGATCACATTCCTTCAGAAAGCCTTCCTGCAGGAGTCGAATCTTTTGACGTTCCTGGTAATACGGATGGCGCTTTCTTAAGTCTGTTTGATAATCTACATACTGACGAAGTAGTAAAGTGTGACCAGCAGCTCAATCCCATAACACCTGTAGAGATTATGGTAACAAATCTGTCTACTGCAACCCAGGCATACGTCATGCAGGTTCAAGAGCAGGAGGTTGCCACCAAACAGATAAATAAATTAGCCCATGGAAATACATGAGACAATTTGAAGCCTGAACAGGTGAAATACAAATGATTCCCAAGTCTAATCCAGGTTTAGAATAACAAAGACAATTGCCTAAAAACGTTCTATGCTAGTGAAAAATATCACTCTTGTGCCCTTACAAAGTATCTAGCAATTATGTATTTGATAATCTGACAGTTAAAAATACAAACTGTACAAAACTTTCATGACTTCATAGTTATTTTACCAATAAACTTAGTAATGTTTGCATATGGTAGTAAATTTGAACGAGGTGTGAAAATGGTACAAAGAGGCTATTTTCTTTTAAGTTTAATGTGTAATAAAAATTTTCTGATGAAATATTTTGTCTAATGCTCTGGTGGTCATTGTATTCAAATAAAAGAATGTATGACTTGGAATTGTTCTCCGTCTAACTTTTCTGCTGGTTTCATCATTTTGGATTATTCCACCGTCTGTATAATTAACATGCATAATTCTGTTTTGCGATGTCAGTCTTGTGACATTACTATGGTTTCCTTCAAGGATGTGTGTGTTTGTGTGTGTGTAAAAACTGCAAATGAAGCACCTTTTTCATTTGAGCAGAGTTTTTCATCCCAAACAGAGAACAATATAAAAGACAGAGAAACCTGTGAAATGCATCTGCTAGTCAATGTGTTGATTTCTACGTGCAACTTCACTATACAAAAAGCGCATTCCAGTCTTGATTAAAGTATCACAATATTTTTGTTTACATTAAAGGAGTAAGTAATCAGATAAATCTCCAGTTTAACTGTAGCTCCTCTTATTATATTCTTCATCTGCGTACGATGACTGTGGAGTTATATCCTCTTGCCGAGGGATAACACAAAGCTGGCAGTGCGGTGGAGGTCGCTTAATCCTGACCCCGGAATTGGGTGTGAAGGCCACAGTTCCTGGCGCTTTGCTTTGTGGATAGTGCAACCTGTGAGATTTCATGTGTCCGTCATTGGGAGTAGCCGAAGGTTTGCCACGCGCTGTGGATGCTGCTGTGTTGGAACCGGCTTGGTGTTCTGGATGGGTTCCAGCAACCAGTGTTCTTCCCCGCGTTTTCTGAGAGAGATAAAACAACGCGTGTCACGAGGCGCTGGGCTCGAATCTCAACCCTGAGAGTTTCAGCCTCGAATCTCAGCGCGAGATTTCCACTCAAAGTATCAACGTTGAGTTTTAACCTCAGATCGCAACTTCACACTCCAATCGTCAAATCGTCGGTTCGTCAGACTGTCATCAAGCCACGTCTTCGCGGGACGTCGTTGTGAACCGTCGTCGTATGCGGAAAACTGATAAACCTTTGTGACGACTTTTGCATGAAGGGCAGCCTGGAATCGCACATCTAGCGCCTGGCATCTCAAAATCATTACGACAGTAAATCTGTGACACTAATAAAAATACAAAAATTGCTGAAAGCCGCCAGAGAGACTAGATAATGAGAGGGTCAACTCTGGACCGAAGGGAAAACTCGTCCGTTAGAGTTATCTTTCGTAACTGGATGTTAAGAAACAACATGCCACAAGCCAGCGAAGGTGACCGCGTGAGGCAAAGTGGACAACTTTTTTCAGCAATAAACTGCCAGAACGCCAGATTTAAACGAAGTTTGAACGGGAAGCGTTTCCACACCTTCCCAAAGGACGAAGAGAGGTACGCTATGTATTTATTCTCAATATTAATATAATACATAGCAGTCAATATACGATGTGTACTGTAGTTGAGACCCGTCTGCTACAAGCGGTTGCTCGTCAATATGAATATTAAAATTACTATACTGTTTATACTGTGAAAGTGTGAGGTGGATTGTCTCTTATGCAATGATGAACCTACATAAATTTTTTTATAGGATTATCATTTAAGGCATTTGTCACTGGGTGAGGTCTTGATGGTCACGGTTGGTACCCTATTGTACACGTACAGTCTCATAATGCTAGTTAATTTTGCATTACTCAAATATTTGTTACTAATATATTGAAACAACTATTGCAACAGGTGCAGGATATGGATGAATTTAACATAAGGAAAAATTTTGACTACCTTAAACCATCAGACATGTATGGAAAAGGCTCCTGTCTGTGTTCAGATAATTTTGAGGAAAGTCAGTACAACTGTCCAACCCCCAAAAAAGTCTTGTGTGGAATGCTTTACCTAGAGTTTTCTCCATCCCAAATCGACTTTGCAAGGTTGATAACTTACAATTACTAGATATACTACTAACCCAAATTTTATCTTCATAGGCCTTTGTTTTCGTCATATTTTATTTTCTTTTAAATTAACATTTGTCAAGCTAGGTCACTCTAAATGGCACATAAGTCTGATGATGATCATAGCTTGCAAAGTAAAAGGTCTGTTTGAAGGTATGCTTGTTTTTACAGATTCTACATATAGATATATAGGATAATTGGGCTACTGTTAACTCCTTTTCATTATGCTAATAGGTGCAAATCTCAAAGAAAAACTGAGCAGCCTGATAAAAGAGCTCAAAAAGAAGAAAATGAAAAAGCATAGCAGAAACAGAAGGAGGCAAAAAGAAGTAAAGAAAGCTGCCATTTTAAAACAGCTGTCTACAATTCTTCCACTAGAGAGGATGAATTTTTTTGCATCACAGCTAAGAGAAATTAACAAGAGCAAGAATGGATATAGGTGGACAGAGAATGACAAAGTAACAGCTCTCTCTTTACTTCATACAAGCCCAAAGGCCTATCGTTTGAAGAAAAAGATTTTTTTTGCTCCCTTGTGTATCAACATTAAAGATGACAATGCAAAAAATCAAGATCTACCCAGGATTTAGTGATAAAATGATAGAAGCCTTAATTTTTCTCTGAACGATAGCACTGTGTCCTTTTCTGAGAAAGGAACAAAATGAAATAGAAAAATATTTAAGTTACATTATTTGTAGGCTTTCAGAGCACTTTAAAATTTGTGTTTAGAACAGTGTGAAAGAAAATGTTGTAAATTTGAAGAAAAATGGTCCCTTTGAGTCTTGCTGTATATTTCGTAGTAACCCTCGCTGTTTTTCTTTAAATTGTCCACCAATGTGCTTACAATAAGGGATATAAATGTATAAACATAGATCTGTTTATTACTAATATTATGATTATGATCACTCTGAAGATAAACGCTGCTAGCGACGACTTTGTGTAGTAGTGGTTGAGAGCAGCAACTGTCACGTAACATCAAGTTTCGAAGGGACGCAACTGCGTCAATACTTTTCTTAAGCAAGTAGGCACAAAGAAGGAGTTGACCCTCTCATTATCTAGTCTCTCTGGAGCCGCCTCCCTCAAGCCTGCTAGGTGAGGGGACGCCACTCCAACACGGTGTAACACTTTAAAATTCCTGAAACAGCTGTATTCTTTCGTGTATTAAATAACTGTAACAGCGTAAACGCACTAAGAACCATAATACTTCTATCTAAAAAGATCCTGCAAGGTTCTCATCTGAAACCAACTGAGGTCAGAAGAACTTAACTCTTCGGTTTATACCGTGAAGGTTTATTCCAGACAAGAGCGACAGTAACAAGGTAGACAAGTTGTTGTATATGTCACAGCCTCTATTAGGCAGCGTGACACAGATACAATAGGGCGAGTTCAGATGAAAAGCCCACTCTCCCCAGCAATACCTAATCTAATGAGAGTGGGAGCTCAAGGCACAATTGCAGAAGAAAAAGAAAATATTAACCTCATACTTCAGGAAAAATTGAACTTTATACCGTGTGCATCCTAGATAGGGAAGGATATGCGCACAGTTGTGGTACTCAACTATACAGACCCGCCAAGTGAAATGCTGACTGCGGTTCACAGTTCGGTGGAGGATTGGTGTTTTACGCCGAGCCAGCAACTAAGGCTATATCACGGCAAAGCAGCCAGCCCTGTAAACAAATACCACATGCAGAGACGTGCCAGAGACGAGAGCTGAACCCAGGACAGCCAACCTTCACTGTATTGGTGACAGGCGCTAACCTTTGCGCCACCAGATCGCCCCACAGTTCGCGGGAGACAGGCAAGCGAACTTTTGTGGATCAAGATTTTATTGCTACTCGATAATGCGCCTGGACACCCACATCTAGGCGATCTCCATCCTGACACGACTCCACTCATCCAGCCTATGGACTAAGGTTCGATTGCTACATTAAATGCCAACTATCTCCGAACCACCTTCACTCAAGCAATAATCCGCTATAGATCCTGACCCAGAACTAACATTGCAAGATTTTTGGAAACACTACATTTTGATGTGTATCAAGAATATCGCAACTGCCTGGGAGGCTGTAACGACAAAGTGCATGAATGTCATCTGGAAAAATTGTGTTAAGCGCTATGTTAATGATTTTGACGGATTTTACAGTGAACATGAACTTGAAACGATTTGGGGGAAAAAAACTAGTAAAACTCGCTAAAGACCTTTCTTTGGAGTGTGAAATGGAAGATGTTGAAGATTTGCTAGACAAAGAATCCGGAAAACTTACAAATGAAGAGCTAATCGAACTGGAAGAAGAAAAAGTGGTGGAAGAAGAAAGAAAACAAGCAGATAAAGAGGAGGAGACAAAAAGAAAGTTCACCCCTAAGGGATTATCAGAAGGTTTATCTATACTGAATAAACTTTTGATACATTTCGAAGCAATGGACCCAGACATCGAACGATTTGCATGGATTGAACGGATGGCGTACGATGTGTTTCGTCCGTATCGTGAAATTTATAAAGAAAAAAAGAAACATACAATTCAGACAAAGCTCACCATGTTTATATAAAAAAAACCAACTTCGGTAACCCCAGCTGCTGCCTCAGATGACGACATCGACGATCCGCAACTAAGGCTATATCACGGCGAGAAAAGTAACCCTACTTTAAAATGTTTAAGGACAAAAACCCCAAGTGATATAATATCGTAAAAAATAAAAACCTATACAAAACGCAGGAAACACATTTGAGAGTGGGGAACATGTAAAAGGAGTGTCGTGGTCCCAAAAGGCCACCAACAAACCAAAAACTATCAGGGCATAAAAAGCTTCAATCTTACGATAAAGCCCTATCCGCCTTAAAAAAGTAAAAACAGCTGCCGATGGGACGGACCTAAACAAAGAAAACAAGGAGCCTGCAGTTAAAAACTGACTGGTGAGGTTTGTTTGCTTTGAGTTTGAGATGCCTGTGATGACTGGGAGCCACCACTGCTTGCAGGAGGAGGAGGCATAGCTTGACGGAATCGGAAAGGGCCCTCCGAAGAGACCCATGTCATGTCCGTCTGGAGAGACACAGACACTAAGGGTCGTTTTGCAACGACTGCCGAGTAGGAAGTGGAGCCTACAGTAGTTGCTCCTGAGGGTCCACCCACTACGCGACGGCGAGCATCGGCGTAGGAGACGCCAGATTCCGCGCGCACGCGCTGGATGGCTGCCTCTTCCTTCTACTTCGGACAGTCCTTGGATGAAGCAACGTGAGACCCGTCACAGTTTGCACACTTGGTGCTTGAGGAACAATCAGCTGCCACATGGCCAGTCCCGCTGCAGCAAAAGCAGCGGGCTTGGGACTTGCAAAAGTTAGCCCCATGGCCACAACGCTGACAGTTGAAGCAGCGCAACGGTGAAGGTATGAATAGAGCGACTTTGATCCGCAAATACCCAACCTCAATGAAGTCGGGTATTTTGGGTAAACAGAAGGTAAGAAATAAGGTATTTGTTGGAATAGATTTTTCGTCCTTCTTTATGGTGACCCTTTGCACCGCCGAAACCCCCTGGGATGCCAGTTCTGACTTAATGTCAAGTTCCGACACCCCAGCAAGGTCAGGCATCGAATGACCTCCTTTGAAGAGTTGAGTAATCTGATTGGTGTGATCTTTATGGGGCGGCCCACGAACAAGCTTTTTGACTGGAACACTGAACGAGGAATTGTCCAGCGCGCAATCGCTTGACAGAGGAGAAACCAGACGAAATATTTTTGAAACCTTTTGCGATTGCAAATGGGGAGAGGGACGAGAGCGGCTGGGCCGGCTCTGCACCTTCCACAAGAAAACGGGGCCAGGCCCTTTCAACACTCTTCCTCACCTCATTCTCACTATCAGAAGATTCTCTCTCACGCAGGCGTTTACCTATGGGGGTTTTGTTGTTGCCATAATGAAAGCTATATGATTCGTTCCTTCTGCTCCCCATCCACCACGAAGTCCAACAAGGGGATGCGACCGAGCGGCACCACTTAGGGCATTTCCAGCAGGGTTGCACCAGAGATACAGAAGGAATATACTCTGGCCTACAGAATGCGAAGACCAGATTGACCACGGCTGCAGCCTTCTAGCAAAGCTAGGGCACTGCACAGCCAGCCGATTGATTGGTGTGGGCCACACCAACCTCCCATCTAGGAGAAGTCCGTGCCAAAGAGGTGTGTTGGTATGATGGGCCGCAACCCATCAAAGACCTCAACCTCCAGGATCCCATCCTCCCCCGACAAGGGTCGCCCTGCAAGGCAAACGTATGGGGCCTAAAGGAGGCCACAGAGAAAAGAGCTATCTTAAAAGAAAGGTATGATGGAAAAAGAGGGCAGGAAAAGACTGGTGTAGACAGAAGATAGAAAAGACAAACAGTAGTGTCACAGGGAGATGGTTGATTGAAAAAAAGAGTATAGTTAAAAGGGCCAGTGAGGGAGAAACAAGAAAAGCATAAGAGAAAGGGGTGGACCAGCTTAGGCACCCAGCCAGAGAGAGGCTGGGTGTTCACCCCCAGCACGAGAAGCCGGGCCCACGGGGGCGCGCGAATAAACAGCGACTCGAGCCTTCATACATTAAGAGAGTACATGTTGAGTTGTAAGTCCTAACGCCTCAGGAGCAGCAGGCTGGATACACCACTTGAAATTTTGTAAAGTGAACCACTAAGTGGAGAATGCAACATGCATTACTTTTCGCGTGCCATCGACGTGTCACCACGAAGCCTGGCAGGACGATGTTATATTGCAGGGTAGGCTAGTTTGTGTTTATCTTCAGGACTTCATTTAGACTGCCATTCATAGTCGATGTTCAGATTCAAGGTTCATCTCTAGATCCAGAATTCAATGTAAAATTCACCTCCATATTCAGATGTATGATATCGTTACAAGTTAGGACTGTCAACAGGGACCCATATTGAAGTCTCAGTAACTACGACAGTGTACTTCGGCTCCTATTTCTCGCCACAAAATACTGTCATCGTGTTAAGTCCGTTCCTATTTGCTCATTAGCTAGTTAATTATTAAAAGATTATTTTTAAAATGAGTAAAGAGTTGCTCAGTCCCTTTTGTTGCATACATGACCATGCACGCTCTGCATGCAAACATCATTATCTGATTTGCACAACATTTATGCAACTTTTCATTAAATAAATGAATAAATGTGAAATGGTAATCCACTAAACAACAAATGAAGGACATAATGCACTAATTTGTCCTGCCTTAAAGGAGCTTATAGCCAACTTTTAAACAAAACGTCTCCAATAGTAATATAAAACATGGACAGTCAGATATCAGATCAAAAACATGGAAAAATACCACAGTGAAACATGTACTGCTTTCTATAGAAAGCAATAAAATTACTGTGGTTTACTGGAAAAAATCTGTACATGAAATGTGATTACTTATTGTGTAACCTCACTACTGTACTGCATGTTTACTGTACATTTGCAGGCATGCACTTATGGGTCTTCATATAATATTTACTGCTGTACAACTGTTATAACATCTTCACATAGAACACCACTTGCAAAATAAAAGAAACCAAGACAACTACTTACAGCACTGCTAAAACAAGAACATTTTGTATAAAAGCATATTTTCAGGTAGTCTAAATATTTCCTCAAACTAGCTGCAGCTTAAAACAAGATGCAACTACAGAAGAAACAATGGCAAGACTCAATTATGCAACCTAACAACTAGAAAAATAGTCCTCTCTGCCCTCCCCAGTTAGTCTGCTGATATCTGGCAAGGACTAAAGGCCAGGCATAATATAAGCCACACTATCCAATGTGCGAGCATGCGTTGACTCCGAGCATCCATCCAGGCCTGGGATTTGCTGAGTGAGAGCTATTAATGGTCCACAAGCACAGAGTAAAGAGTCTAAGAGCACAGACAGGCTCCCCTGCACTGCTATCAATCCCTGCACACAAGGATCAAAGAACTGTTTATGACAAGCTTATTTAAGAAATAAAATGTATGAACATATCTTCTGACACTTCTTAACCCCCCTGTCAAAAAAGAAAAAAAAATCCGCACCCTATTTCAGTGCTACTGGATTTAGTCAAAATGCAGAGGTAGTATGTTCTGATTCTCTGAATCAAATTATATAAAAACATCTCCTTCGACACTCAATTAACCAACAATGACTGGCACATCAATCTCTAAATGAAAACTCTCTGGGTCTGCTTTGTCCCAGTGTCCAGTATTTACTACCTGAATCTTTGGACATGAAGCATTAATACCTGCCATATATAAATAATTATCAGACAGCTGCAAAAGGCAAATTTGCTTACAATAACTTTTGCTTTCCTACAGAAATCCTGATGATAACTATATACACATCTCCAATGCTTTGCGTTCATCACTCACCTTGTGTTCTTGAAGCCGCATACCTATGATGCTAAGAGATTCTCCAAGCAACTTCAGGTGAGCTGCAATGTCAATTGGTTCTATGCCAAAACCCTGCAAAAGCATAATGCTATTATTTCAGGTGTTGAAAATGTTTTGAGATATGTTAGCAGCAACAACATATTCACCTATAAAATTCTGAGACACTCAAAGGCAAAAGCAAGAGTTAAACCTTGACTGGGCTTAATGGAGCATCCTCCACAGACAGGGCAGCAGAAGATGTAGACCCAGATTTAATGGTCTTGCCAACGGAAGAGGTTTTTGCAGTTGCTGGCTGATGTCCAGAGGTGGGGGTAACTGCTGCCACTGTTCCAGAAGTGTCTTTTTTTATCCCTTTGCCTGTGCTAATCAAAGTGGAACCTTTGCCTGCCAGCTTCTTTGACTTGCGTCGCCACATCTGACGAGAAAAAAGAAATTACCTAAATGGTTAATCTATAATTATAATAAAAATACAAAACTATCTTTAACGTGTCACACAACCCCATATCAGAAGACGTTAGAGAGTGAGACTCCTACTTGGTCCATGATGTTTACACTGACTGACTAAATCATAAAGTAAAAACCATGCAAATACTGCCTGTCTCCCTGCCACTCGAACCATTAACAGCAAGTTGTTCTTGAGTGTGCAGTAACATCTAACTTCAGCAGCTCAAAACACAAAGTAGACAGCCAGCTAACACATAGATTATGCTTTTAACTCCATTCCATAATGCATGCAGAAATTTCTTTTTAAGCTCCTAGGAATTTTTTTTTTAATTAGACAGTGCAGATGGTGCAAGGAGTGTTGGTCTCTCACTAATGATCCTGTCAATCAAAAAAGGAGACTGAGACATTCTAATGGTAAAATATCAGGGAATGCAGACCTACTGTTTATAAATTAGGTAGGTACACAAATGCAAGGTATTTTCTGTTAGCCTGCAATCTCAAGTAATGAGAATATTATCCAAGACCATTGGCAGTTTGAAATAAAGGGAATGTATAAACCCCAGTGTAGCCGGCAAGCGACTGTAGAAAGGGATCTTACCATTTTCTCTTTTTTGGATAAGCACTGCCACATGACACCGAGGGTTCTGCTGATCTGGGCAAAGTCTGCAATGCAAAAATGTTCTAAGCATCACCTTAAACTTTGCTGACAATGAAGAGTTCAGTGAATGTTAAGTTTATATAACTGTTTTCGTAAACCCAGATATTCTGAGTTTATTATACAAAAATGAAACTAAAAACAAATGGGTGAGAACTTAGGAGTAAGGTTGGTCAAAGGAACCCCATTTTATTGTGAAGGTTTTTTTTACCAGCCTGAGTTTTGCTATATTTAGGAGCACACATTTGTAACTGTCTTGCAATGGCCAAGACAATTTTACCGAAGTACCAATCTAGCCTAAACAACCCCAGTGCAATATTTCCTATGCAATGCAATATTTTTCTTTATGCATGCAGAGTAATGAGCCATCAGTGAAGTGATTTCTCTGAATCTGCGCAGTTACTTTAGCACTATTGCCATTCATTATGCACTGCATGTTCCATTTCATAAAACCCATTTTAAAAAGGAGTTTTTAATTTAATTATAATTTTAATTATGGAAATTAAAAACTGTACACATAAATATATTACTAACACAGACAAAACAAACAACAGCATTGATGCATAATCGTCACAAAAAGAAAACAAAATCAAGACAAAATATGTTCCAGTCACACCGAATTACTCTCCACATGGTGATATATATAAATAAAGAAATGAAGACTTGTCAAAGCATTTTTTATTAAAAATCTTTTTATGACATCCAACATATAAATAAAATGAACATAATACCTGCAAAAATGTGCTTTACAGCAAAAATAACTTTCTTTGCCAAAACTATAAACCTAGACTATAACACACATGAAATAGATACAGCCATTAATTTACATCAGTCAGAAAGTACTAAAAAGTGTAAATATACATTAAATTACTATATTATTTCATGTGAAAATAATTTGTACATTTTTTATAAGAAAAATAAATATACTAGATATGATTGATGGTGGTTTATTCAGCAGTAATAAACTTTACACAAAAAATGTGGTCCTGAATAACTGAGTGGTCTACTTCTGGGTGTTGGGGGTAAAAAAAAAAAAAAAACCCAACCCAAAACAAGACCCTGAGCTGCTAACAAGCTTTGTGTACCTGTGTGTGACAGACATAATCTGACACACAGAAATATATGGAGGAAATAAATGTATCATTTAAATTAACAGCACAAACTTCCTCAGGAGTGGAATGCTTTAGTTATAACTCAACAGCACAAAAATATTCATGTTCAGGTGTCTTATAAACACTGACAATGTTTACTGGTCTAAAAAAAAACAACAACAAATCAATGACTGAAAACATGTATCTTTCATCACATGCTTCTCTCACACATAAAATATTTTATTGGATGTATTACTGATTGCACAAATTCAGATGTGAAAGGGTTTGCATTCATTCATTTCATCCCTTGACATTAGCTGACAAATGGTTATGCTGGTCCACCGGTACTGGAACAACTGTATAAATGCTGTTGATAAGGCGTGCCACTTAGGCCTGTCTTGAGTGGCAGCAAGTCAGTCCTGCATAGAATGAGTAGTTCACTCTTTCATGTTTGCAAGCCACTTCTTCCTCTGTCCATCTCGTCACTGACCTCCCTTCACAGTAACCTAAAGGACAGCAGGTAAGGTCTTGCAGTTTGCTGTTGGTGCCTGATATCAAACTGATGTTGTTGGCAAAGCAGGTATAAATGCCTCCCTCCCATGAAGACAGAGGTATATGTTGAACAGTACAGGAGAAAGGGGACATATATGGCAGATGTGAAAGAAAGTTCCCGTTTGGTTATCAAGTGTGGTAATTGAGGTATTGTACAGCATTCTGATGAACAAGGCTTTCTTCAATGTTGAATTTTCTCATTACATGCCTCAGCTAGATGCTTTAAAAAAAAAAAGTCGATGTTGTGGTAGAAATCTCACTGATGCTGCAGATTTTTAAAAATCAGAATGCGACAGTTGTAGATCTGTTTCTGTTTCTGCCTTATCTGAAGGCAAGGGCGGTCTGGTGGTGCAATGGTTAGTGCCTGTCACCAATACAGTGAGGGTTAGCTGTCCTGGGTTCAGCTCTCGTCTCGGGCATGTTCTTTCTCTGCATGTGGCATCTGTTTACAGGGCTAGCCGCCTTGCTGTAATATAGCCTTAGTTGCTAGCTTGGCATAAAACAATAATCCCCCCATCCTATCTAAAGCCAGCCTGCTTTTTTTTTGCTAACAGTTCCTCAGCAGTGGCGTTAATATGATTATGGATGCTTGGGTAGCTGATTTAAGTTTATGGTCATATAGTTTCGGCATTGTTTGCTGTTTCTTTGGAAGGGGTATGATTAGTAATTGCAACCATTATTTGTCTTCCCAGAATCTTTGGCATATAACAGTAAGGGCCTTTGTTATTTCATCCCCACCATGCTTGAACAGCTCAGCTGGGATGTTATTAATACTAGGTGACTTCCCTCCCTTCAGATTTCATACCCTCTCTTGACCTTGATTTCTTCCTGAAGGAAGGTAGGTTTGCAGGTTTGCTAGTTCTAGTTTGGTTGCTTTGGAGGATGTCATCCAGTGGGAAACTGTATAGGTCATTGCAATATTCAGTCCATCGGACTATGAGGCGACTTGCTGTCTTTGATTACTGAAGTCTTGTGTTGACCTGTCTTGGTTAGGATCTATCTAACTGATAGGACCAGTCTGTGTTAGTCGACGGTCAACCATCCGGTCTTGCTCCTCATTTTTTTGTTCAGTTCTTGGCTCCATTCTGTTTATTTTGTACACAAAATCCCTTTCATCATGCCACCAGTCTTATTATGTTTCTCATCAATCCTATGCTTATCACACGCAGCTGTACTGCTCTACCCTCCCAGCTGAGTCTCACTCTGCTCTTAATACCACTGAAGCCTGTATTAGTGAAAAAGATTGGATGGCACAGAACAAACTTTTAACTTAACAATGATAAAATGGACTCCTTTTGCTCGAAGAACTCGTTCATCACTCATCAGTACACCCAAGTAGGTCAAGGTGGGCGACGCCAAGATCACCTTTACGTTATCCGCCTGAAATCTAGGATTCATCATTACTGCAGACATGAGCCTTGATAGACAAGTTACAGCTGTCTGTCAGTCTGCCTATTGTGAGCTATGTAAGATCAACGCCATCCATCACATTCCCTCTGTGTTTCTTCTATCTCAGCTTGATTGCTGTTAACTCCTTGCTTGAAAGCTGCCTTGCATACCTTCTTTATAAACTTCAGAAAGTACAGAACTCTGCTGTACATTTGGTGCTTAGAGGTGGAAACAGGACCACGTCACTCCTCTCTTTTGTTTTCTGCACTGGTTACCCATCCATTCTCACATTCAGTACAAACTGTCTGTGCTGTGTTTTCATTCTTTGCTGGCTCCTGCCATGACTATTTCTATAAACTTCCCCTACATCCCAGCCAGATTACTCTGCTCTTTGTCTGATGACTGTATGCATTTTTTCCGTCACCAGAACAGCCACATATGGTCACTAGATTCATTAGTTACTGTGCTGCAAAACAGTGGAACTCTCTTCTCTATCTGCAATCTACCCACTATCGAATCCTTTAAATGTGCACTGAAAATAATTTGTTCCATGAGCATTACTCCTTACCAATATAGTTATCAATATAGTTGTCAATAGTTGTGATTTTAGTCCACTGACCAGTTCACCTGCTTGTCTTCCTTTGCAGATTTATGGTACACTCCTTACTGCTTGTTTCCGATTCCTCTTTGTGTCTTCTATGTTTGTCTTTTATTACTTTGCATAGTTGTTTCTCCTTCTGTCCTTGTCTCCTACTTAAGTGGTGTGAGCCTTCTCCTTCGTGATGGTGATAATGCGCTATATAAATCACACTTATTATTATTAGAATCTTCCGTAGTTGGTAGACCTTTGTGCTGTCATCTTATTCCATTCCTTTCTCTAAATACTAGTCCTTGATTCAGTTCTCCCTAGCTGCCTTCAACCCCTTTCCTGATATCACAATTCACTTGTACTTGAAAGCTGTTTTGGGGTGGATTTTCCTTTCTTTCAGGCCCTTCTTTGGTCACAGAGATCTAGCATGTCTTTCGTGACTCAGGGTTGTTTCTTCTTCCCCGAGAGCATCTCTTGGGCTGTTGAAAATTTACTCCTTGATGTATTGAGTGAGGGTGTCTACATCACTATGTTCAGGGCATCAAATTTACCTTTAACTTGGGCCTTGATGATCTCTGCAACACGTTTAGGTCTTGCATTTACTTTTAGTCAAATAAATTGGGCGGGCTGGATGAGCAGTGTTTTGTCTTCAGCTTCAAGCTCATTACGACAAGGTTATAATTGCTGCCTATGTTGGTGCCTAAGCATGTGTTTGTTTTGGCCAGCTGGATGTGAAGTGCCTAGACAGCAGCACAAAGTTATATGTGGTTGTGAACCAAACAATTTGGACAGTGTCAAGCTGCCATTTTGGATTCCTTATGGGGAGAAAGGGTACTGGTTAAGGTGAACTGATAGCAAAAAGTTGCAAGATGGTGTGCATTAAGAAATGTGGACCTAAAAATATAATTCAGAAAAATTTTAGTAATACTTATAGGCAATTCTGTGTGAATTCTATATAGGTAATAAAGCCACAGAGAGATATGGTAGCATGCAGACTGCTTTCAACTTTTCTACTAAGAAAAAGACACTGCAAGCACATGGTTTCTTCAAACCATGATTAATTTTAAAAGAAGTGGTAGGAGCTGCAAATGCAAAAAGAACCCTGGTAAAGAACATGCTCTTAAGGCCATGATGTCAAGAAAACATTACAAGTAGATCAATAGCAAGTGAAAATGACTAACACACTTTTACAGACTAAATGCAATTGCCACAAATTCATGCTAGCCAGACAACAAAGTTGGCAGGCAGGACACTCTATTACTTGCCCATTGATTCAGTCCATTATTATCAAAAGAAAAATTATGACCTGGAAAAATCTTAAAAAGGGACAGAACCAAGCACTGAATTCTTTGTCAGCAGGGTAATTCCTGTGTCATACCCTCATGCACGAGTTTTTAGACCATGTGATGTGCTTCCTTCTAATGTAAAAGGTTCTCCTTGTCTAGTTACCAGTATTTCTTAACATCCTTATGTTATCGCCACACAATTGACACAGTCTGTGTTGGGATCCCATATCCTTTTTCTAAAGCTTTATATGTATCAATAGGTAATTGATTCTCAGTTCATCCCCCAGTTTGTCTTTTCCTGAGCAAAATAGTTGCATTGGCGAAAATAAAGTAAAAGGAGCCTAATGGCAGTAAGGCAGTGATGTATAAGTAACTCACTGTATCTGGGACCTGGCACTGGAAAAATTTCTTGTACCTGTGAGCATAATTTTCTGCCTGTTTGATTAATTTGGTCAACATCTGCCTTTCTCTAAAATCCAAGCTGGTGGTGAACAAAATTCTTTTCTTAGAGTAATCCTCTTTGCTACTTGGCCTATCCTAGACCTCTTTTTATGTGATGACCTTAGATTCTTACACTGTACATGTGCTTGTAAAGGTCTGCTTTATATTTTTTGCAATATTTTGTTTGTAAGGTAGGTCTGTAACAAAGTAGAACTCAGATCTGACACAAAAAGAGAACTAGATTCACAATTTCTCATCAATAACAAAAGAAGCAGAAGTACACCAATCAAGAGTTGTTCACCATATATGTCCAAACACTGCACCTAAAAATTAACACTATGTACAACACTATAGGTGACACACTGTGGATTAGAGCCTGGGAACACAGGAAAGTTGCTGTGATTGCTCCGTTGATTGGAAAAATCAAGTGGTGGATTGATCATACCCCTTTGGTTAGGGTAGTCATGGTGATGATGAGGATGACCAGTGGAAACAGAGGGATGGTGAGGGAACATAGGACTGTTGCTATAGCCTGCTGCGCTGTGAGTGAAGGGTGGGGATGGGTTGTGTTTGGCAGCAATGGGAAACGTAGGTGTATGAGGATGACTATTTTGGCTGACCATGGGAAAAGTCACTGGGGCTGAAGGCGGAGGTGGTGGTGGATGAGGTGCTGCTGGCTGTGGTATGCTTTTGTGCTGAGAGATATTAAGGAAATGGGGTTGTGGTGGATTTCTGTCTTTCTTTTGTTCCAAACCAGCTTTCTCCACCTTTGATATTTGCACACGAGCCTTTTTAGATATTTTAGGCTTAGGTTTTGCTTTTGGCTTTTTCTTCTTTGATTTCTTTTCTTCTAGTTCAGGTTTGGGTTTGAGGTTTTTGTGAATTCTTGTCTTTACCCCATTGGTCTTGTACTGTGCCACCAAAGCTTTGAGCTTCTTGTAACTGAAGCCATGAAGATACACAAACATGAGGTTGCATATGCGATATCCATGATGATAAAAGTCTGTGCGGTGCTTTTTTCTTTCTGTGGGCTTTCGCTTCTTTCTGGTAGTCATTCTGGACAAGTGAATACCACACTCAAGCTTTGCAAGCACTGCTATGTCCAGCTCTTTCTTGGATATTGTCATATAATGCATTCTTGTATCCATTAGTTCACCCACAGAAAACCGAGTGTGACATGGCTGACCATTATTTAAATGACACTTGCATTCAGGAGGGATGATCATTCGACTTGCACGTTTAACATCTCTTTCTTTGTCTTTCACTCGACTATGATCATCACTGTTATTGTTGCTCGTGGTGACAGCAGCAACCTGCTCCAAGAAGAGCTCCACAGCTTCTGCTGTATCATCTGCTCAAAGAAAAGAAAATCATCACACAAAATAAGCAAGGGCAAAGAAACAACATCATCACCCCAACAAAAAATGCTTTTTGAAAATTTGTAGTAGTTATAATTAAGCTTACTTTAAGCTTAATTACGTTACATATGCTATTTTTTTTACATATGATTATATTATTCAATAGCAACAACTATAAAAATCACTACTGCAAATTAGTCTCTTTTGATTGCACACACACACACACAATGTATGCTAACTAATTTTGTAATCACTGAAGGAAAGTACTAAGAATAATTAGGCTTTTGGGACTCTTTCTCACAATAAAACCCCCACTAAGGAATTGGTGGGTGAAGAAACAAGAATAGAACTCTGCTCTAACAAATTAATGGTCACAGTGTGTAAGCACAGTGCAAGGCAGATATGCTTTATTTACTTCTATTGTGAATACTGTTGCAACACAAAATTACTTTAATATCAAAAATACAATAATACTGAATAAATGATCTTCTAAGTAAACTATAGAACATGACTTTGCAGATGCATGTTTCTGTTCTGGAGGAATTTTTGCAATCAAAACCATGAAATCTTCATCTGTTTGCAAAACATTACTGATAGCTATCTAATAGTACCAATACACTAGTGCTTTTGCTTTTTAGGCTCTTTTTTTTTTGTCTTTTATATTGTATAGTATACACTATTCAGATGATACTAGTCCATAATTACCAACTTGCAAGACTAGATTTGTACAAGTGCAGTCTGCAGGTACATGTAACTATACTTTTACCAGTTTGTATTGTAATTAATATTGTTTGACAATATGAAACGAAGTTTCACTTGCTGGAAATTAAATGTTCTCTTTTCTTAACATGTCATTAAATACGAGTCGTAGCGTCAGTATTTAAATACAATTGATTTAGTTTAAATTGTTAAAATTTAGTTGCCTAAAATAAACCCCCTGTATTTTCTTTAATATAGCAGTTCATGAAACATAAGTGTTTTCTGGATACATTATTTTTCTTTCCAGCTTAACAATTATTATCAGCTTTATTTCTTCCCTTTCACCTATTGTTTGTTCGATTAATCGATCAGTCTTAAGCATCATTTTGGTTTGACAGCTCAGCATCAAGCGAAACTAAAAGCTTAAGATATTTACCACCATTTTCCTGTGCTTCAATTGGTGGAATCTTTGAATCATTTTCAGGATTATCTGATTCTGATTCTGAGCTACTGGGTTCACACCAACCTTCCTCGCAATTATCCTCTGAGGCTTCGTCTTTACGCTTATCCGCCATTTTGACTGCTTTATCCACAACAATGAACTGCAACTCGGAGAGTTTTATGCTCCCAAGACGTTAAGCAGTTACCTCCCATTTGCTCCCCTCCCGCCCCCACTTCATATCTCGACACTTATTCCTGGTCCTAAGTTAAACAAAAAAAATTAACGTGGATTTACGGAACACTTTCCAGATAGTGTCACTTTAAATATAGTATCATGACCCCATAACAAAGAGACATGCAAAATAACGCGTTTCAGGCTGAAATATCCACCATTGTAATGTGAAATAAGCGTGGAAGGTAGCAGTTAAATTAATGAGAAGAAATCAGAAATTATTAAAATTTATTTTAAAATTGTCTGTACATTAAAGACGTTTATGTTCCCAGTGTTTCAATTCAAATGTAAACTGAAATAAATCTTCACTGATTGTTGGCTTTTTGCAAAATGAGTTTTGTATTCTTATTAGCTAAAACGGTTGAGAAAATAAATAAGAAGAGAATGAAACTTCTGAAAAGCAGCACGATACAAAATCCTACATATTATTAAAAAGCTCCCCAGCATAATGGTACAGCCACATAGACATGCATAGATTTTAACATTAAGCAACTAGTTCTCATTCTATCACCCCCATCCCACAACAAAAAAAGCTCTTTATCACTGTTAGTCTATATGTCTTTATTAAAATGAGACTTTTAAGGAACTTGAAGTTTAAATCTGAATATTTTATTCCAAAACAAATGCTATCCCAGATTTAAGTGCTTTAAGTACATCATGATGGTAAATAAAAGCATGACATGAAAATCAACAACCAATGACATTAAAAACATCTCATGACTACAAAGTATACAATGGATCAGAGAGAGAGAGAGAGAAAGCAGGGGGCCGGGTGGAATGAGGGAAGATTTTTTTACTCTTAAAAATCTATTAATGTGTGTTTGTTTTTAAAATGTTTGCCCTTCACAAAGTTTCATACAAAAAAATCTGACAGTAGCTAACAGGTCTGCATTTTTCAGCTGCAGTTAGCAACTGATTATATTCCCTAATACCATGAGTTAATATTAGGATCCATGTATTTAAATTGTTTTTAGCATAAGAATTTAAATTTTCCTCATAATAACTTGTTATATATTTTTAATATTCTAATAAATAAACAATTCTTGATATGTCTGAGCTACCTGAAATCATTGTACTTAATTATCTTATAAAGCCAATTCAAAAATTACTCACCAATATGTACTTCTGCTTGAAGCATTCGTCATGCCAGGGCCATCATAAAAAAATCTGGCAAGTGCTTTTTACAGTTTGAATAAAATCTTCCGATTAATTTTCAAACTTCAGCTTCAGTATAAGTTGTATATATGATCATATTGAAATATCAACAGCAAACATTCAATAATTCCACTTATAATTGGGAAATGTGCTCTTCCATTTAAGCACTACTGTTGATAACACTCTTGATTTCTGGTTCCAAACTTCACGTGCCTGCATATATCTGCACCCTCTCTCCCACCCACCTTTACTTCATGATTACCCACACTAACAAGCAAACAAACTGGTGAGTAAATACTACTCGTCAATCCATATATCACCAATCTCAAATAATTCTTTTCTACTCTTGCAGGGTTGCTGGAAATTACACAATTACTCACCAATTCCTGGGCTCTCAGAAACTACCTTTGGGCGTTGGGCATTGCAGTACAGCATATATGCTGTAGGGGCTCGTCTGGGTGGTCTTTTTTTCTTGTTCTGTTAGACAAAACCAGTATGTGCAAAAGGCATGCTGATAGACTATTAACTTAATCAATATCGGTGAATCATGCAACTGAGCTATAGCTATGAAGATGCTTCCATCTGTGGGTACGAACTGTATAGGAAGAGTTAATATAAATCTGGAAAAAGACTTGCAGGATTAACCTTTTCTGAGAAAACATCTTTGATTCATCTCTCCTGCTTAAGCAAGTGTGGAGTGCTACACACATAAATGTGCATGCAAACATATATGCTTTCTAGACAAACTATCTTATTGATCTTTGCAGTTTATCAGTAAATAGTAATGTTTAATGTTATCACTTTACAACAGTAAAAGAGAAAAGAAAGAAGACTGGGAAGGATATAAGGAAGACTAAGGATAGCATGAACTACAGGGTGGAAAGAAAGAAAAGTGGGCAGTATTACATCTGACAGTAGAGTAGCATTTTCTGTTAGCTCCTGATGTTTTTTATACTTTTTTTTGTTACTAGAGACTCCACTGCCTTGAACTTTAGCAGCCAGGGCAGCAATGTCTCCTTCAGGTGGTGCTGAAGATCCTTCGTCTATTGAAGAAAAGTATTTGACCTTAACCAATATAATGAAACATGAAATTTAAGAAATTATACTCTAACATCCATTTTAGAAGTTCTGTCTGTGTGTGCACAAGAACAAGAGATGGAAAGTGAGAAGGAAGGCAAACACACACACACAAATAGAAAACAGAGAATGAGTAGCTCACTGAATGAATGACAAAAAGAAACTAAAGGTGAGTGACAGACACTCTAGTTTCTAGCAGCGATAAAAAAATTAAAATGAGCTTATTAAATATCATGGAAATGTTAGGAAGTACTAGTAGTCCATAAAGAAGATTAAACTTGCATTACCTGAATCAAAATCTCCAGGTATAGCTTTAGCTTTCTTCTTTCCTGGACCACCAATACGCTTCTTTTTGTGCTTTTTAGGAGCAGAGACACCCTCTGCAATGACGAGTGCTGCCTCCTCTTCCATATCCAAGGCACTGTCCACAATACTGCTCATGTCAAGTGATGCATCTGACATACTTGTGTCTACACCATCAGACATGCTAACTCTCATCTCATCCTTGTGCTCACTACTGCTTTTCTTTCCTTTGCCTCCAGTGACTAAAGCTGCAAGATTAGGCATTTGCTGTGCTGCTGTTTGATGCTTTTTGGACTGTTTCTGTACTTTCTCACCTGCTGTAGAAGACTTCTTCTTCTTTAGTCCTGCTTTTGTCTTGGGAGCATTGTTACTTTCTGCAGAGTCTATCTCTCCATCTGTTTCATCATGGCTCCCGAAGATGTTTGGAATGGGCACAGAGGTTGGAAAGATGGATTCAAAAGTTTTAGAGTCTTTTGGAGACATCATAAGTTTCATCTTCAAGCTCCCAGATGTGTTCTTTGGAGGACCAGGTTCTGATTTTATAAAGGTTTGTGGTGATCTTACCACTTCTTGTGTCAAACCTGTGTCCAACAAAAGGTGTGTCTGACTTGTGTCCATTGGTTCAACTTTTAGAAACGATGTTCCTTCAGTATGAGCTGGTAATCCTGCTTCTTGCTTAATTAGTGGTTCTGTTTTAAGTTTAGGTACACCTTTTTTGCTTGGGATCACATGTGCTGGAGTGCCATCTGCTGTGTTTACTGTTGTGGGAGGTGAGGTCTTAGTAAGAACACTGGTTGTCACAGATGGAGGGGTTGGCATTGCAGGTGAACTAAGGAGCAGTTTGATGACACTGCCTTGACCATCTCTTACCTTTGTGGCTACAGCCTGTTTAGAGCCAGATTTCAGTGGACTAAGAGACATCGAATCTGATGCAACAGGACTCTGTAAGATGATATTTGGAGCAAACGTCTCATTAGGGACAGCTGTGATAGTTGCAGAGCCTGGGGTTCCTGGTTCTTCCATCACAAATTTTATTTTACTCTTTTTAGCACTTGACCCTGACATGACTGGCACTGCTGTGATTTTCCCTTTTGTGTCTGACTTTTTTGTAAACTGTTTTTTTTCTGCTTCTTCAAACTCCTCCATTTCAAGAACTTTAGCAGATTTTTTCCGGATTCTGCCAGTTTTAGATCTTGATCCATCATCATCTGTGTTGTCATCCTTTCTGGACATTTTACAAACTGTCCCTTTAAAGAAATTTAATGAAAAAAATTATGAAAAATATCTCGCATCTCATCTGCTAACTACTAAGATTCATCACCAAGATTTCTGGCTTTTTTAAATGTGAGCATGTGCATGAATGTGCACGTGCACTTATATATACTCCCACAACAATATATACATTGCATACGCTGTATGAAGTAGCAAGTAACATTATGTTTTTATATAACAGAATTAGCACACGTTATGTTTTTGTTACACAATAAGTACTATTGTTAGCACTCACTTCATTAAAAATTATCTAAATTTTTAAATTATAGACAACAAGCAGGGTAAGTGTCCATTACTCTTTTATAATACGATTTTTTTTTTTAACACAATGGATCGAAGCCTCTCTATTATGAAACATATCCCTTTCATGCACTTGTCAACATCATGGATTTCTGTAATTTATTTTGTGACTTGTAGAATCATCTTATATTTTCACAATGAGCAACACTGTAGCGAAACGTACCTTAGAAAATAAATTTTATAAAGAAAATATAATTTTAATATATATTATACTAACGATAATAATTACGTCGACCAAAGACCACGCCGTTTTAGTTGTATGACTTATTTACTAATTTACTTTAAGTTGCCTCCATTATTCAAATAATGAAGTGCATAATATTTCACCAATATTACAGGTCACGAAAACAAAGTGCAATCATTTACTCCTATTCTGTCTGACCTTCTGAGTCTTCATCTGATCCTCTTTTAAGTGATGCCATGATTATTTGAAGAGAACACAAATGTACGGGCGATGAATGTAAACTTCCGGTCAGAACTCTCTAATTCCCTCCCGGCTTAAAAAGAACTAAGAGCTCATCGTCGAAGATGGCGGCGTCTTATAAACTGCGGTGTAATATTGTGGGACACAAGAAAGATGTACGTTCTCTGTCGGCTACAATAACTCCCGAAGAAGGCATCGTGTCTGGTTCTAGAGACACTACTGCTCGAGTGTGGCTTCCAAATGAGTAAGCGTTGTACCATTTAGTGTTGAGCAAAAATTGTCCTAATCTTAGATCAGTGACGGTGTAGAAACGAAACCGTAACTAGAACAAAAAAGTTTCCCCTTGTAGCGCTAAGTCCCAGGAAGGCGATATATGGAGTGGAATAGAAATAATTAACTTTTTTTTCAGGCACAATGCAGGCTTTATTGAGGGCCAGGTTCTTCAAGGACATAGCAACTTTGTAGCAGCAGTCTGTGTTTTACCACCAGATGAATCTCACCCAAGTGGTCTAATTGTCACAGGGAGTAATGACAATACCATCCTTATGTTTGTGCCAGGCCAGCTTGAGGCTGTCTGTAAACTGACAGGACACACAGACACAGGTTTGGATCTCAAGAGTTTATGTATTTAATGCAGTTACATTCATTTAAATGACATTGAATCAATATAAATTAAACTTGTATTTTAAAATAATTAAAAAAACTTAAAGTAACAAGTGCACAAAGAAACTTCTGTTCAAGTATAAGTCAAAGAGCTGTTTTGCACTTTGGATGGTGTCTGGGTTAAGTAAAAAAGCTTTAAATTAAAAAAATTAAATGTACCCAAAAATGGTCCCTGGTCATTTTGCCACAAGACCGTATCACCCCACCATCTGAGTCAAATCATCCCAGCTATGACCATATCCTCCCAAGTAAGACCATATCATCCCAACACTGAAAGCTGAATTTTCCCAGGCCCAAAAGACAAATTGATCACTGGTGACATAAATAGCTCTTACTGTCTTAACTTCAGATGTTACCAGCAGAACCATATGCTGTTGGAACAGTTGACTGCTGTCTGTCTCTAAACTGTATTCAATGATTCGTCATGTATAGTTGTGTGGTGAGAGGTAACCACCACACAGCAGAAGTTTCTCTGGCAATATTTAAAAATCAGGTTTTGATCGTCAAGAGTTCCCACTTTTCTCAGCATTGTATAAAAAAATAATCAGCTATATTTATGAATTGTCTCATGTTTAAAAAGTAAAATTGGTGAATTTTTTTTTTAAGAAATGTCCATGGAAAGTACAAAGTTGTATTAAAAGTAAATCTTCAAACAAGCTTGATTGTTTTAAATAATTTATATCATATAATAGATAAGGTTATGCTTCTAGTCTTAAATTGTTTACATGGTTATTGTCTCCATAACAAGGGAAAGGTTCAGTGATTGACATTTTCATCTGTGTCTGCCTTATCATTTACATCTTTCTACTATCATCTAAATAATAATATTCCAAGACTTTATTAAAATTCTCTTAGCATAACATATCATGAGAAGTTGAAATTTTACTGGAATCATGTGTATTCATTTGCAATTTCAGTTTGTGCACTTGCCTCAGGAAAATTTGGATTCTTGCTCAGTGGCTCATGGGACAAAACAGCTAAAGTCTGGCTAAATCAAAAATGCGTGATGACCTTAGAAGGTAAGACAAAAAGAAAAAAAAAATTGTTAAAAGTGCAGAGCACCACTTTATCAGCTTTCTTTTTTAAGCTCTATAATTGCTTACTGATTTGGTTTTTTTTTTTTGGCCACAATATAATTGTTTTTAATTTTTTTTATATTTATTTTAGGCCATGAAATGGCAGTGTGGGCTGTAGCAGTTATGTCTGAGAAGGGGGTCATGCTCACCGGTTCTGCAGACAAGACCATCAAGCTGTGGAAAGCTGGGAGATGTGAAGTAACATTCAGAGGTGAGTTATCATTTCAAGTTATACTGGGTAGCTGTTTTTACAGTTATGTATCCTTATGTACTGGACCTGTGGTGTAGAAAGGAGCGTTTGCAGCCTGGATTACAGTTTTTCAAATGACTTGTGTATGCAAGGCAGTGGCGTAGGAACCAGGGGGACAAGGGGGACAGCCACCTTCTCAAAAAAGATGCTGGGAAGGCAAGAATGTGAACGTCTTTCACTGTCAGCATGGAGTTGCCCCCCTCAAAGCTGAGCATCTTCCTACGCCACTGCACGGAGCAGCTTCTGGCTACATATCTTTTATCTCGTATGGCATTCTGTGTTTGTTGCAAGTGTCCATGTATATCTGTGTGTGTCTTTCTTTTTAAGCCCCATGAGCCTGCCCATGAGACTGGGGTATGGCGCTATATAAGTTCACTGTAGTATTATTATTATATATCTACTGCTATGAACCACTTTTAAAAATGTTAAAAAAGATATTAAACTTCAAAACATGTTATACAAACAATTATACTTGAAATTATTGTAGAGGAATGTTATGAACAATATTAAAGTAAATTTGAGTAAAAAGATCTGACTTACTTTTCAGGTCACACAGATTGTGTACGGGGACTTGCAGTACTAGAAAATGGAGCATTTTTGTCCTGTGCAAATGATTGCTCAGTACGAAAGTGGACAATTTCTGGTGATTGCATTGGTGTCTACAGTGGCCACAATAACTATGTCTACAGTATTGCTATATTGCCCAATGGCCAAGACTTCGTTACAAGTGGAGAAGACTGCACAGTGCGGGTTTGGTGTGATGGAAAATGCATACAGACCATTACACATCCGACACAGTCGGTCTGGTGTGTCTGTACTTTGCCAAATGGTGACATTGTCACAGGAGCTAGGTTCGACATCATACACCTCCCCACTTTTTATTTAGTGGTTTATAATAATATTTATGTTATTTCAAATAGTTAATGTATGTGGGGATTTGCTTGTGTGTGGCATTTAAATTTCATATTCAGATTTCCCAATCATCTGCATACCCTAATGGGAGCAAGTCATATGATTGTGACATCCCATCCTTTTGTGCATGTGTGTGTGGGAGCGTGTGTGAGAGAGAAAAAGAAGAGCATATGTAATTCACTTAAACTGACAAGTTCAGATTACGTCCAAATTTTAAAGACTTTAAAATTATTAAAGCAAATGAAAAAAATAATTGCTTTGGTCTTGTTTCAGTGATGGTGTGATCAGAGTGTTTACAGCAGCTCCAGAAAGGATGGCATCTCCAGACCAGCAGAAGGCCTTTGAGGAACTAGTAGCCAGTTCCACAATGGCTAGTCAAGTGGGCGACATTAATAAAGAAGACCTTCCTGGTCCTGAAGCACTTTTCAATCCAGGTACATGGTGCTTTATGATTCATGTTATTTACTTATAGAGTAAAAGAGAAAAAAGGCTTGTTCTATATTGGATTTATTTCTTAGCCAGGTCTAAGTATGTGATCCATCTTTTCAGAATACTTGGTGCTGGTTTGAAGATGCGATGGAATAGATATGTCAACTTATAGTTTGTTGGCTGGTCAGCTCATTTGTCATGAAAAGAGAAGCTGTGTGTGTGAGAACAGATTAAGTAAATATTTATTTGGTAAACAGTGATTGTTGAAAGGAGCAAGGATTTGGGTTCGTTTTCTTTAAACAGTCTTAATTTTTAAAAATGTTGAGGTCGCAGAGATGGACAGACAAAGTTAATACGTGATGGAGACCGAGTTGAGGCTTACAGCTGGGATGCTGCAAAAAATGAGTGGAGTAAAGTTGGTGAAGTTGTTGGCTCCTCAGGAGGTTCACAAGCAACTTCTGGCAAGGTCTTATATGAGGGCAAGGTAGGTTTGATAACAGACTAAAGTAGCAAGGAACTACATGCTTTTGCATCCCAAAACAAAAAAAACAAGGGGTAAGGGTGGGGAATAAGAATAAATCTGTTAAGGATAATTTTAGTTAGGCCTCAGAAGTACCACACCTTTTGAGGTTTTGCTGCTTGGAGATTTTATCATCTCTGGAACTGCTGTAAACACTATGGTCACACTATCACTGAAACAGAATTTCATCCCCTTTAGGAGTCTTTTTGTTACAGACCATCAGTAGATCTGAAAGCAATTTTACTCTGTTGATTACTCCTCATTCTTTAGCATCATTCAGCCCATGTGAAGCTGTAAACAGCAACTATTCTCCTGTACCTTGTGTTGCCCTGTTGCAGGAATATGATTATGTCTTTGATGTGGACATAGAAGATGGTAAGCCTCCTCTCAAGCTGCCATACAATGTGACAGAGGATCCCTGGCAAGCTGCGCAGAACTTTCTACACAAAAACAGCTTGAGTCAGCTGTTTTTAGACCAAGTGGCTAACTTCATCACAACCAATGCAAAGGGCATTGAGCCAGCTGTGCAGACAAATGAATACTTTGATCCATTTACTGGTGCGTTGGATTGTTAAATTCTATTATTGTTTAAATGTGCAGATTTAAAAAATTGGATTAGGATGCTGGGTCATATAAATTCATACCCAGTGTTTTGTCAAAATTTAACAGGAGAGAACCGCTATGTACCTGGACGTTTGACTGCAGGAGGTGATATAAGAGGCTCTGACCCCTTCACTGGGAACTCCCGATACCAGCCAGCTGCTTCTGCTGTCAACAATGTTGTTCCAGCTGCTGGTGCAGATCCCTTTACTGGTAAGACTATTTATTTATACTTTTTGGATGGACTTTCCTCTAGATATTTCTAAAGCATTTAACGATTTTCTCTTTAGAAATTTGAGGACACTACTGAAAAGGTGCTTTTTTTATTTAAAACCAGAAAACTGATAGCAGAACACCAGGTTTTATAAGACTAAGTTGAGATCATGTCTTAAATAAAGGCACAAATCATTCAAAGGTTAAGGAGTTTTGAGATGGGAATACTTTAAAGAGTTCTGCCTTTTTGGATGGCAGCATCTGTTCCTTAACAACTGGCCCTATATTTCATGTTTGATATAAATTGAGGAGGCTTAACTTGACTGTGGATGTGATCAGGTGCAGGCAGCTACAGGCCTGGTGGAAGTACACCTACTGCCAGTGGTACTGCGTATTACCCAGTCACTACCTTTCTTACTTCAGACAATGCAGATGTTAAAAAAATTATTGGTGAGTCTTTGTTTTATGCATGCAAGCAAGAATATGTTGTATAACTGAATTGTTGTCGCATGACTTATACCGGATAAAACTACTGATAATTAAAGTAAGTCAATATCTAAAGTCTGGGGCAGGCTGTCAGAGCTAAAATGCTCACATGGAAGAATCATGAAAACATTGACATTATACGGCACTGTCATTCATGTAGGTGTAGCGCCATGTACAAAGATTTGTTATGTCTTTTCATGCACATTTTTAAATCATGAAACTGTTAATCAAGAGAAAAAAAATATGTTGGATGCTTGAAACTGAGTCTTAACTGAACGGAATTGACGTTCTTGGACAATACTATGTATTTAATTATGTTACAGAAGTAAAATTTGTAACATAAACTAGTCGACCTCATGTATCCCTTAATATCTCGTGACTTTGCTTTTATAAAGCTAAACTGAAAGAGTTCAATAGAAACATTGAGCTTCATCTCCGTATTCCTGAAGAAGCCCTGGACCGGCTAGAGCATATCGTTACTGGAAAGGCTACAAGTGCAGATCTGGCCATACTACAGCAGTTACTGCAGTGGCCACCAGGTAGCATTTCACCTTTTAACTTGATATCAGCAGTTTCTGTAATATTGGATGACTTCTGAGTTAATTGCTTTGAGTTCATAAGAACTTCCTTGTTTTGGTTATTAAATGTGGAAATACTTATCTATATAAAGGCTTAATCAATGGCTTAATCACTATAGAGATTAAGAGCACAGGTAGTAGACAGTGAGTCATTAATAACTATAATTTGATTGTTTTTGATTTTGTTGTAGATAAAGTTTTCCCAGGTCTTGATGTATTACGAATGGGAGTAAAGCAGCCTTCTGTCTGTCACCACTTCTGCCAGCAACCGAACTTCTTGGATGACCTTTGCAGATATTTAATAGAGAAAAGTTCTGCTGCAAATCAGATGCTGTCTCTGAGAACCCTGACCAACCTCTTCAGTCAGCCAGATGGTGTGAAACTTCTTTTAGCAAACCCATCACGCTTATTGAAGAGTATTGAGCAGTGTAAAAATATCAGCACCAAGAATGCTCAGCTAGCCCTGAGCACTACTTTGTTGAACTTCTCTATTGCTGCAGCTGCTGCCAAAGACTTTGACCTGAAGTCAGAATGTCTTGCTACCACAGCCAAAATGCTTCAAATGGAGCTTGATGCAGAGGCTGCCTTCCGCCTGCTGGTTGCACTGGGAACATTGATACATGAAGATGAGAGTTGTCAAGCTGTGATGCATTCGTTAGAGCTTGCTCCTATTCTAAGAATGCTAAGAAATAAATCTGATTCCAATAAGGTGTTAGAGTGTGCTGATCTCCTGCTCAAATATCTTACATAGAAGAAGTTTTTAGATGCAAATACCATGATGTGCAAGAAGTGCTGTGTTATGATGACTACTTGTAGTTTGAATGTTGCCAAACTGTTCTTTGTTGTTTATTCTTCACTTTTTTGAAAAGTAGAAAATATGCCTGAGTACATCACTACTATCAAAGAACAATAAATACCTTGAGCTAATATTGTATAAATCTAAACCATGTTCTTCTACGATTTAACTTGAGGATAAACTCTTTGTTAGTAGTAAAATTCTGATCAGGCATCTACAGAGAGCTTACAGGCTTAGAGTACAAGGTGGTATTTTAAACGTATCTAGATTAAATTTTGCATGTGACCAGGAGTGGCTAGGTACAAAAATGGTCTTCATGATTTATTTTATGCTAATTGGGACTTCCTAAAAGCTATTTTTTTTCATTTATACCAGTCATGGTGAAAAATATTATAGAAAGCAAATAAAAATTTTTTTTAAAGCATCATTATGTCTGTTATCTTCTGCATTTTAAAATAGAATTGACCCATTTATATTATTATTATTATTAAAGCAGATTTATATAGCGCAATTTTCAACTCCAGAGTCGACTCTATGCGCTGTACAGTGTATAGGGTTAGTTTTATAATCACTGAAAAATAGCAGAATTCTTGTAGTAAGATCATCGGATTAGTTTTACAATCACTGAGAAATATCCAGATTCTGTTCAAGAATTTCCGGACTATACTACTGGAGGCAATCAGCAGTATGCTAGGATAGTCATAGACTGTGGAGTTCTGGAAGCCAGTGAGACACACCTGTCCGCTAGCTGATATAAAAGCATAGCTAGCCTTCACACCCCTGTGTATGACCAGCAGGTCACGGCAAGAACCATAGTCCATGACAAGCATGACTGTCCACAGTTCATGGCGATGGACGAAGCTACAGTAATGTGAGAGAAGTCTCATATTGTAACTGCTTGGTTAATACTTCTTTCTATACATAAGACAACTCGTGATCTAAGTTTTCTAGATCAATCCGCTTAACAGCCACCTACAGTCCTGTTGTCGAGTGCGGAGCTACATGCAGTGTGGTTGTATCTGTGAGACCTTTGGCTATTCCTGTATATGGCTGATAGACACACGCCACACTGTCAAACTGCACGATGACCACTTCTGATGACGATGACTCATTGATGTTGATAGTGACCTTCACCTTGTTTTCTGCCAGTGGTGGGGAGGTGATGTCGTCAGGTTACTTACTGGTGGAGAATCAGACAACTGAGATTCGGAATAAGCACAATGCGTGGTTACTGATTTGTCTGACATACCCTTTGTCTGTCTTTAGCCTCTGTATTTATATGGCTAATACTTTTTTTTTAATATTATTAAAAGTATTTGAATTATGATTCCATTTAGTTTTCTTTTTTAATAAAGCCATCCATTACTTTTATGGATATCTGTAATGTTCCAAGTCTAGTTTGAATTTTGTATGTTAAAAACAGCATTTAGAAATAGATCATAATTATTGGTAAGTCATTATCTGTGACTAGTAAATTAGGTATTTTTCCTTGAACTTGGGGGATATAGGGAAGAGCAGACTTTCTACCAACTTAAGATGGGTTTTGGTTTTTAAACATTGAAAGATTTAATATATCTGCAAACTGAAGTGATGATGATAATTATGAAAGATGATTACACTCAAGGGCTTAGTGACAAGTGACACAAAGTTTGATTCTGCTCAGAGATTAACTGTGGTTGCATTGTGAGTAGATGTAAACAAAAATAGCTTTTTAAAAAAAAAATATTATTATTAGCCTTCTATGGGTTATTCAAAATAGGTTCTGCATGCTAACATTTGTCATTTAAACTTTTAAAATTGAAAAAACACTGATGAACCTAAACTAACCTAGTCCATGCAAGTGAGGAAAAAAGAATATGCATACTAAATATTATGAAGGAGTGCTCATAGCATCCTGTCTGCAGTTCTTTCCATTATTTGTTTTGAATGCAAAGTCCTGACTTGTTAACAAACTTGGCATGTATGACTTGCCTCAGAAAATTGCTTAAAGCTATAAAAGAACCTTCCACACTATTTGCTGTTATTTTTTGACTGATTGTATTGCCAGAACAACTGATATTCTTTGCCTACATTGATCTATGAACATGTGTTTTGTAGATGTAACACATATAGGGAAGGGGGTAGAATGTGTGATTGCTCCAAAATGCATGCATATGTAAGAGTGAATGAAACACTTAAATTCAGATGTATCATACTTTTTAAACATTTACAAGTGGCTGAATTGCTCCTGTTCACCTACAAAAAAGTGTAAAATACATTTTAGTCTGGCACTCATCACATCTAACTCAAAAACTAGGGGAGGGTGCATACTCCATGTCATCTGCCATGCCCATGACAATGATCACATCATTTTAGAGCTATGTTAAACAGACAGAAGCAAAGACTACGCAAGTACAAGAAGTGCGAAAATACGCTAGACAGAATGACTCCATTTCAAAATGTTTATTATTAATAAAATGGCAACTGTCATGGTGGTACCATGGTTGAATGTGCACCACATTGCTTTAAAAAAGCTAATAGGTAAATACTTTGATTATTGATTTAAAAATTCTTTACGTGAAGATGCAAATAGATTAATACACTTTGCAGTATTTACTTTATAATCGTAATCTGGGGCGGATGTTGAATGGGAAAAAGCTGTTGGATAAAGCCACAAAGATGACGAGTTGTTGGTATGATGGGGAACCATGTCAATAAAGTAAATCGTTGTAGACGTACAACAAACGCAATTCTCTAGAAGGAACGCTGACAATATTGCTAACTACATCAGTAATTTTTGCTTTGCAAAAAGAGAAAGCGGACTTGAGCGAATGCTTTTTGTATGTTTCAGTTGAAACGGTCGTTATCAAACATAAATCCGACAAGCTTGTCTGTCTCCTCAACACCACTTCTCCAACATAACCCACCGCCCCTTTCTCTCCTGAAGCAACGAAATCTCGCTTCACTTACCGTGAGAAGGTGCCACAAATAACTTAATTAGTCCTTGTTAACATGACTCATTCTGCTTGACTCAATACTGGTTTCTCTGTCTGCAATAACGTACATCTGTGCTTACCATAGCACTGGGCACAAAATGGAATAAAATATTTTAAAAACAAAAGTAATATATCTGGCTCTAGTTCATAACTTTATTAAATTCTAACATTACTCCAGTATTTTCACGGAATAAAATGTATGTGTGCCAACTGTCGCAGTTGGTAACATCGCCATGCATATCAACTGTACGATAGAGTGTTTCCCCCTTGGCAAAGAGGTAAGTTTGTGGGTTCATGATTGCTTTTCCTTCATCATCCTAAGTTAAATTTAATACATTTTTCTCCTAGCTGTGTATGCTTAGCATACACAATTGAACGATAGCTATTACAGTTGTCAAAGAACGTGGTTACAAGTTTTGTTTAGTCATTGATGTGGAAATAAAAAGTCACAGGAGAGTAACCGGAAACCATCGCAGTTAGGTGGCAGGCTGGGGTTTCGACCGTCTCGAAGGCACCTTTTCACTCTTGAAATATAAATTCGACAAACGCTTTTTAGTTTATCTGAAGGATGTACCAGTAATAAGTAAGATTATGCTTAAATGACCTTAACTATTATTTGTCTGTAAAGCTTACGAGAATATTTGAATGACTAGACTGGATATGTCAAGGTTTCATGACATACGGGCTCTAACCAAACAACGTTAAGTAATATTGAAAGGTATTGATTATCATTGATAGTTAAGTGAATATACTGTTCAAAGTAAATGGTAGTGGCTCAGATTGTTGTCTATAGGAGTAGGGCTACGTAGTGAGCTACGAAAATTTTAATTAGCTTGAGTAATATGGAAAACACGGAACTGTATAATAATAATATTGTATGCTATCATAGAAACAGGTAGGGGGATAAATAAACTTAAGGGGTACCGACTTTCTTATTTCACAGTCGCATGAAATAAGGTGGGTAAGAGAAGAAAAAAAAAACCCACACAAACACTCTCTGGCGTTCCTTTAAAAACTTTTCTCCGATGTGTTTTCCATGTCAGTGACTATTTCAGCAGCTTCTCGTAGCTACACATAGGGGCCTACCATGTTTCCCCGAAAATAAGACAGTGTCTTATATTAAATTTTGCTCCCAAAGATGCGCTAGGTCTTATTTTCAGGAGATGTCTTTTTTCCATAAAGAAGAATTCATATTTATTGTTGAAAAAAAAGAACATTTATTATAAACTGTACAGTAGGAGGAAACATCGGGGTTAACAGCAGATGTCGGTTTTTATGTCCTGCATGCAACGGACGGTGAAGGTAAGGGACAACGGCAGTGGGTTAAAAAGAATCACAGCTGCATGCTCTGGTGTTCTGTTCGGCGGGCATGCTTCCAAACAAAAACTTTGCTAGGTCTTACTTTCAGGGGAGGCCTTATTTGCAATTCAGCAAAAGCTTTACTAGGTCTTATTTTCAGGGGATGTCTTATTTTTGGGGAAACACGATATAGGAGAATGTTACTAGAATAAAATATGTTGTAGGTTAGAGAATGTGCTTTGCAGTGTTTTCATGATCAGATGATGTGTCATGCAGCCCCTTGGACTCCCACAGAACTTTTTTTTTTTTAAATAGGCCTGTTCTCAAGCTTGATAATGCATGTATAGTCAAATTATCAAGATAATAATTCTTATTTGGTTATATTTTCTTTTTCTATGATGTAAATAACTATAATATTATACTATCATTCTGTATCATGCTGGATGACAGCATGGGTGGGAGACATTAAAAGAGAGTGTATGGCATACAGTCTTTTTTAACACTAACATTTCCCAGTAAAATTTTTTACCAAGAGCAAATTTCCTTTATTTTTGTTTATATAATACATTTCCAGGTTTAACATAGTTTTCTGTTTTTAGAAATGGCTGTGGGAACACTAATTATAAGTAAAAGTGAAAGGATGTTTTTTTTCTTTGATTAGGAAACAGTTCACATCTTTTTATACTATACTTTTTAGTTTGAAGGAAGTGACAGCTTCAAGATAATCCTCACAGTCCCTGCCTTGAGATGGAAAATAACAACAATAATGGGGGTGGCCAGCGACCTCGGGGAACTGGTACCAACAATAACCAAGGACAGGGTGGCCGGCATAATCCTATTCTGCATGTTCGAGATCGCTTGTTTCATGCTCTCTTTTATCGCATTGCCATCACCTATGCCAAGGCATTTCCTCGTCCTGTGAGACGAGTGCTGGAGTTTGTTTTACTTGTGAAAGTAAGTGCATTGGCAGCAATTTTTTATTTGCTCTAGCAAGCTTGTTATAAGAGTTCATGAGGTTCTATAACACTCCAATTATTTGTGTTATATATAATTAATATTTATATTTGATATTTGAGCTATATTTGACAATTTTAAACAGTTTGTACAGTTTTTTTCTCCCTCTCTTCTTTCAAACAGGCACTGATGGTATTGAGCATTTTGTTCTATATCCATATAGTCTTTGCTCGTACCCCTATTAATTGTCTTTCTGGAGTTGCTGATTCATGGCCAAGGCATGGCATTCTTCGTGTAGAAATTGTGCGTAATGCATCTGAAAACTACTCGATAATCAACTCCTATGAAAAGGTAACAAAAGAAGTAATTACTGTGTCAGTCATTTTACCCCAGAAATTCTGCTTATGAGAAAGAAATAGCTTGAAATTATTAGATTTTAGACACTTAATAGAGGGTAGAAGTGTTTTTAGAATTAATGCTAGAGGTTTAATATTTTAGCCCGTTTTAGGGCCTCAGCAGCACTCTGGTTTATATCATATATGTATATATGCCACAGCTCTGTATATTAAGAAAAGTCAAAATCATAGAATAATTACTGTGTTGCTACTTTTATATTTTGGTAGTCATAGAGAAAAGCTATAAAACCACTTTCTTTTGTATGCAATCTTATATTTTGCATTTGCTTTATTTCCCTTAGGAATATTCAGATTTTAGTTTGTTTGTGGATTCAAATGTGATGGAAGAACTGGGCTTGAGTACTGTGTGGAATACTTCTGATCCTGAGACACCTACTAGTGAAAGAGATAGTATAGAGAGAGGAAGAAGTACTGTAAATAGTGATGACGAGGAAGATGACGACGATACAGGTGAATCACCAGAAGGCAATAGGCCAAACAGGGAAGGAAGGAGCAGGGGTCTGGTGGATAACACAACCTTGACTAACTTTTTTCCTGGAGACGTATATGAAGAACAGATCACACCCTTGCACCAGCAGTTTTCTGAATTGGAAATGCTGGCCAAGGCTGGTGAGGAAAATATTTAAGACAGTGTCTATTTGGTTTGTTTAACTTGTATTCATTTTCCAAAATCATATATATTCAAAACGTTGTGACAAAGGACAAAGAAAGTTTTATTGTGCATTTGTTTTTTTGAAGATTTTTTGTGAGCTTATTTCTCCTGCTGTTTTTCTAAGTTTCTAGGCTTATGTTTAAGTTTACTTTGCCTGTATCCAAAATAACACATAGTTGCATTATTCTGTGGTGTTATTGTCATGTTTCAGTGTGGCCGGAAGAGAAATACATTGTGGAATATGCTCTTGAATATGGATTTCTGCGCTTGTCTCCCAAGACACGTCAGCGTCTTAATATTACTGTCATGTTAGTCACATTAGGTAAGTGCTACTTGCTAATCCACTGTAAATGTTTGGTACTTACAGTTTTGTCACTTAATGTTTATTTAACTGATTTGGCTGAAATATGATGGGGAGAGGTTGGGGTGGAAGCAAGAAATCTTTCTCCAGAGAACAAAAACAGCATTTTAGTGAAAATGCTTTTTGGACAGATCCTCTGAAGGACGAATGTTTTGGGGATGGGCTGAGTCGCTTCTTGCTGGATGAGTTTCTTGGTTATGATGACATCCTGATGTCTTCTATCAAGGAATTGGCGGAACAGGAAGAAAACAAAGGTATGCTTGGGTTGTGTTTTTATTGATTTCAGTTCTGTGACGGATATTTTGATTTTGAAAAGGTTATTCTGTTTCTCTAGGCAAGAAACTTCTGCATTCAGGAGCAGAATAAAGTCTCTGTAGCACTGTAGGTTTTGTAATTTATTTCACACATGGCATCAGGATTGAGTTAAATGCAATTGTATCATTTCAGTACTATTAGTTTATACTTTATGCACTGCATTATTTTGTGTGTGGAGAAAGTATTACCAAAATTGCAAAACATTTGGTAAGATGTGAATTCAGTGTGTCCTTTTCATCTGGGCTCATTGTGAGTATGTGATTTTTGCCGTTTATGATTTCAGGGTTTTTGAGGAATGTGGTGACTGGAGAACACTATCGATTTATTAGCATGTGGATGGCGCGCAGCTCTTATGTGGCTGCAGCATTCATCATGCTGGTCTTTGTATGTAGCTGTTACCTTTGGTTATATGTAACCTGAACACATTTGAGTTTAAGGCCAACTGTGCATAATACTGCAATGTGTAATGATAACTTGAGAGTGCATTTGTCTCAGCTTTGTTTTTGATCTAGAAAACTTGATTGCTTAGTGTGTACATTATTTTTCGGGTTTCTAACTAGCAGCATTAATATTTCCGAGAAAGTTTTGCATAACATTTGCCATGTACACAAAAGTGATGCCATTTTATGACTCACTCATTATATTTATAGGTGTAAAAGTGGTGGTGATGTTCTATGCCCCCAAAATAAATCTGTTGTCTTGATAAAAGCCCAGACATTGGTGGTTGTAAATTATGTTGTTTGGGGCATGGCACTTTGTTTTTCGTTTCCTTTGTGTCTATGTTCACAAGATTAGAAAATTTCTTGTTTCTGGTTCCAGACGGTGTCGGTATCTACTCTTCTGAGATATTCTCATCATCAGATATTCCTCTTTATTGGTAAACAGAAGCATGAGTAAACTTACAGGGATGAATTAGAGAAAATAAACTCAAATGACAAAAAATTTGACTTGGATATAAGTACTGCAAAGGATTACAGTAAATATTTTTTTTATTTGAGGGGCTTCAGTTAGTACTGAGCATGCACAATTCTTATCATGCATGTCTCTACACATGACTAGGTTTTGATCAGAAATATTTGTTGACAAGAAGTTTTATTTTTGTTTAGTTGACCTGCTGCAGATGCTGGAGATGAATGTCACAGTTGCATTTCCAGCTGCCCCACTTCTGACCGTCATACTAGCACTTGTAGGTAAGGAAACAATTTGGATAGGTGGAGTTTATTTGAATGTATGGATCTGTGACAATCTGTGGATCCTGAGCTCAGAACTGCCAAAGAAGGCTGTCCTATGTTCCATTATTCCTACCAACTTAAACGTGTGAAAAAGTTGTATCTATCTATGTGTGTGTGCATGGTTATATGCTTTCCCTCCCCATAGAAGTAATTGTTTTTTGTGGATTTTTTCAGGAATGGAGGCCATAATGTCAGAGTTTTTCAATGACACAACAACAGCTTTCTATATAATCTTAATTGTGTGGGTGGCAGACCAGTATGATGCCATCTGCTGCCACACAAACATAAGCAAACGACACTGGCTTAGGTATGCACTCAGATTATGCAGAAGTGTGAATCTCAAACTCTCTACTTAAAATGTGCATGTTATTTATTTTAAAGCTGTTTCTGTTCTCTTACTTGCCTTGACAAATAGCATTTATTTTGTTGTGTAGCAGAGTAAGTTGTATTTTAGGATTGTTTTTTATATTATTACACCAGAGGAGGAAATCAAATGAATTAAGATGGTTTGCAGGTTTTTTTATCTGTACCACTTTGCCTTCTATGCGTATCATTACCGCTTCAATGGACAATACAGTAGCTTGGCTCTCTTCACCTCTTGGCTTTTCATTCAGGTATGTATATCCTGAGATTTTCCCACCTTTTCTGTCCATACAGAGAAAAAAAAATGTCTCAGCATAATTTGCTTGATTTCAGCTAGATTATATGAGAACTCTTTTTTTCGTCAAGATAGTGTTAAATCTACCACTTTTTTTTAATTTCAGCATTCAATGGTGTACTTCTTCCATCATTATGAACTGCCAGCGATTTTGCAACAAGCTCGCATCCAGGAGCTCCTGAACCAGCATGCACAGCCAGACATCAACATTCCTGCTGACAATGGTCCGCCGCCCCCTCCACAGCAGCAGGAAGGACAGGGCAATGATCAGAGTGCTGAACAAACTACCAGTACTCAGGCATCAAGTCAGGACAACAGTTCAGCAAACAGTGCCACTCAGCAGCACAATCTGCAGCAGCAAGTTGGGGAAGAAGGAGTTGGCACCTCTCAGGCAAGAGAGGAAACAGACACACAGGCATCTCAGACCAGAGAGAGAAATGGAATGGCACAACATGCTTCACTCACCTCAGCCTTCCTTGAACGAAGTGTCACCGAGCTTGTTGCCATGCTTAATCGTCGCCAAGGCTTTGCCCCAAGAACAACTACAGCAGTGGATGGAACAGTGAGTGCAAGTGAAACCAGAAATGACAACAGTCAGCCAACCAGCGAAGAACCAGGTAATGCAGGGGTGTATGAAGAAGGAGCTGGGCCTTTCATGGTGGATCGAATTCGAATTTACACTCCAGCCAACTTTGTCCAAATGTTTCTGCCACAGCCAGGCTCAGCTGTCACTCCTGAAGTCTCTCGGCCAACCTCTGTCACTGATGATGTGAGCACAGTTGGTGCCACCAGTGTTACAAGCTTTGATGTAAGTCCTGAGACTGCTACTTCTGCAGACACAAACTTAAAAGAAGTTGTTGGACAGGGCATAACATCATCCATGCCTGCACCCTCGGAGAGGTCAGCAAATATGCTTGACACAGAGGAAAACTTGCTCACAAGAAATGCTGATCAGCAGATGGGAAGTACCACCCAAAAAGATGACATTAATTCCCAAGCTGTGGACACTGTAGCCAGCAAGAAACTTTTGGCATGGAAAAGGACCCCATCACCCATGTCTGTTGCACCTGGAGAATTGGTAGATAAGTCAGTAGAAGAATCTTCTGGAGTGCAATGTGATATGAGCTGTTCGACTGAAAGACAAACAGTGACTTCAAGCAATCCAGCTGGGCTTATGGATTATGATGTAGATTAGCCAGAAATTATTAGTCGTTGTGTGAGTTGTGGTGTTGCCTCACAGCCAGGGGCAGTTGTTGCCCAAGACTGGAATGACTGCAAGTTTTCAGTGTTGATGTATAGAAATAATATTGAGCAAACTATTATTAACACATGTGCAATTCTTGAAATGTGATGGGGGAGGGAGTAAGTAGAAATTCCCACAGCAGCTGAACACTAGAAGGGAAGGTAGAAGAGAAGTGAGTCAAGGGTTGGTTATGCAGTGTAAAATGTGCCTGTTGGGAAAATGGCTGAACCATTATGCCTAAAGACTGTGAACACTTGATTTATTAGGCATTGATGCAAAGGTTTTAATCAAGAAATTGGCATTCTCTCAAAATACAGTTCTGAATGAGACAAGGTAGTGTGCATGGTAATTTTCTTGAAAACTTGTAGCTTGCAGATATGCTTTCAGATATATAATGATGGCATGATAATCAGAAATGTGGATTTGAGATGCTGTTCATACTGAAGACTGGCTACTGTTTTTGCTTCTTTATGTGGCATGGAATATTTCAGGAGGCTGCATAAAGATTGATGCGACTTAGACCTGGCATTATCACGTCTCTAATTGATGTCTGTTGTTAATAATAATTTGATTTGTAAAGCGCATTTCCCCATGTAGACATGAGCTCAGTGTGCTGCACTGGAAAGATCACAAACAAAGCAACAGTAAATCATACAAAAACATAAGCATCATAAAAAAACAAAGTGTATGGAGGATAGAGATGCTATGGTGATTGAGAGGAACTAGTAAAATAAATGTAGAAATATTAATTTTATGAAGATAAGGATTATACAGGATACTTCCTAAAGCGAGAAGACGAGGCCGGATTTGAAGACTTCAAATTTAGACACAGTTTAGAGAAGGGGGTGGGAAGGAAGAGAATTCCAGTGAGGACCGGCGGAAAAGGAAATTCTGCCAAATTTCTTCTGGGTGACACAGTGTAAATTGTTGGAACAAGTATGCAGACCAGGGTATTTTTGAGCAAGGATGAAGTTAAAACAGATCTAGTTTCAAGAGTACTTCAGGTTGACACCTGAATTGTGTGTGTGTGTGTGAGGGGTAGGGGGCATGAATCAGGTCTTTCACCCATTTACCTCTGTCTTTGACATACCTAGTAAAAATAGGATTCCCTCTTTATGTAGTTGACCATTTTATTAAATATGTACATTTGAGAGAGCAAAGACAATGGCTTTTGTTGTATAGACAGGAGAAATGACAGAGGAGATAAAAGAAGCTCAACAGGTGAGTAGAATAGCCCTCTTACTCTATGTGAAGGTGGGAAACCGGTTTGGTTATTTTCAACCGGTTATTTGTTGCAAAAACAAACAGCTTTGAGTGATTTATGGGGATCTGCTCTGTACCTATGGACCACATCTCTGGTTGCATTTTATGTGAAAGTCATTCACTATTATGTAATGTTACAATAAAATCTTCTAAGTTTAATTAAAAAAATTTACAAAATGCATTTTAACATTTAGTGACCTTGATCTGGGGCCAGTTGCACAACACATTTCTAATTTTTAAACACTTTTAGGCCTTAAATCTTTTTAGATAATTAGTTAAGTGCACAGCACAATTTTAGAATTTTTCAAACTAAAACTGCTTTAAGATAAAGTTGATTAAGTCTGACTTTCCGTCCTGTCAGTACAATTTTTTTGTATGTTTCTGTGCAATGCATCGAAATGGCAGAGAAGAGATTTTGCTTCTTTAGAACAGTTTTAAGCTTTAGAAACGTGCAACTGGCCCCTGGCTTTTTCTCTGCAAAATAAATGGTTCATGATAAAATATGGTGATGTAATTGTTTTGCTGGTGTAATTTTCTGGGACCTTGTGCATGAACCAGGACAATGGTTAAAGTCTTGGACTAGACAAAAAGTGTTGTCACTGGGAACAAAAACCCTTGAGGCCTAAGGTGGGTTGCACTGCATTTCCATTTGGGCGGATAAAGAAAATGCAATGGCATCTGCTTTAGGGTTATACAGCATAGTTCTTCCCTCGTTAATATTTTGCAGTATGCAACTGTGCACAGTCTCATATTGTCCTACTTCATACACAAATTACCTGGTGTTTGCAAAAGTGTCACTGTTACTTAAATTGCAATGGTTGGCTTCTAAATAAAGGTAAACAGTTTTTTCCATATGTTGGGTTAAACACCACTGAAACATCTTTCCTAAGTCATAAAGTTTTAATAAATTCACTAGTATTGGACAGATACACAATATTCAGGTGACCATGACAATGATTTAAAGATAGCATGACTGTCATGCTCCAGGCTTTTGCTGGCTGTTGTTGTCACGGATAGGTGACATGGATGAAAGCACGGGAGAATGCAAGGAAGTGTAGTGAGCGTATTGTACTGATAAAGCGGGATGCACGGGTTGGTCGTTTGTGAGTTGTGGTTTGTATGGAAGGTTCGAGAAGGGTGAATGGGTAGAATACATAGAAAGCGGTCGCCAAGTGAGACAACACCCCGTCGACACAGCTCCGATGTGAGGACTGTGCTAGTGTATGCCGTTCTTACCCCAGAGGAGGTACCGGCCTGAAGACAGAGCGGGAGAAGAGCTGGACGCCAAGAACTCTGTGCTGTGTTCTGCAGAGAGAGAGAGACCATCTCCCGTGGGTACAAGCGAACACTAGCCCAAGAGATTGTGTTCAGAACAGCACACAGGCGTTCGTTCATTGGGGGAGGCGCCGGCAACAAAATCGAAAGTTTGCTCAAGTGCGACATTCTGTCCTTTTGAGGGCAGCGTTCAGAGGAGCGGTGTGGTGGCTTGACCTCCTGATGCCGGAGAGAAGGACACATTTTTTTCTTCATCTCATCCCTGAACAGTGAACAGAAAAGTACAGTGAGTAGACAGTTGATAGTGGCTGGCCGCCGCGGATTTATGTTATATTGAGAGGAAAAATTGACTATTTGTATTACTGTATAGGGTAAGGGTATGATCGAGTGTGTGATGGTGAATGTATGAGGAGATTTGAAACTTTTTTTTTTTGAAAGAAAGCGAGTGTGTCAGAAATATGGGAATAGTTGTATTAAAGGTGACGGGGTTTGCGTAGAGACAGATCTAGTTTTGTTTGTTTTGGAAGGAAAGAATGCGCAAATGTCCGACTGACTGGGTGAGTGCGTGTTTGTGATCCCGTCAGTTTGTGTGTGACATATTTGGTGACCCCGACGTGATCTGTCTTACGCGGGGCCTGTCTGTGTGAGCGAAAGTGTGTATTGCGTCTTCCACGTGCTAGGATAGCATAGGCTGTATGCAGAGTTGTTTCTTTTTTTCCCGTCTCCAGCTCTACGGGTGTGGGGGCGTGTACAGTTCGTCCCCCCAGTAAGGGTCTAGTTTCTGTGTCTGCCTTTGTTCTTTTGTGTCTTTTCGCGGTCTTTTCTGCCCTCTGTCTTTTCTCTACTGTTCTCCTCTTTACTGTAGGTATCTTTCTTGGTTTGTAATTTTTAAGAAAAAGAAAACAGGTCTTAGTGACTTAGTCTTTAGTGTTTGAAAAAACATTTCATCTTTTATAACATTTTATTCAAGTGTAGTATAGTTAATTTTTTAAACGCATGTGTTTTACAGGGTAGTATCGTCCCTGGTAAATTTGAGTTTGCTAATTTGTTCTGGCTCGTGACAGGGTATAGCTCTGTAGTGGGAATTTTGTTTTCTTTTGAAGGCATTTGATTCTTATTTTAGAAGTAATCATGGATATTGAGGCATTTAGAGCGCAAGGAGAGAGTATAGGTTTAACGGGAGAGGCGCTCACTAAGTTTATAATGCAGCACATAGATAAATATGAGAAGACAGAAAGAGAAGAGAGGCTTGAGAGGGAGAGAAATGAAAGGGAAGAAAGGAGAGAGAAAGAACAGGCAGAAAGGGAGGAGCGTGAACGAGAAAGAGGGAATTTGAACTAGCCAGACTTAGGTTAGGAAGTGGTCGACCTAATGGCGAGGCACAATTAAGGGAAGTAACCCATAGAGGACATATCCCGAAACTACCTCTCTAAGGAAGAACTAGATGATATAGATTCTTTCCTTTTCCGTTTCGAGGCCCATGCAGAAGCTCTCCGATGGCCCAGAAATTTGTGGCCATTACATTTATCAGCGACTTTCCAGGGTGAAGGTTTAAAGCTATATCACGCCCTCTGTGCGCAGGGGCAGGTGGAGTATGATGAGACCAGCCGTAGGAGAGTCTATGCCCGCTTTTCTGACTAGTTTATTAGATAGATGGATAACGTTGGCAGGGATAGACAACTCATTTGAAGGCCTGAGAGACCTCTTAGTAAGAGAACAGGTAATGCAGAGTGTTTCTAAAGACGTGGCAGTATTTTTGAAGTAAAGGGATCCAAAGTCGGCACAAGAAATGATAGAATGGGATGAGAAATATCGACAGGAGGTACCGGCCTGAAGACAGAGAGCGGGAGAAGAGCTGGACGCCAAGAACTCTGTGCTGTGTTCCGCAGAGAGAGAGAGAGACCATCTCCCGTGGGTACAAGCGAACACTAGCCCAAGAGATTGTGTTCAGAACAGCACACAGGCGCTCGTCCATTGGGGGAGGCGCCGGCAACAAAATCGAAAGTTTGCTCAAGTGCGACATTCTGTCCTTTTGAGGGCAACGTTCAGAGGAGCGGTGTGGTGGCTTGACCTCCTGATGCCGGAGAGAAGGACACATTTTTTTCTTCATCTCATCCCTGAACAGTGAACAGAAAAGAACAGTGAGTAGAGACAGTTGATAGTGGCTGGCCGCCGCGGATTTATGTTATATTGAGAGGAAGAATTGACTATTTGTATTACTGTATAAGGTAAGAACTCGAACATTTTATTGACTTAGGGCCATTACAGCCATTGTCACTCAAGGTGAGCATATAGGGTTCATCCTCTCATACTTACAATCACCTATCCATTCATACCCATCCCGTCGTACACTTTTAAGACATGTACTGTACATTAGTCCTATCACACACCCACTCATCCTAACACCTCTTCATTTATACCCCTCTCATCCCTACCCTACACAGACACATAGTATGTTAATATACATTATGGCAACTTTCAGATGTCAATATTATGAATCAAAAAGGGTATTTTTCAAGCAGGGCAGCATCCATATACAGAGGGTATCAATCAGACTTCACATATATCAACTTCGCTTATCTCCCTTCTTCTCCTTAAACATTTATATACCATGCCAATTGTCGTATTCTTCCTGCGTTCTCGGATGATAGTATCTGCACAAGATATTGTTTTTGATTGTGTTGTGAGACATGCTGGAGATATTTGGGTCGAAGGTCTACATATCTGGGACATTGAAAAAGGACATGGGTTTCATCCTCTATATAATTTGTACAGAAAGGGCATTTGTTTTGTTTTCTGTCCTTTGTTGTATAAAACGATTTTTATGGGTATTTATCTCGCTCACACCTAGCCGAAAGCGTTCTAAAACATCCCTGAAAATTGTAATGTTTACATAGTCAAAGTACAGCTCTGGCGCGAGAGTGGATTTGTGCAATCAGTATAACTGATACGGTTCACTATTCCTCATGTTTGCCACCCACGTTTGCTGGGTGACATCTATCACTCTACGTTTGAAAGTAGCGAGAAACATTTTATCGTCTCCTACTCCTTGGTTTACCCATACCAGATTAAAACCCATAGATCCTAGGGCTACTCTCACTTTTGTTACCCAGTTTGTTTTGCCTTGTGCATCTAGATTAAATAGTAATTGGTATGCTTGTTTGGGTATGCGGTTTATGGGCATTTTTGTCACTCGGAGCCAGAATTTAATAGTTCTCAGATAGCAACTGACGATGAGCGGATACCTTCCAAGTTCGCCGTATATCATCTCTGATGGAGTAAGTATGGGGACATTCAAAAACTTCTTACATGCGTAAAGGTGTACCTTTTCGACAGGACTATTGTCATGGAGAAGTCCCAATACTTCGGATGCATATAGAAGGGTTGGTTGTACTACTGCGTCGAAGAGTTTAAAAAAGTCTGTCTACTCATGTCAATGTTTTTTAAGGCTCTAACTATGTCAAAGGTAGCATTTTCCCCTTTTACCGCTAACTGCTTAGCCCCTTGGAACGAGCTCATGGTTGTAAAAGTAAAGCCTAGGTACACGTAGCTGTTAACTACTTCCAGGGCTGTTTCTCCTATGGACCACTTTTCCCCTCTTCCCAAGAAACCCCCCTTCCTAAAGACCATTACCTTAGTTTTGCTACTGTTAATTTCTAGTCCTAGCTTCTGGCATGACTTAGTGAGGCAGTTTATCTGGTTTTGAAGACCAGCTGGTGTGCTTGATAAGAGTACCAGGTCGTCTGCAAACATCAGAATGAACAGTTCAACTAGACCGGGGCAAAGCTGAATACCGTGTTTACCTTCGGTAGACAACGCATCGGGTATTTCATTCATAATAATAGAGAAAAGTGTTGGGCTAGCTACACACCCCTGTCGGAGGCCGCGGGGACAGTGGAAAGATTCAGTGAGTTCCGTTTTTGTCAGTATGCGTGCCTTCAGGGAGTCATACATCGCCATTACTGCTCTGGTGAAAAGTCCGGATACTCCGCATTTAATTAATGCTCTCAATAGGGTTTCGTGTTGGACTGAGTCGTAGGCCATCTTTAAATCCACAAAACATGTGTAACCGTACGTGTGGTGAGGTCTTTTGGTGTCTTAGCAAACTTTCAACACCCAAACATAACCAGGAACTGTCAGCAGGTCTGCAATCTTTATTTTCAATGGCTGCCACGGCTGCGACTCGTCAGGGGGTACTCGAACTCAGGCACGTCTGTTCTCTTTTCTCTGTCAGCTCCGCTCTCTATGTCAGCTCAGGAACCTCTGTCTGCCCACCCATTGACTTGTCTCAGCTCTGCCCATATATACCCTAACGTTTTCGCAATGCTCAGCGTTTTTGTACCGATATGCTGTTTCCTGTGTACTTCAACACTGTTACCGACCGATGTGCCGTTTCCTGTGTATTTCAACATTGTCGCCAAATCTTAACAGGTGGCCTACCGGCCCCCTACACATGTGTATAGTTTAGCTGGTTTACTAAGGTATTTCTGGACAATAGCTTATAACGAGAATATGTGGTCAGTTGTAGAGTACCCCTTTCTAAATCCTGCTTGTGATTCTGAGATAATCTTGTTTTCTTCCAGCCTAGTGTTCAGGATTGAAGTATAACATTTACCAATCACACTCAGTAGCGAGATTCCTCTATAGTTACTGGGGGACTCTCGGCCACCTTTTTTGAAGACTGGTACAATGATAGCTTCTTTCCATAGGTTCGGGACATTTCCCGTTTACAAACATATTGAAGTATTTAGTCAGAAAGCCCAGTACGTGTTCTTCGGCAACTTTTAACATTTCTGCCAAAATGTTATCTACACCACATGCCTTCCCAGCGCTCAGGCCCCTGATTGCTGGGCGTACCTCGTCTTCGCTTATAGTTTCATCTAATGCGTCTACTCCGGACAATTGGTCGGTATCAGAGAGGTTTAAAGTGGGAGAGCTCCCAGTATTCGATTTAAAAACTTCAGTAAAGTGGTTCATCCACTCATTTGCAGAAATTTTTTCGCTAGCTGATTTCCTGACTTTTTTGTTAAGACATGAGTTAACTTCTGCCCAGAAGAACTTTGGATTATTTATTTGTTGTGACAATCGCTCTGCTTTCGTCTTTTTGAAATTTTTCTTTTTCTCCCTGATTATTCTCTGATACTGACGTCTTGCTTCCACGTACTGTGTTCGATACTGGTCCGATATTCTTCTTTCTTCTTATTCCTGTACGCTCCCAGTGGAGCATAGGGCCGCAACCACACCCCGCCAACGGACCCGGTTCTGGGCACTCCTTTCTAGTTGGGACCATGTCATGCCAGCTGTCTCTGCCTCTCTGTGGACTGATCTCCTCCACGTCTCTCTGGGTCTCCCAGCCCTGCGCCTCCCCTGTGGGTTCCAGCCCAGAGCTTGTCTTGTTAAGTTGTCGGCTGGCTTTCGTAAGGTGTGACCAATCCAGCCCCACTTCCGCTTCCTGATGTCTTGGCTAGCAGGTTTTTGATTGGTTCTCTCCCACAGGTCTATATTGGAGATCTTATCAGGCCATCTGATGTTGAGGATGTGGCGCAGACATCTGTTGGCGAATGTCTGTATCTTGTTAGTAATGGCATTTGTCACCCGCCATGTCTCGGATCCATATAGAAGTATTGCCTTTACATTTGTGTTAAAGATGCGGATCTTGGTGTGTAAAGATAGAGCTTTGGAGTTCCAGATAGGTCGTAGGGTGTGGAATGCAAGCCTGGCTTTGTTTGTTCGGCTTCTTGCATCCTCATCTGAACCTCCATTTTGCTGACTATGCTGCCAAGGTAGGTGAAACGGTCAGACTCTGTAATGCATTCCCCATGCAGTTGTAGTGGGGCTTCTTGCTTGTTGTTGACCCGCATTACTTCCGTTTTCTTGATGTTGATGGTCAGGCCCGTCATTGCTGCTTCTTCTGCGAGCCGAGTGAGCTTTGTTTGTGCGTGTTGTTGTTTGTGGGACAGCAGGCTGATGTCGTCTGCAAAGTCGAGGTCTTCAAGTTGCCTGGCGAAGGTCCACTGAATGCCCGTGTTACTGTTAAAGGTTGTTCTTCTCATGATCCAGTCTATGACGATCAGGAAGATTGTCGGTGAGAGCATACATCCTTGCCTCACTCCAGTCCTCACTGTGAAGGGGTCAGTCAGCTTTCCGTTGTGGATCACCTGGCATTTCGAGTCCTCATACAGCTGTTGGATGATGGCAATAAACTTTGGTGGAAATCCGTAGTGCTGCATCAGTTTCCAGATGGTTTCCCTGTCTACGGAGTCAAAGGCTTTCTCAAAATCCACAAAGGTTATGTATAGTGGTGCCTGCCATTCAATGGACTGTTCAATAATATTTCGTAGTGTAGCGATTTGGTCTATGCATGATTTTCCCTGCCGAAAGCCTGCCTGTTCTTGCCGCAGTCTCTTGTCTAGGGCATTTTTTAGTCTCTCCAGGATGATTCTGGTCAGCACCTTGCTAGGAGTGGACAACAGCATAATCCCACGCCAATTGCTGCACTGTGTAAGGTCGCCTTTTTTGGGTAGCTTTACTAGGTAGCCAAGCTTCCAGTCTGCTGGAACTTGTTCCTGTTCCCAAATTTTCTTCAGCAGTGGGTGTAACATCTCTGCTGCGGCTGTTGGATCTGCCTTTAGTGCTTCAGCAGGAATGCCATCTGGGCCTGCCGCCTTGCCAGACTTCAAGGACTTGATGGCTTTGATGATTTCTGCCTTGGTTGGTGGGCTGGTGTTTACTTGAAGCTGTTCGGCAGCTGGGGGAATGTCCAAGGTGGTTGTTGGTGATGGTCGGTTAAGTATTTCATCAAAATGTTCCACCCAGCGTGATCTTGTTTCTGCATCTCCGGTGATGGCGCTGCCATTCTTATCCTTTATTGGTCTGCACGCATTGGTGTTTTTTCTTCCTGCCAGAATTCTTGTAATTTCATATAGTCTCTTTGTGTTATTTTGCCCAGCTGCTTGTTCTGCCTCTTCTGCCATCTTGTGTGTGAACTGCCTCTTGTCATCTCTTGCGCTCTTTTTTACTTCTCTGTTTATCTCCCAGTATTTTGCTCTGAGTTCTTCTTTTTCCTGCTGGTCTTGACATTGGTTGATCTTCTGCTTCAGCTCTTTCCTTTGCTCTATTTTTTGCCAGGTCTTTATATTCAGCCATTCCTTATGCTGTTTTCCTTTCTTCCCCAGAACGTGTGTGCAGGAAGTTTTCCAGGTCTCTTGTATTCTTGTCCAGTGGTTGGTCACTGTTTCTTCCAAGAGTCCTTCCAGTGCCGCAAACCTGTTTTTTACTTCGCAGTTGAACTCTTCTTGTTTATTCCGATCTCTGAGGAACTGCACGTTGAATTTGTGGTGCGGTCTGTCCGATGAGTCATGGAAGGACCTCAGCTTTATCTTCATGGTTGCCACCAGTAGATGGTGGTCTGTGGCTGCATCTGCACCTCGCTTTACTCTGACGTCCAGCAGACTTCTTCGAAACTGTCGATCGATGGTGATGTGATCGATCTGGTTTTCTGTATTTCCATCTGGTGAAGTCCAGGTGGTCTTGTGAATGGTTTTGTGAGGAAAGACTGTGCCTCCGATTACAAGGTCGTTGAACAAGCAGAAGTCTGTGAACAGCTCACCATTCTCATTGCAGTTGCCCACACCGTGCTTTCCCATTATGTGTTCTTTGTCCGTGTTGTTATCTCCAACTTTGGCATTCATGTCGCCCATGATGATCTTCAGGTCTCGTCTTGGAGTACGATCAACCAGCGCTTGTAGGGAGTTGTAAAAGTCCTCCTTCTCCTCTTCTTTTGCTGCGTTGGTAGGTGCATAGCACTGGATGATGGTGATCTTTCTTCCTTTGGAGTTGAACCGAGCTGACATGAGTCGTGGAGAAACTGGTTCCCATGTTATTAGTGCCCTTGCAGCCTCCTGTGTCATCAGTACTGCTACTCCTTGTGAGTGGTCATGGTCAGGATCTTCATGTCCAGAGTAGATGATAGTCTCCCCTGATGAGAGTCTGGTCTGACCGCTACCATTCCATCTGGTCTCGCACAGGCCAAGGAGCTTGATGCCATAGTTCTTCATCTCCTGTGCTACCTGAGCTGATTTACCTTGCTCGTATAGGGTTCTGATGTTCCAGGTCCCTATCCTGGTTTTTGCCTTGGCCGTGAGAAGATAGGTCGGCGAGCTGACTTCCCGAGGGCTTTCGTCAGCACACGTCATAGGCCCCTCCAAGGAGGGATCTTCCCGTCCAGGCTCTCGTTGTGGTAATGTTCTTTTTGCGGTTTCTGTAGCAGGGTTGTTTTACAGGGTGGGGTTGCTAACCCCACGCCCAACCCTCCTCCTTCATCCGGGCTTGGGACCGGCAGGTTACCCGGGGGGTTTCCAGGCGGAGTTACTGGTCCGATATATTTCGCCTCAACTTGCGTAGGTAACACTTAGCGAGTTTCTTAGCTTCTACACACTCATGGTCAAACCATTCTGCATCTTTTTTACGGTCTCCTACAAAGATTCTTTTCTTCATGCATGTCGCAGCCGACTGAAGGCAGTTCACAAAAAGCCTCATGGCGTTGTTCGGGTCCTGTTCTATTTCACAACTTGCACGTGTTAGCTTCTCTTGGGCTTCCCCTGTACTCAGTGCAGCTAAAAATAGATCTTTTTCCTTGTCCCACACTACTTTCTCTATGTACCTCCCCTCTGCACGTGCATCAGCTCGGTCTGTCCGCGTCACGCTTACCGTCAAGGCGACTGGCAGGTGGTCTGACTCTACTCTATTTTCAACTTTCAGCGACAAAAAAATGCCTTTCTCGCACGGATCGTTTGATGCACAAAAGTAATCTAGCAAACTGGACCCAGCCTGGGAAATAAAGGTCATGCTACTATCTGCACCGAAAAAGCTACAGCCATTAAGAATAGAGCATTCATACAACTGGCACAGGTCAAGTAATTTCCTGCCAAAGGTGTTGATTACTGGGTCATCTGAAGTCCTCTCAAAAATTATTTCTTCATCGTCTTTCGAGCATATATATCTCTTGGGGATATACAATTATTGGACATACCAGTTCGTGCGTTCATTTCTCCACACAAAAGGATATAGAAATCTTCTTTCATTTCCCTTAAGTCTGAGAGGCACATTTCTAAAGCATCAATGCCATCTATGTCGTTCGTGGCGTTATAATATGGTGAATCGTACGGTGGTATATAAGTACAAATACAAATTATATCTTTATCTAAGTTCAGTAGTTTTCTTCTCATATTAAGTACCACTATTTGGTCATAGGCAATACTTATATGTTCTATGGAATCATTTAAATGTTTCCTCACCATGACCACAACCCCACCAGACGGTCTGCCATGATAACTAAGTTTTTTCGCAGGGGCAAAGTACCACTGGAATTCAGAGAGAGTTTCTGTGTAATGCATAATGTTTTCGATATATGATTCTGTTATGCATACAACATCAAATGATTTCAAATATTCTACCATATCCTTATCACTAAGTTTAGGTAAAAGCCCTTCCACATTCCAGTTCAATATTCTAAGACTACCATGCATTGTAGAGTCTGTATTGTTCCATACTAGGTCCTGCTTGGCAGCTGAGTCACAGTTCACAGTTGATGTGTTCATGCAATGTGTGTCAGCGACATGGCTGAGGCCGATTTCCTATTTAAAAGGAAATTTGCCGTTATTAGTTCGTCCGTTTGTTGACAGTCGTCGAACATTGGCCATACTTACTGTATAGGGTAAGGGTATGAGTGTGTGATAGTGAATGTATGAGGAGATTTGAAACTTTTTTTTTTTTTTGAAAGAAAGCGAGAGTGTGTGTCAGAAATATGGGAATAGTAAGGTGACGTGGTTTGCGTAGAGACAGATCTAGTTTTGTTTGTTTTGGAAGGAAAGAATGCGCAAATGTCCGACTGACTGGGTGAGTGCGTGTTTGTGATCCCGTCAGTTTGTGTGTGACAGTTGTGCAACTCGAGTGGAAGCATTGTTTTTATGGCAGATATGGAAAAACCCACCATATTTTTAATGAACATCTTTACAGTAAGTCAAAATATTCCAAGTGCAATTAAAAATGATTATTTTAATAGAAAAATAATTACAGCATTTTAAAACTGCACCACTACTAGATCAGTACGTCCTCACTGTACATGCCTGGCATAGTCTTATTTGATGAATAACAAAATGTAATATATCTTTTTAATACGCTTAATAGGCTGCATTTGAAGAACATTTTGAGGTGTGAACAAAATCTTCATACACAGAATCCATATTTTGGAATAAACGCCATATAGCTGTTTATTTTTGTAGGTATTTATTGATGCCATTGTTTCGTAAATGTAGATTAAGAAATGGAGGATAAATTGAAAGTTATGTCTTCGATGCAGTCTTTATTAGGTATAGTATTAACTGGAAGTTGTTTTTTTTCCAATGAATTCCTAGACGTTATGACGTGGAATGCAGACAGATGATCAACCTGTTAATGAATTAGTTGCTTGGATTTATATGGAATGTTGAGTATAGGCAAAACTTTCCTGATAGGCTGCATTGAGCCTACGTTTGATAAAATATTAAAAATGAAAGGTTAAACTCGGAATGTGTTGCACGTGATAATTACCTGCTAATTACGTGCTAATTTTGACCGCATTTAAGAAAATTCTTTTAGCCTCACTTTTGTGGGAGAGGGACATTTGTAGCCAGACCAGCACGACTTCTCTTACCCCCTCCTCAAAATCATGATTCCACCCCCTTCTCCTCCCCCCCCCCACAGCCATTTATTTTTATGGAATGAAGAGAACTTTATGGTTAGCGTCAAAATAAACGTTAGCGTCACTATCACTCACGTGTGGTAAGTCATGAATTAACACGTGACGATAATCGGTTTGGTTTTGTTCCCTTGTTTCTAGAATGAGCTCCCTTTGCATTCCTATCTGACGTCTGCTCGGTGTCCATCCAGTCCCCGCCAAGGTATCAGGTACGATCGTGATTACGAATTAAATTTTGTAATTACTGTGGAGGTTTGCCGCTCGATGGCCGGCGGGTTCATTATGTGTAGTTGACGCTAGCGGTGTCTGCCGCACTGCTTTGGTCTAACTCGCTAGATCTAACTCTAATTCTTAACAGCTGATCCTGTGGGTCTCGCTGCCCAGAATGTTCTGTGCGAACAAAATAACACCTGAAAGCACCAAACAGCCAGTGACAAGAATAGGCTTTGGAAGGAAGAAGGGAGCGAAGAGGAAGTAGCCGAACCGTTCAGTAAAATCTTTAAATCCCGGGAGGCTCAAGAATTCTGTAAAATACGCGATCATTGTTGCTATTCCTCTATAGCAGTTTATAAAAACATAACGATATAAAAGGTCATTATCTTTGGTTTCGTATTTAAAAAGTCAACACAAGGTAGATAACGCGTTCTCATTGCGCTCAAACAATCATTACACCACAGCGGTCTAGACAGGGTAGGCAAAAAGTCACTGTGGTGGTGATGATGATGATCATTTGTAATGCGCAGGTATCCATTCAGAAGAATGCTCATTGCGCAGCAAAAACAAAACAAAAAAAAATAGTGCACCCACTATAAGTAGCATTGTCCATTTTTTTCGGGAGGGGGACACTCATGCATCCGCACACTTGCAGCCTAGCCGCAACTCGTCGAAGTAACACTAGGTTTCAGCGGTACCAGCAGCACAGCTCAGTTCCTTTACTACGGGTCTTGAATTACAAACCCGTCGTATTGCGATTTTCAAGACTGTCATTGTAAGAAATGTAATAATACATGCTGCATGTGTAAGCTGAAACTGCTTTCAGGTGCGTATACTGTGGTAATACTTGCACAGTGACACGCTCCAAAGAATGTATGGGTGGGTGGGTGGAGTGGGGGAGGGGTTGCAGTTCTATATTTTAAGCTCTGTTAGTAAGATTTGTCTGACGACACATCAGAAGATCTGTCAGAACATCTGTCTCTGTCCTTCGCTTTTTCCTTGTCCTTGCCCCTTTCCTTATCCTTCTTGAAGAAGCCGAAGATGCTGGATGACCTCTTCTGGCCAACCGTCACGTCCGCGGAGTCCGACAGGTACTGCACGAGGTAATTGTAGACATTTGTAAACGATCTGTCCTGACTGTCCTCATATCGAGCGTATAGGCACAGCATGTAGTTACCAGCCTTAGCTGGGGTCACGTGGTACCGTACGGTGTGGGAATTGGCCGGGTCGCGAACATATGTGACGTACTCCCGGTTGTCCTCGTCAGGCTCGCGCAAGAACTGAAAAGACAGCTGTACTTTCTGCGGCACGTGCAGTTCCACCGTGCACCTGTTACCCCCACCACCGCCTATCTTGATCTTGGGCTCCTTGTGCGACATCAGCTTGAGGCCGAAGTTGTCGAAGATGGGCGTGGGGCCCCACTTGTTTTTGCGAGGAGCCTCGGGCTGAATCTTGGGGACATCGACGGGGTTTGCTACGTGCGTGCAGTTCACCAAATACTTACAGGCGTGAGACAGCGTGCTCGTCTCCGTTGCCGCCTTGGGCTTGGCGTAGATGTCCAGCCCGTACTGACCCTGCTGCGGCAAGGTCACGCTGACCGTCAGCGCACCGCCATCCTCCTCGCCTAGATTGACAAATCGGTCCAGAACCTTCTCCTCCACCTGATTCATGCGCAGTTTGGCCAAGAACTGCAGAGCGCGTGGCAACAGGAACCTTAGCTTAAAGGTGTCCTCGGCCATGATGATGCCCACTTTCTCGCCCTCCCCTGCGGCACCCTCGGACAATATGGGCGCAATGCCGAAGTGCCGCATTGCCTTCTTTGGCCCCCACTCGCCAGCTGCGCAGTTGGGCAGGGGGTGCATCTTGCCTGTCAAAGTCCTGCACGAGATCCGGAACTTGCACGTGCACTTAAGCTTGAAGGGCGCCACGTTGGAATTGTTCTCTTCGATCCGGCTTGACTCGTCGATCTTGTTGGCGAAGATCTCCAGGAAGTAGTCAGCCTTTGTGGGCACGTGCACGCTGAAGGTAACGGTGTTGTCCACCATGGTCTGGAAGACGAACCGCTCCAGGCTAGCACCCTTGAACATTAGGTCCTTCATGTCGGAAAAGCGCAATTGGTAGTAAAAGACCAGGTCATTCTCGTGCTCCTCCGGGACTTTGATGCTGATCTTGCAGCCACCTTTCTCGTCCGTGTCCACCACCGCCATCTTGTGGCCGTCGAAGCGCATGCCGTAGTGGAAGAAGATGGAGCGGACGAAGGGGAGGGCTTCGAACTCCTCTAAGGTGATCGGGTTCTCCAAGAGCTGCCACTTGGGGTCGTGAGGCCAGAACTCCTGCAACAGTTGAAGGTCACATCAGCACCGCTCATTAGCTAACTAGAGTGAACAGTGTGTGTGTGTGTTGATTCGCAAACTTTATCTGAGTATTTTGTACGAACTGTTGCCCTTTTGTGCATACGTTTAACACAGTAGATCTAGATATGGATAGAATGCCAGATGAATGATAGATGGTAACTTCCAATGTAGTTACAGAAATAAGCAACCATAATGAACGCCCAAACTTTCCATACCCTCTCCCTATCTACTGCAGAGACTTTAAAACGCCACCTGAATAAATTCGTCGGGGTCAGTGAGAAAGTAGTGTTCATCGTACTGGTAGCGGATATGGTCCTTGTTCTTCACCGTGTCCTCTTTGTCTTTACTCAAAACAAGATGTCTGCAAAGAAAGTACAGTAATCGCAATCTTTTTCACACCATCAATCTTTGTTTTTCTTGACAAGAGAACACACAAGAAAAGCGATTTGCTTCCTTTAAGTTTGTGGATAATCTTGCATTTCATGCAGAAGCAAAATCATACTAGTAAAGGCTGTAGCTAACACCATTAAACGGAATACAAAGCAGGTTGTGTGTGTGTGTGTGTGACTAAGAGATAGAGGATGTCACTGGGTATGAAAAACCGTAAAAAGAAGAAAGAAGGAGACAATATACAAGTAGAGTATAAAACATTCACGTTATATAAGTAGTCGTGTGCTTAATGGGTGGGCGACTAGTTAAGGGACGGGATAGTTCACGAGGTACATTCCAACCCCTTACCCTAGCAAAACCCAGGCTTCAGCGACGTAAACCATTTCCCCTTTGTTTAAAAATGTAAGGAAATGTAAAGGAAACGATAGAGGCTGGACGAGTACAGACTAATGCCACTACAATTCTCACCGAGCGCCCCAGTTGCACTGGATCAGTCGCCAGTCCCCGTCAATGAGAACAGCATTCCAGGTGTTTTGGAAGGTATCGGGTGTAATCCTCATTCCTGGCTCGTACCCCACGCTTTTTGAGTGGCCTTTGATTTCCACACAGTGCAGACCAGCATAGCTTCAGAACGTAAAATAATGTATCAATACTCATTTTCAAACGATGTGAATATGCGCTCTTTTCTCTCTGTGTGTGTGTTAGAGAGACAGATGAATTTCTTCAAGCGCCATTGAAGGAGAGGAAACAGACTGGTGATACATATTACAATTAAAAATATCGACAGTATATTTTGACGGGTAATAGGGAGTAGATAGTACATGTATCATATATATGTGGCCATCTATTAGATAAAACTGTCTCTACAAGACTATTTCTAACCTTAAATGCATAAGTTTAAATAAATTTGGAAAAGTGTACAATTTTCTTTGAATATCTTTAAAGCTTCATAACATATTACACAATGGTTCTTTAACATAAAATAATTTCCGTACAAGATGAATGAAATCTTGTACAGTATGTCGTTTGTAACAAAAATAATGAACTAAACAATTCCACACATCCAGTCTAAATTTTTACCACAGTACTCTGCAAATAATCATTGTTTTAGCTATGTTTTTAAACTATGTGAACAAGTATGATTTAAAAAAAATCTGTCACTTGTTAATATGAATACTCTATTCTTGCTACCTGCAAACAATTTAATCCTTTTAAGTTTGAATAAATCTATTTACATAAATACCATAAACTAAATCCTTAGAAGTACTCTCATCTTCACCTTTTTTAAAGGGAAAAAATATGAATTGTTTAGTCCCAGGAGTTCCACACCACACTGTAGTACAGGTTTGACAATGTTGCGAGACAGGTTATCGTTGACAGCATACACAAGCATGCGTACGTTACTACCATACAAGTGTGCGCACACAAACACACGCGTTCACGTACACACAGGACTGTACCTATGACATAAGAGGTACGTTTCTTCAGAACAAATATTGGGCTCACCTGCACAGCCTCATAAACAGCACATGATATGTCTCCGTGCCGAATTTGATGCCACGCAAAAGCCCCATGGGCGACTCTGCCTCAATGTCGTCTGCAAATTCCATTACGTTAAGGTCTTTCACCGTGATCCAGCGATAGATGGCACTAGAAATAAAGAAAATCAGCATCGTTCTTTTTATTTACTGTGATAAAATGCACTAAAATGATCTCGTTTTTTTTTTTCGTAAAGCGTAAACTTCAGTTATCGTAGGTATTCTGACTCACCGAACTTTCTCGAGGTCACTAACAAGGTTTTCTGTCAGTTGCCTCATCAGGTCTGTGTATGTCGGCTGCTCTCCTTCTGCTACCTACAGTGCAAGGGAGAACACGAGAATTTTAATCACATATTGGCTCTGAAGTTTTGAAGCGGCTTCTCCTGTAGCCGCACATCAAAGCTGTATTCGATTGGTGATTTTCCCTTCACACATATACAGATAATAAAACTAAAACTGCGAAGTAAGATTCATCGTAAAGGAATCTCTTGCTAGTTAGGTTTGTCATATTGTTTACCAAATACTTATCCAAAAGACCGCAGAGAAGCAGATGTTTAATAAATAATAATAAATGAAGATTTGTATAGCGCATATTCGCACTCATAGAGAGCATGCTCTTGGCGCTTAAAAACAAGGAAGAGACATGGACTAAATGGATAGAACACGAGGGGCGTAAGAATAAACGACAGTACTGACGACAAACAGAAAACAAAGATGGAAAACACAAAAAGACACCAAGTAACAGAACATAGAAAATATAGGGATTCTGAAATATAGAGATTCTGCAGAGAAATATGGGTAGAAAATTAGCAAGAGCAGAAGGGGGAGGGTAAGAAGGACGAGCATTGTGTGGACTGTGTGGACGTTTATCTTTGCCAAACGTTCTCCTGCATAATGACCTGGCATACACTCACCTTTATCACCTGATCGTCAACGGCCGTAAAGACGGAGGCATCGGGGAAAAGCTCGTTCTTGCGACACGACGGCGGTTGAGGGGAGGCGGGGCGGACCACCGCCGCTATCTGCAGCACCTCCTGCAGCAGGTCCTCTTGATCAGATGTCGTGTCTTCTGGGGAGGCGTCTACAGTCGGTGGCATCCCCATCAGTAATGTCCCGCTATGGGACACACCGTTGTGTTCTGACACTTTTGCGGAACTTGAAACAGGCTGAGAAAAAGAGATTGGGCAATATTTTTTTAAAAATAAATACAACGAAAGAAAATCCCATAAATTATAAAGTAAAAAAAGGAAATGAAGTCGATGCATTAAAGAAGAAAGATGTAGTCTCTCCTCACCGGCCCCTCATCTTCGAGAGTTTTCTGTAGCTCTATCTTAAGCTCCTCCTGCTTGGCTGCGAGGAGTGTCAGCATCTCCATGCTCTGCTTCTTGACCATTTCCGCCGTTGCGTGCTGCTCTCTCTCGCGCAGGCGCAGTGTGGCCGTCTTGGTGATCTTCTCTCTCTTCAGCGTCATCGTCTTCTCTAGATTTTGCTTCTCATTCTCGAACTGAACTGTCATCAGCTGTGGGCAACATCCGAAACACCAGTGAGAACTTTGTTAGCAGACCTCATAGTCGACAGAAATTTACAATGGATTTTTTGAAGGAGAGGGAAAGAGAGAGAAAAAGAGAAAATGATTATACAAAACACAAAATTAATTGCGACGAAAAGCTGATACCACCAAATGTAACACCTGCATAAAAAAACACAAAATCAAAATCCAGAAAGAAGAAAAGAAAAAAGAGAAGGAAAGAAAGAAGGAAGGGATAAAAGACGGAAGGAGGAAAATGAGGAATAAAACTCAATAAGAACAATTTTAATCATAGGTAACCTTACCTTCCGATCACTGTCCTTCATTTTCTTCTTCTCCTCCGTGACATACTTGTTGGTCAGCTCCTGCAGGCGCTGCTCCCACTCCTGGTTGATCTCGCGAGAAATGGCGGTCTTGGCGCTCTGCCTCTCCTCGTGGAACGTTTTGAAAAGTTCATCCTCTTCTTCTCGCATGCGGGCTTCCAGTCGCTTCTGGGCGTCAAACAGTTCCTCTCGCTTCTTGGCCTGTACACAGCACAGCAGTCATGAATACAGATTCGTGAAAAACCAGTCAACCAGAGTTCATCTGTATTTTAGCAGAAGACAGATCTGAGAGTTGCAGAAAGCAGCAGAAATCCACATTCCCTATCATTTTCTGCAGAAGATTATAGACAATTCATAACGCTCCAGACCACAAAGATATATGACAGCATAAGGATTTGCGACTCATGAAGGATGAAGAACAGTTGAACGTCTCGAAAGTATTACATCGGGGTATGTGCACTCTTTCTCTTAAGACGGTTTGTGAACTCATTATAGTTTTTCAAAGAGGCATTCTGCAGGTTATACCCTATGAGCAGCAAAATAAAAATAAGTAAATAAAAAGGCTCGCACCTACTTGATCCATTCTGTGACACAGTGGTGTGGAAACATTTGGAGTCTGGATTACATTTTTTTAAATGAACTGAGCAAGCTAGGACCAACTGCTGGCTACATATCTTTCATCATCCCACGTAGCATTCTATAGACAACGTGTTTGCATGTTTGTTGCGCATGTGTGTGTGTGTGTGTGTGTGTGTGTGTGTGTGTGTGTGTGTGTGTAATTACTTTTAAAGCTTGATCGTGATCTTGCCCACAGGGCTGGGATATGGCGCTATATAAGTTAACTTTAAGCTTCTATAACAAGTTTAGAGGCAAAACGCTAATTATTTCTGTCTTAATGCTAAATTGAAACAAGAGACCTCAATACTGAGGACATGAGCGTGTAGGATTATAATAGATTTACGATAGATATAAAAGGCAAGATATTTCTGAAGATGTAAAGTCTGACATTTCGTTTTACTGGATTTTAGTATTCAGACTCGGTCATTCTTCTTGATGCCACAGTCCGGTTGTAAAATTATGCGCTTGTATTATTCCCAGGCTAAGCTGGTGTGTGTGTGTGTGTGTTGGGAGGGGGGGGGAGGATGTCTGGGAAACAGGAGGCAGAAACTGATCAGCGAGGGGTTACAGCAGTTTGTGCAAACGCCATCAGATGTCGCCGTTGAGATGGAGACGCTGCGCGTTGGAAGGGCGAGGACAAGCTGCGCGACGTGTTTTCCGCAGATAGCAGCGCCCCCTGCCTTCTGCTGTATGTCAACTGCATTTGCAAGATCGGCGCAAACAAGAATGCATCTTCGAATTTCAGAAAGAATGGGAAACAGAGACACGTCCTTTTCCCTCGCAACATCTGTTGACAGGACGAGTTGGGGGGGGGGAGGGGAGAGAGTGGGACGAAGGGACGTGATCAGGTAAAAAAAAAAAAGCCAACTTATCCAGCGTGCTCACAAAGCAGAGAGAGAGGAGGGAAGAAGGATAAGAACATGAAGCAATTCCGGTCTGGAGCGTTCGTAAAAACCGATTTGTGTTTCCGATTTGTGTTAACTCTTTAAGTGAACTATGCTGATTATTTTTAAAGCTTGCTGTTGAGCAAATATATTCTCAAAATAATGAAATACCATCGAAACTCCTGCACGTAATCGCAAACGACTGCGGCATCCAAAGTGCAAAACATGCCATAGCGGTAACATTCTAAAGACACGCAGTGTCACCGAGAAAATAAATAAACGAATTCATGCGCAAAACTAGTTGACATGGTGTTCAACCTGCTCCATGATTATAACATTTTATTGTCTCCCTTTATCATCAACATCAACTGTCTTTCTATTCGTGATATTAATTCTTTTCGTTAGAGGTATAATTTGCTGTGTTCCTGAAACTCATTGAAACATCCTTATGGGGGAAAAAAGTCTCAGGTCCCTTTACACCAGCGTAGCTCATCGCTAAGAAATTTTAATCTATTTCTGTCTCACCCAAACGCGAAAACATTGTCTAGAGGCAAAACCAGATAGGCTATCTCTGTTACCCTTTAGCAACAAAAACCTTCGCACGCAGAGGCGCTTTGCAGATAAATTGTTTTCATATAGTACTCCAGAAGGTTTAAATGGCAGACTCGAGTGGTTTTCACTTCGTAACAGCTTGGGATCCAGTGGGTGGTATGAGACATTATTGATGCGGTAAAGTACCTTCTTGCTAAGGTAAACCACTGTAAGATGGAAAAACACAGCACCAAAACTAAGTCCTTAAGTGATCGTAATTTGGCGGTTTTTTTAAACGACATGGCGACTGCAAAACGACATTCCGATTACAGAAAGACAACATTCCGACATCACAAAACGATGACTTGAGAAGGTGGACAAAAAGAAACTTGCACATAACGGCACCTTCAGAGGCCACCGGAAGTCATCAATCAGGAATGGCAAAAGGTTTAACCTGGTTTCACTGAGGACGAAGATAGCGAAGTCAGGCTAACAAATGGCAAACGTAAAAAGGTTACAGGCAGTGAAGGGTGAGTGGTTCACTGCATGTAGGGCACGGACCGCAACTCTCTCCCCCAAACATCTCTGAACGAACAGAAAGAATTAAATGATGGGCAAAGGGGGGAGCCACTTATTTGCCCAAGTGGGCATCGAACCAGTGTCCTTGCATTGCAATACGTTCACAACAAAATGACTCCCCACGTCCATAATTATACATCCCTCGCCAGCCATTGTTACAATGGTGATGAAGACGACTATAGCCAACCACAAGGCCCACAGCTAATCTTCACCTAAACGCTAGAGGACAATATAGACAAACTCTACAGCAGCCAGGACCACAGGCCTTGTCAACAAGACAGCACAGAGACAAGACTTTACGCTCCAATCGGAGTGGTGATGATGATTGTTGGGGAGGGGTATTGGGAATGGGACACGTAGCATTCAGAAATCTTCTTTTGCCAGCACTTTCTGTGACAGCAAATACGCCAGACAACAGCTGCAAGCAGGCAAAAAAAAACAAAAAAAAAAAACCCACAGAAAACAACAACAAAAACCCTAAAGAAACGGGCCATCGCCTCCACAGAGCATGACACGTGGACCACAGAACACAAAGAAGGCACGGTCCATGTGAGTATACATGCAACAGAAAGCGAGCAAATACTATGCTGCTTGAAAATGGCGACAGGTTGACTGACATGAACAAAAGACAACACTACAGGACCCATGCATACGATAGAATGAATAAAAATGTATCAGCCATTTTTCAGGCTGCTGATAGTGTGTGTGGGTGGGGTGGGGGGGGGAGGAGAAGCCTGCTGTGCGTGCAGGTGGTACAGGCGATACGACGCCCTGACTTGATTAACTGGATGTAGCTAGTAACACGACAGGCGATGATGGAGGAAGCGAAAGCAGCAACAAGTCTTTGATGAATCCAGGTGGCAGGCTGAACAGCAAGGATAGGACACGCCACAAAAAAGAGGCCGGTCAGAGGTCACCAAGACACCAACGGAACGCTTACACTCCATGGCAGAGCTCGACAGCGGAACACTCCCAGTGGAGTATGCAGCTTGCAGATAAATCAGCCAAACAGGACACTTAGTCAGGATACGGACTGCTAATTTTTTTCTGAGTTAGTAACGCCGATGCGAAAAGCTTTGGAAGCCTGGGCCTATAATCTCGTTTAATCTTGAAATGCAATGTTGAAGCGTGAAACGTTAGCAGAGCACAGTAGCCACTGGTCATGTCGTCTGCTACAGACCTTGACTGGCCCGTCAGCAGAGGATACCCACATGTCATTGTCACATGGATTTTTTTTCCCAACAAAAGCGCTTGTTCTGAGCTGGGTCTACCTGGTGAGATGGACTATTTCTTGAGTGCGTGTGCTTCAAAAATGGAGAACTGGTTCTGCATAGTGCGACAGCGTTGACAGTTGAGACAGTTTGCCAAACATCCCCGCCCTCCACAACCCCACCTACCGACCGAAAAATGACCCAAGTCGTCATGGTAGTTATGCTACTCTCATTGTCGGCACTGTGACATATGGGAGAGAAGTTATTATTATAATAACTGCTTTTTCAACACGCAAGGATGTACAAGTGTGTGTGTGTGTGTGTGTGCATTTTCATTCTGCACGGTTGAAGCTGCTGGTTGATGCATGCTGTATTAAAAATGGACTCTACAAAATAAATGTTGGAGAGGTCTATCAGCTTACTTTCCTTTCTGGTCAAGATGATTTGCGCAACCCTTTAAACATAGCAAGTCTTGATCCATGTATGCATGCAAGGTCATTTTACATGACATGCTCATGTGATACTGTTCAAATTAGTTATCTAACAAGTTCGGCAGGCGCACAAAAACATCTTTTTATCTTCACTGATAATGGCAGGTGAAAAACTGAACAGTCTATTTCCCGAAAAATGTTTTTTCACATTAAGTTTTTTTTTAGACATTTGATGCATGAACGCATAAAGGCAAGTCTATGTGCACACACACACACACACACACACACACACACACACAGATGGAACCAGAAATTCCCAGAAAAAATATCTCGGTTACTTCAATCGGGGGATTGAAAACATAAGCAACAAACCCACAAACACCAAACCCCATAAATTGCTTTCTATTCCCAATTTCCTAATCAAAAGTCAGTTTCCTCGTGTGCTAGAAGACTGACTGCTCAGGTCGGCGGGGAGTGTGTGTGTGTGTGGGGGGGAGGGGGTAAACTGGGACAAATGGAAAAGCAATCAGCATTAGCGAACTGCCAGCAGTCGAGTGCAGTGTTTCCGCCCACAGACCTCCCGAAGACCACTGGTTATCGAACTTGACTAGGGTGTGTAAGTGCTCTTTTCCCTCCAAGGACCGTTCAAGTATTAAACGCCTGCTGTCTTGACGATAAACACCTGTATCTTTAATCAGAAATAACGGGTATAGCGCTGACTTTCTGCAGGTTTTTCTGGCATGCAGGTATTTCCCCCACCCTCACCCCATTATAATGACGGTTATTTTATGGCGGTGTTTTGCGTGAGCCTGTACTTGCCAGTCCTGTAAACAGATGCCACATTCAGAGAAAGAACAGCGTGCCCGAGACGAGAGCTGAACCCAGGACAGCCAACCTTCACTGTATTGGTGACAGGCGGCACCGGACCGCCGCAAGAAATCGGAAGACGAATACAGAAAAAAACTAGGCCTGAAAAACAGAGGTTTGACAGCCGACCAGATATATAGATTTAGTCCTTTCTTCTGTTCATTATTTCAACAACATCCTTCATTTTTGATGCTGAGAAGTTTGCAGGGAGGAGAGCTTTTCTGCGGCGTTTTGTATCTGAATTGCTGCCACGGGTCACTTCCGGCTAGGTCGCAATCAATGCAAGCGCCTAATAGTGCTGTAGTGTAAACTACTCAGTACTACAGGAGTACAACACATAGCAGTGTGGAAGTACACAGTGCTGAGTAGTGCAGGAGTACAAACCGCAGTAGTGCAGGAATAAATAGTGCCGATACTGCATATGTCGATTCAGGAACACGGTCTCAAATCCATACATCTTTTCAGCTAGGAGGTCCATTAATTGGCTGATATTTTGAGTATTACAGACTTTGTCTTTTACCCAAAGGTTCTTTTTCTCTCTACATATATGTATGTGAGCGTTTGAGTAGGGGGTAGATACTTTCTTCAGAGACCTTACTACACGTCAGTTCTTTAATATTATTTCACCCGCATTCACAGGACATTTCAGCCCTGCGTGTGGCAAATCATGTCAGCTCACAAGCATCCACCCGTACATCTTATGTCGACGTTCCTTTCATACTACCCCGTACGTCGCTCTACTCGCATCTAGCAATAAAACATCTCTCCGCTCTGTATGGCCACTTCCACGAGTTTCGTTTGTGCTCTTTAGTCTCTAAACTCTTAGATTTTCCTTGTTACTGTCTTGCCTTCATCCTTGTGTGATTGTTATTTTTGCTTTTATTTGAATGGTAGATGACAGCTCACAAATTTTGGGCCTATGCATCGAACCACATTAATGGAGAGTGTAAAGTTTGTTTCAATGATTGTGTGAATATCAGTGCAAGATACAATTTCCCCGAACCTAGGGTAATACCTCTACCTCCTTTCGTTCTTAAGATACAGGCATACAAATCTCCCCAGTCACTGACAGACCTGTCAAAAACACAGACGTCAGGATTGTACATGGACATTGTGCAGACCTCGGCAAATGGGAAAGCTGGGAACACAGGTGAATTAATCGCATCTGAGTACAAACGTGACGTCAGGATCTAGATCTCTTTCTGCGCAGGATGATGTTTGTAGAGGTGGTGGAACAGCCACTCTCATTTTGTGAATAGTATACTGCACTAACCTTTACCCGATCATTAGAAACAGTCTACAACCCACCAGTCCTTTAAAATAAAAACTCGGCTGTGACTCATTCTAAAACTGAGTCTCAGGGTTGGTTTCTTCACAGCCTATTATCAATACTGAAATCATGAGACCTCGCCCAATGTGTGTGTGTGTGTGTGTGTGTGTGTGTGTGTGTGTGTGTGTGTGTGTGTGTGTGTGTGTGTGTGTGTGTGAGAGAGAGAGAAGTATACTTGTGCTTTGCTGATATAAAGCTTCGCTGATGTCTCTTTTTTGAGGGAGCAAACATTAAGAAATGGAACAAACACAGCAGGGAGGGGGATACGACGTTTGAGACAAGAAAAACAAACATAACGCAAGCAATGACTCTGTGTGAAACACAGCTCCAACATCTGTTGGTCGAGCATGTCAAGTCGACCGTTTATGACACACACTCGAGAACAGTTTCCTAGCCACACTAAAGTGTCAAACCTCGAGGCTACTGAGCCACTCTAGTTTACACCAGGGGGCAGCAAATCCTCTTGCTGAAAAGTTATCTGCATCAATGCCAGTCAGGCTGTGATTATCTCTGCCTTATATCTCTGATGACGTGTTGTGGCGACTTCTTCACTTCATCTCCTTTTAAGCAGACGACAAAATCTCAACGTATATTTTCGTTTAATTAAAATTTAATGTATAATTTAATTGAATGTATATTAGTCCAAGCACCGGACATAAACTCTATATACAGTCCTTGGTTAGTCACTGAATCTTTCAGCAATCAAGGCGCACACAACAGCACGTTAAAGTCAAACTCGGTTACGAGATTCTATTTTTAGGAACGGACACGGTCTGCAACTTTCATTCCTGCCTTTATTTTTTTAAACTCTTTTTTGTAACTATTAAAGTGCAATACATTTTCTTGGAGTATACAGCTTTCTTCTTCCCTTTTTCTCCTTCATTCTCTATTTTAAAAAATGCCTATTAAGAAATGCGCGTACTACACTGAAATCACATTCCCGTAAGTCCACAGTTTACCGAGATGCTGTGAATGACGACATTGCAAGTTTACGACCGGCCTGTCCGGGCATACCAGGAAACTAAATAAGCCCAGGAATGTTGAAGATCAGGAACTCAGAACTTAGTTTCACCAACCTTTTGTGTCGGCATAGTGATAGCGAGGGAAAGAGCAGGTGGGGTAAGAGAAGTGGTGGAGGGGAGGGGTATGGGAGCGATCATCAGGGCACACCTACACCACACCTTACACCACACACCATAGGCCCACACCACACCATACACTGATACACCACATATCTACACCACATGCCACACACATACACCACACTCCTTCCCCACAACACACACCTATACGACACCATACACAAGCTTATGGAACTTTACAGACACACACGCGCGCGAACGCACAAAACAACATGCAAACGTGTTGACCAAAGAACACCATATGGGGTGATGAAAGATACGTAGCCAGCAGTTGTTCCCAGCTTGCTCAGCTCATTTCAAAATATCTTTACCACACCACACAGGACACACACCTACACCCTCGTCCAACCTTTGGATGAAGGAAAACATTTGTACTTCCGTTCCAATACAAGATATCGCAAGACATTAACGACCTGTTAAGAAAAAAAGTGCTTTGGACACCTGCATGCCTGTGGTTTCTTTTTTTTTCGGGAGTCTTTAATTCACCTCGTTAGTGTTTAGTAGATTATCTAACTATTAATTTTCAATGACATTTTGATGGAAATATACTTGCTGGTTTAGGAAGCCACGCTATAGATACGCTAAAGACGGCCTATATACACAGACCATGTTAGTGGATGTTTGTTCTGCTTTTCAACACTCTTTGTATGTGGACTGAAGCTCTTAGCTAAAGTCACCGATGACTGTGTTCTGAGTCTTGCTTTCGGCAAATCTTGACTGAGGCACAGCACTGTTGTTGTATAACAAGAGAGCATCCCATCCTGACCTTCTGGTGGTACAGAGGCATGGCGAGCATGTCTGACAAGCTCTTGGGCCAGTCATACCGGACAGTCGGGAATGCTGTCTGTGTTGAGGAGAGTCAGACACAGGCGTGTGTTCAAGAAGTGGACAGGAGACAGAAGCATGAATATTGAAAACAGGTATTCTCCCTCCAAGACACGGCATCAGGGCCGTTACTGTCCATCAAACTGTCTTGTTAGTACTTTCGAAGGAATGTTTATTACACAAAAGTTGTTAGCACAGGGAAGTCTGATCCCTGCTGATCTGACCGGGAGCACTTAGTGCTCTCTCGCTGAAAGCAATTCTCATTCATCAGACCTGCCCACACCAGTGACAGTCGATTACACACATTTCTATCGTAGAAGCTCTTGACTGCAGGGCTAAAACCTTGCCTATGACCGTCTATCACACATCATTAACCGACACAGAAATTGTTTTTTTCTCCTGAATTGCACGCTCGGTCATGACATTAGTGCTAGTTGGGGGTAAGGGTGTGGAGTGGTTTGCGTGCGGTGTTAAATTGTACAAGTACTTAATGTTAAGTGCAAGTTAATGGTTTATACTTCCGAAAATCTCCATTTATTTGAGAGGTCTTCAAAATGAATCTTAAGTCGCCCGGTCTCGAGGCAGCGAAGTCAACTAGCTCTTGAGACCAGCAACTTAAGACAAGACTTCCCATGCAAACTAGCCCAGATGTTATCGAGCAATTACACGCCCAAGAAAAGAATGTTGTTGGAAGGAGTTATTTTGCTTTGAAGTCTCTGTCCTAGGACAGAATAGCTCTCACATTACTCATTGCATAGTCGAGTGCTCCCCTCCTCCACAGAACTCCCTCCCTCACTTCACATACATCTTTCTGGCGTCCTAAATCCTCGTTTTAATCACCAGGCCCAACAATGTCACGACCAAGTGTAATGGCAAGCCACGCAGTCCTAGCAACCTTGACTTACTTGCTAAAGAAGGAAGAGAATGACTGGGGAAGTGGGAGGAAATAGCCGATGCCTGGTACAATGTGTCGTAAGTAACCAGACCTGTCATCAGCTACACGTACGGTTTACCTTAGCGGCTCTCTCTCCCTCCCTCCCAACCAGCTCATCTCCGACCTTCGTCCCTCCGTCATGACAAGCCACAGCCGGAGGAGTTTGCACACGTCCGTCAACTGTTCAAAGTATGGCGGCGTTACGAATGTCAAAGAATAGGGTGGTAGTGGAGGTGAAAGTGAAGGTTGCATGACTCCAAAGGGGAAAAAAAAGCCGGGATGACGACGCAAAAAAGGAGGGTGGAGGTGGAGTGGGGTGAGTTGGGGGCGTCAAAGAGAACCAAGAAAAGCAGGCGAAAACCAAGACCGTGAACACTCAATAGGAAAGGAAAGTGAAACATAATACACTGTACTAACACATATCGCCGATGAATAACTGAATGCATGTTTGCACTTCCCGCAAACCTACCACCGTTCTTTGCGCTCGTTGATTTAGGTGTGTTGGAAAGAAGGATAATATAATTATAATATACATGCAATGCAGGTAGGCCAGGTTTTCTGCAACGCCTGGTGCTAAGAATTTTGAGATTTTGTTATTCATGTTGTCGGGACTTCTGGCGTTTGAGTTAGGTAAGTGCTTGAATTATTGTAACGGGCAGTTTAGTTTCTTTGAGTAGAAGAAACCTTGGAGTTTATCTAGACTGTTTTCCTGTGTGTGTGTGTGTGTGAGAGAGAGAGAGGATGCCTCCAGTACTCGTGAAGCGAGAGTCCCGGCGCCCACTTGCTCACCCTAAAGGCTTTATACAATATATCATCTTTGCTCACCAAAGTCGGTTGACAACCTTTGAATGAACCATCGCGTTGTCGGAGGGGGTCCTTCCCTGAACATAGGGACAAGGGACAGAGGTAGACTGAAAGAGTGCGAATATGTGAAAGGAAGATAGCGACAGACAGGGTCATCACTGGAGACGAACGTATAATCAAGGTTTTCAGTTTTTGATAGTCGATTGAATTTCACCTCCCCGCAAGGGTAGTGGGGTGGGAAAAAGTGGAAGCATTAACTACCCAAGATACCACCCGAAAGACGAAGCCTCTCGAGTCACTCAAAAAGTTCATCCGGAATCGTTTTCCCTTGTCCCACTGTGACCCCCTCCCCCCTCGTTTTGCGTCTATTAATCTCCACCCCCACCCCTTTCTCGTTCTCGTTTCTCCTGCTTACTCTAAGCGTGATGAGACATTTTAACCTGAAGATAATCAGTAAACCGACTGCAAGGACAATCTAAAAAGCTCTATGGTAGAGGAAGCTGGGTGAATTCTGAATGCGGAGGGTGCACAGAATGCACACTGTGTGCAGGGCCGGCAACTGGTGCAGACGGCAACAACTTTATCAGATCGAGGCCCTAACACGGCGTAGACAACCCCCCCTCCCTTACGGATGATGATAGATGTCCATCACCTTGCTCTGTCTCAAGCCAAACTAAAATTCCTAACTAGGTCAAGTGCCGACGCCACCTCCTCTTGTGGTTTGTGTACGCGCACTATCGACTCTGAGCAAACCTCCCCCGTCTCGCATCAGCTGAAAACCTGAAGGTTCAACCAAACTATGAACAGACTGGATAATCCTATACTGGATCACGACACACCTGAAATAGTTTAGCATTCTATCACAAATCAGACCAATACCCAGTCAAGTTCGGGTAGCGCCGCACTTCTGACTTCCCTGACGGCGCACATCGCATCACACAAGCTAAACTATCCAACTCGTATCGCTGCATCTTCAGTATTTCAAAAGATTGGAAGATGACCTTTCGACCCAAGTGATTATATCAGCCTTTTGTTTATCACGACCTTGAAACTAATTCAGTAAATAGTAATGAATGCCTTCTTAAGATGCTAAGGGAAAATCTCGGACGATGGCGGTCAATAACATCCAGAAAAAAAGGATAATGAATATTTTCTTCTCTTTTTCTTATTGTGTTAGACGTTTTTTTTTCTCTTGAATACAGCATGAGACATCTGTCGAAATAACATAATCCAATGTCACTGTGACAGGACACAGATGTGTCAGGTCTTTCTAAGAAATTTTATACGGCGCGTCAGATAACTCCACCCACACGACAAGAACTCTGACTGTGGCAGGATAACGCCGCCCTTGAGAGACTGAGTCTTGATAAAACAAAAGCTGCCACCGTTATCTCACAGCAGTCGCCACAGCCGCTACATGCACGGGCGTGCGCGGACACACGCACGAGGTCTTACAAAGATAGCAGAATGAGTGCGTGCGTGCGTGCGCGTGTGACCGACGTCTCACCAGATCAAAAGATGGTAGTGACTCTTAAAGATAACTAAACGTTGCTTGTACTACGAAAGCAGAAAAGATGATTTAACGTAAACAATGGCCTCCTTACCCTCATTAATTGTGGCAGACATGCAATACCCCGCTTGTGGCCTGGAATGAAACGAGCAGACAGACACATGCTCGTCTTCACGCATCCAGACATGGGGGTCACAAGGCATTTATTATCGACTCTCCGAAAACGGATGAGGCTTGTTAGAAGGAGGTATTGAGAGAAGGTAAAGCAAACCCTGGGGCAATTATGACCAAACAGGAGAGACAGCAGAAAGAGAAAGCATTACCAGAATAGAATAAGTGTAACGAATGGCATAACAAAAAGTCTGGATCCCTGTGAAGGTAGATCTCTAAACTGTAATAAAAGCAATAAAGGGAGATGAACTCTACAAGGTAATACAGTCGTTCCTCGCTATATCGCGGTTCAGTTATTGGGGCTTCACTTTATGGCGTTTTTTTTAAACAATATATCTTATTCTCTAACACGGACTTTGCAGTATTTACGTATTTATATAATATTTATGATTTTAATTAATTTTGCCTAAAAATTTAAATCAATATAAAAATACATTAAAAATTAATTCAAACATATTAAAAGAGTATTAAATCGTAATAAAATACAATATGTACAGGTATTTCGTCAGCAGATGAATACCGTACTGTACACAATGGAAACGCAGTACTGTCCGACACTACCCGCTTGTGTAAATTTGCCAGCGTGAGGTTGTACCCGGGACACTGTTGACTGATGGAAGGCGACCAACCATAGCACTGTGTACTCATATAGAATTTAAAATATATATATGCTGTTTAAAAGTGTAAAAAGTGTTTAAAAAGCCTTAATATCTATAAATAATAAAATAAATATAATCTGCTACTTCGCGGATTTTCACCTGTCGCGAGTGTCTATGGAACATACCCACCCCACCCCCCGATAGGAGAGGGATCACTGTAAAATGAAATTAAGGGAATAACTGTGATAAAGGGGTATGCAATGCACTTAAAGGCGCGACTGAACCGGACAAACCCGAACGGACATTTGTCCAAGTCTGGCGAAAATTTTGTGACTGTCATATAAAAATTTGCCAAACATTGGTCAAAGATTTGCCCATATTTGTCTGGACTTTTAAGCAGGGCCTTAAAGACGATTGTTTTCACGGTTGTTGTGTCCATGGTGCTAAATGCTTGCTTTTATTTATCTGCCGACTTTCAGAAGGCCACCATGTTTATGCATACATGTGTGTGCACATTTATGCATGTGCTTATATTATTCACACTTCTTTTTTTCTGTGTGTGTGTGTGTGTGTGTGTGTGTGTGTGTGTGTGTTTTCCCTGCATGCCTGGCTGTGATTCAGCGTGAACAGTACTCACGATGTGCGGGGGGAAGTGATGCTTGTCTAACTTCCTCTGGTACCTCCGCTGCAGTCGCTGAGCATCCAGCGCCCCCTTGATGTGCAGTGCCTCGGCGTCAACGCTGGAGGTGTGCAGCTGCCGCGGTCCATACTGCGACCTCTTCTGGGCCGTCACGGCGCTGCGGATGGCCAGCGCGTCACCGTCCACGGTGGGAGCCATATCCGGGTGGCGGATCTTGCCCACCCGAGCGGCCGCGGCGCTGCTGATGTCCTGCTGCGCCTGCATGGCCCGCCGGATGCCCAGCGCCTCATGGCTCATACCCGATCCCCCGATTCGGGGCACGTGCGCGTTGCAATAGATCTCAGGGTCGTCAGCCTTCACCTAGTTAAGGAGAGGAAAGGATCAAGTTTTGGGGGCGAGTTCTGGTTCGTTGATGTGCGATATGAAATTAATAAGACAGAGAAATACCAACAAAGGTGGTGAGGGGGAAGAACAACGCCGAAATCAACTCGCGGATAGTTCTAAGTACAATAAAGGACAGAGAGGGAGCGCGCACACACACACACACAGAGTTTTAATGGATCCTTCGTGGATGGCAGAATCCGGCTCATATTGTTTTCATACTTGCACCAAACTACGACAGGACCACTTTACCTTCTCAAGTTGGTGCTCAGAACAGCTGGGACTAGGACCTCTGAACTCGGAGGGGAGAAAAATAAGCGTCAGCAGTAAAGATGCGGCGGGGTATTTTGGGATTACCTGGTTGCTCCAGTAGTTTTTCAGGGTCAGGAACTGGCCACACACGAGGCACCGGAAGCAGGACTTGTGGAAGACGACATCGTGCACGGGTCCCATGCGTTCCTGTTGGTACACCATCTCCTTGCAGCGCTGGCAGCGGTTGTTGTTGCTCTGGGGTGGAAGGAAAATCGCCGACAGGCGACGGAAGCCGCGGGCTGCCGCATTATCCTCCGACACCGTGGCCATGCTACAAAATGAACACAACAGAATATCTCTCGATTTTAATGGAGATTATTAATATCCGTTTCCCACATCGACACTAAACCTGCTAATCACGAGCATAACAGAATACAGGTCGACAATAAAAATGGACGTAAAAGACACCAGGTATGTGCTTAAAATAGACACGACTTCGCAGGCTGCGTTGTTAATGATCTGCATTATGCTCTTGCATTTCATTTAGAGGAAGAGGAAGGAGAGGTAATAAAAAGATGAAGAGTGTATTTTTGTAGAATAAAAAAACAAATGAATGGTGGGGGATATTACGAGATGATTTTTTTTATGCTGCTTTCAAATCTATGTAACTTTTACGTAGTTATATGTTCAGGTATTTGTATGTTCAGACATTTATATATACATTCACACGTATTTTAGGTATTTATTAGTTTACAGGTTGTACATTGTTGTAGATGTTCACATCGTGGTCATGTTAAAAAAAACACGTGCTCTAGCTGGAAAAAATGCATTTCCGGAGCACGAATAGGTTACTAGCCTAATGAAGCCTTTTCTGAGAGACACAAAACCAACTTAAACTAAGCTCTCTTTACCTGTATTACTCCCTACCCCATCAGTTATGTCACGACAATGTCTATCCGTCCTAAACAAGGGCGGCATTATACCAGGTTTTATTGAAAATGTTCATGTCCTTCACCTGTGATCAGATCTTTTAAACTTGTGGCTATTTCACCTCTAATCTCTTCAAGTGCAAAACGACGAAGATAACAGAATGCTTACCTACACCAGTAAGCCCACTCGCTCGATAAAGTTTGGTCACATAGACTGTCACTCCTTATCTGTTTACGTCTGTAGGATGACATTGATCTGGCTGCGTTGTTATAAGCAACAGACAGGTGAATATAATGTGCAGATCGTTTGGGGAAAAACGAGTTTTTGAACTTCAGCCACAACAATTAAAACATTGAAACATAAAAATACAGCATCCACTAATGAGGAAAGCGGTGAAAATTGATGACTTAAACCTCGCTGCTCAGCAGAGATGCCCGTATTGTAAAAATTGCAAAAGGCTCACATGCAGGCAGTCTCTCTCTCTCACACACCTGGTGCCCTCATCAGTTTTGTTCAGAAACGACATAGAAACACTTCTCTATTGTCTGTGGTTTGGTGCGAGGGCCAAGTGTTTGTAAGTCTTGTTAACACACATCAAGGACTTGTGTTACTGGACTGCTTGCAGACGATTTTGTTTCAGTGAAGTCATAGAACAAGGCTGGTACGAAGTAGCTTCCAGTTTAGTCACGTTTCAGTTTAACTACTAGAACGAGGCTTTGGACGATATAGCTTCCGGTTTATTCGCATTCATTGTTAAGGCTCACCGAGACTAACAGCGGGGAACTTCGCAAGAGACTCAGCGTTGGTCTCGGCAGACAGGCAGCAATCCACCTACACACGTCCGTGCACACATCGGGCAAAGCTAATTCACCGTGCTGTACGTGAAGTGCTGTACGTGCCGCACTGCCGTTGCAGAAACTACGCAGCGGCGGCGGCGGCAGCAGCAGCAGCCGTCACGACAGGCGAAAATCAATAAGCCTAATCATAAAGCCGCAGTCGGCATGCTTCAGCACGCAGCTCTTCACGGAGTGTATCTCGAGGAATAGGTTAACCCTTCATGCGTGCCTTAGACACAAGACCAGGGACAGCAATGACAAACAGGTTTTGCCTCACCTTATCTCTCAGCCATTGTGTGTGTGTGTGTGTGTGTGTGTGTGTGTGTGTGTGTGTGTGATTGTCCAAGAATTTAAGAAAGAAGAAACAAGCCTTGCTCTTCACACAAAAACAAAAATCAGTGGGTGGCGTGGGGCGTGATTCCAGAAATGTTGAGACAGCAGAAACACGAGAAGATCTAAAGGGGAACACACAGGTGGCAGAAGTCATTCATGGTCAATGTTCCACATCAGGGAACCCTCAGACTCTGCGTGTCTGTGGCTCCTGGTCTGTACGTCTCTCATAAGGTTAATCGGCGTTTCGCCATGACATGACAGCAAGGCTACCTTGGGTTTCATGCATTGCAAGGGTTTCTCTCCCATTAAATCTTCCTACTCTTTCACTCGCCTAGGATGCCTTAAGGCAATAGATTTTGTTTCCTGTTTAAATGAAAATGTTCTATATTTAGCATGCACTGCGTTGGGTATTGGGAAGGAGACGAGGTCCAGCCGACCCATAACGACCCACGCTGGCAAACCGACCGAGGGAGAAACTGCGACTGGGTTACGAACACGAATACCACAGCTGGTGCTTTCATCAAGGAAAGCCTTTGCCCAGTAATATCATCACAATTTGCTGAAGGGGTTTATTACCTGAGCCTGGATCCTCCCAAGATTACCTACAAGGCAGCAAGGTCAATAGCCCGTCACTGGGGTACTGGTGCAGTTGTTGCAGAAAGAATCTATTTTTAGGTTAATTAGAATCCTCCTTTCCCACTGAGCACTGGTAAGTGTAGACAACTCAACCTCCGAGACACACAATTAACCTCTGCGGTCAGTCAGAGCTCAGGTGGAAAGAAATCGCGGGGAAAAAGAATACAGAAGATGGACATAAGATTGAGCAGAGTATTCATCATTCAAAACATAATTATGAAACGATAATCACTGAGCGTAAAGAAATTGTAGATCATATCATATACTGAACTCAAGTCTATAGTCAGATTATGTCAGAACCCAAGCATTTCCATGATTAGATTCTTGACTAGACTGACACCTCAGGCAGAAGCACAGCTGGCTGGGTTTAAATCAGGATGTAGCTATTGTAGCACATTTGAGCTAATTTTCTGTAAAACCATCACGGAAAAGCACCTGCAACCGATAGAAAGGCCTACAATAATCGCGTATACATCAAGAAGTCGTTTGATAATATATTTTTATATGGCTCAGGACAAAACCCAGAGTTTTTAGCCGGCAGTTAGATGCTGTCAACTTCTCGCCAAGAACCAAGATTTCCGGAAGGACGTAGGTTGAAAGGACAGAACAGACACACGCATAGAGAAGCACCACGACAACTTAAGATGGAGGAGAGACGCAGCTCTAATGCGTGATAAGAACATACAGAAAAATGGAAAAGTTTTAGGGCAAGGCTTTTTATCTTAGAGGAGCAGGGTGAGTGTTTTGATGCCCACTCAAGCTTCCTTAAGCCAAACAGACAATACATCGTGTACAACACGGGACGTGGCGGGCAGGGGGGAGGAGGGGGTAAACTGATCAGGACACCAGAATTGTTCACCATGCCCTCTTCGATATCCTCGCCTCTAGTTCCTTACTACTGCAACAGGAAGTAGGGTTTTTCTTGTGACGTGCTGCAGTAGATGCGTCTATGTCAATTAAACCCCCAGTGGTGCTAGCCTTATAAAGTAAACATGGTGCACTTCATATGCAGGATTGTCGTTTGGGGGAAATCTTTCGCTCATATCCATAACCATTCACACCTGGCAGCACCTGGCGTCGCGTGATTTAGAGTGCTCGTCCCTCAAGGGAGCGTGTCAATAGATGCATTATTTAGTCTTCACTTTGTTGTACATAGACAAAGTGTGTGATTTAGGTGGCAGGCACACAGGAAAAGAACTATTTATAAGGCGTATGAGTAAACATTTAAATTTCCTTTCCTTTCATCAAAGCAACGTTCCCCATCCCACTTCTTTCAAATGGTTGAAGGCTCCTATCCACTCTTGAAATGAGAACGATTAGCTGAGGACAGTAACTGGGACGAGTCCCAGAAGAACTGATGCAGCCAGCGTTTGGGTCCTAGTGCAGGAAGGGAGGCAGGCGAAGTCGAACAAGTTTGGAACTTCGTAATTACAGCTGAGAGAAGACGACCGTCATCTTGTCCACAACACCTTTTCAGAAACTGTCTCGGACAATGTCTTACATCATCGCTATTCTTACTCGTCAAGGGTTAGGTCTCCTCGATCACTCGGCTATTTATGTACCCTGTAGATACAAACACAGATTTTGCATTCAAGCTCTCGGGTGTCAAAGAGCGAATCAGGAAGTCTTTTCCCCAAGGGGCTTGAAGTGAAGCCTCGTAATTGTCGGCTTTTCCCGCGCACAGAGGGCTGACAGTCTTTAGACATCCTGTGCCACTCCGTGTCGCTGTTTCTCACAGATGTACACCTGTGTCCAGCGACCTCCAGATGTTTGTCCTTCAGCGGCGACTCCAAATACGATGTTTGCCTTGACGCAACGAAAGATAAACACTGCCTGGGAGTCAAACACCGTCTTGAAAACACGAAAGACAATCAGCCCACATGCACATCCTCGATCTATCGACTGTAACATCTTCCTCTTTTGCATTCTTCTCTTCAGGTCGATCCCTAGCAATGCCAGAAATAGTCAATACAATTTACACAGCAGCCATGCAATTTGTCTAAGGTAATGCTGAAGTCGGGCATATGTAGGTCACAAATAAAAAAAATAAGCAAAATTTATAAACTAGGGCAATCAGCTCTTGTCAGGGACTAGGCTGGAAGAGAAATGTAAGTTTTGTTCCACAAACAATTTGCTTAGAATTTATACGTGGCTTTTACAGTGTGTGTGTTTGGGTGTGGCTTGCAGTCCAGAAACAATTGCTGTTGCTCTTGCCAGCCATGGGCCAGAGTTGTAACTGCTCTGCTTGATGAGAAACACGATATCCCGGAATTAAGAGTATGAAGCACTAAACGATAACAGCAAAACAAACCATGTGTCGGCCGACAGCTTAGCCCCCGAGTTTTTCTTCATACGACTTGGCGCGGTCTCGGTTTATGCTCAAGCCTAAAGGTTTGATAATCTCAAGTCTGCTGACAGCTGGCAGACATCCCACAGGCCAGCCAGTCCCCCATTTCCCCCACTCCCAAACGGTGACACTTTTTTTCTGTCGCTGCCAAGTGGGTGAAAGGCGAACAGGTTACAGACACAAAGGAAAGAAAAGGTAAACATATCTTTACAAGGAATGTTTGTCCCAAGGAAAAGACCATTTAGAGGTGTGCTGCAGTCGGTATAAGTTTGGAAATGTATTAAAAAATCACCTGCTAAAATACTCGACTTGTGTGTGTGAGACGCGAATAATAATAATAAAAAAATCCAGATGCTAACACAGTAGAACGTTGGCCATCCTTCGCACTTATTGCAGGATCAAACTGGGCACAGACTTCACGAGTACACAGGTAATGTGAGTACACACCTAAATACGATATGACCGATGTGGGACACACCTCACGTTTTCCCGCAAGAATGCATCAAGACAATGTAGTTCTGAATCTTCTCTAAAGAAACATATTTAATATTAGAATGACCCCCTTCAGCCCTTAAAATTTTTTTTTCAGTATGGGTGAGTTTTCTCGCACGAATGACTGCGTGTTCGGGTATGCTTAATATAGCTACATCCAGAGAGGGTTGCTACGGTTTAATAACCCGCTGGGTGCTGAGACACCATGTCGTCAAACCCTTGTGCAAAGGGAGCTTGTGTACAATGTACACGAACACTTTTCCGACACCAAAGTGTTGCTACACTCGACTGAAAACAAGGTCGTTGAAAGCCTGTTTTTTATTTATTCAGCGATGCGTGAAACATCTTTGGAAGGGATGGGTGACATTAAGCGGAAAGTAAACGTTTTCCGTCTTCAAACGGTATTTTGAAACTATATTTTTAAAATTATACAGGGTTTTAATCAAGTAACAGGATGGTTGTGCTTGTAAGCCTGTCTTCACGCAAGCACAGAAGAAATAAGAGAGACATAAGAAGTAGAGAGAAGGAGAAACAGATAGAAGGAGACAGTGAGGGAGGGAGAGATCAAGATAATGAGGATACAGATGTACTTCCAACACATCACTGAGAAAGGGAGTGAAAACCTCTATGCGCTCGTGCATGATTGTGTTTGCATGAAGGCGTGTCGATCAAACAGCCAACAATTTGGGCTTTACTTGTTTTCTCCGTGCGAGCTGAACCATGAGTATTACACGTATGACCGAAGAAAAAAGACTTGCACAGGAGAGGACCCAGCTGGACCGGGGTCTGACTATCTCCTAAACAGTTTCTTTCCAATGTCCGAGAATCGGAAGAATGCACACACACACACGTCATGATGGACTTCTTCCTCTGTGCTTGTCGTTCTGTGTAACTTTTTGTGTCATCTGCGGAATGCGAAATTCTCAAGAAATCTGCGCATAGACGCTGTGGCATTAAATTCAAAGGCCCGCAATTACAATTTATGGCAAAACACAAACCAGCATCAGTCCATTGAAGTCACCGGTCTCCAAGAGTCGCACCCCCCAGCCCTGCCTATAGCTCCCACGCGAGAGCTGCGTGATTCCTGAATCCTACCTTAATTTTTAGGATCAAGTATAATTTTTAGTAGTAAAACAATAGGACGTCCTCTTCAAGTATAGAACAAAACGAGGTTTATGGACTACAGCAAAGTCTTGAAACCGGAATCTCCGGCAACAGAACCTACCTGTGTGCGTCGCTCAGCCCGTGTTGACCCCACGATGCACTAACAGTCAGTGAGAAAGCGGCGGCCAGCTGCAGCTGCTGTTGTTCTCTTCTTCACGCCGCTCACCGCCGTAACCCTCCGAAGCAGTGTCTTCCCTTCGCACGCATTAGTGGGGTGACCGGAGTTCACGAGGTGACAGTTCCCTTTGCGCATGTCAGCCAACCGGCTACGCACGTCCTGCTGGCCGACAGCAGAAGGCAAACTAATCGCCTGACTAGCACATAAGTCAACGTCTCCCACACTGCTCAGGACAGGTGTGGACACTGCTCCCCTCCATTCACCTTCAATATCCTGTTGATCCCGAAGGCCGCAGCGCCGTACCTGTACGCCAGCCGGCTTCGTCAAGTGTCGGTCGCTCATGCGCAGCTACCTGAGAGGCGTGTCGAGTGGGTCGCCTGCTCCCCGACACAACGCACAACTTGCCAGGCCTGTCTGGTGGGGGAGAGGCGTGGGGTAGGTGGGGGAATGTGGGGGGGGGGGAAGAAGAGACACGCGGTCCCCGTGTCAATAATGGTCACGCCCACACGCTGCTCAATGACTGCTTTACTTTGATCGCCATAAGAGGTCTGCTACAGCCATGACAGGTATGGTGGCATTCACGACAGGTAAAAATAGAGTAAGCTCATTCTCTATTTGACAATGTCGAGAAATAAACCAGCATCAACATGTAATGCAACACCATACCTCCCCCTCCCAATACTGTGTTGTAGGTTTTAATGCAATGAAATCGTACTCATGTGTAAGTCTCAAAGTAAAGATACTGTTGTCCAAATTACAGTTCTACTATGCCTTTTCTATTAATGTAAAAACCCGATTCACAAGATCTCTTCCAAATCGTTTGAGTAACTCATAGCAAGCCACTTGACTTATATAAGTCATCCAAGTTTCACATATTATATTTACAACTATATATTAATGTCAATAAAGCCGGTTGAAACTAATTGATATTCATGATAAAATAATACTGTTAATTTTTTAAATAATTATTGTCGAATTTCGAAAAATCGATATATTTCAAAATGTCTCAAGTGCAGTATGCAAGAAATAGTTAAATATGATTTTTCTGGAAAGTCAAGACCACTAAATATTGGTCAGAAAAGGTTTGATTAACACAGTTAGTATATCTTGGATATGAGACTGGACTTTTAAAGTTCTAGTCAGCTTAACTTATGGTAGGGAGAGATCTGATGTATGTTGGCAGAAGAGATTTATATTTTATGTATAATCATGTCTAGATAGCAAATGTATAAAGTGAATACGATGGACGAGCTTATAACTTTGCAAAAAGATTATTAAACTTGAAATAGTAAACATGATTTGAAAATGGATGGATGGATGGATAGTAAAATTTGTTTTATTCTAGAAATTTATTTTCTTTTTCGATGGTACAATATTAAAAAGCAGACTGCTGCATTAGTCTCCCTTGATTTTCCAAAGGTTTGTAGTGGTTGTTTCCCTTGCTCCGATGGTCTTAACAAATGTGCCTTAAAAACAATGATTGACATCGTCTGTACTAAAATGTCTGCTTCAAACAGATTTACTAAAGATAAAACAAACATAATATCAACAAGAATAGCATGTGGAAATAGAGAACAAGAAAGACAGAGAGAGAGAGAGAGATGGAGAGGGTGGACAGACCGACGGAGAGAGAGACTGAGGGACCGAAGGGGATCAAAATTGTGAAGAAGGGAGAAAGACAGGATATGACCTGTGTGTTGAATGTGATCAGGACTAGCAAGCCGTGTCGTACCAGTTAACACGGAGGCACTCATCATGCCTTGAAGCTTGCTTCCAGGTTGTGAGCTGGTGAAACTTGTCACCATCCGCAGGCTTATCCTGGCACATCGCCAGTTGGCCGAGGCAGTAAGACGTGCAAAGAAATGTTTTCGAGAGCTTCCCTTGTTTTCTGTCAGTGCATTCCTGTCACAACCAGCTGACCAGTCTCTGCGCAAAAGTTGTTTGCTTCTCGTTATTTATTTGCAGAAGAGGACAAACATTCTGATTGTTCCATTTTTGTTAAGCGCCACATTTTTATTTTGACTTTCCTGCCCTCAACACCACTTTACAAGAATCACAAAAACTTAATGCACCAATATAGGAAAATAAATAAAGAAATAAAAATAAATGCACTGAAACAAACACCAAACCCCTCCCCACCCATTTGCAAGAAAAAGAAAACAAACACATAGTAGCCCCTCACAGCTAGCACGGACGTATAATATACGAGTCCTCGCCGCTAGTTACCGGCTGGGCAACGTTGTCTCCATTCTGCCCTCGCACGTGTCTCTCGCGTATTCAGAAGCAGGCCGAGGGAAAATAACGACTTTTGCACGATAGAAAGCGATTATGCACTATTTCGCACTATTCGGGGAAAAAAGAGATAAAAGTGAGGGAGGAAAACAGAGCTGCAGGAGAAAGCCCACTTAGGCAGATCTATGAAAACTTCAGATCTAGTGAAGTGTGTTTATTTTCAGAGACGAGATCTGAAACCATGCCCTAACTGCCATGACTGGATTGACAAGCGCGTGCTTCATCACTGAGCTACCGGATCGGTATTTCAGCTACAGAGCGGAAAACTGATCGCAGTTATATGTGACAACACACACACACACACACACACACATCAATAACATTTGTTTCACTTAAAAGATGATGCCTTTTTTCCTGCCGCTGTCAAAAACCATTTTAAGAAAAATTGGCAAACGTGTCGAACAAGTCAAATTTGGTAAAGTCTGCATTTCTCGTGGTCCGAATAATCCAAACTGTCGCTCATTCTCTCTCTCTGTTTGGTGTTGACCGCTGGAGATGTTGTGAATGGTGCACTAGCGTGACGTAGTTTGTTAGCGGATAATTAACGGATGGGTTTTGGAGGCTGAAATTTACAGGTTTGTTTTATTTCACCTATATCTACCGATGTCTGCTAAAAGCTCAAGCCATTCAGGTTGATCTTTAATCATAACTCCCTTAGTAACTAAACTTTATAATCTCCAGACAATGACGAAAGAGCGCAGAGTATATAACTATCAATATAAAAAAATTGTTATTCCGTAATTAACATTTTGGACAGATTAATATTTTTAAGCTCTTGCTGATTTTGTTTGTCACGATTTGTGAAACAGCGACCAAAATACCACCCTGAGACTTGACATTCAAGGGAAAGAAATGCTACAAATACAATCGTTGGTGCCGAAGGATAGTTGCTTCCCTTGATTTGTTACTTCGGCAAGGACCGTAGAAACGTTATTCAGTGACATGAGCTGCGTCCCAGATGAATGTAAGAAAGCCACACAAAGGAGATCATGTAAGCTTTCTTCTTTATTCGAGTAGCAAAGGTTTTCGAGCTTATGTCATAAGGTCTTAACCTCTGTATATTATTTAAAAGCTGATTCAATAAAGAAATGTGTTTTATTGATGTGGTGACAAGGAAAATGGAGCTTTTACAGAAAGACCAAAGTCTCAAAATTCTACTTCAAGTTTCTTTGTTCAACGCAGTCTGTGAAAGCTCATTACAGGCCCAGCAATGTCGTCGCTAGAGGGCGCAATTTCGAAGGACAACGCAGTAACGCGTCCTACGCGAGGAGTTCAGCGTTCACCTTATCATTCTTCGCTTGCTCTGTGTAAACATTTCCCTAGCCTTGAGGTTGCCTGCGGAAGTAATAACGTGTCTCAGAGGAAGCAAGAGAGAGAACTCGAGAATTATCGTCTCGTGTTCTACGATATGTGCGATATTACTTAGAAGCCTTGCAAAGAACGAAAACATCTCTGAACTGGGAGTTTGGGAGGAGAACGAAAAACGATAATTTGGTAGAGGAAACCTATTAGATGTTTTTCTTCATATCTTTAACTCTCCAGTCCAGTGGAACCAGAAAAACTATACTCCTTAACACTCTAAATCCCTTAGCCCCCAACGAAAACACAACACAAAGATATTTATATTACTGCACCCTTGAGAGCAGACTATGAAAATAAGACCCAGTGGGATGATGGGATTTCAAGAATAATGCATTTGGAATGGCTGGTACGAGGAAGTAGAAAAAATGAACCAGGTTCCCTAACATGACTGAAAGTGAGCGAAGTCACAGAAAAATAGTGATATATAGGCAACTTAGCGTTCATAGTAGGGCTACAACAGAACTTTGTTGCTGAAGCTGTTGCCTAGGTGACTGAGTATACTGCGGTAACGTCTCCTACCCATTTTTCACCCATGACAAGCTTAACTTCAACCCCTATCAACAGCTCCCCCACCAACCCCCCATCATCACTACAACGTCTTTCCTTTCCTATTTCTCATTCTTCTTTCGAAACCGGTCATGACGCTACAACACATGATTACCTTTCAAATATGAAGCAACCACACCAGTCCCGTTTCAGATTTCTTCAAAACAAGTCACAAAATTATTATCTTTCATCACGGAAAATCCGTTGGTGGGCATTTATTTAAACGCTGTTCAGTGCACGTGTGACCTCAGTCCTAACTGAGTCGTGGGTGTACAGACTCAGTATCAGACCCTTCCCACATGCTCGGCTACAAGACTCTCATCGAGGCGCTCAAGTGTGGCTGCGAGGGGTTAGCATTATGAGAAGGCGACAAAACTGCCACTGTAGAAAAATGAGTTTTCGTTGCAATATCATGTTCCTCTTCTTGTTTTTTTTTGTCCCCTTGAGGTGTTCCTCGACGGTTAAAGAGATCTGGATTTTGAGTAATTAGCTCTCTTCGCTGGCTGTTGACGATGACGTCATTTCCTGTCGAGCGTCTTCTCTGAAAATCTCGCCGGACACTTGTGTTGGGGTTCCAGACTTGAGTGGTTTTGTGCAGGCATCTGTGTGTGTGTGTGTGTGTGTGTGTGTGTGTGTGTGTGTGTGTGTGTGTGTGTGTGTGTGTGTGTGTGTGTGTGTGTGTAAGACAAGGCAGCACATTGGTTTCTATACATAAAAAGGAATTTGTAGATATTTATGTTGCAGCATGTTTGCCCTCATACTAAAGAAAGACTTCATGTATACATGACTCCGACATCATTAATACCAACGCCCATGCGACAGATCCCCTTTTCTGTGTTAAAATAATGACTGCAGGCTAGACGTAAAACTAACAAATGACCAGCCACGAAACTTTTGAATGTCGTCATTGTGGTTTGTCATCTGTGGGGTTTTGCATGTCATCAATGCGGTTTGAAGAAATTTTTTCTGGTCTGATGTTGAGATGTTTTTGACCCGAGGGCAAAACACTCTCGTCAAAGCAGAGAACATTTTAGCCCGGTTTCTCATCTCTCTTGTTTTCATGGTGTGATTGCAGCTCTGGTGAGCACAACAGCCAAGTGTGCCGAAAGGAGCTGAGGTTGGTCGGTCTGAAGGAGTTTGGTGATTGATGTTTATGAGCTGGTAAGTTTGGGCTGCTTCTGTGTTTTAATGAGGGTTTGTATGAGAGACAAAGATAGAACGTTTAGAAATGGGAAAAAGTTTTTCCACGTTGTCATCCGTTTGATCTCGCTTTGTTTCTTTGTCGTATGTCGTAAGTTATCTGTGTACAGCGCACTGAGCTCGCCTCCACACCTACAAATTCTGTTGCTGTTGTTATTTTTATTATTGAGGAAGGTTCACAATAGCTTCTAAATCTCTGTCGGTAACTGCACAGACAATGGGTGTCTGCAAGCTGGTAGGAGGAAACGCACATCACAAACACGACTGGGTGATGTAGTGTAACGGCGTCTACATCAACGGAAAAAGCTAGCCACGCTCAGACAGAATTCAAGGGTCGCAAACACTACTCATCTAGCCTCAAAGCTTTATGTCTATCTTTCATCTTTTCTCACTAAAGATCACAAAATTATTTGTAACTCCCCGGATCCTTGTCCTTTTCAGGTCGTGACCTGAGATTCCCTTGTCGTAAGCAACGGCCGAGGCGTCAACTTCGCAGAGAGCAAAACCCGTACCGGCTTTCCATTACACACACTCATATCCGCCATCTTACCCTATAGACTTGCTCAGCCGGCTGCTGTTCGCAAGTTGGTCTGATCCCTTGCCCGCCGCCGAGGGGCATGATGGGAGAGATTAGATGAAGCAGCCGCGTGGTCTGGCAAGTGGCGAGATTCCATATCTCTGCCTCCAAAGGAAAGAAGACTGTGGGAGACCTTGGTCTCATAATATTTGGCCAATATCAACATCATTGCTACAACCTTGGGGGAGAATTGTTTCTGGCGGTGAGAAGGGCCTACTCTCCCGCCTCAGACGTTTGTCAACAATGCGAAAGGTTGTCCAAACACTCGCTACTGCGCATGACAACCAGGCCTCTGGCAGCGCCATCTTCTTCCTGTGGAACAAAGTGGCGATCGACTTTGCTCGCCGTTGGCCAGAAAAATATGGGATCGATGAAAAAAATTGCTGCACACTTTCTGCAATAGTAAATATCAGCGGCTCAAGAAATGGTTGGCTTGTGAAGAGCGCTTTTTATTTTAGTCACGTGATAAAGAAAGTCCTGTAACTTTGGCGCCAAGTTCGTTTTTAGCTGTTCAGTACTTTACATTCACCATCTTGTTGCTGTGACTCGAAAGGTAGCGACTGTAAAAATGGAATGAAGAAATTCAGACGAAAAACGCAGGTAGAAAACGAAATACCAGTCACAAACAAGAATTCACAGGTCGAAAGTTTGATGATTTGTGTGCATCTCTTCATCTGTAGTTTCCTCACTAAAAGACAGATTTGAAAAATATGGTTGCTGAGATTTTTAATGTCCAACACTATCTTGACGGAATTCTCGAATTGTGCCCTATCCTTGATTAAGTTTGCAGATGATATGGCATTGGTTGCTCGGCTCAAGGACGAGAAGTCACTTGCAAGCTATTTCCTCCAGGTTAAAAAATTACACTCATGGTTTGAAGAAAACTTTCTGGTGCTCAATGTCTCTAAAACTAAAGAAGTGGTCCTTGACAGAAGAAAACATCAACCTGCCCACACCCCTATAATTATTGATAATGAGACAATAGAACAGGTGCAAAGTTTTAGGTACCTCGGCACAGTGCTAGACAGCAAACTGTCCTTTCAGGAAAACACCAGAATTGTTTCCAGGAAAGCACATCAGCGCCTGTTCCTGCTGAGGCAACTGAGGAATTTCGGTGTCAGTGGCCCTGTCCTTGAGTCAGTATATCGCAGTCTAATCGAAAGCATCTTAACATTCAATATGTCAGTGTGGTTTGGCGTTCTCTCTCTCTCTCAAAGATAAAGCTTGTTTAATGAGAGTGGTCAAGAGTGCCAGCAAGATCATTGGTTCTCCACAAAGACCTTTAGGTGATTTATACATCAAGACTGTGAGGTTAAAGGCCGTCAGAATCATCACAGACCCCTCTCACCCACTACATCGCCACTTCCAAATGTTACCCTCTGGCCGCAGATGGAAGCAAGTGGTCGCCAGGAAGAGTGCCTTTGCCAAGTCATTCTTACCAACCGCAATAGCACTCCTGAACAGGACTAACAAATGTACCTAGCCTGAATGTCTGTGTGTGTGTGTGTGTGTGTGTGTGTGTGTAAGAGAGGAAGAGAATGTGCATCTGCTAACTGTCTTAGGTGTGCGAGGGCTAAGCATGAGTGTAACTGTATGAGTGTATGAGGTGTGATCGTAATTTTTTTTCAGTTTATTATGTATCCTTTTCTCCAGTTAATTGTGGGAGCTCCCAGCAACAAAGGAAAATTTCTATCTCTGTTGTGACCAGACATAGACAATAAAGATGTATTGTATTGTATTGTATTAACAGACATAACGACTGGCTGGACTTGCTTTTGATGATATCGACAGCATCCATGAAGAGATCCAATGGCTTTTTCAATTGAAGACTCAGTTTTTAGGGGGTTTATAACCTTCTCAAGAGTCATGGGCAAGAATTATACTTCGTCCGGGAAACTTCTTAGTTACAGTCAAGGCGAACACGCCTGCACTGATTGTGTTTGAAAACAAATTGTTGGAGTCCGTGACAATGGTGGATGTGGGCTTAATAACCCATCTCGACGTTATGCCCTGGAGAAGGAAAAGTGTCGACGGATATGAAAACGCGAGAAAATTAATGCCTTGCAGTGAAGCTCGGTCATCTTGTTTCTGATTTCCTACGAACGGGGGACAGCCAACCTTCATTGTATTGCTAACCGTTGTGCCACTGGACCACTCATTTTCTTTCTTCAAAGGCACATAAGAGACCTTAACAAATCGGAGTAAACTTGAAAAAAGCGAAATGAACGGTAAAATAACAATAAAATGTTCTTGATACACACATGGATAACACGGCAGAGCATGAACATGGACCACTGAAGAATGAACATAAGAAATGTCATTATTAATAAAATCTTCAAGATGTGTAACCGCTGTTTCAGCATCTTATTTTTAATTCTTAAAAAGAAAAGGAAAGAAAGAAAGAAAAAAAAAAGAAAAGAAAGAAAGGGTCAGAACAATAGTTGCACATTGATACGAGAACTGGCTGAATGAACGATCGTCAAGGAGGGAAGGAGCAATGGTGGCCTTTGTTGGCTATTGTTGCCCTGGGTTGGAACTTAACAAGGACAAAACCATCTGCCGCACCTCGTTTGCCATATCGCGGTCTGTCACTACCTCAAGATGACAAGTGGCCAGCAGCAAAAAGTTGATTACTTCCAGAACTTTTGTTTTTTCCATGGTGGCCGGTGGGCCATCAGCGACACTTTGTAACAGCATTACGGACCCCGCAATGAAGATGACGGCGGCAAGCAGACGGACCGCTGGTCCAGCGCTGTGTCCAATTTCTCCTCGACCAGTCCGGTCAGACGTAAACGAAGCTGTCTGCTGGTTGTAATGTTCACCCTGACGACTTGATTGGAGTTAGTCATGGTCAGTTTTACCATCAAATATGATGAGATTATCTTGCACCTAATCAGGTTTTCTAGCCCAGTCTCGCTGGCCTCACAGCAGCGCCACACAACTCTGATGTTATCTTGATATCTTCTATATTCTCTTACACGAGACTTTTGAGTGTACGCTGCCTCGACACTCATCTCTCAGTTCATCGCAGTCACTTGTCAGATTGTCACCTGAGCCTCATCAGTTCTTAGTTTGTCGATGTCGGCTGGTCGCGAATTAAGCTTAATTGAGGCAGAGTTTGTGTGGGGTGGGGTGGGGTGGGGGAAGGGGAGGGGAGCAGGAAAACCTTAAACGAGATGAAAGATTCTTTATTAGTCTCCCACCCTCTACGGAGTATTGAGATATTAAAAAAATATATACATACATATTCACACACATTCCTGTACAATATCTCTCACTCACACCTACTCACACAATCACACACACCCCCAACCCACAACCCTACCCCACCCCAACACACACAACACATTTTACTGGTCGGTTTGTAACAGCTAAAATATTAAAAACTATTTTTTTGTATCACTCACTCATTCTTTCCTCGCTCATCATTCTCATTAATTACTTTACAAATCAATCTAACTTAGTGAGGGTCTTTTTATTTCTTGAAGCTAATAATGAATGGAACTTTTAAGCATTAATGGAACTTAAAATTGAAATATATCAGAAATAAATGTCCAGCTCAATGTTTCTATTCGATTTGATACACGCATACTTACTTACACACCCAATTATGGCGGCTAGTGGCGGCTTCGGAAAAAGGAGGAATCAAGTAAAGAAAAATAGTGATCTTTACTGTTAATGGCACGTGATACATAAATTTAATGACAAAAATGTTTAACATCGGGATTTTATTTCTCTTTCAAACTCTCATTTTTCTCGAGCTCATGCACGCGGCGACAGAGGCAGGAGTGCGTTACGTCAGATCAAGCGTGAGCTGGTGTTCACTTCTTGTCCCTCCGTCGACGGTGTCGCGCGGCTCGGCAGCCCGCAGCAGTTGGGGTGGGGGTGGGGGATGGAGGGGTGGGGAGGATCAAGGGTCGCAGACAACAACAGTGTACGTGTCAGAGCCGACATCAAACGCGGGGCCGCCACACGCGCAAGGTGCATGATGCACGGCCGGCGACGTCCCCACAGTCAACTCCATCGGCGCCCAGCAGACGACCACGTCGTCCTTCGCGCGCTGCCCGCACGCGCTCTTTCTTGCGCGTGAAAAGATGGTTTAATATCTATGAATAATTCATAGCGGACAATTACACGGCAGAACACAGCTTTTCAAGACGCCGTACAGTAGTTTCTAATTGCTTCCTCAGTGACTCAGACGCCGTCCGCTGCCTGCTAAACACGGGCACGCGCGCCCGAGTCATTGCGCGTGCATTTAGAGTGTTGAACGCACGCGCGAGCAGTCTGTTAGGCCTGCGCTTATTGGCGGCTTTTGTGCTGGCAGTTTGGTCACCAGTTGTAGCGCAGCTGATTTTGAGTGTGATGGCTGCAAAGGAAAGAATGCACACAAAAAAAGGCGCAAAAACTTCTGGTTTCGGTTGAAAAAATGGTTTGTGCTCGGCTCGGTAACGAACAAAGGTTCGGTTTCAAAGCTTAATTCATAAAGTTTTTGATGACATTCGTCATAGAAATCGACGCACATCGGTGATAAGCGTTGTCCAGATTTCCTTAATATTGAATAGCATCTAAAAAAAAAACTGATACAAGCGATAAAATAATGAAACACAAGCAGCTGGCGCACGTGTGCTTGTTCACGTGGCTTCACGCGCGCGCGCGCGCACTCATAGTGAACACATTCGCACAGACTTACATCGAGAGGGAGAAGTCTGAGAAGCCCTTGCTTGTCTACGGAACTATCCAGACAAAGAAAGCGAAGAAAACAACAACGATGAACGTTCAAACGAGAAATTAAGAAAATGTTCTTCACTGCTGTCGCTATATTCATACGCAAATAAAACACGTGTGCTTATTCCATATGTGTTCGCTTGTAGAACTTTTTTGAAAGTTTAGCACCCTAAAAATAAATATTAACACGTTTGTAAACGTATTAAAAAAAATTAAGACGATTTTTTAAAAAAGTAAGGTAAACATAAAAGACAGCAGTACAGGTGAAAGTGTGTGTGTGTGTGTGTGTGTGTGTGTGTGTGTGTGTGTGTGTGTGTGTGTTTAGATGTCTCACCTCGCGTGTTTTCATTCCAAATATTACCTAGGCAATGTTGCTTTGTATTTAAGCTCTTTGAATTGCCCATGCGGATAAATAAAGATGTATTGTATTCTCTCTGCTCGCCGCTTAATGTCTTATGGACTTTTACGAAATAATTGGCGAATAATGTTAAGTTTCACGAAGGAAACGATTTCCTGATGTATTTAAACAGAAAACTTCGAATGGATGAAAAGGATCATGTCTGGGACAAAGCGAATCTTTACAGGGAGAGAAAAAAAAATCAACAAATTGGGATAATGTCAAAACAGAAGCTAGGATTCGGCGGAGAAGTTCATGCTTGTTATAGACGATAAATAAAAACTCTGGACCATGGAATATTGATAAAACAAATCCTGCAAACACAGCGCTTACTGATGGGGACAAAGAGAGGAGTTGTCTAAATCTTACAGCTGTTACAACTGTTCTTTCTGGCTTCCGACGAGAGATTTTTCAAGCCCTTTACAAAAAGTTTTACAAGGAAGAAATGTATTGCTTTTATTTACATAAACAATATTGCTTTTAAAGGTATGGCTCTCACCATCTCAACACTAAGAAATGACTGCGACGGGAGAGCATGATATTTCTCGTTTATTTATTTTCTTTAGAAGAGAGAAAAAAAATCCGCCAGATCCCCATCTAAGAATAGATTAGAATAAACGCACATCTACGGCACCATACACCATCTCCCTCGCTCCAATCCCATCACCCCTCACCACAGCAGTCGCGACACAGCGATATCCCACGTGACCGTCAAGGTTCTCTTTGAACAAGCTGCCGGTGTGCGGCCGCAGACACCGATATCAGCGTCACGTGACCAAGCCCCCCCCCCCCGCAATGTGTTGCGGATCAGTTGCGCTCACAAGCGCAATAGTCGGGAACTCGGGGGATGTGTCTGTTGCAAATTGATGGCAGAGAAAGGGAGGCTACTGCCGATGTTTGTCTTGTAACATGGATCCACAGAAACGGCGGCCGGGAATGCTGGGAGATAACAGAACACAAGCAGCGGTCTGCCACTGATCAGTTTTATTATATGCTTGTCTGGGATGGGGGGGATTTTTCCGTGGACGTGGCGGGGTGAGTGGGTGGATGGAGGGTGTAATTCTCGCCCCCGATCCTGCAAAAAGTGATGGGAGCGCTTATGTAAGACAACAAAGTTTGTGCAAAGTCTGATATTCTTTGATTTTATGTTACTTTTATTATTTTATACTTAGTACCGACGTCTCTGCAGCGTAAAATTTTTGATCATAAATATTTATCTGCCGATATATATATATATATACTGACAACACTGTTTATTTAGTTATTTAGCTTTCTTGTTCCAATATCTCCTGCCTTCTCCTTCTCATCATCATTCCCGTCTCACCCTGCCCTTTGAAAGCACGACGCGGGGCAGGTTCATCACCTGAGTATGCATTTGTTACCGCTTTTTCATATATTCGATCGACAGGAAATACGTCACATTTCTGAGCACACGCACGTCCTTATGTATGTCCTAATAGTTGACCTCTCAGTCTCCTCAGCCCGTTGGCAAACGTCTTTGAAATCTACCTCACGTACCCGGGCGCAGACGTCGGCCTCGCTTTTTGGAGCGGAATAGCGCGCGCCAGGCGAGTTTTGTGAATGGCAACGCGCGCACGCACACACCTCCCGCTACGCACGTGTCATACACATGGGACTCTTCAATGAAGGTGGGAAAGGCCGCTTGCACGGACACGCCGAAGGTTTGGTGTGATGAATGATCTCCAGTTCGCCATTGTTGGAGCGAAGACACAGACCTTGGAAGACGTCAGGAAGTGGGAGCCTCCTGGTAGTCAATGCGTTTCAGTGCAGAAAGATCATCCGTCTCTAGGTACACATTCCACGTGTCTCACATTCTCGCCACAAGGTGCATTCGTCTTTGGAGGAAAACATTTTCTACCGGTGAAGCGTTCAGCTTTTTTTGAGGAACGGTTCAAAATCATCAGACTAGCTGCTTCGTATCTTTTTTAATTATTATGTTTACGGTATCTTTCTTTTAGCGCATTCGTTTTGCTCATTATATTAAATTTGTTGACGATCAAGGATTAACATAAGACAAGTAACCAAATCAAGTATAACGCTTATCGTTTGAAAGGCGTAAATGGCTTAAAATTTTGTTTGATTAACACTTATAAAATGCAAAACAAGATTATTAATTAAAAAAAATTAGCCAAGAGAAATAGCAAAATCAATAGTAATGGGTTTTTTTACTTCTCTCCATAAGTGGACACTAATTCCCTTCCGTGATATGGGCTGACAGAATTCGACCAACCAACCAACCAGCCAACCAACCATCCAGCAAGCCGATCGAGCCACCGACTGCCAGACCACCTGGACTGCCGGAATGTGGTCTTTGTAGCTGACGGTATGGACCTTCACCAACTCTCCGAACACTGTGATATTAGTTCTTCGCAAGACAGTGACCTTGGAAGACTATGAAGGTCGGTTCTATATCATGGGCCGCTCTTTACAAACAACACACAACACCTGGTCCTTGACTTTCCCCCACTTAGCTGGTATTGCCTTTGGACGGCGAAATCGCTTACTTCCCATTGCGAAACTTTCCGATCGCCTGACATGCATATTTGTTTGTCTGTACGCCATGACCAAACAAAAGAGCACCTCTTCTCGGTCTAAATGCTAAGTACGAGAAGAAATAAGTCCTGTGCCAGGAAGAGAGACTCGAGAGTGGTGTTCACCAAAAGGCCAGTTAGAAGACATCTTTACCGCCACCTGAACGCGAGCAGACGTTCCTCTGGAAAGTCAAGTTCCGAAGAAAGTCGCGGTAACTTTCCTGCATCTTGCAAAGCGCAGACAGCACAACCAGGGTACTTTAACTCCAGGTACCTCATAATGACTTACATTTACTACAAAAGATGTCATTCGCTTTGGTTTTTAAGCAAGAGTAGCAAACCCTACAACACTGAAATTTGTTTCCGTGGACAACTCAAGAAAGGAATAAGAAGATTTGTCTTAATATCATTTGGCTTTTTCTGTTTCTATTTTTTAGAGTCCATTTGACAGCAGAATAATAGAAGGTTCGAAGCAGGCATGAAGACTTTTCGTAGAGATTATCCTCCAGAGCTTGGTCGGTAAGGCAAGAGAAAGACAAGAGAAGTGACGCTTTATGTAGCCTAAGCACTTTGCAAGATGAGGCACTACACAGTACAAAGCGGTGCAACCTCATGTCACACTCAAGCACCATTTTCTTCCTTGTAAGTTCAACTTTGCTGTTCTTCCAAAGCATAAAAATGAAAAGGAAGCAAGAAAATCTCCAGAAAGAAAGCAAGTAAACGTTGTAATTATAAATAATTAACTTTTTTTTAAAATCAAAACAGTAGTCTGACTTTTTTTTCAGAACATTTCGTCGTCTATGTGACTGGTGGTGCAATGTTGTCATCTGACCAATGGTGTGTCTGGCACCAAAACAGATTGTCTGTGATTAGCGGAGAAAATGAAGATCTAAAGAAGCAGCATCATTTCCAGTAGTCCACGTGAAGACGTGGCCCATTGCCTGCGAACAGCCACTTCCGGTATCGCCTTTCCTGGGCTCACAAAGATCGGGGCAGACAAATATCGTTACCTTCCGGTTTGCACGCGACTACCAGGTGGAGAGACTTTGCAGTGAGCAGGCTGACCCGTCTGTATGTGGCGCACATAGGGCAGGAGTTGGGTGGGGGTGGGGACGGAACTTGCGACACGTGTGCCACTCTATTAATAGTTCGACCTTCGCCTGCCTTTCATTCATCCCAAAAGGCTGAGATTACATCGTCTTCCGAAACTAATTTCTTCTTTCATTCATACTTTATCTTATTTATTGTTGGGCGTAGCGGACTGTGTGTTTGGACAGTGTCAGAGGTGAGAGGTCGTGTCAGGTCATTGTAGTCCCACCTGGCAAAGAACGGTAGAAAAACAAACTGTTGTTTTTTTTTTTTACCTACGAATATACACTTTGTCCTCTCGCTTAACCTACTGAACCCAGGCTGCAGTAGTATTGGGTACATCCGGCCAGTATACTGCCCTAGATGATGGAGAATTAACAAAGGTCTCATGACGACTGTAGTCGATAAGTGCAGCCAGTCTACTAATAAAAACTTCCCACCTCTTCCTCTTTTATCATTAAAGTTGTTTACAGTTATAAATGATAAACAATGTTAAATTAAGAATGTTGTTCTTGAAGAAAGATTTTATTTCAGACCTCTCACTGTCTGCTAACTTACTCCCTTAGTCCTGTCTTTCAGTCAATCACCCGTCGTTTAAAAAACCATTAGGACATCTTTCCATTTATTACATCACCATTGAAGTAAACATCAGAAAAAGCAAAATTATATAAACACTTTTTCAGTCAGTTTCTAATATAAGACTGTGACTCAAATTATTTGATTCTGAAATGTGGAAGACATTTTAATGTGTGTGTGTGGGGGGGGGGAAGGGGGAGGGAAAGAGTATACAATAACATTTTTATTAAGTCACACAGTTTATCTGGATGGTACAATATTAGGTGGGGCGTGACCTCCTCGTCTTTCATACAATCATTTAGAAAATTCGGTGTACCTTTGCAAGACGCACTTCTTGTTCTTTTACCGCAGATTTGTGGCTGTGAAGAATGTCGGCGTGGCGTGTTGAATCAAGCTGTATCAATCTGCGCACCGTTTGTTCAAATAAGCAACTGCGCATTCTGCTATGCCAGGGGGGAACAACTGCTATGTTACCAGCACAGGGCGCTCAAACATTTTTTCCCGGTTACCAAAACACCTCCTTCTTTTGGTCTCCTACAGATCACTTCACAAGTTCGTAAATGTTCTAGTCTCTTTGTGCATGCGTGCGTGCGTGCGTGCGTGTGTGTGTGTTTGTGAGGGGGTGTGCGCGCACGCACTCTTCGCACGTAGTTATGTAGGTGCAACCCCCTGTGTGTTGGGTACAGGAAGATTTCTTTCAGAAGTGCATCACACAATAACTTGTTTTCTTTCCCTTACTCGTTGCTATAGTATTGATTCAAAAGAAGCATCCTTAACAACCCGACAAACATGACGATCTTTTCAAAGTTAGCCCCCGGTTCACTCTTACAGGACGTAGGTGTACCGTTGAGTTCACGTCAAAAAGTTCGCACGGGTCGAAAAGTTCACCACATCTTTCAGCGACTTCAAAAAACCGCCGCCGCTGAGGTCACGGACCACTGCAGACCGGACACCAGTCTCACCACTCAAGGTCCGGACCCTCCCGAGCGATTGCGATCTGACAAGGCGACATGATCAATAGTACTAAATCTCCCCCCGAAAGCATGCATGACCTGTGATGACTTTCCCAGCACTGGCCTTGAGAAACATCGTCATTTGAGTTTTCAGCAGCTGAACATCATCCACTCAGAGTAAGTTTCGCGCGGAATGTAGCTGAATGATGCAGCAGTGGAATATGTGATGCACACAGCAGCTTCTACAGCATTTGATACAGCGAGGCTACACAGACATGTTACACTTACGAAGCTAGAACGAGACTAAACAGAAAATACCATATGAGTATGCTCGCACAAAGAGCAAAATTTCTATTACATTTTGCTGTGGAGACGGACTTAACTTTCCACAAACACTGTTAAAGCCTTTAAGAAAATTCAAAAAATGGAAGAACTAAAAAAAAAAAAATCTTAAAATATAAACTTACACAAGACATAAATATCTCAACACTCACCCACTCTTTAAAGAACTGTTACACCGTATTGCCGCTAACCGTAAAAATGATGGCAAATCATGACAATTTTTAATTCATGAAAATAAAATTAAAGAAGAGAATGGAACCAAGCAGCGGATAGAAAGAAACAAATCTCAACTCTAAAGATAGTAATGCCTAGTTATGAATAAAATCAACAACAAAGCCAATATTAAAACATCAAGACAATATCCAAACAGTTAAGAAGAATAAAAAAAATAATTTAAATATAAAAGTAGAGTCTTCTCTGAAAATACAAAGATTTTACTAAAACAGTGACCCTCCCATATCCCCATCGACTGCGTGCCTCATTCCTTCCTCCCCCAACCCTCAATATCCCCTTCGTCCGTATTCCCCTACGACGCGATATCGCCATTAGGATGAAGCACTCTCCCCCCCCCCAAGCCAAAGCAAGTTACAGTAATGCTGGCCCTGTCATAGTGTAGCACGGGTACACATCATAAAGCAAGAAGCAGTAAGTGTGTATCTATGTGTGTATCTATGTGTGTATCTATGTAGGAGAGATAGGCATTAGGAACAAAAGTTTGCCATTGTAATAAGCCGAGCCACGTATTTGCTGCTGATCACTCAAATAAAGATAGAAAAGTAATTTTTTTCTGATTGTTCTAAAAATGTCCGTGTACTTGTTGGTGTCATTTAATGCACCCGTCACTCGCACTACATCTACATCTTGCCTTTATCATTGATAGCTCATGCTGATTTCATTACATACCAAATATGTTTTTATCAATAATGGCTCATGCTAAATTGACATCGCAGACGGAATGTTTCTGAAATACCGGGGTGACACCTCTTAAACATTTTAATCATTTAGTTACTCCAGACAAGAGGGAGTAGAGCCGGGGGAGTCTTACTTACTATGGTGTCATAATAAGACTAAGCGATCATGGCTGAGTGCAAAGCGAGACTGGGGTGAGTGATGAGGGAATCTAGAGCAGGACGAGTGGAAGGTGAGGTGGGGAATCTAGTGGCAGGGGAGTCAAAGGTGAGTAGAGGATAAAGAAGATTAACTGAGGGTGACTTGAGGATAAGAGAAACTTATTTGGTGAGTGGAGGGTTAATAGAGGGCTAGTGAAAGGTAGGAGGAAGGGAAATGGAGGGTGTGTCGAGGGTTAATTGAGGGGAGTGGCGGTTAAGATAAGCGGGAGTTAAGAGGAAATGGAGGATGTGGAGATGCAGCAAGCACGGATTTCGGACTGATACGTTTGCCAGCTGTAGCCTGTCATCTACAGAATGTGGCTGTGACCTTTGAAGTGACAAAGCAACGTAAATTGTTTGTGTTGGGTTTGTTCTGTGAAAATGTTACGCAAACATGTCAAAACATGTTGCCCCAAAGCCCGTACATGTGGCACCACGCGGCAGAAATTACACCAAGCTCACAGACCGCAGAAGAGAGGTTTGTGACTTTAAATGTCACAAGATCATTTTCGAGAGAAAAACAAGTAGCTGACGTTGAGAACTGACCTGTTACGAAACAAGAACAGCAGCAACAACAAAATTGTAACAACAACAACAACAACAAATCAACACATTCTTTTGAGCATTTCCTGCTCCAACTGTCGTAGTCAAACATCTCTCTTTGACAGTCCCCCCCCCTTTTTTTTTTACTCCCATCGTCAAAGAAGAGATTAAAATCATTACGTTGTGTGATTTACATTCAAAACAGGCGGTCTCAGCATGATAAATTTGCTCACAGCACACCAAAGTTCATACGAAGGACTAAATATGTCTTCATTTACAGCATGATATTTTTTTGGTTTCAAATTAATGTTTCGGGGAAAGCTGCTTCGTTTTACTTTGAGAGGATGTGTCAGAAGAATAAACAAAGCAGCAAGCAATGGCAACATTATTACAGAAGTTACTAACATATGTGAACTTGCAAACACACACACACACACACACACTCTCTCTCTCTCTCGCAGAACACCTGTAACCCTTCCTTGCAGCAGTCAAGTGGTGTAAGCTGGTCTAGTTTGACCATGTGACCCGGCACGACATTGTCAAAGGCTGTCTTTTAGGTTATTTAGAGTGTGGTAAACGCCGCGATGACCAGATGAAGAATTGGTTTAGGAATATGAAGGGTGAAGGAGTGAACTGGCTGTTATCGCCCATCGCCAAAAACAGGGGTGAGTGGAGGACCTTGTAAGCTGCCGCGTTTGTCCATATTCTGTCCTCTCTCCTCCAACGACCGGTACTGACTGACTGACTGGCTGACAAACACACACACACACACACACACACACACACACACACACACACACACACACACACACACACACACACACACACACACACACACACACACACACACACACACAATCTCTTTTTTTTTCTCTCTCTCTCACACACACACCCTCGCAAATGCATAGAAATAGGGAGAGACTCAGTAAAATAAAGTGAAAGTGCACACGCAAAACCTCACTAGGCTTGAAAAGGGTAGCTCAGCGCCGCGGGGTCGAGTTTTTGGCGGCTCATTAAGCTGGTGATGACAGGCCTCAATACCCGTCAGGAATGACGACCACGTCAGGGCCTACTTCCCACGTCAGTGCTCTCCCCTTTTCCCATCTCTCTAAACTGCGACCAGCCGCGAGGCCGCCGCTCAGCTTACACGATTTAAGCTTGTTTCTTAAAAAAAAAGACATTCAATTAACATAATAGGCGTAACATACAGAAAAATGATGGTCGTGGAAGCAAAAGACGAGTCAAGTAAGGACTAAGCGTACAAAATTAAAGAATGGTTTGACTTTACATTCATTTCAGTCGGAAGTGTCTAGGAGGTGGGTTAGGGGGAGAAGTCCATGAAGCATGTATGAGGTGCATATATCATTCCAAGTCTAGCAATCGTGACATGAACTGAGAATAAAATATTTAGGAAAAGGAATCAATGCATCGCAAAATGGCCCTCATTTCATTCTCTAATGATCCCTCGACAGCCCAGCTCGGGCAAATATTACTGATCTTCGTTGACGATGAGCCTCAAAGTTTGTCAGACATCTTTGCTGCTCTTATTTAGTCTTGAGCAGGTGGCACCTAAGGTTCAGCCAACAGCAGATCTATGTTTAACGGAGCTAATATACTGTTAGGCTATACCTCCGTGGTGAACACGAAGTAACCTCCTGAATTAAGTACGTTTTGCGTTTCTCCAAGCAGCGCTACCAGTCGCTTACCGCAAGCAGGCGGCGTGGACATGCTGTGAGTAATCTGCCCTTGTTGACAAAAGAAGCAGGACAGAAAGACAGCAGACGGTGCTGAAAGCATCAAAACAAACGAACACTTTGACCTTGTTTTCTTCCAGCGGCTGGAGTGAGTCCAGTGTGAGAGGCTGTGGCCAGACTTCAAAGCGAGTCAGGTGTTGCATATCAAGAAAGAATGACGATTTCAAGAAGAAGGTATCTTCCTTTACCCCCCAAGGATGGCCGACTGCGGTGTGAGGACGAGAAGAGACCTGCTGGGAGCAACGATGATGTTACGTGGGGGAGGTTATAACCCTGGGTAGTCATTCTCAGGGGCAGTCTGGCCATTCGCAGGCAAACACGGGCACGTCGGTCATTCCCAGAAAGACATAGGTAATCTAATAAACAAGTAGAAACTTTCATAAAGACATGGGAGCTATAGTACTTACGAACTGTATTTTTTACCACAATGTGTCATTTTCATGCCATGCTGTTCTCATACTGCGGTAAATATGTGTGGACACAGGTTCTGAGCAGCGCGTAATATCAGGAAGACAGAAAATCCAAAGATGCTGAAGGCAAAAGATGTCAAAGAACAACAATTTTCTTTCTATTCTTCTTTTTGTTCTTGCACAGTACACTCGTGGGTAGAAAATGTACTCGATGTAGTTTGGCGTTTTTAGAAATACCCCAAGGTCGGTCGGTCTTAAAAAAAAAATCCACAGAATATAATTATTGTTCGTTGTTAGAACATTCGTTGTGAAAGAACAGAGAACAGTTGTTAGCCCCAGGACTCCTCAAACACACCAAAATAAGAAGCAGTTAGAGTAGAAAGGGTCAGGCTGCCTTTAACTTTCTCTCTCTCTCTTTCTCTGTCATTAAAAATACACTGCTCTGATATTTCATGTTTGTCTGATGCACCACGAAGATGAGAAAAACGAGAAAGGCGACAAGGAACGAAGGCATTAAAAGCAGGATGGGTGGGAGAGAGTTACTCCCGCCGTCATTGTTCTGTCGCCATTATTAGCAAATAAAAAAGATACTTTTACAGCTAGATTTCTTGCCAGCAGTGCGAACACGTTTCGGCTCGTGTAAAAAGTCCATCATAGTTTGCCGTCACATTCTGCACCCTGTCCCTCACGCATGCGCACGCGCGTCATCAAGATGGCGGAGTATCATTTTCGCCATCGTCGCTGTCTTCCTCGTACATCTGTCGTTACAAGCAAGATTCCTGGTTGCAGCGCTAGGCGCCTCAGACGCTGACGCACGAAATACCACAGTTTACAACCATTCGCGGACCATCTTTTTATAATAATCTTGGGGCAGGTCTCGTCTCCTCTCGCGGTTCCGACGGCGAGAATCCCCAAGACGCCCACAGATTTGTGCGTCGCGTGAAACAACGTGAGCAAGAATGACAGACGTGCAACGAACGTTATAAACGGAGAAAACATCAGACGTGTCGAGATTTTTGTGCACCTCCTAGTTCTAGTGCGCCGTCGCTTGCCGTGAACACTCCGCACCCGTAACTCTTTCTGGCTTGTCATCGCTCTCAACCACCACCATCACTATCATCACCCACTACCACCCAGACCTTCGAGCCGCTCACGGTACTGGTACAGGGTCGACGGCTGCTGAAATCCAGAATCGCATCAAACGAACATCGTCAGGACGACTCATGTCATTCTTGGAAGGGCAGATAAACAGAGGGGCGACTCCTGACATAAACACTGCTCGGTTGCGAAGGGCACTTAGATTTTATGAGCTTCAAGCTGTTGTGTTGATGGAAACTGAAGCTGCTGTTTGCCTCCGTTCGTCTGTTACAATAGCAATGACAATAAACGCACAGTTCTGAACAACACCAATAAACACCGGAGGCTTACACTGGCAGCCACACACACACACACACGCACGCACGCACGCTCCCCCTCCCCCTTACACACGCATGAATGGTACCATGTCTTAAACCATATAAGACTCTTCGCTGCACCATTTCTTTCGACAATTAAATAAGCAATACACTCATCATTCATTCAAAACGACTTTCTTTGCTTTGGTACAAAAATGTCGCAGCACCTTAGCTGCTTAAACACATCTCAAAATATTTCAAACAAAATATTCAAGGGAAGGCTCATCAACGCCGATGAATTTTATAAGAAGCAGCTCACCCAACGATTAAGTGTACCAATTTGTATAATTTTGCTATCGGCTTTCTAAAATTACCATTTTAACCCTTGCTATACTCTTCATAACAAGCAGCAGTAAATCGCGTTGTCTCAATCCGCATTTGTCCATTTTGCATCATAGCATGACCAGTAAAACAAAACAAAAGCAACAAAAAAACAACAACAAAATAAAAAAGCACTTTTAGGAACATGGGCAGATTTCAGAGTGAGGGACAATACAATAATACCACTACTATTTTCTGTGTCTCCTGCTGCTTACGTCGAATAACACGTGGTTTCCCTCCCCATTTCCAAGCAACCCCCTTGCACGCCCCCTTCCTCCCCTCTGGCCCCGACTCCTCCCCAGGCTCGGACCGCACGCAGTGGCGGGGCCTCAAACATCTTGCTATCATCAGTCGTTTCATCGTGGGTATCATCGCCTCTTTGTGTATCCGCATGCCACATTGGCCGGTCTCAGAGGCGGGGGGTTATTTGTCGAAAAAAGTCGACGCCAAACATTTACTCGGCGCATTCTCAGCACCGCCACACTCTTGTTATTTCTTTTGTTGAGTGAATCGTTTGGCTGGCGTATATTTTTCCAGGTGTGGCGCAGGGCAAGATGAGACAACTGGGACTCCAAGGCGGGGGAGGACACCAAAAACTTGCACGATCCTTGATCATCTAGGGAGGGAACTGGGACGCAACTCCAAGCTGGAGTCCATAAATACCAATGGCAGACGATTCTCAGTCATGCGGACCAATTACTCACGTCAATTGTTACACAGTTTCTGTCTTGTGCGTTCTTGACGCCTTCTGACAACCCAAACACTTTAAATTATAGAAGAAAAAAAAGAAGAAGAAAACGAAACGAACCTGACATACGAGTCTGTAACATTATGGAAGACTCTACAGAGTATGACATAAAATTCATCCGAAATGCTAAGATAAATTAATTTTTCTTGGCAGACGTGTTTTTTGTCGTAATTTAATATAAAACAACCATGAAAAGCTAGAAATAAGATTCTTGTGCAAACAAAAACGTGTTGTGAATATCGCGCGATATCCAGCCACGACCCTTGACCTCGCTTTCATTTACAGGGTGATAACTCCGCTGATGCTTGTCTTCAGCTATGGTAAACATGACGCACGCAGACTAAATATTAGTCCGTCCCGTAGGGGCCACTGGTGCAAGAGAGCAGAAATAATTTCAAAACATCTGGGAAACAGCTATCAGTTCATTGCCAATGACTGTTATCAACACAAGTACGAAGAATGTTCCAGTGTCGTGTGCTTTGTATTTAGAACGGTTCGTAGTAACTAAGTATATTTGTGTTAAGATTAGTCCAGTATAAACTGAGCAGAATAATATGCTAGTGTTAAAATAAGTTCAGATTGGGAAAGAATAAATGAAAGTCTCCCTCCACAGGAGGACACATTCTCAGTTAACCTGGCCGTTCAGATGTAGAATAGGTCAGTGACAGTCAGGTTCAATTCTTATCTGAGATACCAATTCCTTCCCGACGACCCACCCCCACACAGTGAGAAGTCGCCTTCAATTAAAACAAAAAGGCAGTTCCACGCAAGTATTTTCAATATTTAAACCGCAGAAAATAATCTTGCTACAACCAACATCTTTGATTTTTTTTAAAGTGTAGAAACTTAGTTCTAGGGTGGAGAGTGTCTAAGAAAAATCGTTATTTTTAGGAGGAAAGAAAAAGCTGCTTTATCTTGGGAAACTGGAGGGGGGGGATGTAGGAAGAAAGGAGGAAAAAAATACAGAAAGAAAGAAAGTGAGAGAGAGAGAAAAAAAAAAGCTGACTGATAAAAATGAAGGAAATAATCAATTAAGGAGAAAGAAAGAAAGAAAACGACTAGAAGGATCCAAGTTGGTTAAAAGTGGGACTGAGTCGGTGCCAGATAAACTGTTTCTCTCTTCGATCTGTTTCTGGCGTCTTTGGCTGTAAACTGTGGTTCCTGGATTCCGGAAAGCCAGGATGGGAAGACTGATGCTGGAGATCCTAGCTTGATGTTCGATGTAATCTCCACGAGCACAGAAGGTATGCTATGTCGGCCTCTATATTTCCTCTAATCTGAAACAGAACGCTCTAACGCCTTTTAAAAATGAGACTTTCATAAAGCAGACAGAAGGTTGACAGAAAATGTTACTGCGTCCTTATAAATGTCTAAACACTAGTAATGAAATTTCATAACAGCCTCTTCTACAACCTGTCTTATGATTCGGTACCCACCACCACCCTAATAACTACAAGCCAAGTAAACTGCCATAAAAATGAAAAATTCTAGTGGCGCACAAATCAAGTGCTTGTGATGAGTTCTGCATTTAATTCGATATAAGCATCCTACTGCAAAGAGGCTAGCCATGAACTGTCTGAAGCCACAATCCCATGATCCTCTCTGGCATAATTTGAAGCGTCTTACTGGTGCGCTACCGAACTAGCCTCCGATTACAGTGAAATTATGAGATCGACAGATAAACGCGGGATACATCTCTCGAAATACACGTGAGAAAGAAAGAAAGAAAGAAAGGGTACCGAATCATAAGACAAATTGTAGAAGAGGCTATTATGAAATTTCATTACTAGTGTTTAGACATTTATAAGGACGCAATAACATTTTCTTTCAAACTTCTGTCTGCTTTATGAAAGTTTTATTTTTAAAAGGCGTTAGAGCGTTCTGTTTCAAATTAGAAGAAAGAAAGAAAGAAAGAAAGAAAGAAAGAAAGAAAGAAAGAAAGAAAGAAAGAAAGAAAGAAAGAAAACTATTCTTTCTAAAGACCATGGGTTTTATATCTGTTTAACTAAAGGAAAGTTTCCTGAAGTACACGACGATCTCACTCCAACTTATCGGCCCTTTTCCTCCCCGCAGAGGCAGGTAGGGGGCTAAGGCGATTGAAAGCAGATGTGCGAACAAAAATCGACACAGGAAAGAAAGAAGGAGAGAGGGCTGACAGAGCACTTAAAAGATTTACACCTCACCCGGCGCTCGATGGACACGAGGAGCTGATCGAGGAGGAGGGACTCGCCGCCTGAGAGGGACCCTGCCTCGTGGATTTAATTAGATTATTCTCAAACTGTGACCACGATTTGATAATTTCGATGGAGGGTGTTTATAGAAGGTGGAGGCGGACGATTAGCCGAGCGCATCAAGGGCCTCTCATCCCATGCAGATGCGACGGGTTCCATGCTCGTTGATGTTCGACACCCTCGCAGTTTTTGGCCATTGCCACAGTCCTGCAGACATCCGACCTCCCGGCCTGTCCTGATCTGACAAAGATTTTGTGCCGTGCTACAGAAATTCACCAAACGTAGCTATTGTGCTATGATCTAGCCATCGTATTGGTTCTTTATTTTATTTTAGTGATGCTATAATCACTCTTAATGGCCTCATAGGTAATCAGAGTTGTCTAATAATTAACCATCATTCAGGAAAGTCGTGAAGCAGAGCTGTTTTAACAGGAACGTGTCTTCACTGACATTTAACATCTAAAAATGCATATTTCTGATTGTCTTAAAGAAAAAGAAGAAATATCTAGAAGGCATATACACAGGATTACAATTTTAAACACAATTTATATGCAAATAATAAAAGAATGTTTAGACGAATCTTTAGAACGCTTTTTTTTGAAAGTTCGTACAAGGAGCCCACATTTTGCACACAACACCGAAGAGTGAGAAATAGCGACTTGATGTCGAAAGGAATGGCTTGTCCAAGGCTGCAGCCCACCTCCGTGGATGGAGACAGGCGCTTTCCAAACCTTTGACGGCGATCGAAGCAGCAAAACATCGACCCGGATGTGGAGAGGGTGCCATCAGGCATGCGCCGAAGACGCTGGGCCACTCACTGACGGGCGCGTCGCCATACTGGTGGACATCTGTTCTAGTTTTGTGTGCTTGTTTTTACAGGGCCACGTTCGTGTCAAGTTCTTCTGCCGTCGCATGTCCTGCCAGTCATATATTCTATCACGGATGTATTCCTTAGGGTGATGTTGATGTCATACACATTATTTTTCCACGTGAAACTGCACAGACGTCAAATTCGCGCTGACAGACACATCACCGCCCATTTTGTTGATCTCATGAATGCGGCACACCCGCAGCATGTCTGAGCTCAGGCTTGTGGCAAAGTAGAGTTTCTTCGAAACTGCCAAAACGACCTTTAGTTGGTAGCTCTAGTTTGGGATCATTTTCTAATCTTCAAATAAGGGACGGCGTACCCGCAACAATTTTGATGCAATGACCCGGTTCTCGCAGATTTGAAAGACGCTGAACATCTGCTCACTCTTGCAGCTACAAACTGGCCTGGAATCTCCCCCCAAATGTTCACGGATATTAACTAAGATATGATAGCATATTCATGCAAATGTAATTATACCCCCAGCAGACCCCAAAATACACGTTACTACAAAAATCCAAGATTTACACGACACCGCTAGCAAATAAATAAATTCATAAAATCAGGATTCATTGAAAGTGAAGAGGGCGCAAGATGAGGGTTTCTCTGACCCCCATGCCCAGCTTGCCAAGGGGAGACTGGCGCTAACGATCGCCAGCAGAAGCAGGCCACACACTCCAATCCGCTTTCTCTGGATGTTGTCGATGCATGGTGGAGTTAAAAGCGCGGGTGCTAAATTTTAGACTTTTCTTCTCGCTGACAACACGGATCGAAGTCGCTCGCAAACCGATTAAATGATCGCCTCTTCAATTTACTCTTAGTCCCCTGTCCTCGATATAGAGCGAGGCTTGTTCTCCTGCACTGATGGTCTAATCTCGCAGAAAGAAAGCACAGACAGACTGTGGCTGGACGGCGATGGCAAAAGACGACGAAATAATAACGACAGCATGCTACTGCTTTATGTGAGGTAACACTGTGACAATGTTAGCATCCTAAACTATGGACCATTGTAAGTGATAATCATTCTACTGCATTATAATATCAAACACTGTGATTTTTTTAAAGTGGAGAAACCTAATTCTCGGGTGAGGATGGTCTGAGAAAAATCGTTATTTTGGTAGGAAATAAAAAAATCTGCTTAAAAAAATATAAATGTTCTTGATTTCTCTTCCCTTGGACACGGGCAATCAGAAGCTGTGTAGTTTTTTTTTAATAGCACGACTGCCAGACCGCATTTCTGCCTCGTGTCCTCTCTGGTGCTTCTTGCACAGAGAGAAAATTAAAGCCACCCCTCCAAAAAACGAATATTACAAAAATTCTTTAAACTATCCCAGCATGCTTTTCCACAGCCTCCTAAATACATGCACGCTGTCAACGCGGGAGGTAGGAAAGAATCGCCACCACGTGGAAATTAGTCTTGGGGAAAGCCAGCTTAGCAGGAGTGCGAGTAGAGAGGATCATGGGAGATAAAAACAGAGCTCATAACATTTCCTAGCCTAAAGCCGACCAGCGCAAACTTTGCGTAACCCTCACGCGCACTGCTGCTAAGCCTGGAGGAAGTCCCTCGAAAGCTGACAGGTGAATAGCTTGTGGCGAGGGGGGGATTGTTAATCAAGGCAATTAGGCTTTATTGAGCTAATTATCCACAATTCCATCGCACGCGGCCGCACAGAACGTGCCACCTACAGTCAAAACATGGTGTTTCCGACGTGAGTTTGGCACAATAATCTTTTGTAACCTGTTCCCCTCTCCTGTCGACCGTGTTTTTTATCGAGGTGCGATTCCATCACAGATGCCGACGCATCCGCAAACACCTCATAGAGGACTGTGAAAGCGAGCGCACGAGCGAGTGAGAGACAGAACAGAGAGAGATGAGACACAAACAGAAAAGATACAAAGATGAGACATCGAAAGATGAGACAGAAAGAGATGAAGAAGCGAGAGAGGAAAGGAGGCAGGAGGAGGAGAAGAGAAAGAGAAAAGAATGAAAAAGAGGTTTGTTTTTATGTTTGCTACGAGCACGGGTGTTAGTATCTCACCAAAGTCATTATGTATTAATTATATAACACGGCAGAACCACCATTGTCACATAACATAATAGAAACACATGAACATGTGGACTCTCACATGCCATCCCTCCCCCCCCCCCACACACACGAGGCCTTTCACCGACACACCATCGTCACTACCACTAACATCCCCAACGCACATCTACATACCTAAAAACAATACATCTTAAAAGATCTTTACAGTTACTGGTCAGCTAAACAAAACTATAAATTAGCGCCCCCCTCTCTCCCCCCCCTCTTTCTATGTGTGTGTGTGTGTGTGAGAGAGAGAGAGATGAGGCTGGGTGGTATGGAGGAGGAACAGCATAGATCCTCATTTTCGTCGGGGGCTGGGATGGTGTGGGTGTTGAGAGCCAGCAGAAGGGAAGCGGGAGGAATAAAGAAAAGGTGATTTTTTTTCTCGCCCTCCTTGGGCTCAGAAAGCATCTGTTGTGGTGTTGAAGTTTCTACCTCTTGCCCTCATCCGCCTGACGAGTGTGTGTTTACCTAGCACGTCCCGCTTGTCAGAGGCAAAGGCCCAGCGTGTTTTCGGGTGTAATTAGCGAGACATCATTTTTCTCATAGCGAGCCCAAAATATTGACAGTTACAAATGAGGCCTGATGGGCCATTGTGTAAATTGCTTTTCAAAATTGCCAAAACATATGTAGGGAATGGGAAGGCGAGAAACGCGGCCCCAAGAGGGCGGAAGGAAGAACGGGTCCTGAAGTTACGAGGATGCTGACAGCTGTATTTCTCTGCCGACTGCAGCAGCCATTCCAGGGCCTGAGGTGCGCTTTGGGGAGGGCCTTGCTGGCGGATCTTCAAGTTTCCAGTTGCCCTGAAGAGTGTAGTAGAGTTGCGTGAATGGCTTTTGGTAGAAGTGTAGATGGGAGAATTATAAACACCAGTGTGGTGTAAATAACAGAAATGCGGCAACAAGAAGCTGAAACATTTTAATGTGAGAATATTTAGTCAGTTTTTTCTTGTAATAAGGAAACAGATACAGAAAAAGGTTCTTTTTGTAAGGCTGTATCCTTTTATTATTTGACTAAGCTCCTTCCTCAAACTATCATTTGAAGACAACACACTTTGCCGGTCTCTCTGTATTTCGGCTACAATAAATCCGGTTATAATTATTCTGTAATTGAAAAAATACGTTATATTCTGTAATCGATAACATATTTTACAAACATTTCTTGTCTTTAGATGTAGGACAGCAGAGATACTCACTAACTCTGGAACTCTTGCTGTCTATACAACGAAATTCACATGTAGACTGTCTATACATTGATGCACAAACTCACATCACTTGTACCCGATGTAACAGAACCAATGTTTTACGCCGAGTCAGCAACTAAGGCTTCATCAAGCAAAGCAAAACAGATGCCACATTCAGAGAAAGAACAGCGTGCCCGAGAAGAGATCTGAACCCAGGACAGCCAATCCTCACTGTATATCGCAGTATAGGATATAGAAAACCCACCTGTCACTCAACGAGGAAAAAAATCCGACATAGCAATCTACGACAGGACGCCTTCCTCGGTGAGAGGAAATGGACCCTGATCAGGACCACGCCGGGCCTTGCTCTCTGCGCACCGCCCAGGCGCACCCACGTGGTGTGCACGTGCACGGTATCGCGCACATCTCGTGTGCAACGAACTTTCGTCTTCCGGTGCTCGGTGGCAAAACAACGACAGACATTTAGTGTGCGACGCTGCCAAGTTTGCTTATTCAAAGACGACTTAATATGACGCAGTCTTCTTTTGCAGAAGATTTTCATTGGTGCCATCCGTAACAGAAACAGATAGCGGTTCATATCACTCACGTTCTGCTGGCATTGGTTAATTCTAACAATAGACTGAATATTATACGGGCGGCATAATTTAGTCATTCTTGTTGTGTTGAAATAACCTTTGAAAAAGAGGCTTCGGTCAATTGAAAGCAATGGGAGAAGTCTGCCGGCTTGCAGAACCCTCCTACAAGCAAATCATTGCGATGTTTCACGAAGAGTGAAGACGCCAGGAGCTCGTGTGAGCATGGATGCCTTTACAAACCAAAAACAACACTGTTGTGATCTGGTAGAGAACTGATTCTCATAAAAGAAATGCATTTTCTCTTCAACTATCGCCTTTAAATCTGTGCATCATATACAGTTCAAACTTGTGTTAAACAATGCAATCAATGAAATTTGGCTTTTTAATATTTACAAACCGTGCTAAAGGCTCTTGAATTCAACTTCCGCAATTTATATGTAAGGAATCCTGAGCAAACTAACGGCAGCCCTATCATAAAAGACTCCGTCGGGCAAAACCTGTTGCCACTCTCCTCAAGAGAGTTGAGAAAACATGTTGAAAGGCGGTAGAGACAGAATGACAATCACATGTGACCTATCTGCCAATCATTATGCATTTCCTGTTGTTACCAAGCATCCCACGTGTGCAGCTTTCAATCAGGATTGTGTGGAAATCATCTTTAGTCGTATAGTTTTGTATATTTATCTTTAAGGCGAACAGATTTTTGATTGTCCATATGTAGACAGACAGACAGACAGACAGACAGACAGACAGACAGACAGACAGACAGACAGACTATTGGCAGTAAACTCTGGAATATGAAAGAGTTAGATCAGAACTCTCATTTGTCATTTTCTCTGATACCCTAAATTTGTTGGGTGGAAGGTAATGGAAGACTGTTAGATAACTATTGACTGGAAACCTTTTGGTTCCAAGAAGCACTAATCCAGTAGCCAGCAATGTACGGGACCTTCACATACAAAACTTACAAGTAAGAGAGAGAGTATTACTGGAGATGGTACCAGTATGCAGTAATATAACTGAATTCTGGAAGTCTGTCCTAAACAATACAAAACCTTACGTTGGTTGCATCATAACGTAACACCTTTCTGCAAGGACTACGGTATTTCCTGCAGTCTAATATCCTCCATCTTCTGTAGGGCGGAAACATCCTGTCAGCAACGAAAACACACTTTGGTTTTTGATCTTTGGCAACACTGCATTTCGGGTACTCTTCTGTCTGGCCGCAGGGTGAGGCAACTCTGTCTGTATATTTGTTTCCTATCTCCCCTTTAGATCCCATCACAAACCTAAGTGGCCGCCACCAAGGCATTGCTAATATTTCTCCTCTCTCCGCTGCAGCCGGGGGGCACCCGCACGTGCCTCCGTATAGGCTGCACAAAGGGGTAAAAAGAAGGCGTGGGCCTGTCCGTGTTCTCCATTTTGGGTCTTGTTTTGGACCGCAGATCAATTGTTGGTTGTGTCTTTGCGAGACTTACCCTTTTTTCCTTCTTTTTTGCGGTCACATGATCACGCTGCAGGGCTGCGCACGCGCCAGGGCTGAAAGTTTCCGGGTCAGAGATTTATGGGAAGACGGAAATCACGTGCTCGAGCGCACATATCGATGGCGGAGTGCGCTGAAAACTAGGATCCAGCTGCACAAACAGGGTCCTGTAGGATCTGCAGATTCTCCCAACGTGAGGCCATGACGATGGCTACTCGTCTGACTGTCTCCTTTCCCATGCCTCCCCCACACATCAACCCCTCCCTCGCCCACCCAGCAACCATCGCGCCGCGCAGTTTTAGAAGGCAGCGTCTGACTTTCAGACGATTGGCTGCGGGAATGACGTCACTTACTTGCCACAGAGATCGCCGCCGAGAAGACAACTCAGCAAATCGGTTCTAAAACAGGACGGCAAAGAAATGCCGGCGCTGACTTCTCTTCTTCTTGTACGCAAGATGAAGGGCGCGACCATAATAATTAGGATAATCCGATAACAATTCGTGCGAGTTTGGCTGACTGCAGTATATACGACAAAAGCGGTATGAAAATATTTTTCACTGGCTCCTGCTTGACTGAGGCAATAGTCCGAGGATTTCCTATTTACAACCTGCGTGCATGTTTTCTGTTTATTTATGCGAAACTCTCGGCAACACAGGTGACACACGTGAAAACAGTTCCAGACATGCAGCTGCCATTTACAAGCCTTTTCATTCTTGCCTTGCTCTTTTTTTCTCCAAATCTACGGTCCAAATGACGCGCAGGCGTGAGCATAGGTTCGAACACACACACACACACACACACACACACACACACACACACACACACACACACACACACACACACACTGCATTTTTTTAACGAGGATAACGAGAACATAATTTCCTGTATCTTCTTATTAAATATTATTTGTATGTAGTCTGGCATTTACATGTGTTTGCACTACCCTGCGACACAACGGCTGAATAATTTTGTGCTTGAGCTTCTTCCACGCTAGCAGACGGTGTGTGATCCCTAAGACTCGTAAAACGGTGACCTCTGCTTGAAAAAAACAACTGATATGAATGCGCGACAAAAATGCACCGACTCTTTTTCTTGTGGAAGACATCCACCTACCAATCAACCAACCAATTACTTAGTTAATTAACAAGATAACTCATGAACCGACTAAGTGTCCGCCTACTCATCTTCTTACACAAAAATCCCGTGTTCAAATCGGACAAATATAATTGATTCATTTCAACGGTTTATTGACACAAGTAACTGCTGTATCTGATTATCGTTCCACTCTGCGCAGCCACGAGTTTCTCAAGGGCAGTGTGTATGGTCCCAGAATCAAAGAGCTCCATAATACAGACCTCTGAGTGTTTGTTTGTACTCCAGGCGCACAAATACGATCGAAGAGAAGGCGACTCTCCTGGGAGGTACTACACGAGGAAAAGTGAGCGACGAAAAAAAAAAGGGGGCTCAGCCCACACATCTTGCATGGCTGCACCGTGCCAGCGTTAGAAAACGCACACAGGGTCCTCCACGATCTACGCTCCAAGGATATATTCGTCGTCTGTAAAGTTTATAAATGTATTTTCTCCTACAATATACATCCCGAAGCGAGGGCGAGAAAATTTATTACAAACATCATGTGGAGCAACTCTGGCGCCTTCCGGTGTGCTGTGGATCCAGTAAACCCACACAGCTTACACATGGCTTTTTTTTTGACATGCTTCAAGAGGATCCCCTGCAGCGATACAAACCGAGTCTGCATATCAGATTTAGAAACACTTGCGAAAAAACAACAAAATATCGCCGGCTTCTTAAATCTCGCCCTTTTGCGCAAAGGTTTGTGCCGCCAATCGTGTCTCCGCGGGCTCCCTTCATCTTGATCTTATCGATGGCGACTGTTTGTGGAAAGTAACCTATCGGCCGTGTGTGAACAGTTTTGTGTGTTTCTCTATGTCATCCGCTCCTTTTTTCATCCACCAACACTCACGCCTCTATCTTCAGCCTTGTTTACGAAATGCGATAGAAGATAACAGGAATGCTTGTCGAAAGCTGTCAGCAGTCGGCGAAAACATTAGCTGGCGCAAAACAAATACGGCTCGATTCTTATATGGTGAAAAGAACCAGAAAAGAAGACGTGAGATTGAGCCACTATGTTAAGCTTAAGCCCTTAGACTTTGATCATTTTCGTTTGACATAAATGCCTACCAGATGGTGATATGATGGGAGACTTTTTAAATTCTGAACTGCGGGCGTCTGTGGGTGGCGAACACTTAACGTCAGGCCACGCACTTCACGATGTTTAGCATTGGCAGTTTTGCAGTGATTCAAATCCCAACTCGTAAGGACTTCAACTCATCAAACTAAAAATTGGAGTATCTATGAATCAGGATCAAACTACAGATGGAGTATATATGAAGCAGGTGCACACATTATTCTAAATGCCTCTTTAAAAGACAGATTCCAAAAGGGAAAAAACTATTTTTACTTTGCTACATAGTGTTATTTAGCAGCAGAAACACCTTGATAATTTAGACTCACTATGCCAAACGGGCAAATAGAGAAAAGGATCATAAATGGAAACTAATATGATTATCAAAGAAACTATAGAAAATAATATTATAATTAGTCGGTATGTAAAATAGATCTGTAGATAATATAATCATACATTTAGGCTGTAGAAAATATGATTCTGTGGGTGTCAAGATTAAGATGACAAATAGAAGCCATGGAGAATGTGGTTTCAAACAAGGGCTGTCAAGTATATGAGTACACGAGACAGTAGAGAATGTGATAACAAAGATAATAGAAAGTACCATTAAAAAAACTGTAGAAACTGTCATTACAGAGACTGTATGGAATGTGATAAAAACAATAATAGGTAGTACCATTATTAAAGCTGTAGAAACTGTCATTACAGAGACTGTAGAGAAGGTAATAAAAGGTTTTCTCGTACGTACAAAGAAGACGTCTGTCACATGATGTGGGGAGGTGTGCCTCAGTGTTCCGGTACATCCGTGCAGATCAGATCATCTTTGTGCTAAAACAACTTGATGGTAACGACGCCCAAGGCTCTTTCTTCTGACAAGTCTGGCTTCGAACTCGCCAACACTTTGAACGCCGCTGCTGTCCGCACGTTCATTTTGGATCAAGGGAGGCCACTGGAAGATGTATTAAGCGATGCAGGGGCCTGATGATGATGCCGACGATGCTGAGTGGAACAGGGAGAATATTTTCTAAATAATTCGCGGCCAGGGCCTTTGTAGTTATCGCTCTTGAAGTAAACAAGTTTTCTTTCGTCCCCGACACTTGCGAAGAGCGTCATTTATAATTCTGGCGGGAAGTTGACTGTGACGCTGAGCAGATCGTGAAGCACGCACTGTTCGCAACAACTTTCCGCCTCGCGCTGCATTAGCGTACATTGCCGATGATTAGATAACCGAGAATGTTTAGCACAATGTTACCAGTTATGGGTTTTTATCACGTTCGACAAAAACACATAGATTATGTGGGTAGCAAACAGTTCAGGAAAAAAGCTCAATCTCAAACCATCAGCGGCGGGCTCCAATCAAACGGTGTTAGTAAACAGCAAACGAATACTTGGGTAACACCCACCTGGAGCTTCTTGCCACCCCTGTCTACACGCATTTACTAACATATATTAGGACGATTGAAGGAGAAATGTAAAGGGCGAGAAAGAGGAAAATAAGAAAGAAAGAAAGAAAGAAAGAAAGAAAGAAAAATTAGTGCGAAGGAAAAACACTACCCTCCAACAGTCACACTCTGTCAACATCATGACTATTTAGGACTAAATCTTAAACAACACCACTTTAGTTACTTTAGTCAGTGTCGAGCTTTTGTTTTCTCCAAACCTTTAAACTTACGCAATCCATATCGTTTAGCCCCTTGGATCGCGCGTAAGACAGCACAAAGAAAGCAGCCTCTGAAGGTTCTGGAGACCTCTGAAATAGGATACAGGGCAAAAAAAAAAAAGAAAAAAAATTGCGACCCGTTTTGAAACGAAAGACAGTCACGCAACAGTTGCAGAGCGCCTTCACCTCTTCAAGGGAAATTTGCCTTGCAATTACAGGCATAGCAGTCTGCCCTGCGAAAACCATCCAGCCCAGTCGCCCGAATTTCGTGTCTAAAGAGGCGGGCAGTGAGCGCCGTGCAGTGTCAGCTTGTAAGCGACACAAACCCCAGCTCCTGCCAAGTAGGAAACATGCGTTTATCACGTGCACATGCCAAACACGTGAGATAAACATGTGTTAAACAAAATAAACCTGAACTTACACTCTGGGTAAGCGCACAAGTTCCCCACCCGGAGTAAGGCGATTCGTCATACGGGACATTGCCTTTCGCAACCTTGAGATGGTGTACAGGGAAAAGCCACCTTGAGATGAAAGTATGTTCCGGTTCCTTTCCAGCTATCCAGTCAACCCACTCAACTCAACCAACTAATCAACCAGCCAACCAACCAACCAAATGAACCACCCCCAACCAGCCAGCCAGCCAGCCAGCCAGCCAACTGAACAATCCACAAACAAGCCAACTTTAAAAAAACTAACAAAAACAACCAACAAACCAACCAACAAATGATTTAACAAGCAGTTTCACAAATCAATAAACAAATAAACCAATGAACGTATCCACAAATCATAAAATAAACCAATAAACAAATCAAACCAACCAGCAAACAAATAAACAAATAAACTCTAAATACGAACCATCCAATAAGAAAAAACCAGCCAACAAACGAATCAACAAACCAACAAATAAACCAATGAACAGATCAGCGAACAACCGAGCGAACGAACTAACTGACCCATCAATATAGGAATCAAGAAACGAACCAACCAATGAACCTTCGGCTTCTAGCTGCCGGAAACCACAGTATTTGATGTACCTGTGCCTAGCAAGTAACCGATACTTTGATGAACTCAGCATGCAAAATCATGGCAGACGATTCGACCATCCGCATTGTCCAGGAGTATGTCCGGACCGTCAAGAGAAGAAAGTGACCGCTCTGGTCTTGTTGGTCCTTGTTCGTTTCCAACCGCGCCGACCACACTCGACAGAATAGCACTCGTTTTTCTGAGTACGCGGGGCAAGCTGTGTGTGCGTGTGTGTTGTAATGTCTCTACTCTGTGTGGTCGTGAGCGGGAACCCTTCCTCGTTCCTCTTGCTCCGCTGTAGTGTTTTCTCGCTGGACAGCGGGAGAAACAAGTCTGAAGAGTGGGGGGACTGAATCCCTGCCTCTCCAGGCGCAGAATCAAAAGCCTCACAGGGTCCTCGTAACGCCGACCTCCAGTCATTGTTTTGTCTAGAAGATGTTTCCAATCTTGTCTGCCCTTTGTGGGGCGTGAGCGATTAAACTAAGGGTTAATTCAATTACGGCAGGAGGTCGGTCTGTGTGCGCCGGCGAGTATAAACACACCTGCCTTCTCTCCCAGGCCCCCTTGGATCAAAAATCAAACGTCTTCAACTGTCAGCAAATTCCCGCCGAGAATTCTGGTCACCCGTTCTTTTGGGCACACAGACAGCTGTCGGATGATCTGGATAGAACAGGGTACCCAATACCGTCAGGAAAATTGTGTTTGGAAAACCTGAATGAGCAACCTAATACTCTGTGTGTGTGTGTGTGTGTGTGTGTGTGTGTGTGCGTGCGTGCGTGCGTGTGTGTGTGTGTGTGTGTGTGTGCACGCGCGTTCGGACATGCTCGTGTATCTGTGCGTGCGCGCCGGAGGTATATTTTGGGTTGTGTTCTTTGTCTGTGCAGTTTTAAACAAACAACACACCTGACAGTCAGTTGAGTGCAAAACCTTATTTTCCTGTCGCATCTCAATGTCTTTTTTGCAACTCAACGATTATTTACTTGGCATCGTAGCTGTCGCACTCCTCAGCAACGAGCAAAAGTGCTAACCCTGGAAGAGTGATGCCTCTTCAGGGCAATAAATTGTCTAGAAAAGTGTGCAGAATAAATATCCCAGACTGTTGACTAGTCATCCAGTGCAAAGTGACTAAAGTTTCCTGCTTGTGACTGTCAATAAACCGTTGCAATCCTGGACCACAAGATATATACTGAGTGCTTAATAAGGCTAAAACTTCAAACGCTGAAGAAAAAAGAAACATTAAAAGATATCGAGGTCACTTACAGACATAGAAAACCGCGAAAACTGTCGCTTTCTTCGAGCAAAATATTTGTGCAGTCTTCAAATGTAAAGACGAAGCTATTGACCCGGAAGTTCATGCGTCATCTGCCCCCAGACTCCTCCATTGAGAGGCTACTTCACAGACAGCTATATGCAGAAGTCTGGTCCCCGGAGCAGGACACAGAGGACTTGCAGCAAAAGTGGACTCCCTGGGAGGAATGTTTATCGTGGCGACTGGCCCATTCACCTGTGAAGCATCGCTGTCCAGGAGGTCTGCACGGCCGAGGCACGGACATGCCTTGCAGGACCCTGAAGCTATTCTGCACAGTGTCAACATTTTTACTTTACGCCCGATGGCAGAGACTGTCTCTCATGACGATGTGGATAAATGGAGAGAGTAGAATGGCCCTGAGCTATGAAAGAAAGACTAAACAGACAAACAAGCAAGCAAGCAACCGCATAATGAATTAATAAAAGAGTGATACGTGAATAAATAACTATTTTGGTCAGGGTTTTGGTTTAGCCACTTTGTTTGGACCGGCTTTAAACATAATTCTTTACAAGATGCGCCACATCTGTCTGCTGCAGCCGATTATGTTGAAACTGCGCAGTTCAGAAATGGGGAACACACGTACGACCCGAATCACTACCCGAAGCAAAGCTGGTGGCTAATAATCACTAACGTCAGGGTTGATAACTCTGGCTGTAGATAACTCTGACGGACGCCAGAATGCACATAGAAGGCGAAACTCAGACCATTTTGATTAGCTCACGGAGCGTGTGTCTTCCTCTCTCTTGGACTAGACCAAAAAACGATTTCCCACTTCACGCCATTAGATCCGTACTGAAAGTTCACGAAAAATACACGAATACCGTCCTGGAGCTGCAACAGATAATAGTCCTATGACCTATGGATGCTCTGTTGTTGCCAGTTGTGTGTGCCTCACAGTGAGTAAAATGTCGTTCGTGCTTTCTCTGTAGGTGTAACAAACTGCTGAGTAGATTTAGGCAGACTAAGGAAAGTATATCAAAGGATGCCAGTTTTCCGACTTTAAAGCTGGTCAGTGGCTTCTATATTCCTCTCGATGGGGGCTGCGGTTAGCGGCCCTCGCTCATGTAGTCTGGAGACCTGATCGCTTGTCTGGACGTCTTTTTAAAATGGATCATGTTAAGAGGCTAAGCGGGATTTTCATCACCGCTAAAAGTGTTTTACCATTTAAACGGCTTAAAAGTAATATTTTTTTACATTCGAGCACAATGGGTTTAATTCACGGGCTCGAAAGGAACGCTAAAGGAATGAGAAAGTGAAAGAGAGAGAGAATAAAACATTTTGCTTTCACAATTGATAAGTTCAAAGAACATCATCTCCCGTGTACAATGGGGGTCAGTTTTTTTTTACCTCAGGGGTATGGCCTTGTGTTGACGACGGGTGTGAAATCCCGCAGTGCATGAGCAGCGAAGGAAATATCCACTGGAGGGCGCAGGGGCAATTATGTATATCACGCCGCGTGGCTGCCCCTTAATCTTCCTACCTTGAGCAGCATGGCTCACTCACAGAGCTGTGATAGTTTTGCCGTGCGTCCCCTGCACGAGGGAAACTTGTTTGCGAGATCATCCATCTGTTCGTAGCAATCTCCCACCCCAGACTGAAATGTAGAGAGAATAAAAACACTTTATTGCTGGAAAGCTGGATTTCTAGCTTTTAGATCATCATCATCATCATCATCATCATCATCATCATCATCATCATCATCATCATCATCATCATCATCATCATTTTATTATTATTATGAAGAAACGCTCGTGAGACCAGTGGCCGCTTTTCTCTTGCAGTCTTTGAGGTGGACAATGACAAAATCTCCCCATTTTTTCCCAACTGTCAAGTCATCAGTGTGTTGCATGTCACGACTGACACGTCATTTGCATCTCATCGATCCTAACAAAGTATTATCCCATCCTTAATACGACGAGGACCCTGAAATGTCATCTACAACCCTTTGAAGCTGGCGTTATTACCATTACTTGTATTCGCTTGTTCGGCCGCGGTAGGTTGGGAGCAGAAGGAGGAAGAAGGGGGAAAACTTTGATGACGACGAGCAGCAATGGCTGGCAGGGGCCGCAAGCCTCGTTGCGAGGGAATGTTAGAGTCGGTCTCACACGTCAGCCCGTGTCCTCCATGCCATCGTTTAAGCCGCTTCTTGCCGACCCGTGGCAAGCGGGCTGTCAACGGGTCACACCTCATTTACTCCCCCTGATTAAACACGCTCAAACACGAGCGGCGCGCCCCCTAGTGGCGGCCGCTATTTCACGCGGTGCACGTGCAGGCAGCCGTGTAATCGTTGCCTCGTCAAGCGCGCGCAACAACTTCATTTTTTGGAACCCGCATCAGCAAATCCAGATCTCAGTGGAAGGTGAGACGAAAGTGAAGACACGGGATGAAAAAAGTAGGGGTGGTAGTCGGGGTAGAAAGATGAGGGAGGAGGGTCTCGAAGGGCTCTAATGACGGGAATGCTCACTTTCGGAGTTATAGTTCTTTGACCTGATTAAGCAATTACTCCACAGGGGGGAAAGGAAGCTGCCATATTTTGTTCACATACGTATCTTCTCACAGTCTATTACTCATAGACAATTGGCATAAAAAGTATCAAAGTGACAACGCAAAGTGTGATTATTAAATAAACGGTTATATGATCAACTACTGATTCTATTTAAAAAAAGAAAAATAAAGCAATTCAAAAGGTCTACGGACCCTTGATGTTATCCTGCAAAAATGTTAAATGCAAAATGATGTTGAGAAGTGCATACGCCCCCCACCTCTCGCCACACACACACACACACACACACACACACACACACACACACACACACACACACACACACACACACACACACACACACACACACACCAACCCTCCCACCTCTATCTTTATCTCGCTTTCTTACTATATGTATATATGCAGTTTTCGAACACAGGATCGTCAGTAAGACCGCACACAAACAAGTAAAAATCTTCACATGACAACCGACGTTATCTTGCGTTCCTAGACAGGCTGACAAACCGATTTTAAAGAGTCTTGAAAGAACACGTGTCACAACAACATCTACAACACTTTTCGCTTGTGAAAAGGAAATGGGATCCCATTAACTTTATTGGTCTGCTTGTAAACGAAACGCCTCTCTGGTGCTTGGAAAGAAATACTGAAGTGATTGTTGGAAGGCCTAAGGTTTGCACTTTTTTGCCTTGATCGATTTTCCGGATTCTTTATGCCACGCACGTGTGGACCCCTGCAGAAATGGTGTATATATATTTCTGGTTTCGCCTGTACTAAAAAACCGTTTAGATTGGTGTTATTCTTAACGGGTCCTGAACGGTTAGTTACCGCACTTTCGCGACCGTTATTCAGCCAACCGTGAAGTCGGAGGTTTCACGGTGAACAAATGAGACCACTCCTGGTAAATCTTTGCAGCGCTCCTTCTCTGACAAAATAAGGATTAAGACTGCTCCATGACCGGTGCATGCAATCCTGTATGATAAACACACAAAGAAGAAAGTTATCAAAAGAAGATTAGTGACATTGTATCAATCGAGGATTTAAAAATAAATTAAAAAGGAAATGACTTCGCAAAAAACCTGTTGCAAGAGGATTTTCAAGAGGCTGCAGCTCAGCTTGCATACAAGGATTAACACCTTGCTTAATTTGAATGTACATTACTTTCTTTTGTTACTTTCTGTCCTAACTATAGCTGTGGAATAATACAGAACTCTGAAATAATAATATATAACGCTCTAAACATTATGATGCACTTAAAAATAATGTTTTACAAAGCTGTAATAATAATTATAATATATAACGTTTTAAACATTATTTTTCACGACGCTCTATAATAATAATCATCATATAAGGATGTAAAAATAATAATAAAAGTAATGCAAAATTTGATAAAATAGTAACACATCACGCTCTAGAGTAAAACTGCCTGAGTATTCTGGCTGGTCTGGAGAACACCATTATCTTATCTAGCTTCCTGGCTAATTGTGGGTGTCAGCCCCCAAAGACGACAGATCTGACAGATCTGACACAATCTCAGATTGTCGACATTTACGAACCTATAAGGATTATTATCAGACAAAACATGTGCGACCAATTGTCTGGTCAACTGCCATTTGTCCCGTGGCTTTTGGAAGGCGGACGTGGTGCAAAATCTTGGCACCATCGGCCTCTTGTTTAAAGGCACGACGTGCCGGCAACCGCCGCGCCGCGAGGCTTGACGAGGATTAAAGCAAGTTTGTGCAAACACTCGTCAGATACCATCAAAGGCAAAATATCGCACACCACGCTGCTAGACCTCCCCGCGTCGAAGGTGAGGGTATCTAGATATACTTTGGCCAAACGCCAGGACAGGAGCGTCGCAAGTACATCCAAATGCCATGGAAACACTGCGTATTTGTTATTTATTTATTTATTTACAGCAGTCGCTTGATGCTTGAACATAGCACAGAAACTAACAGACAGAACATACATGCTGACACGTAAGGACTTGGTTCAAGTATGAAATGTTAAAGGAATCCGAAGAAACGGGCAACAGTCACTTAGCTAAGGAACGATAATCTCTGGACATAAAGATTGCAGTGTTTGGGCAATTCTCCACTGGCCATTTATCAGACCAAGCCATAAAAACACATCAAGTAAAAATGCTGAACATTCACAGAAACCTAAGAGAATGTTTAAGGTCAACATTTGTTAAAATAAATATTATGGCGTTCACGCTAGCCATGTTTGCTTGCTCTATGCGACAAAGTCTTATGGCGCGAGGACAGACCCACAGATGTAAGCAGGCTGGGCATGAACCGTGCGGTTAGCTCAAGGGAGTATAAAAAAAGCCTGCCTTGTGGTGTTGTCTTTTCCTGGCTTTCATACCACCCCTAACCCCTTTTCCAAAAACTAATGGGAAGTGTCGCAGTTACTGCAGCGCCCTTTGTTCCAGTTCAGAAGTCTTCAGTAAAAAGGTCAAATGTTGTTTGACTTACCAAACTGCTCAATCCCACGCGCTCATCACATGTTGTGATATTATGTTACCAGACTACACAGGCCTTAGTCTTTACAAACAAAAAGTTACCTCTTGATGACTTGAAGTTATGGTTCTTGAGCGATTAATATTTCTTTTTTGACTCAAATTCTAACAAGGAGTTCGACAGTTGAAATGCGGCAAACAGCAGGTGCGAAATTAACTGTACTTTTAAAGCCGGTGACCAATCAGTTGAGAGGTCGCTGAAAGATAATTACTGTTCATGTCCCCTATCTCAGCAGATTTTACGGATGATCACCTACACCGATTTTAAGGTCCAATAAATCGCCAATGTTAGTACCGTAAATTTGGTCTATTGAGATCCTGTACATAAGCCGCACCAACTTAATTTTTTTTTTAATCTCTGCCTTTTCACAAATGTGCCGCACTGGTTTATAAGCCGCAAATATACACAATATGAAAGCATTTCGTCTCGTTTTCGGCACGATGAGGGTGTTTGGTTCAGCAACTAATCTGAATGCTTTAATTGTATGCGGCTTTGATTTTTAAAATGTAAAGAGCTACCACTTTAAGATGGAGCTCATTGAAAAATTAATCGGAATCTGAAAAATCCGGAAAAATCCGCAAATAAGCCGCAGTGTTTAAAGCTGGGGAAAAAAGTCCGAAATTTACGGTAGTTATTGGGAAATTTTTATACATATGGATAGGCAAGCTTGAAGTTCATTATATATATCGTCGTTTTCCAAGACATTTAGTTTCATACACAAAAAACCTACAAGAAAATTGTAAAATAACTAACCGTATGTCCCGTGGTTCAGTAAAGGTACAGAGGAAAAACTTGTATTCAGTCAGAACACAATTTTCTTTTTTTCCTTTTTTTTTAAAAAAGCCCCCAGAGCTGAGAAAGGAGATATAAACACGAGCCGACTTCAAAACGGGGAGACGTTTCAGCACAAGGCAGAGTTGTATACTCAACATCGTTTAAAATATCTTAGCCTTCCCTTCAGCTGCTCTGAGGAAGAGGTTCATCCCAATATCCCACGTTCGGGAAAGGATGTCCAAATAAATGTGAACTCAAGAATGTACGAATGAATGAATGAATAATTACGGCTCTAATAAACACATCCAAACGCTTTAGGCACTTTAGGGTCTCTGGGGTGTTGGTGTTGACATTTACTTTTTAAATTTATTTACATCTTGAACTCATGTCTAAGAAGAATCAGTTTAAGAATTAATTTATTGAAACAAGGAATTTGACCAGATGATGGTCTCCAATTTTTCAACAAATACCGATCACACTCACACTTATAGAAACAATATCAAAATCTTGGGCTAGTGCAAAAGATGGCCCCACCGTCACGTTACCTTCAAGTTTGTTTCTTGGAGTGTTTTAAGATAACACTTAAAGGGTCGACCATTGCGAACATTTATCCATATGTACATTCATGGTATCAGAGCTTTGTACGTTTCGTGTGCATGGATATGCTTGTGTGTGGGAAAGTTTCTTGCCCTAATTCCATCTTAATTCTTTAGGGAAAATGCACTTTGACAGATCTTTAAACATACTGACCGACATTGGGTGCTTTACTTTGATAGTGATGTCACATATTTCAAGTTTTCCAGCCAAGTCTTAGAAACGCCATGCCTGAGGTATAGCAGCCTAGAATTTCCCCATATGTTGCTCAAATAATCGGTTTGGTTTTCAAATGCTGTTCGAAGAGACTTTAATCAGTAAAGTCAACAAGGCAACGAGAATTTATATACGATGTCGTTCAAAGAAGAGTTTAAAGGTCTAGTGGGTGCAAAATTATTTGTAATAATTGGGTAAAACGTAGGACTGCTTCCCAAAAATCTACTAGATACAACTTCCCCCTCTTCGGTTCTCGAGATACACGTGATAGTCGTGACGTCACAAATATTCACCTAAAATCATTCCGGCTCTCCCACTGGCTGTAGCCTTGACAACGTAAACGTATTCATGAACAGTCTTGACGTCTGGTTGTTGACATATTTCATGGTGATGTTTGTATGCGGATATCTCGAGAACAGAGGCGTAATATTCACCCCGAGTTTGGGAGGTAGTACATTATACCAAGCTTTATCTATCCATTAAAAAAAAACTGCATCCCACTAGACTTTAAAAAAATGGCCTTGAACTTGTTTAAGCTTTAGTGGCTTAAAATGTAGCGTTTAATGGAGGAAACGGAAGGTTCCGCAAAGCTTCTGAGTTGCGAGCGTGTCGCACTTACATCATGAACATGCAGTCTCCGTACACACAACAAATCTTGTGGCGTGAAAGACACGTTAGAACAGCCGTTAAAAAGAAATCCTCTCTGAGAGGGAAGGAGGAATGGGGGATAACTCTAGAAACAGGGGGAGACAAAAAAGCAATTCTACCCTTCCTCCCTCACCACCCGCCACACACACCACCTCACAAGTAGGAAAGAACGAACTGGGGATGGGGGCAGGAGGGGAGGCAAACGAAATCCTTCCTCACAGTTAACTACTCCTCATGGTTTTCTGTAGAAGCAGCGCCATTGGAGACTGATTCATTAGCTACGCAAGCCGCTCTCTGTTGTCACATTGTCAGTCTTAGCCGACGCCTGGCAGTACGGGTGTTTTCGCTCTCGCTGCATTCTTCTGCACAAATTTACACTAGTTGTGCCGCGCCGCGGAATGCTTATCGCGCCTAAAGGGGCAGATTTTAATTTACTCTAACATGTCTAAACAAATTTTCCAGTCAGAACTATAAGCGGAGGGAGCAAGGGCTCGCGACAACTGCGCTCTCTGCTGGCGCTCGTAAATCAGCCTCCGCAGCAGCGTTCGTTGGCGAGCTCACTGGACGCCTCCCATGCTTTGCCGTCAAGTCGATCAAATTACAGGCGGCTCTACTTGTTTACAGTCAAGCATCTTGGTTACACGTTTGAAAAGACAGACGGAACGATCTTGCTTTTTAGCGAGACCAAAAGATCTGCCGTGCTTGTTTCAATTTCAAAGATATCGGAATTCATCTATAGCCCCTACGAATCCAAAACAACAATACTTTTCATCTAGAAACGCACATTGTATCAAAGATTTGCCTTTTTCTAAGTAAATGCTTCGAAAACCCTTTTTAGTGTCTCTGATAGTCCCTGCGATGAACAAAAGAGGACAAGAAGAAAGAGTCAAGAAGACCTCGTCACAATAAACGAAGAACATGGCCAGGCCGGTTGTCACTGAATACTAAACACTGAACAATGCAAAATGAATGAAAGAAGCAAAGTATATTCGACCCAAAGTGGGAGCAGAATCCAGTGAAAGATCCTATTAGTACTTCTACTGAGCCCTGTCGCCGTTCAACACTCTCTCTCTCTCTCACACACACACACACAATAAATAAAAAGTAAGAAATGAAAGACGAAAAATGGAGCGGGATGGGGGGGGGGGGGTAGGAAACCAAAGAAACGCGAAAAGGCAGAAATTGAAAGTGGACGGCGAAAAGTAGCCACGGGTGAGGAACAGAAGCTATGAAAAGCAGTGACGGTGTGTGGGCAAAACCGCGGAAGGATACAGCATTTATCTCATTGTTGCCTCACCACGCCTCACGTGAAAGCAGCGCGGCAGGAGCAAGAAGAGTGCTAATTTTCCTCGCTGCCTGCTCCCTTCTCTGTTCCCCCGGGTGCGGCGGATTCTGGTTACAGAAGGAAAGTGCCTTGGTGCGCGTTTAATCGCCCTGTTCCTGCGCCAACTGAGCGACACGTCTAATTGGCACGTGCCCTTTGCGCGCGCAATCTCCCGCTGAATGCGCTGAGGGGTCCCCGTGGGAGCGTTCATTAATTTTCATGAATTTGTACATGATTGAGACCAGCATCTGTATGAAAAGTTTAATTAAGGCGCGCGAGACGCGTTTCTCGCCTGCGCGGTCGCGATAATTTTTGTCCTGACGGCTCTAAACTGTCGTGCTTCTCCTTATAAATATTTGGCGCTGGGTGCTCAAACAGTACATCAGAATTTCCGATGCCTCCGCAGCCACGGAGCTGTTCTTCGCTCCATCTCCCTGGGGCCCCGTAGACGCCTCGAGGTCCTTTTCGAGGCCAAGAAAGGTCCCAGCGTCCAAGAATAGGTGCCGGCGTCCAATCTCCCTCTACTTCTTTGGCGCTGACCCTCGCGCTCTTCTGGACATCGCCTGCCTGGTGCACGCCTGTTTGCTGCAATCAATCTCCATGCTGCACAAAGACTTGTGGAGACAGATCGTGCACGCCCTTGGTGGCCGTCCCACTATGACTTAAAGCTTGCCACGGCGGTAGGAGAGGGGAGTGGGTGGGAGAATGGGGCGACCTCTTTTTTCCGACGAAGCACAAGCAGGAAAGGTTTTCTTCGAAATGGAGGCGAGCTGCCAACGACTCCCTTCTGACTTCTGCTCTTCGCCGTTTGATGACCAGCTGCCCGCTCTTGCTGATTGATGTCATCTCTCTGTTTCGGATATTTGCAATGCAACGATTTGTGTAAATCCGCAGTAATTAAGCCGCCATACGTCTGCAAGTCGTCAGTGAGTTGAACAGAGCGCTCCTGTTATGTGACAAATCAAAAACGAGGGCGGAAAATGGCGCTAGCACCGGTTCACTCAAATACAAACGCCGGGCGGGACGCAGGGGATACAAATAGGAGTTCCATATTAGCAAGAGAAAAATTGCACAACAATGCTGGCAAATTTGGCGAGAAAGAGATTCAGAGGGAAAATAGTTTGAAATTGTCTCACTCCGTGTTCGTAGGCAGAAAAGCTGATAAAAAAGCAAGCGGTTTTGAGATTTGCTGCGCATTTTCATTTAAAAGAATGCTTGACGCATAGTTAACTGTCCATGCGTAATGTCCGTTCTGCATGTAAAGGCAATTAGAAATAATCTCATTAAAATGAGAATGTTCATTTAAAAAAAATCGTTCAGTTAAAACATTTGATAGCTATTAATTAACAGATATATGCTTTCAGAGATGTAAAGTATGAAAAAGTTTTTAAAAATTCTGTCTCCACACAAAAGCACCAGTTAGTAAAATAATACCCCCCACCCAAAATAAAAGAATAATTAACAGCAAAAGGCATCTGAAGAATAGAAGTGGGATGAAAACAGAGCTAGCTCTTTGATATAACTGAGCCTTCATCGTTTTTCAACTTCGGCAAAAATGATGCTACAGGTCCTTGTGATGTGCGTTGTGCGCCAAAGTCTGCTAAAAGCTAACTAAACTAACTAAACGACGACAACAGGGATGCTCAGTCTCTATGTAATTGCAACCAAACGTTTTGGGGTGAAAAAACTCCGTACTACTAATCCTTTCATTACTTACCATTACTCTTAACTCTTGGCATAATTGTTTTAGCACAAGGTGCTGCGTCTCCCTTGTTCTCTCCTCTGGTTCTTGGACTGGTTCCTTCAGCACAAGGGGGTTGACGGTTTTGCTTTGTCGCATCTCCCTTTCAAACATCTTGCTGTGACGCGAAAGGCCAGACTACTGTTTCGCCTTCTCCGGGGCCCGTAGTCATGAAACAGATGTAGCCTTACCCAAGAGTTAGAGATGGAATGGAAGCACGTGCATTTAGAAGGTCGACTGATAATCTAGAGGACCCTGTCTTGCATATCTACCGCTACAGAGGGTTGTAAGTATTGAGCAGACGTAAAGGAAATAGGAAGTGCGGACACATCAGGATTATAACTACGGCATTAGGCAAAGACTGTAGAGATTTTTCGAAACAGGGAAATTTCTTCTTTTTCGTGAAAAAGCATCTACTTTGAAGCGTGTGCGAAAACGGTGAAGTAAAGACTTTATTCAGCATGACCTTGTGCTGGTGAGACTAAAACACGTGGATGATGCATTTTCTATTACTGTGTGTGTTTCTTTGGAGGGGGGTCCCGCGATTAAATTGACCCAGTGTTGGATCTTTTATCTCCACTATATCTCAACAGCCCAGACTGATGAGTGTGCATACGAGCAAGTCTCTACGTATGTTACAGTCAGATTAAAAAACAAAGCATAGCGTATGTTGCATATACTTAGTAGACGTGCTCTTGTGCGTTTCAGTCACTTCTAAATTTTTACAAGATCTTTCTCACAAAGGTCTGTTTTTACAGATGTGAAGCAACTCTTACCACCTATTTTCGCGAAGAGGAGAATAAAAGACCAGAAACAGCAAACACGTTGCCCAAAGCTGTTTGCAAGGACTTTGCTGATGACTTGCTTGTGGTGCACGCCTGCCTGCACATGGAGAAAAAGGAAAAAATGTCTTCATCATGACGACTGCAACCGCCCAACCGCTCCCACCTGGACCCACAAGAACAGGAAGTGAGGTAGAGAAGAGCCAGGATAAACGTTTGCTCACCGAAATATCGCGTTTTCATTAACCTGTGAAAACATGACCACGGGCTGCAACACGAGACACGTACACCCCCGCGCTCACAGTTACTTCCCCTTGTGCCGATGGTTGACATTGTGAGGTGAAGCCTCTTCAGCTCCAGCCCCTGGCTGCCTTCTGTCCTTCTTGTGCACCAAGCCATGATGGGTTTCACGAGGGTCGCAGCGAATTCCCCCGCCCCTCTCGAGACGAGTGTTCTCCCGTTTCACGGAAACCCTACTACAGCGAGAAAAGCAATGGAACTAGTGGGCGAGCTGGCGCGAGATGAGCCTTTGGTTAAGCCGCCATTGTGCTGTACAAATGAATGTCCGGTTATTACTTCTGAATTTTTAAACACCTGAGGCTATTCATGTCTTGGTTTGTAGCATCTTTCAAATTTTTGATGAAAATGAAGGAAAGGAAAAGAAAATAATGACTTTAGGCTGAACTATTAACTGCAAACAAATGCACTAACACAAGGAAATAAGACTGAACGGCCGCAAAAAAAGAATGTTAAAAGAAATTTCGTTTTTAGGTTTTACACACAAGGTACTTTTTTCTCTTTACTACCAAAGCAAAATCAATCAGCATAGCATCGAAGTCGTAGTTTTTTTCCTTGGTTGTTTCTAAGTAAATATATATCTAATTCTTGTGATCGTTGTTATAGGGAATTCGTAGGGAGCTAGGCAAAACCTTGCTAGTTAGAATAAGAATAAATAAAGCATAAAGAGCTGATTTGCTTTTATTTTGCTGAATGTCGGTCAAAACTATTTCATTTGATTTTCATTTTTAGTATATATTTAGTTAAATATTGTTGGTATTGATGTTATTCTTGTAAATGCTGTTGGTGCTATAACTGGCGCGAAATCACGCTCACACCAGATCGCGCGCACCACGCAACATAAGCAGTTCAACACATGTAATATATATATATATATATATATAAAACTGGTGAATGAGACGATAATGTGCATATCAATGGGGATATTAGAAAAGATAACTTGCTGAAAAAAGCTTATCGATTAAAATGGGCGTGCTGTTTCACCGCCATGTTGAACAATAGAGGTGAACTTCTTGGATATAATGGAGTTCGGATGTTTAAAGAGATGCCCTCTCAATCTGCTGTTTGTTTGTTTGTTTGTTTTTTTAGTCCATGGACAGTAAATTTTACTTAAAATTATGCAGGTCGTGAGTCACAAGATATGTCGCCTTGGTGGAAGAAACCTCGTGAAAACAATTAACGTTTTTTATGAGGATTACGTTTAACGAAAATCAGGTTGTGATGGAAAGATGAATAAGTTGACAGATGACTTGCAGAGCAGAGTTTCTGTACAATCTACTGTGACGCCGAGAAGGTCTTAAGTACACAGCTGGGCTTAAGAAGACAACCTAGCCTGAATGTTAGGAGTCTGTATGTGAGAAAGAGAGAGAGTGAGAGAAAGAGAGCGAAAGAAAGAGAGATGGAGAGAGTGAGAAAAACCGACAATACCACCTACGGACTAAGCATTCTCGATGTGCAGTACCATGGATCCTGTATGCCTGGAGGCTTTCACGCTTTCTCGCTTCTAGCTTACCTTCGTCTATGGACGCTCCTTGCCTCTTGGCTCCTTCTGCTATTGTCAACACCTCCACAAAGTGCCGCCCTGCGGGAGTCACAGAAACTGTCTGGCCCCCACCTGCCTCTCATTGGCCTGTAACGAGACACTATCAACAAACACAAGGAGCCCGTTTTTTGTCTCCTCAACACTGGTACACCCAATTTTCGCCTCACAGCCGTTTCACCACAGATCCACAGGGTCGTCGGGGCTGCCCGCCATGTGGAGAGAACTCTGTTGTGCCATTCCGAGGAACACGTGCAGGAGGTCTGCGGCTCGAGCTACGTCAGAAGTGGGAGGGACATCTTGTTTGAGAGCTCAGATTACGTTGCTGCCTTTCCTGGACATAAAAGGCGTTTCATCTTAGTAAACTTCTTCCATCGAGCAATTAATCCGGAAGTCGTTCCGCAAAGCCACATCATGTCAGAAGTGAAGCTCTCAAACTGTGGGGTAGAACCGGGTGTACATGAGGGGGAGGAAAATCAAACCGAGGTCGACCAGTTAACCTTGAAACTGGCTGTCGAACTGTGGAACAAGTTATATAGATGCTCCTCGACTTACGATGAGATAACATCCTGACAAACCTATTCTATGCTAAAATTTCATACACCTAACCTAACAAACACCATAGCTTAGTCTATCAAACGGAAAACACATTATCTTCCCTGACCCTATCCCACCCCACCTCTCCCCCCCCCAAAAAAAAAGACGTTTGCATCACTGTACACTGAGCTGTGTTCGTTGTTTAACCTCGTGATCCAGTACCTGACTGGGAGCTGCAGCTTGCTCCTTCTGCTCAGCATGGCAGGAGAGTTTTGTACCACACATTGCTAGCCCCAGAAAAATATCAAAACCGCAAATTTTTCATAAGTTTCTGCTGTAAAGGTGAAAAATCGTAAGTTGAACCACCAGATCAACTTCTGCCTGCAGCAAGAAATCATGAACACATCACAGAGACACAGTCCCCAAATGTTGATCGTTTATTCTCGACAGCATACAGCAGCTGCACCGTCTGACGTCCTGAGGGAGGCAAGCGTTGGTGGGGGGGGGGGAAAGAGAGGTCTCTTTCATTGTCCTTACCTGCAAGTTTCAATGCGAACAGCGGGGACCCTCAGTAATTAGATGGAGAGCTCTTCTCTGCTTGTGACTTGTCTCCCTTGTCCTTCGTGTTTGACCACAACTTTTCCGCTGGCTGCTCTTTGCGCCGTCCCACTGTCGCCACACCGGAGGCGCGCAAGTCATGCGAGAAGACACTAAGAGGAAGTCCCTGTCTGCGTGTCCATTGGAAAATGGTCAGGAGGGTCTTTTCAAACCACCCTAAGAAGCTTGTGTACGATACTGGTTTCGGGCAAGGCAAGAGGTTACGATATTTTATTAGTACAAAAATAAACAGCATAAATAAAATATTAGAAAAATAAAGAATAAAGAAAATATTAGAATAAAAATAAATAGAATTAATACAACAAACAAACACAACAATATATTAAAGAATGAATTAAAACACTGAAAATCTTCAGCAGGCATTCACTTAAGGAGCACGTCTGCAACAGAACTCGCCCTTCGTCTTGTTTGATTAATGTCCCTGAAATGTCCCTTAAACGTGTCAGAATAATTCTTCCAGTCAAAGCAAACCTGTGATCAAAGTTTCTGCAGTGATTATTTTTAGTCGTGTAGCAGACTTAAGTAATTCTTTACTGTTGCTGATTGCTTGGCATCGTCAAATTACATCGCCTGTCCAACTTTCTGCCGATGTCTGTCAATACACTATTTGTGACCCGCCACGACGAAATTCAATTGATCTAAATTTAAATTAAAAGGCCCAAAAGAGAACTAAAACTGGTAGAATTAATAATTTAAATAGAATGAAACACTGTATTAATCGGTTTTTAAAGTTTTATTCTAGCTCATCGTGCCGTTCGGTATTCTTCCTATTTATGTGACTTGGAGCACAATGACAAAAAGGTTTGAGACTTAAATTTCAATTAACTTGGCGACCTGCTGATGAACAGATTGTACACTGGGATGCACACCACCTAAACGTTACTGTTTGCTCTCTGAAGACAACCAAAAGTCCGTGAACAAAATTTAGATCATTTTAAAACATACTCTAGTGATTACAATAAAGCATTTTTATTTAAACATGTTTTTCATTTATTAGGTACTGTATTTATTTTTGAATGCACAAGCTCTTAGTATTTATTGGTCTGGCGTGCTTGACTGTTTTCATGTCGATATAGACCCATAATGTTCATATGTGAGTAGTCTCGAAAGAACAGTGTGTAAGTGTGAGCATTCTTAAAAGAGAAATATTTCAAAGTGAGTATTCGTAAAAGTATAGTTTCAGTCTGAACATTTTGATCATCGACATCTCACGTCTGTAATTTGCGTCGATTTTCAGTTTTTCAACATGGCTTTCAAGGCCGCTCGCCACTTTGACTGAAAATCAAACCCTTCACTTAAGTAAAATCTTTACATATTGGTCATAGATTATTGGTCCTGCAAACATTTTTCTCGCAAAAGACTTTTCTCAAAGTATGCTGCATCGGTTGATGCTGATTTGTTTACGGTTATAACTTCTCACCCTGTAATACTTCCTTCAGCACGATTCACCAGTAAATTTGCAATCATACGAAAATATTTTTGCAGCCGACGGTCTAATGCGATAAAGCAACTGAAATGACGAATTTACTTTCCCTGCAATATTTTTATCACTAACACAGTGCAGTCAGAGTGACTAACAAATAGGATTTATGGGTTTGGGGCAAAGAGTGACTTATCTGTACGTACTACTGACATGAACGTGTTTAATATTTCTGATAATCGTTATGTTCTATTTATTCTTATTCTTCTTTATTTCTTCTTATACTTGACACAGTTCTGATCCCATCTTTCCCTAATGTTTGCTGTCTTCCAATCTTGTGCATTCACCGAATAGGTGTGTTACAAGTAACACATACATTACAAGACAAACAATATCATTTGTCGTTTACTACTGGAGATAAGGCAACAGAATCTCCAGGCACTGATACAGAGAAATAAGGCCAGCAGCGTGAGACACGGCGACATACACGTTACAAGGTTATCTCGGTTGGCGGGGCACGCCTGTCTGTTTAGAGATGAAGAATAACAAATTGGCATACACACAGTTTCGTCCCGTTCGACAGTTGGAGATCGCTGCTGGCAGGCGGCAGTAGTTTGTTTTTGAACGTGAGCGTCGCGTGTATACAAATACCACATACCAGCATTCACATGTGCAGACCGTGCCCAGCCAGCATTTCGTAAAGACATGACACTCAAGAAAACTGCATGCATGCATGGCGCAGGACGTGCACGTGCACAGGTTTCGCTTGCGAGATTTCGTCTCTCCTAGAGCTTTGGATTATCTGTGAATTTCTGACCAAGGCTTTGTCAGCCATCTTGCGTCACGCTTTGACATCTTTACACTTCTTTTTCCTCGTATTAATTTTTTAAAAAAAGATCCCGTTTGTGTTAACTAACTTCAAAAATGAAAAGTCGCGTCTACAAGGGTGAAAAGTAAATTGTTTTCTAACGTCCAAAGAAATTGCAAGGCGCTCGCTGCACAAAGACATTGACTTTATTCAGTGTAGGCCAGTATTTTTCAAACTTTTCCCGACGAGTACCACTTTCGAAAATTCGAACTGACTGAGTACCACCTCCCAACCCTATATACAGCCCCCGTAAAATATATATATACACATTCTTTTATTTTGATGCTCGCGTACCACCCGTCATACCTTTGCGTACCAGTTGTGGTACGCGTACCACAGTTTGAAAACCTCTGGTGTAGGCCATGGACCATAACTGAAGAGGGTGAACATAAAAACATAGAAACATAAAAGCATGTTTACATAGATATGTTAACTAGCAAAGCTAGCATTCCTGTTCCAAATACATATAATAATAAATGCATCCATGTTGTAATCTGGTTAATTGCCTAGTTCATTTAAACTTTTGTAAATATACACCTTTTGGTGAAGCACGAATGTAGACATGTCTCTGGATGTATATAGTGAAACACATCACCAAGTATATGGTCAGATATATATATATATATATAATACACGTAAAGTAATGTTGCTACATGCTTAGCGTCTTAGGCCTGACAATGAATTAGAATTGCGCAAAGAGAGAGAGAGAGAGATTTTGTCTTCTACAGATTCATCTATACCAGATTGTAGAAGAGATGACCTCCATACTGGTCTGTAGAAACTTCACCTCTTATAGGAAACACAGCGAAACATCCGCTGCTAATAGTTACATGCTAATAAAGGACCTTCACACACCGCAGTCAATGCATGGGTTATCTTTCATTATTAGCGAGACCTTCGGTTAGATTTCTTGAAACTTTGTTGTTGCTGTTGTTGCTGTTGTTGTTTAGTGTTTGCGACCAAACTTGGATCTCGAGAGGGAAAAGCGCGCTAAAGAAGATTCTTGCTTATTGCAGATGACTGTAAAGTTTTCTCAAAATTCGACAGAATTATGTAAGCTAATGCTTAGAATTGTATATGCATAAACATATGTATTAATAGAAAGACAAGGATAGACAGGTAGATGTGGAAGTCTTCTTTAACTCTCTTGGTTTGAAAGGCCACGATCGTGGCTTTGCCGGGTAGCACGGGAAGGCGATTTTCATTACTTTTTATTGCAAAGTTCAACTTTTCTCTTACCAGCTTGTTGACCGCTACATTATCTCAGTGCCGCTACCCTAGGTCATCGCGGATCCGCGGTGTTTGGTAAACACTGGGTCCTGGTTCACCTTATCGCCGCACGAAACACAACAAATAGCGCCGCGACCCTCAGTTCGTGTTTGTTATTACGCCTTAATATCCATAACATTTATTCCTAATTGTCACAAAGGGAAATATCTTTGAGGCGAATTTGTACAGAAAATTGGACAGGAAGGCACGATCTGGTACCCACACGCCGGCGAGCAGTGATTGATGTCGGCTGACTCATTGCCGCCGAGTGTTGATGATGCAGGAAGTGTTTGTTAGTGTAGGAAGTGTGCGAGATATCCGGGCGTGAAGGCTTCTCCTGAACTGGCGAAAATCTGTGTGGCTGTGTGTATGAATGCGCGCGTGTGGACATAAAGGGGAGTTGTGCTTGTGAGTGAGTGCGTGCGTGCGCGCGCGCGCTCGTACGGGAAATTGAGTTTGTGTAGGCGCAAGGAATTAAGCCCGTGTGTAAAATGGTGTGCGTGCGTCTCCACCCGGGTATGTCTGTTGCATGCGTGTGTCTATGCGCGCGTGCATGAAGTAATTTGCTTACGCCAGAATAAGCATTTGAATAGATATGGTTTCTGACACCCTCGGCAGTACTTTGCCTTTGTATTGTATTAATGCACAAACGGCTCACATTCGGGTGCCACAAGGTAAGTTAATTAGACAGACGAACACACCATTAACACCTGTCAACACAGAGCTCTTACTGGGGTTTTTGACCAGTGTTCTGCAGGCTGCTTGATTCTTCGAGAACAATTATTTTTTTGTTGGGTCTAAAGGCTCTCCTTTTGTCAGCCACATCACCGCTTGACCTTTGCGCACAGAGGCGGCAGGAAGGACCGCTCCTCGAGTTGTTATGCCTGCGTGCACGTGCGTCAACACACGCACATATACAAACACATAGACACACACACGCGCGCGCGCGCGTACTTCGGCACCTGCACGCACACTTTCACACAGCCGTGGTCACACGTTCTGTTTCCAAAGTAACCCTCTTCTTCGGATGCAGCAAAGGGCGAACGTAATCCGGAAGCCAATACGCATAATTTAAGAGCTGTCCCGAATCAGATATGAAACGACCCTCCAAGTGTTTGGCAAGTTAGCAAAACATACTACTGTAATAATTTTGGAAAAAAACCTTTTCAGTACTTTTTTTTAAAGCGAAGCGCGCGTGGGCCGAGGCGTCGTCCAATGAGGGAGCCTACTTTTGTGACGTGGCAGGAAACTACCGAAATAATAGCTACTAATGCTTGAATCTCGTGGACAGACTTTTAAAATGGTGGTGGTGTAGGGTGAGGAATTAATATTTCACAACGATATCGACTCATTCAAAAATAGTTTTGCATTAGGGATAACCTTCCTGCATGGTCATTAATTTATCTCTGTCCAGAATCCTGACGTTTTTAAACACATAAGCTTACGCGCACACGCACACTCTCTCTCTCCTCCTTCATACTTCTTCTCTTCTGCTTTTGCTGCGCAATGAGCATTCTTCTGAATGGATACCTGGGCATTAAAAATGGACATCTCTCTCATCTCATACACCCACCCACACACACACACACATGTGAAATTGTAAAAGTTATAGCACAAGAATTTTATTGCCATTCTTAAAATAACACTCAGTCTCCCTGACGCAAAAACAGCAATAGCATAACTAATTGGTAACTGTTCCATTGCTAGGAGACTACAGAGTCAACTAAAGGGGGTTTGCTGTCTGATGTACGGCATGCGGAAGGCGAAGCCCTTTGCTTCCGCTAATAAATAATGAACCCGTTACTGCTGGGTAGTCAGGACGAGTTTTTCAGTAGCCGTTCTGAAGGGAAGGGAACAGTTTGGTGGTTCCACTGTTATACATTCTTTCGTCTACGGATAAAAGAAATCTCGTGCTTTGGTTTTATCACAGCTGAACACGGGAGATCAGGCAATGCTATGTATATCGTAAAAGAAGGTAACAGAAATATTTGACGTTGCATATCCATAACATTCGAGGATGACATGGAAAACACAATCACGCGAAGTGCATCTCATTTGTCAAACAATTACAGCGCCTTGATCCACACAGCCCAGCGGCATCTTCAACATCAGCGGCCATTGTGCGCAGCATGTAAGCTGTAGGATGATACGCTATTAAGCAAAGTCACTTATGTGACGACAAACCCACCTGTGAAAGCTGTTAGTGTTCTCCCCACACACCTATATTGACGCCAGATGGAATGCTAACAAACGAGACATCTATATTAGGCTGCCAACTTGAGTACATGGCTGTGGTCTGTTATGTTTTAATTATAACTCAAAATTGTCATCCCAAGCAAAAGCAGTAGGAAACCTTACGTGCAAGACTCAGAAAACAAGAGAAGCACACAGAACCAAACCGCATTGTCAGTGCAAGCTTCAAGGTGTTATTTCCCTGTCAAAATGTAGCCGTGGTGTGTATGTCTTTGTCCACTTTATTAGCGGTAGGTCCGCTCTGCGACGGCAACCACTCTTCTCGAGCCAGACGAGCGTTATTCCTGGGCGAACACCAGTCGTCGGGGTAGTACTGATCCGAGTAGATTTTGAATAGGGTAACCATGTCGTGGGGCACTCCACGTCTTCCCCGTCTGGACAGAGCCAGTAGTTTGGCGGTGGGTGGATGAGAGAAGCGCCCCCTGGAGGTCTTTCCGGTTACTTGGCTCTGCTTATTCTCAAACTCTTCGATGAGCTCCAGCAGCATCTGGCGAGCGTTCGACTTTTCGATAAAAACATCGCGCAGGCCGCTCTCCTCGTCTAATGATGAACCCGTCGAAGGTCCGAGAGGTTTCAGGGTCGGCCTCGCTGTGCGGCACAGCTGTGCGGCTCTGGGCGTGACAGGCTGCTGACATGGCGGCGTCACGCACGGTTGGTACATCGTGTATTCGCGCGAGAACGACAGCGTGTGAGGCGGAGGAAGTGACGTAGGAGCTGACGACAGAAAACTCCGCTCCACAAAGTGTTTCTGTAGGCAGAAATGAGCAAAAGATCGAGATTGCCCACTGGCAGACACTTAACTTAGCGAGGTTTACCTCACAGCCACGGTTATTAGACATTGCAGGGGACATAGTTATAATTAGAATATGCGAATAGCAAAACTCGTCAAAACAACATTCCCCAAGAAAGGAAAAAAAAAACTCCAATCAAGACTTAATAATCCAACAACAAACCAAAAACAAATGAACAAACAAACAAACAAACAAAAAAACCCAAAATAAAAATCCTGACATTTTCAGAAGCTTCTTATTCTCTTGTATTGTCTTATTTTCGCAACTTACATTCATTTAAAAATTCAAAGGAACGTTTGTATCTACCGTAACAAGGGTTCAGAAGATACCACACTGACTCTAGTGAGACCTGTACATTGCCATATTTACAGAGTGACGAAAATTGATACACGCATGTTAAAAAATAATAATTGGACATGCAAAACGCATTTCCCTGGACTGGGGAGATCACACTGCATTGAGCATTAAAGGCTGCAAACTAGTCACCAGTTAACAATACAACAAAGAAACACAAGCGTAGCAAGCAGGAACGAAGTGGATTGATGAAGACAAAGAACTGAAAAGGGAACGGAAGAGTGAGCTTTAGTAAGAAAGATATTTTTGAAAGAGGCCTGTTTTTAGACTGGACTTGAAAGCTTCAAACATGAACACAGTTCAAAGAAAAAGGGGGCTGAGAATTCCAAACGGAGGGACCAGAGCATGAGTAGAAGCGTCTGCCAAATGTCTCTTGTGGTACTGAGAGGAGGTCAGCATAAGCATACAAGAGATAGACTCGGGTCGGCATCAGTAGACTAGTTCTGACAGCTATGCTGGGCCGTAAAGACAAAAGTAGCATAGTACGGCAGTAATGTAATCAGTGCGAACTCGGACTACCACCCAGTGGACCTGGCGGAAGACGAGTGTAGTATGGTGACGAAAGAATATACGAGCGGCGTTATTATGAGCCCTTTAAAGCTTGTCCAGTAAATGATTAGGGATATTGACAAGCAGAGAGTTACTGTAATCAAGCCGGAACAACACAAAGTCAGACATGAGAAAAACTGGTAGGAAGGGGTGGATGGGTCTGATCTTGCGAAGCTCAAGGAGACAATGATGAGAATACCGAGATTCCTGGCGGTCGGGGCATGAGAGATAATTAACCCAGAGACAAAAAGTAGTAGAGGATAGCACACATTTCCTTTTATTTGCAGAGTTGTGTCGCAATTGCTGGTGACCATCCCCGTTTCTACAGTATACTGTTCACTGCGTGATGGTGCTGACCTGCTGATACTAAGAAGTAAGGCCAGACGCTAGCCACTATGAATCATCAGCAAACATGTGATACAGCAGGCCAAATGAATGCAGAATGCAGGACCAAGTGATTGCATATATACAGCGAAGAAAGGAGGCCTTAAACAGCGAACTCTGAGGCACCCCGTAGTTCAAAGATGTGGTGCTGTCAACAACAGACTGGATGTCATCGGCAGGCAGGACCGACACTGTCTAACAAGAAGGCGCAGGAGAAAGATGTCATGGTCAAGCGTATCAAACACAGGCGAAATATCTAGCATCGACAGTAACAATATGTGACCCTCTACACACTACGTAGAATGATTCTCACAATAGACTGACTGAAATGGTTGAAGTAGACTGGCTGACTGAAATGGTTCAGAATCTGGAGCAGCACAACCTTTGTCAGAATATGGAGATTGAAAAAAGAACGAGTTTTTCTGAGGTATGGTCGATCGAGGCTGTGACTTTTTAGAAGCAGGGTAACGACGCCATGCACAACGACGAGGATACAGAACCACTCGATAAGGAGGAGTTGATGACAAGAGTCGTCTTTTATTTTCTTTTTCCACGAGACATTTTATTTCAGTTTCCTTTCAGTGCTTGTGATAACAGTTTCAGGCCAGAACCGATCATAGGTTTAATAATCATGGAAAGTAACAGGGTTTTCAGCAATTTATTTTTTACAAAATTGATTTAAACGACCTTGCAGTCTACGGGAAAATGTCCTCATAAACTATTCCTTTTGTAATCCAGAAAACATTTTAGACTCAGGTCTCTGTACACTAACACATGTCCAGAGATGAGCTATACACATATATATTTATAAACGCTTTAGCTTGATAACTGTACAGGTATATTAATGACTTTGTAACCTTTATTTCTCACCTGGCGGTGATGAGATTTCTGTATCCACTCCCTGGCGCTCAGGCGGAACTCGTTGTCTCTGAGAGCAGGCGACGCTTTTGTCAACGTCAGAAGTGTGTATGCCGAGACGTAATTTCCGTTCTTACATGCCAGCAACAGGGGCGTGTAACCCAGTTTGTTGCGATTGTCCGCGCTGAGCCCGAATTTGTTAAACGTCTCCGCCAGCATTCTCACTGGACAAGTAAATGATGAAAAGTGTTTAAAATAGCTGTTTGATTAAAATAATATTTTACTTAACCCCCTCAGTCTCTTTGATATGCCATGCTGTTCCTAAAAAAGAAAAACCCTTTATTTAGTGACTCCTGTATGTGTTTGGTAAGATTTCACATTTTCGAGAGCCGGTACTTCAGACTACATCCATATCAGAATGTTACAAATCAACAAATGAAGGATCAGAGGATCTCACCTATGGCAGAGCTGCCACCGATGGCTGCGTGATGCAGCGGAGTGTTCCCATCGTTGTCAGGTTCATTGATGTCCAATATGTCTTCCTTCAGGATGCTGTTGACAATGGCTTCGCGTCCGTTCAGGGAGGCATAGCTGATGGCAGTGCGGCCCAGCGAGTCCCTCGCACTCAGGTACGCTCCTGCCTAAGAGGCAGCGCCACTGTATGTCAGCATCGTTCTCGATCGAGAGCGGTCAGCAAATGATAAATTCTTGCTTTTTTTTTTTTTTTTGCTTTTTATTCCTGACATTAATGTACACTTTTTCTAGGAATGGAAATGATAATAAAATTGAAGTAAAATGTCTCCATATAATTTATTTTTGGTCTGTCCCTTTAACACTAAAAGCTAAGTCGTCCCTAAAAAAAGCGAAAAGCCAAGAATGCCGATGCCGAGAAAGAGAGAGAGGGAGAGTGTGTGTGTGTGTGTTATATATGTGTTTTATATATATATATATAGAGAGAGAGAGAGAATCTACGTACAAAGAAAGACTCTGCTCCATGACCACATAGATGAGCTAAAAAGGCATATAGTGTATGGTAATACACATAAAGACAGAGACGACCCTTTTGTATAGCTACACAAAAGAGGCAACGCCCTTCACCCTTCCCAGAGATTGCAAATAAATCCTCGAATAGGTCATCTTATATTTATATCTAGCAGTAATGCGCATGTTTAAGATTACGGCGGAACATCAGCTACTCTTTTCCTCTTTGCAGTCCAGACCTTGAGCAATATGGCCGCCATCTTGAAAGCGCGCTCCTCGTTGTCCAACATACAGGCCAGCATGAGCGGTGTACGGCCGTGCATGTCCTTCGGGTCCACGCGGACGCCATGTCTGTCCACCAGAAGCCGCACCTGGTGCAGGCGCCCGTCCAGCACGGCCTGGTGCAGCGCCGTCTTCACCAGCCGTTTGGCAGGCGGCAGTGACAGCTGCAGCGGCTCCATCTTCTCCATGGTCATTACACCCAGCAGACAAAAAGTAACAGGTTCCCCAACCCGCTGTTATGATGATAAGGCTACTCGACCGACACAAAGAGCTAGGCAAACTCCCGCCACACACACACACACAGGGGATGGGTTGGGTGGGTGTGGTAGTTGGGAGAGGGACGCGGAGAGCGAGCGAGAGATAAAAATAAAAGACATTAAGGCAATCGTTGACAATATAACTGATTTTAAGAAGCAGGAAACTTAAAATTCTGTCCTAGATCCCTGATACTCTGCTCCTGAGTATAAAGCAAACCAGAGGCCACTATAAATAGGGTGCATAAAAACAAAGCACTGAGTACTGTAAATCAATCGAGTGAACAACGAACGCCAAAAGTCGAGTTACAAAGAAGGAAGGCAAGGTAAACTCAAACATAAAACATTGGCAGTGAAATAGGGTTCTCCTGGTTGATATGATTTCAAGAGACTGTAAATTTCAACTAAGTGATGAACTTGTGATTTACTCTATTCTTTGCCGTACAGCTGTGAAGGACCCTACTTTGACTTGAGCGAGATTTGTTTATTTAATCAGGCAAGTTCACTAAACTCTGTTTTGGCGTAATGGATGCCGAAGAAATTTATGATAGCTATTATACAAACTCTGTTCGGATTGTATCCGGCTATTTAACGTTGAAAAATACCCCGCGTAGGACAATGACACCTTCAAAGTACTCTCCTGGAGACCTCACGCACTAATCCAAGCATCCCTTTCAATTTTGAAAACAGTCTGCAATGTCTTCTTTCGGGATCACCATCAGCTACTTCGTCACGTTTTTATTAAGTTAATCTCGTACACGGTGTGAAATATTCTCCCTTTCAAAGTTTGTTTTCGCTTTGCGAGAAGCTAGAAGCAGGCAGTCAAATCTGGGCTGTAAGAGGATGGTGAGCTGTCGGACCTGGTGAGGCGACGTTTGTCCAACTCTGCACGAGACGTAAACGCCGGGCAGGCGTATTGTCCTGATGGAACTGCCAGTAAACAGTCCACAGCTCCGGCCGTTTTCTTCTTACTTTATATCAAAGCAGGCGAAAAACTTCGATGCAGTGATCCTTATTATTTGACCTGGATAATGGACAACACTTTCATGATTTTTTCAACGGGACCTTGACCCAGTTTCGGTGCGCTATCTTCAGAGATGGAGATTCAGGTGACTTCCATTGGGAAGGCTGGACTTTCGCTTTAGTGTCATTGTCGTAGACCCATGACACATTTTCGGGTATAACCTTGTTGAGGAAGTCCTGCACACGAAGTTCGCCACAGTCCAATGAAGAAACAAAACACAAAGATGGAGCGTTGATGGGAAAACAGCACACTATGCCAGTTTCTCTTAGGAAGAATGCAGTAAAGATTTCAAGGTACAGATCAGCGTGAAGACGATGTTCAAGAAAGTCATCTTAACCCGTTAGCAAAGGAGAAATCACCCCAATCATGGATGACACGAACTATTGATCTCCTTTGTTTAAAATAGAAAAAATCATTTTCTTAATAGAGCATCTTTGAAACGACCAAAAAGAGAAAAACGAGAACACTATAAAGCGATACTGGCCTTCAAATAAGACTGTGACAGCAAAACAGAGGCAATGACTGTAAAAGTAGAGTTTCCTTCTTTATAAATTTTCGTTTATAGTTAAGAACCTATCAAAGAGCTTTGTCGAAATGCGGGCTTGAAGCATGTTAGCATAGAGTGCTAATGGTGCTCGCAAGCTGCGTTCAAGGGTTCAAGCATGCTGAAAGGTTCTCGAGCGTTGCCGTTCGGCCTGAGTGTTCGCATGTTCTTGCAGTCTTGGGAGGCTGGTTGCCTCTTTGTTCTAAAATCTCACGTCTTCTCGGAAAGTATCGTGCAACGAGATCCGGGCCTGTACAGCACCTACGCATCTGTTAAAGAGTCAGGCAATCCTGATTCTGCTGCACACGATTCTGTTGCTCAAAAAGAAGAGCAACAATGCATTTTATTTTTTTATTTCAAAACACCCTATACTAATTTTTTTTCTTATTAATTATTAAAGGTCTATCCTCCTTGAGTCTTTGGACATACATGCTCCGTTGCCTTACGACCCACTCACCACGTCGCGCGCGCACTGTCTTCAGCTGCCGGCAACCAGCACACGAGGAATGATTTACACCCGGTCACGCATGGCTTCTTCTCAAAAGGCCCGTAATATCCTCAGGAAATTCCACACGCAGCAAGCGCCGTCCTACTTGCAACAATATAGGGTATACCCATTACCGCTTATTTCTGCTTATTATTTTTTACGATCCCTTACTTGCAACAGTGTAGTGGCGGCTTATTTTTTCCCAGCCCTTCATTCGTCCTTCTTTAGCGACTTTCTGCTGGAGCGGCGCATAAGTCACAAATTTTTATGCTACCAGAATTGCTGCTGAAAGTGGTGACAGGAACAAGGAGCAGCTCACTTTCGGGTGTTTTATGTATTTAGGTACTTTTTCTGGGTATCTGCAGTCACTGTTTCAATCTCGTAAACTCGGCAAGGAAACATAGGAGTCAGCTGAGACAGATGTTCCGCTCTGGAGTACTACAAATCAATCAATCAATCAATGTGCTAACACCTACACGTACATACACAAGTTGTCTTTTATACAAATACGCGCGCGTGCACAAACACATATGAAATTACCAAGCTAGCCTTTGCAAAGAATAATTTAGAGTGAAATTAAATGCAACAGACGAATTATCGCTGTTGTAGTCGACCACCTAGCCCCAGTTATCAACTTGGTATATTGAAAACATATCTGAGAAAGAAGTCTTTCTCTTTCTATATATAAAATGCCATATAATATCAGCATATTGGAAACAGAAAATACACCACGATACATAAATTGCATATACTTTATTTGCTTTAGAGTTTTTATTTCCTTTTATTTTCGCGTGTGTGTGCGTGTGCGTGTGTGTGTGTGTGTGTAAAAGAAAGAAAAGTATAGATTTTTATGACCAGCATGAAGTACGTTAGTCGCACAGAGAAGCCTCCCAAAACATTTTTTATAGTCGTGTCTGACAACTTGACCTTAGTAAGATCAATGACAGGGATTTAGGTCGCTTGCCCGTGAACTAACGTGTTGAAAAAACTACAAATTTCAGTCCCCTTGCAACACAAAGACGCTCCATAGCAGGTAACCTGTTGTCTTTTTATTGTGTCTATGACTTAGCATATGCTGAATCAAAAAACCCGTCATTACACCTAGTAGTGTATCTCAGAATGAAGAAGCTCAAATGTGTCCCTTAACACTTACCTTCAGTCGTCCGAAGAAATCCTCAAATTGAAGACAATTTTTCTGACGTCGGGAGTCTTACTGTCTGTCGACGACTTGACTCTTGCCAGACCTGTACATTCCTATACTTTTGTCCACCTGTAGGAAGCCACGGTCGGGTCACTTGGCACCCACCCGATCAGTTGCCGAGCGCAGTTCGGGTGGCAGGCAGGTTGGCAAGTGCTGTCGTACGCGTCAAGTCGCGGCTATGTTGGAACCCGGACTTCCTTAGCTTTGTCGGCAGACAGAAGAAAGAAGAAAAAAGAGAAAAAAATTCTCAACGGGCCGGTTTTCGGTATCCAGGTAATGCTGGGGGTCTCGCGGGTCGATAAGCGAACATTAACACGATGGCTGCGGGTCGTGAGTACAGGGTGGGTGTGACTGAAGGAGGTGTTCATGGCTTGGTGAGCTTTGGTTGTCACGGTGAGTGCACCAGCGCTCACAAAAATCTCTGACGTGTACAGATGACCTGAGATTGTAAAACACTTGGCTTCACCCTTTTGCTTATTTTAGAATATTTATGGAAGGTTTTGTTTTCGTCTGTTGTGATGAAGGCGATGTTCTCGCCTCTGTGAATTAAACGTTTATAACGCTTGCAGAAGACTTCTACTTGCTTTTTGCAACAAATAGGAAAAATGTTTTAGTAGTCATAGAGTCAGTGGTTCACTGTGTGTGTGTGTAGGAAAACTGAGTCCAGTACTCTCCTTTCGCCGTTTTTACCTCCCCCGATAATCAGGTACCCAGTTAACAGCTAACCAGGGAGGCCAGGGGAAGTAATCCAGCCTCAGGTCCCAGTAAGCTTCGAACAGCAACCTTCTGCTTCACAGTCCAGCGCATTAACCTCCTTAAAACTCGATTTGAAAGTCCCCGTGGACCATCTTTATAAAGCAAGGACTCGTTGGGAATCAGAATATTATTCTTACATTAATTTTGCGTTGTGTCAGCGTTACTGAGGAACTTTCTGGAAATATCTCTGGTGGTTTTTTTTTCTTTCTTAGGACACGATTCTCTTGACTGCACACGCAGTGATCAGAGATCGAACGCTCCGTGTCATTCACCGACCCACAGCTTGCGTGAGATTATTGTCTAAGTCTCTTGACTGTGCTCTCCCTTTGTGAGCCGCGTGTCAATATCGAGCGCCGCCCACCCCTGAGGGGTTTGCGTTAGCAAAGACAGAGGCCTCATAATGACTAGTTCTCCTAGCAATCTCTCACGGCCCAGCGATCGAACTGCAGGATATTAGCAACGCAGTCTGTGCATAGCACCTACACCTCCTGGCCACCCGATCCATGACCCGCTGCCAGCAATACCCCAAGCTAGACACCCGATCGTGTATGTGTAAGATCTCCAATGCTGCTGCACGCTTGTTTGAACCGAGTCGTGCAAGGCAGGAACGCGTACATTTTTGAACGAACTCCATATTGCCACTACCACACTACTCAAGAACTTTATCATGTAAATCTACAGGATTAGTACACCATTATGAATGTTGTTTGCTCGGTCAAACGTGAGATCGGATAGGTAAGAAAAAAAAGATCTCTTTGTTGTCTTACACACAATGGCCATTCTCTTGGTATCTAGTCAGGGGGTACTCCAGGAGGTGACAAAAGACCCGTGGCACTAATAGCAGTGTGGAGCTTTTACTCTGGTACCCGTCTTCAGTGACTGTTACGCATATGTATGGGAAAAGGACAGTTTTATTATATACACCATCACAGCTTTGAGCTGTCACGAGAATTTTTCACTTTCATCACTATCACACTTTCTGTGTTAACAATGGAAAGTAAGAAGACGATGTTAATGACGACGATGCATAAGACCCAAGCGTCGTCATGGTTCGTGGATCCTAAACTCTATGGTGCCAGTCTCAAACCGAGTCTACACAGTCGTGTAAACTTCAAAAACGTTTATTTACAGTTTGTGCATGCGATGATCTTCGAACGCACAACCAGCAGTCACACGCTTTAAAGGCGACACCCTGGCTAAAGGCAACACACACACACACACTGGCGGGACTCCCGCAGCGACACACGTATCACAATTAATCATTGCACTCTACCTCTCTGCTTACATACGGAATAGGAAGAAAAGTAAAGCACAGCTACTAGAAGGATCTAGAACTAACTGGAGTTAGATCCATCGGGTTAGACCCAAGCAGCGCGCAGACGCTGGGTGACAAATAAACATTCTGTCATAGCTGGTCGAAATGAAAATTTAATTCATAACAATACATATCAAGTGAAAATTTGATGCACAATGTTCCCGCGACCCAGCGGGAAGTAATCCTTTTTCCACGTTGTCTAACACTGCGAGTAGTCGTTCTTTTATCTGCCTGGAGAATATTCTTGGCTTTGGCCTCGTCGTCGATGTCTAGTCAGAAGTGTTGTTGTAGCGCTCAAACTGTGCTGCAGGTTACCACACTAGTTTTCAGCTCTCCTGTCTATCACTTTTCTCATAACAGTTTGGTTTCTATAGGAAAATGTATGCATAGCCACAGCTCCTGGAGATGTCATTGACAGCCCATGAGCTACCGCGAACACATCGTTAAGCGTCCTCCCACAGGGAGGATAAGGAGAAAGGAGGTGAAGAGGGCCAACGTACTTACGTGAATTTTGTTCTTCATCCATTACTCAGGCGCAGCTGCAAGGACTGTAAACGACGTGGTGTTTTACACTGAAGTACGACTGTGCAGACTTGATCGGAGCAAATGATCTGAAAAATCTGGAGCGAGGCAGTTACAGGCAGTAACAGCAGACGGCTACGTCACCGAAGACATATGCTGACAGGAGTTGGCGGTAAACTTTCTTCAAATATGCCCACGCTGTGTTGCTTACCTTCAGTTACGCAATACCGTGACTGTGACCTTGTTCATGTGTGTGTGTGTGTGTGTGTCCGAAAAAGCGAAAGCGATCGGGAAACATACGATAACTTACGCTATAGTAAATAAAAAAAGACATAAATTTGAGAAAATTTATCTCCATAATTATGTTTCTTAAAGAAAGTTCCATTGAAGTAACACCATATGTCTGATATTATTTCCCCTAGCTATTGTAAAGCCTGAATGATCACTCCGTCAGTATGTATGTCACGTCTATCACATTGTAAATAATAATAATAATAATGCCTCCGTATCTAAGGCCTATTGACTAAGTAGAAGAAATTTAGCAAATTTACTAATTGACTGACTGACGTAATGAATTAATGAACGGTTTAATGTTTCATCTTAACTCAACATAATGAGCTCTTTACACAAATCATACATAGACTAAATCGTCAACAAGCATACACCATATTTGCATATAACAGACACTCTAACTTCTACAACATACACTCACTCATACACAAAATAATTTCCAGACACACGTTATGCACGTTCATGTCAGGACAGGGTCGCAGTCAAGTCGTAGTTCTGAAAAGATGCGTCTGAAGTTTAGACTTAAAGGTGGTTAAAGAATAAGAGTTTCAAAGGCTGATGGGTAATCTGTTCCAAGATGATGGGGCTAAAAGACTTCTGTCCATACGTCTTTGTCTTCGTGGGATTCGAAGAAGTTTGGTGTCAGAAGATGAGCGAAGAAGTCGTGCGGGTGTATAGATGGGAGTGAGTTCGGAGAGGTACCGAGGACCAGTGCCACAAACGGCAGAGTAAAAGTAAAAGTGGAAAGTTTGTAGGCTGTACGGTCCACGACTGGCAGACAGTGAGGAGAGCGAATGACAGGTGATATATGTTCATATCTAGATGGTCTGCAGATGAGTCGAGCAGCGTTATTCTGGATCCTTTGAAGTCTGTGATGGATCAAATTTTAGTGAATTTGATCTAGCCTTCTCTCGGCCTTCCTCAAATAAAAACGAATCATTGGTAGCTTAAATATCCTAATCAGATAAAATAACATAACGAAGAAGCTACATCGTGTTTGGAATTTTTTGTTCTTTAGTTATTTGTCAGTCAACAAAAAAGCCCACAAACTAATCGAAACATTTCAGGTGCCACAAGAAACTAAAGAAGAGATCACCAGATGAAAATGAAACCCATAGTGGCCAGTTGATACGAAGTTCATAATGAAGGAAAGTAACTAAGGAGCTTTGATGCTATACTACAATGCTCCGGAGGAAGAGATAAACAACCGAAAGATGGCTCGTTGTTTTTCACTTAATCGTACCTTCATTACATGTATTCATGTACAGCACGTGCCGCTAAAACTAAATAAAAACAACATTACAACACATTCCTTTTTTGGAAAGAACATATTGTTCGCTAACGTACATTTAGTTCATTATTAGGTTAGATCCCACATCCACTGTAAACTTAAATTTTTTACTTTACATTTCTGAGACAGCTTTTGCACTAACCCTGATTATTTCATTCACTGCACGCAATCTTTAAAAGCAATTCATTTATTGTTATAAAATCACGTCAAATTTTTTAATTCGCTATTTATTCGGTATTGGCATTTTTTTTTTTTTTTTGAGCATGGAAATAAGCTGAGATGTGCATTTTCCGACTACAAACCAGCTACTTGTCTAACTGCTGAATGCGAAGCTCATTTTAAGTTGGGAAAAGAGCTCGACTAATAAAAGTTCGTGCATAGACCAGAGATATAACTTAAAAACAGATTTAGAGCCTACACATGCAGTGGTTTCCAGAATGCGATTTCATTGCTTATCGAAATCAAGTTGTATCTTTAGCTGCCCACATCTATTTAGTTATCACTACGGGTCCAGTGCTAAGGATCAACGAGGATGATGCAGTGAGAAAATAACAAAGGAACAAATGTTTCTAAGAAGAAATTATCTAGCTAAAAGGGAGCAACCATGCGGTTGGTTCTCTGCCCCAGTTAGCCGGCCTACTGTCTGGTTTCTTATCTGCATGTTTCTGTCTGCATTCATATTTCTGTCAGCATGTTTATCTCTGGGTGTTTCTGTGTGGATGATGATGATGATAATAATAATAATAATAATAATTTTATATAGCGTCTTTCTTAACCGAAGAGTCGGCTAAATACACTTTAAAAACCAAGTAATATAAAATACAGACTAACAAAAAACAAAAACAAAACACTTTAAACAGACCAAACTTACCAGCAAACAATTATACAAAGACATAGCAACAGACAGAAATACAAAGCCGAAAAAAGAGAATGCTGCACGCAAGAATGCCACAATAACACTGCATCAAAAGCATAACAGTAAGGTTGGCAGTCATGGCGGGGGGAAGTCTACAGTTGTGTGTTAAACTATTTTAAAGACACGACTCTTAGCAGGCACAGAGTAATTAAAATGTACAGAGCTCAAGGGACCCAGTGCCAGTGTTAATTAAACCATGTCCAAACAGCGACGAAGACACGTAGATACATGGTTGTTCATGTCGGGCGTGCACACACATTGCTGGTAGAGATGTCGCATCAACAAAATAGCGGTGCAAAACAGATAAACAAAACAACAGAGCTGTTGATATACATAGATATAGAATCTAAAATGTAGCGAAGCGGGTCGTAGATGAGAAACTGTAAAATTTGTATTGAAGTAGAGAGGATGGCATATATCTTGCTGTATTCAGACCGTTAGCCAATGAAAATAAGCTGACGCAGGCATAAAAACCAACAGAAGAAGACAGAAAAACGAAAACACAGATAAACAGAGGACATTGCAATCGATGAAAATTCATTGGCAGCGGCAGAAAGAAAACAAAGGATGAGAGAGAGAGAGAAAAAAAAAGACGGAGAACAACCACCCTCGAGCCGGTTAGGCGAAGGGACATAGCTCTCCTGTATATGCCTGCATGTCTGTCCACATGTTTCTGTCTGCCTGCCTCTCTGCCTCAGTAACATAATGTCAACGGCATTGTGGCAGCAGACGATAACCGTGGTGTAGCTGTACAACAGCTCAGGGTTGATTGCAGGTACAGCACATACCTGCGCCCACAGAAAAGAACATGGCAGGTTTCCTTTAGGTCTGCATTGGTGAGCATTACCGTCACAAAGCCAGACGTTTAAATTACTGTTCTGTCTGTCTGTCCACATGAACTTATTCTTTTTATCTAAACGTGTTTTTTTCATGTCCATCACACACTCTGAATTTAACACATTTACTCCGACAGGGTAGGAAAAAACAGCCAAAGCCACATTCCTTAACTTAGTGTCACCAAAGACGGAACAACAAGGTCTGCGTTTGATGTTTCACGTATATCACTTATCGTGGGCATTTTATGATGCTATAAGAAAAGTAGGACGAGCTCAGGCGACAAATAACAACGGATTTATCACTCCTGACTTTTCTTTCGATAGGGTTTGCACAAACACTCTATGCAGAGGCGTTCCTCTATCGCATAAAAATAATTTTCTCTGTCCTCTCTCAGCCGCGATGAACAAAGACTGTACCATGCAAACGTTTTCTTCAGTTACGTGTCTTTTTACAGCATTATGAAAACTTTCTCTTCTCCGTGGTTGTTCATTTAGTCCTCTCGAAAGTAAGTCCTGAAAGAAGTCGTGTTTGCTCGCCAAGAATCGTACCTCGTAATCAAAACTTCGTCGACTTCATATAGAACAGAAAAAGCGCGTTTAATGTGTACACACCTATCCATAAAATTCCCGGGATGGTCCATTTAAATATACCCCCAAGATGTGGAAAAAAAATATAAAAAGAAACAAACAAAGCAATGAAGAGTTGTGATGGCTGCTAGTACGTCTGTACTCAAATGATGGGTTCCGCGATCTCGAAGGCGCTGCTGGTCAAGTCATATGATAAACTTCCTCGCAGAATCTGAAGAAGTACTCAATACACTCTGACCCTTCTGTAATTTTAATCTGGAAAATGTCTCATGGCCTAGTGACCGAAGGGGCTGTGAACCGTAAAGTAAATAGATCGCTGCGTTATGTACACTACACAACGTGGAAGGTGTAGCCAAGCCATCTCCTGCATCCATTTACCTTCACTGATAAATTAGGTATACGGAGAAAGTTTTCCATTTACTAACCACAGCAAACCTCCAGTCTACGACCTTTTGCTCAGTGAATTCCTCTCTGTGAATATGACTCTTGTTTATAGGGCTGACGGTCGGCGGTTTTTCCGATTACTTCGGGTTCCTCCTCCCTCCCTCTGTCTCGTGTGTGTGTGTGTGTGTGTGTGTGTGTGTGTGTGTGTGTGTGCGTGCGCACGTGAGCGTGCATGCGTGAGAGAGAAAGATAGAAAGTGTTATGATGTGAATGATGGTGAACAAAACTGTACGACACACTTGATTCGCAGTGACAGTTTGTTTTTGTGTAAAGCATCATGGGCCCGTCTTCGATTATGGAAAAGGCACTGTATTTATACATTATTATTATTATTATTTAGTTTCAAGACCTTTTAAGACTTATTCTCATAACCTCCTACACATCAGCCAACGGTGATTTGTGGAAGTTAAGACGAAAAACTGGAGTTAAACGTCGACAAGACCTCATATGCATACCAGACTGTTTAGGCAGGACAGTCTTCATTCTTAGAGTCTTTATTTCATTTGTTGGTGCAACTAATCAATAAACGATAAACTGCTCAAAATGTATGCCAAGGTATTGTCACTCTTAACATCATCCGTAACATTGTGCATACTCTTTTGGTGTCAGTCCAACTCACCTATTCATTCTTGCAAGTATCTTCTGTCGGTCGTTTCGTTAGTCCGTTCGCTAACTGGGTCCAAACGTTGTCTTGCCTGCGCCCACTCTTCTCTGAACATGCTGTTTTATGCGACTCTTTCCAATATTATGGCGTCTAATGCGTGTCAGAATAGATTCCTCACTTTCGTGGAGGTCGGGCGGGGGGAAGAGGGATAAAACTTTATCACTTACTTTTGCCCGTGTTCCCATCCTACACATAGATGACGCAGGGGTACAGCATGAAAGCCCTTGCCCACTGTTAACACCTTTTGGAGGACCTGGCAGTCGGCGTCTTTAGTCTCCTTAAGGAAAACACTCGCTTCTTTGTAGGCAGCAAAGCTGAACAGGGAGCTGTGTATATTGAGTGTCGTAAACTATCTGGACCCCTTAGTTTACATCGCTTATATTGGCACCTTATTCGTGTTCACAATGTTGACGACGTGAAGTGCGATGCATTAAGGGATGAATGACTAAGACGGTGTTCTGGGCTCAACTGCTAATAATGCAACAGAGGCTGTAGTTCTGAAACTGAGGGACAGCAAAGTGCACTTTCCATACTTTGTCGCTCTCCTTCTTTTTGATTTCTTTTAGACTTGTTTTTTTTTTTTTTTTTAAAGCCTGGATTGATTGTGTGTGTGCTTTTTATTTTTTTTTTAAGTAATTGTCTAATTTCGATTTTGGGTCTGAGGGTGAAAAATCTAGCGGACAAGAAAACAGTGACGTAAGCCCCTTTTGAGAGTACATTGGCTCAACAAATCTCACAATTCTGTTCGTGCTTTATCTCTCGCCTTCCAATCTGTTTAGAGATCAAAACGTGGATCCAATCCGTTTTAAGCTAGTTTACAAGGGCGCGCTGTTTTACAAACATGCACCGGGTGACTTTTGCTGAGCACCCTTGGCTCCAAGTGCACGATATTCCAATCAGCTATTTATATATATAACTCCCCAGATCAGTTGTCTTCATCTGTTAGAGCCAGCAGTAAAGCAAGTTTTGCATGTCAAGTGTAGTATATCAATACCTCTTGAAGTGCTGTACTTAGTTCATGAAGATCAAGAAAACACATTACTGCGGGCCTGTCACTAAACTATGAAGCAATTAAATCTTGATGGACTCCTTAATCTGACAGCCCACAACGCTGACCAAGGCGCTGACGCAAGCTGATAACCGACCAGCAAGACGAATAAACCGAAGGTGGGTGGGGGGGGGCGATGTCAAAGGTTGACCAGAGCCAATCGATTAACAGACTGGAAACAAAATAATCATAAAAGTGCGTAACACTTTAAAAAATAAACACTTAAAAATAGTCGTTTTGGTGAGCTAACGCTCTGACAGGCCTATCTTACTCGTACACTGATTATCTCCTTTTTGCATATTAAAGAAGCTGCGTAGACAGTCAAGAAGTATTATTGAAAACTATGGGATCAGCTAAAAGTGGGAGGTATTAATGAGAAAGGAACTCAAGAGTTGAAACGAGTCCAGCTCCTCAGCTAAACATCCCTTGTGGCTCGTGACAATGTGATGAATCATTATGGTGTTTTTGACAAGTAGCACACATTACCTGCTGCCATCGGTAAATATTACATAAATATTAGTTATGTCGGACTTCAGGTAACATATAGCTCTGTGATGCATTCTCTCTCTCTCTCATTTTTGTTCCCTCCGTTGGTATTTAAACGCATGGTGTGTGTGTGTGTGTGTGTGTGTGTGTGTGTGTGTGTGTGTGTGTGTGTGTGTGCATTTTGCTTGTACACAATAATCATTACTACCATCACCTCTTTCTTCCATAACCTACGTGTGTTTGTTTTTGTGCCTTTCTGTCTGTTCTATTCTTTGACCATTGCCTTCTTTTCCGAAAAGAAATCGTCTAATTAAAAGAACTCGAAAGATTATTTGTATCCTTGAGGCAGAACACGCTACCCATATGCAGACCTCGTTGAACATCGCACAAAGAGCTCTGTGATTGCGTCACAGAACTCTGTACACCGAATCATCTCTTTAAACAGGTGCTCAAAATAGCGCTGAGCACAAAGAGGAAGCCCGTGTACCTGCTTATCACAACGATTCTTTGAATATGAATAACGTTCCGTGCTTCATTTGTGTTTGCTTTTATGTAGCGTTTTTCACGACGGACGCTTCGTGTGGGATCTCCTGAGGCAGAACGAGTGTCTTGGGGTGGTTGCACATGTACGTGGAAAGACGTTTGGTGTTTACCAATCAATACTTTTGCCCTTTGTTCGATGACGTAGTGTTAGCTTGCACCGAGCAACCTCTTTCGTGGACGCTGTTTTCACGTGAGGGGGCGTGTGCTTCTTATGGAAAACGCCTGCTAGTGGGTGGTCCATTCACTGCAAGGTCTCTTTCTCGCTGGTAGCAGTTCTTCACTTTCTAATATGCAACATGATTGCTTTCCCAGTAAATCCACAGAGAGGAACGAAAAATCACATCTTGGAATTAAAATTAAAAAGATGTGGCTCAGAAAGGAGCCATACACTGCGACAAAAACATAACGTGATTGTGAAAGTAGCCTCGCCCCCTTACTTTAAGTTTTAATATGTCAGGTGTAGAATTTGATAATAATTATTTCAATATAAGAGCGATTGTCTTGGACAAAACATAATTTTATCTATTTCATATAAACGTCCGGCTGCAAACCGAGTAAGCTATTCTTAACTTCTAAAAATAATAAATTTAAAAAAACGATTAAAAACATCCTCGCGCAATATATATATAAATTACCTGTTGTGTGGTGTTACTGTGCAGTATTTTTCTAATGTCAGTGGGGAACACTTAGACTGCCCTTACTGTGTTCTATTATTATTGCACGGATTATCTTGCACATATTGGAAATTGTAGTGGTATTCAAGACTATCATACATAAAGCCAGACGTTGTTAAATAAACGTAAAATATACATAAAGTTTTGTAATGATAAGCTGTGGTTTTCTTCAAGAAGCCTATAAATATCTTATTCATTTGTCAGTTTTCTTTTATAAAATAAATGTGCGTTATTCTTCTGGAATTAACACAGATTGGACAATCGATTTAAAACGTATCTTTTCCTACAACACTTTTACAGGCGATATAGATCGATAAGCTCTAAAACTATATCTAAAACAGTTGTTAATAGGCTGCTAATTTCGAAAGCGATTAAGAAACATTTAATATTACAAAGCTGCTTTACTTTTTAAAAAAGTCCTTGTGTGTATGCGCGCGCGCACTTGTGGTGTGCATGTTCATTTCAACCCGTCAGAGGAAGGATACACTGGGCGCCCACCTGACAATCTCTAGGAGGGTGCCTACAGCCATCCTGACGAGAATGCAACAGCAAGAGTCTGGGCTCGCCAGCCCCGCCGACACAGTGTTGCCAGACACATCACCATGTTAGATCGCTGAGGCCTGCTCTGATGGCGCGATTACACCAAACGAATGTAAGAAGCTTGCAGCTTCAGTTACTCGAGACGAAGACAGAAATCATGCCGCCATTCAGACTTATCTACTTGAGCCGAGTTCCTTCGGTGACCAACCCATCTTCTTTTTTTTAAATCTTTCTTCAATAATAATAAAAAATGCACTGAATTGGGTGATATACCGTCCAACTATTTCGGCTTGTCTACATTTTGAAAATAGCGTCTCTTTGAAACAAGTGTACTTTACCTAATAACTAAAAGAAAAAAAATTCACGATACGAGTTTTGCATGCCTGTGTACGTACATTATTTTTATGCCTGTTCTTGGAACACTTAAAACAAACTTGCTTACTTTTTCATTATTTTAATAATAAATATCATCATCTGTGCATCTGGGGAGTAAGTCAATAAATGTCACCAACACTTGTATTTCTTGACGTGGGCGTAAGAAAAGTGTAGTTTGTGAAGAGACAGCCCCATAGTATATTTTTTCTTGTTTGTCACAAAGAGCTAGCGTGCCGGCTTTATTGGAATGTGTATCATTTTGAATTTTTTTTACCACATGGGTAAAAAGGAAAACTATTCATACCGCAAAGTAGCTGGAACTTCTGTTGGCAAGCGTACAGCCATTAAAACAGTATTAGCATCTTGATTTGCATACCTCATTCATACTGCACTAAATCTGGTGTCAGCAACCTGCGCTAAATTAATAATCTGACAACTTTTAAGCCAAAGATACTCATAACACTTCTTGCACCTGCTGCAAAATACATTACATACTACTTTGACACCAGTTTTCTTCTTTAAGTATCAGTTCTGACATCTATTTCTCCCTCCCTCGCTCTCTCACACACGCACACAATTTCGTCATAAAGTTTCAACTTTATATATCTATTATCTTTGTCATTTTCTGCATAAAGAGCAGTCTCTTGTTTCTCAAAGGCTGAACCCTGTGGAAGTCTCCCCTCGATCCCCTCTCCCTTCACCTTTCAGTCGGTTTCTATGTTGGAGCCGTTGGTTGTCGCAAATCGCCGTCCTTGTCGCGCGAATCTTCGACGCACGTGGGAAACCCGTCCCGCCGCCGCACGCGTTGCCGAAGACCCTCGGCTGCGCATGACGCCATCAGACAGGTGAGAGACAGGGAAAGATTGACAGGCAGCCATCTTGGAGGAGGCGTGCCGATTTGTCCTCGTGACAACAACTGCTATAGACGACCTCCCGGTCTGAAGCGTGCACCGAGACTCAAGAATCAGAAGCCGCCTGCGCCGAACTGCCGCAACCGACTCGCGCCCGAAAAAAAATATTTCTGCGTGCTTCGCACGCGCGTGGATATGTCTCTCTGCACGCTTGTCAGGCGAAGATGGCGGAAGAATGCAGCGTATGTTAACGCGAAGGAAACGATTTTCGTTCTCTGCTCTCTTTTCCGACACTTTTTTTTTTTTGTAGTTTCTTTGCTAATCTTTCCTTCCACGAAGTAATAGAGATAGGCATCAAAGAGCGTGCCTGCAGTATTTTTCCACTCTTCACTTTTCACCATAAAACAGGAAAGTACTTAAGGCACGCTAAGATAAACAGGAAGAAAACAAAGCCAACGCGTCAGGTTTTAGGAATGAGTCAATAATGACTTTCTATTATTTACTTTTGTTGAAAGTCTCTTTGAAGCCCTCTTTTTTCTTAAGATATTTTGCCCTTCTTGTGCGTCAGCGTCGTCCGTTTGTTTGTGTTTTGTATTGGTCCAGCTGGTACCATATGTCTGTTCCTGCGCCAGCAATAAACAAACAAACGGGGGAACCGAAATGATGCGCACGCGCACGAACACACACACACGCGCGCGCGCGTCGAGGGTGCACATACCCCCTGACGAAAGAGAGAGAGAGTACCAGAGACAAAGTGAAGAGGAAAAGAAAGGAATTAAAGAAGAAAGAAAGGAACAAAAAGAGATGGAAAGCAAGAGGAAAGTGGTAATGAGACATCGATCTACTTTAGAAAACGTTCAGACAGAGAACGGCTTGACGTCTGTACAGTAACTCAGTCTGAATCACCAGGAAATAAATTAGCCCCAATTCAGCATGCGTTTTCGAGGCTCATAATTTCTGCTCCTGTACTTAAGATGAATATAAACACTGAAAACAAGCACTTCGCAGAATACTGGATCGAAATCCGGCGAGGGCGCTTCTGTCATTGTCATGATCCTGCGCCTCACAGAAATTTAGAAAAGAGATCGGGACACCTTCCTTATCCTACTTCCCCCCCCCCGCTCTCCTCTTCCTCCCGGTACCGCTTTCCTATCAAGATGAGGCAGTCTGCAATATCAGATTCTGAGCGGAAGTTAAAGAAGGGGGATGACTCTTGAGTGGATGAATTTGGGGTCCGCGAGAGCCTTGTGTACATCAGATCTTAGCTGGAGTGTTTTGTGAAAAGCATGACAACATATGGACTGCAGCGAATTCGCTTGAACCTGGCCGTGCGGGATTGAGGAGGGGAGTATGGGGTGGAGGTGGTGTGTCTTGTTGAGAATCAGATTAAGTCTCGGAAGCTATGCCAGACATGCAGACAAATCTAACTGCACTTACATACTAGTTGCCACTTTTTGCGCGTTCGTCCTAGAGTTTTCTGCTCAGTTTTTCTATGGAGTTCTTCATTCTATCATTCTAGAAAGCTAACATTAAACTTGGACGTGTAGTTTTTCAGGCAGATGCGGAGATACCTTTTTCTAGCCGTTTTGTGCATTCAAATGTCAGTTTATCTAACCTCAAAACGAAAGTGTTATGTTTCTGTTTTGTTACCAAAACGTCCCGTCCTTTTTTTAATATCAATTGACTGAATATGTTTAAGAGTGTTGAAATATGTTCTAATGAGGACACAAACCTGTATACATGTGAATGTATTTAAATTCGTATTGTATGTGTTTTGGGGGCATATTATACCACTCCAGAACATGTTCAGGCACGAACAAAATTTCTTTCAAAAACAGAACATTTAATAATTTGTTTTATTTTGTTGCCTGAATATAGGAGTAAGTGTACTTCAAATAGCAAACAAGGATATTTTAAACTACTAACACTACTACTACTAATAATAATAATGTAAAAGCATTTATGAACAAAGCTGGCAAATGGTGTGGTTCTAAACAATAAAAAAATCCTTATGTGTAGTAAGGAATAAAAGGCTGAAAGAAATTAGACCGCAGCTTCCGGTTTATGACGTCATGCGTTCAATTAAAGCTGACGAGGGCAAAAATGCCAGACAGTGTGCCTGAATAGTCTGACGGTACGCAGCTACCCCCAGACATTCATTCATTCTGATGGCCGAGACTGGCTGATCTATGATGGTCAGATGTACTGTCATCGGGGGACTGGATACACGCAGCGGTTGGTAAGGCTCAGCACTGCGGCCTTACTTCGGCGGCGGCTACGAAGTCATCAACATATCAAACAGCTGACCATCACAACCACTGACATTTGATTTAACAAATTAGGAAAACGATTATTTAAAAAAAAATAAGAAGTGGGTTAAAGAAGGGTCAATCATAGGCGCTTTATCAGAATTCCTTGTCTAAAATGGCTTGCCGTGATATAGCCTTAGTTGCTGGCTCGGCCTAAAACACCAATTAACCCCCCTCCTGGTCTAAAAGAAGATAAAAAATCAAATCAAAACAAAAGTTTAGAGAAAGCAAAACACAGACCCGTAAACACTCACAGATGAAAAGAGAAAGAGATCGGTGGAGTGAGTCAAGAAAAAATAAAGAAAGAACTTGGATGAGAGGAGAGGAAATGTGAGAGGAAGGGAGCTAAAAAGGCGAGGGATGAATGGGGTGTAAAGAAAAACGGTAGAATGACGGAAGGATAGAGGCGGGGAACGAATTAACTGCACTTCCCTAATACGAAAGCCTCACATGAAGTTGTTTACCTTCACCGGCCACTTTTAAGACACGTATTTCTCATACGGGTCTTAATAAATACACCAGACTACATTCACACCATTGCTAGAAAAATTATTTTTCAGGAGAGACCCAAAACATAAATGTACAAAATGTTTAGAAGATTTAGCCAAAAATAAGTGTAGATCAAAATAACAGTAGTCAGAGAAGGTTATTAGTGGAAAATGGTTATTAGGAATAAAGGCTAGAGATGACGACACACCTTCATGCATGTGAACACACACACACACACACACACACACATACGCGCGCGCACACACACACACACACTCACTCTCTCTCTCTCTCACACACACACACGCACACACAGAGAGAGAGAGAGAGAGAGACAGAGAGGAGATATAGAAAGAGGGAAGGATTATGACCTCTTACACCTTTGAAAGTCTGAAAAATATAAGGCAAGAGAAATATGAGGACAGTTTTCTTTAAGTCGAAACTTAAGACACATCTTTTCCGACTACCACTTCACTGCGACCCTGTCCTGACCATCAGCGTGTATAACTTGTGTCTGTAATTTACTTTGTGTATAAGTAGTGCATGTTGTAGAGGTGAACGCGTCCGTTATATGTGAATATAGGTCCATAGTTGTTAATGATTTAGTCTATGTATGATTTAGGTAAAGCACTATGAGCAAATCTTTGGAAAGGCGCTATGCAAATCTTCATTATTATTATTAGTAGTAGAGTAGTAGTAATTTATTTTTCCCCAAGTGATATACAGCATCTAAAACGTACAGTGTCTGCACTACTTAGGGACGCGGTGTTTGGCAAATGAAATAAATGCGAGAGGAAGATATCAGCTTGAGAGCGACATCATCAGTATGCCTTAACGTGCTATGTTTTTAATTTTTAATGCACACGCGAGGTTTTTTTCGAAATACCTGCGCACCAATATCGAGGGAAATGTTTAGGAAGCAAATACCATGTATTGGAACCTCATGCCTATGCAGTCGACAGTTACAAAACCCCCGTCGTTCGGCGTAAAAAAAAAACAAACAACAAAAACAACGACAAAAAGACAAACATTCTCACGAAGTCGCTGGCAGCGTGTGACGGCGGGAGTAAGACTAGCGTATGTCTAGTCAGGAAATCTTGTTGTTTGCCCTCGCCCTAAGATGGTGATCACCCAGCTTTTCGCGGTGTACACAAGTTCCTGCGGCGACCTCACACAGCTCGCAGCATGCCTCCTGACAAAATGGCCAAACAGAAAAGCTAAAAACAAGGAAGAAAGTTATGAGTATAACGAAGAGAGGGAAAATGCAAGAAGAACTTTTTCTGACACGTCTACATAATTTTACTGGGGGTTTTTTTGGAAAAAAAACTAGGACTGTCAATCTTTGGGAAATATCATCGTGCTGTTACCAGAGTACTCTTATGCATGCCTCTTGTCGTCTGATAGTAGTATTATTAATAGCTAATCATACCAGAAACACATTTTTATTAACTATAAACATCTTTGCCTGTTGGGGAAGTTGGGGAAGTTCGACAGTCGTGTGGCGCAGCTAACCAACCTCGTCCAGCTCAGCAGTCGGGACTGAGTACCTGACTCCCATACAGGGATAGGGAAGGTAAGGCAGCGAGGGAGAGGAGATGGATATCGCCCTCACAAAAAAACCGGTTAGTCTCTTATAACCCGACTCTCCAAGGGCCTAAAAGAAAAAAAAAAGGTTAGGAAACGACCTTTATTTTTATTTACTTGCTCTAGTTTTTTTTGTGAGGGATATGGTGATTTTAGTCCCATCCATCTTTTATAAAGCGTAAATTCCATTGCTGGAGCAGTTACACAAATCTGTTCATTTGAGATTTGTCTTCCAGGTTTAAAAAGAGATTATTTTTTAAGTATTCGAAGAAAGTATTCAAAGATGATGTGATGCAGTACAATACGTGCCACAGCACATTTTGTTTGTAAACATGTTTCGTCATAACAAGGTGTTGCCAGCAGGGGTGACAGCCATGGTCGAGAATATTTTGCATGAGAGAGCCGCTGCTCAAGGGCTTTGGGAGAATGGGGGTAGGGTGGGGGTCCCCGAAGCTTCTCGCAGAGTCCCGGGTGAGGACGTGGCTTTAGCAGCTCACGCGTTGTTTTGTCAAGGTAATGAGGCTCTTGGCGTTCCGAAAAACCGAACTGACGGCTAAAGTCACCTAACTCCAAATAGTTTACTCGACGCGAGCCATGTGTCAACAGGAAATTTGTCGTTTCAAAGGACGACCGCCAACCCACAGAATCTAGTTTTCTGCGTTTCCAGTAAGCCTCGGTTTGGCCATAAACCCGCAATGTTTGACCAATGAGCTTGGGCAGGTATGTTAATTAAAGCAAGCAAGCAAGCTTTGGACCCAGGCAGACTAGTAGTTGAATGCAAGAAGACACGTTAAGAACGAAGAGATACAGAGAGATAGACAAAAAAAGAATATTTCTCTTCGGTTAGGAGTTCCGTATATGCCCCCGCTACACCGCGATCACAACCAGAAGAAAGACACACACAAACACTCTCCTCCCAGCATTCCCACATCTTTCATACACACACATTTAAAATTTACTGACATTCATCACATGCATAACACACGAATATGCACTACACACATAGACCCAAGCAAGACCCCAGACACTTTAATACATCGACACTCGCACACACTCCCAAACACAGAAAAGAATGAGAATAAAAGTGACTGAGAAATGGAGGTGAAAACTCCAGAGAACAGAGCAGAAGAGTACAAGCATTTCCAACGAGTTTGCAGAATAGTTTTTTAACTTGTTAAATGTTACATTTGTAAACTTTTCGGCGATAAGCCATTTCACGTAAATACTGTGAAGGTCTCGTCCAAATGATAACGATAATAACATCAAGCTTTCGAGCTTTCGTGTAAACAGCACCAGTGAGATTCGAGGTAAACTCCCACAGATATTTGTGTAAGCTACTTACTGAAAGCGAAATACAACGAGAACTTAAAGAGATAAGAACAGCCCTAGTTCAAGACAAATATTGTAGATCGTGAGTGAAACAGCTGGAACTACAGCCACACCACCAACACGTCCATCATCATCATCATCATCATCATCATCATCATCATCATCATCATCATCATCATCATCATCTGATTTTCTATTGTTCCTTCACTAATTCTTCTTATGGTTTTAATCTTTCTTAATCATGTCTTAATCTGACAATGTGATGAAACATTTATAAAGACTCCAAAACATCAAGCCGCTTTAAGTTTTAAAATAATTTTGTGTAGTTAAAATCTCAATTTTTTAAGTGCCAGCTATTAATAATCTTAAGACAATCTCCAGAAATGGCGTGAACCATTAAGTATTCAGGCAAAGATTTTGTTGGCTTTGTTTTCTCTTATACTCCCAATCATTTTTGCCAAAGACAACAACAAAAAACCCTAACATTTTATTTTAATCGTCCTAATTTAAAACCAATAGCCGTTACTTTTGTATCAAAGCATTTTCAGCTAGAGATTGTCGAAAAAAGGATGTCCAGACACCATAGCTTGAACTCGTCGAACGGAGGAAGTTCAGCTAGTATTGTTGCGGACAGAGGAAAAGTCACACTAAAAGCCAAACAATGAAACAGTAAGTGATGTATCAGTTTCAACATTGGTCACTGTCTGTCCCAACGTCTCGCAGGGGCTAAGAGCACGACCGCCGACCGAAAAAAAAAAAACATGGCTTGCTTCACATGGACAGTCCTAATCTCAGGTGCTAGACGCATGACCTGGCAGGCTCAAGCTCACCTTTGAGGATTCACCGAAGCCAGGGACCATGGGCGGTACTTGTCTTTGAAGTTTCAAACCCTCGTGGCGCCACCGTTGTCTGCTGCACGCGCTGAGTTTATAGCGTCAAACTTGGACTACGTGGTCCTCCCCAGCATCATCTGCCTTTGCCGTTGAAGTTGTTTACTGGCAAAGAGCACATGCATGTGATATTTGAACCATCTTTTGTTCCTTTGCTGGCTCATCTTCATCCACATATTTTATGCTTCCGCTCCTCCCCGCCAACACACACACACACACACGCACGCACGCACGCGCGCGCGCGCGCACACACACACAGGTGCACACACTTCCTCGAAATTTCTACTACATGATGATGTAGCTGAATAAATACAAAACAATAAAGGGTCGCATGAAAGGGCTCACCTACTAAAGATCAATAAAAGTTACAAATTGGCCAAATACACGGATGCATTACAAATCTTATTTTATTTTCTCGTTGTAAAGATAAACCAGAGTGTAGGACATATGCATATCGTTTATTAAATTGCATTCACAAATTTTTCTTCTGCTGGTACCCCCACCAAAGACATTGAGTGCTTTTTTTGTGAAAACTAATGATGCAAGAGTCCAGTCTTGATAAGATTTCCACTGATAGATTTAGTTACTCTCTTTTTAAATCCTAAAATCCACACGAAAAACAAAACAAAATCGTAAGTTCTGGCAGCCCTTCTTTATTAAGGGTGACAATTACTTCAAGGGGATGAAGCCTCAATAATTTGTGACTATAGCAGACCTCCAACTGATTTGTTTTTCTTAAGAATAGTTTCACAAGCATTAAAATGTTCGTGATACGGATATATTATGGCTGAAGAAACATACTTTTTAATAATGGTTTCATGATTTATCTGTCATAGGCAAGTAACAGCTATAAACTGAAGCGTTGTGCACACGGTTGTACACGGAGCCCTTAAGAAATATCTCGATGAGAACGCCTATGTTCAAAGGTTTAAAGATTTCAATCTGACAATCAGAAAGAAGATATTCGCTCAGATCTCCGGAATCAGTATCTCAGGTTAACTTTTAAGTAAAAGATAGTTAGAGGGTGTAGGGGAGCATCGTTTATTCAGACTGCAAACCCAAGAGATAATTCTTAGTGGGGTCTGGCGGCAGGACAGGGTTAGAACGCATGAAAATACCATCAGTCCATTGTGCCACGAGGGACACACATCAATGGCGCTGCTGGCTGGTGAGGGTAAAGTTCATGACATTAAGGATTATAAAGACATTCTAAATCTAGTCAAGACACTTGCGCCAAACACTTTAGTAAAGCAGCACGTGCCATGTTCACAGCCCCGGCACTCGCTGGCAAGATCGTGTGGGCTTGAAGCCGCTTGTAGCAGGGAAGATGGAGGAAGCGACGCATTTTTCATCTAACGAAACAGGCGTTTGCTCCGCACGGAGGATTTCATGGCTTTTGGCATAAGTAGGTGGGAAGGACGAGGAGGAGGAGGACGACGACAAGGATAAGATGATAAAAAATATTTTGAAAGCATTACTATCAATTCTGGTATCTGAAGCTGAATCCATGATCTGCTGTATTTTGTCAATTTATGAAGACGTTAAAGAAGTCATTTAAGCGAGCTATACTGCTTCTAAATAACCAAGTTTTATGCCGCTGACAGCAAAGAGATTTTAGTTTAATTTGAGCTGTAAAAAGGTATGAGTGATTCCCGAAAGACAGGAGTAAAATTGGGATGTTCTTATTGAAAATACCGGACTGTACTTTTCCTTCCAACTGGTAAAGCATGCTTCTATTTCTTTAATTTCTTAATTAAGTCCATCGAAAGAATCATTCGAGTTTTTTCCTTCTCTTGAAAGTCAGTTTTACGAGCTTTGGGGCCAAACATGAATCTATCTGATGGCACATCGCATACTCTTCTGCTCGAATACATTTAGACCATTGGAAGTGATGAAGTTTTAGATGAACTGTCTGTCCTTCGCTATACCATAAGAGTCTCCAGAGAAACTAAAAAGGTCATAAGTAGCTTGATCTTCGTACGCAGAGTGGATTCGAGTCGCTCGTGCTCACTCTGACGGCAGCTACTCACCTCTTGAACATCATTAAGCGGTCAATGAAGTCAGCTGCGTCATGCACGACTGATCTTAAGGCAGGAATACAGACATGATCGCTTGTGCGGAACAATCTTGTCTCGCAGTAAGGACATCACCAACATCTCGTCCACGTTTTGTGATGGATTTCCGGTGTTAGAAAGATTGCAGTAGGAAATGATACAGCAGCCGTTACAACATCTCCACCCAAAGAAGTACTAGCGCATGGCAAAAGCATGGCTCCAGAATATTTGTCTTCATAATATCATGTTCTGGAGACTTCCGTGCGTACACAAAGCATATTTGACAAAAAAAGCGACGTCGTTTACAACAGACTTCACAGAGATCAGAGGGCAGAGCCGGACGATGTTCATAAAACTTAACCCTTCCTGGGAAATTTTCGTCTTGGCGCTAACAATGCCCGTGTCCGTACATCAAAGACCAAAGACAGGACACAGAAATCTCATCAAAAGGCTGTCTGAAATGGAAGTAGAACTTTACTATGGTCATCACTGACAATGTACGGTTAATTTCACCGGATGATGTCAGTCTTGACCAAATTTCTGACCAAAGAGTGAGTGTCAGTCACCCTTGTAAGGCATCATCAGTCGTACAATGTCCAGTTGGTCATCTCATCGTCGGCTCCCGAGATTGCAGACGCTGGCGTATGGAGAATCAAATTACAACTTATTCTTTTCAGGGTCCCAAAAATGTCTGTAGGTTACGCTGATGGGCAGTTTCAGTCGCTGCTTTCAGAAAGCAGGCAGGACACCATCAAGGGAAATTTACAAATCATCCAGCTGGAAATATGCAATTTCTCGGCCAGCTAGACAAAAAAGTCTCTTTGTACCTCTGCTGCCCCGTGAGTCGTGATAAAATAGGGGAAAGTGGACGTAAGTGGAAGACAGAGCCCGTGAGCGGGCAGCAGAGGGTAGGAGAAATTGAAACAATCGTCCTTGGTCGCAACCACTTAACGCCAGACTGGTTACAAGGAGAGAGTCGAGGGATCTTGGTCACATCTCTTTGTCATTCAATTATGGTAGTCATGCCCACGTTTGAAATGCCAGACGTTGACCCTAGCTCTTACGCATGCGCCAAGACATACTGTGACAGACATATTGCAGTGCTTTGGAACGTAAGATATTGCGAAAATTCAATGATAACTTTAATATCTGCAATCAAAAATAAAAGTGTACTCTATAAACTTAAACATTCTGTCTTGAACACAAAGTTTACAGCATTGTTCTTAAGAATTCTGAAGATGGATGCGCAATAGCAGTTTAAATTGCGTCAAAGAAACATACCAGAGGACGCTATCTTTGGAGAAAAAGACTATTCCCCAAATTATGTCTGCAAAATCTACACTACAAATTTTCTACTTTGACTCCTAGATTACCAATCAGAATCTTAGGTGGGTAAGAAAAGAAAGAATTAAAGAAAAAAAGCTAAGTAGGACGAATAAAAACTTACTTATAAGTGACCTGCGTCGAAAGGCATTAAATAAATCATTTGCTTTTTTATTTTCGCCTTCACCCCTCAAAAAAAGAAAAAAAATCTGTTTCATCAGATGCCCTGACAAACTTGTTTGTGTGCGAGTGTTTAGATGGAACGCTGTAACGCGCGTGTGTGTGGGCATAGGTACAGACAGCTAGCAGTAAACTAAATAAGGGGCATCATCTCTCTCCTTTCTTTCTCTCTCTCTCTCTCTTGTGTGTGTGTGTGTGTGTACGCGCGCGCGCCTCTTGCTCGTTTGATCACATGCACGCGAGTGTGCTAGTGAGTGCTAGTGAACGTGAGGCAATACTATCCTCAATAAAGCTGAGCTGTAGGTTGAAATCAAAGAGAGATAGGGTAGAAAGAGGGGGAAGGAGATAGGGTGGGGAAGAGGCATGCAAATGAAACATACTTATTAATCTATTAAGTATTCTGGTAACAACCTTCGAAAAGGAGCACTAACGGGGACAGCTGAATGATGGAAAAATCCAGCACAAGAAGACTGGAACAAAACATGTATTTTCGCAGCAAGCAGGGAAGTCAGCAACAGTCTGGCTCTCGCTGGAGACAACAAACTTCGAAGTCCCTCTGAGTTACAACCTCAAATAAAAAATAACAAACAAACAAGCGTACCATCTACACAATCCAGCATTCACTCTTCTTGAAAATATTACATGCTGGAAGTCGCTGTAAGATTCAGCATTAATTTCTGATTAGCTAATTACTTCAAAATTCGAATGACATTTTTAAAATGATCCTGAAAAAAATATCCGGTATGGTTAAATAAACAAATAAAAAACTTTTTTCTCTCTCGTGCGCGCACACGCACGCACACACACACACACACACACACACACAAAATGTTTTCGATGACCCCAGACTAATTTAAAAAATGTTTATGTTTATATTCATCTGTCGACTTATTTTATAGTGGCAGCATAAATATAATCTTTTTTTTTTTTTTACTGCGAATTCAGATTTTTTTAGACTGCTATATAAAGCTCGTTGCAAATAGGTGTACATGTATCGTGTGTGCGTGCATACGTGTGCGTGCGTGCGTGCGTGCGTGCGTGTGTGTGTGTGTGTGTGTGTGTGTGTGTTTTACGACAAACGCAGTTTTAGGGGTGTTGGCTATAGCTCTGCCGTAAACGAAGATTAAATAAGTTCTCTGTGACATTTTGTGTGAAAGAGAAATATTTCGTGGTGGAGTATTTGCTCTTGAGCACATATTGTTTTCCTCGTCCAAGATTTGTTTGCAGAGCCGGGGTGCTATGCCAAGAACCAGTTTAAAATGAATTCGGGATAATGAACATGTGGGTCGGTCTCCTGCTTAAAGTTCACTGGGAGCTAGGCGCTTTGTGCTCCGTGTACTTGAAAACATAGAACCAGACCAGAGATTTAATGATGCCAATGAAGCTGTTCAATCAAAACCTGCATCCGCTTGTTAATGACATTACAAGAGCAATGTAAGCAAAAGTGAAGGCTTACTGCCTTGTGCAACTGATTCCATGGTAACCGTGTTGTCACTTGTTACTGGTGAGCAAAATTTCAAAACAGATACAAATAACCACAACTAAAAACGAGAAATGGACGGCATTGAACGATACAACTCAGCAGCTCACAGGTTAGATGTGTCAATAGTTAAAGAAATGCGATTTGCCTGGAAATGTTATTTTTTTCCTTAATACTTTCCAATAAGGTAAGAGGGGTGGAGGTGAATGAGGGCCCAGTCAGAAATAAACATCCAACAAATATAACTCCACGTCAACTCTTTAAATTTAGACGTGGAAATACAATTTATATACGTCAACATTTACACACGTACACACAAACGTACGCGCATGCAAAAGCGCAGACACAAAAGCATGTGAGAAAGCGCGCGCGCACACACACACACACGTTCGCACTTTTGTGACCTTTTCTTCTCGCCCTTGTCCCTTTCAGTACGAAAAACTCCCCTAAACCAGACTGTAGCCTAAAATTGGTTAACGATAAGAAAAAAAAAATTATTTCGAAAGCTCTGAGTAAAACAATATTCTTGCGACAGCTCCGAGTACTAAAAAATGATTTTATCCGGTTACTCTATTTTTTTAAACGAACAAACAAAAACAAAACAAGCCAAAAATTATTTTTAAAAAAATAATAGAAAAAAGCGATAAAAAGCCTGCATTGCGGATCTTTTTGTGCGTCACTATACAGTCTCTGCACATTAAACACAACGAGAGGGTTAACGGGTGCGGGGGCGGCGATGTTTTAACATCTGCCTCGCTGTTAACCCCTCCAAGTTTCTTTTAAATGCCTCTTGAATATTCTTTCCTGTGCTCCGTGCAGCATAAAAGAACATACAAAACCGACAGCGGGGGATCGCACTCAAAACATAACTTAGAGCAAATAATAATGGAGAATTGCACAGAGAGAAATAACTGATACCCCCTAAAGAGCAGTTCACCGACATGTTCAATACTAAATAGGAACAAACCATTTTAAGGCGATTAAAAAGATAGACATCGTGGTCTTTTTTTTCAAGGATCTAACAGCATCGTATAAAAAGAATCCCTTTTTTGCACATATCAGATTTGACACAGCTATTTTTTTCGTCATGTAATAGCAAACGATTACATGCGCTCTCGACAGCACCAAACCACTGTGTAAATAAAACGCCTCCTTAGTAAAGTCGTGAACTTTTTTTTTCTTCGTTTTGAGACTTTGAGAATGGAGGCACATGTTACAAGCGAAATAAATGACACACACGCGGACAGACAAAGAAGGGAACTCGTAACACTTGTGACAGTTTTAAGAGTGGGCTGTTTATGTTCCAGTTTCCTTGCTGTCACTCACAGCACTTTGACTACCGGAGTGAACAAACATTCCTGGCGCCTACTATGGTTTCGCTTTTTTGTCTTTGCTACTCGATTACCCCTGAGGCACAGACGTAGCAGATTTCCCTCCAGTATTGACCTGACCATTTCTTTCAATAAAGTTACGTCCTCACCCTTTTGTGGGGAGGGTGGGAATATCGGCGTCCCGTACTTGAACTTGGTCCTTCGGCGTGATTTCTGCTGTGCGATAGACAGTAAAAACAACAACAACAGCAACAACAATTATAACAATAATGCATATGCGTTTGTAAGAAGACCTTAGCATCACTCTTAAAATTGGAATTCAATAAGCAAGGGGTCTGGAATGAAGAAAAGCGTTAGATGCGTCAAAGAGTCGACTTCTCAGGACAACGGTGTAGAGGTATAGGAAAAAAACCACGAAAGTTATGTTGTTATAATATACATAAATATATATATATATAAATAACCGAAGGGTCAAAGATTGGTCGTTTGGGGTTGGCTTGGCTAAGTCTACTGTGACAAATATAGCTGACTGGAAAAATGGCAGGGCTTTTCTTGGCACATGTGCGAGACACTGGGCCTGGAACTGTCGAACTTTTCCAATGTTGTGCTTCAGGCAAAACCACTGGCCAAGTTTTTTCTCATAAGGAGAGGTCTATTGCATTTTTGGAGTTTTTTATGTCAACATAATAAAACACCGTTTATATCTGATAATAATTACACCTGGAAGCACGCGCATACACAACCGCGCGCGCGCGCGCACACACACACACACATTCTGATCAATCGTCAAGTAATTAATCCCAGAAGCAGCAGCAGCGAGATTTACTGCTGTTGCGCTATCACTACGTTTTACAAAATACCTGTCAATAAATACCTGTTTAATAAGGTTAGTTTATAATATCCTGCCAGAAAGTTTGTAGAAATGGCCAGAAGTATTCATCTATGTAAGTTGTGACCATTCGATTCTTAAACCTTGTTTTGAATCTGTCCAGAAATGTGCTCATTGACTCTCTAGCACGCCACCAGCACTTTTCTATAAATACCTTGAAACACTTGCATTATCAAACTACGATCACCATTCCGTCAAAGTCTAAAGATGAATTTCTGCAAAGGACTTGCTGCTAGAAAAAAACCTCTTCGAAACACAGCTGCACATAAAATTTCACTGGAAATCAAGACTAACATTTGTCGGAGAAGACATTTTTGTTGGCAAACTGAATTGCCAAGAAGGCCTCATTTCCTGGGACAGCATTCTGGAAACGCTGGAGATGCTTGCAACAGAATCAGGGGAAGCGAGTTAAGAGCGTTGATTGGATCATTGCGCGCCTTGAGGGGCCAGTGAGGGAGCGAGATAGAAGGAAACAGACCGCGCAGTTAATTCAAGTATTTTCCTCCCTCTTCCGTAAGAGATGGGTCTACGTCCAAAGTATTGGCCAACATTGAATTTGCCGGGAAACGCAATCGGCCTAATCAGGAAGGGCTTGGGGGACGCCGGGGGCAAAGAGACGGACACGGCAAGAATGCCAGACACTTAGGATCAAAATAATTTGATTTGCCACCCAATGCTGGGCTTTGTGGATGGGACAAATGAAAATATTTTCCGCTCTTGTATTCTCATCACATAGACCCGCGACCGGCCGCTCGGGGTGCCGTACGAAAAGGCCACTGTTCGTGCAGCCGGCCACTGATTACATTAAGGACCTGCTTCAGCAGCGCGAGGCGCTAAATGTTATTGGAAAGACTACGTGCAGGACACCCACAGCCCTCCACTCCTGGCAACGTGGTTGGAAAGACAGGAAGGGGGAAGGAGGAGGGAAAAATTCATTGCACATTTTGCAGCGTGGTACATGGTCCCTCTGTGCAAATGGCTCTGTGGTTAGTTACCCTTTCCACACCCCCAACTCTTGCCACATCAGAAGCACTGTCACTTGCCGTGGGGATTTTGTTTAAGAAGCGATTTTTTTTGTTTTGTTTGCATGCTTCTTCTGTATAGTTGACATGTTTTATGTTATCCGATTTGTATTGTATGTTGCAGTTGTTTATAAAATCTTAACATCTCGGTGCTTGAAAGTCTACTCACACATTTATCGCATATATTTATATTCCATCTGCGCATTCAGATGCATCTATATTGGTGATCCTTTTCGGTCAAAATTAGCTAGGGGCGCGAACTGCAGGTGACTGCAGCTGTCATGCACACCCAACTGCATACAATAATTTGAGCTTTGTGCAGCACTGCACTTAAGCAATTAAGCAATTTTACACAGTTCGAGTTTTCTAATAAAAGGGCAGTTTTATAGGAGACTTAATATAGTGTTAAAAAAGGAAAGAGATACAATAATTATTCCTATAAAAATTGAAAGTAACAAAAAAAGGAAGAAGTTTCTGCCTCTGTGCGATGCAGTCTGGTAGTCATCTTTATTTCCGTTAGAATCAGAAAATGTTGAGGAGCAAACAAGGCCCAGACTGGTGGAGAAAGGACACGTTAGTCAATGCCTGCCCTACTCCAAGCCCCTCCTACTCTATTATTGCTCGTTTTCAAACTTGGCTGCGGACAGTCGTAAGTCTGTTGTGGACAGGGAACGCTGGTGGCAACACGGCCCTTAATGGTCTTAATAAGCTCCCGCTCCAACTTCTCTCATTATTCCGCTTACAGCACCCGCGGCATGGCGGGGCTTTTTTTTTCTCTAGAACTTGCCGCCTGGTTTGATCAGCTTTCTCGGCCATGGCTTGATTTCGTCTGGCACTTTGCTAGGTAAGCCAACCAACCGACAATTTGTCGATAGCCTAGCAAGCGACTGAAACCAAAGAAAAAGTATACGCCTATGTGGCCCTGGCTATAAATATATTTGGTGAAACAGGTTCACGAGGAACTTAAATAAATAGATCGGTTTTCAGAGTAAGTATTGACAGTGTTTCTTCCTTCCTTTTGAACCAAAGCTTTAGTTTAACACTCTCTAGTAGTTTTTTGTAACATTTTTTTCTTAGCGATGCAGTAAGCAAAGAGAAGTACGGCGGTGAGCTATCTGTCAAACTGGTACAGAGATACATAGTTGCCGAAGCCGTGTTATGGGTATTACACTAAATTGGAAATTTTCAGAGATGCTAAAACACCGCGAATTACATTCAACAAGACCGTCCTTATCTAAAGAGTGTGTCATCAGGACCAAACATTTGATACCCTTGCAACAAACGAGACAAAGCGTATACAAATACAGGAGACAGGGACAGGGGAAGTCATTGAGCTACATCTTGTCCTGATTTATTCACCCACTCGCTCTCCAAGTAAACGGTGACACAAGACTTTTTTCCGGTAGACTTAAAACAAAATTTGTTTTAGCAGCCCATCAAGCTCAGGGACCATCCTAACCATTCCGGCTTCTGGCCATGCGGAGACCGAGAGGCAGTCCTGGACGCTGGCAAGGTCTGCGATGTGCAGTCACCCACAGCTAGCAGCCCCCTCCCTTCCCCGCGCCAATCTCCTCATCAACTCTTGACAGACAAAGAGTTAACCAGGACGGGGGCAACATCATTGTCGTCTAACCAGGCGGCAGCCCTTGACGGGAATCGAGCCGTGAGCAGCGGAGTTCGGCGCATATGCTGCCAGCGCTCGGCTGTCGGGGAGAAGCTCGCCAAGGTCTCGCCGCTCACCACGGCACTGGCCCTGACAGGCAGATGGGCCACGCGGGCCCCTCCTGTCGCCTCTTTGCGTTCGCCCTCCTCATAAGAAAAGGTAGTGAGCTGGAAAAGGTCCACAAAACCCTTCAAATATTATCTCGTGTGTGTGTGCGTGCGTGCGTGCGTGTGTGTGCGCGCACGTGTGTGTGTGTGTGTGTGTGTGTGTGTGTGTGTGTGTGAGAGAGAGAGCGCTGGTTTTGTCTCATTCGCACAATAAACTTTATTTTACAAAGTAGGCATATCAAACGATAAAATGCACTTTTTTTTCCTTGCGACAAGTAAACAAAACTTGAAACAACTTGTCTTCGCTCTAAAATCAAGCACGTTGTGTTACCGCAACAGTAAGTTACCAAGTTCACTTTTCAACTATATTATATCCAAAGATGTATCCAGTCAGACACGGAGGCCATACTCGCGTGTAACAGCTTTCGCTAGTTAAAGGGACTGTAAATCATTTTGTGTTTATGTTTGTGCCGCTGTCTTGCTGTTCTTAGTTCTACTGGATGTCCGCATGTCCAATATAACTGGTCTCTGTCTTCCCCTCTCTGTCTCTCTCTCACACACACTCACAAGCACGCACACACAGAGGTACGCACAACAGAAGCACATGTGAAAGTACGTCTGTCAGCTAACGATTTCTCCGATGAAAAACGCTGTGATGCACGAGGAGAAAAAGTGGCCCCATCCTGTACTGTTGACAGCAACAAGGAAAACAGATTGCGGTAGAACTCGGTCCGAAGGGGAGAGCAGTCACGACACCCATTGCACTATCAATCCTCACGTTGCACGATCGCTCAAGAAAACACGCCGAAAGGCCCTAGCGCGCGAGAAAACACGCGTTTAAACGATAAAAATCACAGAGGCGGAACACAAAACCCATAGGAAGTGGTGTAGGAAGCGAGATTCCGTTCAGCTCAATTGAGCGGAAAACACACAGCTCGCGAGAACGACCTCCTGACTCAAGTCTCACTCTCCTTCATCTTCCATCACCGTTTTGTCTCCCCTGGCGTTGAAGCTGGATAATGGGAAGTGCGGTGTGTGTCAAACGCTCCTCGCATGGCGTAGAATAGCAACGGGATGGTTTGTTACATGTGTAACATGTTCTGAGCAGTTAGCTGTTTCATGTATTCTCCGTTCTAGGTGATAAGTTCGTTTTCTGCGTGTCCCTGGGTGGTTAGTTTGATGTATGTATCCTATCTTCTGGACGGTGAGCTCATTACATGTGTGCCATGGTTGGTTACCCTAAATACTCCATGCTTTGAGCTGGTTTTTTTACATCATTCTTTCCATCTTCTGAGCAAAAAATCCATGAACTGCGCCAACAAAATGAAGTCGACAAAAGGCTGAAGAACTGTCTTTACGTTCACAACGATTTCCCTCTTGGAAAAATGTTTGGTAATGCAGGTAATGGCAATGTCGTGTTGGGGTGGATGTCTTTCCAAACAAAATGCAAACGACACTAAAACTAAAAATACATCCAATGTTCCATTCAGCTGGTACAACAAAAAATTAATCAAAATTTGCAGAATAATAGAAAATTGTAGAGCCTTGCAAAGTAGAAGAAAGGCTTGACAGCCGTTCAAAGCTATGAATGGCAACATAAATACAATAGCAGTGGTGTAGGTGCTCGGCTATGGGGAAGGGGGCAAACTCCATGGTGACAGTGAACGACGTTCACATTCTTCAATATCTTTTTTGAAGGGGCGGCTGCCTCCCCCCATGATCCCCTGGTTCCTACACCACTGAATACACGTGTAACCAGTAGTAGGAGTATCCCACTGCATGATCTATGGAATAGCTTCTCACGACTCACGCATGCTCGTTTTCTTTACATTGTGTATCCCTAAAAGACTAGCTTGATGCAACATTTTTTTAACCAAATGACTGTGTAAACTCAGCGCAAGATACTATTGTGCAGAATCTGAGTGAATATTCCTCTTCCGTTCTCGAGATATACAAACATCACCTTGCACAGAAAGAGGTCAAAATCGTGACCACGACAGGCCTAATTAACAATTCCCAACTCCCCCATTGGACGAGACCTTCCGACCATAACGTATCCTGCAGTTTCCTGAATGCTGGGTTGTCGACCTCTTTCTAGGTATGATGTATTTGTAGGTATGTCTCTATAACGAAAGGGGGTGGGGTACTAGCTCACATTTGGGAAAAAAGTATCTTGCGCCGAGTTTTACCCAGTTATAAGAAAATAGTCAATAGTCTCATCACACACACACACACACACACACACACACACACACACACACACACACACACACACACACACACACACACACACACACACACACACACCGAGTTCTTCATCAAATGATAACTGACGCAACTTTCTGGATTCTCCTCGTCGACATCAAAAACGTGTCTTCCGCAGAGAAGGATGAGTACATCATCACATGGAGTTAGAACACTCTTTAACTAATCTACATGTATAAGTATGGATCGAGGAAAACGGAAACTAGAGCACGGCATACCGACTAAGATAAGTTATAGCCTCATAGAGAAGTGGGGCTATCACAGCGTCCCATATTATGTCTCCGGCCTTGTCGAGAGGCAAACCGTTAGGTCCCCTGTGAACGGACGTCCACAACTGAAGAACGCTCTCCGGGTATCTCGCCGTCTAGGAAACTGTGTAGTGCACCGTGGGCGTGGTTTGAAGATCACAGGGACCGCCTGAAAGGAAAGTTGCCGACGGGAAGAACCACTTGGCTAACAGAAGTCCAGAAGAACTGTTGACCTGTTCACAGGTGCAGGCAAGTTCGTCGGAAGCTTGCCCGCTGCTTAGGGGTGTTAGCAGCGGTCGTTCCACTTTGCTTCCTCTCTTTCAGCGGTTGTATCTTTCTGTAAAGGCACGCAAGTAAGACAATAGGCAGAGAGGAAGAAATTCACCTCTAAAAGGGCCTGAAAGTTTATATTAGTAACCAAACCTTTAACCGCTTTTCGGTTTATAAAGCTACATTTTGTCTCAGTAAAGAACATAAATCATCATCATCATCATCATCATCATCATCATCATCATCATCATCATCATCATGTTTGCATTACTCAAACTGGATTCCATACATTTGGTCCAGTTTACTTTTCTGTCTCTTGTCCACTCACCTGAAACAAGCTGCCACTCAATATTTCCTCTTTTTTTTCAAAACGTCTTTGAAATCTGATCTTTTCTTCTCGTCATAGCTATGACCTTCCTTTTTTTTCGTTTGCCATCTTTTTTTCCCCTTATGTCTGTAGGTCTCCGTGCGCATGTGTGATGATTGCTTGTATGTGTGCGCCATAAATGCTGTAGCAAGAGTATATAAATATTATTATTAATTATTCATTATCATCATCGTCATCACCACCACCACCACCATAAAAACACCTTGTGATAAGTTATTGAAAAATGACGAGAGCGAACGGCTGTACCTCGTTCGTTCGTTGCCTTGCAGCTTAATGGCAGGGGCCTGGTGTCGCTTTGTGAAACACCTTTAGGGCTAGCGCAGGCAAACAACACCCTCACAAACGCTAGCTCGAGAGCTGAGCCCACCACCAGGAAGCGAACTCGCCATCGAGCACCCCTAATTACGCCAGCCTCGCGTGCCGGGTGGTAAAGTATCTGCCCACGTCTTACGGGTCGGCTGCGTGGCTACATGCCCTTCCAACCTCCATCAGCTGTTTGTACAGCGGATCTCTATCAAAGAGCGATTTTGCTACCCGTGTCGTGTTATTCGATGATAAAAGAATTTACCCCAGCAATTGTAATATTGGATGGAAGGGTTTGATTTAATGTTCTGTCAACGTTGGCCGACGACGGCAGCTGTCAACCTGCTTTGTTTCGTTAGTTACAAATCCTACGGTTGAGCGATCAACAACACCACCCACTGGGTCTAAGAAAGCCATTCATAAAACAAAGGATGTAAGAATTATTTATCAGTCGGAAGGTTTCCCTCTGCGTTATAGACAAGCTTGTTGTGTTGACGTATCAAGAGGGCTAGATAGTTACAACTTTTAACGTACTTCCCCTCCATCTCCCAGAAAAAAACGCGCTTTAATGACGGTTAAAAAAAAGATTTTAAATGATTGAATTTCAGTTGTTTTGAGTACTAATAGTGACCTACAATGTATCAGCAAGGAAGAAAAAGAACAGAAGAGAAGGAAAACAATACAAGACGAAAAGAATGACAAGGCATGAACAGAAACATTTTTGGAAGAAAAAAAAATGAGGTCGTGAAAGACAAAAGAAGAGTGCAATAGCAGAAGCTGCAATGGTGGCAGAAGAGGAAATCATGGCATTGGTGATGGTGGTCGTGTTGGTGGTGCTGTTGATGATGATGCTGAGGACGATGAAGATAACATGATGGTAGCGATGAAAGAAACCTCAAAACATCAGTGTCCTAAAAATATAAACAAATCTTTAATAGTGGTGAATAAAGTTTTATCGAGACAATAAAGTTTTTCATCCAGCGATTCCTCATTAATTCCACCTTCACGTGCGCATATAAACATGTTTCCCTCTTCACAGCTGCCCCAGTTCTTACATAAATAAAGTGCACCCCATCCTTTGCGATGTCCTGCGTTCACATCGGTGCAGGAAACATAGCAGTTGAAAGTAAACTTTCCTGTCCTTTAAAAACAGTTTCCGTGACAGATCTCTGACACAACAGCAGCTATCATTTAGCACCTTTGCACGTGCACTGCGTGCCAGGACTAATTGCTGCACGTGCAAGTCTCACTTACAATCTTACCTGACTCAAATGGAATGTCTCGGCAGGGGGTGGAGTTCAAACCCGCGGACATCACCAGAGTTAGGCAGGTGTCGACAGGCAAATAGCCAGGATAAAGGTCGGTGGTCAAACATTCTCTCGCTGCGGCGAGCCCTCAAAATATTTTCTTACTTTTGTTGCAGACGACTCTACTGGCTGACATTCTCTACCATAGTCGGCACACTTGTCATGCAACTAACTGTAGAGAATGAAAATGTAAAGGTTTTTTAATCAACAATTAATCAACTATTTTTAAACACACACACACACACACACACACACACACACACACACACACACATACACACACACCAGTGTTTCTGAATAGAGACGTTTTAAATTTCAGAACAAACAGATTCAAACACTAGATGTTTACTCTTGTACCAAAATGCTTCATCCTAGAAGTGTTTCATTGTACAGTTGTGTCTTGAAACATAAAACTTGTCAGTTGATATAAGACACCCACATGTAAATATTAGACTACGTTTAGACTACTACTAAACATGAGAAAATGTTGTACAACACTACATGTCTGTATCTGTAGGCTTGCGGGGGGGGGGAGGCATTTATGCCACAAATGTGTACTTAGATATAATCTACTCTGCTTTACGCTAACTATGAACTGCAGTAATATCCATATCTGATCTAAGGCTTTACAAATCACCTGCTTAGTACTCAACTGGTGTGTAAACATGGAAAACTTCGAGCAATGACTACTGAGGGAGGATAAAAATGTCACTGCTATCGAAGATGTGACAAATACGTGCTAACAATATTCTGCTTTCCCTTTCCAAATCTTATTAAATGCGATCTGCTGCGTGTGCGGTGATAAAAGTTACCCAAACAAAACTGAAGTAACTCACGCCAGCTCGTAGCACAGCTTACCTACCTCAATGACCGTCTTGCGCTGATGAAATGCCGTAAGCAAAGAAAAATAACGAACGCAGGCGCCAATTAAGCTTTTAAAGGGGAAACGGAAGTGATAAAATGACGATAACCGGAAGTTCACAAAATGCACGTGCTTCCTGCAACGCTGAGCTCGCAAAGGGCTATGGTCGGAAAAAACAAGGTAATTTGGATGATGTGTCTGATTTCCAGCGGCTTTAATGGCGAGCATTTGCCTTGTGTGCGAGAGGCTCACCGCGCGCTGCAGTCGAGGTCTGGGGTACGCTAGGGCCGACTCCAACCGTCTTGTTTTCGCCTTCGCGACCTGAGTGGCACTAAGACTAGGAGCGCGCTCCTATACGGTGCTCAGAAATATTACTCCTGCCCAGCTTGGACAAGAACCTCAAAGCTGTCCTTTTTCCTTTTTGTTCGCTACGAACACTACACAAATAATCCGCTTCTGGCGCTGAACGAAGAAGTGGTTCAATTCCTCCCACGTGACAAATACAGTATGGTCGTCGCATGGTGGTGGGGTAGTGGGGAAGTGGGGAGTGTGCTGGCTGGCCATATCTCTACCCTGAGTGATACGTCTAAGGCACAGCTTTGCTCCTTTGTCTGGTCCTCCTGTCCACATGGGCATGTTAGTTGCACGAAAAAAAATCCTAATAAACCCTAACTGATAAACAACAAAAACAAGAAAACAAGCGAAGTCAGAAAATAACAACGAAAAAGAAATCCCAAAACAAAAATCACCCTTTCTCACTCCCGAAAAGTAATACAAATATTATAACACTACTTCTTTTCTCTCTTCTTTTGCTCCTTCTGCTCTGTCTGTGTATGAATATTTGCATAAAGTGTGCGCATTCTTTCGTGCATTTAAATGGTACACGCGCGCGATCGCGGATGATTGTCAGTGAACGCGTTGACAAGAAAGACATGCTGCGAGAGAGTGGTGTGTGAGAGAGATAGCGAGAGGGAGAAAACAGGTAAGTGGCCAGTATAATTTACTCCTCTAAAATAGCTATCCTTCCTAACAGTAAGCACGCATCAGAACACTGACTTCAGAATTCAAAAGACAACGCAAACCGAACACACAATAGAGGCTAAAGACATGACAAATCGATGCTAAGTTGGGCCGGGATACAGCCCTTTTTTTTAGCACTGTTTGAACATCGCGGCTGTCTTTATGTCAAATATTGTTCGTTTGCCTTGTGGATATAAGGCAGTCTCCCGGCTCAAAGCAATATACGCGACTGATATTAACAATCCTTTATGATAAAGTAAATTAAGCCGAAGTTACGGCGTGCGAACAAACACGCCCCATGTTTCATCCCCGCCGAATCCTTTACCGAGTTCCTGACACGTTATTACTGTTCATCAAAATATTGTCCTCTTCGCAGATCCCCACTCCCCGCATCGGCAGGCAGTCATCGCGTCGCCAAGTCCTCAAATATTTGAGGTATGAAAAAGTTATGAAACTTACTGTATACTTTCAACCCTCCCACGCGGAAACTGTTTTCTTCTCTAGCAAGAACCCCCTAGCTCTTTAAAGGCGTCGTCAGCCAGAATGGGCCGCTGTGCGCCAGGGATTAGCATGGCGGTCAAGGGTGCTGTGTTGTGCTCGCGTATGCGCTGAAGGCCGGAGCTAGACAGTTATGTCAGCTCATCTTTCAAGAGCACTTGACAACAAACGCCTTGGTGACCGAGAAAAGGATGTACACTTGGGCTTACGCAGTGATCCTTCGCGACAATGCTGTTCAGGACTGTGGCTTTAAGGTTTTATACAACATAATGTCTTAACATCCCCTACGAATTACTATGGCGAATAAAACTAAGGTGAACTTTGGTACTATCTTTTAATCTCTGTTACAAAAGCATAATCTTGGAGGAAAAGAATATTTTATCAAGTGAGATATGATACTCATAGACACATACTATAATGTAACCACCATAAACTATGGGAAAGCATTGTGAGCATCCCTTTAGTAACTTCACCTAATTGCTTGTTTGAGGTGCAGTATACAAGCGCAGTCCTCCTACCTATTGTTCATCGAAATCCAGTGGACTGATTTATCCCGTTGGCGTTCCAGCCAGAGCAGCTTCAAAAACACTAGGCTCATGATTATAAACAGATATTACTGCTGTTGATTGACTTTGCTTGTGTGCTCTCAGTCAGCGGAGAAATCGAAACCTTTGTGACATTTTCTGTGCTGAGAGCTGACTGTTGATATACGTGTCTGCGCTTCAGTCTTGCGTCCGTCTAACGTAGAAAGCCACAGAGACGAAACGGAAAAGAAATGACTCCAGACAGGCGAGCCAGCTTGGTGGATGAAAAGTCAGTGGCTGGGTGCGGCGCCATAGGAGGCGTGTCTGTCAGCCCAGAAAGCGCATGACTGAAACGTTCTTAGTAATCTTGGAGTACTTTTATTTGAAGGAACATACACGCTCGCGAATGCATGCGCACGCACGCGCGCGCTCACACACAAACAAGCATGAAAAGAAAATTAAAATTAAGTATTCATGGTCTAAATAAATGGCTAAATCAATCTGTCGTCCGCCAAATATAAATACTGACCCTTTTTTATTTTCGATATATCCTTCTCAAACACAGTTCTTACCGGGATCTGGTTTCTCGGCAGCTCACACTATCTTATAGATGCCAGAAGTGCGCACCAGTAGGTTTAGCGAGTGATCCTTCTCTTATGCTGGGCCTAACCTATGGAACTCGCTTCCATTCTTAGTTTGAACTATTCAGCCTGTTAAAAGTTTCAACAGTGGGTTAAAGACTTTCCGAAATAGAAACACCATTTCGATATAATCTTTTGTTGTGTGTGTGTGTGTGTGTGTGTGTGTGTGTGTGTGTGTGTGTGTGTGTGTGTGCGGGCGTGCACGTTCGTTGTAAAACTACTTTTACACCCTTTTACACCTATTTTACACCCTTACCCTAACAATTGCATTCCATATTCATAGCCTGGTAATGTGAAGTGTGGAGAGTCTGGTCACCTGCTGTGACTTCGCTATACATCTATTTATTTATTAACAACATGGTCAATGCCTTGCGACTGGAAACAATATTTCTGAGCACAGAGATTAGGTCTGAAACGTGTTTCTGCTAAAGTTTCTGTTTGCTTATGCCTGACAGTTTCAAACTAGGTACTTTATCACACATCGTTTGGTTTCAGCAATGTGTGTGGGCAGATCATCTAGACAACGAGCGAAATAAAAGACAGATGTAAACCATAAAGATATATATATATATACACACACGAAAACGAAAGTGAGGGAGAAAAGGGTGAGAGGATAAAAAGAAAGAGAGGAAGGATAGTAACAGAGAGGGAGGGAGTGGGAGGAAATATAAGAAAGAGAGAAAGTATACAGAGAGGAACTCACCACATGCACACGCACGCACGCACGCACGCAGAGAGAGAGAGAGAATATGAGGTTAATCGACAACAGAAAGAAAGGGTCTGGATCCACCTAATGTTCGGTGTCAAAACCTTTAGAAGCGCCACCCCATCCCTCTTCCCACCCTTTCCAACATCAATAACTTACGTGCTGCCCTCCGTCTACTCTATACGCCCAGCTCGGGGCCTCGGCGGCTCTTTCTTTCCTCTTTCTCATCTCGCCGCAAAAATAACGAAACACGTGAAGGTAAATAAACATGGGCGCTGTTCAAAAGAGGCGAGAAAGGCAGAGTTTATCTTGTATCCAGGCTGGGTGCTGGTTAATATGAGTCCCAATGCGCGATTTATGAATTGACAAACAGATAAAAGGCACGGGCTAGTCGACTGGAGCTGTAAATATTCTCTCCCCGACCTTTTATCGAGCTGCGTTTTAAATCTGACCAGAATGGAAAACGAGGCCCAATCTCTCGTAATAAAGAAAGTGTGTGACGAGAATCGAGCGGGGACTAGAAAGACAACAAAATTTCATAAACTTCGCCGGATAATCTAAATGTTTCCATAAATTTACCTGGAACTCTGTGAAGGCGAGACCACGGGTTGACAGAAGGACCACGCGGTCAGCTTTGAAGTCGAGTGGTCGCCGAGCTCTGATGCAGGCACGAGCTGGCTCGTGCAGTTTTCCCCCTTGTTGGGATCGACTATCGAGAAGCCTCTTTTTTTTTCCTCACCGAAACGCGCTATGTATGCAGAAGACTTCGCGAAAAAGAATGACAAGAACTATATAGCTATTCATATTGAGAAGTGGATTTGTATGGCGTTTTCTTTTTCCTTTTATAAATAGGACACAATGCAAATACAAAAGAAAGTAAAATACACAAATTTGACTTAAAATGAACATAGCATACATACGTAGACCTAAATATGCTCCCGCCCCTCCCCCCCCCAACACACACACATACAACGTAGCATCAAAGCATAGGAGCAAGATCTCGTAGCCATGGGGGTAGTGAGAAAGATCCCGAATACTTGATGCTGTAATGAAATTTTGTGAAACTCTGAATTTTAAATAACTATTTATATAACATAGCTTATTTAATAACTGATCGTGGCGACAAAGGTGTGTAAAGTACCTATATCTTTATGATTATAATCTGGATTTTATTTTTTGTAGTTTTTCGTTTTGGTCGTACTTTTTTATCTTTAAAGTTATGTTTTTTAATGGCATGAACACATACCCGCATGCACGTACGCTAGCAGACGTGTTTGCAACCAAACGACTGTAAAATGCTCTCACATTTACATTACGCACTCGCTCGCCAATAAATGATTTAGTATAAGCGCATCGTTCATATATAATATATGCACTGTCTGTGTGTTCTCCCGAGAAAGCCCAGTGTGAGAGAATGAACCAGATGAAAGTCAAACAATTCCAAAACTTTATTTATCGAACTCTTACAACTCTTCTTGGCGGCCCTTCCAAGTGCATGGAGTTCTCAAGTTCTCGATGATGCAGGCTTCTTTTGATGGCCTGTGCTCTGTGTTCCTGAAATCAATACACGGTGGAGTTTAAAGAGTAGGGAGGTAACGTATACAGCAATACATCACAGTAAGTTCTTTGGATCTCATGAGTCACCTGCGAGAGGATGCGACCTCCCTTTCGTACTAACCGTCATAACAGAAAGCTAAAGCCGGGCTTGTCGTGTTCTTCTTAACTGATAACATTTTAAACTCCGTGGCTGTCGACGCCGACCCGATTGACTTCTGTTCTTCGCGTCATGGCCGTGACAACATCAAAAGCATCGCTCCTTCCTTTCTGTGCAGCTGTAAGTTTTATCTCTTTGATTTTTTTCCCCCCACCGTGTTATCTTGGGTTATGCTTGATGAATGCTGAAGCGATTCTGATTTATTAGCGATCAGATGTTTCAATTTTAGCTCTAAACGGATTGACAGGCATTCCGATATCACATGTGCGGTCTTTAGTAATCATTAAATAAAAAAATGACTCCCACAGAAAAGGAGTTCATCTAATGGGGTGATCTGGCAGCAAAGGAGAGGGAGTGTGTGTGTGTGTGTGAGAGAGAGAGAGAGAGAGAAAGAAAGAAAAACGGAGATGGAAAAAATTCGATGAAAACAAAACACGGCATTCAGCTATGCAAATAAAAATGCCAAGCAATCACATTTGAGTGACTTCTTTGCAAAGGTATGTTGTCACGCTATGCGTGTTTGATGGGTGTTTGATGTTTGATGTGTGTCTTTGTGTGATCGAACGCTCACTGCGAGACTGTGCCCACCTACATTTGATAGAGCAAACGTACAAGTGGAATAGCGCGATGTGTGTGAGTGTGTGTGTGTGTGTGTGTGTGTGTGTGTGTGTGTGTGTGTGTGTGTGTGTGTGTGTGTGTGATCCTGCACGGCGTCTATAGGCGACTAGCCGATTCGACATTCACAGGACGACATATACTTCTCCCCTACCCCCACCATCCCTCCTCTCTCTACCCCAGTGCCGCCTACGCTTCTTTCCTTCGGTTCCTTCCCGTGTTTGGTGCTGGCTCTTCTATTCTCTGTCCCTCGGGGTTTTTTCCAGATGCCGGGACCGGAGGAGGCTGTGAGAGCCGCTGTTTCCGCACAGGCCTGTGATGTTTTGGCCACACAATGGCAGCACGTGTAAACAGTCTAGCCCTTCTCAAAACACACTAATTGTGCCCACCAAACTACAACAACCCGTGGCGAGAAACCTACTCCTGACATGGCGAGGCTTTGCAAGGCCTGTAACACGCTGACGCCGATACCTTCGGCTTCCAAAGACGAGGCGGAAGTCTTTGGATGTGGCTATCAGCCTCAGAAAGGAAGTCGAACTGCTTTCCGCGAGACATGCCTGAGCGTTTCCAGAGTTCCAAGGTACGCGTGCGTTCCACTGAACAGCAGTATGCGATGCTAGCAGCTAGCAAAGAACTCCGCGCGTAAGTGAAATATCCACTTTCTGTTTGACCAGGCTGGCGACGAAACGGTCAATGAACGAAACTTGGTTGTAGACAACTGGTTTTAGATTCAGTTATTAATGACATGTTCCTTTTGTCAATGGCCTTGACAAGCAAACGAGTCGCGGCGCCATGACGTAAATTTACAGCGCACAAGCAGATTTGTTGTCTGCTGAAACGCCTTTACGGTAATCACCTTGCCACAATTGCGAAGTAGCCGGGGACACGATGAATGTTTCTCTCACTGACCGTGAAGAATCTCGACAAGCGCTCGATAATAACTCATAGTGATTGTCATTAATAATAATGACTGTGCAAAACATAACATATAAAACTCAACATATGAGGCATAATATTGATTCGTAACTGTTGAAGGAGCCGCCCCTTCCCACCTCTCCTATTTAGTTTGTTAAGTATACTGCCCATCTCCCAACTTTTTGCAAGTGATTTTTGCATGGCACATTGACGAGCAGCTGGAGAGGGGAAGAAATTAGGTATCGACTACATGCTTTTTTCCTGACTAAAGTTAGGTGGTAATTATTTACCGGACTTGAAGTCAGCAGGATTCCCAAGTCGCTAGTGACGTCTCACGTTGCAGTAATATCGTGATGGCATCCACGAACAGCACCAATGCTGACTTTACCACCTGAAGCAGATGAAGTGGGCCGCCGACATAAGTTGCATGGCTTGTTGTCTTTTTGGATACACTCTCCCCTGCCGTGACATTGTGAGATACGATTTTCGATGCTAAAGCTGTGCTGAAGATCATTACGTAATTAGTAGGCTTTGAAGATTGAGTAGCTAGACCAAAGCGACAGGGATCAATATGGTAGACGACTACCAACACGAAATACTTGGTTGACTGTATCGCACTCCTGATGCCGTCATCGCCCTTCAAACTTTTATTTTTGTATAATAGCATCTTTCAAACTGAGACACATTACCACCACAATTTCTACCCTAACCCTTCCCCCTCTCGCCTTCTTTCAAGACAAAGGAGGCTTTTCGAGGTATGCGTTAACTGCTTAGTGATACATGTTAAGAGTAAGGGGAAGTGTTATCTACTTGGCGAAAGAGGCCTACGCCAGATTGTAGAAGTTCCTTTGACGTAACCCCTGCTTTTGAAGTTGAGTCAAGATACCAGTCCCTACTGAGTGACCCGTCCAAGCAGGAAACAGTGTTCCTCTGACGGAGCCTCTTGAGAAGCCTCTGGGGCGAGAGGTCAGGGACGTAAGGGAAGGACCGCTCGTGCAGGGTGCCAGGCGCACTCGCTGCTCCTCGCCCCTCGTCCTCTCGGCATGTTCACACGCCCACCAAGTTCTAATCCCTTTGATGTACCCGGCGGTCAGGCCGCTGATCGTTTACACAAGGGATTGATCACTTTTCTCCATCATCGATGGGCCAGACGGTGGCTGGCTGGGGAGCACAGCGTTCATGCTCGTTCTTTGGTTATCAAACATTCTACCCTTCTGTTGCGGTAAACCGGCCACTGATGCGACTTATTTTCTTCAAAAAAAGTTCTGAGAACTTGACAAGCATTCCGGGTAGACTATAAGTAATGATTTTGTTTGCAAAGAGTAATCAAATCTCTCAGGGTTTTTTTTTCACATCTCAGTTGGTGCGGCCATCTAAACAATCGCAAGAAAGTGTCTGTCCACTTTGTGTTGATCGTCGGTCATGCTTTTCGGAAAATCAGTCTTCTTCCTTCCTTCCTTTTTGTTTGTTGGTTTGTTGTTTGTTTGTTTCTTTCTTTCTTTCTTTCTTTCTTTCTTTCTATGACCTGTCTACGCATAGGTTTGAGAGGTACATCTGCGCCGTACGCAGAAAGTTTTGTTTTTTAGTGTTGACTGAGGTAGACAGAAAATGTTCAAAACATTTTTTCTTGGGATGCTCGCTGGTGTAGCTCTCCACTATGAGGAGGTGTTGACTCACGACAATACCTGTATTGACGACAACAATCTTCACTTTCATTTTTGTCTGAGTTATATGTGTCTCGGGACGGTATAGAGTGCAGAACCAAGTGTCTGAGAAGAAACTACGAGTGCTTGACGAGGTTTTCAAAGGTCGATCGGAGTTGTATTTGCCTTGACTTCTCCCCTGGAGCTGGTAAAGTACATGCCTGCCCTCTGGGGAGCCTGGCGAATAATGCCCGGATGAATACTTCACAACTGTCTATGCAGGGGCACTAAATGAGCGATTTATTCCTGGCTGTGCAGCACGAAAGAAGTAAAACACGCCACAGTTTCGAAGTAAACAAAGAAATGTTTGTCGCAGGCGTTTGTGAGCAATTTGCATTATTCGTCCTCCTTGTCATTCTCTCCTCCGATCTCGTATCGTGGATGGACAATGCCACTGAAAAATTATAGCTGCTGTACAATAAACACCTCACTTTTCGCTAGGCAAATATTATGTTTATGAAAATTGTTTCGACTCGGTGGAAAGCAAGGCTGAAACCAGCATATACAACAAAGCAGCACTGGGCTAAAAGGCTAGTTGCCTATTAGCTTCGAACGCAACGATTCCGAAACTGTCTAAACATTCCCCCGCCATTAACTTTTGAAATCGTAGACAGTCGTGCATTGGAAAATCTATTCTTAATTTCTTTCAAATTTTATTTGCCAGTGATTCGAGAGACATTAAAGATGTTGACCGTTCCAGTCAGTTGAAAGCAAAGAAGAACTTTCTCTGATGTGTCAGGCTTGGGAGACTAACGAGTCTCTTTTACAAACGCACGCGCCCAGTTATCACACTCTCCCCAACATAACCTACGCTACAGAAGCATAATGCTAGTAGACATACAGACAGACTGGGTGACAGACACACATTTCTACATATATCTTCTTTGTAACAGAATATGTTATCAATATTTTGAAAAATAGGTAATCGTTTAAAATGCGTCAAGCATAATGAACACGATAAGCGATATTCGGCAGTATGTAGAAGGAATAAAGTGCAGCTAGATTCACTCCTACGTTATGTAATATGCTATCAATCAATAAATAAAATTCAGTCTATTTGCCATAAGGACATCAGGATAATTGATTTATTTGCATTACAATCTAATGTGTCGGTGGGTGATGCGAGTATATCAAAGTTACAAGCGATCACATTAATAGCTGTCACAATCATAATAACCTTCTATTCTTTTAATTTCTTTAGCAACAACAAACACGAGATTATTAGCATCTTCCTTTTCTCTTTGGCAGTTTTCTTTCTTCTCTCTCTTTATTTTTACGCGCGCGCACGCACACGCACAAATAAACACATAGAGAAAAACTCATAAAGGAAGAAACTTCTGACTAAATGCCACGTATCCTCAGCTAATTTCAATCTGTCACTCAGATCAAGATAAAAGTAGGCGTGGTCTTGCTTCTAGAACCGTCACACTGGCACTTAGACGACTCTGAGTTCGCTTTCGGTCCAGAGGCGGGACATTTTTGTGTGATCAGAAGCACGAGCGCTGTTTGTTTGAAACTGACGTCCATAGTTCCTTGTGCGCTAATTAGTACTTTCTAGGTCCATAGTCTTTCGCTGTATTTGTTTTGCTTCGAACCCTGCACTCGCACAACTGCCTCGACATCAAAGGATTGGCCAGCTTGTTCGCATCAGCGCTGACTAGCAGGAGGGAACCAAAGAAACGGCGGCAGGGTTAGTTCCGATCCACAGGGAATCTGGGGCAGGGAGCCAATCTAGCCGAGACTCTTTTTCTCCAGTGACTTCCACACGCAGACCACTCGGCAGTACTTTGCAGCAAATGGTGCGTTTTCTCTTCATGTCGGGTGGATAGAAGTGTCAGTGTCTAGCCACAGCTTTTCTCAAAGCCTGAAAACATTCCTTCATTTTCATGATTTTTTACTCCAAAGGATTGTTAAGTACAAAAGACTACTCACATTAGCATATTAGAATAATGAGACTGGTTAAGTGCAATATACATGTTCTAGCAGTTATTTCAAAGTAGCAGTAGAGGTAACGGCATGATACTTGTTAAAACTGGTAACTCCAAATAACAGCAGAAGACTATGTCGCTGTTCCCAATTTCCCATCAAACACATAACGCAACAAATGAAAAAATACAAACACAAATAAGGTAGATATGACTGCTGTGCGCAACAGAAAAAGTCGCAATAATGTGAATTTTTTTCTTGTCTTTTACTTGCAATATATTTTTTTATAATTGCGAAAATGGACTAGAAGAAGTAACCTAGGAAAATCTAGTAAACAGCGACTACAGGACAATAAAAAAAAACCCGGCTCCACATATATTATACTTCGAGTTAGAGATGGCGTTAAGAACAGAACAAGTGGTTTCCCATTTGGCTCTAAGAGGCGAGTGCGCCCAAAACGAGACCTCATTGTCCTTTCAAGTGTTGTATGTGTCAGAAGCATTTAGATGATTTCGATTGGTTCATTTGACAATGCAACCCTACGTCAGGGGGAGAGGGAAGGGGTATTATCTCGCCTCTTGTAGCCCCCATGCACGCGGTAGTCTGTGTGAGAAGCGTAGGTGAACGGGCGCTCTTCAGGACAAATGTGCGAAGCGCTGCCGTCTATCTTCGCATCTATAAAACTTTCCTCAGACCACACGGCATTTTACGCATGCGCATTCCTTGCTGACCTCGAATGTCATCCGGCTGAGGCCTGTTAACTTTGCCCAACAGGAAATAGAAGCTAAGTTTATGATATACCTAGTTCTCCCACTGGACAAAAAAAAAAACAAATGTTCTGGGTGAGACAACTGTCTTTCAAAACCATATCTACAAGATCGTCAATTTGTATTTCAAAGAAATCAGACCAAATGTTTTGCATCAAAGATTGATCGAGTTTATTTACTACCGAAAATGAAGCATCGAGTACCTTTCTTCTGAACAGTTCTGACATTGTCTACAATGTTCGCTAAATCACGAAGAGAATACTTTTGAAATCCCAGCACAGTTGATACTTTTTTGGCGCTAAGGTGCTCCCAAAGCTGTAAAAACATTTTCCTTAATAGCCTAATCCGCTTGCTGACTAAAATGTGAATTCAACAGTCTACGACACGATGCGAGGTATCTTACCCCTGGAAAGAGGTAACTGGCTTTCTCTGGTGGGTAAAAGTCGTTTCCTTTACTTTCTGCTTATCAAAATCATGAGTACGTGAATCGAATTTGTTATTTAACTGCATTCTCTCGACACTTTAACGAAATCAGATGTTGCCTGTGGATCCTCAGTGGCAGCCAAATGCTCTCCTTATTTTACAAAATCGGGTAAAAATCTAAAAGGCATGTGTACGGACCCTCTGGCATATAAATGTAATGGGAAAAACAGCTCAAGCTGCTATACAAGATGACCCGCTGCGAAAGCAAATGGTCCCTCTGAGGCCGCACTTTATGCAAGGAAAACCAAACACTAGTGTTGGTTTATAAATTAACCCGGCGTTGGGTTAAATATTTTGCCATTTTTCTTCCACGCATGTGAAATCGTTTCCTCCAGTCTACGTCTCGTCAATGTTTGGTTTGTAGAGAAATAATTCCAACTGAACATGATTTAAAGTGGAAATGGGAGTAGCAGCATTTTGAAAAACCTACGAATAGCGCCAGTAAAGGTTACGAGTTACACCTTTATGATGCCGAGGTGCAGGAGGGAGAAATGGACCGTACAAATCGCGTTTGGTTTCAAAAGAAAACGCGATCTGCAGACACGAGGCTCGTTATTCAATTTCTAAAGAAGCGAAATAAGCGTGATTTTTAAATTGTTCACAACATTTCTAAAAGAAAGACATCATTTTGATTACCTACAGAGGTAATGTATGCGCTGAAAAGTGTTTTTTGTGCGAGTGTATGTGCGTGGGCGTGTGAACTGTGTGGACTCGCACGTGTGTTTTTTGTGTGTGTGTGTGTGTGTGTGTGAGAGAGAGAGAGAGAGAGAGAGACAAAGAGAGAGAGAGAGAAAGAGATTTCCCAACACATCATTCTTTAACACACCATTGATTAAGGTAAAAGAAACTTTTTTTCAAAAAAAAAAGAAAAGCTTAAACTATTATTGTAAGACTATGAGAAAAATTCTCTTTGCATGAAGTGGAAATAGCAGATGTAAGCAAAATTTAAGCAACATTATCCACTGCATCTACTTAGTACGAGTTCAGATAAATTAACACGACTGATCGCTAAACATCTGCAATATATATTTTAAACTTTTTTTTTTTAAAGTCGTGTGACTGATCTCGCTTTGAAATCGATCTCGTCAACTTTGTGCCCCCCAAAATTCCACATTTGTCTCTGGCCTAGCCCTGTGTTTCGAGGCAAAACTAAATGAAGACCTTCGGGAACAGAAAAGCGAATTTGGAACTCAACCGAAGTGCACTAGGTCTTCCATCAAACGAAACATCGTTGCGCCCCCAGCATCCGCTTTGAAAGGCGACGGCGTGGCAAGGTTTCCTAGAATAACGCTAGCCTTTTCTTTTCCCCGCCAGCCTTTAGCGAGCTTGTCTCCTTCAAAACAATCTACAGCCTTTTTTGTCTTTTCTGCCATTCTGCAAAAGAAAGGTGTGGGGGGGGAAAGGACAGACGCTTAACGGTGTTCTACTGCCGGGAAGAATGAGAAAGGCTGACGAGAAAAACGAAGGGAGTCGTATGAAATGCACTCCGACAGGAAATTCAGAATCGTGCGACCAACGCTGGGGTGATACTGACAAGCAGGGACGTGCGACTAACAAGGTTCTCGCTGTAATTGGCAGCGGACGATGACGCTTTCACTTTGCAAGGTTTCCCTTTAATATAACTTCGGAAATGACCCTCGCCCCAAATGGGAGAACCAGAAACGGAGTGAAGCTGCAAAACGGCTGTCTAATCAAGGAATTAAGCCCGAGGAAAGGTACACAGCGCTCAGCATTCGACAGGGCTCGAGAAACAAAGTTTTCTTTTGTTTCTCACTTTGTTTTCTAAACAGTTTTGTTGCATTTTAAAAATACCTCTCTCTCTCTCTCTCTCGACGGCTGTCGTTTTTGTGTTCCTCTGATTTTGCTCTTATTTGTTTTTTTGTTTTTTTTACCCTGCTGGGATTTTGTGAATTTTATTGTTAGTAAAATGTGTGCCAGTTCAATTTCTTGTGTTACATTACAATGTCTGTTACATTCTGATGTAATGTGAATGTTTTGCAAGTTAAGACGTAATCAGTAACATATTTATAATAACATCTGTCACTAAATCAATAGCATATTGACATGTGTGACAACAAAGACAGCTGGAAGTAGAGCTGAAAGGCATTTAGCGTTTGTAGAGATCAATATTACCAGTTAAACGGTCAGGGGATAGTGATACAGCTCGTATAGACACTCCGAAGAAGTAGTCGCTGGGGGATGGGACGAAAATACCAGAATACCTGCATCATTAAAGGTCTAGTGCGGTGCAGAATGATGATGATGATGACGATGATGATGATGATGATGATGATGATGATGATGATGATGATGATGATGATGATGATGAATTAGGGTAAATATGGATAAATACCCTTTTTCCACGTTGATACACAGCGAGAGGTCAACATCACAGACATAAGGATTGTACGGATGTGTTAAGGTTGTGAATAAAAGCATATAAGCAATATGTTAATTAGGCGTATCCGAGTAGAAATATGATGTCATGCTGCTACATCCCCTTGAGCTCCCCTGGTTCCTACGCCACTTTCTGTGTGTGTGTGTGTGTGTGTGTGTGTGTGTGTGTGTGTGTGTGTGTGTGTGTGTGCGTGTGTGTAAGAGATGGTGATGATGATGAAGAGGGTTAATTGCACAGGTTTTGGGAAGCAGACTAGCTTTAACCAGTTATAAGAAAAAAAAACTGCACCTTTAAAAAAACTAGAACTTGCAGTTTTGCAGCGTTATCATTCGACGAGCTGCTGCTCGTGGGCAGCACGAGTATGACGTCATGCCACGACAGGCTATACATCTACCAGCGAGCTCCTTCTGCCTGACAACCTCACCAGTGAATTGCCCGGTTGGATTTCTTCGGACCTTTCCGAAGCACTTCTTTGGACCAACTTTAAAAAGAAATCGGTCTAAAAGGAGAGGAGCTGGAGGGCCTGATTTATACGGCCCAAGCTCGACGAAATAGCGCATGATAAGACGCAATAAAGCCGCACTTTGAAAATGTTTGTGCTCAGGGGCGCGGGGTCGCCTGCTTAATGCTATGTCGCGCACCAGCTATAGCTGCAGCCGGCGGTTGTTTAAGCTGTCCTGGTGCAACTAATGGTTCTAGCTGGTCTTCCATAGTTCACAGCCTGACAAAATTTGAGTAGCGCGGTAAGGACAAACGGTCGTGGCTTTTTAAAAGCATCTTTGGACTTGTGTCGCGGTTTGTTTTTGTTGTATGTTTCATTGATGATAGACGTTTGGAACTGCTCTCTGGTATCCTGCTTTTTCGGTGAAGTTTTGAGTAATGAGGAGATATTTTTCCCGTGTCACAAAGGATACGCGGTATTCCCGGGAGAAGTTGTTGCTGCGTACAACCATAGCTGCGGGAATCTTCACTGATTAAAGATCCATTATAGAGAACGAGAGGCAGAGACACAGGGGCTGTGTAAAGAAGAAAGGAAAAGAACTGCTTTCTTCTTGTGTCTAAAAACACATTTCGAAAAAAAGGCCTCACAAACCCCCCCAAAAAAAACGAAAGCTAGCGCACATTTATACGACAAAAGAAAATGCAATACTTCGCTTTCTGTAGTAGGGGTGGAATGGAAGAGTGAGATTTCAGGATTTGATCGTTTCTCGACATCTTGCCTGAAACCGTGATCAAGGGAGATAATAAAGTAAGCGGGCCATCAAAACATAGTGGACTCCATTAGATAGAAGAGGGCAATAAATGACAGGAGCGAGGGCGCGTGGCCGCGACTCACCGGACAAAACAAACATCGTGTCCTGAGGGAAAGGCAGAAATGAACTGCAGCTGGATCCAGCGTTTTCTTTCACTCACGTGGAAGACGGTCTGATGCAAACAGCTCATTCACAGATGGATGTCTACTTTTTTTTAACATTTTAAATCTCCGCAGAGGAATCTGCTGCACTTTATAGTTATTTCTTCTGAAAGCATTCCCTGCTATTCGAATCGACACTACTAAAACCAGCATGGAGGTGCAACACAATATGAACTCGCGGCTAACGACAGCTGAAATACATTTTTGCGAAAGCTTCAATGTCACTCAGAACTGGCTTTAAAGAAAAAAAAAACTGTCAAAACTTATAATCACTTGAAACGTACAACGCAAATGTCAAACCATTTAATAGTCTCTCCTTAAGAAATAATTGAGCATAATTGTTGATTTTATTCAAATTAAATGTTAAAATACACTGACATTTTTGGAGGAAGTACATGAAGCCAAAAGTAACAGTAAGAAATATAAATCGACAAAAGGACCGAAGAAACAACAACAAAATGAATTTTTCATGAGACCATCAAAGCAAGATTAGAATTAATCTACATCCACTTTCAAACAGGAACAAATAATGTGAAAAATCAGTCATGACATATAATTATTTTATTGTTTCCCAGAACAAATGAATGGGGAATAACTTCAAAATAAAATATATAAATCACAGGAATACAATAACAGAAGTATTTTTCTAGATTGACTACTTTGTAGACATTACCCAAATAATTAAATTGTGGCCTCGAAATAAGTTAATCTACCCTTATTTGGGTCGGATGGATTATCTCAAAAGACAAAGTACATCTCTGAAAGTGCTGTGAACCTCATATAAATGATTTTTTCTGTGTTACAAATTTAGCTATTATTACTGTACTAAACTACTAACGAATACTGCTGGAGACAACATTGAATATACAAGAACACTGTCAGAACATAAGGAGGTCTACAGACCCGAAGATGTCACACAAACCAGTTTTGTTGTCTCTCCATATAATACTTCATTGGCATCAAGTTCACCTGCTTTAAATGCACATGAGCTAGAAACATGACTGGAATCTTTGGCATACTTGAGAAATATAAAACATTTACAACGAGGTTCTAGGTTTCAGCTATGGAACAGTCAGAAGATTGTAGAAGTTAGGGTTATGCAAGGGACATCATTCTCCTGAAGGTGAACGTGGGCTTTGTCACAATGTAATCACATTGTAACCTCTTCCAACAAATTATGTGCTATATAGACACACAAAGAGAGGGTATTAAAGAAATCTAAAAAACATTTCGAGCTATCTACAGGGCTGGCGAAAGGTCTTGGACATGGTTATGGGATAAAACAATTAAGTTTGGTGAGCTACATCATCACCAACATTGAATGCATTGTCAAAGTGTCTCCAGAAAGAGCAGCACAAGAAAGTGATACGCATGAAAGCATCAGAGCAAGACCTAAGGTCCACATTGTTGCCTTTCACTGCTGTGAACGATTAAACAAATTTTAAACTACCGATGCGTATAACTGCTTTTCACCTCTATTTAAATTAGTACCGGAATGGACAAGATTGTTGGGAAACGTGTTCGAATCATCACAATATGACACATCGCAAAGCCACCAAAATAGGACAAACAAAAATCTCGAACCTGATGGTTTGTTATCCTATCTTAAATTTATCTAAGACAGTGGACATCAGACTACAAAACATAATAAAAAGATGACACTGATATATATATATATATATATAGTGACCTATAACAGCTTTATGGACCGTCTTGCGTATCTGATTCAAACATTTGGTTGTCATAGGTTAAGCGCTTTTTGTAAAACAAACTGTGCACACTCACTGGGACCGTGATAAAAAAATCAGGAAGCATAAAGGAGTTCACTGAGATTAGACCGATAAAAGAAATGTGTGAAAGTATTTTCCAATAGTATTAATGTGGCAAAGAAATAAGATGGTGTTTTCATTCATTATAAAATGCTCTGTGAGACAGACAAGAACGCGCCCCGCAAATAAGTCGAACCATAGAGATCATCATTTCGCATATTGTGTACACGGTATGCACAATTATACCTTCCTCGGTGAATACCTTAACAGCTAACCAAGTGCATGCTTCACATATTCATCGTATGTTAACCTTTCGCAAAGATCATTGACATCATTTTCTTGACAGAAGAAGCATTTTTACACACACACACACACACACACACACACACACACACACACACACACACACAGTGGCGTAGGAACCAGGAGGGACAAGGGGAGGGGGAGCAGCGCCCCTTCAGAAAAGACACCGATGAGGCAAGAATCTGAACATCGTTTGCTATCAGAATGGAGTTTGCCCCCACCCCCCAAAGCCGAGCATCTTCCTACGACACACACACACACACACACACACACACACACACACACACACACACACACACACACACACACTGAATGTTCCTCTTATCTCGGTGCGTAGACTTAGCAGTAGATGATGATGGACCCATTATCACCTTCCCTCCCCATATTCTCATTCATATCTCTATACACTTACACACACACGCACGCACACAACAGCGCTCACTTAAGTACGGACTAGCGCGTCTCTAATAATTACTTGTCCCGAATCATGCCATTCAGCCATAGGCGATAAGGTAAAGCGAGCACCGTCTGTTGCACACGGCAGTGGTACTTGACGCGTGTCCGAAAGGCAGCGAGAGCTGCGGGGTACCGCTTTCCGCTCTGATTTATTATTCGCTGACTCGAGGCACTGCCGCTGCTGTCTTTGACAAAGAAAAAAGAAACTAAATCAGTTGCTACAAACGACACTGACTCAGTTTTCTCCGCAAACCTAACACCAACAACGTCGTTTAGCTGATTTCACTAGAAGACCGCAGCTAACGCTTCAGCAGGGGATCGCTGACTCCTGTCTCTGCTGTTTCCTCCCACCCACCGTCCCTCCTTCCACCCAACAGATGTTTGCCGATCACCCAGTGAATGGATTAACCAGTTCTGCGCCAGCAAATTGAGCGTTCTGTTTTTTTTTTATTTTACTTTTTTTTTAAACCGTGATTGTAGTATGGTAAACTAATGAAAGTACTGAAAAGGAATCTGATTATCAACCTGCATTACACACCTTAGCTACCTACAGAAAAGTTTAATTCTAATGATATAAAATGATACAATTAAAATGACGGAATAATAATATGTTATCATTGATATCGCCATCGTAATTACAATAAATGTTATCGTGTCAGCTGTTATATTTGCAACTGATTATTCTGATATTATCAAATAATTTAAAACTGTTTAATATACTCAAGGAATAAAACTAAGTAAGATCAAACAGATTAGAAGGAAAAACCTAGCAAAACATTTCAGCATGACATGATGATCTTTCAGTAATGGAGCATTTTCCCGAGCAATACGCAAAGAAAAAAATACTTTCATTTTTTTTTCCAGTTTTATCAATCACATTACTAATATTGATGATGTTTGCCTGTTTCTTTTGACTCCTCAGTATATTTAGTAGAGTATATTTAGAACCCGCACGTTCCAGTTCCTTTTGGATGAGTGGATATTTGAGTATATATGTAAAACAATGCATGTTATCCGTAAAGCTAAAATCACACTCTGGAAAATATTCTATACAAGTTTCCGCCGTACACTGATAATGAGCTGTTTGCTTCAACAACATTGATTTGAAAACCCAGCTGCGGCGATTACATGACAATCATCGTAATCATAATCTAAAGCCTACTAGTAGCTTACAACCTTTGAACTAGCCTTCGGTTTCCGTTACAACCGCATCCTGTGACAATCGTATGCATTCATTTGATTCTGAGAAAGATACAGGACAGTGAAGAAAAGCTGAGAAGGTGGGGATTGGGGAGGCATAAATGGTGAAAGAAAGAAAGCGAGTTTAAACGCACTTTATCTTCTGCCTTCTACACAATTCTGAACTAAATGTTTACTAGTGATACGAGGTTCGATGTTACAAGTCGCTGTTATTTACCAAGTGCATGTCGGGGTCACAAACGAGAGCTGTCCATCACAGAAAGGTGTCTCGGGTAAAGACTACTGCATATTTCCATGATACAGTTTTGAAACGGCGGACTAACAGAAAATTAAAGTTAGATCGTTCATATGCCTGAGAAACCACGAAATAATGTAAAACACTTGCGAAAAGTGACACAATGATAAATGTTTTATTCATTCATTCCATCACTCAGCCTTTGTCTTCCAGTCGCTCTATTATATTCAATTTCATCTTTCAATTTTAATCAATTTTCATCTTTTTTAAAAACCGAAAAAAACCTCATACAACTGCTCAACGCTGAGGAAAATAACCTAAGCAAAATAGCATCTCGCCAAAGTAATGCTTGATTTAGAACATTTAAAAGAAAAGGCTTGACATTGAAAATAGATGTCACTTCTTATAATCAACTGTCTTTACTGTCAACAATATCTTTTCTGTGTCAACCCAAGCACCCCACAGGTAAAAGCTCTCTCAGTCCCCCATCAAGTGCAATAAATCTTAGCATTTAGGAAATAAATGAGTAAATTTAAATAAATTAAGATTTTTCACAGATATTACAAACACTTTACTACGAACACAATCATTTACTACACTAGGTGTGATTACATCTGCCTTCGCTTTCAACGCCAGACATCTCTAGAATTCCTTTATAAATAAACATTCGAGTAGTTGAATTCAGAAAAAAAACTAACACTAATTTTTCACCCTCTTTATTCTTTTCTTCTCGTTTAGTTTAAGAGTGTTTTAGAATTTATATTTAAAAATAAATAATGAATTTTGATCTTTGTACTAATATTTATTAATATCAGCCATTATTGAATGTGAACATATATTTTAAACTCTTAATTTAGTTCAAAGTAAATTTCTTTTATATAGATTTGAAAGTACGAAAAAGCCCATTTTAAAAAATCGACATCTGCTCAATTAAATGCTTGCAACATAAAAAAAAAAAATTGAAAACTGCTTCTAAGACAAAGGATTATAATTTCTCTAAAGAGAAGAAGGTAATAGAAAGTAAATAATTTAATAACCTTTCATTTGTTTTATGTAGGATATTTAACTATTACAAATTTACTGAATCGCAGGTTCAAGCTTACAAACCCTAAATAGAATTGTTTATTGCTGTCTGAGGCGAAGAATTATTTTAACGAGGCTGTCATGATGGGTGTTTTCGAACGCGATAGGAATATCGTTTGAAATGAAGACGCGTAATATTAGGCAGAGGAATATCCCTATTAGAACCAAGAATCGTTAGAAAATCGTCACTGACAACAGAAACGGCGAGGTCAAGGCTCCACATAAGAAATCACCTATTATTAGGCGTACATTTTAATTCTTAATTCTCCGTTACAAGTCAAGTTTTTCTTTTCCACAACACATAGAAACGTACATTACTGTAGACATGAAATTAGCAAGGAATTAAATTACTATGTAACTGTTCCAGCAATTACAGTGGGTTTATTGTTCACGAAAGGAAGTGTAGCGCAGTTTTTCAAATTCAGTTTTTGTTTCAGCTTCTCATGGCCAATATTAAGACAGATGAACACCACAGGCTTAATAACCTGACAATATCAATAGGACAAGACGATAACACAATCACAACAATTCAATCGTCTGCTGACTGCCTTATATTTACTTTCATGACCTACCCAGTGAACTACCTAATGCACAGTTTACCTGTCAGTCTATTTCTCCATTGTCTATCGATGCCATGCAGGAAGGGCGCACGCTTGTATATACTGGCGATACTTTTCCAGCTCCAAGGGTGACATACCCGAGAGCCCCGCGGATAAAGTCAGGGGAGAGGCAAAAGCACTGCTCCCCACGGGAACCCCCGCCCCTCCGTGTCGCAGAGCAGCAAGTGTGGCGGGCAGTGAGTGAATGCCCGCTAGCCCCGCGGGTCGGTAGGTAGATGCCGATACAATGGCAGTCACTGAGGAGGGCGAAGTACCTCTTACCTTGTTCATACTGTCAGCACGCGTCGTCGATGTGATTACCGACGACGACGGCGACGACGTTGATGCGGAGGGGGATGATGATGACAGTCCTATTATATTGTCAATGGTGAATCCTGGCTTTGAAGGGGTCGTGGTTGTGGTGGCTGACGAAGAAGAGGACGCTGTTAACAAGGGTGTAGACGATGACGTTGAAGAAAGCTGACCCGCAGAAGACGAGGTCTGTGACGTCAAGGCAACGGAAACTGCAAAGTGCATCTTCGCTGCCTGAGGGGAGGAAGGTGGCGTCGGTGAAGCCTGCTCCTTCAGCTGCTCCAGCTTGCTCTCAAGCTTCAGGTACTGACCCGCCGGAACGACAGCTGGAGCAGCAACGGCTGACAAGGTCATCTGAGGGGTCATGGCCCCGGCCATACCTGCAATGGCCATGTTCAGAGCTGAGTGAGCATGGGCGTGTGCGTGGTGCGGGTGTGGGTGTGGAAGATGCGGTGCAGCTGACACCCGGGCGTATTCCCCGTGAAGCAAGGACAGTTGATGCGTCAAAGGGGACATGTAGGGGTAGCTCGTCAGTCCCGCTGCCGCTGCTGCTGCCGCCGCCGCCGCTGCCGCGTGATGATGATGATGAGGATGATGATTGCCGCCTGTAAACGATGCTCCTGGGTGATGTGGGTGGTGGTGGTGCGCGGCTGCAGCTGCCGCCGCTGCAGCGTAGAAAGGATGATGCGGATTGAAATAGGGGTCAGCGGCCGACATGAAAGCCGTTGGCTGGACCATCAGATCCGAAGAGGTGGCGCGTTTGTAGCGCTTGCGTCTTCTGAGGAAGCTGCCATTGTCAAACATGTCCTCGCTTGCAGGGTCCAGCGTCCAGTAGTTGCCTTTGCCTGGATTTCCTGGCTCTCGGGGGATCTTAACAAAGCAGTCGTTGAGCGAGAGGTTGTGTCGGATGCTGTTCTGCCAGGCCGGGAACTTCTCACGAAAATACGGGAAGCGGTTCATGATAAACTCACATATCCCCGACAGTGTCAGCCGTTTGCGTGGGGACTGCAGAATGGACATGGTGATGAGAGCAATGTAGGAGTAGGGCGGCTTTACCAAATTCGACTTCTTTTTCTCCTTGCTTCCGTCACAGCCGCGCGCATCTGACATTTTTCCCTCGTCGCTGTCTCGGTCGGAATGTACGTGACTGTCATCTTTGCCTGAGGAATCGCACGCTGAGTCGTCTAAACTCTCATCGCACTTATCGTCATTGGGATGCTGGAGGTCGATGTCGTCGTCGTTGTGCTCCCTATCTCCCCTGACTACAAATTCTTCGTCGCACACCTCGGAAGTGGCATCGCCGTTGCACTGCATTTCTCCGGCAGGGTCAGTCGTAGGATCAGGGTGAGCACGAGGGGACACATTGAGAGGGGAGGGTGCAGGCGAGTCCACCTCCAGTGGCTGGTCGTCATCCGTGTCGCTGTCGTCGCCACTGTCCGTGTTGTGCCTTCTATTAGAACCTTCATCAGCGTTTACCTCGTCACCACATTGCTCTGTGTTGTCGTTGCTGTCATCGAAAGCAAGTCTGAAGCTCGGACTGCCTTCGTCAACGCTGCCACGACTGCGGTGTTGCTGTTGCTGATGTTTCTGGGACTGTTGCTGAAGTTGCAAGAGATGCTGATGCTGGGCGTGGCGGTAGTAGTCGGATGGCGACAGTCGTGAATCGGACGACGAAGGTGAAGACGGATGCGAACTCGTTCCGCCTACAGTCAAGGAGGCGGAGTGTTCGTGCCGTCCCTCCACCCTGCCATGCTGTCTGCTTCCAGCGGTGCTGGCAGACAGTGACAGAGCCGGGTACGAAAAAGGGGACATTGTGACACCTACTGGCTTTCTTAAATCTAGAAGTCCATGGAAGGAGTTTCCGCCGTAGCCTATATGCTGTTGCTGGTGAGGGTGCTGGTGAAGACGGTGGAGTGGGTGTGTCGGGGGAAGGGTAGAGTCAGACGTGGGCTCAAAAACACTGTGTTCCATGTCAAACCTCATCGCAAGGCTGCTTAGATTCTTATTATGTCGCAAGTATCTCGCTTAGACTGATCTAAAGCATTGAGTATGTTCGGCTGGACATTTGTATGATAAATAGAGATAAACTCTACTATAGAGAGACTGTAGATTTGCACAACGCTCAGCCTGAAACGAATACGAAACGAAATTAGCTTTTCTTTCAGAGCAAGAGCAAAGAAAAAAATTAAATCCTAGCCATTAAAAAAAAAAATTTGCTGTCATGCACGAAGATGGTGATGATGAGGAGGAGAAGGATGGAAAACATTTTTATCTCTTTGACTGAGCTTTTCAAACTAATACTCTGCAAAAGCGACAAATGAGACGCGGTTTCTAGTGAAGGACAATGCATTAGACCAACAATCTTGAAAACTGGTCAATGCCAAAGTACTTGTCGAATTCGTCTTTATCTACAGTAAATATATATCTTATCAAAGAAGCTTGACTATATCAGTGAAGCGACTAAGAGGACAAGGAAGACAGTAAAACTGAGCGCTTTGTCACCTACAGATTAGTTGTCTCAATGTCTCGACTCTAGTGGACAGTAAGAGTGACAGTAAAAATAATGTGAATGACACAGCCTTGTCGTCAGGACACGTTTATGATGAAAAAGCCACTAACACGTAATGTCCTACTGACCTTACTGTAGAATAATCAAGAGCAAGATACTCACACGTCGATCAAAACGAAGCGGAAAACTGATAAACACGGTTAAAAACTGTCAACAGCCTCATGGGCACTTCCGGTTTGTGTGCAATCACTGTGTGTTGCTGAAGTCTGAGAAAGTCCGGCAACAGACTGTCTTCACAACGAACGACGTGCTTTTTACTGAAGGGTTAAATCTCGCAGTGCACCCCGGGTCACAAGCACAGTCGTCAAGCGCGCGCTAGGACAGCGGGAGTCCATCTACACAGCGCGTTGGCTGACAGTCGACAGAAGTGTGACGATGGCGAGTGCCGTGCAGACATTTTTAGACAGGTCGAAAACTAATCCACCATCTCGTAACCTGCGATAGTAGCCTGAAAAGTCCTGTTGTCGTGCGTGCGACACAAGCCGAGAAGAGAGCGATAATGAATGCAGTGAGCACGAAGACTATCGCGCGCTGGTTTCACCAATAGGACGGGAAGCAAGCGCACGTCGGCACCTTCATCACCCGTTTCTCGCCTCGTGGACCCTATCGCGCGGATTCTTTACGCCTTGCGCGCACCGCGCCAAACCCGCAACTGACGTTAAGCTCCGCCCATTCGTCGATAACAGCCGCGTCGATTATATCACGTGGCAGCACCTCCCGCGCGCTGAGAGCTTGTGTCGGCGGAGAAGTCAGCCAATGACAAGCTGCTTTGCCTTCGGTGTTTGCCTCTCTGCGAACAATGAGGCGATTTGTTGAGAAAATACGCTTCGAAGAGCTGTTAGGATCTTGGTTACAGCCCGTGCTACAATGCACGAGAAAGAGGAAGAAAATCTTATGGGTTATGTGGTGTTTCTCTTGCCTCTCTTGCTTTGGTATGTTAATGTTGTTGTTTTTCTTTTTTTATTTTTTGCTTTTAAGGATAAAACGTGTTTTGTAAATCGTCTCCGTAATTCTTACATTTTTACAGGTTCTTCTCAAGAGCGATTTCCTGCAGATGTTTTGACACATTACAGTGAAATCCAGCTTCTCCCACAATGTCTTAAAAACAAACGACAGACAGACAGACAGACAGACAGACAGACAGACAGACAGACAGACAGACAGACAGGGCTTATTAGAAGCTATATAATAAAGAAGAGGGAAATAATTCAATGAAACCGGAGAAGAGAAAAGGGAAAAAACAGAACTACTATTCATCCTTCTGTTCACAGCCTACTGACACGCCTACAATCAAAAAACACCTGCGATTATTTTTTTTCTAATTTCTTTTGTGACTCCCAAGGAATGGCGATTTTGTCTTCTTTTGGGATGTTCTTCCTTAATTCAGGAAAGAGAACGTGGCCGCACTTAACATCACCTTCCAGTAGTCACGACCTAACAGCGAGAGCTTGGTTCTTTCTCTGCGATCTCAGGCCAAGGAGGACTGACCTTGTCACCTTTTGCAACACCTGCTAATACATCGCCGTCCAGCTCATCAGGCTGGCTCGAGACACGCAGAGTTAAAAAGACGAACATCTTGAGGGCGTGTGCAGCATGGAGACTCAAAAAAAAAAAAAAAAAAAATTAGCACATCTAAAAATCTCGGTGAGTACTTGTACGGCCAGTAGTAGTTCCTACCGTCTGCTTACAAAGTGAAAACGTTGTCACCTCATGCCTCGCCAGATGTGGTTTCCGTGACAGGGGAAAGTACAAATCAATACAGTTTGAAAAAAAAAATAAATAGCGCAGATTGAGAAGACCACGACGACAGGGTTGGTTGCAAAGGGGTCTGTGGGGGGATATCGTTGTGGTATTGGTCGACGGGAGGGGAGGGGTGGGGTGGGGCAAGACTGTCTCGTGCTAGAAAACGCCGTTATCTCATACTGGAGATACTTGTGTCACTCTGCAGCATGCAGCTCGATACTGCTAACGAAGGATAAAAATGATCATGGCCTTCTTCACCCTGCTACCGTTTCGTTCAATTCTCAGTTCTCTTTTCATTCTAATTTGATTCGTTCTACATGTTTTGATTTTTATAACGAATTGTTTGAGCATTAACACTTTTCAAATTGTCCTTTTTACACACACCTATCGCAAAAAAAGCTTTCCTAGTGCTGAGGTGTAATCAAACCTCGCTTATCTAAAGATCTTATTTTGCAAAAAAACAAAAAAACAACAAAAAAGTACTAAACACTTAATGTTATAAAATATCTATGAACCTGTCGCTAACATAATAATAATAATAATAATAATAATAATAATAATAATAATAAAACAACAGGTGCAGAACGGAAATTCTTTTCGAGATTACCTACCTCTGAGAGACTTCAATCAGTTTGAGGACTCAAACGCTGCATCTACATGACAGAAATGTTGTTGATAGCCAGAAGTCGTCTCAGCTCTCGAACTGATACTAAACATTTTATTCAAGTGCGTAAAAGTGTCCAAACAATGTGCACTTTCTACCGTAGCCCTACGTTCCCGACAATGCTCATACTTGTGTAGTTCTTGAGCCCTTGACTGGCTCCAGGTTTAAAACGAGCTCTTGTGAGGATGTATTTACAGTCTATTACTGGCCTTTTCGCTTTGGCCTGTAAATTTCCAGTCATTGTTATGTCTTGTCTATTACAGGGTACAAATAACTAAATCAACTTTCTATCCGCACGGTTTATGACGATTTTATGGCTTGCAGCGTGGTTCACGCAGACGGCACGGTCTTGGGAGAAAAAAAGAATGAGTTGTAAATGATACACTGTGACGTGAAGATGGTTTTGTTGTGGCAAGCTGTGAGGAGGGAGGAGGGAATAGGGGTGGTGGAGGAAAAAAGAGAGGGAGGATGTGAGAAACAGGATTTGATAGAGGCCGATGTACAGAGGTTTTAGGGATGAGTGGAGGGTGGGGAAAAGGTGAAAGACAGACAGAAATAAAGGAAGGAAGAAAGAAAAAGAAGTTAGAGATGTGAATGAGGGGAGACGTGTAGACATGAAGAAAAGAAAGAAGAAAGAAACAAAGAGAGAACGAAAAAGGAAATGAGCGTGTGCAAAATAGTGTCAGTTGCCAAGATCCTAGTAAAATAAAGATTCAATAAATAATTATCAAAATAAAGCAAATATCTGTAACGAGCTCCATGCTATTTACTGGTCTAGAGTCCTTGACCACCCAGAAATCACCAGATCTTAGTTCAGCTTTCTCCACCCCACCTCCTGCGCTCATAAATTTCACACTTGCACTAAGTGGATTATTTCTTCATACTCTGGCGACGTTTGGCTCAGTTTCGGTGTACAGAGTTCGCGTAGTATTATTCCTGCCACAGTAAAGTCCCCCTGGATGATCTCTCCTGCCAGAGACGGAAGACTCTCGGTGCTAACTTTAAGACTCTACCTTAACTTCCGGCGTGGAGGTTTTCATTACACGTTATAAAATAATGGTGCGACACAAAAATGCATCCTCTATGGTTCCACTTACAAATGTCCTCGTAGTCATCGTGGTCAGTTATGCTTCAGACAGCTGGATGTGTACGACCATCGGTTGCGTGTCTCCATCTTGGGTCTGGAAGTGCTCGTTCTTTGAACTCCTTTTACGGCTCTATTTGTATAAAATAATGCGAAATCCCATTAATAAACAGCTCGCACTCCCTCCCCCAATTCTTTATAGACTTTGAAATGCCCAGCTGCTTGGCAGCTTTCAGAACAAACAGAATTGCTCAAGTACTCCGCTCTGATGTATTTTATCTTACCTAGGTTTTGAGGGGGAAGTATTTGTGTTGACCTCTTGTTCAATTCGGCAGCTGCTCAAGGGTGATGTATTTTACTAATTCATCTACTGGGTGGCGTACTCTTAGAAATACTGTGGTACAATGTCGTTCAACAAGGTTCAGCACCTTCTGGAATGTAATAAAACCGTTTTACGCCTAAGCAGCCTTCAATAGCTGCGGCTTTTGCCGACCAAACGTTTCATCACAGAGCGGCCAGTTTACGCCGCTGCTGGACAAACACGACGCTGCGGCCAGCTTCCGTTACAGCCCAGAGATTATCAAACTTTATGAATGATTTGTAAACATAAGCATCCAGTACAGAACAGGCTCACCGGCTGCTTGCCGTTGCTCTTCCCCCACCCCCCACTACCTCGCCCCATGCCTTCCCCGGCTTTTCCCCTTTCCGCTCGCGTAATATCGCTACTTAAAAGCCAGAATATCAGCGGTGCCAGTCCAGTCAGGTGTCCGAGCAGTTGCGTTGTCTTCCGTTATCGTTGTCAACGTATTTGCTGACGGTGTCCACAAAGAAAAGCTCCTGCGAAAACCAGTACTCTAAGATAGGTTATTTCAAAGCGTAAGCCCACCTGTGACCCCGTCATAAAACTACTGCGAGGTATGTAAGGGTGTAGCGATGTCTGCGTCAAGTTGGGGGTAGTGCTGTGGGAGCGATCTGGCCATAAATTAGTCATAAACTCGTCTATTTATCTTACAGAAAGAGCGATACATATCCCACTAAGCACCCCTACACATGCCAATATTTGTCACATAGAGTAAACGAGACACAGGCTGATCGTCAAGCCGATGAAAACGATCAAGAAGAGTAGTAGAAAAGGGCATGATGAAAACTTGAGAGAGAGAGAGAGGAAACAGAAGAGGGATTATGTTTAGGTGGTGGGTCAGGGATTGTAACAATAAACTGACTGCACTCATTGGCTGTCAAAATAAGGTTTTTCGAAATACGAGCATTTTTTGACAGAAGCCAGCAGTACTACACAGAGCTACGAGGTTTGGTATAGTAGTAATATAGAGTCCATGAATGAGAATGAATACAGAACTGAAATGCGCCTTAAGACTCACATTAGAGAACACAACAAAGCCAAAAATTCCAATGACCGAACTCCAAAATTACAATCCCCAAAAGATAAGAGCATTCTGTTGCCTAAATTCAGGCCGTCAAACACAGATATGGGTTAGAACAGTGAATTATGTTAGAACATGCATGCGTCTGCGTTGATAAGGCTACACCATTGCGTGAGGTGAGGTGAACTGCATGTTAACTAGACGCATCCAGCCATATAAACTTTAGCAGAACGTTTGCTGCTTTTTAACTACTAAATAAAAACACGCAAAGCGCTCTGTCTAACACACACACACACACACACACACACACACACACACACACACACACACACACACACACACACACACACACACACACACACAAACGATTCAAACTAGATACATATTTGTAAACGTAGTTTGAATCATTTCTTCATCTCATGGCAATATTTTCGGACGGACAACTCTTCTATCAAATATTAGTAGAATATCAAAGAGAAATCAGAAGATAAATATTTTCACTGTATGTACAACCAAGAGCAATCTCATGATTTCTTCAGTCGCTAGCTGGATGGCTAACGCGAGGCTGTCAGCTAAAATACTTGCAAAATACAAGCAGCTTAGGTTAGCTCGTTAACTAGTCAGTTTAGCAGCGAGTACAGTATATGGACAGTGGTTTCTTTTAAGGTCTTGATGTCGCCATCAAGTATCCCATTCGGCTTCGATAGAAACATAATGTGCAACAAAGGAGCAGTGATGGAGATTAGCAAGCCGTGTCTCCACTGACATCTGCGCAGACCAAATAGAATAGATTTTTCTGCCTTGTCAACAGCTCCTCTGATGCCAAGGGTCGCTGGAATATAGGTAAACTGTGGCTTGTGTTTCTGGCATTTTATGCGAGAAAGTGTCACATACTCTGAGTGACAGAGCAGACGGAGATTTCTTCAACCACGAAGCATTCGTTCAGTCGTCCCTCGATTGGAAGGGAGATGCTCACGTCCTGATGTTTTGCTCTTATTTCTCATGCATTATAATCGCTCACCCTTCCTTTTTTTTAGGCAGGGGAGAGGCATTTTGCTCTAGGTTAATTGTTGAGTTCTGTGTAAAATATTTGACGATATTTGAGGATATATATATATATATATGTGTATTTTGTGTTGCTGTGAAAGACTGGACACCTTTTAAAAGTCATTTCCATCACCTCATTCCCACTCTGGTACCCAAATCCCATCGACACAGACTCTGTAGAGACCTGGCCTTATTTCCCACCTAATTTGGATCTTTGGACACTGAGGGGCTATTTGAAACAATATTGTCGCTTTTCTCTTTATTTTATACTATAGTTTTCCTCCAATAGCAACATGCCACATTTCCAAACTTCCAAGATATTCATTTATCACCTTCCTTATACTCTGTTTTACTTACAACAGCAAGGGGAGGGGTGAAAATAATCATTTCTGCGACTTTATTCAGGTGCCAAGTGAGTGAGTGAGTGAGTGAGTGAGTGAGTGAGTGAGTGAGTGAGTGAGTGAGTGAGTGAGTGAGTGAGTGAGTGACAGTTCTCCAAAGATACTAATAAAAACTGTCATGAAACTATCACTGGATACGCGTAACCATAAAAGGGGAGAGTTCCGCTGACCACGTGATCAGGGACTATGGAAGGAAAACCAAGGACAAAATGAGACCTCCGGAAATAGTACATAAAAACAAGGGAAAACACATGGCTCTCTTCCCCCAAGACAGGCAAGAGTAGAGATGAAGCGAAAACAGTCACATACATCAAGGAGCACCGAGAGGTGAGCTGGAGGGAGAATGTCAGCTTCTGATCTTACAATAAGATAGTATAATTGATATTTCGGTTTTAAGGTTAGCGTGTTTAATTGCCAGCAATTTGTAGTTACATTAATAAGGTATTGTTATACGGAAGAACAGTTTGTGGGTTATGGATTATTGTCATTTGCCACATCCGTTGCTGCCTTCTCTCCCTCCCTTACCATCTATTATCTTTTCCCTATCTACCCACTCCCTGACCTTCTATTAACACAAAGCCACGTGGCTCCCAGTATATCGGGTAAGGGGGACTCGTTTTTGTCTGGTAGCTAGGTGCCCAGCTACACTCTTTTCTTTTTCTGTCTCTCTCTCTCTCTTTTTTCTTCTTTTTCTGTAATTAGCCTTGAGATTCGTCGCTACAATTCGCGCTGTTTAGACTTCTTCTGCTGTTATTATGTATGTGTGTTGTTTTTGTAAAGCGCTTGTAAGCCCACGTTGGTGATGGGAAAAGGCGCTTTAGAAATCAATGTTATTATTATTATTGCTTAACAGGAGCGGGTGGCGCTGTATTTAGTTTAGGAGCGCAGCATGCCAACACCTCACTTGCTAGTGTCGCATGACATAGTGGGTGTTACTCTTGCAGCATAGACATGTTGCACTGACACACCTAGTCCTATGACTCAAATAAACGTAGGGAGCTATGACCATTTCTGCTAGCCTTCCATGCCACTCACTCTCAGGTCAGCTTGATACGCTTGCATGTTGCAGTGAAACGCACGAGAGGCAATGACAATGACCAACTTTATTTGTCCCAGTGGGCAATTTGAATATGGGAATGTACTCTAGTTCAAAAATGAAGAAAAAAAGAAAGAAGTGGGCAAGTAGCATATATCATATATACACATATATATATATATAGAGAGAGAGAGAGATAAAAAAAAATTACAAGGAAATCAAGTATGAACCTAAAACATCACACACACACACACACACACACACACACACACACACACACACACACACACACACACACACACACATCGTTGACAATTCATCTCTAAGATTGAGCAACTGGACTGCAGATGGCACAAATGATTTCAGGTGTCTGTTACTCTTACAAATAGGCATGGCATAGCGTTTACCTGAGCTTAAAAATACAAATTCGTTTGTTAGTACATGTTCAGGTAATGATAAAATACATGAAGCTTTCCTTACTATTTGCTGGTCACAAAAAGAAGCTAAATCCCTCTGTTTGATGCAAATTATCTTAGAACAGATGTTCACAACACCGTTCAGACTATTCCTATCATTGACAGAGAGATTGCGAAACCAGCATACAAATGAAAAAGATAGAAGACTCTCGATGAATGACTGGTAAAAACGACCTAAGATTATTTGGCTAACTGAAAAAAACTAAAGTCAGCTAAAGTTTCATCATCAGACTGGCCTGATGCTATGACAGCACAGGCATGCGACAAATGTTAGAAGCAGGCTCTAGGCACACTACACCAACAATCACGTGTGCGCATGATCGCGTAATATTTCACATATCGCGTCCTGTGCATTGGGTTGTTTCTCAAGGAAAAGATAATAAACTGTTCCAAGAATTTGGATGTACAGACAACCACTGTCAAATAAAACTAAATACTTCGACAGTCGCCAAAAATGGTCCTAAATAAGTAATCATAAGAGATGGGAAGAAACAGTTGAAGGAACCCAGCAAAATCGCTGCTCCAGTTAATTTAATCGTGGAGACCACCGACATTTTAATTGTGCTGGACATATACTGACAAGCCACCAGTTACACGCAGTAAGTGGCACCACTTCTAAACAACTTAGTTAAAGAAAATTCTTCGTGTTCGAAGTGACTAGTTTCTGCACGACTGTAGATTTCTCTCCCAAGTAAAGCACACCTTCCAACCAAACAGCCGCATCCTTATATTTTTAAACAACAACACCCACCCCTCGCAAAGATTTTTAAAAAGAGGATGGGGAGTTTTTAGGGAAGGGGGGCCAGTAAGGAAAGAAAGAAACGAAAATGGAGAAAGTCAACAACATGAAATGCCTGTGCCTCTCCGCAAAGTGCCGAAGTGTATTAAAAGCACAACAACTTCACGGTGATCGATAGCGAGTATTTGCGCTCTTTAAACAGATCTATGCTAATTCGAAGGACACGCAGAAACAACAGTTTGAAACAACGTGGCCGTGGCTCTTTGTTGGGTCCACGGATCAAACACTAGGCACTCTACAACATGTTTGCCCGGCAAAACTGTTTCTCATCAGACCGACACGGGAAGAGGGTGCTCGCTGCGTCCATACCTACAGTCAACAAAAGAAAATGAACCACCGCGCCCTTAGCTTCCGGCCTGATCTGCATAACGATGGCATTGTTTGATGCAGGCCTTTTCGCAGAAACTCTTGAAGGAGTGTTTAAATGTGGGTGAGGTTCAGTTCGTCCCAGCCGTAACATGAACACGTGTCACATGTGATTAAGAAATCTTTTGATATTGACCAGAATTGTATGATCGTCTGATTGCTGCAGAAAAGGAAGTAATGAGGGAAACGAAGGGAAAAATGAAGAAAAATAACAAAAAGGAAGAAAGAGACTGGAAGTGAATGCGGTGGTCAGCTAGCAATGACATTCGCAAAGAGGCCGTGAAGCTGATCGGTCATTACCTATCCAATAGTTTACTCTAGAGTTGTAGCAGCCCTGTCGTTGAAGCTGGTCGATGGTAGGCTAGGAGGCGGAGGAGACGCAGTTAGCGACTGCAGCCTCCTGATTCTGGGTGGAGAAGGAAGATAATGCTGTCAATGAATGGGAAGGAAGCTAAACAAATGGAGGGTCAACAAAATAATTATTTGTGCGTGATACAAAGCATAACAACCGCCCATCATAACGACCCTTTCTCAACAAATTCTACCTTAGAAATTGACTTTCAAAACATCTACACTTATGGCAGAGGATAAACGGCTTATTTTCATTTGCTCTAACTTCTAACAGTGAAGCTTTGATCGCCCTCCTATAGACGTGTTTACGTGGGTGCTAAGAAAACAAGATTATACCGTGCTTAGCGAAATTTTGCAGAGAGAACCAGAGGAAAGAAGGGACGGGGGAGGGAATGCGAGTGAGAGAGAATATCACAGGACAGAGTAGGATAGGAAAAGAAATACTGGCAAAGAGACATAGAGAGGAGAAAGCGGGTGGAAGGGGGGGGGAAGATGGAGGGTGAATGAGAGAGAGAGCGCTTGGTGCACGGTTATAGTAATGGAATTCTGATGCAGGTCTCTGAACAAAAATCGATGAGGCAACGGGTTTAAGCAAATAACCTATTCAGCCATTTCTTGTTGTTCTTAAGGGGGTCGAACTTTTCTTCTTCTTTATTGTAAAAAATTTTCCACAGTCACCTGGTCTTTTAGTCTTCCACTACTTTAGTGTTAGTCTGTGTGGAGCAGCAAAAGCCTCGGGGTGAAAAACGCTTTAGCTACGGCTGTGTACTTAAGTTACAATAATTATCCTCTTACAGCCCACGTGAAGTACTGGCAGATAATGGCACAAATTTGGAATGATATACCACTGATTCAATGTTTGGATTTGATATCAGCTTCTCCATTTTCGTAATTAGCACAAACACAAGGCAGGAGAAGAAGAAGGATGGATAGGCAAACAAACTGAGACACCGAGATCAAAGGGAAGTTCGATCAGGTCCATACTTTTTCCGTCGGCAGACGTAAAGGCTGATTTAAAAGAAGTAACTTCAACACGCTGTAGTTGTGGTGCAGGCCTCCATGTTTGCAGAAACTGGAAAGTACGTCTGGTTAAACAGAGATGATGGTGTCGGCACAAAGGAGTTTTACACTGCGTGTCGTCATGATACACAACCTGACAATACTCCCCACAATAATTATCTACACGGTGCCCTTCTTGCCAAGAATAAATATTCTACTAAATATACGTGTGGCACTCTGGAAGTTTCAATTGGTAGCTTTCCTCTTCTTTTAAAAATGTGTGTGTGTGTGTGTGTGTGTGTGTGTGTGTGTGTGTGTGTGTGTGTGTGTGTGTGTGTGTGTGTGTGTGAGAGAGAGAGAGAGAGAGATCTGGACATGATGCCTGTACATTGATCCAATATCAGTATATGGAATCTGCAAGTTTCAGTGTCTTTCTCCTTTATTCGTTGATTCATAGATTCATACACTCATTACCCAAACTAAAAATTCTAAAATAATATAGCTAAGAGACACATGACACGACGTAAACCAAGGAAGCAACATTTTCGAATGATACCTAATCACTACTTTGGGATTGGTTTCATGTCAGGTCTTAAATCAGACGACATTTAGCCTAATCTAAGCAAATTTTGAAATATATTTTTATTTATTATAAATTCCTGATAATGTATCTGCTACGTGTGTATTAGGAGTCTATATATGTGCGCACATACAAAGATATATAATCTGGTAAACTAATATATCTGGGTTAAGCATTCACATCGCTTTTGTTATAAGTAACAAATTAGGAAATTTGTGAATGAATTATTTTTGTATTACTGTCTGACAAAATCGGATTATATGCCAGAAGGCTGGTAAATACGCACACTATAGGTAGAGGAACCGATAAAAATGTGTCCATACTTCGGGGTGTGGGTGGGGGAGAGAGGCAGAGAAAGAGGTACGGACTTTGGATTTTCAAATGTATACCATTACAACAACATTTTTGTGAAACTTCTTATGCCGATTAAAGGAAATTAGAGAATAAATATAATTAAAACTTTTTTCTTTCATTGAGTGTGTACGTGTGCGTGTGAACTTACGTGGGTGTATACAGACGTAAGCGCGCGCGCGCGCGCGTGTGTGTGTATGTGTGTGTGTGTGTGTGTGTGTGTGGGCGTAACTGCCGGCATATGGGTGGGTGTGTCCGCGCGCAAAAGTGCAGGCCCGAAACTCCACTAGCAGATGCACGCACGGTTAAAAAAACGTCTTCGCCGGCAGGAGTCATAATCTGTTCACTGTAATATCAATAAAGTAAGTGGAGCTTAAAATTTCTGTTTTTTCTTTGGTCTGCTATGAGTTCTCTAGACGTTGTGACAAGAATGACAGAATGAAGAAACAATCGCGCGCATTCCTTATGAAAGTGACGGCGCGCGTCTTGGGTCAATGTGGACAGATGAGAAATGTGCAGTCTTTGCAGCTCGATCATTCATCTACCCACCCATCACCTGTCCCTTCCACTATCCCTTTAGCGGTACCACCGCTGAAGCTACAGCAACCAGCAATGTGCTGCTTATAGCTATTCTGACAACTGAGTTCCCTGCTCCTGGCTTTAAAAAAAAAACGCGGCAGGCACGCACAAAGCTGACATTTGTCGTGATCATGAACAGTGAAAACACTCTATTCGTCAGAAACTAGCTCGTCACGTTGCCTCGACAAGCGATCGATAACGGCGATCGATGTGACTAGGATGCATGAGACAGGGTACATGAGAAAGGATGTCCGAAACACGTGCAATAACAAATGCATTTACCATGCATTTCCACATGGTAATCCCCCCTCCGCTACTCACTGTCTCTTTCTTTTTATCAGCCCCGTATAAAGGTATTTTGGTCTGTTCAGCACATCATTCATTTCATTCGAGATATGTGCGTGTATTTCCAGTACAATCTGCCTCATCCCCTCCCCCCCAACTAAAAAAAAAAAAATCATACACAATCGAATGCCGATGTTCACCCACAGAGTACCAAGCCACCGGCGTGTGTCGATAGCAAGGTAATAGCAATATTCTGTAACAACTGTTTACCTTCTTTCATTCACTCGAAACTCAAACTGAGTCATGCATGGTGTCCGATGGAATACCTCGAAATATCATTCTGGAGTTTGCTCGGTCTGCACCGTATCTGAGCCAAATGGCAACGAGTCGATGTGTTTGTGATGCAGAGTTGGTGAAACAAATTCTTTAAGAGACATTTGAAACACAACTTGTCTCCTCTACCGCTCTCCTAACTCTTCCACACTACTGACCATCCGCAGAGAATGTCGACCAAGTGCAAGACTTGTCTGTATCTCGGAGATCGGTAGGATCGGCATTCCACGGGTTGGGCAGTCTCCGATCTGCTCCGATAGCTTCGCTTCGCCTCCTCATGCTGGATTTTTCGTGTGGAGCGAGGCAGTAGGAAGTGTGAGTTTGCTCACGCCACTTAACCAGTTAGTCCACTTAGCAGCAATCCCGGACAAGCTCTGTCTGGCATGTATAAGCATTGGGTGGTCTCTTTGCGATGCAGCGGGTATTGAGGCGATTTATGCTACCGTTGTTGTCCTGCTTACTTGTCCCAGTTTGACCTTTGCTAAGATGTTATTTTTTACAAAAGTACATTGCTTTCTTCTCCCCATATCATGAATTCGCTTCAGTTTATTTTGCAGCGATCATCGCAGGAGTCTTGCGAATATTCTCCAGCAATAGCTGGCTACGATATTGTACCTTTGACTATCATAAAGGTTATTTTATATGACTTTATAGAAATGATTTTCAGAAAAGTACATGATTGTGATTGTCATAAAAATAGTGAATGAGTTTGCCTTGGCCGTGGCACTTTAAATATAATGGGATGGATGAGGAAGGAAGAAAAAAGAAAGAAAAGAACAAACGGAAGTAATGAAAGAAGGAGGAAAGAAGACTTTACAAGAGATCAGTGGAATGACCGAGATTATCAGGGGAAAAAAGACAGACGTGAGCGGTTTTAGGTGGGAAACATCTAGAATCCTGGAGACCAGATGAAACTGAATAACCTCGGGCAGCTGATGAACTGTGCTGGAGTTTTAAGTACAATGAAAACACCTTTTCAGCAGTTGCACATGAACCCCCAGCGAAAGGATTTTGGACAAACTGAGATTACATCGACCAAATTCTGTGTTTGTGTTAGCACTGTTGAACATTTGTTGTGATAGTCGTCATTTTCACCCACCTGAAAGGCTCGAGGACAATGAAAAGTGTAAGGCAGGCACAGATGCAGGAGAAGAGCACAATCGGGCCATGTTTACATGCCCTCTCTCTTAGCTGGGTGGCTGAAACCACTCTTCACGTGCTTCCACCCGTGGAGGTGCCCAGGAAGCGAACGCACCCCGTTCAGGGACATATAAAGACAACCCAGGTGTAGGTACTTGAGCTGAGTGTTTAAATGGGCAGGGTTTTCCGAGGTCGTTTGTATCTTTTTGAAAAAGAATGAAGAAGAGTGGTTGGGAAGTTTGAAAATGTGGGACGGAGGAGCGGACTATGTCAAGAAGCAGAAGGCTTTAAGCGCACACCTACCAGTGTACAAAAGGTTAATGTTTCAGAATGTGTATCTTAGGCATCCACATAATTTGAAAACGGTGTTTGTATCTCAGATGTCACAGGCCTATACTCAGCCACGAAGGCAAGAAATCAGCAATCATTCAGAGTATGATAGCACGCGAAGTATCTGACCAATACAAATCAAACCGAGCTAGACAGTGTATAAAAATTGAAGTTAATCAACATGAACTCTGCGTCAAAACGTCAAACTCACATGCACCTTATCACAAAACACACCTTCAGGAACAGATAAACTTAGTTTCCAATGAAAGGCATTACAAATGATGCTAAATTCATAAAGCTTTGTGAGCAGTATCGTCTTTGTACGAGAAGATGAATACGCACGGTGGATCTTAAAGGAAGTTTTTTTAAAAAAATACCTCTTGCTCCCATCCTACAACATCCCTACACCTACCCCAAAGTGCACATACTATACGTGAATGGGCCTCAGTTTGATGAGGCTTTCTGCCCTTCTGGAGGATTTGAATGACAATGTTAGGTTTTCCTAGTAGTGCTCCTGTGCATTGACGACCGATGTGCAACAGGTGCCACGAACACTTCAAAATTTACAAACTACTATGCATTGACAGGGCCTCTTTTTTCTTTTGAGGTCGTGATCTTGAAATAGGAGCACCCGTTCTCGCAGCTCCCAGACTCGTGAAAAGCAACATGTTTGCCAAACAGTTGCAGTTTGGTGAAACAGAATGTACTGCGAGCTTAACGTGTTGTGAGAGATTTGACCGTGGCGAACGCTTTTGAAGTGTCAAGTTATGAGGCCGATTACATTCTCGTGACAACGTCTTTTGAAACAGAAAACTGAAGAGTCTATTTATTCCTTCTCCAACAGAAAACCGGCTATTCAGGAGGGAAGTAGTACAATTATCATCATGTGAATACTCTTCTCTGTTTTCCGTGCGTCTGGCCGTCAATCCGTCAGTCCGTCCGATGTATGACTATCTGCTTCTCTCTCTCTCTCTCACACACACACACACACAAGTAATACTATGGGCGTGTATTGTCACTCAACATATATGGGTTGTGGGGTGGCGCCAATACCGAAAGGATCGGATGGCATAGACTTATATCTTGTCTCACCCATGCCATTCTTTCTCTGCATGCCACCTGTTTACAGGTGATTTGAAGTAATGTACATAGCCTCAAATGGTGGCTCATACTGTGCGTGTTTAAGAAAAAAGTCTGTGTGCGTGCTTCTGGGCGTATTTTGTTGTATGCAATTAGTAATGTGTGTACATTTAACGTCAGAATGTTTAGATAAACGCATATGCAGCCTAAAAAACCTGTACATACATGTAGTTGAAACAGCCTATAATCTGGGAGGTATTAATGGCTTGCTTGTGCTGAAAGGTTAAAATATGAGTTCTATTTTGCTATCTCTTATAACACCATTTTCTTTTCCTTTTATCGACCTGTAAAAAAACATCTGAAATCAGCATAAGTTATAAATGTTGGGACCGAAAGAAAGAAAGAAAAAAGAAAAGATCTTGATTACAAATTATTCAAAGGATGAGTCTGCACTTCCACAAACCCTGGAGAAAGTTCCACTTTTTCCAGAGTAACATCATCTTTGTGCTTTGATAGCACACACCCAGTGACTCGCACTAGGTTCACCTCATATGGAGGATGAAAAAATAAACAGTGAGTTTCTCTCATTCTCTGGCTATGGATCCCTATGTCAATTTAATGGGGTTCACACGCCATATAACGCTGTGTCTGCCCTGTCGCCTCGGGCAAAAATAATAGTGGATTTGGAAGGCAGTTCGCCGCGCAGTTTTTCTCCGCACCGCTCTGCTGTATCGATCTGCGTGGCCGTCGTTTTCTTGTTTGAAATTTACGAAATGGCTTATTGTGTTATCTTTTCTATTTCTGTTTAGTGTGTCAGCTGTCCGCACTGTGTGTTTATCTTTCAGTCTCCCTGTTTGCATGTTGGGGTTGAATAGTGTTCTACTAGTAGTTTTTCCCGTCTCTTTTTTCTATAGTGCACACGCACACACATATACACACACGCACACCCAACCACGCGCGCGCGCTTTTAAGCAAATGCTAACAGACGGCACGCGCGCGCATCCCACGCTCAGAGTGGATTTCAATAAATAATAGTAATGAAAAAAGAGACGGCATAGATACAACGGTGGCCATTTTTGTACTGTTTCGGTAGTGATCCCTCTGCGGCTTATCAAGAATTAAAGCTATGTTCCACCAGCGGCTACGAAGCTAATAAATTTCACCTACATCATCATCGTCATCATCATCGTCATCGTCGTCGTCAAGGACTCATTTGGTCTTAAGATTTTGGTCGCTAGGATTCAGTGCTATTGATAGCACGAGGCATTTTGAAGCTGCGGGTAATAAATAAATTACGAATCCGTTTGCATAAACAATCTTGGTGTTGGTGTATTGCGTCAGCTATTATTTCATGAACCGTCGATTGTTCTGTCACCTGGTCTGTTTTGATAGTTAATAAAGTCTGATTCGGTTGCTACAGTCTAAAACTCCGTAAACACTGTGTTTGGCCTGAGGATTGTACCTCGTGTCACCAAGTACTTGACCGCACTCTGTTTCTGAGGTATAGTTTGAATAATAATAACAATAGACTGCTTTAGTACATATTGAATCGCAAAGTCAATCTGAATTTTCCACAATTAATATAAGTTTTTTAAAATAACAAATAAGCCGAGAGAAAGAAGAAACCAAGCAGAATGCAGAATGGAGTCAAAATGGTTTGAAAAAAACCGGAAAGAAGCTTCACAGAAAAATAGTGAGACACTTGATGACCGTTTAAGTCAAAAAGATTTCAATGAAATGTCAGAACTCAATCCCTGCAATGTTATTGTGGAAACTGTTCAAACCGCCTTTCTCTTTCTTTCATGCGATCATAAGCAATAACACACTACATCCGAAATTTCAAGTCAGAAAGTATTTCCCCTGCCCGTTAATGCTCGCGTGCAGAGTGAGGGGTCCTTACACTAACAATTCAGGAATGTCTGTAATGTCTGTCACTCAGTACCCCTACCAATCCACCCACCGACATACCTACTGGGCATATCGAGGACCATTGCCACCCCACTTCAACGTCCACGCCTGAGTGATTACGCCGGCAGGGGCATTGAAACGTTTGTTGCGTTGACCTGAGATTTCCAGTTGGTTCAGCGATTCGAACCAAACGGAAAGGGCGAAGAGCCATTGTTGATCTAAAAGCTAGGGAAACGATGGGCAGCTATTTGTGACCGCCAGTCAGCTGGACCCTCTAACACTCTGCTGGCTGGGTACTCGTTCGGACCGCTGGTGTCAATGGTAAGTGCGCACGCGCAATAATTGCATTTCCCGTTTCATAAACAGCTTGGCCAATGACCCCAGGCTATCGCAGTCGAGCGCGTAGGAAACAATGAAAGTCTTGGGCTTAGTAACACTTATTTTAGGTGCCTGGAGTGGGTAGGTGGTGGTTGGATTAGTTACCCACAACACAATGCATACCCAACATAGTTGTTTTCTATCTCCCTCCCTCTCCAGCAGGAATGGTTTCCCCAGACTGCCATTTTCCAAAATCCGTATTTTATATTAAAATACAAGTCTAACAATTTATGAATGAAAATGAAGTAATTTATGTTGCGTTTTTATACGATCATTTTTCCATAAATTATGAAAATATTGGATGAATGAGCATCTCTTCTGTGCCATTCTCAGTGACTGCATGTTTCTAGGATTTCGTATGGCAAAAAATGTCATTCGATCGGCGTGCGAGACGCTGATGCCACATCGGCACGTGCAAAATGCATAGTTGTCCTTTTTTTCGTTAGGTTCAGCGCACTTAAAAATCAGTTGTGTGTGATTTCCAAAAGGTCTGCTTTCGTGCCAGAGGGAACGTCGATACTTGCGAACGAAGGTCTCTTGGCAACTCTCTTGGATGTCGTGGTTGCAGTGCAGACGTGCATTACGCATTGTAAATGGCTGACAGGAAAATGGGATCGGGTGTTAAACTAAACGGAGCTGAACAAAATTTGAAAAATTGTATTTTTGTGTTTTCCAGATTTTCTTATACATAATGTGGAAATATCGTTCTCGTGAGCATCTGTCTATACCTTGTCTATCAATTGCGCTCTACGAAATAAAACAAAATAGCTTCACTTTAAAAATTGTAGCCAAATAACCCATATTTCCGTTCATTATGAAAGTAATGTCGAATAGTCTACTTCACATATTTTCAGTCACCGATTACACCCATAAGTCACGGAAGAGAACCCTGTCAGCTGCTGCTTTATTCGTCTTCCCAGCGATCATCTAAGTCGAGACAAAACGGCACTCAAATGAACTCGTGCCCCGAAGAGTTGTCTGATATTGTTAGTTTAATCACAAACTGTACCTTATTCATAAAACAACTACTATCGGCAGCTACCTTCGCAGTAAAATTTTAGGTACTATTCTGCGGGAGAAATTTCCCTTCGAAAATACAATAAACTGATACATAGAGTACATCCATACCCGATTGTCGTGCACAATTTCAAAGAATAGTTACTGTGCCTCCTGCGAAATGTACCTTCGTGGTCGTCATGCCAATAGAAAGCCAATAGAGGAAACGACAGATAGGCTTGCTTGCACGTGCGTGTGGTCACGTGTCACGGACACAGCGAGCGCTGCATGGGTCGTCACTTCTCTCTGCCACGTTGTCTTGCGAACTATTAGAGGTAAAAGCCTCGAGCTAAGCCTGCAAGACTAAACTAATATCAACCTACTAGCATAGTCTCCCGAATGGCCAGAACTTTTTTAGTTAAAAAAGGCACTAGAGCCGTTATAATGCACAATAACACGACACAATTTACATAGATTTTTGTATTAAAGGATTTCCTACTATTATGTTTCAAACAACATCTATCCGGTAAATTTGACTTTCATTCAGTCGAAGTGGAAAAAAAGTTTGGATTTTTTGGAAATGTATTGACGTTTTGCTCATGGACAGAAAAATTGAAGATGACTGAATTGTAACTAGAGGCAATGCTACCGTAACTGAAAAGCACCTGGACATGAACTGCCAGGCCAGCAAACCACCTGACACCATGCCCGTCTTGCAGGAAACTGACATGCTAAAAAGGTAATGTTCATCCCCTTATCTTTTTTATTTTTAGGTTGATGAGGTGTGGATGGGCTGATATTATAGACCCACTATTTTTCGAGGCCAGCGTTTTTCTTGTTTTTATTTTTTGAGCGGCGAGATGCGGTACCCCTCTCCTCTCATTTTCACTATTAAGTCGACTAAGGGGCGGTCGCTGCGCCCCACGGGTATCGAACCGCCGATACGATGCCTCCATGTTTTAACGCCAGTGCTCTAATCTAATCCCTCGGCTATCCGCTTCCCCTTTAAAAGGACATAAGGTCAACGAAAGTCACGACAAGCAATAAGTGTCAGTCGCCGCTAATTTCAACAGTGAATACGCTGCCTTCAAGGACCCAGCCTATAGCAAACACAAGGGAGCAGCTTGCATCAAATGCGACAATTCAGCATAGAATTGAACATAGGGTTTTGTTCTGACAACAGATGGACTCTACTAAGTGGGTACTCCTTGCTCTGGCTCGAAAGAAGTCCAGAAGTTTCCACGTCTATTTTATATCCTTTATTGACAACCATCTACACAAGAAAAACACATTGAAAAGTCGCGGCAAAGATTTGTTAATAATACAGTAAGCTATTCTGTTTCTAACTACAGGGCCACAATTGGTGGTGATGGTGGTGGGATGATCTGATTTTTCTGCTTTAAGCAAGCCCTCTGTAAATTGATCAAACAAAGAAGATGGATGAATGGTTGGATCCCCATCCCATGCTACACAAAGTAGTGGGTGGGTAAGAATAATAGGCTGCAACACATATCTGAGCAAGCTGTACACATACAACAAATGCGCGCGCAGGCAGAATGCTAACCACTAAACAAATATTTAAAAAATCTTCTTCTCAAATGCCTTTAGTATTTTCGACGGCTGCGTCTATGAAGGAATCAAAATAAAGGAATCTACCAACTTTACTGTGTATATTACACCAAACATCAAGTAAAACATTTTGAAAGAAACTTTGTACTTGATGGAAGTAATATTAATGCGTGACACAAAACAAACCACACTGCTTTAATATCTTTGTATAACAAGTTTGACATAAAATGTGGGCTGAACAATATGACATGTTTTGATTTCTGCAATGACGGATGACAATTTTGTGCTAGAATGGATACACGCTGTATTGTTTCCTTTGAAAATAAACGAAGCTTTTTCTGTGAATACAGTGTTTCTGCCTTGCGCATTTGCAGAAATGGCTTCTGTTTTGACTGCAAGCAGAACACAGTTTATGGCGTTCTCGCTGTTCAAGGTTCGTCCTACAGTTTCAGAGCTTTTCCCACCACCATAACAGAAAAGGGAGCCAGTTTGTGATCATACTGAAGCTCTTCCCGCGGAATGAACCAGCTAACCACGTTTAAGATACACCTGTTTTTTTAATGTCATAATATGACATAAAGAGAAAAGCTCTCTACTCTCTTTCTCTCTGCGCAGGTGCGTGCGTGCGCGTGTGTGTATGGGTGTGTGTGTGAAGCCCGCAATTCTTTCTTTCTTTCTTTCGTAATAGCCCATGCGCGAGCTTACTTAAGTAGGCTAGAAACTGGCCTCAGCTGTTGATGAGTATATGTATTTAACACCTAATATAAACAAAGTGGCCCATGGCCAAAGAAGTTTCAAGATTGCCTGATGACGTCAGTAAGCGGCAAGGTAAAGGGACTCGTTATGTTTTACTCTCCACGCTGTTTAAAAGACAACCCCGTCCTATGTCAAGGCTGAGTGGGAACGATAAACGTAGAGAACTACCTCAGCCACATCTGTACAAATTTTCTCCTTCACACCACTCGAGAACAATACGCTCTGAGACAGTTATTAACTACACCGTAAAAATGCAGACTGCCAGCTTAAAAACAAGTTCAAGATAAACATCTAATCAATGGCTAGGGCAATTTCTATTCTCCAGTAAGTATACTTCACAGTCAGTGCCCTCAACTTTCACCGTGTGTAACTTGTGAAAAAAGTAGGGAGTGGATCATAAAAATCTATTTTATCTACAGTCTTACATAAAAGTAACATTGCTCGAAAAAGATTGCTGTAAATTATTGCAATTATCAGTTATTGTGCACTTTAGTTTGTTTCTTGACCCTCGGCAAGCGAAGTCTTTGCCTTTCATGAAGGGCGCAGGAATGAAAAAATACAAAAGGTCTGGGAAAATCCATGAAGTCTAATAACATCGCCATTCACACTGCAGCGAATGCAGAGGAAAGGAGAAAATGGCGTCTGAAGTATTCTCGAATACTAATATTTTTCTCCTTTATCGGGTGACATTTACGCTCCCCAAGAACAAAGGAGGCGCGATGGCGGAGATCAGGCTGTTTGTTGAACATCTAATCGCTGAAATTACACGTTGGTTGCAATTTCACTTCGAGCAATTGCAAGGGGAGTTGCACCAGACAGAAAGGCTGGCAGCAGTGTTCAGAGGGATAAACAAATATTTTCAGTATCTCAGAAAATGAGCCAATTTTCCGACCCAGCTTGTTTCAACGGAGAGCGTCTCTGGAAATGTACGAAGCTTGCGCGGACTGCCGGACTCGCGCAAATGAATTTCACGTGATTCAGATATGGAATCGCCGGCTACATCTCACAAGAGCAACTCTCAAACGACCGCTCGTTGCACTCACAGAAACTGGCAGACGTGTTTAACGTGTTTCAATGTGTGTGCGTGCTGGCGCTTGTATATCCATATACCTATCTGCGAAAGTTGCATGTATTGATGTATACATCTATATATATATATATAATGTTTAGTTTTTCTGCGCTTAGGTGTGGGCGAATCTCACGCAAACACACTCTTGAATAAGAAAGCCGCTAACGTAGTGTTCGTCTTCCAGAGTGCCATAGGGCGAACGAAATTGTGAGCATCTGTGCCACAAGAAAGAATGCATTTAATTATTTTTAAAAACTCGAGAGGGAAATTATTCCGCCAAGTGGAGCTGTTTAGTTTATTATTTTTCTTTATTGATTTAATCTTTGCCCCGTGAACATCCTCCATGTTAATTGTTTTTTATTTAAATGAAAAGAACCTAATTATTTTAAAAGTGTATGTCGTTCGTTCTGGCTTAGAGCGAAATACGACGAACACAAGCTTACTCGACGACTTATTTGGAGAAACTTGAGGCTGAGTGGTACTAACAAAGTGGTGAAAATTATTTTAACCCCTCGGTGCACACTTACATTTTCTGCAACTTCGGCTGAGTTTGCCAGAACTATCTTGTTGATCTTTCACCCCGGCCTCTCGAATCCTATTGTCAGAACATGTGCAAAACGCGATGCTATACAACGTTTTCTCCACGTTGCTGTCTTTCGGTCAATAGTTAATTCCGTGGAAAATGATCAGATTTGTTGTAAAATTACTCTTTTCCCCAAATGTTTGCAGCGCTTCAGGGGAAATAAAGCGTTGAGATAAAAGAGGAAAATGAAGAATTTTCACACGGTTCTGGCGCAGACTGAGTGTGTGTGAGTGTCAGAAATGGGATGTGTGCCTTACGCACCATATTTCGATAACAGTATTTAGCTTGGTTCAATGCAGCGAGGGGTTTGTGTGTGATCATTTAATTGATTATTTGCACGTCCTTCTAGGCAAACGCACTGCAGGACATAGAAAGAGGATGAGAACGAGCACAGATAAAGAAGGAGGCGGTATCCAAACGGCATCAAAACAGTGAAAAGTCTGGAGAAGGGGTGAGAGGAGATGTAAAAAGTACCAGAGCAGTTATGGATGGCTGAAGACTTGCCTTAGACGGCCTTTTAAAAAAAAAAATAATACATCATCATCATCATCATCATCATCATCATCATCGTCGTCGTCGTCGTCGTCGTTGTCGTCGTCCTAGAGGACATCTCTCCATTTTACAGTAGGCTTAATACAGTTCGTAAAAATAATATTCATTTTTACCTTTTTTTCAGTCGAGTTTTCGCCTTTCTTCTGTGATGTCCATGCACATACTTTCTCCTTTTTTATTTTATTATTTTAATTTTTTTAGAGTTTCGCAGCCCCTAAGAAGTTTGAAACAAGTGATTTGTTCTAACCAAAAAAAAAAAAAAAAGACAAAAACAAAACACTCACAAACACATGCCTCCCACCGCAAACGCACATTAAAACAGCAAATGACTTAGTTTATTTTCTTTTCGCGAGTTTCGACAGCCGACTGCGAGATCAACATGTGAATAATTTCTTTTATAGAAAGATGTGTGTGTGTGTGTATATATATATATATGCAGAGGGATTTCTTTAGTTTTTTTTCTTTTTATTTTACTTTTACTTTTACATTTTTCTTTCTTTTTTCTTTCTTTCTTGGGTATCTTCAGACCCCTCAGCAAAAAGCGACCTCAGAGGCTAATGGTGATTGATGAAAACGCTTAAATAGTTAAATATTCATGCTTGTCTTTGGCATTGTAATTTCACTAGAGCACTAGACGTCCCCACTGTTGTCTTAAAAAACATTCGCGCTTTGCTGCAGACTATATTATCTTCTGTGCTGTTCTACATTCTTTTAGTAGAAAGTTATACATCCAATACAAAAAAAATTGTTTAGGGGAAAAACGTAGTAGTGCAGTCACTGAGTCACGTCAATAACTTATAAATAAATGGTACTGGTGCTTGATATCAATACACTATAAATAAGTTTGACACGAATGAGGCGAATTATCAAAAGTTGACAATAAATAACGACTAGAAGAGTTAGTGGCAGAAATCAACAAAGACGATGCTGGAGACCCTGGTTAGTTAATGTATATACAGTATTCGCGGAATTTAGTGGCGCAGGACTCCCGCGAATGGGCAAAATACTACAAATAACCCTCGTCCCCAATCCTTCATTCTTAATACGGTTGACGATATTAAGCAAACAATAAAACAATATACAATAAATTCTGTTTACAATAATGTTTCATAAATTTACAGTTACAGCACCAGTAATGTAGGCTATGACTCTCTCTCTCACACACACACACACACACACACACACACACACACACACACACACACACACACACACACACACACACACACAGAGTCCCCAAATCTTTAGCATGGTGAAACTTCTACAAACATTGAGCCTGAATATTTGAATAAATTGCTTGACATATCTATGGCAGTAAATGATAAAATGATTATATATACATCTGTATATCTCACAAATTTATAACTTACTAAACTTTCTTTTGGCTTTCATTTCGTTTGTCTACGTCTGCGATTTTCCACAAAAGGCTGTACTCTAAAAATTTTCTATTTAATTATTGATGGCAAAGTTAGCAATAATCAGACCGCGAAAACACAGCCCGCAAATGCTAAGCGCCCATTGTAGGTTTCAACACAAACGATGGCTACAGACAAAGGGGAATAAGTGCTGCATATTCGTCGGCATTTAATTACCTCCCTTTAATATATATCGAAATTGGAAAAAAATACAGGCTGAAGGGTGGTGGAAAGAAGTGGAAAATTAACGAAGGCAAAAAAAAAATAAAATAAATAAAATAATGAAAACTTTACAGTAAAAGAAGACTCACTGTGTTTTGATATCCTAACAGCACCAGTTGCACCACTGTATGAGCCAGTTTGTTAAATTGTCTCAGTTTGGCACAGCAGTACACGTTTGTCTCCAGGAAAAATCAGGAAAAAGCGTTTGAGGTTTAGTCCACTCGAGAAGGTAGCTCCTGGCCCATAGAACCCAATTTTGCATGCGCCCGAGATTGCAGTTTAACAGCTTTCCGTAAGATAACCCCATCAGATTTAGCATCATGCTCTTTTTTGTCTACTTGCCATGTCCTCTTCTATCTGTTGCTGTCCTATCGTTTAGGCTGCTTATTAAGTTTATCCAGTTTCTCCCTATGCGCAGTGAGGATCTTCGTGGTGGATACCGATAACCACAGACGTCTATGATCTATGATAAGTCTGGGCCGGTAACTGCACATTATCATGATAGATCGCCTCATTTTAAGACGACTATATCTCATAAATTGAAAGTAATATCTACCATGTTATTCTTCATCACTACATTTCTTGCCGATGAGCTTTTAACTTACTTTTTATCTTTTTGGCAATGTTAATTCTTCGTTTTGTCAACCACAAAGCTACAGTCGTCTGCGAAAGAAGAACGATTGATGAGAGTGACTTCCCTTGACAAGTGAGCGCGGCTTCTAATAGTTGTTCGTGATACATATTACAGTATCACACGGACAGGCAAACAGACGAGAAATATTTAGATTCAATTTTATTTTAAATTTCATGCATGTCATTTGGAGGGGCAAAAGAACACTACAGCAAGTAAAAACCTAACTCCGTTGTTTTGTGTCTCCATATTGAGGAATATACACGTTATTCGTTCCACTGTTACTCCACGATTTAGCTGAAACAAGCAAGGAAGGCTCGTGGAGTGATACCATACCACGCTGTTTCTTCTAAGTCACAGCATTAGGTGTGCAAGAACGGAAGACATACATGCAGAGACAGCGGCAGAGCCAGTGGTAGATGCATAACAGAGACAGAAGGTCAAAGAGAGACACAATAAGCAGTGACAAGGTTTCTTAACTTTTCTCAATTTCGACTTACCCTTCAAATTTGATTGATGATGACGTTAGCAGATGTCATTGTCTTATCTGTTAGCTGACGCTTGTTTTTCTAATATGGTTGACTAACGGTTCGCTTGTAGTTGTCCAGACAGAGAAATGCATTCTACAAATAATAATAGTGATGATGATGAAGAGGAGGAGGGGGAAGAAGAGAATAATATAAAGTGATGAGGAGTGACGTCCTTTTGCCTTAACGGCTTGAGGGGTCTAGCTCTCCGGATTTCTTTGGATTTTGTTATTTGTATAAGCTGATTTTGATTTTCGAGTCCATTGTTTAACCTGTCGTCATCCTAGTGATGTGCTGGACTGTGTTTCTTGATTGTGACATTTTGTTTCACTTCTACAGCTTCTGTTGATCCGCTGACTAACAGTCTTTTCTTCCACGACGCCATTTTCATCTCAGTCAAGTGTCTTGTTTGTGCAGTCCACAGCGAGATGAAACATGTTCATTGTGGCTAAACTTTTTTGATGACTCAAGGCAGCAAAACTGTCTACATTTTGCTTGACATGTGTAGGTTTATCCTCAGCATTCTTGATCTGTTCTTTCTGATGACTTCGCCGATGACAAGCAATTGCAGATCTAAACTCTAAATCTGCGGCGGTGAAAGGTGTCGCCAGTCATCTGGTCTCCAGTTTTCTTCTGTCGCCAGGACTTTTTTTAAAAAACAATTTATGCACTTATTTTAATTTCATAGACTCGTTGGATAATGAAGTACCGTATTCTTAAAGTTATTTATCAGATAGCACTACAATTTTGTATTATTATTATTCCCGTTTCTATGCGTTATCCCTTTTTCTTTCCTGTCGTCTTGGTTGGTTTCTTCAATTTCTCCCTATCATGATTATTTTTGTTATAATTAGTATCATTTGTAAGGCGCCATGAGCCTGCTCTTAGATATTGCGCTATAAAAATAACCTTTAATAAATAAATAAATAAAGGGACGCAACTTTCAAAGCATTTTTAAAAGCTGGAGTTCTTTTCCTTTGAAAGCTGTGTGTGTGTGTGTGGAGAGAGAGAGAACACCATCAGCAAGCTCCAGACCTTTACCAACTGATGCCTTCGCCATATCCTGGGAATAAGATGGCATGAAAAGATCTCCAATAACAGCCTGTGGAAAAGAACTAACCAGAATGCCACTAGTCAAAACATCAAAAAGCACAAGTAGGGCTGGATAGGACACACGCTGCGCAAACCAGCTGACACCATCGCCAGGCAGGCACTCGAATGAAACCCTCAGGGAAAGAGGGGAGTTGGGAGGCCAAAACAGACTTGCAGAAGATGAAGATCAGTAGAAAGCGAGGCAAAGGATGCCGGAGTCACATGGGCCCAACTGGGGACACATATGACTGAGGATGGAGACCGATGATGGCGCGTATTCTGGTTACACTGCAGCAGAATCATTGCACGAAGCGCGTTCGGTGAGGGGGAAGGGGATAGAAAAAGAATTATTTTTAAAAGTATTTTTAATACTGAAAAATACTAAAACCGCGTAAAGTCTCCTACCTAGGAATGCGGGTTTTCTTTTCAAGACGATAAATAACCCGAAATGTGGGTTAAACGTATATATTGGCTGCTTTGTTTTCATGTGATAATGTATAAATAAAGCTTACTTTACTTACTTTTATTGGAACTTTTTATTGTAATAGAGTACAATTTCTGAAATTCTAGTTCTGTTGGTGTACTCTAAAACTGGCACTCTCAACAAAGATCGACTGTTTTGCCACAGACTTGACAAAAGGCTTATTGAATTGATCTAAACTGAGCTAAAATGATGAGCACATGAGTGTTCGGGTCTTTATCCATAGGAAGATGTGTTCATTGTGTCTATTCACCATCTGAAATGTATGGCTACTTTTATACGAAGGCTTATGTAAGCCGCCTTTGGTTACTATAAGGTCAAGTTCTTTCAACACTAATTACGCTACAAGTATATGTAGCACGTAGCTTTTTGTGAGTACCTGTGAATAGGAAACTAACTCACAATAATAGATAAGAATGTTTTGGGCTCAATAAAAAAAACGTACATTTCAGAAACAGTATAATAAGCCTATAGCTCGCTCTCTCTCTCTGACACGCGCGCATACAAGTCTTTGTTTCCGTGTAACTGGCTCGTGACTGACGACTGCGCGCTGTACCAACCAATGGGATCCAGCGACACAGCTGAACAAAGAGGTGATCTAAAAATACCCAGACACATGGCAGTCATCCACACATCCAGTCTGCTCAACTGACGTAAGGATTCCCTTTGCTGGCGACTGTACCTCAACAGACTCGCAATGAGTGTCTGCACCTTGTGCCGCTTCCGAACGTAAAGGGAGAGATCAACTGCAGAATCACGTAGTCAACGTCAAGGTGAGTTCTTAACGTCGTTTCTACTGTCTCTGCTGACTGACTGGGACTTGCCATGGCAGTGTGAGTCTCCATCGATTTCTTGCACGAGGCGACCTACAGTTCTGTCGCAGGATAATGGTTATCCGGAGGAAACAAATGTTACATTTAATCGTCTCCAAGTTTGGCTTCAGAGGCACGCAGTCCGTGAGCCTTTTAGTTCCTCTTCCTTCAGTTCAGTTATGTTTGTACAAACAGTGATTAGAGGTTTTAAACTGGCTTTTCATTCGGATAATTGTTCTGATCTAAGCATTTTCATCATCATCGACATCTGTATCACGACTTTGCCATCATGCTATCTTTACTCGAGAATGGTCCTCTTTGACGCATTGTCGTTGTCTTATCGTCATTTCTCTTTACAAATCATCTAAAAAAAAAAGGGGTAACGCTAAAGGGTCTTTAACCAAACACATGTTGTCGAAAATATGACTTTCTTTGGCAAATGTTTACAAGAATGAATGCACAAAATTTCCTAAATAGTCATATTATAAAGGCGGCTGTTAAGTTACATCTTTTATGATTAGAAACACTGGACAAATTTCTGCCATCACTGATCGAGTTTCGTCCAACATCGTTCGGGTTGTTCGCAGGTGCGATGAAATCGTGGTGGGGGGTGTGTGTTGGATCCGTGGGTGATGCGCGATCAAAGGCATTTGATCATTAGACCGTTTCGAGCTGTTCCGTGTACTTGTTACGGTCAGATGTGTGTGCAATCAAGCAAACACATAGGGGCTTGCCAGACCTGTCCCTTGATATTTTTTATATAGTTTTCCGCGTTCAGGTGTGTGTGTGTGTGTGTGCACACTCACATGTGTCTCTCTAGTCTAGTGTGATGGACAAACGAGGTGTCCCACTGGTTTCTTTCGGAGGTGAAAGGGTTAGGACTGCAGGGAAGACTGTGACACTTGTGTGACGCCTCGCCCCTTCAGTGGTCAAAATACTGATACGCCCGGCCGTGATGCTTTGAAGGCTGATAGGAGCGTTTTGTCAACGACACGTGGCAAGGACCTTTGCATCACCATGGTGATGACTGATCTTAGAACTTGGCTCTTTTAAATTAAGGTCTCGCTTTGTCCATACATGAAGAGAGGTCGCTGCTTGTGATAGATTACGCATTGTCCAAGCTAACCTTTCGAGAGCCACCTCCCCCCCCCTCCACATTATACGACGCCGTTCTGACCGCCGGAGTTCCACGCGTGACCTCTTTCGCTGATCCACTTTTACGAAAGACCCTCGTCAGAGCGAGCGTCCCCCCTGGGGACACTCGCGACTGTGAACAGTGACCTACTAATTACACTCACGTTTGACCTGGGGCGCTATTTCTAGACCGTCCGCTGGATGACATGATGGGTGTGACAGCGCGGATGATCGACCTTGAAAGACCAGACTGTTGCTGGTGAGCCCCGAGCCTTGAAAGGATAGACCCACATTGTACTTTTCTTCCTGAATATCCGGCTGCAAGCTGAGGGGAGTGAGTGTAAGGAGGACTTTGAGTGCAGATTAGTAAAGATTATTTCTGTGGGTTCACATCCTGTTCTGACTTAAAAAAATTGCGTTGCGATATTAAGATTTTGTTAGTCCAGAGACACGGTTTATAAACTATCTTAAATGCTGAAATACTGTTATCCCTTTTAAAGTATACACTTTCTTGTAATTATTATTATTAAAAAAAATTTAAACTTTCAACTAAATATGCTTGTATTATTGTAAAATGCAAGCCGTTTCGCACGGAAGCGTTCTTCCGCTGTTTTGCCTCTCGGAGAATATTATATGTATCCGGTTGGGAAGATCCTCTAGAACCCTTTCTAGAACTACAACCGGCAGGGATGAATGTGCGTACGCATGTTGACAATAAAAGGTGAAACGATTTGTTTAAAGTGGATACGAGTTTTTAGTGGACGAACGCTTTAAATCGCGTGCGTACATGCGTTTTTACAGGAACGAACACAGTGACCTGAAAAATAAACATACATTGATACAACTTCTATTAAAGACTAAACAGTGGAGGTCAGTCATTTGTTGGCGATATTTTATTGCCAGACGACCGGCAGAATCAGAAGTGAAGGTCAGAGGGCAGGTGTGGGTATACGTCTTTGCGCTCGATTTGGCTCGTTCCTTCATCGTTAATTTGTTTCTCACTCAAGCCCTCGGGCACTGTGTGCTCTAGTACTAAGAGGTACGGGAAGTCCTCGGTCTGACCGAGTACTGACTGTGTCGATCGCGTTAACGTACAGGACAGAGAGAGAGAGCACCCCGAGTTGTTAGCGCGGGTGTTTGCACAGTCACTGCCTGTGTCCGTGATTTTCCTGAATGGGTCCCGCACGAGGTGAGACGCGCGCGCGCGCGCGTGTGTGTGTGTGTGTGTGCGAGAGAGGCCTGTCTGCATTCGTATGTTATCAAGTAATCATACTGGCCGCCCAGAAGTTTAGAGTCCTAAGGGGAGTTCAATAAACTCCCCAGAAGTCGCCTTGTTGTGTATAGCGCCCCCCCATTTCACCACCTTTTTGGCAGAGGGCTGTAAACGTATGGGGAAGGCGTTACCGCACTCACAGACAAACCTTTTTTCGCGAGTCACGAGTAAGTAGTGGACTGAATGTATTATTATTGTAATTCACGTTGTAAACTCGCTGACTTTAGCGACTGAATTTTCTTTTAAAATGTGGATAGTTTCTGTATTTATGTGTGTACGACATCTCAGTAAGCATTTCTGTGAATATCCACTGATCCAGCTTGGAAATTAAATAAGAGTGTATATAACTCAGCGATAATCCTTTTGAAAGATTCAATAAATGAAACGTGCAGAAGGAAAAGTCAGAAAACACAAACATAAAAGCAGGAATAAGATTCACTCCCTTTCTTTGAAAACACACACACTACCACCACCGCCGCCACCGCCGCCTCCACCACACGCATGCACAGAGAAAGAATGATGTTGCTTATGAAAGAAGTGCTTTCTCTATCTACCATTTGAACGTCTGTTATGTAGTGTAGGACACCTACTTAGCACAGCACAGTTAAACGTACGCAGTTCAATAACCTGACTCTTTTTGCTTCTAAAAGTAATCACGGATGTGTAGGTAAATCCACCCACCACCTAACAATGAAATGCAGCACCAAAGTACTCTATGGCCAGGTCCATCTAGCAACCAGGGGCCAGTTGCACAACACATTTCTAATTTTAAACACGTTTAGGCCTTAACTCTATTTAGATAATTAGTTTAAAGTGCACACCACAATTTTAGAATTTTTAAAACTAAAACTGCTGTAAGTAAGATAAAGTTGTTTAAGTCTGACTTTCCGTCCTGTCAGTACAATTTTTTGTATGTTTTTCTGCCATGCATCAAAATGGCTAAGAAGAGATTTTGCTTCTTTAGAACAGTTTTAAGGTTTAGAAACGTGTTGTGCAACTGACCCCAGAAGCAGAAAGCAGTCCTGGGTAGATTTCGGTGCATATACCCAGTGCAAGGCAATAGTACACTCTGCATACACTTTGCTGTCCCTCTTTTAACAGCTTGGGTAACTGGGACTAGCTGAGGTCAAACCAGAAAGCATACAGTGCTTCATGGCCTAATAAACAGGTGGATCGCCACATTTCGGCGAGGGTGTCATCTGAAAAAAAAAACCCGCTAGACAGCAACAACATCCCAGAAGATAAACACAGCTGTGCAACGTTCGCTTACCAGTGTTTTGATACACAGCTGCACCAGTCAAACAGATTTTTATGCGTTTTTGACGCAGGATTATGAGGGAATCGCTATTGAACAAGAATATCTGAATATATCTAGAAATCTCGCTTGTTTCTCGCATCTTTATTTAGTAAGAGAAGAACTTTTCCATTTATGTTGCGCATTAGGCTCATTTGTTAATTTGTTTAATCGAAGGGATGATTCATGTGCGTAAAAAAGTTTGTAGGATCTTTGGTTGCTGGTCACTAATATATAAATATGTCTGCTACTTATTTATCGACAAATGCTGAAATCATGACACGTTTAGTCTTAACTATCTTTTTCTTAACTGAGAAGTTAAAAATCAAATTAGATTCAAATCAATCAAACATTTTCTGGGATCAATAATACTGTGGGAAATATTTGGATGACCAGCATATTTACTGAACATGACTTGGCAGCTTCGCTAGATCGGAAAAAATAACTGCTTTTTACAAAGCAAAAAGCAAGGAAAATAAGGTTTTAAGCCTTAATTAAATGAACAGAACACAAATCAAATGTTGAAGGTTTTATAATTGATTGACTTTTTTGGGGGGGTGGGAGGTAGGTGGGTGGGCAGCATGGCGTTTAACAAGGGCACAACATACCCTAGCACTGGCGCTGTTACTCCAACACAACACCCGTAGTACGCAGCTGCAGTATTTTTTTATTTTTTTTTAAGTATGTTGGGTGCTTTGGAGAAGGCGGTACAGATCACTCGTGTTTGTCGTCGTACCCTTTTCACACACTGATTTTTTCGGAGGGCTACAAGAAAGGTGACTTGTATAAGCTCCGAGAAAACTCGGTAGTAGACTGAATAGTGTACAGCGAAAAAGTCACACGAGAAACTAATAGGTTCTTAACCTAGCTATGGCTGGGGAAGGGGGTGGGGGGGGGAAAAGAAGACCTCCACGGTTAGGTTCCCCACAATCTTTGCCGATCTTAACAGCAGCACAGTTACAGACCCTTGATAGAAAGTGCGCAAGGCTTTTCCTATTTGTTTTTGGGATGTATTTCAGTACAGTGTGATAATCTGTATGCTCTTGATCGTTTTATTTATTGCGTACACACATATATCTTTGTTGTTTACTTAATATTCTGCTTATTTTTAATCATATTTATCCGCTTCTCTCTGTACACGGACATAAATTTATCAGGTAAACGCGATCTGCTGGTATTATTATATTGGATACTGAGATTATTTCAGGTTTTATCTGAATACGTGTTTACATTATATGCAGCTTTCTTTTGTATCTGTGTGCTTAAATGTCCTACAATTATGTCAACAATTTAAGCAGATAATGTTATTTAATAGACAGTTCATTCGGTGTAGGAGCTACCATGCTTGTTTACCCTTGCTGGTTTAAGTTGCGGAAGAACTTCAGCGTATCTGGGACATACGTGTGACTGAAATAATCATCATCATCATCATCATCATCATCATCATCATCATCATCATCATCATCATCATCATCATCATCATCTCTTTCTCTCGCTCTCTCAGTAAGCAGACTTTAATACGTAGAAAAATGAAAAATACACAAGGCTTTAATTGAAATAAAAAAAATGATATCATTGGACACATGGGGTATATCCTACTGTTGACAGGATTTCCACCTGGTACCCCGCCCCGTCCTGGGAGGAACACCGCCAATTGGTCCGCAACTGCTTATTCGTCCAACCTGGCTTATTTCGCAGCTAACCTCCATATCTGGGGGCTATTCTCCTATCCGCCACTTGCAGACGTGCTTGGTTGAGGGTGGTTGCCCCGCTACCAAACTAAGGTTAGCCTAGTCCCAGATTGCAGTACGCTTTTTGTTCGTCTAAAAAAGAGTTCTAAATTATAACAAAAATGTCAGCTAGGAGTATGGACTATAGCCGTTAGCAACGAGTTCTGACGTCACGTCGGCCCTTTCGATTTTTTTTCTAGCGTTAACTAAGCCGTTCAGTCATTAAAGCAAACCTCTGTTACACTTCGGGGGGTTGGGTGGGGATAGACTTGAGTGGCGAGGTCACTTAATAAAAGCAAACTGGTAACGGCAAATCTGGCCATTATATTTTCAGGCTCGCGCCGATAAGGTTAGAAGAGGACAGCTGTAAGGACAAACCAACTAGTTTCCTTCAGCGCAAGGGAGATTTTGTTTGGTTTTGTTGGTCTTTTTTCTGTTCTTAAACTTTGATGCATGGATTTTAAATGACAACAGCGTTGATCACACTGCTGTGTTCTTTCACATGACCGGTAAGTACACCGTTTCTCCAGAATTTTCAACGTAGGATGGGCTGAAGAACCAAAACATGAGACCTCGACAAAAAAATTGTCGGAATCGTACCTTTATAACTGTCAGTACATGGCTTGATTTTTAATTTATTGAGGTTAACTTGTGATTTAAATTACTGGATATTTTCGTATGTTTCAGAGTGAACGCTGCTCACAGTTCGACCCATCAGATCATCTGCGGCCAAGGCAATACCCCACGTGAAGACGCAAAAGCACGTTGATGCCTTTGACTGACATTTTGTAGCTAGGTAGAAGAGGCTGGGCCCTAAGCAGAAGCAGAGATGGAGATGCGTCTGTATCCTGATCTCCGAGAGTTCTACAACGAGGGTTTCGTTGAGTACGGTTCCTCAGTCAACCTTTCCTTCGACACCGTCGAGGCCCTCCTGCCCACAGCGCCGCCTCTTTCAGAACCCGACTTTGAACCCTACCATGACCTTAACCGAGACATCACCCTCAACATTACGAGTCCAGAGGAGCCAGAGAAGGACTACGACATGGTGGAAGAGCCAGAGCCGGACTACGACATCGACAAGCCGATGAACAGCCTGAACTTCAATCGCTCGGAGGTGAAGATGACCAAAGACAAGGTGCTGGATTTTCTCAAGCACGCAGGGGATAAGAAGGATTTCAACATCTGGATGAACTGGAGGAAGGAGGTCAACCAGCAGCTGGTCACGGTCATCCTGCTGCGGCAAGGTCACCGCGTGCAGCTGACCTCAACCGAGATGCATCGCAAGCCTCTGTGTCGCCACAGTGCAGCGTCTATTGTGCAAGAGGCGACTGGGTGCAACTGGATAGAACGTCGCAGTATCAACGGAGCGGAGAAGACTCGACTTCCGGGTCGCCCATACATAATGTACGGGATTCCCAGGGTCAGGCTGGTTAGATCTAAGGCGAAGTAGTGCTGCTTGTCACCAGACCTGTGATAAAGTACAGAAGGATTTCTCCCGATGTCACTGCAGGTGTTCGTCGTTGTTGTTTCTTGGTGTCATTTTCGAACTTAGGCTTGCCGATTTTTTTTCCGACACAGACAGCAACGCTGTGATTGAATTCAGTCTGCCGACTGAGTAGAAATGAGCTATTCACTCGTTACAGCTCGTTATATTGCAAATTATACTTTTGTGTGTCTGGTTTTTCCCCCCCCCCCTTGACGTCATTAGCTATTGTGAAGTTGTGCTGAGTGCAGAAGGACCTTTACCCTCTCTTTGAACTCGAAGGAAGAAAGAAAGTAACGCCTTACACATGAGCTGTGATTAAGAGTCAATTTTTCGTCCCCTTGGGTGATGACGCACACGACTGTATTGTGGTAACTGTTTCCTGCTTAATGTCGGCGCAGCTCTCATGGAGTCCACGCGTGATCTATAGAAAAGAAGGCCAGGTGATAAGCACACTTTTTTGTTCGCCTGGTTTGTGAGCTTCAGTTGAATGACGAGGTCGTAATCACAGAACAGCGTCATGTCTTTACAGGCATGCCATGTGTGTGTGTGTGTGTGTGCGCGCGCGCGCGCGTGTACGACAGAGAGAGAGAGAGAGAAGCTGTGTTCAAAATGGTATAAGGAAAAGGGCTGACGTCTTTTTCTATGTGAACCTCATGAGATCGTATGAGCGGTGGGATGGGTAGAGATGGGGTGGATGTGACGTACGTCCTCTTGCCTGTCTTTTTGAGATTGACGGTATGGGTTGGAGAGGCAAGACAGCCATACATTGCCCTTGGAGGCCTTTAAGTAGACACTGCAGCTGTACTTGGATTATCCTGTTTCGCGGATGCAGCACATGCAAGTGACAGATGTATGCCGCTGCAGACAAATCCTTATAAACATGCCACCGCTAAAGATCGCCACACAGAACGAGATGTCGATGGCGACAATTTCATCACAGCCCACATGATTGGGACAGCTGGCGAAATACAGTGTGCAAAGCCAGGAGTGACAACCTAATCAGTCAGAAGTGACGTGCGCGAGGTGTTTGATAATGTGTATAGTTATTTATATGTAGATTCTTAAAGGGTGTACGTATGTGCACATCATGTGGTAACATATTATTCCACGAGGCATGCGATTCTTAACATCGCAATTTTGTTTGCACGTTACACTTTTGGTGCATCGTCTTGAATGACGGCAAACACGAGACTGTAATTTTACAACTTGCTTGACAAGTAAACATTTGTCCCCATTTCGCAAACAGGGAAAAGAATTCTTACAGCTACTTTCAAAGTAAACTGCACCTGCACGAACGTCGCGCTATTGCTGACGTACTTTTAATGTTATTGTGTGTGTGTGTGTGTGTGTGTGTGTGTGTGTGTGTGTGTGTGTGTGTGTGTGTGTGTGTGTGTGTGTGTGTGTGTGTGTGTGTGTGAATACGCGCTTCTTCTGGGGCATGTAAGCGCGTGTTTTTGTATCAATAAAACAGTGAATTAATAAAACTGCTGAAATGAACTGAGCCACCTTATCAGTCTAGTATCAATCAAGGTCTCTGTGAGGTTTTCTGACGAAGTTTTCGTGCATACTAACGACTTGGCGTATATGAAGGAACAATCTGTTGTTTCTGTCACTCTTGACGGTTCAAACAGAGTGTCTTTATTTAGTCATTATTAGTGACCGGCTATAATTACAGCATGCTGTCAACTTTCATGAAAATAAAACAATCGGAATTGTCGACGATTGTCATTGTCGTAAAATGCCTGTTGACTTCGCACTGTGATGATAAAGACTAGAGTAGCCAGAGAAAACTGAAAACGTCAGCACTTCCAACAGATATCACGTCCCGAGAGTGTGTCCAAACCGAGACCAGAACCATAAATTCTAAGAATCTCACTGTGGTTGTAACAAGTGTTGTAACACTGCACTAACAGGACCACCTCGCACAGACCACCGCATGATGAGGGAAACGGTCCAAGGGAAATAATCTTGTCAGAATTAACAACAGTTAGCGGTTGCATCCCCTGAATCACTCTACCTCTTGCAAACTTTAGGTCTTTAGAAAACATTGCAGATCATTAAATTGATAAACACTTAATTAAGCAATCTGTTGATACAGCCAACATGTTTGAAAATGCATTTTGTAATATTAAGGTGAACATTCCAGTAAGCACGATCTATTTTTATTAATCCTTTACAAAGCTCGAGAAGAAGTGACTGCCTTACAAAAACCGCGTTGACCGCTTCGTGTTTTGTTTTGTTTTTGTTTTTGTTGTTTTCTTTGGCCACTGGTTATCGGGTCTGTGTTTCTCCGATTACAGTGGACCGTTGTTGCGAAACAATCGAGCTCAGTGTTAGATCTTGTCTAAAACAGCTTGGTATCAGCGGGCAGGTGGTACGAAAAGCAAGGAGACAATTGACCTGCAGTTTGGTAGCAACCCGAGTCGCCTTTCAAGACAAACTCGTTTTATTGACGGTTCCCACGTCGCTGCATTACTCGACGATTTCGATGCTCACAAACCTACCGAAGTCCTACGGATGTAAAAGGAACTGACCAATCGGAAAGCAGATACGAATGCTATAACTGTCACAACGCTTTGTTTGCGCATAACCTTTAAAAAAATAAAAAAGAGGAAGGAAAAAAAGATCTGAAAGAAAACGAAAAGCCATCCTCAAGGACCTTGACATAACAGACTTTCATCCAATTAGGTTTGGCACAGGAAGTGTTTGAAACAGTGCATTAAGATTGTTGTAGGACACTTGTGCTAAATTTAGCTGAATATTAATAGCGGTTAACGTGTAAATGCCAGAGCTATCTTATAAAGGGTGGTAGTCAATCCCAATTTCACAGTTGTGACATTAAACAAACGATTGCATTTCTTCAAAATTATGACGTGCATTTCACAAACATCAGTACCAGAGACTAGTGAGCAGGATGTCGTCTGCTAACTGATCTCATTGTCCACCTCTCTGTGTGCACCCCTCCCCCGCCCTCCTCTCTTCTTCTTCTTGTTAACATTTCTTCGACGGCTTGACAACAGAGATGACCCTGACCCTTTCAGGCAGCGGGGGGGACGAGAAGCGGGAGCTGTAAACACTTGTATTTGGGATCCCAGATGACGAAGAAGGAAAGAAGAAGAAAAGAGTCCAGCAGAAGAAGATTGCGAAGAGTTCGTTGGTCAACTCTGCGATTCAAAACAGAGGCATGGCAATGTAAACCTTGGCAAAGTGCCAACATGTTCCCGGTGCATGCCACTCGAGGGGGAGTGGGTTGGGGGAAGATCGAAACTGCGTTCGTGTTACGACAGTGAAGCAGGCAGGTTATGCGTCTGGCGATGAGGTTTGCGGCTAGAGGACAGGATTTAGCCATTACACAAGGGCACTGGACTGATGCAGCCGCCGCTAGGGATACCTGGGGTGATTCCAGTGTGGTAAGAGCTCCCAGCTGTTATTTGCAGGTACGTATGCTTGCAAGCATGATTAGGTTATGTGCATGGGATGTGTGTGTGTGTGTGTGTGTGTAAAAAAGAGAGAGAGAGGTAGTTCTATGTATGGAGGGCGGGTTTCATTTAGGATGATCTGTTTACGAAAGGGGTAGCTGCAGTGATTGTCGTAAACAATAACTCGGACACAGACATGACCGCGGCAGCGTTTACCCAAGCCTATCACACATCAAGAGGTCGTTTTTCTATATGCAGTGTTCTTCAAAGGATTGTCTCCATTCAATACAGAGTCTTTTCACTGGAAGTTAGTAAGCATCTACGACAAACCATTCCATGGTTTATGCGCTGAATTGTAAAAATTGAGAGTAAAATATTTTTGCTTAAGGCTCGAAAAGTAGCTTCTGTCATTGAAACACGCCACAGTTCGCTTTTTAGCGCTAAGTATGTATGCATAATTACTTTTTAAAATATACATTTTAAGGAGAATGTAAAAGACGTTTTAAGGAGTACGCGAGTTGACCATTAATGTACAAACAGCTCCCTGACTCATGGCAGACATGAAGCAAGGTGGCGCAAGAAGATTGATGCGTGCTGGACACGAAACATGAGGACGTGCGAAGAAGACGTGCAGCGAGATGTGCAAAAAAACGTGAGACAAAAATTCTATTACACAAAAAATGTGACATTGCACGAGATGTCTCAGGAAAATGTATGACAAGAAGACACACGACAAGAACACATGCAATGGTATGGATGTTAGTTGTCCTGTACCAAACCTTCCTGTGCAAAGACGTCCCAGGCATGGAAAACAATGCACAGAATAAAACAAGCGGCGTTCACATGACTAAGCCATGCAATACTGCGGCCATATTGCACGCAGACCAGGTATTTTAAACGTGACACGAAAGTAGAGACATGCAAGCAGAATGTCGTGGTTCTGTCCAACCCCAGTGTAATGTTTGCAGGAAGCTGCGCTATGCTCTGTTTGCTCTCTCTGTTTGCGTGAAAATGAGGTTACCGCAGGTCAGGGGTCAGCTGCGCAGTCTCTAGCTGCTGCATGATGAACGTGAAGCAGTCAGCTGTATATAATTCTCATACCTAGTAAGCCATCAAGCTTAAAGTGTACCCACGTGCTGTGCGTTGGCCTCTGCGTTCTTCTGGCTCGCAAAGACTGTGGTATGCCGGAACATCTGTGTGTGCCCGCGTGTGTTGGGTGTGCCTTTTTATTCCTCCTCGCTCGCTCGTTACAGTCTGTGTCCCGAGCCGTTTGAAACTAAAACAAAAACTGCAAACACGCACATGTTTTAATACACACATAAATAGCAGAACATGGATTTTTATGGTTCATCGAATTCCCTTTTTGAACTCTTGTGATGGAGTAAGTCAAAACCCTTAAGATAAAAAGAGAGAGAGAGAAAAAGATAAAACTCCTTTTATTGAAAAAGTTAAGGACAATCCGATAGCTAAGGGTCGAGGTTGTGCAGCATTGAGTCTTAAGAGCCTACCGGCTTTAGTTTGGGCTGACTTTTGAAGAATGATGGCGGTTGCGACAGACCACTAATTAGATTCATATCCCGGCGTACGTTTTCTCGGTGACGCATGTCCGAATACTGTGCCCGGCTGTCGAGGATGCAACATGTTGCCTGTGCCTGCCGAGTAGTGTCGAAGGTAAGACTCAAACATTCGCAATAAATTCATGTTAACAGTAAATGTAATAGTTCTCTCTCCAATCTTGCACGCGAAAATAACAGCAATGTTTTTAACCCTATTGTATATTATTTAATACTTGTATATATATATATATATATGTTCTCGCTCTTGTATGCCTCCATTAGCGACATTTCGAAATTGTATGGTCCCACATCTCTTAACCAAATACTCAGAACAGATAGTAAATTTTACTTCGGTAATCTGCAAAGTAGGTGTACGTTTGTTTTGTGCTTCATCCAGCTTAAGTGGAGCTGGTTTCGCGCATATGTTTCGTGCAACTAATGACGAAAATTTCTATTAAAATATTTTACTCGTTTTCTGCATTAGAAACGCTCAGCCTCTGGTGTGTATGTTCCAGAACTGTGTTTTTGTTGTTTTCTAGAGTATTCCTGTCAGGTCTCGTATTCCGATGCAAACCGTTAAACAATATTTTCGATATATGTTTGACTTATCAAGGCGGTGGCGCCGGGAAAAAACTAGCAATATAAGCTAGTCACAAAAAAATGTGCTAAAATTAGTTTTTACTTTAAACACCTTGGGATCTAAGTCTTATTTGTTTAGTCTATCGTAACTGATAAAGGGGCTCAGTGGCAAGAGAGACCCAACCGCAATAAAAAATAAAATTCCAGTTCTACAAGTAAACTTCTGCCAAGAGTCAAAGAGGAAGAGATCTGTTTGTAAATGTGCAAACTTACATCTTGCGCGCGCACACAAACACACATCCACCCACCCACACCCACCCACCCACAGAGAGAGAGAAAAATAAAACAAGACACAAACAAGTACAGAACTTAGGACAGACAGACAACTAGGTACACAGAAGAACACGGACACGCAAGCAGAGACGGATACGTAGATGAAAAAGCAGGTTACAAGCACATACACGACCAAGCGATAGGGAAGATCGACGCCCAAAATAAGGTTTTTAATTTTTGAAGATCCTTATCTACTGATTCTTAGCGAAATTCCACATCCTACACAGTTGATAACGAGTCTTGTGTTAAGGCCACATCTAGACTCTGCTGTAGGTCGCAGCACTAGCAGCCTAGCGACAGGCAACAAAGTCTACAGACGGCAGGTGCTAAGTAGGTATACACAATCAGATGTTCCGACTAGGTCTAAAGAATAGATCTACTGATGGCAGGTGTTTATCTTGGTCAAGTAAGTTGTATTCTAAACTTGCACGTTTTGCTTGCTTGCTTTGCGGGGAAAGTGCTTCCACTTTTCCACCTGGGGAAGAGGGAGGGGAAAGGAAACCGGAGTACCTGGAGAAAAGCCCCGACCCCCATCCCTACAAGCATGTGTTACATACAGAAAATGACCCGAGACGAGATCTGAACCTGTGACTGTATACTCCAGCGGTGAGAAGCGAGTGTTTTTCCTACTATACTAGCAGGTGCCCCCATTTTGCTGGGCAAACCTATGGGGCGCCAAGAGGGGAATTCAGTGGCATAGGAACAGGGGGGCAGGGGGGCAGCCGCTATACATTTATACTCATTTGCTATGAGCGCACTGATTGGTTGGTCTTTGACCTTCTTTTCCCATATGCAAATGAGCCAGCCTCGTTCCGTATACATTTCAAGTCAGAAGTTATAGAATTCAATCTATAAATATATATTTCAAATGTATAGCTAGAATGCATTCTATAGCTAAAGAATTGAAATGTATATATAAAATGAATTGGATAGCAACTTCTGAGTATAATATAAATGAAACACTTCGGTTTTTACCGAGCTTTTCTCTCTCTAGCTATACATTGCAATGTATATAGCTATAGAATGCAATCTATAAGTATAGAATGAATTGTATAAATATAAAATGCAATCTATAAGTATAAAATGCAATGTATAGCTATACATTGCATTCTATAATTGTACATTGTAATGTATAGTTAGAAATGGCAAATTTGAGAAAATTCCCCTCTTGGCGCCCCATACAAACCAGGTCACGTTTTTGTGGCCTCCGCGTGTTGTCCGCTCCTAGCCATTAAGGTCAGTTCGTCAGGTTGTGTCACGTTGTGTCCAGGGCAACAGTGAACACTGGCATAGTTGACGACATAATAACGCCTAACTCTTTGTGCGACGTAAACAAACAATTAAAACCAGAGGATATTTGTGACAAAGAAAATGTTGGTCGATCAAAGAGTGATGACGATAACTTGGGTGGCACGAGAATGTCAAAACGACAAGCATGAGCACTGCTCAGAGACCTGAAGAGTGAACAAACAACGTTTTTACATAAAAATCAAATGAAAGTGCGTTGTCAAAGTAACAACATTAAGTAATTAAGACAAAAGTGATTTATTATATGGAGATAACACAAAATGATTAGAATTAATTATATAATCCACACAACAAAAGTAAGTGGAAGCTTATTGAACTGTTCAGACTCGTTTTGATCTGCCGTCTTCTGATCAGAAGCATGAGACACCGTTAATATTTAAAGCACTGTTGAAGCCAATAAAAATAAATTATTTACAGCATCAATTATTTTCTTTTACTGAAATAGATATGTAGTTATCATTTGATACCTTTTAGCAAACTGCTGCCTATCTATATATCTAAAGAGAACCTAGCCAAAAATGTATGGCTTCGACTTTGAAAGAGAACGAAAAAAAGATAAGGATTCCCTTTTTGTTTGGTAAATATTTTCAGCATGTGAAGACTACAAAAACAAGCAAAAGGCGCGAGCTTTCTTGAGATGGTGAATAAAAATCGGTTAATGTGAAGAGACAGTGCATATATCCAAAGTGAGATCGTGGTATTCTCTGCATAACAAGGGCTGGAGATAGAGAGAAAGGGGGAAGGGGAAAAAGCAGGATGGGGGAGAAAAAGAAAAGAAGGAAGGAAGGTTAAACAAACGGTTTTCTGAAAACGTTTTTACTCTGTGCTGGTGGTAATGGAGACCTGGTCACGGCAAACAGAAGGGAGAACCGTTAGTGATTTTCGCGGCGTTTTTATCTTTGAACAGGCCGCTGCGTAACTAGCTGAGGGATGTGTGGGTGTGAAGTAAACAGGCACACAACCGTGCTGCTCGGTCAGGGGGAGACAAGTGTCGCCATTACACGTTGCACCTCGTCAAACAGACCCAGAAATCCCAGCGATAAAATGAAGTTAATTTATGTGTTTGTGATGTCATTAGCTGGGTCAGTACCACAGTCACGTTTTGGCGCGCGTGTGGATGGAAATATAACCCACACTAGACTCTAACAATGGGATGTTTAATTACTAGATACTAACAACAAACATTAATTACGCGAAATTCAGTGAGCAAGGTGGGTAGGGGAGGCAGTTGGGGGATACCCAAGAGAGGGTTAACGTAACAAAGGGAGATTTGGAGAGAGGAAGTGCGACAGTAGTGGGTAGACTGAAGCCGGTACAACATCCATCTGGTATCAGCTAAGCTGGTCCACCAGGACTGTTATCTGGGTTAAGGGGAAGAATAGAAGTCTTAAAAACTGCAGACGACGAGTCTAGAAAGGGTGGGGGTGGAAATCTCCCGCATAGCACACACCTTGTAGCGCGTCAGGTGAACGAACTCCTGTGTGAAAGGACACAATCTACGCTATCTTCCTGCCCCCCTCCCACGGCTGCCTCCTCCTCCTCCTCCCCCCGTTCACTCCATTGTACGCGAGTGTGACTCACAGGTCCCGACACTGTTTTCATCGCAGATTGGAGACCAACGCAAACCGGTCCTGCAACCCAAGGCTATCCCAGATCGTGGCAAAATGGTTTGCTATTCTTCATTGTTTTATGACCATTAAATTGCGTCCCTTGCGAGTGCCAGGAAACTGCTCATTCCTGTAGCCGAGGCTTGTGTCTCGTCCTGTCAACACATGCACCGTCACGCACTTTGTGTCTCGTCCTGTCAACATATTCGCTACGTCACGCGGAAGGAGACAGTTGATGGCGCATTACGTTTTGTGCTCACAATAGACATGCGCGTGATGGACAGGCAGAAAGTCCTTTAGTGAGATCTTCCCGGCTTTACACTGTAAGCATGTCCAGCAAGTCGAGTCGAAAGGAAAGTTTCTGGGCCATTAGATACACCTGAGAGTTGACTGGACTCCCCTTCCTACTCTCAGCGGTGGAAATACAGACCCACTTTCCAGTCCTTGCATGTCTTTCTGGTTAAAGACAGCAACAATGCCTGTGACCAGTGTTGTCCATCCACATAATGTAGTGAGCTGTTGGGTTTTTTGACCGATATGCCATAGAAAAATTACGAATCAATGAAAATATATGAAGATTTTCGTAATCCAGGAAGTAAACAACATGCTTTAATTCTAATTTTCCTGTTTTGAATCATGTAGCTTTTGCAATTGACAGGTAATAAAAATCGATAGCAAAATATGTCAGCTTTTATATCTTTTTTGTAATAAAATGTCAAACGCAAGGAGACCTTCCAGACCAAAGCTTTTTTGAAAACTTTTCCCGATGTCCGTCGACAAATCGATTGCAATTTCAGACCCACTTGGGAAACAAAATTGTCTTAACGGGATTTGTAGCATTTTTAGGGGATTTAAGCATGTTTCAGCGAGATGGGAGACACTGTCAATGACAATTTAATGTCGTTCCACAGGCCTTTATACACAGGGTCAAACATCAACGCAAATTAATGCAGAAGCTGCGCAAAAGGAAGTTTTTTTTAAAGTGCTGCATAATATTTGTGTTGTATCTACCGATGTTGGCGACTCAGTGACTCCTGTCTTAATTCTGTTTCATAAAAAGGAAACAAAAATTCAAATCGTTCAGCATGCTTGTTCGCAAATTGAAACAAAACGGGGCAGTGCTGGTTCCTGTTACATTATTTAAAGATATGCTTATCTCTCAATAATATTCACGGAACTTCAGTGGAAAATATTATCCTTGTCTTCCATTTTAATTCTTGAGAATTAGCAGCCGTTATATGACAGGCACCTACATTGACGTCATGGGGGGCCGCCATCTGTATGACGTCACTGTCAGCCTTTAGGCAAGCAGTGTGCAATAACGCTTATAACATTTTTACCGCTTAAATCAGCTAAGAAACAACAACAACAAAATGATTTTCTTCTAGAAGTATGGATAGTTATTTCCGGTGGGACTTATCCAAAAAGAAACGGGTTGGAGGTTAGAACAAATGTTGGTGTGTCAGGGGACAGTGACGCTGGCTGTGATGTAAGGGAACTTGTAGTTCGCCGTCAGTCATTGTGTTCGAGGCTTGGCTCCAGTCTTTAAGCCGTCGGAAAGGGGTCAGTGGAGGTCCCACCGCCGATAGCAGTCCAAGACAGACTCGAAATTTGTTTTTAAGCTATATATACGCCATGTAAAAAGACTTCAGTTTCAACTGCATTTGAGCACGTTTATCACTTTTATTTCAGCAGCAGCGAGCTAAATGAGTTAGCTAATTATTTTATCCGTGAACAAAGAAGAAAAGGTTCAAATCGTTATACAAATTGTCATATTTGTAGTTTGCGGAGAAGTTGTTTAGATTATGTTTAATGTCTTTTAATGCTTGTGATTTATGTTTGTTTCTTTAACGCTAGCAATGTTGGCTATTTTCTCTTGATGAAACTTAATCAGATTATATTTGTTTCCATTAATTTTCCCATTAGGTTTTGGATGAGCCACATAAGAACGGGTTGAAATCTGTGCAACAAGTTCTGAAAGCTGAGGTAATCAAGTCGCTAAATACATCGTCTTGCTAGTTGGATGGAGAGACTAGAAATGGACGGAGGCATGGCGTTACTAGAATTTGAATCGTCATCCGACAGGCAGAAAGACCTGCAGGTATTACACTGCTTTGCCACTTTACCATATTATTGTACATAAAAAGGGGCCGTTAAAAAAGAGATAGAAATAGCCACAAAATAACCAGTAGGTTATCTTTCATTCTTCATTCACATGTTGAGTTTTGCGAGTCATGTGGGCCGACTGTCGGATGGACTACGGTACGTTGATAACAAAGGGTGTTCTTCTGTGTTACCTCTACCGCCACTGGAACTGACGTCCGCTGAATGAGAGAGACACAATGGCCATCTTGGAAAATTCAAGGATCACAAGCGCTGGCACGCTGGGTGTTTTGGTCCCCGACCAGCGAGATCGGATATTGCGGCATAAGTCATTGGGCGGGGAGAGGGATGTTCCTAGACAGGGGGGGGTGGGGGTGGGGACGTGTGTTTTACGCCGAGCCAGCAGCTAAGGCTATATCACGGCAAGACAGCCAGCCCTGTAAACAGATGCCTCATGTAGAGAAAGAACAGCGTGCCCGAGACGAGATCTGGACCCAGGACAGTCAACCTTCACTGTATTGGTGACAGGCGCAGGCCGTTGCGCCACCAGATCGCACGACTAGACAGGTACCGAGCAACGTCACAGGTAGATCTTATGCATGGAGCAGGTGCCTCTGTAAGTCTCTAATCTCTCTGATTGTGACTAAAAGGGCCGCCGTATGTGTCAGGACTAGAGTAAAACAAGGCAGAACAGTGTCCGGGAAGTACAACAGGTAAGGCCGATGTTATCTACGAAATGTTGTAACTGTAATGTCAAACTCTCAGGATTGTTGCTATCGTTTAGTTTCCCATACAGGCTGTAGTTTATTGTCACGCGCGTTGTTTTTACAAACGTGTATTTTGTGTGCGTTTGAATGTGTGGGTGTTTGTGCGAGCGTGCGTGCGTCATTTAGGATGTATGTGCCGCGGCGTGTGGTTCGGGGGTGCCGGTGTGGCAATGACTGGTCGTGCGCTTGCATGGCCCTCGCTGCACCTCTATGAGCGAGCGTGACGTGGAGATATATCCAGCCCGTGTTTGCAGTTGCTAAGTGTCCTGCTGTAAAGCCTGCTTCGCACAGTGCAACTGAAGATTCTATCAAACTTCGATCGAAATTACAGCAGAGTTTACCCTCGCAGCCACCCTTTTCAATGGACTTTGTGGAAGCAGGTGTGACTGACTCCAATCCTCGAGCCAGGTTAAAAAGTTTACGCTCATGAACCCGCTGAAAACACTGTATCTGTGCATTTTTTCCTTTCGACTTGCACACGAACTAACCTCTTTTACTTCTTTATACACCAACTTTAAAATCAATAACTTTCAAAATCCATTTTAATGCATTAATCTGCATGGACGTGCACCAGGTAAGCCTTCATGTATCAACCATTCAGCCAAAAAAAACAAAAACAAAAATGCCCCGGTGGCTAATGGCAACAGGATTATCACCGAGGCAGGCTCTCTGATCGTCGGTTTCCTCCTTGTCTCATTTTGTTTATAGAGCTGGCTCCATTGCCCCGATATACTCTTGCTGCTCGACAACGAACCAAAGCCATCAGCAAACCCTTGCCAACCTTCTCTACCTCTATGCTTGCTTGCCACACACGATGGCGAGGGGCTTGATCGGCGAGAGCACGTCAGCGCGTGCTTAGGCCCCGCAGGTGCGCAGTGTTTGACTCCAGCAGTTCCTCATAAAATCTTGTTTACGTTGACACCTAATGCCATCATCTTCACTCGCAGGAGGATCCAAAGACAGCGGAGCCCGACCATCAACTGCGTTCATGATTGTTCAATCTATTTTATTTATTTTTTTGTTGGGGAGGTGTGAAGGTGGCGGTGCAAGGGAGGTCACTCAGAAGAGAAACCTCTTTCGATGATTTTCCTTACCTCCCCCTCTTTTTTATATTTAAAAAAAAGGGTTGTTAATTTACACAAGCATTTATTTTCTTATCTATTTCTCCGCCTATCCATTGCATTCTACTTACAGTTGCCACAGCTGCATTATCAACAAACTTTGTTTTTACTTTCTTACAGTGACTGGTGGGCTAAATTTCGAAAGGAGCGAACAATAGGTGAGTATAATGGCTTAACTCTGCTGCCAAGAAAAATAAGGTCAGCACAACGACTTAAGTCTGCTGCCTCACAACGACAGGTGTCGGCCACGATGTCTACAGTGCAAGAGCTTGGCGATGGTGAACAATACACAAACTAGCCTAGATCCGCCTCTGCCTCTCACGAGGTCCTGTCTATCATCGAGGCGAGATTAGACAACTCGACCTTTGCAACAGATGCACCTTGTTTAGCTTCTTACCTGCTGCGAGGCACGACAGAGAACCACGGGAAGTCTTACACAGAGATGTTCGGTTCCAGTGAGTGACTTCTTTCGTGTGGCAAACGGTTGCTTATGTCGGAGGTTCCGATTGGAAACAAAACCTTTGCGGAGATTTTATTCTCTCGGCGTGCAGTCGCCAGTCCGTGAGAAAATGTAGCTGTTTGAGTTCAGGTGTAAGTAAATGTTTTCAACAGACATAAAAAACCTGCATCGGAATAAAATCTAACACGAATGGTGTTTTTTTTTTTTTTTTTTTTTTTTTGCATTGTTTGAAACAACTACAGAAACATGAAGTCTTGTGGACTCACAATTCAGGAAAATAATTCAGTAAGTTTCAAACATGAATTCCAGTGCCAGTTCTCAAAGGAATTTACGATGTGCTTTCTGCTCGCGAACTAAAATGCTGACCATGCAGTTCGTTACACAAGCCCCGGGAGGGACTTTCCAGCTACTCAGCTGCCTCTGCCTCCTATAGTTTGTCTGCCAAAGCTGACTAAAGAGACCGTTGACGTGGAAAGTGCACTGAGATGGTAAGTGACTGTTCTAGTTCTTATGTGTCCGAAGCTAAGAAAAATGTAACGGAGAAGTTAAGATTATTTAGGAGCATGGTTTTTAATTTACGCCTAGTCAGCAGCTAAGGCAATATCACGGAGAGCTGATTCAACCACAAGGCAGATGCAGAGAGAGAGAGAGAATGGGTGTGCCCAAGGCAAAATGTGAACCCACAAGTCGAGGTATTACATATCTTTGTGTTATTACTGTTGCTGAGACAACTATTACTTGGGAAGTTTTAGGAAAGGCAAACAATGGTTTGAAAAAAGATATCGTGAATAGTAAAATTCATCCCCCCTCTTTTTTCTCTCTCTCTCTCACCCACAGTTTACATGACCGCGACAATAGGCTTCCTATTTTCTTAAAGGGTTAGAAGCGGTCTGTGTCTGGGTTTTGTTGGCTTATAAGTAAATCAATATTAGTATGAAACAGTGGGTTGCCTACGTCACGACTAACCATTAAACTAAGGGTCACAGACAGTTCATGGCACCGGACAGTAGTCAACAGCTAGCAGGGGTGTGATATTAAAGTATGTTTAAGAACATGTCTCTAATGATATGATTTTGTAGTATGTGCTATTTATTTATTATGTATTATGTGCTGCAAGTGGCACTTCTAGTTGAGGACAGTTTAATTAACTTTGTCAAGTATGCTTTTCAAATTCGATGCCCAGACGATTAAGAATAATAATCAAGTTAACTTATATGGTCATTTAGCGAGGGTCCTATCATGGCAATTCAGTGCCCAGAATGTTTTCATAATAATATGAACATATTTTCCTCCTGAAATTCATGTTTATTTCGCGAATTGCCCTTTTAATAAGCTGTTTATATAAACTAATCATCTAAATGCGTCTTGTTTAGAGTTTCGAGGGAAGGGCGAGCGAGAAGCAGTTGTGCCTGACGACGACATAGCAAATGGTCAGTAATGGTTTATCTAGTACATTTCTGACCTGCCCATAGTACTTGTTGACGCAGTACGCAGCCAGTGGCCATCCCCCACCCCCACCCCCACCCACCGGCCACAGGCATGTCCACGTTGTGAAGTGTCGTTAACCTCTGTGCCGTCACTCGAGCACCAGCAGAACTTGCTTTGAATCTCGCCTACGCGATGGCCATCGTATAAAAGTGTCGTCAGACCTGAGAACTCGCGACAGGAAGCAGCCCCGTGATTTGCAGTCGCCATCTGTCTGTGGTCAGCTTTTGGGCTTTGTTTGGTTACGGTGAACGAGGCCACTCTTACAAGTTGTCTGCCATACCGGTAAGGAAATATTTACACTAATTTCATGTCGTACGTCTAATTTTTTTTTCTTTTTGTGTGAGAGCGACTTTAATTCGACGTCGGCTTGACTTTCCCACTTTATCTTGGCAGCAAATGTGGGCCAAAGTCAAACGGTAAAATTCTGACAGGCTATTGTCGTTACTGCCCTACTGAACTGTTCAGCGAAATGCTCAAAAGATGGCAGCAACCTCTGGGCGAGCCACACACACACTGGAAGTTCATAGCCAGAGTTATGTGTCAGTACGTGCGGTGGTGTGCACGAGCGCTGTTTGGATGCGAGTGGAGTGTTTGGATGTATGTTGAAACTCCACAGATGTTCGACTTGAAAGGTGAGTCATTTGCACGACGGTGATATCACTGCATCTACCTGGCGTTTTGCTCAAAGCCCTCTTCTGGCGCCCGAGGCTCTCCGTATCTGATGTCCTGTAACCACGACAATTGCATACCAGATGATGCAGCATCACATACCGGGATCAGGATTGGGCTCATTTTGTTTCAAGTTTCCACCGCTGCGATTGCCGCAGAGTTATAGTCTCCTGCGGCCCTATAACCGGCGGTGTTGCAGTGTGAGTGCGAGTGGCAGCAGCTACAACCGAGCTGTTCGCAGTCTCTGGGCCCAGCTGTTGCTTTACCTCGCTAGCTGAAGCTGCCCCCTCTTTGTTTTCTGTTTATTCTCAGCATTGATAGGCACCATAGTTGTGATCGTGTTATCTTCGAGTTTGAGGGGGTTTTTTTAATCAACAGAAAAGAGGTTGTCGACACATTACATAGCATTTGTTCTTCGTCTTCGTGTTTTGAGTCTGGACTATGCCTCATTTTAAGTGTTAAAGGTCTATATGGTTTTATATATACATATATATAATAGAGTTGAGCTTAGAACAAAATAATACTTCCCAAAATATGAGGGAAATAACATTTGTTTCTTCTGGAAACACACGCATAGCAACATCCCCGAAAAAGGTTACAACAAAGACATCAGAAATGTACACCAATACATTTATGATTTTAGTAGGTACATTCAATGAAAGAGCTGGGATAGTAAGTTAATAAGACTTATCCGTGGACATTTTACACAACTTTATTAATACACAAGGGCAATTACAGGTAGTGCCCTCTTGCTAGCTATATACAGGTAAGTACAAACATGTTGACTACAGTGAATGTTCTCTCTATATATTCATATATATACACACACGTATATACACATGCACACAGCAACAGTAGATACAGTTGGTGCACTGCCTTAGGCTAACACAACATCACAGAAATGATCAAGTGTATGGCACGTAGAATGAACGGATTGCGGCGATGATTCGTTCTGCACACATTCATCCTGTCTCTGCGGCCAACCCGCAAGAGTGAGAACTCACTTGCTAACACATGTTCAGGAATAGTGAGGATACGACATGCCGTCCCAAGGATTTGCTGATTACTTAAGACTGCCAAGTCCTCTTGCCTGGTTCCGGTGATCTTGGAACACATTAACATGAGAGACAAGACTGTTCTTGTTCCCTAGGGAGAGGTTGTGGAACCAAGAGATGAAAGAAAAAGTGATGAGACTTTCAATAAAAGACTGATAGAACCTCTTTGGTGTGCCCTATTATGGAGCCTGATGCTGTTTGTAGGCGTCTATACTGAGAACGTATGGATGTTATTCAATCAGGTTTAGGGAATAGGATTTTCCATTGCGCCTAACCCAGTCATTTCGAAAATAAACTGCACACAGCTAGACCTTTAAGAACATATATCTTCCCTTTAAAGATAGAAAACGTGGATTTAAAAAGTGTAACAGCTACTATATTATCGTAAACAAAAAAAACGCACTGTTTCTTTTTTCACTTCTTATTTTTTTTTTCCTTCTGTGAGAAATCGACATAAATTCTGATGAGGCTCTCGCGATAGCAACCAGCACTTTGGAATCAGTCTCTCAAGGTCAGTTAATATCACTTTTCCGGTGATGCAGGACTTAATCACGTCCATCACTGATGTGAACAGGATATCTGCGTCGCTAGGTAACAGCTGGATGAAAGAACCCGATCTATAAAGAGACACGAAACATAACTATCCGCCCTTCTGTTCACAGTCACTTGACTGAATTTTTATACAGAATATTCCTGAGCAGTGTAAGTGTTACAACGCATCCAGGCCGTATTCAGAACGGCAGTACCGATGATAAACATACTCCACTTAAACTGTTTTAATACAACAACAACAACATAATTCACTCATGTAGGAATTTAACCTCGCTGATAATTATCATCATCTGTTCACTGTAGCAGTCATTAAAAGAGAACCGAAGCCACACTCACTGCTCTCTGTTAATAAGAAGGAAATTTAGTGGTGTTCAATAACCTGCTCGCCAAAAAAAAACCACAAGTAATCAGAAATTTAATTGCTATGCTGATTGGTGCTGGGACTGATGCGCGCCCACCAGTTCGCTTAACGCGTCCATTCATAATTAAGGGCCTAAATGTGAAGGGTTTTTTTCCCTAATGACTGGCTTCAGTTCAGAGCAAGATATGATTTATTGAGATCTGGGTCATTATCCATTTTTGAGACACAGGCCTACGGAAACATCACCATGAACAGAAAGAAGTCAAGAACTCAGATGTCCCAGTTGTACATTGACATTCTAAAGGCCTAAGACAGCGGAAGAGCTGAGATCATATGCTAATTAGGCATGTCTGTGTACAAACGTGGCGTCATGAGTTTGGCCTCTTTTTGTGCATGGTGATGTTTGTAGATGTTCATCTCCAAAACGGAATGGAAAGGATATTGACACAGATATTAAGAACTAGCATCTTGCACTGAGCTCTAGCCATTGTACATTGCCATGTCATTAGAAAAATGTAATTGCGCCCTACTTGACCTTTAAGGTTTATCGGACAGGAGAGTTATACTACGTTACTCGTTTTGTTCACGCAAGTAGCAAGCAGCGATGTTGTTGCGCTCAAGTGTGAAGCAGAAAGTCAGTGTTGGCGGCCTGTTCGGACCTGACGCTGGATTATTCCCCCAGTTCACCCAGCAGCTGGTTTGTTGAGGAGGTAAAGTCAGCGGAAGGAGAGGGTTTGGCCACACGCCGTGCCCTCGACACAAGGTGGACCATACTCATTGACCGTTTCTTCCCTCAACGGCCTCTCGGCTATCGCACATTTTAGCAAGCAAAGTTCACAATTGCTGCTATGTTCAAGAGGCAATGCGGGTATATGGCTGCTGATGATTAATGCCTCCTTGTCTTTAAAAAGTTGTTCTTTTGAGTCGATTCTTGGAGCGTAATTAATTGCTGCCGCCAGATGGACCATGTCACAGCAAATGGAAAACAACCGTTAAAATGCGCTTATCTTTGATTAAAGACCGCGTACAAGCACAGCATGTGTCATAAGATGCCTTGGCAAAGGGACCCTGGAAGATAACAAAACGCAGGGAAAAGACTTGCTTGTGAGAAACAAACAAGGCTTTTAGACTGACCGCATTCAGTGTAAAGTTTCGCCTCAAGCAAGATTTACAGGTCACAGTTTCTTTGGCAAACTGCAGACTAATAAGAAACAAACCTAGCTTTCAGACTGACCGCCTTCTGAGTAACTCATGTCTGTAACAAGATTTGATTCGGCACACTACTGCTCTTCTTCTTTATCAAGCAGCTTCGAGGGCGCAGGCTTGTCGGCGTGATTCTGTTCTCCAACACGTTCTTCAAAGATGTCGATTGGCTCGATCTTTTCATCTTCTTGCTACAAGAGTTTGCAATTAACAGTAGGTCCAGACTGTTGAAAACTCTTCCTCAAATGTTAGGAATTTGAGTTTAAAATAGTAAACTACAACTGTACCTACTTTCTCCTAGAACATTCGCACTCTTTAGTAAGCTAAAAGTTTGCGATGAAGCAAATTCCCCACGGACATGTGTTCAGCAAAACTCTGTGTGTGTCTGGTATATTAAATAACGTAAATATTTAGTCTTATCAGCTGCACAAACTATCTTTCTGAAATGACGGTGCAGTTGGTCAGAATCAGAACCGATTATCGTCTGCGAGGCTTTTGAAGTCTAGAACATCCACATCTAGTAGACTTATATTGAGGTAATAACCTTAACTTGCTATATGTTTTTTATTCTCCATTTCACTGAACTAATATCAAAGGCTAAGTTATTCTCGTCAGTTGCAGGTTTCTCAAAAGTCTCTTTTTTCTCCGTTTTGGAAGGTACACCAGACTTTAGAAGACTTTTCTCAGTATTCTACACTTTAGTTGCACATTCAAGCCGGTGCAGAGTACAGGGAGAGTAATTAAATATTTTGCGGATGCAAAGACCGCGTTAAATTCGCTCGGTTGCTTTACTCGCGTGTCAGGAACAAGACGGGAAGATTAACTGCACAAACGAAATTCTTTCGGATATAAAAGCGAATTCGGTTTCGAAATTTCCACAAGCACATTAACATGGTTACACAAAACTGCACCCACAGTGACTCAGATATTGGAAACGCTTCATTTCGTCACTAACTGAAACATGACACACGCTTAAATTTAGCTGAAACACCGGATTCAGCATCTTGAATATTAGACCAGGTTCAAACAGGTCACATGACGAGGTGATTCCTTTTTGGGCAACTGTTGCGGCAGATGGCCCTAGCACCTGAGACAATAGCTGTCTTCAGACGTGTACAGAGTCTTCATGTCATTTATGTAATTAGTGTCCCGTAAAGAGCTTGTCATCGATATACACCCATTTAAGCTCTGATCAGCAATCTGTCTTGTAGAACTTGCTTTCGTGGGACCTAAACTGTTGCATATACTTGTCAAACAAACAACATCTGCAACAATAAATGCTTCTTTAAGAGGTCCAGTTACGCATCCCTTGTCGTCACTAAAATCACTAACAGCGTGGGGATTCACCCAGATTTGGAGAAATGATATCTTGCACCCAATGTCACCCAACCACTAGAAAATAACTGCACTTAACTAAACCTTTAACACATCGGATGAAAATCTCAGTAAGAACGGATGCAAGTTTGGAAACTTTAAACATTTTTCTGGTCATTTTCTGGCATCCAATGAAATTTTGAAAGAGATTTAATTGAGAAAAAAAATTCACAAGGAGTGGATTCTGTTGTTGAGCTGTTACTGCCAGTTGACGAGATCATGGGTTAACTTTAAACATTCTACTATCATCATGCAGATTTCGGACTGTGTGAAGCCAACGAAAGTTCCAGTGTGTCAAAAATTTGTATGGTCTGCAAAAATTATAATCCTAAGATTTAGAGTTAGCCAGTCTTTCTCTCACTCACACACACACACACACACACACACACACACACACACACACACACACACACACACACACAGATTCTAGGTGGCCGTCCTCAATTCGATTCAAGTGAACATCACTGAGCACGTTCGTAGGTTTGTAGATTTAACTCTCAGCAAAGCCCAGTGAGCACTTCGGTTCCTTTTCTTCAGTTTTGTTGAAAGAATCGATTTCTTTGCTTAGACTTCATCATGGTAGACCCACTGTTTACATGGTAATCACTCAAGCATTCATGCGATCGCACGTCAACCAGGCATCTTATTCCTCCTCCACTCTAATCCGAGGCCCGACACTCGACAAATATATCATGCGCATCGATTTTGCCGCTGGGCAGAAGAAGAGTGGTTATCATTCAGGACAATCCGATTCCAAATGAACTCTGAATCATAGTGTTCACCGTATTACTTCCTCTTGTTTTACTTGTCTTCGTTTGTCGGGGATGAAATCTCTCGTCTAGGAACGAGTCTATGGCACAAAGCTGGGTTTAGAAGTAATGTTTGGTTTCTATTCGTGAATACATCATTATGAAGCAATTTTCTCTTGTAATAAACAATTCGCTGAGTTATTATTCCTCATTATTGTTATAATCAGTGTTTTCCGATATGGTTGCAAGATAAAACAGTTCTAGTAGGATAAGACCCGATGCATGTTCCACTGAGTCCGAAGCTAAATATCTAGAGTTACCGTCTGATGATGAACAGAAGACTGGATAACGAAATAAAAGAGAAAGAGAAAAAGACAAATAACGAAGGAGAATGCCCGCAAAAGAAAATCTTGATCCAATACGCTTTCTGCAGTCATGCAAAGGCTTTGTTTATCTGTAGATCGGGAGTTAGGGAAGGTAGATGCAAAGAACGAAGAAGCAAGAAAAGCTGGTTGGTAGCCAAAGCTTAACACTGTAAAGACTGTAGAAAAACAGTGTGATGAGACCTAGCCGAGGGCTGGCGACGATGGGCAAAGAAGTAATGACACTGACCTTTGTTAATGTCCGTGATTTTATTTTAAGAAGCATAATAAGGTCATGTCAACTCGAACTTTGCAAAATGCTGCGAACCTAAAACAAGAAGAACGCGTTTCACTTTGACGGCAAAGCTGTCTCTACGATGTGTGAAAAGACTTTCTCATCATCTTTCGCTCTTAATAATAATGAATAGCAGCGAGAAAAGAAATGACATCACGCAGAAGGAATATTCTCTGCCTCCCATCCTCCATCTCTCTCTCTCTCTTGTCCTGGGTTCGTTTCTCGTCTCGGGCACGCTGTTCTTTCTCTGCATGTGGCATCTGTTTACAGGCCTGGCTGCCTTGCCGTGACATAGCCTTAGTTGCTGGTTCGGCGTAAAACACCAATCCCCCCCCCACTCTCTCTCTCTCTCTTCATTCCCGCAGTAAAACTTGCTGACATCTGACCACCGAAATCAAGAAAATCACAAATTCCATTTACGGCTCGCTACTTGTACTGCTCGCGGGCACACGAAGGTCATGAGTATTGATTACTCCCCCAAACCCTCCCCATTGCTGAGAACTAGGTGGCGCAGGATGCTCTCCCTAAGTGGCCTCTAGCTTCTAGATTCTAGCGCCAGCCAGTCGAGGCCTCAGTCACGTGATAACACGTCCTGCAAGGAAGTTTGCCACCATCCCGTAGTGAGAGCGAAGATTTTGGACCCTGCTTTCTTTTTTTTTGGGGGGGGGGGCGGGGGGAACCGGAAGTCAAAAATGAAAGTGACGTCATTATATTTAGTGTCTTCGGAACAAGTGCACCAATGGGTGGTCAGGAAACATGTTTTTCTTCCTCGCTAAAAATCATGCATATAAAAAAGAAGGGATATAAGATGTGATAGAGAGAAGCTATACAACATTGCTCTTGGGTAAGCTTTTTTTTCAAAGAACGCACAGAAATGAGTTGCCTATCAGCTGAAGTTATTTTATCATTTGCAATTTTGATAAAGGTCTTCATTTTTTCCCCCCAAATTTGCTTCCGTCGGTGTTGTGCTTTAGCGTTAGGGGCTTCAGAAGAACCACCAAACAACGTGTAAATCCGCGTAGATTTTTCACTTGCACATTTTGTCGTTGTAGTCTGAGCAAGAGTTTTCCTGCCCTACATTTTATCATTTGTTGACGTCACTCTCTGTCCTACATTCAGAACGCCTGTCTCCCTGCCTACCTGTCCGGCTGGCTGGCTTGTCACGTGCGGGCCAGTAGGCGATGTACATTAAGCATGACAATCACGTGATGGGATGACGCCCCTGCATCGCTTCCCAGCTGAAGTCGGTTCTTTATAGACGGAAGGCACGCGATAACCAGCACATCATGCAGGACGGCAGAGCGAAAATGACCCAGCGCACAACTTGTCGGCCCTTGTGTCACTGACACACTGCCGGGATCAACAGCATGAAAAGGAATCAGGTTCAACACTCGCGCAGTTCCGGTATTTCTAATAGTGACTAATTTTTGTTTATCACGGAAAGACTGGATGTTTTGCAAAGCAAACCTACTGTGACGCTCGACACATCACTCTGAGCTTGCTAGTACAGAAAAAAAAATCCACGCAAAAAAAAAAAAAACCAATGGTGCGGAGTACTTTGCAAGGCCCTTTTGGTGCGTGACCATGCAGGCGGGATAGTGTTTCTGGCCGGCACACACGCTGTCTGAACTGCTGCTAGCTGGCTCTCAGGCCGCATCACACCTCGAGGCTACGTGCTAATCATTCCACAGACTTTTCACCGGCTGGAGGAAGATTAATGGAAGTGAACAGAAAAGGGGGTAAGGTTGAAAGGAGTGATGAGGTTCAAAAGCCTTGGCAATGTTCATCGCCAGAGAGGCAATGGTGCCATCCAGGTCCACACTCACACACACACACAGAAGATTGGGTGAGCATTATTTTTTTTATTATTAAACGCACGATAAAGTAACAAGTGTAGAATTTGATTGTAAAAAGGTAGTACGTGAATGAAATTCCCAGCTGGTGCTTCGCACAGAACGCAGTTATCTTGTCACTCAAATCACACCTCGTACGTCCACAGCTATAGACATAGGGTACGTCACATACAGCGCAGCTGAACGTCACATTGATCACAAAGATGCGTTAGACCTGCACCATCATGGAAGAAAACACGGAACTATAGCCAACTTAAATATATTTCGACAGCCTAGCGCTCGGCAAAAATATGCAAATACTGCTACAACGAAGGTTTTTTTTTTTTAAATCTTGAACGTACACGGTTAACATCCCCCTAAAGATATGCATACAAAGCCTCGTGTTGTTTTGTTTTCTCTGTGTTAATCTAATAAGATGAGCATCAGGGCTGCACATTTAGTTTCCTCTTGTGCAAAGGTCACCTTCCCGTTGTAGAAAACAGGAAACGATTGAAGCCGATATGTGAACAGGCCAAAATGCGTAGAACGACCCAGATTTGCGCCTCTTTCACGTGCGCCCATGTCTGCACGGGCATGCATGACTGTCTGCACACGCGTGAATGCACGTATGGGTGTCTGTTGACACGCAGGAGCTAAAGGGGGGGGGGGTAAGGCGTGTGTCTTGTTACAACCTCTCAGAGCTGCCAGCACGCCATCTGCAGAGTCGCCGTGCCAGCAGAAAACACAGTTTCAGTGAACTGTGCAAGTGAACAAGCAGGCTCGCTGCTGTGGTTGTCGTGGTCTCGTTGTGAGCGTGAACTGTTGGTGTCTGTAGCGTACGTGTCGGCAGCGACACCGCAAATGACGGATATGACGTCATCACCACCGGGCCTGCAGGTGATGGTGCACACGACAACGTTCTTACGCATATACATGCAGGTCACTGTGTATGCTCGTGCATATGAAAGTGTGTTACCCCGTGTATGTGAATACATATTTATGTATACATTTGGTAACGTACGAACATATCTGTGCGCACGTATGCGTCTGTGTATGTTTATACTAGTACGAGTGTGGGTGATTATATATATATGTGTGCGTTTGAGTGCTTATATAATATATATTCATGTGTGAGTGTGGGTGCTTATGTGTATGTGTGCGTGTTAGTGTATGTATGTATGAATGTATGTGCGTTTGAATTTAAGTACTTATATATGTGTGTACGTGTGCATGTGAGTGCTTATATGTATGTGTTTATGTGTGCGTGCGATTGTGGGTGCTTAAATGTAGATGTGAGTGTGGATGTGGTTGCTTATATGTGTGTATGTGTGCGTGATTATATGTGTGTGAGTGTGGGTGCTTATATGTATGTGTGAGCGTTTTCATTTCGCGAACTTGATGCAGACATGCTTAAGTCTTTGTTATTGGCTTCGCTTGGCTTCCTTCATGCTGGTTATGGCTCTCCACTTCAGTTATTTCGAAAGCCCAGGGTATCATTCGGCCTCATATGTTTTCATCCTGCTCGTGAAGTAACTCACGGCTTCATTCTCTTGGGTGAAGTTTCTTATTCTGTTAAAGCTTCAATCATTCTTGCCGTCAGCAGAGAATGACAAGAGAATATTCTTAATGCCGGTTTTAATAATGTATGACTTATAAGAAGAAGCCCCTGATATGCTTATGGGACTTCCTTGTTGTACAAGGCACACTAGCCGACAAAAACAGGCGGTAGAGCACGCACAGCCATCCATCTCTGGTCCTCTGGACACGTACTAGTTGACGAACGGTTATGCTGGTCCTCTTAAGGCAAAAGTGAGCAGGTCCAGCACCAAACGAACAGTGCACTCCTTTTCATTCACCAGACTCGTCTCCACCCACCCGCTACGCCTTCAAAGTGCCACGAAAAACAGAATGTCGTGCCAAGTCACATTGCCCATCCAGACCACCTTGTACCGCTTCGCTGTTGAGAGAAGAGGATCCCGATACCCTACAGGTTGCGCCCGTATGGTTGGTTCTATGTCGCCTTTCCCAGATCCCCAGGACACTTAGTCTCCTCTCTGTCTCTGTTGCGATCCTGATGCGAATGTCTGACTTCTTTGATGTCGCAGCTCCTCCTCCCAAATACCTATTTAGAGTCGATGAATTTGTCTAAGAGATCCCATGTTTCTTTGGAAGTGTGATGAGTAGTAATTGCGACCGTTTCTCATGCCATTTTTTGCATTCCCAGTCTCTTTGGCACAGAGCAGTGAGGGTCTTTGTTGTTTCTTTCCCATCTGCTTGAGCAGCTCAGCTGGGATATTATCAAAGCCAGGTGACATCCTCTCTTCTAACTGACCGTTCTCTCGACCTCTTCCAGTAGGAATGGTAGGTTTGCAGGTATTGTTGACCTGTCTTGGTGAGTTTCTTTAGTATGAGTTAAACCTCTTTGATGTCATTTCCTGTCATTTCCTCCTTTATGGTCCTGCATTTGTTCTTGAGGACACTTGTCCACGTGACCGATTTGTACTGCTCCATCATTTCTAGCATTACGTTTTTGTGTCTTTCTGCATTGAGAAGAAGCCCTTCGAATCCTTTCCAACAACTGCCAACCTATATTCGGAGAAGTGTTAACCGAGCATCCGCGAGGGAAGAACTGTCGCTTGTTTATATCGCTATTTATCTGCTGACCGTATTGGCAATAACAACTGCAATACACACGAATTTTAATAAAACAAGCAGGATTCGTTGTATCAGCTAGATATACTAGCCTGCATGGACAATTATTTAACAACAAAAAATCTCAAGTTTAATTTTCTACAATTTTTCAAAACAGAATCAGTTATAATGACGTTAGGTGCGATCCTCAAGAAAATATTAAAGTACCTGAACGAAACTGACACTCAATCTCTCTCTCTCCCTCACACACACACACACACACCAGTGAATCTGGGGACACGGTGGTCAAACAGGGTCTCAGAAGGAGTGAACCTGAGGGTGAGCTGTAAAGAGTTTGCAGGCCATTGTCCCTAGCAAGTAGTGGCCATGTAAATACCTCTAAGCGGCCCTACCAGTCACGGTTTTGACAGATGCATTTACTCGAACGTTCATTGGGAAAAGCTGTTTCCCTCGTTGATTGTAGTCTTGTAATAAATCTCTCCATGGCTTCGATCGCCCGCCAAACATTTCCTACAATGTCTGACAGCCAGTAGTTGCAATATTAAACTTTTCTGTTTTCCCAGAGTTTATACCCGGCCATTTGGAGTGACAAAGAGTTGTACAGACTGGCAATTTCTGAGCTCAGAAGTGGTAATCTAATGGAGTAGAATTAATCGGTTTTTTTCTCCTTTTACTTCGCAGTACTGGCTATGTCGGATTTCCATCACAAAAGCGTTTTGAAGTAAATTCCGACCCTATGATCCGTGATACAGAGAAGACTGCATTGCTTCTGTTTATATTTGATCGTGACCTTGCCAGAATGCTATTATAATTACTGCAACATATAATATTCTTGTATTTCTTTTTCATTATGTGTGGCCAGCTGCATGTTTGAGCGCTTAATAAAAGTTTAAAATGTTAAAGTGTAGCATCTGCTCCTTTTCTTATTTATGTCACGACAAATGAACACCATGGGCTCGAAAATCGATTCAAAATCGGTCGTGTTGAACTCTGTGTGAACTGGACTAGTTGTCCCGCCTATGAGAGCGACGAGTTGTAATTAGCCCTACTACCTTCCTCCCAGCTAAAACATGGGATCGTGTACGAAAGAAGCAGGAAACGATGTTCCTCTATAAGGCTGCGGGTCATTCCAGTCATGTAAAGAAGTAGGAACAGCAACAATCACAAAAAAAACGCTAGAAAAATTCTTTTTGACAGTATTGCTTTATTGTTATCAAGACCTTCGTAACTGTAAACAAACTCCATTTTACAATGAATGACCTCGTGTATTATTCAATAATAAATTAAGCCTTAGTCATATCTGCGAATGACAGATTGTTTTCGTTATCTGAAATAAAAAACGCATCCTTTAGTCGTTCGCGATTATTCTAGTATTCACAATTTTGTGTGCTTCAGATGCTGCGAAGACTTCGCACTAGAGACGACTTTACTCCTTAGCGCTAGTGGACGGAACGGTCACTTCGTCGTTAGCTGGTAACCGCCAGTGATCACTACCATCCTGGTGTGAGGAAACGGTAAACTTTGCACCGACAACTCGCACTGTGTCTGCATGAGACTCACTTAGGTTTCACGGATTAATATTGGGCAGCTGCACGTGTGAAGAGGAAGCCATTCCTGCGCGTGTGCTCGACTCCAAGACCGTCTTTCCGGACTTGGTTAACACGTGCGGCCTATCGCCGGGGAAGTAAGGCAGACGGCGGTTTAAATCCGCTTTCTCCAAGTAAGCTACTACTACTACTACTACTTCTTCTTCTCCTCAAAATTCTATGTTAAGGTGTTATGACCATTAATTAAGATCACCCAAGGTATGTATTCCGAGGTCTCTGATTGTCTTTCTTACTCTCTTTGCCATAATTTTGCTTTTGATTTAATCGTAATGTTAGTTAATTTTTTTTAAATCACGTTTCTGGAAAGTACTTCAAAATTGTATAACGCGTGTTTTTACTTCTCAACTAAAGACTCCATTCTGTACATAGTAATAATAATAATTACATTTTATTTGGAGTTTCATTAAACTCTAGAATGAAATACGGAAAACAACGTAATTAGATATTTATCAAAATTTTGTGAAATACATGAAGCAGCAAACACAATAACAGAGCGATTATACTTAAGAAAACGTGTTGCAGATTCTTCACTCTCTGTCATGAGCCAGCTTAAGCAGGTCACGCCTGAGTACGTGCACTGGAAACACGTGCCACCTGGTTCTGAAACGTACGAGCGGGTGCTTGAGGATCTAAGGGGTCAGCCTGCTCAGTCTCTTGCCTCTCCCTGTAAACCGTCGGACCCGGATCAGCCTCTTCCTGTGACGTCTTCGAGGCCACTCTACAACACTATTGTATTGGCCGAGCTGCGATCGAGAGCTAGCGAGAACGGCTACGACGAAAGAGCGACGTATGGCGTCTCTCGACAAATCGACATTGCTGATGATGTTCCTGAACACGCCGCTTTAAGCTCTAGGATCGACATCAGTCACCATGGAAGTCATACTGGAAGCCAATGCGTGTCCGTGGTGATGGTGCAAAATGACGCCAGAAAGCCGTTTAGAGAAGACACAAGCCTAAGTAAAAGACAGATTTGGGCTCCTTTTGTTGAAGAAAAGCTCGCAAAGTTTGAAAGTGCGAGACAACAGGCGGAGATCTGTGATTTTACTGACAACTTGATTCCTCACACGAACGGAGCCGATTTGCCACAAGTCATGGGAAACAACTCTAGTCTTCTGCTGGACAAACATCCAAACAATGTCACACACGCTCTTGAGAATGATCCGCAGGCGCCTTCGGTCCTGAGAAAGAGTAAATCCTTCTCAAAGGCCGGCCATAACAGGAACGCAGTGCCTTCAAATCAAAATGTTCCTGCTCTTTCGAGTCCCACAGATTTTGATGCGGATCACAGCGATCTAGATTTATGTCACGTGGCCGTCGGGAGAACGTCATGCGAGCTTTCGTCAGGCAAAGATGGTGAGTCACGAGACCGCGGCCGAGCCTCTTCATTCAGGACTGCCCACAAGTCTAAATTTACAGGCAGAGAGCTACACTCTTTTTCTGACCATAAAGACTCATCATCACTTGTCCACCGGGACAGCGAGCCAGTGAATGGACATAGCGATAGCGGACACAACTCAAAGAGACATTCGCGAAATCTTGCCCTTAGACAGGAAGACGTCGTGGGCACAGACAACTATGAAAGGGACGAACACGTAAAGCAAGAGCTGACATCTCCACCAGGCCACTTGCACGCGGAGGAATATCGTGAAGCAGGTGCTAAAGACTCTTTCATTTCGTCGAGGTCCGGAGGATCCAACCGTGACCGAGATGGTTCTTCTTCAGCTTCAGCAGGGGCACCACAGCAACTCGACCACGTTTCCATCAGCAGAGGCAAGCAAACACTGTCCACCCACCTTCACCTAGCGCACTCCACCGACCCGAAACTAAAAGTACGATCGGCTGGACATACGGAAATGACCAACGGCGATGCCACAAGCAACGGCAGCGGGGAGGCGGAGAGTGTTGGCGAGCTGGGGTTGGCTACCTCCCACTTCCGGCAGCGCTCTATGAGCGACGCCATCGTGCATGCACGACGCAAGCGCCTGCCGCCCTCTGCCATGCCCGTGCATCACGCGCTGATGGAAGACGTACACGCCCATGTGCGCTGGGCGGATGAGGAGAAGGGGTCACCATTGGCAACCAGCGTATTAGTCTCCAGCGTTCGGCCTCGAGCTTTCTCACACGGGTCCGTGGACATGCCTCACAAGCCCATTCTTAAGAAACCCACAGGGTTCTAGTGGGACTACTCCGCAGGGCTCTAGTGGGACAACTACATGGTTTAATGAAGTGCTCGGGTATAAATATAATAAAGAGATATCATCCTGTGCATACGTAGTCAGAGCATGTTTACCAAGTCTACAGCAGATAACTGAAATTCAGGTAGCTGTACTTAATGTTACGCAAGGTATTAGCTATCCAGTTCCCCCCCCCCCACGACATCCGTCAAAGACACCCTTACCATTTATTAGGAAGTTTCTGGATGTCCCTTAGGACCGACTGAATAAACCTCCTCCAGACACATGTAATTGGATAACTTCCCCTAGACACCTGTAATGAAACTAAGAGACATTCTTGGAAATGTGTTTCTCTTGTGTTTGTCATACGAGTACACTAAGGTTTATTAAGGTAAAACTTTTCAAACAATTGACAATCTAATTGTCTGGAGTTTGTTCCACGAAAAATGGCTAGAGACAACGCTGATCATGAGATAACGCGTCTTTAACGGAAGGGAGTGTCTCAGTAACATTAAACTGGGAGCATCATCATTCCTATCCATTGCTCGCAGTTAGGAACCGGAGATACACCTCATCCCTGAATCAGTGGCTACAGACACAAGTCATTTTTCTTCAGGTTATCTCCAGATCCCGAGAGATGTTCGAGGTCATGTATTCAAGCAGATTCCATGCAAGCTTATACCTTAATGTATAGATGGCCTGAACAGTGTGATTGATATACATCAGTGATGTAATGCCAAATATTGTCTATCAACCTTCCATTTTGCTGCAGGCGACAAGATATCATGAGATATTAAATCACTTTTTTCCTGTGTGAAAGGTTTTTCACGTTGCTCTACCATGTCACTAGTTGTCACTTCAGTCCCTTGGCATGGGTAACGGTTGGTCAAAGGGGAGAAAATAGTTCACGCGGTTAATTACTGCTTGCTGTCTATAAAAAGGTTTATGATGGTAGTCTGCTTGATAATGTTTGTGACCGTCTGTAACAGCCAAGATCGAAGATAATGTTCAAAAATTCAAACGGTTCATACTGAACACATTGCAGGTGATTGTACCCACATAACAAATTTGGGAACAAATTTGGTTAAATTGAGCCGTTAAAAACGCTACATGGTCGACCTACCACCACTATAAAAGTAAGGACCTTGCTGTGCATGGAGCGATCGACATATCTATATTATCCTGACACAAATATTAAATAAACCGTGCCTTCTATTTGTCAAGATGTGCTTACAGTCCATTACATTAGTTACTGTATCTTGTAGGTGGATGAATTAGCGAATGGAAGGTTGACTGGTTGGCTGACGCCACCGCGATGGTTCACGTTTATTTATTATGTTCATTTAGTTTTTTATTTTAAGAGATGGTCAGCAAATGAGTCTATTTGTGGGTAGAGATGGGGGGGGGAGGTCACGGGTGTGCCACAAACTTCAGCCATAGGGGCCAGCCGTTAATGCAAGGGAATTAACCGGCTACTTTGCTGTCAACTTTATTTGAGTTGCTTCCCTTAACATTTGTGACCTGACGAAAATAAAATTATTTTGTTCCTTTATTGTCACAAAGTACAGACACACATAAGAAAAATACTTATGAACATTGCTTGTAATAGCGTAAATAAAATATGCAACAAACGATTTACCGTTGACAAAACCAAACTTAGCTGTTGTCTTCTAATTTGTTTTCCTTGGAGCACCTATAAGTTGTAAACTATCTCTGCTAAGACAAGTCTTAAATTTCCTCATGAGTAGTGGCTTAAACACTCGCTTGTCACCACTGCAGTTCAGATCTCGTCTCGGGATACTCCCTGTATGTGACACCTGTCCGCAGGCCTGGGCATCGGGGATTTTCTCAGGGTACTCCGGTTCCTCTCTCCCCCCCCCTTTTTTTCCCGTAGTGCGAAATCACCTCAAGGTGGAAGCATTTTCCTACTAAATAGACCAATCCTTATTTAATTACACCTCAATGAATAATACATTTGAATGATAGATAAGAAAACGTGATCGCCTCTAAGTTACATTAGCGCTTAATATGTGAGGTGTTTATAAGTGTTCTCTTATAGGACTAGAGTATTTACTACATTGTACTACAGTCTTATTCACACACACACACACACACACACACACAAAGTCACACGCACACACCTGGAGAGTTATCTGTACGCATGTGCATTCATACAAAAAACGCAAGGTACTAAAGGGATTGAAAACAGTACTTACCAACACATCTGCTCGTTTCAATCCAAACGAGGGTTATCGCACTCCTCACGAACGTGTTTTTTTTAAATGATTATACGGATTATTATTTTTGTCATTAGCTTATATTATAGCACAGACAGGTGTGTCCAGCACATACTCTAAAGGATTTAGAAAGTAACATGGGATCGCTTTACAAACTTAGCAGCTATCAACTAAACAAATGGTTATAAACTACAGCAAATAACAACAGTTTACCAAATAAACGTGGTGGTGGTGGTGGTGGTGGTGGTGGTGGTGCGAGACTCTAGAATATAGCTTCACAATAACACCTCGCACCAGTGCTAAAATGGCGTACAGCAAGAAGAGCGGCATGCCGAGCGTAGCTCTGCTTGACAAACACACTTTTTCTTTTTCTTTAACTTTGTGCTTTCTGGTCTCCTTCCCCTGGCCCACTCTTGTCTCTCATAAAATCTATACGAGAAATATTTCTGTGAGCAATTATTCTTCGATCACAAGGTAAAGACTACGCATACACTATTAATAATAATAACGAAGATTTTTATAGCGCATATGCACACTCACAGAGAACATGCTCTTAGCGCTCCATATGTGTGTGTGTGTGTGTGTGGCCAGATTTATGCGTGACTGCGTACCTGCGCGTGTTTGTGTGAATAGGACCGAGCGTGCGTGAACGAGTTTCTATCAGCTATGGATCGCATTTTACAACAACTGTTCCTGCACGACGTTCACTCGCAAGACGATTGTAAAGCTTAGCATTCCGTGGACTTCACAAACAACTACCTTGACAGTGAATTTACAAGCAAGTGGTGCAGATGAAGAACACACACACACACACACACACACACACACACAAACAAACAAAAAAATACAGACAGGCACACATGTACACAACCATCCCAGGTTCTGCTGTACACACATAATTGCCTACAAATTTCGCGTCCTTTTATCGACAGATTTACGCAAACAGGGAGAAAATTCTTGTTTTCAGATAAAATAGTCTTACTGTTAAGAAAATATCTATACTAGGTATAAGGGCTGTGTTCCGCCACTGTTAAGTCTAATATAGATCTTTATTAGTGCCAGAACTATTAAGTATTTGAATATACCTCAGAATATTTTATTTGCCCTCAACATTTTACTCTTTTCAATTTACAATATCCACTGGTGTTTACCGGAACTAAATAAAATCCAGCGTTGTGGGTAACCTTTGGTATTTTCTGAGAATTGTTCTCCCTAATAAGAATGACATCTCATTTGGGGGCCAAAGACGTTTCCTTTCCAGTCAAGTAAAATGTAATAATTGTAGCAGACATTGTCTGAATATTTTTAAAAGAAAAAAATTGAAAATCATTTAAAATTTCGTTTTTATCAAAAATTTACCTTCATGTTTAGAAAAAATTATATATCTGGATGCATTTTTAAATAAAGATCAAATATTAAAAACCTTTTAAAGGAACCCTTGCAAAGCCTGTTTCCTTCCCTAGTCCTTGTTTCATGTAAAACTGGTCGGAATTAGGCGAATTGGAAAACAAAATAAGCAACATAAGGCATTGTAGATCAAAGCAATGGCGTAAGGAGACAGACGCTTATCAGACGAGAATACATTTAGTTGATGTGTAGCCATAAATGATCAAAGACGCCATCAGAATTTTGTTTGCAGAATCTGTTTGACAAAACCTCTTGTTTACAGCAGATCAACAGTAGCTATCTTCAAACAGTCTATCAGTTCCCATGCTGCTTGATGTTGTAGATTCTATTACTAATGTCTACAAACAACAGAAATTTAAACGATGTCTTTTATGAAATTTTTATTTATTTGCTCAAATTTTTTAACTTGCAGAATTATTTAACTACTCTCAGGGATATGTTATAAATACGATGGTGTACAGTTATCCAGGAAAGGACAACTATTTCTTATCGCACGTCACTGGACGTCAGCTGCCCACAAGAACAGTTTTAACCTGATAACGATTTTGTTTAACGTCAGTTGGATACTCTCAACCAAGACTACGAGGGATTCAAGACAGAAAATTTCCAGACGGTTACGAAAACTAAGAAATATTATCGCGGAATAACACAGTGTTGTAAAGATAAGTTTACAATCAACAACAAAGCGAAAGAGCCGCAGTGGAATTTTCTTTACAGACTGACATTGAGGATAAGGCGCTGAACTAAACTTAGCAGAGTTGGAATACCTTAACTTTTCCGACTGGAGGTGTTGAGTTCATTTTAACTGTTTCAGTAGGTTGCTTTTCTTGACGAGCGTCCATCATGATAAAGGTGGGTAACTTCATGTGATATGTCCATTGCGTAAATGTTGTCGTTGATGGCAGTATTAACTAGAGAGAAACCTACGTGTGAGGTCATTTCTAAGGCAGCATCAGGCAGCCCTCGCCCGCAAGAACTTTCAAGCAAGCTGGCACGCGCAAGATCTCTTTCTCATGCACATACAAATGCAGGCCACACGCACGCACGCACGCACGCACACACAGAGCATCGGTGTGCTTGCAGACGGCTTTCCAGACTGGTCGAACAGCCAAGGCTGCGATTGAAAAGAGCCGACTATGTTAATGAATGGACATAATATCTCGCTGCACATTTAAATGTGTTCCGAGCGTTTTTCCCTTTTTTAATGTTGCAAGTGGCTGTGGGTGCGCGACAGAGCACATGGCATAAACGGACCGGGCAAACAGTCGGTATTCCAGTCACCTGCCACAGTAGACCTATTGCAAGTTGTATTCTTCTTGCTTTAGTCGAGAGAATTTACAGCACATTTTGCACTCGATCCCATATAGCACAGCGAGTAGAATTTCATAAGAGAATTTGGCACAGCAGAATCTGAGGTTTGTAAAATCTTTTCTATTTTATATTATTCATTACGATAAACACTATACACACAAACATTAAGTGAACACGGATTTCCTGAAGTACAGAATAATCTTTGAATAAATTAAACAATATTCAGCCAAGAAGAATATGTTCCCCATTATAATGGGGGGATGATGATGAAATATGTAAGTAAGAAATATGTATAAAAGTATAAAATGTAAAATAAAAAGTATAAAAAGCATAAAAGAATAGATTTGATTAATAAAATATGATGTGAAAATGAATTGCTTTGATGCATAATAGTCGCAAAATGAATACAAAAGATCCATCATAAAATTTGTAATCAAGCATAGGGTTTTTTTTTAATAAATGTGGGTTCGGTGAGCGTCTGAATACCGCATTTGAACTGGAACAACGAATGTGATATGGAAGAGCGTTCCACTGTGATTTTCATCAGTTTTCCGAAGAATAGCTGACATGGGGGAATGGACATATTTGCTATATGTTCCAGATATGTCCAGTTTTTTAAAAGTCTTTTCAAGTATTTTTAAGCTCGAGTATTTTTTGCTTTATCTATTTTTCAAGTGATAGTGGGATCTTCTAACATTATTCTGATGTCACCTGGACTTTGGTCTCTTAATAAAGGACTATGACATACAGGCGGTTGATAATGTTAGACAGAGATACAGACACAAGTGTGGGCCTTTTAATATCCATGTAGCGGCTTCAGCTTCCTGATTATCTGGGGTTCGATAAAAGAACGGACCTTTGAATGACCATTACAACGAAGAGACAGACAATCAATGAAACGGGTCGTCAGACAAAGAACCTCCAAATAAGTTTCAACGTTTTCGGCAGATTCGGTAAAAATAAACTGTTGCAAGTAGAATGTACTAACTTAAACGTTTTCAATCTTTTGAGGACTGCATAAAATATCATGTTATTATCAAAACGCGTTTTTTTAAATTTTGGACAGATATATTTGAAGACGATCCCAACATTTATGGTGGAGTAAAAAAAACAACATTCCACTCCCATGGCCTTGGAAACTTCCTTTCAGCCCTCGGTTACGTTCGTCAGCTCAAAAGAATGGGAGATCATTTATGATTTCCCAGTGAAAACAGAAGAAGCAACGAAAGCAAATAATGTTAAAACCGCAGGACAGGTGGACACCAGCTTCTTTGGCATAGTGGACGCATGGACCTCTAGCACAATAGAGACCGCTGTGAACGTCGGCATGATCCCGGCGATCGTAGCCATAGGCATCAGCACCAACATCATCACCATGATTGTCTTCGCGCGTCAGGTAACTATGGCTACACTTCTTTCTAATGGAAGTCCTGGCGTAAATGTCTACGGAAGGAAGAGCGTAGCGACGGTTCGCAGTGGTATTAATGTTTAATTGTTGAGTCGTTAACAGTGAAAAGCACTCATCAAAACTAATTGTGCACCTTTCATTAAGCTCAAGCTATTTACAGGAAAAGTAAGATTTGACTAACTTTCCTTTATTCTGAATACTGTTGTGTGTATAAACCAGCTCTTCATTTTCACACAATTGTCCATTGTGTAAGTGTTAGCAGCTCAAAATTTATTCACTCCCTTGCTCCCTCTCTCGCTCTCTTTTTTTCTCACTCACGCGCCCCCCCCCCCCTCACACACACTTATACATGAAGTCATACAAGCTGCTGAGAAATTCGGAGGACGTGCAATATTTAGCTTAACAGGAAAGACTGCGCACCTCCCTGTCAAACTAGTTTTGAATGATATAATTTCCTGCCATTTGTTTTAATCATAAAACTAAAATCCTATTATACCATGGAAAAAAACGATAAAAAAACAAGTGTTTTGGAAGAAACTTGCTTCTTAGACATCTCTTGAGTATTTATATCTTGGGGCAAGGGGAACTGCGAAGTCTTGTCACAGCAAAACTCTAGGCGTGAGCGAAAGAATGCCTGTCTTCCCACAGTTAAAATAAGACAATTACGCTGCATTTGCTAAACGACAAATAATCAGTTGCTTGTATTTTTTCCAGAGTCTTAAAGATCGTATCAACCTGTGTCTCTTCAGTCTGGCTGCAGCAGACGCAGGCTACCTTATAGCCCTGTTTGCCTATAAATCGTTTAGCATAATATCTCTGGTGTCGCCGAAACTCGGTGATTACTGGAAGATTCGCAGTTTGAATACAGTCATCGGAGTCTACTGGGGATTTTCAAGCACTTCCAACGTGCTTACCATGATCGTTGCTCTCGAGCGGTGCCTGTGCGTGGTCAGCCCCTTTAAGAGCAAACAGATTCTCCAAACCAAAGTCATGGCTGCGTTGATACTCGTGGTCTACGTCTTCATCCTCGGCAGCTCCGGAATCTTCAACTCCAAGTTCAATGTCGGGACGATTGTGGATGTCAAGACAAATCTCTCAAAGACCTACACTAGCCTAAGCCCCTTTTACATAGAGAATAAGTTTTTCGTAGATCTGGTTTATAACTACTTGCTGGCTATTGTCGTTCCGTTCACCTCACTCGTCATTGTCATCATCTCGACTTTCATTACGGTAGTCAAGCTGCGACTGTCTATGGAGTGGAGGCGTGATCGAGCTAACCTGTCGTCTGCCGAGAAGAAGGAGAACGCGGTCACGAGGATGCTCGTCATTGTATGCTACGTCTACGTCGTTTGCGTCACTCCTTCTGTTCTTAATGCTTTTATCGTGCAGACCGTCCCAGATTATCTGCCCACGGGCCGTTACTCTAATCTCTTCTACGTTGTGGTGGCGTTCATGCACTTGCTTACGGCCATCAATTCGTCTTGCACCTTCTTCATCTATTATTTTAGGGGATCCAAATTTCGCTTGACTTTACAGAGCTTATGTCACCGCAAAGCCATAAAGTCTGGCGCAGTGTCAGAAGTAAGTGTCATTAACTCTGAGAACAAAATCTACAAGAACTAAAATAATCCTGTCAGTGGCCGCATGTTTTAACTACTTAATGATTTTGACTTTGTTGAAGTCAAATGCTAAAAAAAAAACTTATCCAGCTCCTTGATCCATGGGGAATAAAAACCGAAAAGTACATGCTATAAAGTGAATAAGTGGGACGGTTGGTGGTGCAATAGCTAAAGCGTCTCTTATTACGACAGTGAAATTGGGTGTTGTAGGTTGGTAACTCGGGTCCAACATGCATCTTTTATCTCTGGATGTAAGACCTGTTTAGGTGTGTGCTTATGCGCCATCGTCCTGTTGGGTGTATGTATATACAGCGCTTGGAGCCTGGCTGGCGCTTCATAAATGTCCTATCATAATAATAGGAGTATTATTGAAATAATAACACACTGTCAAAACATTACTGTTCATTAGTCCTCTAGCAACATATGCTGATAAAGAAACATTGGGATAAGGTTCTCTGTTGTCTTCGTATTATCCGTATCATCGAGAGAAAGAATCCTAAGTAGAATGTCTTTCGCAAATCAGCATTAGAGACTGTACGGGATACCTGTTATCGCCACAAAGGTTATACCCAGGCCTGCAGTTGTGGTCCTCAGAATTTGCATCTCTACGTGATCTAAAAGAATGGAAGGTGAGAGGGAAAGAAATAAAGAAGGAATTAAGAATGAAAGAACGCGTGAAAAAATGAAAGAAAGAAGAAACGAAGACACAGCTAGGGCCTCCGCCGCCAATCTTTAAGCGCTTGATTTACAATTATCCACAAACGCAAACATATATCTAATTGTACAGTACATTTGCAACATTTTCAAATGTGGAAATCAGGCTAAGTGTTTCTGGAAGTCGCTGCAACCGTTGTTCAAGAGCCTGCTGGATATTGTACTTCCTTGCATTACCACGCTTGCCTCCTTATAAAACTTCATTTACATTATATTCTCCTGAAATCAGAAATGATGTTACTCCCACAAGAAAACATGTTTACAGCGGTGTACACAGCAGAAGAAGTAGGATTAGTGGACGAAGTGACCCGTGAGCTTGCGCTACGCCTTTGGTGCCAACGTACGTCGTTCAGCAATACACCATTTCATTAAGCACAGTAATTAGCTAAGTGTGTATATATCTCCTCATGAACTGAAATAAACAGCACAGGCGGGCGAACTGTATGATAAGATATTAGCTTTGAGTCCTAACGTCCACAAAACTTCAGCAAGGCTAAGAATCTACCTTTATCAGAACTCGATTCACCCCGAGAAACATCAGCTTAACTACCTCTTGCTGCCGACCTGACAACACCCCCGCCTAAGGAATAATCTTCAGTATACCCTGTCAACATCGAGTACCGTTTCTATATCTTTTTTGCAAACACGACTACTCATGCATATATCTTTACTTTAATTGTGTCATATCTTTTGAAAGAGATCACCAGAAATTCAATATTTCGAGTCGACTTATCTGCCCATGTTTGGGTTGAATTTTAGAGTGTTGTCGAGATAAGATGACCCCATAAGTTCGTGACCTTTGTGTTGTCTTTAATTGTTGTTGCTGTTGATGCTGTGTTTTCCGGAGACTCTGAGGAACATATTCAAAGCAATGCCGAAGCATAATCAGATTAAAGAAAAAAAAACAAGGAAAGAAGTTCATGGAGGCAGCTGTAATATAAAGGTAATTTTAGTAGCTCATAAGTTCAGTAGTTACTTATTTCACCTGAAATATAGGTTTAACACTCGGGAACCAACAAGCACTTTAAATACTTTTAGCTCTAGTATATTAACAGTTCTATCACTATAATACAGAGTATTTCTTTGCTGTAGGTTAAGTACTCAATATTTAAATTATCAGTTAAGACATCCTATTATGGCTTAGCAAAGTTCTTCGCAGATCAGTTTAACATTGTAAAATCAATGGCGCACAGTAACTTTGGTTTTGTTCAGGCTTGAAGATGCCTACATGACAGATAATAGCAAAAGCGAATATCACTTATAAAAATGAAACTCTCTGTATCGTGTGGCTATTTAGAGCCCTGCATTGTAATGTTCTACCGCTGGAATTAGCTGAGTGAGGTGAGGTCGAAGGTCTGATCCCACCTGGAAGAATGAAAAAGCGTGAATGACGTCAGTTTGTCTGAATGCTTATGGATGAAAAAAAAAGATCTGTGACGTGTGAGAGAGAATCTTGGGAAGAACTGGTACGAGGCTGAAGGAGAATCGTTAGAGGAGTGAAATAAGAGAAGACTAGAGATAGAGAAACGTTTGAGAGAAAAAACCGTTGAAGAAGAAGAATCGTTAGAGGAGTAAAATAAGAGAAGACTAGGGATAATCTTGGAAAAAATAAAGGAGACGGAAGAAGAATGGTTGGAGAGAAAGAAACGTTGGAGAGAAGAATCGTTTGGGGAGAATCGTTTGGAAGAAAAAAGAATGAGAAAGGAAAAAGTGTGAGTAGCTGTGAGAAGAAGAAAAGGGTGGACTTGGAATTGAGAAGTGGTGACATTTTCTTATTTGTAATCCAGATACAAAACGCCGAGACGTTTTGTTTTGTTTTTATCGTTGCGCCAGTTTTTATCGAAGAGCCAGTGCCGAGACATTGTGTCAAAATTCGTATAGAGGATCAGAAGAATATTTTTAGTTAGGATAGGATTTACATCGAAGTTAGGAATTCTCTTTTTATATGTGTGTGTTATTTTGTTTGTTTTGCTTGTTTGTTTTTTAAGTAAACGTAGGCAATTCTGCACAGGCAAGTCGTTGTATTCTTTTGTTCGTAAGAACACCTATTTGTCTGACCCGTGCATGTGATTGGGAGAAAGAGAGAGTCACACGTCTCGAGGTTGTGACACTGAGCTCATTTTGCAAGTTTTCGTATTCTTCTCATGATAATGCCATATTTTGTATTTTTGTGCGCTAATGAAAATTTATGTTGCTGAGTTGCTGTTAGACAACTCGTGTTCTGGATTAAAATGTGACTCGACTGTCTTTCGGACCCAATTTCAGGGCACGGATTTCAAATCTAAGACTAAGATTGAGTTTAAATTTTTAGTGGTATTATGCGTTCTTAAATACTCAGGTACAGTCAGATAACAAACCTCAAAGCTGAGCTGCATGATATATCCTCTATTTTGTTATTGAACGTTAATTAAGCATTTTGTCAGAATGGCTTAAAGATACGACTGATCAAGGATGCCAGTATTTAAGTCACGGATCGACTGATATATGGATGCAAAAACCGTAGCTTGATATCTATACATGAAATACATAATAGGGCTATCGTGAACCTACACAAATTGTCAGTACTACTGTTACAGTATTCTCTTTGTAAAATCTCCATGTGCACTGTGGATTTTACTAATTCAGTACTTCCGTCGAACTGGATTTTCCGAGAAAACTTTCGACAGTTAAATATCACTTCTAATATTTTACAGTGATAAAGTCTAATACTTGGTAAGGTTCCAACTTTAATTCTTGACATTTTCGCGTTGTTTAGGCAGTTGCTGAATCTGACTTTCATGCTGGCCGCGATGAATAACTAATACTATGGTGTAGCGAGCTGCGGCTGTTTGCTGCACCGGACTGGCCTGAGTACCGCAGGAGTGTAGAGTCAAAAACTAAGTGTTGTGGTGTCACTAAGAAGTGAACGCCCTGAATTTTATTTCACTTTGAGAAAATTCGCTTGTTACAAGACTTAATGCGCTCAACAAGAAGATATTTTGTCTGAATAACCGTTCTATATTTATGGCTGCAAAACAGAAAACTTGTATTTTATATGGAAGTCACTATGATTTCCGAAGAAATACAGATAAGATGAGTGATTATCGGTGTCCCTATTTTCTGCAAATGCAGACAAATATGAACAAATTTGATGTATATCTCGTTCCGCCCAGGGTCTTTGTTGCTGTCTTGAATGATCTCCGTAACAATACAAAAAAGCAGCCGTGCTTATATCTGAAAAAGGTAAAATACAAATACCTTGTAACCGACACATAAAACGGAATACGGCAGTTAATACAAAATTTATAATTAATCAGCACCAACATCGACCATCACTACGGGAGCACAAGAACTAGATGCAAAGTAGCAATTATAAGAAAGACTAAATGAGGCAACAACAAAAAAACCGCAAGAACGTACGGCCCATTCTGTCAGCCTCATTACAAGAATGTATGTTCCATTCTGTCACTTTTATTGCAAAAACGCTTGTCCCATTCTGTCCCTATTATTATAAGAAGGTGGGATTGTTGCATGGTCTGTTAATGGATTAGTGGAGAGATTACTTTGCACCGATCATGAATTAAGGATTTACGACTTCCTAAAGATCTTATGTTATAAATGAGCGAAAGTTTAGGACGTTAAAACTAATGAAAATCCGCGAGAGCAAGTACCCAACATTGCCAGCATTAAACATTCAACGGTATCAGTTCTAGTTATTCCTCGGAACGTTTATTTTTCACATATATTTAAAACGAAATTTTCTAAGTGCACAAGACTGGAGCACCTGTACTTGTGCGACAAAGTTCGGGTAAATCAAATACGTTTTCGGGACTGCTGTTACAGTACTGTCCTGGTGGAGACTTTGCACTTCACCGTGAATATAATGCTTTATTAACGCACATTCATTAAAAAACGTAACATCGAGTCCTAACTGAAAGGCTGCTGCAAGGAAAAATAATTAATCTATTTCCATTAGCAGGTGTCAAAAGTTATAGGTGTGCAGACTGGTTCTGTGTGCTGTGATGAAATAAGCTAATTCACAAAAAAAAAGAGTTTCTGACAGACAGACGGACAGAGAGGGACGACAAACAGACAACAGACCAACGAAAAGACAAAGTGGAGGACAGTTGTAGAGGCAGATAGAAAGCCGGAGGTAGAGTCGAAGTAAAGGGAGACAACAAATATGTAAGCATAGATAGGTGAATAGAGAGACAGCGTGCTGAGTATATCTGGCCTCGCTATTTTGAAATTTTGATTGTTTTTTTATTTTCTGTAATAGTATTGTTCTGTGTATGATTGTATGATGTGTATCATAGAGTTTAATAAAATAAAAATTAAAAAAGATATGTTTTTTTCTCTTGTATTTGCTCTTAATAACTCGTGCACGGAATAGCAAGCTCGCACACATGCACGAACTACTGAGAATATCAAGTCCGTAGACAAGAAGTCCTGAGAGTCCCACTTGAATAATGGACGACCTTGAATTTACGGACAGTGCGGCAAGCTCTGTAGGTAATATGCTTAATAATAATAAGTGAGAATTTATAAAGCGTAATACCTCAGCCAAAGGCGGACTCATTGCGCTGAACAAGATCACGAAACAGTCTAAAAGATGTAGAACGAAGAACAATGCGAAGACTCGCTGCGTAAAGGCAGTAAAGGGAGATCACTGCAGATTTAACGGTAACGACTCCAGAGAATAAGGGTTGGTGACCTCAGGAGAATATTGAGAAGATATTGAGTAATCTTGAGAATATCAAGAAATATTATCACGCAGAAACTGCAAAAGGGGTGATCGTCACATCAGTTTATTCACTGCAACTCAATGTCGCTGCTGAAGCGAGTGAAGGACGGTGGAGTGGAATCCAGCCAATAGATCCAAACAATTTCCACGTCAGAATAACATTATATATAGTCCAGCTGTAAACCAGAAGAGGTAGAAAATGCAGTAGAAGCACATGTAAACATGAAGGTCCAACACTTTTATCCAAATCGAAGCACGACCACAAAACATAAACAAAATCGAGGAGAGCCGATCCCATCAGCCTGTTAGGCAAAGGGACGGAACTCTACATCAGACTGTCAGCATTGTCAGACTCGAGGAAAATGTTTCACGTCAATATGCTTTGCAAAAGCAAACACAACTCCCAGAACAAATGTGATAAAATGGTTAAAAAATAAAAAATAAAATACAACAATAAAACCCTTCGTTTTCCTTGGCGTAAAATACTTCCCGGGTCACTCCAGACTTACTGAATGGCGGCAAATAAATGTAGGACTCTAAGCCACCTTGTTTGAGATCTATGCAAACGCTTAGGAAACTATGATATAAAACAGAATATATTTCTCAAATATGAATGTGACGCAGCTTCTCTGACGATCGCTCCTGGCGGGCATCAGAAAGAAATATTATAATTTAATTTCCCACTGACGTCCGCACCAAAATCGACCTCGCGGTCAAGGTAAAAAAAAAAAAAAACTGTACTCTAAAACCTTGTTGTTGTTTTTTTAATTGTATGCGCAATAGCAAACTCTGGGCCTGTAAACGGACCTGATGACTTGATGCAAGCAGTCAATCGCGACTTGTGTAGGGCTTAGATACGACGATAATGCCTGTTCATCGAACCCCTAACGAGCGTACACATAGAAAAAGAAAGAGAGAGGCGCACTAAACACTACTCATTGCAGACATCCCAAATATTGCAGGATTTTTTTTGAATTTTCTCCCCGTACATTTCTGTGTTTTCACTAGTGCAGTAGGGTTGTCCTTTTGAATACGTTCTTTGTAGTCGTGGTTACTTCCTGGAGCTGAATTCTAACAATCGTAATTAAGAATGTTTTGTGGACGACAGTCTAGAAATGTGTCTATCGAAGGCTTTTCAAGTGTTTTATTTGAAACTTATCGATTGCTCGCGCGCGCGCACACACACACACACACACACACACACGTACACACACACACACACACACTCGGATGCATGCACATACTCGCACACATACACCACGCCAACAGAGAAAGAGGGACTCTAGTCATACTGGGAGACAGAATTTTGGGATTTGTTTGCTTTATCAAGTGAATGCCAGTTCTACACGTCGGCTTTTTTTTTTAATAAGCATTGTGTACCCCTTATCTCGCTATTGGCACGCGGAAGATACAACACCCACGGTGACTGTGCTAGTCTGACGAGCAGCAATACGCCATTTTGTTTTGCCTTCGTGACTGCTTTGAATGTGTCAGACAGGTTTGCATACTTTTCATATGTAATCTGTTTTGCTGAACCACTATCATATTGAGTAAAGCAGTTTTGATTCCGCAGCTGGGCTGCATAGATATTTGTTGCTCCTTTCTACACAAAATATTGTCTCTACGGAATTCTCTAAAAATATTGAAACTCATTTATGGAAAGATGAGGGGCCAGTTGCACAACACATTTCTAATTTTAAACACTTTTAGGCCTTAACTCTATTTAGATAATAAGTTTAAAGTGCACACCACAATTTTATAATTTTTAAAACTAAAACTGCTTTAAGTAAGATAAAGTTGCTTAATTCTGACTTTCCGTCCTGTCAGTACAATTTTTGGTATGTTTTTCTGCAATGCATCATAATGGCTAAGATGAGATTTTGCTTCTTTAGAACAGTTTTAAGGTTTAGAAACGTGTTGGGCAACTGGCCCGAGACTTCTAGAACCGCCTAGTAGTAAGTTAGAACACAATGATATCAAAATGTTTTGTAGAAAAGGGCAGTAGAAAGAGTACCTTTCAGCGGGGCAGTGCCTGAATAACTATAGTGTAGTGCAGACCTTCACTAGTTTTGAAACAACAAGCAGGACTCAACCGTCGCTAGAATAGCCAGAGATTTAGAATCACATATCATCATTAAAAAAGATAATATATATATATATATATGATGTAAAACTAAAATGGCCAGAAAGAATGGATTCGAAGTTAAGTCACATGGCAACTGGATAAGTAGTTGAGCTCGTCGATGTGGATATAAATATATAAGGCGTTAGTAATGGCATTGAAAGGCCGATCTTCAGCTGAAGCATTTCGCAACGAGTTTATCATGTCAGAACCGACTAGCAGTCGTACGCTCGACGACAGGTTTCATCGTTGTGCCTCCACGACAGTGCTGAACTCCTCCATCTATTACCACCCCCTGCCGTCTCTCAGTTTATTGTGCCGCTGCGCCGGCGTAAACCAAGGCTAAATGACAAACACGAGAATGTTCTGCGGTTTGAATCTCTTACCACGAGACACTACTGTCTTTATTTAAAATTGAACCTTAATCTTCATCACCAAAGATCTTTGTTAATTAGTTAACTAATTTTTTAGTTTATTTTTGACATTAAATGTATTATCTCTTGGTCAAGTTTTTTTCGAGAAAGCGGGCTCAACGTTAGCACTGATGTCCACACACGCTCAACATGGCAATCACTTGAACCCCTTTCGAAAACGTTCAAATGTCTCAGAAGAACAGGGTAAACATCGTTTATTAAGCCTTGTGGCATGTGCAGACAACTATCGGATGGATAAGGAAAGCGCAGACAAGCCAGCAAAGGCTGCGATAAATCTGGTTGGAGAGGTTTACCTGTCACTTACCTATGATCATCTGCCGTGTACCTGTTATCACCGTGTAGTTGTACTGCTATCTGTTTGTATTTTGCTCTAACCAGCAGTCACCTTTGCCACCACAAGAACACTTAATATCCAAGCTACGCGACGTCGACAGTGTCCTCCGTTATTGTATTCTGCACTGTGAGGGAACTATCTCTTTTATTAAGTACGTATTAACTACACATCATCATTATCATATTATCGGAGACTAAGTTTGCAACAACGCTGGTTGGTAATTTTTTTTAAACACTATCATCTGTGAGAGCTGTGCCTAATAAGCTGGAAAACAAAAACGTAAAACAAATCCCAGTTAGGTTGACAAGAATTATCCGTTATCACTATCCAACATGCTGCATCTGAAACTTCCAGTTTTTGTCTTTTAGGCAAAACCCAGTGGTTCTAATACTGCAAAAGGGAGTCATAAACGAAAAGAAATCAACTAAGAATGTAGATCTTAGTCATTATCTGAAACAGGTTTTGGTTGTAACTACGCGTTGTTATTCAATGGCACAGGAATTAAATATTATCAACTTTTAATGGCATGCCATGCAAGACAAACCTAGGATTAACAAACATTTTTTAAAACTTACTTCCTTATCTTTATTTGCCTAAGAAAATTTCTTGCTCTGTCCCAGTGAGATTTCAAATTGTTTGCACGCTGAAGAAAGTAATAACCTTTTATCGCTTTTTTAATTTTTTAACCTTCTGGCTCACTGTTGAAAAGGGATTTTACAACCTCAATATTTGTTGTCTATCCAAAGTTAAAACACATCAGCATGGCTACCTTCTAGTATTCGATGCTTAACATTCCTGTTACACCAAAGTTTTTTCTCTTATTTCACTGGCATTTACTGGATTTATTGATGTGTAATAATGCACAATAATGTTATTACCAGGTGTTACGTGTGAAATGTTACAAAAGTATAGATTAACACAAAGAGAGAGAGAGAGAGAGAACTGGAATCTTAACCCCGCCCCTTCCTCCCTGAATGCCTGCAAAAATTAGTCACTGGAAGCTCAGGTAGAGGTAGCGATATGTCTATACTTTTGCGCAGGAAGACGTTTATATTTTTTTCATTTTCCGCTTCCGTTGTTAGAAAACTTTTGTTTAGTTTGTTGTAACATTCTACCTATTATTTATTTACTTATGATTACTACAATTAACTCGTTTGACTATAGCTGGCCAAGCCTTATAAAGTCGTTATGGGTTGCGCCAAAATCTGTGCACGCAATGCATCCCTATGCCTTGCCCTCTTTCAGTGATACTTTGCAGTGGTAGTAACCTCAGTCATTTCACTGGCTGCACCATCAACAATGGATGAAAAGGAGCTTCTCAAAAAGAGCCTCATTAATGCTCTGAAAAAAAGAGAACCAAAGCACGAGATCAAGTCGCTGCTAGAAAAGCTAATCCAGCAGAAAGTTCCAATCGAAAAGATGAAAGACGCGGTGAGTCTTGTGTAAAGTATGAGATACCGTGTAAATTTGGTAAAGATGTGGTAAGTGTATTGTGCAAGTATCAGAAACCGACTACCGTGTAAATTCGGTAAAAGGTTCTGTCAGCACGACATTACCACAAATAAAATTCCTTCACCAACAGATCAAGAATCAATTTTTTAAATGAACTGGTGCACTCTTTTTATAAGCTAAGAAATAGTAGATGCAAATAAAAAAAATTTATTACTTTATCTTGTATGTGTGCGTATGTATAGGAATGTATGTCTATATTTTCATACATGCATAAACATACACATATATATTTGTACAAGCAGACTGGTACTCCCCTTCTCAACATAGCCATCGATGCAGCCGACGACAACAACAGCAGTGACGTCGTTTCTCTTTTGCTGAGGCGTGGGGCTAACCCGCTACTTACTGACAAGGTAAGCAAGTATGATATCAGTGCACACAAAGCTACACTTGATTTATTATAAAAGTGGGAAACATACTGAAGGATAGCATAAACTGTGACCTCAGCAGAATGTAGTCTGGACTGAGCACTCTTTTATGGTAGGTGCCTTCTTGTGGGCGATAAACTTGACATGAAATGGGGCGATGACTGTGCATGCGCATGAACTTTAAACCCTAATTACTGTTAACTAGTTGGCTGTTTGTCGCCATCACACTTCCGTTTCCTCATCCTCAACCGAAAAAAATGATTGTTTATAATTTCTTTAATTAGATAATTAGAACAACAGAGACCAACAGGGACTTTGAACTAGTAACAGAAAGAAACTGGCAGTTAAGGAATGATTGAAATCTCTCCTAAAATAACGAACTGCTTGAACATCAAGTATTCTTTGCAGTAATCTTTTTAAAGGAAATATTGGTGTTTTGATTCGATAGTCAACAAAATTACATAATTTCGTATCCTTATACAATGAATTACAAGGTGTTCAATACTGTTCGTGATACTATCCCCTTTTCTACTCATATTTTTCTCAATTTTCTCAAATTAACCTTTTCTTCGTCCTTTGGGTAATTGAAGTAAATGACTTTGCAAGAACAAAATAATTATCAAGCTATATTATCGTTGTTTATAGTCGCACCAGCAACGGAGGGACTAAATTGCAGCATATTTAACAAGTTAGCCAATATATCTTTAGTAATTACAACACCTAAGAACAAAGTTGAAGGATTGTTTAAGGTTAACAATAACATTTTATAGTCTTGCTGTTGACTAAAATAAACTTTCTTTACAGTGTGGACAAACTGCACTACATGCTGCAGCATGCTCGGACAACGTTGGAGCATTATGGTCAATGGCGATTAGGAGAGACATAACGGAATTATTGAACCTGAAGAATAGCGTGAGTACTGGTTGCGCGTGTTAGGAGAGACATCAACGAGTTATTGAAACTGAAGAATAGCGTGAGTACTGGTTGTGTATGTGGGTGAGTGCATCAAACCACGTTTGAGTGAGAGTGACATAAAATGACAGATTTGTTTCTTTGACTTCAAGCATATAGCTACAGTAAGAATGTGAAAATCTGCTCAGTGCCATTATAAACAGTTTACACACTGTGGAATGAAGGTATTGCAGAAGGAGACCTATCATAAACTGCTATGCTTTTTCGTTTCTGATACCAAACTCAGAAAGTGTAAAGTATTTATTATATTCTTGTTAATAACATCGACAAAAGGCACATTCCAATCCATTTCTTTAGGAATAGTTTCTCATATCCACCCTGGTGAAACATTCTGACATGGCAAAACCCAAAGAGAACAAACCCCTATTTCCAACAGCCCCGTCTCATACCAGCTATTGTAAAAACGATATCATGTATTCTTTGCTTCTGGAAGTTTCCGCAAGCGAGGCCAGTACATAATACACTTCATAGCAGACACTTTTTCAAGGGAAACATACATTTTCACCATACACTGTTGTGTTTGATGCTCTCATTTACACACACTAGGAATCTTTTGCAAGAGACAGACCTTCTTTACTGTAGATCTCTGTTTAACCATCTTGCATCAGAAGCATAATGAATCACGGGTGTAATAAAACAATTTACAAAGTACACGTCTGCAGAGTTACATTTAAGAATCCAATTTGAGTTTCATTGGTTTCACGCTTTAATTACTAAGCTGCTTCACTGCATTATTTACTGACACTAATTACTAGGCATTATTGACACTAATCATTGCAGAGAACCCCATTCCCAAAAGATATGTATGTATGTACTGTATGCATAACTACTTCAAAATTATCCTCCCCATGCAGCCACTGTTCTCTTGTTACTAGGTGACCGTTTCGAAATACAACAATTTTAGTTTTGACTAAGCTAATTTTTAGTCCCTTTCTCTCAGTTTCCTGATTTTCTAATATACTAACAGTAATTTGATCTGATATACAATGGCAGTATTTTCTGAGAAACAAAGTTATTGAGAGAAGTATTATATGTGAAGAACAGGAGGAAGAGTTCTGTTTGGTCTAGAGTAAAAGAGATGTCTACCTCGTAAATTTATATCTCGACCCAATAAAAAGTTAGTGAGGAAAAGTGTTGGGCTGACAACATAACCCAACCTTGTCTCCTACTGGTGGTAAAAAAAACCCAGACATTTAGATTACTACATCCAACACGTTTGAACACAAGCATTCATACTCAGAATAATAGTCCACATTTGTCCCTGTAAAACCATTTGTGGAAACATTTGCCAAAATCACTTGTAGTTGAACATTATCGTACACCACAAATTTCCTTTTATGGCAAAGTTCTACAGATGGATCCAATGTAAAACTGTGGCGTATTATTTAATATTTTCTACTTCTATCAAATTGTTAACTTCTGCCTAATCAGCTAGCCTTTTACTTAACATATATGTAAAGACTTTATTTACTGTATTAGCCAACGAAATGTCCCTATAATCTAGTTTATTTGGCTATCCTTCTTACGCAGTGTGATAAATATAATTATAGAAATTCTTAACCCCTTTTGGCACTGCTTGTTTACATGCAGCGTGGAATAATTTTACCAGGAAAAGTATTATAGCACTAGCTGATGTTATTATGATCATTTCATTTACAGTTCCATCTGGAACTACTACTTTATCATAAATTAATTCATTCAATGGCTCGTTAATGTTTTTCATCTGCAGCCTACTCATTCATAGGCTCATTATCAATATATTGTTTGAGTCTAGTATTTCTGGTTCCTGAGATTTCTTAGACTGTACTAGAAAAAAAATCATTTCCTCCAACGCCGTTTTGAAACGATTTATCTTATGTTATCTTCCCGCACTAGAGAGGTAAAATGTGTGTGAGCGCGTTAGCTTACTATGATTTGCATGCCAAGAAGCTTAATGATTTACATAAGGGTAAATGAAAGAAAGAAAGAAAGAAACAAACAAACAAACAAACAAAAAACAAACAAACAAACAAACAAACAAAGTAGGGAAAACTCATGCAGAATTTTCTGTACAGGAAGGAGATACTCTGCTGCATGTTGCTGCTCGAAGGAAGTGTGTAGACACTGCCCAGTGGTTAATGTTTGCTGGTGCTGACCCCAGGACCGCAAATAAGGTCAGCTTAAGAATCAAGGACGATCAGAAGTTCAAATTAGACAAGACAAATCTTGATCTAGTGCCAGAAAACAATGAGCACATTATCGTGATGGTTAATATCCCCAGAGCCTCGTTCCACACACATGCACGTGCATATTCACGTACATCACTCTCACATCATCTGACATTTAGCTTACTGGTTACTCCCACTACTGCATGAACTGCATCTGATAAACGAAAAAGGAAAAATCGTTTCAAAATGTCCACGAAATGTTATTTAAAACTTTCTTTCAAAATAGATATTTAAATTTCACTGTGTTATCACTAAATTGCTACTATTCGAATTTCATAATTTATTAATACTATAATTATTAATATGGTGTTAATAATTAATTATTGATAACTGATGTTAATAATTATTGATAACTGATGTTAATAATTATTGATAACGGATATTAATAATTGATTTTGATCATTTATATTGATGTTGATCATTTATATTGATTGATATTAATGATTGATATTAATAATTTACCTTTAGAGTATTATGGTCGCTATGGCTTATAGGGGCCTATCTCTTATTGGCTTAGCTGAGACCTGGTGGCATTTACAGAGCCTCTACGTCGCTATCGCTGAAAACATAAAATCAAGGCAGTTTTCTTTTTATAAGTCATAACTACTGCCTCAGAACTAAAGACAAATAGCCCCGACTATACAGTCGACCTCCCTTCACCTCATTAGCTCATGCCGCGGGGTTTTATTTGGAAAAGGCAAACCAAACATGCCGGCAGGTGGCGCCAGAGGATTTATTCATGATCAAGCACATTCTGCGAAAGACCCGTGAGAATGAGTATGCTGGCTTTCTACTTGTCATATTGTTTTATCTAGAGAGTGTCAATGACATACATGTCCAAGTTTGCTCTTCCTTCTTCTCTCGCTTTCTAATAATTGATAACAATTTTCAAGCTGAACAAAACACAAGTTTTCAGTAGGTCCGTGTTGAAATATGCAAAACTTAATTCAGGCAGTAAAACTGAAAGGTTTGTGTCTTCATTCTAAGCTTATGCAATGCAACGAAACTATGCACTTTTCACAAGCATTTCAAACAGCAGAAAAAATCAAAGTATAAGTATGATGTACATTATTGATATATCTGCAACTTTTACGGCTCATCACTGACAGTTGTAATAAGCCGCACTAACAGTTCTAACCTGGACTTACAGTCAGAATCAGTGATTTCTACATATCAGAAAATGAAGGTCTAAAGTGTTTGCTTATCTTTAAATAAATTCACTTTGCATTTCAGGCACTAAAACTTTGAAAACAGATTCCTAACTTTACTAAAAATTCCAAAATATTTTACCAAAAGTATCTGAAACTTTTAACAGTAATCTATCCTCGAACTAGTCCTATTTGTTTAAACAAGTGTGGTAATAAAGTAAAAGTATTAATGGGGTCAGGATGCTGGTTTTTTTTTTATCAGATCTGTGCCGGTCTTCGTCACTTCCGCACAGGCGAAATCATTTCGTTCTAGAAACGGACATTTCTCTGTCGCTCTTAACCGTGGACGCAAGAATGCGTCGACTTCAGAAGTGACATCAATGGCCATGATCCGGACCAAAGCGCCTCAGAATCTGAATCCCCCAATAACCTGTTACGATGAAGAGACCTTCTGGGGTCATGGCATTGAATACATGAGCAGGACCCCGACACAAGCAAAGATCAAGTTTTTTCTTCACGACCGAGTAGATACATTCCATAGACTGGTCATCAAGATAAAATCAGAAGAAAAACAAGAGATGGAATATGGTGCTACCGTAGAGAACGTTTCGCCTCCGGGAGAACAACTAGAGACTTCTGTAGAAAATGTAAGTAAATTACTTTTCCTGAGTTTCGATAAAAATAATTTTATGTTTAGAGACAAATACCGATTGTTAGACAAGTTTGCAAATAACTGTCAAAACACTTTTTTGTTCTTTCACTTTTCACTAGTAATAGTCCTTAGCAGTAAAAGCGATTAAAGAGAAAAAGTTCAAAATGAAATGACATCTGACATAACAGTACGTACTTGTGGTGTTTTTTAATTGAACGTTTTATTTAATAATAATAATAATAATAATAATAATAATAATAATAATAATAATAATAATAATAATAATAGTGAAGATTTTTATAGCGCATATTCACACTCATAGAGAGCATGCTCTTAGCGCTTAAAACGAGGAAGAGACGTGGACTAAGTAGACACAGAACAAAGGGGACGAAAGAAAACGACAGTACTGACGAAACAGAAAACATTAAAAGGCATCAAGTAACAGGAACAGAAAAATATAGTGATTCTGCGAGAAAGATGGGTAAAGTAGCAAGAGGGAAGGGGGCGGGGTTAAGAAGGACGAGCATTGTGCGGACTGTGTTAGGAGAAATGCTCAAGGAAGAGGTGCGTTTTCAGTGCAGATTTGAAAGATTCAGTTGTAGGAAGGTGGCGGATATGGAAAGGAAGTTTAAATTATCGCGGTCCTGTCTTCAACCAGTTTTCCACAAATGCAGCATTATTTTCTTCGTAGGTGTCGGTCAACAGCAGTCCTTACGTTGCAGTAGCATGGGCACATGTTGAGCTCGACAAAAGTGGCTCAATCAGCCTCGTGTATGGTCCAGCCTCAGACACGATAGAGCTCGGCCCAGAAGGAGGCACCTTTGAGTTTTCCAAGGATCGTGGCATCAAAGTCGCAACTTCTACTACAAATCAGGGAACAATTCCCGAGCGGACTAAGATTAATATGCAGGTATAAAGCTATAAAATTCCATACCCAAGCACCGAAGGTCACATTTGAACAATGTCATGTGAATGAAATGACAAACATCGTTTGCAGTAAATGTCTAACAAGGTATGTTTATGAAATTGCAACATATGAAAACAACAAGCCAACCAATTTAATATCCTAGCCGGTGATTAGGAAATTAGTTTTAAAAACGAAAAACTGAACCACTGGAATAAAAAAAATCATCTTGCACAGCAAAGATAAATATGTAACAATCAGCGAGGTGCCTTACGATGAGGTCGTCTAGAAAAATGTCTGTGATGATTAGTCTAAGGGACTCAATCTCACGAGTGTCTGAATCATAGGTGACGAAAGCTCCCCCTCTAAATGCTTCAAGACCTCCGGAGCCATCTTCAGGAGAAGCAGCAGAAGCCAGCGTGACCCCTCAGCCAGTGTTGGTGGCTATGACGGACTTCCTTCACGTGAGAGCAGCGTCGTCTGTAGCTGACAGGACCCAGCTCTCCCTGCGCGCTACGCTGCCTCTGTGTAAGCAGTTTACCAAAGAACAGTCACAGGCTTATGTCTTTGTGCGGTAAGTGAAAAGGAGGCAAAGTATAGGTGTTTCAAACATTCTTTAAACTCCAAAGTAATTAAGAAATTTCAGAGGCTGACTGATGTGTGAACGCCGGGACATAACAAACTGAGGCATTTTATACCAATGCAAGTTGTAAGAAATGTTGAACCAGTCGAAGTGCTTAATACTGTACCCTGGGAGCACTTCTGTACACCCAGTGAGCAGAATAGTGATTGAAAATAAAAATCAGTTATTTCCATATTTTTTTTGAGCTATAAACCCCCTCCCCCAGAAAACTGAGATGTTTTGCAGACACGATGGACAAACAAAAGACAATGTGGAAGAAGAGATGAAGAAGTGGTGGATACAAACGCCAGAAACACTATCCCTGAAAAGAGATTGCTCCAATGTCGTTATCGCCATAACTATCAACCAGATGTAAGTTCCGTATTCAGCTGAACGTTATCTCTCGCTAAAAGCTCTCAAATATTCTCTCATGGTCTGGTGAATCTACACCCTGCGTTTCTATATCCCGCGCCCGCCCCACAAACAAACTCTATCCAGCTTCAGTATATGAAATGACTTCAGTGTAAAAGGTTATCCTTCCTTCTACAGGACAACTGTTGTACTAGGCAATGATGGAACGAATCTTCAGGAAGTAAAACGTGAGGTAGCCAAGCAACACATAAAGTCAATGCAGGTTCCTGTTCAGTTTTATGTGCGAGTAAAGCAAAACCAAAACCAGGCTGTCAAAAACGGTAAGAAATCGCTTAACACATTTTTCTGAAGAAAAAAATTTAAAATATGTATATTAAATGACCATGCTTTGGAGTAGTTCAATGTGTGGAAATAACGTAATGATTAGATGTGTGCTTGCTCACCATTATGCATGCTATTCGCTGTGATAAAGGGCTTAGAGACCATCCAGTTCAAAGTTCACACATCTTTCGTTATATTTTTTTTAACAGAACGTTTTAAAATGAAAATTGTGCAAGTTAATAAAATAAATACTGATACAGCACTTTATTTAATAGTACAATTAATCTAGGCAAAAGAGCTTGAATTTCCTTTCCGTTAGTTCTATGTTGCATAGAAACCTAGAGACAGACCGTAACACAGGCATTGTCGCTGATTTGATTCGCGATTCATTCGATTGACAAATCGTCTGTTTTTCTGAGAAATTTCCGAAAAAGCAGGCAATGTTACAAGAAGGCTCATTGCTTTGACGTCCTACGAAGAGAATACCCTGTTCTTTCTTTTTGTTTGATGAAGTAACTTAATCTGTTCCCACCATTAACGCAATACTTCCTTTTCTGCAATGTAAACTAAGGTAATTCGTCCAGTTCAATGAAGTGTCGTCTAGAAATAGCAGTAAGAGCCAAAGAGGAAGACCCACGGAACACAGAGTCACAAGATCAGTCCGAAGGCTATACGACAATAAAAGTTAGTGACGTCCTGTACGTGCCACACCACCTCCATATGAGAGTACAGCTTCACCAGGAGAACACTGAACCATCGTCGGTATGTTAAGGAGTGATACATTATTTCTGTTGATTAGATTCGAACTGTTATCTAACGTCTAGTAACTTCGTAACATATTTCTTCGATAAAGGATGTGTACTTCCGACCTTGAACTGCACGTTTTAATAATAATAATAAATGAAGATTTTTATAGCGCATATTTACACTCATAGAGAGCATGCTCTTAGCGCTTAAAACGGGGGGAGAGACATGGACTAAATGGATAGAACACGAGGGAGGGAAGAATAAACGACAGTACTGACGAAAAACAAAAAAAAACAAAAACAAAAACAAAAAGGCACCAAGTAACAGAAACAGAGAACATAGTGATTCTGCAGAGAAAGATGGATAGAAAAGTAGCAAGAGCGGGAGGGGGAGGGTAAGGACTAGCATTGTGTGGACTGTGTTAGGAGTAATGCTAAAGGAAGAGGTGCGTTTTCAAAGCAGATTTGAAGGATTCAATTGTAGGAAGGTGGCAGATACGGAAAGGGAGAGAGTTCCATTGTTTTGCTGCACAGTAGCCAAAAATCCTGTAACCATATGTTGTCGCTCTGGTGACTGGAACAGTGAGGATACGGTCATCAAACGAAAAGCGTAGTTGTCTGGCCGGGAAATAAGTCAGAGAAGTTCCGATAAATAGTCAGGACAGGAGCCTGGAAAGAAATTAAAACACAGTACAGACAGTTTGTACTGAATGCGAGAACGGACGGGTAGCCAGATAAGAAAACGAAGGAGAGGAGTGACATGGTCCCGTTTCGTGGCTCTAAGCACCAGACGTGCCGCGGAGTTCTGTACTTTCTGCAGTCTCTGAATGAGGGATGAGGGACAGCCTGCCAGCAAGGAGTTGCAGTAGTCAAGTCGAGGAAGAACAAACACACAGACAAGAGTGTTGGTAACGCGTGTAGAGAGAAAGTGGCGGATGGCACTGATCTTACGGAGCTCATAATAGGCAGACTGACAGACAGCTGTAACATGTTTATCAAGTGTCACGTCTGCAGTGACAATAAATCCCAGATTCCTAACGGATGACATAACGGTGATGTTGCTGTCGCCCACCTTGATGTGATTGGGCAGACTGACGAGCGAAGGTTGATGCCTTCTTCTATAGCACAAGAGGGCTTCTGTTTTATCATCGTTTAGTTTAAACTTGTTTTTTATCATCCAGCCATTGACATAGCTAATACAAGCTTCTAGAGAGCTAATAGCAGAGTGAGACAGCCAGTAGAGTGGAACAGTAAAGCTGCGTGTCATCAGCATAGGATTGATGAGAAACCTGGTGAAACTGGATGCACGATGAAAGTGGTTTAGTGTACAGGATAAACAGAACTGGGCCAAGTACTGAGCCTTGGGGAACACCACAAAGAAGTGGAGCAGGGCGAGATGTCTGACCTTCAACGAACACAGTCTTGGTCATATCAGTGAGAGAGGGTAGGTCCAGAAATTCCGTAGAGGGTGTGGAGTCTATGAAGGAGCAGAGAGTGGTCTATTGTGTCGAATGCAGCAGACAGGTCCAGTAGAGTTAAGGGAGAAACATCATCACTGTCGAGGGCAGCTAATATGTCTGTCGTTACTTTAATAAGAGTAGTCTCAGTGCTGTGAAATGGTCTATATGCAGACTGAGCTTGTGGGAGAAGATGGTGCTCTTGTAAGTAGGCCCAGAGCTGTATCAAAACTATTTTCTCTATGATCTTAGATAGAAAAGACAAGTTGGAGACTGGGCGGTAGTTGTTCAGCACATTGACGTCAAGCGTGGATTTCTTTAGAAGTGGCCTCACCAGCGCATCTTTTAACAAAGATGGGAAAACACCTGACGACAAGCTGACATTTACAATATGTGTGATGGAAGGAAGTTAAATATCTAGGCCCTCAAGCAGAAGGCTTGTGGGCATTGGATCTAACTCGCAAGTTGTTGGTTTAGCTTTTATTATAACCGCTTTCACATCAGTCTCAGAGACTGGCAGAAACTTTGTCATAGAGCATCCCGGGAGGACATCACAGGAGATGCTGTCAAGCACCGACGCTGTCTAAAGATGATCGAATGTCTGATATCTTTCTGGTGAAATAATCGCTAGAAACATGCGGCAGCCGTGAAACAGGGTTGGCAGTGGGCAGTGGTGTTGACCTGTTTTCTCTTCACCCATTTTACTATTTGTGTTCCGAATAGAGCTGCCTCTAATTTTATTTCTGGAATTGCCCTTGTGGATGAATAAAGTTGTATTATGTCGTATAGCTAACTATCACGCATGCAGCTTCTTCGCTTCGTACAGAGTAGTAATGTAGGATACACAGAAGGGAACTGATATCATCGTGATTTTTTACAGACTTTCTTGGAATAGTTTTTTGAGCGATGTGCTATAGATACTCAAGCCAAAAACGTTTCTCTCTTATTCCAGACATCGGAAATCATTTTCCAACATGGGGTGCATACAGAAAAAATTGGAAGCAGCTGCGGGTTCGACGTAAGCAGACAAGAAACAACGCAGACGAAGGCAATATTTATGATAGAGCAGCGTGACCAGAACTGGAAACCACTTACTGACCTGAAAGTCTGCATACCTCCCTTTAGACCGGCCTCGTGCAGCCCAGAATCTGAAACACGAAGTGGAGTATCCGGACCAGAAGTCAATGAAACGTTCGATGGTATGTCAACAGCAATTAATAACCAACTGACGCCTTCTGAGTGGCTGAGACGTATATCGCATAATTACCAGTTGACTCTCGTGAAACTTGCGTTATCTTCTAATTGGAGCGTGTCGTTTATTACTCTGGTAAAATATGCAAAAACAAAGAAGCACAAATGAGCAAAACAAAGCACCGAATCGGAATAGCTCTCATTTTCCAGTCAAAAATAATACAATTTACGTGCTCCGCAAAAAATATGAAACATAATCAGTCGACGACTGGAGAGAAAATATAGTAGACGCATACAAATGACAAATCGTATTTTCCCCAATTTTCTAAGGCGTCTTCTTTACAAAAAGACAATTAAACTGATCGAGAAACGTGTGCAGCGCAGAGCAGATCATCTCGTGACCGAAATACTTTTCCAGAAAACATTGTGAGGTGATCCCAAAGAGCAGAAATGCAAGGTACGGCCTGCTTGGGATGATAAGAATATAAGAATGGCTAGTAATTTAAACAATGCGACAACGATGCAGCAGAAGTGCATTCCACTTTGAATTATTTGTCTTTGCTTTGTTTAGCTTAAGTACAAATACAAATAGCACACCACCATGCAAAGGTTGATACTTTGATGTTTTCTTTGTACGTTACAATATAAATTCAGGTCCTATCGATGACCAGCTACTTAGCCACCTTGCCAGAAAGATACCACCAAGTGAAATATATCACCTGGGACTTCAACTTAAACTTGACTCATGCGTCGTGGAAAACATCTGCCGCAGCAACCAAGCAGACGACTTGTTTACAATATGTTTCAGGGTAAGAAAGTAATAAGTAAAATATTCTTCTCTCAGTGCTTTTTTGGAATATTTATGTATTTAGATAAGTATACTTTTGTCATGTTATTATGAGTGATCTCTACAGATGACTTTCTGAAAAAAAAGCCCCAAACCCCTGCCTTTCTCTTCCTCCACTTTATCCTACACCACTATTTACTTTACTTTTGTGGGTCTATAAGGGTAATGACCATTTAATTTTTTATCGATTTTGTGACTATCATTTCATGTATTAAACATTTAGTCAAAAGTGAATGCCAGGAGATTTTTAGGCGGTACAGTACGCCACTATTGTGGAAAATATCGCACATATTTTTTACTGATTTCCTAACAACACAAAAAACTATCTGCCAGTGGGTTTTCAATAATAATAATAATAATAATACAGCGAACTTATATAGCGCCATGTCCTAGTCCTCTGGGGACGCTCATGGCGCTTTACAAAGGAGAAAAAAAATACACGGATACACGTATGTAGCCAGAAGCCACTCTCAGCGTGCACAATTCATTAGAAAAAGTGTAATTCAGGCTGCAAATGCTCCTTTCCACACCACAGGTCCAGTCATAGACCAGATCTAATAGGTAGAACCATTTTCTGTTGCTACTCATTGAGTTGCTTGCAGAATGCCTATTTGAAAAACCAAAATGAGTTCACAAGCCGTCGGAAGAGAAGCACTGTAAATCCATAGTATTATTAATACAGGTAATACTTTAACACCTACGTTCATATTTTTTTACATTAATACCAAAAGCAGGCGCTCTGTAAGTAATGCGCTGCCTATAGGTCTTCCCCCGCTGTAGATCAATAATCAAGTTTTTTCTAATATTTCGCCAAAAATATCAATCTATCTCGAATGAGTACTGTTTCCCTCCAGAGATCAGTATTCTGACAAAACAAAAAAGGCAGGCGACCGCAGCTATAATTATTTCTATCATTCAGGGGAAAAAAATCAGATTCAGTTAAGAAATTCATAAACAGAATAATTTTTGTTTCACACTACGTCACTTCCTATCTCCATCACAGATTTTGAGAAGGGCGCGAGATTCATGTCGATCACCGAAGGAGTTTGTTGAACTCCTCCGTACAGCTTTGAGTGGGCTTGGACTAAACTCCCAGTTGGAGTGGTTTCTTCAGGAACTCAGGAATATGAAAAAGTAAGTAAAATAATGCGGCTCTCTTAGTTTCTGTTTTTAGGACAGACAGACAGACAGACAGACAGAATGTCCTGTTTCAAACCAAAACCATAAACGCCTACATATCTCAGTTTGTGAGCTGGAAACTGCTTTAAGCTGTTAGGCTGAAAAGACATTTTAAAAGATGTTTCATACAAAAATCTATAGCCTAAACAGCTTAACACCTAGTGTCAGTGTCCTAACAAAATGATTTATTTTCTGATGCAGGTCTGGGCCACAGTGGGATCACTACTCTACCATTCCGCGTATATAGTCACAGAAATACCGTAAATTTCGGACGATAAGCTGCGACGTTTTTCCCCAGCTTTAAACCCTGCGGCTTAAACAGCGATGCGGCTTGTTTGCGGATTTTTTCTGGATTTATTTATATTCCGATTAATTTTTCGATGCGCTCCACGTTAAAGTGTTAACTGTTAACGTTGTTACAGTGTGAACTGTTGACAGAATTCAAAGTCGCATACAATTGAAGCATTCAGATCGGATGCTGAAGCACACACTCTCATCATGCCAAAAACAAGACGAAATACAGCTTTGAAGTTGTATATATTAGCGGCTTATAAACCAGTGCGGCTTATTTGTGCAAAACACGATTTTTTTTTTAATCTAGTGGGTGCGGCTTATAAACAGGTGCACTCAATAGACCGAAATATACGGTAATCAGGACAAACCTGTGATGTAGACGTTGAGACCCGATGAGTATCCACAAACGTAATGATTAAAATGTAGTTACCTCACTACATGTAGGAAGAAACGAATTAATATCCTATCGGTACCCCAAGTTGCGCTCGTCCTACCACAAAATAACTGATAACTCTGCCACCAGAGGTTATTTCTGCTTTGACTCTTGCAAAGGGAGGTAACGTAGACAGCATGTCGCAAAGCAATTAGCGTATGACATGAAATATTGCTTCCCTTACTATACCATGTTTTCCCCTTCTCACTTCCCACGTCCTACTTTTCAGGGGAAGTGGGGAAGGGGGGTGAATGTAAATGTTTCTCATATTTAAAACTGTTTTTTTAAAAAAGCAACTTTAGAAACGTTTTTCAAATCGCTCATATGCCATTTAGATCCACTGCTCAAGCGCATATGAAACAATTGTGCTGTCAGGAACGATCAAGCCTGGCATAAACAGTTTTATTTTATTTAAAACAAGTCTTAAAACTGTGCTGCGCACCGTGTTTTTATAAAACCGACTGGTTGTGATCATAGGGATGATGGTGTGGTCCGCGAGTACAAATTTTGATCATTAGTTCAAACGGTGTTAGTAAATTTCATATTATCAGTTAACTGCAATATTCTAGCTTTATTTATATAAAGTTGTTTACTTCTTTGTTGCCCTGCTCTGTTTACCGATCAATATTTCAACTCTTCATCGGCAAGTAAATATGATAATAAAAGATACGAAGACTACAATATTTGTTAGCTTGTACACACAAATATAAAAATAAAAGAAACGAACAATATTTGACATAAAGACAGCCGCGATGTTCAAACAGTGCTAAAAAAAGGCTGTATCCCGGCCCAACTTAGCATCGATTTGTCATGTCTTTAGCCTCTATTGTGTGTTCGGTTTGCGTTGTCTTTTGAATTCTGAAGTCAGTGTTCTGATGCGTGCTTACTGTTAGGAAGGATAGCTATTTTAGAGGAGTAAATTATACTGGCCACTTACCTGTTTTCTCCCTCTCTCTATCTCTCTCACACACCACTCTCTCGCAGCATGTCTTTCTTGTCAACGCGTTCACTGACAATCATCCGCGATCGCGCGCGTGTACCATTTAAATGCACGAAAGAATGCGCACACTTTATGCAAATATTCATACACAGACAGAACAGAAGGAGCAAAAGAAGAGAGAAAAGAAGCAGTGTTGTAATATTAAACAATTTGTATATATTTTGTACTGAAATTTTGCGGTAGTTACCTTCCTTGATTACAGTATTTCCTCAGTCGGTACTACGGAGACAGTTCCACGAGGCGCTAAAAAATAAGAGAATTACGCCGAGAAACTGCTACTAGTTTCAGCGGTATTGTCGGATTGGAATGAGGGATGGACACCTCGATCTATTTTTACACATCATATTATAATCTTATGACAATTGCCAAAGGGTTTGAAGTGATACTGGAAATAAAGGCTTATGACTGGAGTTTCCGACAGGATCAAAGGAAAACAGGCATACAATATATCGAGAATATACAAGCAAATAAGTATTAATCGTACCCTTTTTATTTATTAACGCTTGTATTATACATGTGTTATAGGTACAAATCGTTCCCTATGTAAGCATATAGTGACATACTAAAAGGTGAAACATTCGGAATCAAGTCTCCTTCAGATGCATTTTTTTTCCTCTCAGCTGATGTGAAGAGCACGATGACGAGGTTATGCAATTTCTTCTTGTGCAGATACATTCGCTAGTTTTGGTTTCTGTTTTTTCAAAACGTCTCTAAAATATTACCTTTTCTCTTGCGTTATTGCAAGACCTTCCACATTTTATCTTGAAAAAAAGAAACAGTAAATTAAAACAATCAGAAGAAAAAACACTATCATACTACATGTTTATAGTATGCAGCAAATCTCCTAAAGTTAGGTGTAATGTTGTTTATTGTCGTTTGTGATTGGGCCAGTGGCACGCGATAATAAAACCACCTGCACTCGATCTGTCCTGTTGTAGTGGTCCAAGACTGAAGCAGAAGTTGCGTATTACTCAGGAATCAGAACACACTACATATTTCTTGACAAAAGTCGATAACAGCGAAACTCGATGCATTCTATTTACAAGTAGTTTCACGGTCCCCCCCCCCCCCAGCTGTCACCGGAAGCACGAAGTTTTATAAGCGTTGCTCAGCGATCGTTGTACGGTTTAGTGCACTATCAATCCTTCCCAGCTTTATTTTAAGGGAATGACTGAAACCAAGGTTTCACTTGGCGCAGAGTGATAAGGTCGCTAGAGTCACTCCTCTGAAGCCTTCCGAAGTTTTGGCACCTTCACTGAGACGGTTACGAGAGAGAAAAAAAAAGCAGCAGGCGGGACTCGACGTTCCTGTACCGAACCACTGATGAGAGTAAACCAAAACAAAGACGAAATGAACGATACAAGTGAAGCGGATGCTAAATATGGGAGGCTTAAATGTCGGGTGGAGTGTTTATTTTTGTCATCAAAAATAAGGCTGGTTTTCCCAACAATATCTCTTTATTGCAGAGGACAGTTACGAGGCGTAAATATAGAATTGAAAAGGGAGAGGAAAGAAAGAAGCTGTCGCCCTGCAAATCAACAAACAAAAACTTATAATACCTGAAATACATAATATCCAAGGAGTCAGTCTTAACCTTTCCAAGCATATACTATTATATCTTAACTACACTCTTACATCTTATAGTAAAAGTCCTTAAACAATCCACGCTACTGTGCCTTACAATAACGTTCTACACAACATTCCCCTCTAACACGTGGTAACCACGTGCGATCACCTATTCTAATTGAAACCATTTCACAAAATATATATTACCACATCAACATTTTCCCTCAAAACATCATACTACAAATTAAAGATCTCACAATAAAACACATTAAACATAATTCTTACATCAATATCCTCAACATCCTCTTTTCCACCACAAACCGCCACATGACGAAAAATGATCCCATCTCCCCATACAAAAATACCATGCCCTTGTAGAGTAGCGTTTAAACTGACAAACATTTTACATATTTTGTCATTAACCCGATTTAGGACAGCACTTTTGGACGAGGACTTAATTCGTCTCACCCGATCGATGTCTAACGTTAAAATGACAGGCGTCGGGAGAGTTATTTCCCCTTACGTACTCTCGCGACAACACAATTTAAAATAATAAAACAAAAATTAAAAATGTGTAAATGCACATGACAATAAATGTACTATTTTGTCATAGGTGTTACAGTCCCCCTCCCTAAAGTAAATAGGCGCTTTTCCTCTCAAAATGCGACCATTTCCTGTCATCCGCCTAAAATTAAATCCCAGACCTCATACCATTATACATCCATTTCAATCACTGCTGGAAAACTACACCATTTCCCCAACAGATCCCTTTTTGTATGTTTATGATCTGAAATCCAAGTAAGTTTTAATCTCACAGCAATTCTGGACAACAATTTAAATAAACTTAAGAACACGGCTCCATTTTTAAGTGCACAGCAGTCTTAGTACAAAAATGAATGTCATGAAAGCAATTTCTTACTCAATTCAAACGTATGTTGCAAAAAGAAAAGAAAAAAACCTAAGGGAAAAAACCTTGCAGCTTTTGCTACTCTTTAGTTCAATTTAGTTTTCAAGTGAACACATTAACAAAAGGATAAATAAGCTACATAAGGAAATCATGAACATTTTTTAAAGACAAGTCTTTATCTATCTTTTGAACATGTGTTGAAGCATCTCTTTCAATATACAAACAAGCCACTTTGCTGACATCCCATAAGGGGCAAAACTGAACAAACTAAAGTTTAGTTCTACTCGTGAACAAAGTATAATTATTGAAAGAGACACCAGGCATCACAACAGTGTGGACACGTTTTTCTGATATTGCTGTTCCTCAGAAAATTTACCAACCTGTAACATGATCTGCTCTAGTCTTTATATAAGTGTGACAAGGTTAAAAAAAATTTACTCATCAAAACTTTCACTCTTCCATTACTTTCACATTGATATCACCATTTTCTTAGGATACACTAACAGTGCCCTCTACCAGTCCGGATTCACAGGATATTGTCCCGACAAACAAGCTGTACAGTGTCCGTGTTCTTTTTTCTCTATTCTTTCTTGCACAGCTCCAACCAGACTTTCAATGGACAAGTAAGCAACACTTTCTGCCCCTATGAACGCTACTACTTCAGCAATGCTCATATTATTGGCGATGCGTTCCTCGCACGTTTGGTTGTTAATTCCCATGTAACAAGGATAATAAAGTGGGGGGGGGGTGAGCGATGGTCATGCCGGAGAAAAGACGTGTGTGTGACTTGCTCCGGTAAAAATGTGTTTTTAGACCAAAAAGTGAAGGTCTAGCCTTTGAAAGTCTAAGAAAAAAAAATGTAAGGAGATCTGCTATCTCTCAGAATGAAATGGTTCTACAATTTTGCTTTTTGGTTAATCCATAAATCGACCTAAGGGAATCAGTACATGCCTACAATATTGAAGGCAAGTAGTCAGAGCTGTGTATGAGCTGTTTCAAGTGCTGAATTGTGGTCACCCAAGGAACTGTGTATCAGTCGACCGCGCGCGAATAGGCTGTGTGTGTTGATGCTCTTTCCCTTCATCTTTTGGAAATAAACAATGGCTCCAAAAAAGAACAAGAGAAAGCAAGAATCAAGCACGGAGGAGAGTGTATCTAGTACTCCTTCGCAGAAGTTGGGAGAGACAGATGCAAGAGAAGCGCGGCAGAGAGAAAGAGCGGGAAGTATGACAAAAAAAGTAGACCGTCACAATCACGGGACCGACAGACTCTCTTAACACAGGCCTTCTTAACTGCAGTTCCTCACGTGTCTAACAATCAGATAGCTGAGAAACTAGAAAATCTACAGAAAATCACCGAAACAACGAAACAGCAAATAGAAGACTGTCACCACGCACTAGCTAAACAAATTGACGACAAAGTAGAGATGCTAGCAAGTGAACTCTTTGATGTTAAAAAAGAAAATGAAATATTAAAGGCAACAGTGGATTCTCTCAAGAAGCAAACAGATGAATTAAGAGAGGAAATTGGCAGACTAGCAAGTCTATCAGGTGAGCAGAAGGAAGAAATAAACTTGTTAGAACAGTATTCTCGGAGAGAATCGATAAGGATTCACGGAATACCTGACGACCATACAAATGAAACAACAGAGGAGTGCGAGAGGAAAGTAGTGTATGTTATTCAATCAAGACTGGGTCTGTCGGGCATTGACACTAACAAAATTTCAGCTTTGCATCGAGTAGGGAGGTTGCTCAAAGACAGGCCGAAGCCGAGACCGGTGATAGTGAGATTCATCTCTCGTAAAGATAGAGACAGAGTGCTAAAAGCAAGAAGGGGCCTTAAAGGGTCAGGTATGGCTATCAGCGAGGACCTCACTAACCTAAACGTGCAAAGACTTAACCGCTTAAAACAACACGAAGGTGTCATCGATGCATGGACGGCGGCGGGCGGTAAGCTGTTCGTGAAGCTGCTTGATCTTTCGGTGAGAGAGATCAGAGGCGGCAACGTCAGTCACATCGACCAGATGCTGATAGGCATGAGCCACGACGAAATAGTTCAAAAGCATCGGGAAGGGAGCGAGAGGAAACGGCAACAGCGTCCAGTAAGAACACCACAACAACAAAACTGGAAGAAACCTCAACAACAGCTAACACACGGAAGAGAAGCTCACTGTACGACTTCTATCTCCATCTTCGACCCGACCACCCACTCTACACCTTCAGCAACAACGGCAACAACAGCACCACGACTGGACCCTGCGGCTCGCACGTTCCGCCCAACACAAGTGCAGGACACTCCACAGCTAAAGGCATCAAAGGACTTGCCACAACAAGTACTGAATCAAGACACTCAGCAGTTGGCAAAAGATGACAGTTGACGAACATCACCCAGTGGATAATTCAATGGTGTGACTTCACTGTGTCTCAGTGTTCCGTGTAACCAAGGACAGCCCCCTTCTTTCCTGTGGACAAATCCGCCGACTATTTATAGCAATCTGCCCTCATATCACTACTACTGCTAGCCGGTAAGTGTGCTGTGTGTGTGTGTGTGGGAAGGGGGAGGAGACTTTCTAGTGTGAATACGGTCAAGTAGTGTTTTTGAAATGGGTAGGTCAGGATACGCCCACTGTTGCACAGATTTTATGATGTCGCGCGCACTCCGAGACAAGACAGAAGCTGTAGTTGATAAGTACGAGGGTGAGAATGGAGGTTCATGGATTCTGGATGTGAAAAGTGGATATTTTTTAATGTGTATCTAGTATAATGTTTTTGTGTGTGTGTCTTACTACATAACCCAAGCTTTTTTTTTTTTTTCCATTAGTAACAATAGGATAGCAAATGGAGCACGAGAAAGTTTTGATGTCCGGTAAGGACGTGAATGGAACACGTTGAAAAGCTCTTTCATAATGCAAATCAACCTTCTTTTTTAAAAAAACACAACATTCAAAACGCACACACAAACACGCATGTATCTACTCAGCCTTTTGTAGAAACCTAGATATTTGTAGAAACCTATTGGCCTACATAAGTTACAGTAGCTCCCTAGACACTTTCACCGCCAAGGCTAAAACACTAGACCACCGCTCATGGCAAAAATGGTGACGATATTATGTCACCCTGTCAGACTTATCATAAATTTTATGTTCATCCGTCCGTTTTTGTTTGTCCATGTATGTCCGTTGCTATGCCTTTCTAACTTCCCATCTGCTCATTTGTTACTAGATATTTACACATCAAGCTCTGTTAATCAAATGAAGGGTCCTTTGTGGAAAGTTTGTATTGACTGCCATGCTCCTCATTGTAATTTAAAGCTATACCTATTAGTGTTATGAACCTTTTTTCCTGTCTCTTTAGAAATTATCTCAACATGAGCACAAACTCACCAATCATTTTAGCCTCAATGAACTGTCAGGGCCTAGGTGACATAAAAAAAGGAGAGATGTTTTTCACTACTTACGTAACAAGGCCTTCTCAGTTTACCTACTACAGGATACACACTTTGAAAATAAACAGGAAAAAATGATTTCTGCAGAATGGGGCTACTCTTGCCTTTTTGCTTCATACACTTCCTCCTCACGTGGAGTGGCAATTCTATTTAATAACAATTTTGAATTTTCAGTTAAAAATGTTTATAGAGATAATGGAGGAAATTATATTATAGCAGTGATAAAAACATTAGAAAAGGAGATTCTAATTTGTAATGTCTATGGACCAAACAAGGATAATCCAAATTTCTACTCTCAGCTAGAAGAGTGTGAGGCAATCAGGTATAGATAACATTGTGATTGGGGGTGATTGGAATACTGTTTTGAACTTTCAGCTAGATTGCCACAATTATAAACATAATAATAATACTAGAGGGCAAAACAAATTGATAAGATGATGACAAGCCTGGACCTGGTTGATATATGGCGTGAATTAAATCCAGAAGCACTAAGATATACTTGGCGTAGGAAAAGACCCTTACAACAAAGCAGATTAGACTTCTTTCTAATGTCAGATACACTCTCAGAACTTGTTGTGGATGCAGATATTTCCCCAGGATATCGAACTGACCATTCTTTGATAACTCTATCATTAAGCAATAAACAAGAAGAAAGGAGATTTAATCTATGGAAGTTAAATTCATCTCACTTAAAAGATAAAAATTATCTAACGCAAATAAGTAACGTTATCAGAGAAGTTATAGAAGAATACTCAGCTCTCCCATATGAAAGAAATAATTTAGAAATGATTCCACTGATGGAGGTACAGTTTGTTGTATCTGATCAGACCCTTCTAGACACTATGTTAATGAAAATCAGAACAAAAACAATTGCCTTTGCAAGTGAGAAAAAGAAGAAAAATAAGGAAAAGGAAAAAATATTAGAAAAATAATTACACAGCTGGAAGACAAGGGAAGGTTAAACGAAGAGGAAATTAACAAACTTGAAAAGAATAAAAATGAACTTATTAATATAAGGGAAAAGAGAATGGAAGGTGTACTGATTCGCTCCAGGGCAAGGTGGATAGCAGAAGGAGAGAAAGTTAGTAAATATTTCTGCTCATTAGAAAAACGTAACTATGTAAGTAAACAAATTCGAAAATTACGAAAGCAAAATGGGGAAAGCACCACAAGACCTGATGAAATAAGAGCTGAGGTGCAAGCCTTCTTCTCTAATCTGTACTCGGAACGATCAGTACACAACTGCAACTTCGATGACATCAGAGTGGACATACCAAAACTTACTGAACCTGAGCTAAATCTACTAGAAGGAATTATCACTCTAGAAGAAGCAGGTCAGGCTGTAAAAAATATGTCTAATGGTAAAAGCCCAGGAAGCGATGGATTTACTGTAGAGTTTTTCAAGGTTTTTTGGAAACAGCTTGGCCCTCTCATTGTTAGATCACTAAATGAAGGCTTGCAAAAAGGAGAGTTATCAGCTACACAAAAAGAAGGTGTTATTATATGTATACCTAAAACAGATAAAGCTAGAGATCATATCAAAAACTGGAGACCAATCACTCTCTTAAATGTGATATATAAGATTGGGGCAGCATGCATTGCAAATAGAATGAAAAAAGTGTTACCATCTCTGATCCATGAGGATCAGTCCGGCTTCATCCGTGGAAGATATCTTGGGGATAACATTAGACTGATATATGATTTGATTGAACATTTAAGTATGACTAAACAGCCTGGTCTGCTAGTCTGCCTTGACTTTGAAAAAGCCTTCGATAGTATTAGCTGGAGTTTCATGCTTGATACTCTACACGTCTTTGGTTTCAGCCCCCTTTTCTGCAAATGGATCACCACCTTTTATACTAATATCAAATCAAGTGTGTCAGTGAATGGCACATTATCAGCATGGTTCCAAATAAGAAGAGGCTGCAGGCAGGGGGACCCCATCTCACCTTATTTATTCATCCTATGCGTAGAAATTCTAGCTATTATGATAAGGAAAAACAAATATATAAAAGGTATAAAAACCCACAACTCTGAAAGTAAAATTGTACAGTATGCAGATGATACAGAACTAACCTTGGAAGATGACAGACTGTCCTTTGAAGAATCTATGCGCACATTAGACATGTTTGGAAAGATATCTGGATTAGTATTAAACACGGAAAAATCAAGTGCAATATGGCTGGGGAGCAAAAGAAATTCACCAGTTAAATTCTTACCACACTTACAGATGCAGTGGAATCCAGAAAAATTTAAAATTCTGGGCCTTTGGTTTACAAATAATTTAAAAGATTGTATAAAATTAAACTACGATAGCAAGCTTGCTGAAATTAGAATGCTGTATAAAATATGGTTAAAGAGACAGTTAACTCCATTAGGGAGAGTAGCAATACTTAAGTCATTAATCTTGTCAAAACTGGTACACCTGTGGCTACTGCTACCCAACCCTCCAGACTATATTATAAATGACTTACAGAAATCCATCTTTAAGTTTGTTTGGAATAGTAAAAATGATAAAATTAACAGAAAAATATCCACTAGAAATATTCATGCTGGGGGCATGGGCATACCTGATGTTAGAATTTATATGAATGCATTAAAACTATCATGGCTGCGGAAAATTAAAAAAACCAACCACAGCTGGAAAAGAAATCTCATGTCAACACATAAAATAATAAATTATTTAGACAAACTAGGCCCTGCAGTATGCCCCTTTATAAATGCAAACAGCTTCTGGACAGATGTATTAAAAGCGTACAGGATTTTTGGAGAGAATATAGTGTGCGAAAAACATGAAGAAATTTTGAAAGAACCTATCTTTTGTAATGACAGAATTAAGATTGAGAATAAGCCAATTCTATATAAGAGATGGGTGGAGAAAGATATATACTTAGTAAAACACTTAATGGATGAAAGAGGAAACTTTCTATCATACCAAGCTGTCAAGAATAAATATGATGTTAACATTAACTTCATCTCATTTACTGGTTGCATAAAGGCCATAAAGACATATATAAATTTAAATAGAATAAATAAAACAGATTTATCTTCTTTTACATATGATACAAATAAAACTCTTAGTATAATTCAATCAGTACAGAAAGGCGCAAGACTATATTATGATAAGATGATATCTAACACATGTAGGCCAAGTTGTTGTTTGAAATGGGATGAGAGGGTAAACATAAATGTTGACTGGAATGTTATATTTAAAACAATGGCTAATATAAAAGACATTAAATTAAAATAGCTGCAAATCAGAGTGTTACATAGAATTCTAGGGACAAAAGTAATTTTATTCCACATGGGACTAGAAGATGATGATGTCTGTAGCCTATGCAGAGATGAAAAAGAAAACATTCAGCATATATTTTGGAATTGTGAAAATGTTAAGGATTTTTGGAGAAACTTACAAAAGTGTATATCAGACAAATGTAAAAGTGCTCCAAGAATAACTGTCAGTGAACATCTTGTTCTGTTTGGACGAAGCAATGACTCCGAGACAGATGCTGTACTTGACTTAATATTGCTACTCGCAAAAACATACATATATTCCTGCAGGTTCAAAAAAGCCACCCCCCAACTAGAACCCTTTATCCGAATATTGAAACAAAGATACAAAATTGAAAAATTTAATGCATGTTTAGAAATAAATGAAGAAAGGTTGGATCAACTCTGGCTACCCTATAAACAACTTGTCATGTAAACATATTGATTTATATATACATACACATGACTGTATGATTAGTTAAAACTATGTATGAGCATGTTGGATGACCTGCTTGGCAGATGGATGACTTTTACCTTATGTTTATATGTTTGTCTCATATTGTAAAATATTATATCTTATATGTATCTGTGAAAAAAAAAATGGTAATATGTAAGCCTAGGTGTATTGTTTAAATTTTAAGTTAAGAAAATGGAGTTACATTATTTGTGTATTATTATTTGTGTTATGTAATGTTGTCTTTTTTATGATTAGGCTATTTGAAAGAACTCATATTGACATTGCATGAAATGGGTAAATTGCGTTTGTCCCAGCCCTTTTATAAAGATTCTTAATAATTATAAAAAAAAAAATTGTTTGGAGACCAAAAAGTGTTTAAAATTAGAAATGTGTTGTGAAACTGAGCCCATATTTCTAGTTTCGCTAATACCTAGTACAGTGAAATAAGGTTCAACATGCTTGTTATGCCATTTTTTTTGCCTGCTACTATATGTGGCCTGAGACTTTACATTTTGTTTGTAACGAGAATCTTTATAGCTGCACTTAGTTTTTTTTTTTTCTTTTCTCTTACATGAGCATATTGTTAGATGCTAATGGAGTTCATGTCTATGGCACAAAACTTGCAAATTTATTCGTTGTCATATTTTTAGAATGATTGTAAAGTTGAATAAGCAGATATACAAAGTTTGCCTTCGTTAAAAAAAAAAAAAAAAGGCTGGAAATATTCCTGAATAACCCAAACTTTTATTTTATCCATTGGTTAGTTAAAAAGTAATTTTTTTTCACCTTCTCTTATATTATGTTGATTTCTTTGTTTTTATAGAAAGGCATAATAAAACGTGTAAAAAAAAAAATATGCAATTGTATACCATCTAGAAAGCTATCACTGATAGGCATAATAAAAAATAAGATTGACAAAAGAAAAAAAAAAAAAAAAAAAAAAAAAAAGGATAATAAAGTGGAGGAGAAGCAACTCTGATGTGGACCTCTTTTGCACCAAAATTCTTAAGCAGACACATGATGGCTGCCATTGTGTTCCCCCTTACAATGGAGCCATCAACCAACACAATGCGCTTGTGTAGTATGGAGAAAAAATAAGAAAATAAAGGTATTATGCTGCTTTGCTAGTCATTATAATAGGAAATAGCGGTCACTTTTTTCCCGTTTGTTTCATAAAAAAACATGCATACTTAAGCTCAGTGAACATGCTGAGCGTCACACTGATTGTGATCACACAGTTTAACCATACCTGCATTTCTTTCCTCTACCTATCAGCAAAATGGTGTGGTTTTGCTAATACTCGCTACATTAATCATCATCTCTCTGCTTCATATTTCGAGCACCTGAGGTTATTTTACGTTTTTTAAATTCAACTGCTCCACCTGATGTACATCCAAGAGAAGGTGCCACTTTTTCTTTAAATTTATCTTTTTTTGTTGCTGGCTTTTCAACAATATCAGGAATCTCTCCAGGAAGAGGAATATCTTCAACAGGTAATTCTTCAACAGATAATTCTTCAACAGGTAATTCTTCACCAGGTCAATCAAGTTCTGGCAACGGTTCTTTTTCAACAGTCTCCCATGCACCGTATGCTGATCTAGACCCAATATCCACACGTAGGGTTTTCTGTGGAGGTTCACAAGAGTCGTCATCTTCTAATTCTTGTGGAGATTCTTTGCTGCATTCCTCAGAGCTTTGATCCTTTTCTGAGTTTTCTAATGGGTCATCTGACGTTATCTGCCCCTCTTGCTCAGCTAGTGAAACATAGCCATCTGGGGGTTCCCATTTGGTTTCATTTGTGCCGACATTCCAATAACGTGAATATCCTTCTAGCGACTTGGCTTCAAACCACTCTCTCACTTTGGCTGGCACTATAGCTATTTCAGCATTGTCTAGCTCCCCTTTAGAAGATGCCTTTGTAGAGCCTTCTGTTTTTTCTTTGTCCTCAGCAGATTTCAATTTAACTCCATACTGTTCTGCAAGGGAACTGTCATTTGCAAGGTCTTTCTTGAAGGCTTCTAATGCTGCTTTTTCCATTTGTGCCAGTCCTTCATCCAGTTCTGCCTGTTCCTTTGCTTTTTCTGCACTTCTCTTTCGCATTTCATCAATTTTCTTCTGTACATTCTCCCTATGCCTTTTGCCTTTCTCATGAAATTCAACACTTGGTTTATTGTCTGCAATCCAACACTTGCAAAATTCACAAAACTTCTTTGGTTGAGATTTCCAATAATCTGCCATTATCTGAACTACGACTGCCTTCGAAAAAACAGTTTCCCTATACAATAATATAGCCTCTGCACGCTGTCGGAAGTTTACATTGTGGTAAGTTGAAAAGGGATTGCTGTTTTGATTATATTGATTTCAACATATTGACTGCTTTGTACCAAGCACGGGCTTAAATGAGTCAATATAACTAGCACACATTTCTCAAAATTTACATAACGTTTCCAGATGCCCTTCCGTATAACCCCCCGACACGGCTAGTTTATACATTAAAACTGCTCTAGAGGGGATCTGGCGAAAGATGTTTCCAGGAGTGCCTTTCCCAGCTAGCTGTTTAAATACGTTAGTCCCCACTATGACGTGTACCTGGGAGGAATATTCTGTATCCTTTCCCACTAAAGCTAGGATGCGTACTGTCTCGTTCGTCCCTACTACTGTCACTGGCAGGCAGCAATCAATATGGATGGCACCAATGTAGGGTACCACCTGGCCCGCCGCTCCCCTTACTGATAGCTTGAACCCCACAATGTCTTCTAGATTTAACAGTGGAATGTATGAGAGGTTATCCCTATAGAAGTGGTCTGCTACAGTGGTGACCTGCGATCCACTGTCTAGCAACCCTCGTGTAGAAAGACCACATATAGATATATCACATTCTAACGAGGGACCTACAAGAGTGTCCAAAGAGTGTGGCGAATCCACCACTGTCGCCTGGTTAGTCTTGGAAGCCAGCGAGGCTTCCCTGAAATAGTCCTGCACTTGTGTCAGCACTTCTTCACGTGATGGGCTACGAAAGTCTGCCTGCCCAGGTCTGGGTTGCGCTGATCTCTCGCTCTGGATCTATGTCGTCTGGACCTTCTTGGTCTTCGATGTTGCTGGTGCAGTCACTGGTCGCTCCTTGCCAGTGAATAAACCTCCTCCTTGGTAGCCCTCCCAATTCAGCCCCACATTGGGCGCAAAAACTGAAGCGGGTGCTAAATATGGGAGGCTTAAATGTCGGGTGGAGTGTTTATTTTTGACATCAAAAATAAGGCTGGTTTTCCCAACAATATCTCTTCACTGCAGAGGACAGTTACGAGGCGTAAATATAGAACTGAAAAGGGAGAGGAAAGAAAGAAGCTGTCGCCCTGCAAATCAACAAACAAAAACTTATAATACCTAAAATACATAATAAGTAGTCAATCTTAACCTTTCCAAGCATATACTATTATATCTTAACTACCCTCCTACATCTTATAGTAAAAGTCCTTAAACAATCCACGCTACTGTGCCTTATAATAACGTTCTACACAACATTCCCCTCTAACACGTGCTTTCCACGTGCGATCACCTATTCTCATTGAAACCATTTTACAAAATACATATTACCACATCAACATTTTCCCTCAAAACATCATACTACAAATTAAAGATCTCACAATAAAACACATTAAACAATAACATTAAACATAATTCTTACATCAATATCTTCACATCCTCTTTTCCCCACAAACCGCCACATGAGGAAAAATGATCCCCTCCCCATACAAAATCTTCAAACATCGTACATCTTACAAATCTAAAATCATACAAAAATACCATGCCCTTGTAGAGCAGCGTTTAAACTGTCAAACATTATACATATTTTGTGACACCTGATTTAGGACAGCACTTTTGGACGAGGACTTAATTCGTCCCACCCGATCGATGTCTAACGTTTAAATGACAGGATATGAGGCGTCGAGAGAGTTATTTTCCATTACGTACTCTCGCGATCTCGAGACAGCACAATTTAAAATAATAAAACAAAAATTATTAAAAATGTGTAAATACACATGACAATAAATGTACTATTTTGTCATGGGTGTTACACAAGCTACAAATTTATTCATGCACAGATAAATCGTAGAAGGGGAAAAAGAAAGAAAATATATATAAAACATATTCACGTGCACACCCATAAAGAAAAAAAACGAGAAACGAATCACGTACATCTGCTCTCACTGTAGCGTAGCTCTGAGCAAAAATATAAAAATAACAAGTTCTTATCTGAGGCAGTAACACAGAGATAAACCTATTAAACTATTAATCGTGAAAAAATACAATAGCAGGCAAAACAAGCTGGCTTGCTCAAGCACAAACGCACATCCTCTCGCCCGGTGCCTGACGCCGACCGAAACAGAGGGATGCCAGCGCCCACACCATGGACTTTGTACAAGTCCGTGCCCACGGTGACCGGACACTTAATCCCCAGACATTTAATCCCCTAGACATTTAATCCATACCCACTTAATCCCCAGACACTTAATCCCCAAAATGCTCCCAAATCGCGACACAACACTCAAAAGTGCTATTTTGTGAACTTAATAATAATAACGGAAATTTATATAGCGCATTTCCCTGTTTTACAGAAGCTCAATGCGCTTTACAAAGAAATTCAAAGACACAAATTCACTCAACCAACAAAGTGAAACAGACTAAAACATGTCCACAAACAATGGTACAGAGATATATCAACAAAATTAATATCCCCCCCCCACACACACACACACAAAAGAAAAACCTCTGGACAATAATACAAACACGTACACGGACGCACGCAAAGTAACATGCAACTGTAATGTCTATAGAAGGACGAATGGGACGAAGAAACACATGAAGCCAGTAGACGGTAACAGTTTGCTCAACCCAATTGAAAATCTGTAAGCGAGGCTGCAAATAATAATGAAATAATGATGTTGGCTTGTATAGCGCCAAATCCTGGCCTGTGGACAGCTCAAGGCGCTGACGTCAAAATAAGATGACGACAAAATGTGGGTGTGTAGCGGGCCGTCTCCTCCACGTCACAGGGCAGCGTCCACACACAGCAAGAACACAGTCCTCAGCACAAATATCCAACATGTCATACAAGCCGCAATACACTCCATAGAACAAATATCAAACATGTCATACACTCCACAGAAAATGCACCATCCAACAGAAGGCACAAGTTGCACTGGAACGCCAGCACACGCTCAAGTTCACTGATGAACAAAAGTCAAGCAGACATGAATCCCACACCACTGCGCCAGTCATGAAGTCTAAATTCAATAAGATGGTATCAAAGACCATCATTGAAATATTATAACTGAAAGAGAAATGTGTCGCGTGGTAACTCTAATGAGACGTAACAATCGCCCCAATTAGGGTCTAGGGTGGCTTGTTGACAAGCCTGAGGCCCCTTATGCAAGAACTGAGGGCGTATGTGCGTAAAGATTGTCAGCTACACAAGGCATCTGTTCTACAGTCATGCGCCGAGAGAGAGAGAGAAACGTCCAAAGAGGAAGTAGGCTGCATTGGCCATTAGAATTAGCAACATTGTACAGCGATATGAGGCAATGGATCGTCTTCTGTACCTCCGATCATTAGCTTACCTGTCATATTGATTAACAACACTTTTCATATCATATTGTTGAAGAACACTGACTTTAATACCTCACATGAACTTTAACTAATGTTATAGATGTTGAAGTTAAGTATTATTTTAATTGTCAAACTTATTTTGATGTTTACATGAAAATAATTACTTGAATTTGAATTAAATTTTTCATTCACTTCATAATTTTTGAGTTGAAATTTCAATTTGAGGATTAAGTGTCTCGGGATTAAGTGTCTGGGGATTAAAAGTCTAGGGGATTAAGTGTCTGGGATTCCCGTGCCCACACCAACCCACGCTTTAGTCGTGGACTTTTTCGCGCCAAAACTGCCCGTAAAGGGATGGAGGGAGGGATGGAACACAAACACCCTCAATGGTACAGACAGCCTCTCCAGATAGCTTTCGAGCAGACGACGCGCAACGTCAGGGATGACGTCAGGCGTCGTCAGGCTCGAGCGAGTTAGAGTGAAAACGTGCAAGAAGGGCGTCTTTTTCTCGCGAGCACGCTAAAAGTATCCTTAGAAAAATTACCACCGTTGTCTGCTGCGCTAATAGAAGATTTAGAAGCTGAAAAATATATATGACACGTGACAAGCAGACCAGACTTCAACACCTAATTTAGCTGGTCTGTTGGAGCAGTGGTAAAAGCCCTTGTCACACAGCCAGAATCGTTAGTCTCGTGAATTTAGTTTTTCTCGATCTGTGTCACCTATACCATTTTGGACAACTTAGTTGCGGTCTGAAAATAACACTTCACCTTTTGTACAGATTGTGTACGCATAATCAAACTCTGGCCTTGGAAGCGGGCCTCTACTCTTATTACAGCCTGTTGATCACGACTGATAAAATAAGACTAAAATAAGACACAAACGCCTGTTCATCGAATGGCGAGCACAGGAACCATTTATTCGTTCGGCCATTCAACATAACTGAGCGATAAAATAAATGTGAGTGGGAGAGTATTTGCTTATTTTAACGTGACACATACTACGCATAGGTACACAAAATACATAAAAATTACAGGGATTGTTGCATTGCGTATGCACATGCTTAACAATCTCCCCGTGCACTGGTTTTCTTAACAGTGTAGTATAAAAAGTGCCCTTCTCACCCGACTCCTATTCGTGACAAGCATCTGAGGGGGAGTTGGTTAATAACAGACAAGATCGGATATTCCAGCACTACACTATCTCATCGAAGTCCCTCGTAAGTATTTTATTGTGTGTGTGTGTGTGTGTGTGCGTGTGTGTGTGCGTGCGTGTGTGTGTGTGTGTGTGTGTGTGTGTGTGTGTGTGTGTGTGTGTGTGTGTGTGTGACAGACAGACAAAGAAATTCACTGCACATTTTTCTTTCTCACCAAATAAAAGACCACTTTCCGCTTTGGCAACCACCGCTTCCCGTTGGTCTCGAAATTCTATGTTTTCTTCTTACACTTGACTGCACACAACGAGCTCTTATCTCACAGCTGTACCACCTGATATATATATATATAACTGACAGGCGATAGTAACAACGCCATACCCCCATTGACAGTACCTGTGCAGCGCTGCCACTTCGCTTCTGCCTTCGTAACGTCGTCCAACCTGTATACTGTTCCGAGTATTTTCGAGACAGGTTTGAATACCTTTTTCGTAAATTGCTTAGCCATTAGCTTATCGGCTAGAGCAGTTTGTATCTTCGGAACTGAGCTATGCAAGCCTTTGTTTCAAGTTTTCACATATAAAAATAAGCTTTCTGAGAATCATTTCTATTTGTAGAAAGCAGAAAAAGTTCGCAAAGCTTATCTCTTATATTTCGATAAGTGTAAGCATCCGGACTTTCTTGACGTACAACAATAAGATCTGTTTATGGTGTAAGTTATCATTTCATCGTGTCCTCTTTCAGTTGACGACATCGGTCATCTTGCTGAATCCACAATCAAAGATGGATGAGAAGCAGCTTCTCGAGAAAAACTTAATTAATGCTATAAATAAGAAAAAACCAGAGCATGAGATCAGCAAGTTGTTAGAAAAGCTAGTCCAGCTTCAAGTTCCAATTGAACAAATAAAAGATACGGTAAGGAAAATGTGTGACGGCTAATACTAATGAGTTTTCTCTAGCAAATGATCGAAAATCTAGTTTTGGCAAGCTAATTCACTTCTCTTTTTAAAAAAAAAACTGCGTATAACTGTTTCATTGGTGAAGATCAAATAATTTAACGATGCATGAGCATCCATGTGTAACTCCGTTTGTCGATTCAGCATGGTGCTACCCTTTTGAACATCGCCATCGGTGTTCCCAACCTTGGTGCGGTTTCCCTTTTGTTGAAGTATGGGGTGAATCCGTTGGTTACTGATAAGGTAAGTGCCACCATATCAGTGCAAATAAGGTTAGACATTTCAGTCAACACATTTAGAAAGCGCTTGGAAGTATATATGAAGGCAGAAAGGTAACAGAGACTGATGAGTCCTCTTTCCTTCTTGCCTTTTTGTTAACGACATCCTCGCTTTTAAACGCGGCCATAAATATGCATGAGCATAGATTTTACGTTGGCTTTTTGTGTTACGGAAGCATATACTGACATCAGATAGAAAGAAGTAAAGACAAAGACAAACTTTATTGTTTAGGCCATCGGCCCTTAACAGGGGGGTGACATGATGACTTTGCACATTTATAAGGCATTACGCAAAAATATACTGCAACATATGCAATATATAGAGCATACAGTTATATAATGTAATATTTTGTTGCCTCTCAGGCAAGAAGTAAAGAATGTAGAAGACTGTGTGTGAGTGTTAACGTGTGTGTGTGTTTGTGTGTGCGCGCGCGCGCGTGCTGGCGAGCGAACGGATAAGGAAAGACTAATGTAGGCCGGCAGGTGTAATAGTCACATCAGCACATCGTGTTTCCGAAGCCTACACAAATTCACAAGTCATTCACAAGGCTACTGTTGAGGGTGACATGTGTATCTGACTCTAAAACATGCTAAGAACAGCGGTGGGGAAAGTATGGGCCGCGGGCGTCTTTGGACCGGCCCGTCTGCCAAAATGTGAAGTGCACTAGTTTTCTTCTTTCTTTCTTTCTTTTTTTTTTTTTTTAGCGTAGGTTTATTTTATTGAATACGACGTCTTTAGAAATCGGCAACACGTAACAGTCAAACACAGACAAAGTACAGAAATAACAAGGCGGCTGACATAACAGTCAAACACAAAGTGCACCAATAACTACGAGGCTAAGGCGTCTCCTGTCGTCAGAGTGCCGGCGACGGCTGCCTATAAAGAAAAGGCTGGCGGCAACATGCCGCGCACCCGACTATTCATTTCAACATAGTCCGACCACCGTTCACTGGTGTTTTGACACGACTGTGTCATCGGTAAAGACGCGTTGCTGGCTTAGTATGTTTGGATTCCACCCCCGTCCCCATCCCCACAAACAGTCCGATCCTAATCAATAAGTTCAGTCGGTGGGTGTCTACTACTGTAGATCAAAAGATTGCAGTTTCCATGCAGTAAGTTAGTACCGTAGCAGTTCAACGTGATGGGTGACAGTAAAAAGAGAAAAGTGGATTGTAAGTGCCAAAAATTCAGCAACGAGTGGACAACACGGCATTTTTTCACAGATAATGGAGATAAAGCTGTGTGATTAATTTGCCGAGAAGGCATCGCAGTTTTCAGAGAGCACAACCTGAAACGCCATTTTAGCACAAGACATCCAGGGTATTGCAGTGAACTTTTCGAAGAAGCAAGGACAGAAAAGTCAGACCAATTAGTTGAACAGTTAAAAAAGCACAAAATTGTTTTATCCGTGGCGTTAATGATGACTTCAATATAACCCAGAACCTGCCTTCGATGGAGTCAATTAAAGACACTACAACAGGCGAGGATTTGCTTATGAAAGTGAAAGGGTGCATCGAGAAGCATGGGGAAACTTGAGAAGTGTCACTACTGTTTCCAGTTAGGTACAGCTCAGTAAAATAAACTACATGCTCAAACCTGTGTGAATACACCCCTGCCGTTCTCAAGATACAGGCCTACAAACATCACCAAGTACAGAAAATGGTCAAAAATTGTGATTCTGCGTTTGTAACGTGTGGTCTCAGTTCTCCGTTGGCAGAGGCCTTGACAATCTAAACGTATTCATCTACAATCCTGACATCTATGCTGACTGTGTAGTGACTGATAAATATGTCCTCCATAACAAGAAATATAAGAAACGAGGTTGGTTTAGATAAATGATATTTTAGGAAATTTCTCACTCAAACACAATAAACTATGAGCTCTGCGTCTCAGTAAGCCACACTCTTCAACACACAACTTGACTCGTTTTTTCATATCTTTTGCCAAATCGTTTTTATAATTTTATAAATGCCTTCGCAAGCCTAAAATGAAGTCCTAGCAAAACAATATATTTGTAAAATTTATAGCATCTAACATAAAAGATTAAGCACTATTAAATAACACCGTAATTAAATCTTTATTGTCCTCCTTACAGAACGGACAAACTGCGCTACATGCTGCAGCATACGTGGATAATGTTGATGCACTGTGGTCAATAGGGGCTGATGGGAACGATATTAAAAAACTGCTGACATTCAAGGATGGCGTGAGTAGTGGTCTGTGTGTGACTGTGTGCAAGTGTGTACGTGTGTGTCTGTTTGTATGTGAGTGACTGTGTATAAAGGAGAAAAATATGTGTATGTCTGTGTGTTTGAGCGTGTGTGTGTGTGGGGGAGAGAGAGAGGGTGTACTGTACACCACAGAAACCCCATCAAAAGTAAGAGAAGGAAAAAAGCGTGGACGAAAAGATGAGAGGAAGAAAGCATGGATAGACCTATAAACTGGTAGGCAAAACTCTTTTGTTTAATATTTTCTACAGAAAGGAGATACTCCCCTTCACGTTGCAGCTCGACGGAGCTCTACAGAAACGACCGAGTGGATGATGTTTTCCGGTGCTAACCCCATGGCTGTCAATAAGGTGAGCATAAAAATCATGAGCGAGTTAGTGCAGACATGGGTTGGGGAGCCGCAACTAGCACAACATAACGATTGGCACAGCTTCGAGAAATTCGTTACCCAAAAGCCTTGTTCAACAGAGCTACATTCTTAAAACTTCTCTTTAATTAGGAATCGTAAAACTGGTCCGTCCACCGTGGCCGGGGGTCCGAACTAGGGTGGGAATGGCGGAAAGGCCTCCTCCCTACCCCGAGCTGTGTTGAGTCAGCGATGCGACACACGACAACTAGCATACAGCACAGACTGCAACAGGCGTAGCGCGGTTTGGTACCAGGTACAGAGTCCACAAGTACCTAATAGTTCCCATACTGCTATATGCATGTATGATGTGAACCCTGCTTGCCGACAAGAAGAAGAAATCCAAAGAATAAATGCTTGAGGAGGCTGCGTCGAATACCTTGCATGGAACGTAAATCAAATTAATTTGTCCAGAGCAAGATCGTCACCCTCGTGGGACACCAGGAACCCCAGAAACTCCTTCTTGCAACGGTAAAGTGGCACGAGCTGGTCTGGTTCGGGACTCGGGACGACACTTTGTCTTTGTCTAAGGGTTTTAGATGGGGGTCGACTCCGAGGTGGACAGAAAAAGAAATGGCTGGCAAACGTAAAGGAAAGTGCTAGTGGCTGTGTGCAAAATTTGCTCAACCCTCGCAAGAAAAGCCAAGTGGCGACACCTGTCAGCTACATCTATCCAGTTGCTCTCTACCAACTATCAGTACGGCAGGCCAGTATAACGCTCGTCAGTTGGTATCAGCCACGAAACTGATGATGACCAGCCTCAATGTAAATTGATTATTAGTACTTTCTAGTAGTATTAGCAATGGCCTAAGTGCAAGTTGCGGACCCATTTATTATCTCCTAAACTTTGAGATTGCACTGTTTTAATTTCATGACCTCAAAAATAGAAGCAAACATCTCAGGCTGTAGAGAAGACCTTACATCATTTCGTTGTATTACTCTTTGTTCTGTTTGCAGGAGAAGCAAACGTGCCGGCAAGTGGCGCCAGAGAGGCCATACATGATAAAGCACATTCTGCGAAAGTCCCGAGAAAATGAGTACGGTGATTTTGCACTTTTCACAATGCTCTGCTTGGGGAGTGTCGCTAACGTTAATGCCGCAGTGTACTTACCAACTCGAAAAAAAAATATTTAAAAAATTATTTTCCAAAATATATTTTAACATGGCTGAAATTGGGAAGGTTTGGGCTAACCTAAGCGAACATCTGTTGAACACTAACTTTCTCTCGAACTACTCCGTTAACTAAGCCCTGTTAGTAAAGTAAAACTAATGAACGATAATGTTGTATCTTTCATCAGGTCCGTGCCTTTCTTCATCACACCCACACAGGCGAAACCTTTGCTTTCTCAAAACGGTCACTTCTCTATCGCACTTGACACTGTAGACCAGAATGCGTCGACTTCGGAAGTCACACTAATGGCCATGATCCGGACCAAAGCGCCTCAGAATCTGAATCCCCCAATAACCTGTTACGATGGAGAGACCTTCTGGGGTCATGGCATCGAATACATGACCAGGACCCCGACACAAGCAAAGATCAAGTTTTTTCTTCACGACCGAGTAGATACATTCCATAGGCTGGTCATCAAGATAAAATCAGAAGAAAAACAAGAGAAAGAATACAATGCCACCGTAGAGGATTTCCCACTTCACGAAGAACAAGTGCGGTCGCATGTAGAAGAGGTTGTCAAATCGCTAAAATCAACTTACATAGTGATATCAATAATAAATTAAAATTAAGAACAATTTTGATCATGCACGCTCGGAATCTCAAAAAAGTGCTTTTCATTCTTTCACCTTGCACTGTGGTTGTAATACTAAACACTCATTTGTTTCAACGAAATATCTTACAAATTTTAACAGGTGGGACATACAAAAGCGTGCTCGTTACATGAATCGACTGAAAGGATTAAGGCAGTTCAGAACAAGAAAATTTTAAGAAATCAGCGTTTTGTTTGCATCGTTGCTGTAACAACTTAATTTATACCTACAAAAAATATTTTCTTGTTTGTAGGTGTCATTTCAAGACACCCCTTACGTTGCAGTAGCATGTGCACATGTTGAGCTCGACAAAAGTGGCTCAATCAGCCTCGTGTATGGGCCAGCCTCCGACACGATAGAGCTCGGTCCAGATGGCGGAACTTTTGAGTTTTCCAAGGATCCTGGTGTCAAACTTTCAGCTTCTTGTACAAATCAGAGGGTACTTCCCGAAGGCACACATCTTAATTTTCAGGTATGCTATCAAATTCATTAGCGAAAATCGCTCTACAGTGTCATATGAACATTGCCATAACACTCGTTTCAGAAGACAATTTATCCTCGCGGTATTTACTCTGAAAATTTAACAAATCAAAGTTAATTGGTTGAATGTCTTTCTTCTAGGTGATGAAGCCTCCTCTTGAAGCCCTAACACCTCCGGAGCCATCTCTTTCAGCAGAAGCAGCAGAAGCCACTGCGACACTTCAGCGAGTGTTGATGGCTATGACGTACTTCCTGTACTTGAGAGGACCACCGTCTCTGGCTAACAGTACTGCCTGCACTGCTACGCTGCCTCTGTGTGAGCAGTTCAACAATGAACAGCCGCATGCCTATGTCTTTGTACGGTAAGTGAGAAAGAAGCTAAGCAGCCACATCATTTTATTCCAAAATTTCTTTTCTGTTCACTTGAGGTGTTGAGAATGCAGGAAAACGTAAGAGACTGACCGGTGTGAATGCTAAAGCAGAGAAAACTGTGCTGCTATTTGCTGATGATGATTTTGTGAGAAAGTACTTCCACATCGCGGGAGTTGTTGTGAAAAAGAGTCAAGGAGAAGTAGAGCCTAAGTTGTCGCTTTCTTGCCAGGAGGAGGTCCCAGCTCTTGTGCTTCTTGTTTAAGGGCATGTCGTCTACACTGAGTGGGCATTTCTGAATATAGACTCCTACTGTAACATTTTTTCTAAACTAGTTTATTGTATTACTTGGTATATGCAGCCCTTGTTATAGCTATACTATAGTCAGTATAGTATTATGATTTTAGTGTGTCTTTTTTATTTATTTTTGTCTACTCTATTTATTTCGATCTAACCTTAATACTGTTTAAGATAAAGTAGTTACTGTTGAATTATTTAGCTTTATTCAGTGTTTCTTCTTTACCATCAATTTTATGTAATATATGGTATTAATTTTAATGATATTATATATAGTTTGTCTCTATACTAGCATAGCATATAATCAGAATGCTATTAAATAATTTGTCTAATTAAGATATATAGTCAGAAATAGGATGGTTTGTCACCATTTACGTTGCTAACGCAAAAAAAGCTGTTACAGTTCCTTACATGTGTTAAAAGCATGTTTTCTCTTAATCTGAGCTATATATGTTTTACAATTTTGCTTGTCTTGGTTGTTTGGGATAGACTCACATAGGATAAAGCCATGTTAGGGGCAATTAATGGGTCTTTGAACATAGTGTAATATGCACCATTTGATTACATTCTGGCTATTTTAGCTTTATTCGATTTACTTGATTTGTGCAAGAGTACCGAGTTACTGAAATTTTCTTCTAGATTTCTTCTAGTTGTGGCCAACAATTTCTTGTGAATAAAACAAAAAAAAACACTCTTAACAGACCGAATTGATCAATCCTGCACCCCGAAGCCCTATAGCACATCAACTAAACAAAATGATTTTATGTCTAAAACACGAAACAAGAAAGCTTAATATTTTTCAGATCTGATGGACAACGACAAGATGGAGACAACCTGGACGAGGAGATGAAGAGATGGAGGCAAAAGCCAGAACCTCTCGTCTTGGGAAAAAATAACTCGAGTGTCAGCATCCCCGCAGCTATCAACGAGACGTAAGCTCTTCGTGCAGCTGTTGCAGTGATATTGCTCAATGTAGGAATGGCAAATATAGTATCGGGGTTCAAATAAATTAAATTCTTTCTAGAATAAACTTTTTTTTGCTTGCAAACATGGGTGTGTGCTCCTAAAATAGATCGATTATTCTCTCTCTCTCTCTTTTATTTTCATTCTTTTCCTCGTGATCCTCTTTCTCTTTTCATCACTACACTTATACCATCCTTTTATCTGTCCTGCACCTACCCTACTGCATACAATGAAAAGCCAGGCTCTTTTCCCTTCTACAGGACAACTGTTGTACAAATCGTTGAAGGGGCAGATCCTCAAGACGTCAAACGAGCGGTAGCCGAGCAACACATAAAGTCAATGCAGGTTCCAATTCAGCTTTATGTCCAAGAGAAGCTAGACCAAACTAATGAAAACAGTGAGAATCCCTTGAAGATATTTTTTTCAAAATTCACAATCATACCTTTCCACCTTCAGTCGCCTAATTAGCCCCCAGTTTCTTTGAGAAAATATCTGCAGCCAAGGTTTTATCTTTTAAATTCTTTCGATGACAGTTCGATACTTTCTTTTTGTTTGTCAGACCGCCTTATTTTGTTGTCGCCTGCACAAAACTTTTCCTGTTCTCTGAGGTTATTCATCCAGTCCAGAGAGTTGTTGTTTGGAAATAGCAGTAAAGGCCAGACAGGAAGGCTTATCGATCACGGAGTCACACGATCAGTCCGAAGGCTATACGATAATAAAAGTTAGTGACGTCCTGTACGTGCCTCACAGCCTCCAGATGAGGATATCACTTCACCAAGAGAAAGCTGTCACAACGGTATGTTAAAGAGTGATACATTTCTGTTGATTAGAATAACTAACGATCACGCAAGCAGCTTCTTCGCTTCGTACAGAAGAGTAATTTAGGACACGCCGAAGGGAACTGATGTCATCGTGATTTTCGAATGCCTTTCTTTGCTTTCTTAGTTTTAGAGGTGTGCTATTCATACTCAAACCAATCAATTTCTTATTCCAGAATTCGGCAGTTATCATTTTCCAACATGGGATACATACAGACAAAAGTGGAAACAGCTGCGGTTTCTACGTAAGCAAAGAAGAAACAACGCAGACGAGAGTAATATTTAAAATAGAAAAAAGCAAATTGTTAGAGCAGCGTGACCAGAAGTTCAACTGGAAACCACTTATTGACTTGGAAGTCTGCATACCTCCCTTCAGACCGGTCACGCGCAGCCCAGAACCTGACACACTCGCAGAAGAACCTTCGTCTCTCACACCTGAAGTCGATGAAACGGACAAATGTACGTCAGCAGCAATGAAAAATCATTAACGCAGATTGAGTGATGAAAAATATAAAGCGTTTACCTTTTGTCTCTCTGAAAACCTGATTAATTTCTGAGCGGCACGAGTTTTTGTTTGACTTTTTGATGAAATTTGCAAAACAAACAAAAACACAAATGAGCAAAATAAAACATTTAGTCGGAACAGTTCTTTTTTCACGTCAGAAACGCTCTACACTAAGATGTAGAAGCATAACCAGTCGACGGTTACACAGGAAAGAAAATAGATTCTTAACAAAGACAAATAAATGTATGCATCGTCTTATATATCAGTTCCTTAAAAAGGAAACAACTAAACTAATAAAAGAAACCTGTGCAATGCAGAAACATATCATTAGACAGAAATACTTTTCCTGAAAACAATAAGACTAATGACTCGAGTCTTTAGAGCACGAATAACTGCAAGGTCGGCCATCTTGGGATTGTAAAAATATGAGAATGGTAAGCCATTTCAAAAAACATAACAAAAACGTAGCAGAATAATGAAGTAGTATCTTCAATACAAAGTCTAATAGCACATCAGTAAAGATATGCACAGACCGATACATTGAAAAGTTTTTGTGTTACAATATAAATTTAGGTCCTATCGATGATCAGCTACTTAACCACCTTGCCAGAAAAATACCACCAAGTGATGTATACCACCTGGGACTTCAACTTAAACTTGACTCATGCGTCGTGGATAACTTCATGCAAAGCAGCAATACAGAGGACATGTTTACAAAATGTTTCAAGGTAAGAAAGTAGCTAGTATAGCATAGCTCTCTGACAGCATTGTAAAGACAGTGATTTTTAGAATATTCATGTGTTTAAATAAATGTATACTTTTGTCATGTTTTCAACTAGTGGTCTCTACAGATGACAATGTGAAATAAGAAATGCCCAAACCCTAGCCATTTACTTAATCCACTTAACACTTCTTCAGTATTTAATTTTGTGGGTTGACAAAGGTAATGACCATTTAATTTTTAATCGATTGTGCATTCATTTCCTGAAATTCTAAAACATTCAGCTGATCGTGAATGCTAGGAGAGTTGTAGTAGATGCGGTATGGCACTATTGTGGATGAGATCAAGCCTATTTGTTTATTGATTTTCTAATTTGTTAATACCCTTGAAAACTCGTTCAGAAAAATCATGTCAGTTCTTTCCCTCGGCAAAGTTCACCCCAGACGTTTGTACAAATGAAGTACCATCATGTTTACGCTGATACCAAAAGCAGTCTCTATAAGTAATTAACTGGCTATACTTCCTCCACTGCACATTAATAATCATCAGTATTTTGTCAAAAACTCTCCCAGGATATATTAATGTATCTCATGTATTAGTTCTGTTTCCTGTCATTATTCTGACAAAACAAAAAGGCAGGCAACCACTGAGACAAAAAAGAAAGGAAAAAAATCGGATCGAGATAAGACATTCGTGATGAGAATAAGCTTTTGTTTCCCACGACCTATCTTCATCACAGATTTTGAGAAAGGCGCGATATTCATGTAGATCATCAAAGGATTTTGTCGAACTCCTCCGTACAGCTTTGAGTGGGCTTCAGCTTAACTCCCAGTTGGAGTGGTTTCTTAAGGAACTCAAGAATTGGAAAGAGTAAGTAAAATGATGAGGTTCCTCGATCTATAGTTTCTGTTTCGTGACTAGCTGGTTAGCTGGCTGGCTGGCTGGCTGACTGGATGCATGGATGTTTTGTAATGTATCACGGAAAATAAATTCAGGCCAAATGTCCTGCTTCAAGAAAACAAAAGATGAGAAAGTCTATATAGTTATCTCAGTTCGTGAACTAAAATATGTTTTAAGCTGCTATCAAAGAAAAGGCATTTAAAATGTATTACATAAAAGATTCAAAGCCTGAACAGCTAAACACCCGGTGGTCAATGTCCTGACGAAATGTTTAATTCTCTGATGCAGGTATGAGCCACACTGGGATCACTTCTCTCGTCTTCCCCAGATTAGTCACACAAATAATCACCAGGCGGAGCCTGTGATGGAGAGGCTCGATGAAGGGTCCACAAACGTAATGGCTGAAATGTCGTTACATCTTGACATTAATGAAGAAACAAATTAATATCCTATCGCCTATCGGTACCCCATGCCGCCCTCGGTCCTACCACAAAAATAACTGTGATACGCTACCAGACGGTAATATTATTACTGCAGCGAAAGACTTTCAAAGGGAGGTAACGTGGACAACATGTCGCGAAACAACAAATGTAGGACATGATAGATTTCTTCCCTTACCCAACGTCCTATATCCTTTCTTCCCCTCCCACATCCTACTTCTCAAAACTTTGCTAAAGAAGTAAATTTATAAAAAAAATTTGTCAAAAATAGTTTCTATCCCATTTAGATGCACTGCACAAGCGCACAGATAAAAATGGTGCTGACGGGAACGAAACCCTAGCATAAACAGTTTCATTTTATTTAAAACAATTTTAATTTTTAAAAAAATGTCTAAAATTATGTTGTGTACTGTGTTCTATAAAGCTGATTATCTAAGTAGTTTTAAGGCCTAAGCGTGTTTTAAGTTAGAAATGTGTTGTGCCCTGTTCTTACGATTGTTCGAATTTGCACATAGATCCTTATCTGTTAGTTCTGAAGGTAAAGAGGTATAAATGGACATCATCATCATCATCAACAACAACAAAAAACAAACTGTTATCGTGAGTAGAAAGTACAGCAAAATATTACCACCTTGTCAAATAGAAATTTATTGATACAAAGCTGCTCAAGACATTTTCTGTCTTCTTTCTCTTTGCTTCTTTGTGCCGAAATGACATGCAGATTAGGCTTGATCGTCTTTCTCCTCCTCCTCCTTCTTCTTTGTTATTCATGTTGTTGGAGGAGGAAGAATAGGAGTAGGTCACTGTAGGTGGCGGTGATAGGGATGTTGGTGTTGGTACAGGTTTTATTCGGGAGTAAAAATTTCACTCATTAGTTCAAACGTAAACATTGCATGTCATCGGCCAACATAACCCAGTTTGTGATATTCCAGCTTAATTTATGTTACAAACAAAAAAGCTGCTGTTAAATTCTTTGTTGTACAGCGTTGTTAATCAATCTATGTTTCATTTCGTCAAGGAAGTACAATAACAAAACTTGGAAGCTTGTACATGCAAGCTTAGAAATAAAAGCAATTCGGTAATCACTGTATATATTTCGTACTAAAGTGGCTATTAATATTGCACCCACCCCGTACTCGACGCGAGTTGAATTTTCGCTAGAGTCACATTCATTGATTACAGTATTTCATCAATCGGTACTATGGAGACAGTTCCATGAAGCTCTCAAGAATTAGAGAACGACGCCAAGAAACTGCTACCAGTTTCAGCAGTATTGGCGGATTGGAAGGAGGGATGGAGCGTATGTACAAGTTCTAAATTTAGTAAACAGATTAAAACAACAAAGATATGCCTAAGCATGAACCACGATCGACCGTGTAATCAATAGCATGTATTGCGGCGGTCAAGGCAGCACACTTGCCTCGTAGTAGGCACGATTTATGGGTACCTTCACACAGGGCCACAGTTAAGTCGATCGCTGATCACTTTACGGGTGATGACTACGTAATCGGTCGGCATAACTGTCAGCAGTGCAGGAAGGGCTTTCTTAACTGGAAACACTGTAAAATATTTTACCATGAGGTAAGTTTTGTTCTTGTTTTGTTTTGTCAGCCACAGTACGATAACACGTTCGGTTAAGAAGGCCCTTGAGAGTAAAAGGATCAGTCTACAGGCGTTATGCGGTTATCTCCAGCCAAGCCACCACCTATCTTCTCCCTTTCTCCATTCCTTGTTGCTGGTCTGTTGTGTTTCACCGTCATAACGCTTTGCCAAAGAATAAAATGGGGAACATGATACAAGTAGTAAAGTAGTCTAGTATCCCGGGAGATCCCGGCAGACCATTTTAAAGGGCTAATGGGGTGTAAAACTTTTTTTAACGACAGGGTAAAGCTCAGTGCAAGATACTATTTCCCAAAATCTGGTTGAATACCCCTCTTACATTCTCGAAATACACCCCTACAGACATCATCACACAAAGGAAGAAGACAATTAAATGGTGACGTCATGTTTGTACATAGATACGCCTATGCTTCCAGCTCTCCTATTAGCTAAGACTTTCACAACTTTAAAGCACCCATGTACAATCCTGACGTCTGTGTTGTTGAACTCTTTCTGATCGACGCCGAGCTGGACACAGGAGAAACTGGCTGGTGACTATTGAAGAGTGGACTGGGCGTTCCGTGCAGAATGTGCTCGCAGCTTAGGACAGGCCTCTGCGATGAGCCTGGTTAGCCATTGCGTTGATATCTTGTCCTCTCAACGCCCAGCTCTACTGTTCGTTATCCGGTATTATGTGAATAATGATGATTAGAAAATGGAAACTATTGCACAGGATGTGGATTTGTCTCTTCTCTAAGACATACCTACCTAAACTTCATATGTATGATTATTACCTGTAAACCTGTAGTGCAAATGATTGCCAGTCAGCAGAAAAACTGATTCTGCAATTATTTTAAATCTTTCACCGAGGAGCTGACGGTGTGGGTATACAAGACGTGACTGGACAAAAAAGAATACAATGTCTGACATATGCTCAGACTGGACGACGTCGGAATCAAGTTGTTAAATGGATTCTGGAGCCACATGACAATCTGCAAGTTCCTGTTATCGCCGGCATCAGCTAAATATAAAATGGGCCAACAAAGAAGTACTTCCATTTATAACTGTCTAGATGGCTTTCTCAAACCCCTCCACAAAAGCCCACTTCATACTGTAACTTAAGGCTCGCAAAGCAAGAACATTGTTAAAACCAGAGTCCAGGCCAAGGTTTTCGCGACATCAAAGGAAAAAACGAAATTCTCAATCGGGTGAAGACATTCTACCGTGCGTCGTAAAAATCCACGTGAGCAAACCATCAACTGATGATACGATATTATGTCAATGTTCTGAAAGCATCTACCAGTTACTGGCGCTGTCAAATAATTGTGAAACAAAACATTAAACAATAAGTGGTGGTCGTATGAGACAGAATGACATATACTGGTATTAAGAATTATTTTACAACACACGCACGCACGCACGCACGCACACACACACACACACACACACACACACACAGAAGCAGTATCATGCCATGGTAATTCACAAAGACGTGTTTTGTCACCGGTCAGTGCGACTTGTCGTGCTTTTGTGTGTCGTGTCTCGTAGCCTAGCGGACTCACGAGAAGTGAAAAATGAAAAAGCCCATTCGTCTCCTGTCACCTTTCCTTATAAATCGGGTAGCCTACCACCCCTAGCTGGGCAGAGGGTATTTTCTGATCACATTTCCGAATCTACATCCGGCTGTCTTCTTTGAATTGGAGCTCACTCACTATCACTAGTTTATTATCATATGATGCACCATTCAAATATTTTATCATAACACTTTTGGTTAATTTTAAGTAATATTTTAAAACATTTTATATTCATATTTAAGGCTAGCCTTTAAATCTCTAGGCTGTTTGATTTAGTCAAGTCCGATTTGCTGAGTGACTGGTGCGTTACAGAAGATCTTGCAGACATTATCCCGAGTTTTCACCGGCGCAGAAGGGAAGAGGGAAAAGCAAATGGAAGCCCTTTGGACACCCACTGTTTCCTGATACGTACTTGCCCACTCCCTGACTGGCCCTAGTCTTTATAACTCTAAGCTGCTCTGGACGCTATTAAAGGTCGACTAAGCTGGACAGAATAACTCAACCTCGCTTGATTTGCCTCTATAAGGCACTGAACACCTTGACCTATTTTCACATATTATTATCTTCTGACAACTGCCAAAGGGTTTGAAGTGATGCTGGAAATAAAGGATCATGACTGGACGTTCTGATATGATAAAAAAGGAAACAGGCAACATCGTAGAAATACTGATAATATACAAGCAAATAAATATAAATCGTACCCTCTGTGTGTATTATACTGATGGTGTATAAGAATACATGTACAAATGATTTCTTCTGTATGCATTCAGTAATTTACCAAAAGGTGAAACGTTTGGAATCGAGCCTGCACTTTGTTTTTTTTCCCTCTCTGCTGTTGCTAAGGGCACAATGACGAGGTTATGCGTTTATTTCTTGTAAAGATACAATCTTTCTTTTTGGTTTTTTATTCTTTTAAAAAGTCTCTGAAATATTATCCTTTTCTCTTGCAATACCCATGTCCTTCCATGAAAAAATAAAAACAATAAATTACTACGATCCAAAGAAAAAAATAGATATATAATTAAGAGCAAGACGACAACTTTTTATGCCGTATACATAATACATTTCGCCACATGACAATCTGCAAAGACAAAATCACGCCAGTTCCGGAAGCCACACAATTATCGCTTTGACACACGTGGTCTTTATAGGCTACACCAGAGTTTGCCAGACCTAATCTCACCGACGTCGAACAGACTGTTTACTCCATTTAAGCGCTTAAACGATACCCGCTTGTCAAGCAGGGGACTGACAAGGGTGCCAGCCGACGATTGACAACTACCTGGCTAGGCGAGACGCAGCAAACAAATTGAGCACAAATTCTCACGACCGAGAACGCTCGGACCTGAGCCAACTCCAGTTTCACGGGAGACCACCTCACCGTCTGCCTTTTGTCTGCTTACCTGCTGTCCCTCTTCTGGTGCATCGTAAGTTAGCTCACACCACATGCAGGCTTGGTGTAGTGACAATTCCGTCCAACTGAGATGAACAAACACTAAGTGTGAAACTAATTAATTTTAAGCTTAAAACGTCTACATCGTGACAAAGAATCAGCAAAAGGGTAAATAGGATCCATGCTGTAACTTAACTATGTACAAAGTTCCTCCACAACGCTTACTTGTTACGATTCTGACGCCATGTCACGGTGAAACAGTAGAAACGTCACAAATGTATGTTACTGTTACGTGAAATGCTACCCTCGGTCGTGCACTTCAGGAACAATGTAAATTCGTGGTGTTTTCTGTCTTCTTGAAACTACACGACTAGTTACAACAACCGAAGTGGAAGGCCATGTAATCCTGATCATTCTTTTCTGCTTTGAGCTTCACTTATAGCAAAGGTGAAAATGACAAACACGTGGCACATGTTTACCTGGTGTTGAACATGTTTCGCATCTGCCCAACGCCACCGAACCTGTTGCTTGTATGACATGAATGTCTATATTTCAAATACACGTAGCTGATTACACAATAACAATGACCAAGTATACCATCAGTTGGGTCTAACCACATGAATCAACGCTCTGCGCGCAGTAAAGATCTTTCCTTCTTCCACCTTACGCCGCTAAGTATAAATGCTTTCGAGTCTCCCGTTGAGGTGAGCGCCATTAACGCTACATAACCATTACCACAACCTACTTTTGAAAGCTATTAATTCATTTCGCTTTTGAATAATGATCTTCGATAGCTCTGAGCCGCATATCTCATAGAATATCACTCTCTCTTGGGGGCTCAGTCAATGCATATTTATTACCTTCCCCCTGTCCCAGCTCGTTCCTCTTGTCCCTCCTACAGTGAAGATGCCAAATCGCGAATTCGCCCAAACCCTTGCTCCCTTCCCCCTTTTCCATGGGTTATTCTGGTATTTTTTCATCATCATCATCATCATCGTCGTCGTCGTCGTCGTTTTCTCCTTCTCTTCAACGAAGTTGTCATTGGCTTTGTAACTCATAAATATGCATGATGTCAACTTCACATACTGTAAGTACAAGGGATCAGATTCAGCTGCAGTGAGCAAATGTATGCGTGACTGTGAATACTCAGAACGGTGATCTGTCACAATACGACAACCACTGCAAGCACCTACTCACCCACCATTCCCTTCACCTCTCCCTCCAGGTCGTCGCAGACGGGCGACCAGGTACTGAGATATTATGACGAGCCACATGACTGACCACGTCTTTCTCACCGAAATGAGGGTTACCTTCAGGACTTTTCTCCACAGCATTAGATCATCTCCAGGACCTATCTACAACATTAGATCACCTTTACTATACCTATTCCACGAAATATCACATTCAAGATGTCTCCACAATCTGTAGATCACTTCCAAAACTGATCTACACAGTTTGATCACCTAGATGCTTTTGATTGGCTTTAAGTTTCTTTTCATCGTTAAGGCCCATATCAGAATTATCTACACCGTTTGATCATCTTCGATACCTCTGCCCCCCCCCGTTAATCACTTTCAAGACCTCTCTACAGAGAAGCACTTACATTTTTTTATTTAAAGGCTATAAATATGAGAATTTATTACAACAAGTCCTTTGTAAAGCACTGAGCTTGGAGGACGGCGATAATGACGATACTGAATTATAAAGTCGTGGACATAATAAAGATGACTGTTCCGACATGACTGTTACGTGCAATGGTATATTTTCGTGAGAATAACGTGCTTTCGCAGAGGTAATGGTGAAAGGGGTAAATGTGGAGTGGGTGTGTGCACTCGGAACGTTTTGATGAAGGATGTGTTATAGGAAAGTTTCAAACACGTTTATATCAAAACATTTTCAAAGAAAATTTGTTTTATTTGTCTGCCATCTGAGAGACACTGCAACAAGTTCTGGAAACTTCTTTCACCGCGTGTTACACGTTTAGCAACATACCAACACTGAACGAGAGCTTTAACATTTGCCTTGGGATGACAGTCGCTTGATAACTACTTTAGGGTGTCAAAAGACATGCTCTTTTCTTTCCATGGAAACCGGAAGAAAACTGCGGGAAACCGCAATCTGCTCATTAAGCTACGCTGTAAGTCGTTAAGGTTCAACTGATTCGCTGAAAAAGCACCATTGTGAAAGCGGCCTATAAACTCTGTCCACTCATCTAGTCATACTGATTGGCCTGGCTAGCATCTACAGTCTACAATCTACTTTACTGTGAGAAAAATACTTACGGGTCCTGGAGATTGTCCAGTTCTGTAGCTGACTGAAGCACACAAGAGTTGTCTACGCTGCTCCCCATCCAGTTTCTGTTTGTCTTATCTTGAAACCAGCACTTTGTCAAAGTAGACAGGTGATTGCTGTAGATGGGGTGTTTTCATGTTGGGTTAAGGTTAAGCTCCAAAGACGTGGCGAAGGGGCTTGAAAAACCTGATGATGGACGTCTGCTGACGATATAAATGTTTTTTCAATGACTCGGCTACACCGTCTGTCCCGCACCCACTCTCTCTCTCTCTCTGTGCGTGCGTGCGTGTGTGGGTGGAGGTGATGTTTGAGAGCGTGCGTGAGTGTAAGGGTGTACCTGAATGTGTGTGTGGGGGGGGGGGGGCTGTGCAAGTGCGCATGTTGTTTCTTCATCTGTGTGCCTATATTTTTTCAATTGTGGTATGGGGATTTTCTTTAAATACATTTTTATGAGTTTGTGCAGGCATGTGCGTGTGTTTATAAAACTATGTGTGCGAGCGTGCTTTTCTATGTGCCAACTCCTCGAACTGTATCAGTTTTTGTGTGCTTTTAATTCACTATCTACGAACACTGAAAAACAGCAGCTCGTGCGAATGGAAACAGGAATGTATTTCAAAGAAACAAACTCAGAAAATTCATAGTGCCGAACAGTTTTGACTGTAAAGTTGAGCCACATGTATGCAATTTTGATGCACAGTACTCGAGTACACAATGATCGGCTGTACGTGTACATACTGCATTCTTTCTGAAAGTTTCCTACCATTTTATCCAGCTTTAGTAAGGTTGTAGCGGTAAAGCCCGTAAAGTGGCAGCTCCTTTCGAGTTTGCAATTAATCACTGAAAGGATTTTTTTAACTACGTATATATTTTCATATAGGTGCTTACAGACGAGGGAATAGCGAGGTATTTGCAGGCTGTGCATGGTTAAAAGTACTTGACTAAGCAAGCGGCGAGGACAGTCCCCACAATTCTCTGGCATACGTACCGCGTTGTTTGGATTTATCTAAGGGAATCTCGGTTTCCATCTGACCTTCCAGACGGCGTCCCCTTCCAATCAGCGGGTCGCACCTGCGTACAGCAAACCACGCGCCGCTTGCGTCGAGTCGTCTGCCGAGGTCACGTGACAGCACACTGACTATGGCGCTGACGCGATTTGCGTTCGAATGAGTGGCAGCGTTCGTGTGGATTTATCTGTTGTTTTGGAGTACTTTTATTTTGTGCTTCGATTATTGTCCCGTGGATTAAAGGAACGGTACTCATGTGAGTAAAGTATTTATTCTTATCTCTTGTTCCATTGCAAAAGTCTTGAGCAGTAAGGGTTCTTCGATTCTCAAGTTTCGGTTTTTTTCTGAGGACTTCACAGAGCCCTCTCTCTGCCGTGAGCCACACACCCACGAGTAGACTGGCCTTTCATCAGACGTCAGTTGACTCGCTGCAAGCGCTTTTGCACAGCGGACGCCAATCGAAGCCTACAGGCTAACAGCGGCGTCTAACGTCGTTGGAAGCACGAGGGTCATGCCGATTCCTGGCAGGAGTCTGTGCGAACGATCGTTTCATAATCAGATTTCTATTATTCATGTGTGGATGAAAAGGGTCAGCAGCGTTAGGTTGTCTAATTAATTACATTGATTATTGTTTAAGGAACTAAAAAAGTTTCAAGAAGCAACCTCTCAAAGTTATAAAGGCAAGCATCGGTCTTAACAATATTATTAATAAACTCGTTTCCAAACGTTTATGTGTAAATGTTTATTCAGTTGTTCATAAGAATGATTACAATATCACAAGCCTTTCATGACACTCGTTTCTTAAAATAACAGTATAGCAGAAAAACGAGCAGCACATTGTACTGACATCATTCAGCACCACAGACTGCAGTGAACAACTGCACATATGGTTACTAAATATTAATATAAATTTATCATAGCCTCAAGAGCAATCTCCTATATGTAACAGCATTTCTCACGCAGTTCTTAATGTGCAGACACCACATAGCAGAACATACTGAAGAACTAGTCAGGTTTTTAACACAGTCAAGTCTGCCAAGATTTTTCTTGCCTGTTCAACTGCTGTGAGTGAAACCTAAAAGTGTGGAATTAGTGTGCATTTTCTGCATCTCCAGAGGTAGCAACAAATTTTGGCATTTTGATTCAAACAGTCATTAATGTCTTTAAGGACACATAGTGTTTAATAATGTCAAAAACTCTAGCAGTTTCCCATCATGCTGAGCATGTAACAGAAGGAGCAAAATAGTGCATTACCACACACAAATGAAAGATTATGGATCACGTAATTGGCAAGAAAACACTATAAATAGGGAATGCAAAACAAATCTCAGAACAAGACGTTGGAAACAAAAAAGGCAGCCTTGAAAAACAGAAGAAGGCTAAACATGATCTTTTTTGAGACAGATAAAGAATTAGATCTGAAAGAAAAAAAAGTTTGTATGTGAACATATGCATGTGCTTTGTGTGTGTGTGTGGAAGGGGGGGTGGAGAGAGAGGACGTGTAAATCCGAATGCAAAAATGTTTTCCATCACTATTTTAGTGTCAGATATAAAATATTTTCATTCATGTGACCAGTAAAAGGTCAGGATTAGAGTGTGCATATTAAAATGGTTTGAAGGATACATGTGGATCCTACCCCTGAAAATCAAACTGGCTGCATTTGTGATGATGATACAAGTTAATATCATCTTCTTCTTTGTCCTAATTATCCCTTGTGCCCTTTTCAAGATTTGGTATTTGATTGCTGATGCCGCTATCAGTATTTTCTTTATCAATCCTCTGATTTACTAAATAGTTTTCTGTGACACAGACAGCTTTGCATTTGCTCCATCTTCCTTGTTCAGCAAACCCAATACAGTGGATATTACTTTAATTGCTAACTCATTCTTGTCTTGAAGAGCATGTTAAAAATGAAACCCACGAAGAAGGGAAATAAATACAGCAAGTGTGGTCACATACATCAGTCACCTAAGAGATGGCTACATGGATAGAGGTTAAAGGGAAAAGCAAATAAAAGGTTGAGAACCATTGCAACCCGTCTTAATGCAAGTCACACAGAAGGAGGTTCATTCAATTTTTTAATTGCATTCGTTAACACACAAGAGTTTGCTAGTCTGAGAACTTCTTCCACAATGATTGCCATATTGTAGCTACATTGAAACTCTGTGTTCCTGTTTGTAACAGAATCTTCAGTCACACCAGTGTTCTCCAATTCCTTAAACTTTTCATCACTGTGCGCTATTCATCACTGTATGCCAGCATCACTTGACAAAAACTTTAAAGATATGCCAGCATCACTTGACAAAAACTTTAAAGATATTTGAAAGTAAACAATCATTTGCTACCCAAAGTTTTTTTGGACATGATTCAGAATGTCGCTATCAATCATTTAAGCCCAACTTGCCATTTCACTTTCTTTTCCCTTCAGATACTTAGCGGGGGGCAGGGGGGGGGCGACAGTAGAGATTAGTTACTTTTCCTTTGAACTATATTTTGCATAGTCACTTCAATGATTTTTAAACTTTGATTAAAGATTACAATCCATAAGTGGGCCACCATTTTTGTTTTGCTTTTTATTCATCAGTTCGATCCTGTCCAATTTTTCTCTGCTGCATGGCCTTTTTTATTGTTGGTATCCTAGTCCTCCATTGTTTTAGCATAATGTCATTCTGACATGAAGGTGTAGTGTGTTATTATGAATGAATCACGGCAAGCAGCCGCAAGTGAACTGCGATCAAGTAGTGCCCGAACGCCCCTAGCATTGTGGCCAAGTGGAACAATCCCTCCTCGGCTTATGTCGCCGCTAATCTGGCCTCCCATCGCACTCCGCCTTTGGTGATCTTTTTAGGCAGCTCTCGCTGGGTCCCATTAAAGTTTGAAAATCTCATGCGTTGGTAGTGGTGACAAGCACGGCTCCTGTTCACGGTGGAGATGTGTATATAATTCTCCCTATTCGTTTTTAGTGTAAAGATCGTCCCCTGACCATTTTTTAGGTCGTTGGGGAGTGAGATGTTAGAGACTTCACTTCTCTCGTGGTCAGCATTATGTGAGGGCGGTGCCCATCTGTCCTTCGTTGCCTAACCTTCCTTAACATTCTATGCAGTCAGGTACTCATTCCCGATGGCTGGGTCGACTGGACGTTCTTTGCACTACACGGGTATCGAACCTTTATACCTCTCGGTTTGGACGTCACTCGGCTACCCGCTTCCTTTCTTTCATTTTTTTATTTTTATTTTTTTAAAGTGTAAGGGACTGTTTTTCAACAGCAAGGTGTCATACATTTTAGTTCAAAGTCAGTGTAAAGCTAACAGAAAGTGACAACAAAAACTGAAAATATTATTATTGCTGTCTCTTTGGTGTCACTAACATTATCAGATTGACGTTTGATACTGTATATAAGTATATTTACTGTGCACTAATGTCTGACCTACAAGTAGAAGTCGTAAGTCACTTCGCTGATAGACCGGATCCATGCCTGTCAGTAGAAGCCCAAAGGTACCCCTGCGAACTCGATAAGAATGGTTGGGATTGGTCAGAGGAAGCACGTGATGTTTATTTAGGGATAGACATTTTTAAGGAGTTATTTCTGTGTTGGTGTTAGTGGTGACAATAGCGCAGGTGTGTATATGTGCCACTCCAAACTTGAGAATTAGGCATCCAGGAGGAGTATTTCAATTATGCTTTGAAATGTTGTTAGTGATACCTGTGAACTCTTGAAGTGTTAAAAAAATCATAGCTTGGAAAAAAGAATTTATGTTGATACTAAATGATAATTACTCACTAACTGAACAAGAAAAAGAGGGTTTTATTTTTATTTCATATAACAAAATGGCAGTTTGTAAACTTTCCCTATTAGAAGTAAAACAATTTTAAAAGTTTAGGGTTTTTTAAAAATTAAGGTGGGGCTCAATACATGCATGGTATTAATTGCTATCATTTTTTTGAAAATTCATTTAGCAATTTACTGAGACCAATTTAAAAATTTTCACATTTGCTGAAGGTTCTGTGTACATGTATACACTTGTTTCTGAATCTCTTCAGAAAACACACATGTATTTATTTACTACACTAGTTATGTATAAACTATTTAGATTAAATTCTGGATCATTAATAATGATTAATCAATAATTCATATGTTAGACCAAAATATAGCTCATTCCATCAGTGTTTAGGGACTAACCAAGGGCTGTACTTCCTGATGGCTAGGTGCCAGTTTGTGTTAGCCAAACAGGGATCCTGTATCTGTCTCTTTGCCTTTTTAAGGACCAAACATCTTCAGAGCAGGGAGGAAGATACACATGATGCACTAACAAGAGAAACAAAGAATAGTCTGAATTGATGCTAGCAAAAGAGAGACATCATTTGGCATGACATGTGTACCAAGAGTCTTTTGATGTCTTGCCAAAACTTCATGCTCACAGATTGAAGGGATTTGCTATGATCATATTTTCATTTTATAAACAATTCACATGCAGTGTTTATTAAAACTACAGCAGGGGAGTTTTTAGCAAAGTTAAACAGGTGCAAGCAGTGTAGAGATCAATACAGAGGAGTTGCATGTTGTGAAGGGTGTTAGAACAGACCTTGGACCAGGAGACATCTTTATTTTGTTAAAAGTTAATGTTAGCTACCCCTTGTTTACTGTTGGAAATATTTTTCATTGAATCAGTTGTGTGATACACGGATACGGCACAGGCCTGATGAGAGTGGGGGGGGGTGTCTGGTGTACCCGGATCCACGGCTGTGAAGGGAGCCCGGCCTTGGTCAGTGGAGTTTTATCCTTTTTTTGTTTTCTTTTAAAGTAGGTTTGATGTAACATTACTCACTCTGGGGATTTTTCTATGGAGCAGCGTACTACAAGTTTGATCCTTTAACCTCATTCTTCCTCATTTACTAACCACTCACGTGTAAACAACTGTTCAAGAAGTGATGCAGATCCTAGTGCACTTGTCCTGATGTTTACAATCTATATGTTACTGGATGAAATGTAGATATTGACAGTCGAATTGTGAGCATATTATTATATACTGTACTGGGAAAATAATGTATGATTACAATTACAAGGGCCCCAGAGAGATCGTCTGCCTTGGGTCCTGTGCTGGCTCTCAGTGGCCCAGATACGGCATACACAGCCTTTAGTTCATCCATCTAAAATCACGTTAAAACATTGCTGCATAATACTGTTCTTAAAAAAAGTGAAACATCACTGGCATTTGTTTCAATACTTTAGTTAAGTATAGTTTGCACATCATTATTTTTTCTGAAGTTCTAGGTGGCAGAAAGAGTATATCATTACACAGGAAAATACATGTATATAATGATTTTACAGAAAGCAATAAACAAATGAAACAGATCGAGAGCATGGACACAGACATACACAGATATGAACACAAAAGAGCCAGTGAATAGGGTGTCTCCTAGCAGTTACCATATGCATTCAATAATTTGTATATTGAGAAACCTCCATATGCAGCGCATTTGGAACCTGTTTTGACAGGATGCCGGTTCGTCAAATCTCTCGGCCTTTTGCACGCTTCTGAAAATTGAAACCTATGCAAGCCATCCAGACTTCACGTTCTCTACATAGTGTTGCTATGTGTGGTAGAGGAACTTAATCGATCTGCTTGGCAGGACCACCGAACAGCTAAGACCAGAAGCAACGGTTATTGAGTTAGCCTCCGATCTTTCGTCAGTGCACCTTTGCAACAGCAGTCTCGAGCGTGGTTCTCTTCGAGTTGACACGAAAATGTGAAATCAGGCCGCCTGCTAGCGACACAGCTTTGATGGTGCGCCAACGCTTTAATTGGCGACACGTGCGAGTAATCACCGGTGATGACCAGGACAATGAAAACTGCCGGCGGCAAGCAGCCCCCACGCCGGGGCAAAGAGTCGCTTGCTGCTGTAGGTTAAGGTGAGTGAAAAAGAAAAACGTGACGCAGCGAAGATGAGAACCTAGTTCAGGTGACAGTTCAACAGCCGAGGGAGTGTAGACGTCTAGAATAAGTTCTTTTTAAGATTGAATTTGATAGTTGGAATAGGTTACATCGACACCTTCCCCTCCTCCACCACTGGGGGAAAAAAAAAAACTTTCAATCTACCACTATAGGTAAGCTGGGGGGTGGGGGGAAGGTTAGTGAAAGGATTGTAGACCTTTTTTCACTGACGTTTGTCTTGAGTTCTGAAGTGCAATGGAAATATATTCAGCATGACAAACTGTGTTGAACAGCATTAATAAGTTGTATTAAGAAAAGACTTTTTTTTACATTGTAAATACAGGACATAATCATTGCATGTGTGTGTGAGTGAAGGTAGTAAACCCTAGTGGTAGTAAACTTTAGTGTTCTGAAGTGCAGTGGGAATATTTTCCCCATGACAAACTATGTTGAGCAGATTAATAAGACATTAACAAAAGAAATTTTTGCATACATTGTAAATACAGGGCATAAACATTGTGTGTGTGTGTAAGAGTAATGTCAAACGGGCAGTAAACAATTCTCATTATGGTTCACTATGTCTAGGGACCTTCATATGGAAGGCAGAACTAAACTTTCTCCTCTTGTCCTTGATGGCTGCTTAGAACGAGACAGCATAAAGATTAAAACACACCTTCCTCTTTGAAAGCAGGAGCGCCTGTGTGACATTTTTGTTAAACATTTTGTTGATTATGATGCAGGTTCAGAGGGTTTCAGTTTGGCACAGTGATAGTAAATATAGCTAAAGTGAAATGAAGCAAACATTTAATGGCTGAAACACAAATTTGAAAAGTCTAAAACCATTTTAGTACTTATGAATTTTTCTGCGATTGAGCTCTGCATTTTTTTCACTTCTCGTAGTAGACTTTAAAGATGTGTACATAACTGCACTCTGTACATCAGCATGTGACTTCCCAATTAACATGAATACCTCACAACAAATGAACAAATCAACATATGCACATTTTGAACATTCATCTTGCAGGTTAATTTTTAATGTGTTGCCATAGGATAATCTTCTTTCACTCTTTTAGACCATCTGCTCATCACACCTAGTACATTCTTCAGCAGCTTTTCATGTTTTTCCAGTGATGATGTTTTTCCAGTTTGATCTTGCCTTTACAATGGTTGTCATTTGTGGTAGCCATTCAACTGCTCTTTTATTTCTATAAATGTGCTTCTCAGAAGGAGCATACATGGCCTGTGTTATTGATCTTATAAAACTTTTCTTTTTACTGATGCTAAAAATTGTATTTTTAAATGTGTATGTCAGATGGCAGCAACTAACTGTGACTGAGGTCTAAAGTTCCATAGCTTGTTAGAGAGAAACAAACAGTGATCATCAAACTGACCAGTTTATCATGGACATAAAATTATCTCATTCTGACACAGTGACTTTGCAATCATTTGAAGCCAGAAACATAATTACATACCCTGTAAAATCAAAGCATGCCGATAGTCTTTGATGATGATGATGATGATGATGATGATGATGATGATGATGATGATGATGATGATGATGAAGACAATGACAATGTGATGATGATAGCTTTTAATTTCAAAAAAAAATAAAGTGTCTTAGGAGAGTCTTTTTGCCTTTAAACCATTCAGACAAAAAAAAAAGTGGCACTGGTGAGTGTTTGGAAAATGGACAATTGACTTGTGCTTCTGTGATCTTTCACAGACGGTTAATTCAAAACTTTTTTCATTGAGAGCGTACATGTTTAAGCATTGTGCTTGAGTCTAAATCTTTGCCTAAACAACGCAACACACTGAGGGAAAGAAATCCAGGCGGTATGGAGGTGTAATGGTCTCTTAAAACCTGTATTGTGGAGTTCACGACCCGAAAGGCAACGTTGCCTGCCTGCGAAGGGGGATGGGAGGGGAAGGGAAACCCACCGACAGGTTCAAATCGACAGGCTTTCCTGTTGATTCAAGCTTATTGCAGGGGTCCAAACATGAGGAATTGGTAGAAATGTTGAGGATTTCTCATCATAGTATAGCAAGCGTATGATATCCGTGGTTAGTTTTGAAGTGCCTCAGTTCACAAAATTCCCTTCTCTCTCTCTTTCACACAAACACTACATTCTTTCCGTAAAGGTGTAAATTTGGAATCAACCATCCATTGTGAACATATGATTCACATTAGGCAGACCATTGGTCATAAAGAGCTTCTTCAAATGCCAAAGAGGAAAGAAAATTCCATGATCGATGAAATATTCTTTCTGCTTTTTTTGTGAAAGGTTCATTTGATTCATTCATTCTAGGAATTGAAATGTTTTGTTTTTAAAGATGTGTCATTAAATATTTCCAGTTGTTATTTTACCCGATAGCCACCCGTCAGCGACAGAATTGCTTTGCCTGTAGTAGTGTTTTTTTTTAAAGAATCCACGAAACTAATTCCTAGAAATTTTGAATAAAACAGGTTAAAATTTCTTTAGTAACATGATTAGTAGCATGATTTTATTGTCAGCTTTCGATCAGCCAGTTCATTGGAGTGCTTAATGAGTAATTGTCATGGATGAATTGAGTGTAGCTTGCACTTTTACACTTATTAGGTTGACAGCTTGGTTTGGGGAAGGGGTGGAAGAGGAGGCGCGGTGTTTCGAGATGAGGGAGATAATGTGATGGTATGCCTGATCAAACGGGGTTGATGGTGGGGGAGGGGGGAGAGAAGGAAAAACCTCCCGCTGGTAGTGATAGGGGAGATAAAAGTTGCCCCCACGCGACTCCACCTCTCTTTCAATTTGAAGTGATCTTGCAATCAGCCAATTTGATCAGGGTGAAATGCACGATGGTATTTCAAAGCCGTCGAAAGTTTCTGTTAATGTCAGAAAAAGTATGGTCAGTTGACGTTCTGAAACGTCTCTGGCCATTTAGAAGCTGACATCTAGCAATAAGTTTACATCTTCAAAAATGGAAAAAGCGTACAGATGATTGATCTCAAGAGGAGCTGACAAAACCGGGATTGTTTCGTGTGCGAGACCAGTAAAGGATGAGAAGCATTGTGCTTGTTTCTCCAACAGCATTCCATGCACAATCTATAGTTAAACTTAACCTCCACGCTGCAGCAACACGTTTCACGCATTACAAGTTAATGAAAGGTGTCGTATGCACACAGACATCCGCCTCACGTGGTCTCTAACTCCTTCCTCCTCCTGCGACGGTGTGCACACTTCTCTTTGTCTCTTCGAAGCCTCGTCGAAGTCTCAGCACATCTCGTGAGCGTAGCAAAGGTCAGCAGTTAAGTGTAAAGTAATACATTTTTAACTCGCATTTCTTGAGGCTCAGACTTCCTTTGTTCGAGAGGGAAAAAAGTTAAAGACGAAGGGAAACGGGCAAGGGTGAAGCTGGGAGAGGTAAAGGGCGCTCACCGCAGTGTTGCCCTTTAATTGATGCAATTCTGCATGGTGGCTGTTTGCACGGACACGAAGGCAGAGCCTCTTGTAAAACACTGCATGCAGTTACCAGTAAAGATGGTTTGGTTCTTGCAGATACTATACAGAGATCATCAGAAAACTACCTTGACATGTGGTCATCGTGACCCAGTGATCTTTCCGTAACCGACCGCTGCTAGGGGTTTCGTTCTGTGTTGATTTTTGTTCTCAGCAGGTAACTGGGTTGGGGCTGTGCACAGCAGCGCAGAGGTCAGCTGTCAACGTGCTGGCTGCATGCGCATGAGTAATGTTGACCATGTCGAGCTGTTTTCAAGGGTTACTCGCCAATCTGACCGAACATGAACACGTTCATGCCGAGAAAAAGGTCTGAAACACTTAGGCGCTGGTGATCTTCCATAAGCCATTTTATCATTACATCGATATGAGCAAGTCAGTATAACTGTGTTTTGCTGACTCATAAGTTTTCTTGATTGAATTGATAGGCATTGAAACGCCAGTGTGCGTGCGGCATCTTTCACTTTGTAACAGCTTTCGTGGGCGTCAGAGCCTTACTAAAATTCCTTTACTTCAAAGCACGAGAAGTGATTCGTTTCGTAATCACGACAGCTTGCAGCTGACAATGCAAGTAAACCGGAGTTTGAGAACGGAAAGCAAAGGTCTTCAGTAACTGATACGGGTCAGGTTAGAAACCTTGGATAATTCATTTGCAATCAGATGAGGAAGAATTTTTTTCTCCTCTAAACTGACTTGGAATATAAACAAAGAAATGATTTTTGGTTACGAATGTTTCCGGAGTGACAAACGAGTATCGGTATTTACAAATAGTAAAATGGTCCTTCGCGAAAAAAAAAATAATAAAAAAGCTTACGACTTCGATGGATATCAGTCACGTACGAATTGTGAAGAGTGTTAGTCACATTCTGCGAGTTCCTAGCGAAAATTTGGGTACGCGTAATAGGGCTGGCACGCTGGAAGTTCTTTTGTTTTATATCCCCTCGCGTCAGTGAAACCCCTGGCCATGGAAATAATGCGGGTGGCAGTTCATTGCCTTTGCGCATTTTATGGTGCAGCTCTGCAAGTCATGACACGCTGTTAATTAGTAACAGCTCATTCGATCGCGCGGCGTATTTTAGAACTTTCCTCTTTCAGTTATTTCCCTTTTTCAGGTTGAGTGTAGTCGCAAAATACGCATGTTTTTGACAACTCGTGCATATTTTATTAGTTTGCTTCTTTTGACTATCGCCCTTGGTTTGTGCTCTTGGCATTGAGCGTTTGTGTACCAAGCCTTAGCTAAGGCTTATAATGCGAATCTTGCGTGCCACCAGCGCCCTTTATTGCCCTCCACTACCCCCTTGTGTCGGTAACATTCAAAACCAAATAAACCAAAATAAGTCAGACCAAAATTATTTACCTAGAGATTGTGACAGCGGGATTTACTACACGACTGCTGCTTTGTAGTCTCTGTGTAACTATAGATTCTGCATCAGTTCTCGCGGTTGTGCGGGGTGACGAAGTGATGGCGAAGTAGTGGCTTGTAAAGAGAAACAAAATAGTACTTGCGGACTTGGACGCCCACCCACGAACTTTGCTAGGCGTTGACAGGTAGAAGGTGGGGGTGAGATGTTAGAGCCCTCAATTATCTCAGGGCTAGTTTTTTCCCCTACTGATGGTGGTGCCCATCTCCTCACTCTCGCTGCCTCACGTTTCTCAACCCGCTATGGCAGGGATGGGGAACGTCCAGCCCGCGGACTGTGGCTCGCGAAATCGTTTGGTCTGGCCCAAGGCAGCTGCAGGTAGAACTCGAAATTCAGTAAATCTAGAAACTTTTTGTAGCAACAAATTTATATATCAAGTTATATTAAATCAATAATAAAATTAACGTACATTTTGAAGCAAAAGCAAATGACGTCCATTAAGGGATAGACAAGACACATACGAGTTCATGAGAGAACAGACATGTATGCCTCTCGTTAGCTGCCCGCGGCCTGTATCGCGTGACTCAGAGGACAGTCGGTGCCAGGCAGGCTGGGATTGTACGTGTTGCAAAAAGTGTTAACACACTATGGCGAAACTACAGCTTGACCAAATATAGTAGGCTAATTTTTAAGTTGAGAATTTATATGGCCCGCGAATTCTGTTATAAATATCCAATGGACCTTGGAAAAAATAAGGTTCCCGACCCCTGCGCTAGGGATTCAGGTACCCACAGCTAGGTCACAGGGTTGAAGGGGGGGAAGTACACTGCGGGTATCGAACCGACTAGTTTGCGTTTCTGTAACCATGCTTATTGGGGTGGGACCTGCCCTATCGGTCTCGATCTCTACGCGCCCTGCGTTGTCTCGAAACAGTGGGCACACACTCGTAAATGGATGGGAAGCGAGTCTGTCAGTGGGGTGGAAGGAAAGTATCTCAGGGAATGAGATGAGCTTACATATATTGCAATTTTAACTAAATTTTTTTTATTAATTATTATAGATGATTTAGTTAATCCTCTTCGCTCTGACTGGAGCATACGGCACCAGTCTTTTTTTTTTTTACAGCCTTCAGACTTCGTTATTTACCTGAATGTGATTGTGTTTGTTTTGTTTTGTTTCTTTGTTTCTGAGAAGTACCTTTCACTGGGATCTCGACTCTCCATATTAGCTAATTATGGCGAGAACCCTACGTTATTCAGTGTAGGTAGAGAAAAAAAAACCCATAACAAATGTAGTTAGTGATTTTAAGACTGGCATAGCGCACTCGGTGCTTTGAAGTGAAAAATCCAAGATTGTTTGAGCTTGGCACAAACAAAAAACTAATGCCTGTACGGTTGCGTGAATCCCTTTTATTCTGCCGATCCTAAACTTTTTTCGTAACTTAACATATGCAGACAAATAAATATAAACTCACAAGCTTACCCAAAGAGACAAAACACGCCAAATGCCAAGCTAACGGAATGTGCCTAGTGTTAAACAAAACGGGTAACCCCTCTTTTAGTCTAATGCATAAATTCGTCCCCGTTATGTTTGTGATGGTGCTAAGGTACTATTCTTGGTGGCTTAGATGGGAAAAGGATGTGATTACGAGGGCATGGGTGTTTAAAGTGGGAGGAAATCGTAGATCTGCCATAAATCCCCCAACGGCTCTCCCTGTCAACTGATGTCAGTGAGAAATCCATTTGCGAGAGCATTGGTTTTATCAGCGTAACTAAATTGACCGCCCCCCACCCCTAGGTTATATCGCTGTTGTCTGCTGAAACATTGTAAAGTCATGCATTTTTATATCTCTCAGATCCAAGCAACTTCTTTATTAAGTAATTAGTGTTTATTTCCCGAAGAACAGAACAAGCTAGCATATTAGTTAAGAAAAGCAACAAAACCACAGATGTCCGTTATTTTGGTGGTATTTTGACAGCTGGGATTACGGGGAATCTTGTTTTGACCTCAACTTCACCACCCCACCGCAAAAAATAAGATAACATGACACCTCGAAATCTTAAAATACTTTTTAAATGTACTCAAGAACCTGGCACTGATTATGTCAAGCCAGCTGGGAGTCGTAACTGGGTTTTTTGGAGTGGAGGCCGATACAGCCATTTTGTTCAGAGAACTTAGTGATAATGTGTAGAGAAGGTGTTTGTTTTATTTAATTCATTTCTGCAGCGTTATAATGTGTTCATCTCTTTTGTGTAAGTTCCGCAGATGATTTCAAATATAACGGTTTGGTATCAAGCATTTCTTGGTACCGCGATACATTAAGGTTCCATTTTCTGGTAGTGAAGTGGATGAAATGACAAGTGTTCTTTTGAACTGAAATGTAATAGGACATTCAACCTCTGGTGCTGCTAGAAGATATACAAGAATGAACCGAATATTACTACAGGCCGCAATTAATCTTTCTTTTCTACTTGTGTTTCAGAACAGGCAGTGAAATTAAAAACCTGTAATGGAGTGGGAAAACGGTTGAGTGACTGGAAGCATAAAACATCTCTTTTATAGCAAGGTAAGCAGCCTCCAAGAGTTAAGTAAGGTCTTTTGGTTCACGTACAAGTGCAGTTTCATTACAGGAGGTCCGTTCTAAGCAAGTAGATCAGACAGATATTCTAATATTTGTTTAGTCAAAGAAAATGATTGCATGACCTTTACAATCATCCGCTCCTGTGTTCTTTCAAAATCTTTTGTATTACCAAGATGCTTATTTCGACTTGGGTTAATGTTTTTACAAAGAATAGGCTCGTTTAGCATTGATGTGTTATTATTATTTGCACCCATAGCTGAAATTTTTCAAAGTTTTTAAGTGTGTTTTTGTGTAGAACAATGGCAGGCCTGGTTCGCAAATGTCCGTGCCTTCGCCCGAAAATTGAAGAGGATGTACGCGTGTTGGATTATCGCCACAGCAGCCTGACAGATGTTCCCGGGGAAGTCTTCAACTTCGAGCGCACGCTTGAGGAGCTCTACACGGATTCTAATCAGATTCGCGACTTGCCTAGGGTAAGTGTAAAGTTAGCCGAAATTTATTTCATTATATTAAAGTTAAAGAAGTTTCTTTGCTTGAGTAAGCTTACAGTTAACCGACTTTTCTTTCTTGCAGCTTGATTAAAGTTACTGACACTCTTGCCAAGAGTAAAGTTTAGGTTGTTGAATGAATTGAAGTGGCGATAAAATTAAGATATCTCTTTCCTGTAGTAAGGTTAAAAGTTACTGTGGTTGTGGTCTCTTCTTACTGCAAACCGAAAACTTCCGTTAATAAAACTGAGCTTGGCATTTTGAACTTTATTGATATAGATGTCAAACGTTGTGTCATCAAGAAGCGCTTTTTTGTTTACTAAGGAACTACACACAATTAATGTTTTTTCGCCTTCTTCCTGGTTTATTTTTAACGGGTGTTTAAAACCTGCACCGATGGCAGGTAGATACTGCACGTTAAATTACCGCCCGCCTGCTCGGTGTCCGTAAACAGATTGCTTAGCAAAATTGCCATATGAGTGATCTGGTAAGTCTTGTTTAATTTTGTAACACACGAACGTCCTGTTAATTTGATCTCAAGTCTTACCACAGGTGTTTTGTTTTTGATGGACTTGTGGTCATCTAACACTGTCGCGATTTCCTTGTCATGAAAAACAAGGTACAGAATAGCATCAGTGCACAGCAACACCCATACGCCCAACTTTCTGACTCGTGTTCTGAAAGGACACAGTTCCGCAATCCCGTTCCACCATTAATCCCATGGTTAAGCATGCTGTTGAAAAAAAAATCGTCATTATGTTTGATTCATGAATCTTTCATTCCCTCTAAGTCATTTCGTATCGTTACAAATGGCAGAAGAATATACCTCTGCTAAGACTTCCCACATTCAGTTCTGATTATTTTAAGCTGCCGCCGACGCCAAATATATGACAAGCGTGTATCTTCACATTCCAGAGTAGCTGGACAGAGATTTTAGTCGTTATGAGAGGACAGGGATTTTACTCGATGATTCTCGAAACACACCTTGGGGTGCTTGCCTTACCATTTATCACCGATGCTCATTGAAAAGTGAGCGCTAGTCTTTATTAAATGCCTACAACAGACGTTGACTTTCCTGCGTTAACATTTAATTAAAATGTATCAACCTGACTTTTTTGTGCAGGAGTTGTTTTACTGTCACGGATTACGGAAGTTAAGCATAAGCGACAATGAAATTACTAGTATTCCCCCAGCTATTGCCAGTCTTGATCATCTAGAGGAGCTTGACTTCAGCAAGAATGGTAGGTTTCGATGCATTCTCTTTATTGACAGAAGATGAATACTACCCTTTACCTTGTGTCTGTGTGTGTGCATGAATTGTTGGATGGAGCATTTATAGTATATACATATGCATGTGCGTGTTGATATGTAGGTATTGTATGATATATTTATGACAAATTGTTGATTTTTTGGGGACGGGCCTTTGACAAAAAAACTCTGCCTACCGACCCAGCAGATGAGTACTTTATGAGGGAAAATAAAATGCAGCGGAAGAAGTGTTGCGTCTTAGACACTTACAGTTCACTTCTCATATATCCTCTAGGTTATGGGGACCTGACTTTGTTTTTTGTTTATCATACTACTGTATCATAAAAATGATGATGCGGAAACGTATGCAGACAGATTTATTTACTCTTAAAACGACCTTTTTTCATTTCCCGGAAATTCAGGTAATAATAATGTCAGTTTCTTTAGAACCTTTCGCCACCATCAAGTTTCTACACAAAAATAACAACACACAATAATAATAACTGCTAGGGCACAGTGTCGTAAATTTTGCAACCGAGGAAGTATCAGTTATCGCGAAGTAAACGAGAAAATTCAGAGAGTAAGAGGCAGGATAAACACACTTCTTAGTGGGGCTGCAGTCAACATTGTGTACACCTGGCGTACACACACAGATCCGAAGTCCAAACATATCGGAAAATATAGTGACAGAGCGCAGGGCCATAGGTGTGAACATGTGAAGATTGCATGATTCGCTGGGTAGACAGGAGATTTCTAGACGCTGGCCCAAGCGAGCATTTGAAATTCCTAACTTCAGCTCAGAAGTCGAGTGTACTAACCACAGGCTCGGAATCTTCAATATTTGAACCTTACGCTTTTAGTGCTTGATTAGGAGGCTCATTCTGTGACACGATTTCTGTAAAATGTTGCATTTTTATACCTTCTTATATTCTTGTTCTTTTCTTTCTCCTCTTCTTGCGATCTGATTTAAACGTTTTCCCTTTGAAAGTTTCACAACGCCATTAACATTGATGAACAGTGTAGAGCGGGGAGATAATTAAAGTCAATAAAACCTTAGTGAATCTACTATTGTGTAGATACCGATCTCGAAGACGGGCAATGTTTCAGTCTGTTTATTTCGGTTTCCATGGATCTGTTTATAAAAACAATTGTTGTCGCGTGCAGCTAGAAAAGTCAGTTGAACCCAGCACTTGTTCATTCGATTCGCTATTTTGTAAGGACGCGTTATCGTATGCAGATATATTCCTTTATAGGTAGAGTTTGTTTGATTGGAGATTATAGCATTCGTTTTTTGAGCGTTGATTTGTGATAGAGAGACACGGAGAATGTTTTTCAAGGAATTGTTCGCATTGTTTAACCTGGGTAGAACATCGCTTTGGCAAACAGGAGCCATTGCATGAGGATTTAAGCTCTAGCCAGAGATCAGCCCTCGTCGAGTTTTTGTCCGAAAGCTTCTGATGTCCTCAGGGTTCTAGGACGTGCCGCTACAGGCGTGGAGGGGGTTCGGTGGGCGGTTGGCGAAGGTTATGTAAGGGGAGGAGTTGCGATTTTTAATAATAATCTTATTGTAATAATATGCAGCAGCTGAGGGAAAAGAGGGTGGTTGAAAGAGGGTTAGAGATCTCAACGATAGAAGGAAAATGGTTTTTGAAGCTCTATCTATAGATCTTTACGCATCCACCCTGGTTTTAGATGTTATGGGAAACTGTTTTTTATGGTTTCTAATTTACCCACCACCATACCAGCCACAGCCACTTCCACTATCACCATCAGCATCATCACCGTCAAATTAAACAATATAAAACAGTATAGTAGACTAATAACTTTAACGTTTTGCCACCGGTCCATTCAACAGCATAAATGTATATTAAAAAAATCACCCAATCTTTAACAGTGTATCTTCACCGATCTTAAAGCACTACTTATTCAATCTGCTAATGACTTTTTTTAAGGAATCAAAAGCAGTGACTTAAACACTCTATAGTTATAATTCCAAAGCAGTTTAAATGTGAAATAATGTTAATGCCCCCCCCCTCCAAACCCTTCCCTTCCCCCGTGTTATTATAGTGCTCACAGTTAAAGCCACAGTGTGCAGGAACTAAGTATCCAGTAACTTTATCTGTCCTTCATCGCATTCCCCACCTCCCCCTATCCTCAAAAAGAAACCTTCAGATTGTATGTGACTGCTTTTCGTCTGACATGTTCCAATTGTCGCTGTCCAACAGGAATCATCGACGTACCAGATAACATCAAATGCTGTAAATATCTGCATGTCATCGACGCCAGCGTAAATCCTCTTGGAAAGTGAGTAGAAGGTTGGCTTTCAGTAAACATCCTCTGTTTCTTGTATACAAGCTATGTGGTATAAATATGTGTCATGGTTTTCAGTCTGATTGTTTCATTATTTGACTCTAAACGTAAGATCCGTAGTATAACAAACATAACATGCATATTAACCTTTTGCAAGATATGTGTATGTTCTCGTTGACAAACATTCTGCTGCCGTAACGGTAGCCACCGTCGGAAAATCGGTGATGGAAAGAGGGAATGTGTCTGCATGCTTCCATGCATGTCTGTATGTTCGCATCCTCCTGCGGATGCTACCCATGCTACAGACTATTGTGGACTTCCAGCAGTATACCATTTGTGTGTCACCACCAACATGACTAATGAGAAACGTGGTGACCGGATAAATGGTGGCAGTTGTTTCGTGTACAGTAAGAACAGAATGGGGCCAAGTACTGACCCTTGGGGGCAATTTTTATTAACGGGATTGAAACATTTCCTGAATAAAAAGCTTCACGGCCAGTTTTATATGTATCTGCTTTGCTAGTCAGGACTGCGGAGAGTGCAAGGCACCGGGTACATCTTAAGGCGATCGTAGAAACGCACCGCGTCAAGCATGGCAAAGGACAAAGGTCATTCACGGTGATAATGGATGTACTGTACCCTGAGGGAGATAATCTCAGTCCTAAACGGGTAGGCTGATATAGAGAAGGTTCCGGTTTCACCCTGAGACGTAGAATTTAAAAAAAAAAATCTGTGATTCATGACAGCCCTCGTTCCCTTTCCACACCCTTTCATGTCTGTTCCCCTCTACCCGCTCAACTCCCCATATCCCCGCATTCTTCGCGACATAAATATTTTAACGATGCATTGTCGTCGTTTCTCGTTGGGCTGGTCTCAGGGCACTTCTCACTAGTGGGTCAGAGGACTCCAGTGTTATATATATGTGATTATCTATGAAATACAGAGGACTGGACTCTTGTCGTACAAAGTAATAGCGAGGTACTTCGCTCAGTGAATACAATTGTCTACTTATAAATTTTAGTTTGTACTCATTTGTTTGACGTGAAGATCCCTCTCAAACGACACTAACGACTCCATTGTGGTGAAAGCTCTTGATGTAAAGTTTCTGCTACAGACTGTAAAAAATTATTTGTCACCCTTCGGCTACTCGCCTCATTTTGATTGACATTAACTGCATGTAAAAGTTTGGAAACACTCTCGATGGTCATCCCTTTTCTTTGACATTTTTGCTAAAGAGAGTATTCTGTTTACTATGTAGAAGGTACAAAAGATAGTATGTAGTAATTACAAACCATTTCCTCTGAAGGCCAGAATTTTTTGCAATTAATTAAAAAACAATATCTACAGAAACTATAAGGAAAATGCAAAGTGCATAAACACTTGAGTTGCTATGAACCTTTCAAATAGAAAATTTTGTGTCTTAGGGGGATCATCGCAGTTTGACAAAGTGCAGATGTTCATTCTTTGCTTGCGTTTTCAACCGTTAAGTATATCAAGGTAATAGCAGAGAGAATAATTGACCCGCAGTAGAAAATGTCAGGGTTTCAAAAGTTATTCTCTTTTTGTTTTGATAGATGATAAATACTACTCATCAGTCAAAAACGGCTTCGTTGTTTAATCAGTTATTTAGTAATATTTTCTTTGATGCTCAAAAATGTTTGACTCATGCAAACACTTGGCGCAGATTGATAAACATTAAGGGTGTCGATATCCTCTTGTGAGAAATATCTGGCACACCAAACTGTGTCAGCATTTTATTTGGCCCGTGAGAACAAGAAGGGAATTATACTATGATGTAAGGAGTCAATAGTGAATCAGATTCTACTGGCCAGACGCCAGCACTTCTTTCGGACAAAGGAGCAATAAAAGGATTGACTGCTGAACTGGATTTTGGGCTTCAAAGAACTTCATAATCTACGTAGATTATTTAATATATATTAAGTGTGATTTTATATTATCTGTTTACTTAAATGATTTAATAATAACATTTTTATTGTAAATAACGTATTGTTGATAAATTGTGTAGTTTCAAGAGGCTACGTTTACATGAAACAGTAACGACACAGACTTAACCCGCCTGGCCAGCAAATAAGAGAGACGTAAACGAGGTAGAGGAGGGCACCTGGGAGGGAGAAGGCAGACAAAATCAATGGCTGGTCGAGTGCAGGACCTCCTTGCTTGTGCGGTTTTCTGTTTTGTTGCTGGGTTGCTACATGTGACCGTGTTAGTCCCAAACAATATAGCTCACCGGAACGCACCACGCCAGTTAAATGAACTCATAGCCTCGTTTACTATAGAAATAGTGCGTTTATTATGATTTTTATTGGTGAATCTGTGTGTCCAAATTTCAATTTGTGTCCAGTTCTTGCATATTTTAATTTGCATTAAGCAATGCTTTACTCTGTCTGCGGTACTCACGTAGTGCATTATAGTTTACTTAGATTTTGCTTATTATTCGTACTGCTTGTTGCATCATCGTGCCAATCACGGACTTGTATTAATAATAATAATATGAGATTTTTAGCGCGGTATCCCACCCAAAGCCAAGTTCTCCGCGCATTACAAACACAAAAACACAAGAGAGACAAAATTCCTGTGGCTCTGTAAAGTTAATGGGAATATCAGGTCGTTCTACATGTCTGTGGTGCCAACTGCATCTGCGTTGCTTGGTAACGATACGGAGAGACGTGTTAAGTAAACTACTTCTTTTGAAACAAAAAAGTTTTTGCAATTAAGTAGGAATTTTATTGAAGTAGGGAATACTTTTAAGCAGGAAAATCTGACATATATCGGCGCTGAAGCTGCAGATTATTTCATACGAGCATGAAAATAGGAGAAAAGAAAAGAGTTGGAGAAAAGTTGTAAAGTCACAGCAAGCCATCTGCGATTTAAATGATTTACGATGACCTAATCTGTGTCCAGTGTTTAATAATGAACAAAGTCCTAATCACTTAAAACATGAAGCACACATAAAATTTTGTCGTTTATGAAATGTATGCTGCACCTGTTTATAATTTCTTTGCGGAATTGGGACGATCGTGGACGCTTTGAAGTCAGTGCAGCACCAGCTGCTTCTTTATTCTTGTCACTAAAGACTTTTTGTCCCAAAAGAGGTGACTTTAAAATAGAAAAAGAAAAATCAAATTCCTTAATGCGGTGTGTTAACGATCCCGTGCAAACGGTTTCGACCTTTCGGAGTAGAAAGGTGAAGGCTAATGCCCAAAGGAGTTGTTTGATCTGACCCGAAACTTCATTTCACAGCCAACTGTTCGGTCAACAACCGGCTTGTGCACACGCTGTCGCTGTCTCTGTAAGAAAGCAGAGAGACCCACTAAAATGCAAGGAAGGGGGAGAAAACTGGAGAAGAAAAGGCCACAGATTTCTGCGTCGCTAAGGGCTCCGAGCTAAAGCAGCAGCAGGGATTATGCTTGTCTCAAAAGCGATGTAATGAGAGGATTAGGAGCACAGGAGGGGTAGGCATTTGCAGACAATAGTGTGGCACCCAGGTATTCATCTGAAACTATTCGCTATGCCTGCGGGCAGGCGGGATATCCTAGAAGATGCTCTGTAGAGCTTTTCGCCCATCACCGCTCTTGCTTGAAAACCGTTCCATACCAGCATTCCTGAGCTTCACAAAATATTCAGAGCAAAAATGCCAGGCAAAATAGGAAGAAACTGCTTTGCCGAGGCGTCTTTGGGACGAGAGCTGCCACACCAAAAAGGCAAAGGGGCCAAGTTCATATTTTGATTATTGTAAACATTTTCTTTCAGAATTCTGTTCACACGTCATTGTTCAGCGCTGGCTGTGTTGCCGAAATATATCCTAGAATGGTATACTCGCTGATGTAGCCTTAGTTGCTGACTCGGTGTCAAATACCAATTACGCCCACCCCCGACCTTAGCCGGTCATTGATTTTGCCCTCCTCTTTAAAACAAGACCAATTTCCTAACGTTGTTCATTGTATTGCAGTTAATAGGGTTATTAGGTATTATCACATTCAGCAGCATTAGTAAAAAAATCGTTTACTATTTTTTAAGTGGTAACATACTTTTGTTTGCTGATTTGGGGTATTTTTTCATGTCTTCAGGCTACCCGAGGGCTTTACCCAGCTGCAAAATTTAACCCATCTTTACCTTAACGACACCTTTCTTGACTACCTACCTGGAAGTTTTGGAAGGTAAGTAAATGCAGGGGAAAACAAGTTAGTAATGGACGTGAAAACTGACTAACCCGTTTGAACAAACAGAAGGACGTTAAAATACTTCATCATCCAGAACGCGCTCTGTGTTTTCATTGGTGCTGTAATATTATGAAGTTAGCACGGAAGTCGTTCATCTATTTTTGTGAAGGGTTGTGAAATCCCCGTCAATTTAGTGCTCTGTAATGAGAACAAAGAAGCAGAATTTTGTCGGCAAGGACTAAATCGCAGTATTAGCCTGTAATTCTGGAAGTTTCCAGTCTAACGATAGCACCAAAAGGAGATGATACATTGAAAGTTCTGCGTCATAGCATAGCGAGGTTAGGAAATATTCACTTTATTTTGGAAATTAAAGACTGAAGCGTGTCTTGGCTGGTGTGCATTTCCACCTTTTGCATACCTCTAGTAATATTATTCGTTTGTTAATTTGTTAGTCCACTCGTTAGCTACAGCTTTATTGGCGACATGGGACATATAGAAACAAATGTTTCTGTTGATAAACTAGACTAAATGTTTATAGATTGACTTTTATAAACAGCTCTTAGTAAATCGGTGGAAATGTTGATTTAGTGTATAAAGTTATGAATTTTGATGAATTCTTGTTAAACGAGCTCCTTTCTTTACGTCCGTGCGTGTGTACCTTTGTGCATGCGCTATGTTTTCCTATCTGGCCTATTTGAACTTTTATTTAGGTGGTTTTAATCAGATTTCTGGGAGATTCCGGAGATTTAAAAAAAATTATTATGTCTCCGGTACCGACAGTCATACTTCGTAAAAGGTTCTTAGAACACAGCGAACAAATATGGCAAACACAATACTGGCTACAAAATGTGTGGCTTTGGACCTCCCAGTTTCTCAATATTCCCCTTTTTTCCAACCACTTTGTCGGCTAGAATTGTAGGACGTCCGAATACAACTAGTTTCACAGAGAACTTTGCTCAGGTCATCGTGTTTGTGGCCTCTTGTCAAGTCGATGAGCCCTGCTCCCCCATCCCCACCGCCACCACCCATACTCCTACCTTGTGTACCTGTTCCTGTCTCCTTAACTCATGTTTTCAGCACGGAACACCAGCGCGATCATCTCTTTGTGTCCACAAGGGCACCATCTGTGCTTCTGTCAGCGAAACTCGAGCTGGTGTGGCGCGTGCGTGCGTAAGGAGTGACGAAAAGATGGAGGTAGAATTATAATAAACCGTAATAACCGTGGCTGATTGCATTTAGCTAGTCAGTCGTTTGCTGTTTCCAGTGCAAAAGTAATCAGAGACAGGGACCATGAAGAAAAGAAGAAAAAAATGGGGAGAGGGAACGCTAGGTGAGGATGGTCGGGAGTGGGGAGAAGAGGTGGGGAGAGAGAGAAGAGTAAACAAGAGAAAACTCAGGGGTAAATAAACCAGCTTACCTGAGGCGTTTCTGTGCGTTTAAACGCCTACAGTCCTGACAAACTGCCACCTTCCAAACCGTTCATCTCTCTGTTTCTTTTTTCTTCTTCTCTTCCATGTTTTCTCGGTGCAGGTGAAGGAGCTTTTTAAGACAAATCTGTTTCAACAAATACTTTTTTACTCTGAGTATTATAATTTCTCGCCTTGTCGTCCAGCTTATTCCTTCTTGTGATAAAAATAATAACCTCATTATTCCCCGAGAAAATATTTTTTACTCAAAGCCGTTTTATGCAGGGTACAGAAGATGATAAAGAGTCCTCAGCGTCTAAGGATGACCATGGGTTGTTGTTGGTTTCATTTGGTGTGAAGAACTGCAGTGCATGATTCTTCGTTAATGCGAGTAATGCGGTTAGAACTCTTTTAAGAGTTTGGTCAGGCAGGGCTGTTCACGGTTTACTTAAGAAAGGTCTCAAGTGAAGCCAAGCCGAAGCTGACATGGGAATCAATTGACCTGTCTTTTCCTCGCGACGGATTTAACATTTGTGCGAAAGATCGGTGCCAGGCATTGTGATTTTCAGGCCTGAATGTGTCTAATGTTTGGCAAGGAAGGACTGGATTTACAATGAAGTGACGGAGGACGTGATAGAAATACATTAGCTGGACCTCATTGTCTTGAGACATCGCCCGTTAGATTAAAAAAAATATAGGCATTTTCTTTTTACTTCCTGTGGTGTAGGAGGATGCTCGGCTTTTGGGGGGAGGGGAGGGAGAGAAACTCCATGCTGACAGCGAACGACGTTCACATTTTTGCTTTCTCGGTATCTTTTTTGAGGGGGCGGCCCCCCCCCCCTTACCGCCTTCCCACTCCGGGGTTCTTACGCCACTGACCTCGTTGTAGCAGACGATATCCAAATGATATGTCCTGGACAGTAACATATTAAAGCATGACAGATAGACATTATAGTCGGATGTTAATATAAAGAATCTTTATAATAAGTGGGACCATATGCGGTTTTGTAAAGATAATATAGAATGAAGCTCTTAGATTGTGTGGCAGTTGATGTACGGACATCTTTGATGGCCAGTAGAAAAAGTGGCAGTTGCAGCGTGCAGTGAGTTGCATGTAGTTGCTTGTGACAATGAGGAACCAGCATTTGACGTACAGACGGTATTACGGGAGGTTAGCATCTAATGTGCAATAAACTATCACGCAACTCGAGGCGGACACGAGGCATCGAACCATACTATGACCGAACCATGAACCTAATAAATTCCAGTTTGTTGCCCTCGCAGCTGCCGCGGTGGCGCTATTGTAGATCAGCGGGCTGCAGCACTGACGCTATCTAACTGACGCTAATGTCTGCTCCGACATTTTCGGTGTAAATTTCAGGTCTTCTCGGCTGTTTGCGAACTAACCAGAGTTCTTCACCCTTCTTTTTTCAACCCCCAAACATCCCATTTTTGGCTCCTTTCTTTCTTCTTCTCCCCGCTGCCTTTAAAGCTACGAAGCAACCTCTGAGAATAGCGTTGGCAGCTTCACAGAGGTAACTTCACAGCATTAAAGGCAGGTAGTCGGAGTCGGAGCAACCTTTATTGCGCAGCCGGCAATTACACGTAGGCGACACCAGGGTGCACTTGCTTCACAGAGGCCCTCAACTCTTTAGTATTCGACAACGCAGGCCGTATAACATGATGTGCCTCTGGAAATAGCAGGTTGACAGTGACAGCCTGTTTCTGGCTCCCCAATTTTTGTGGTTGAAATGGTCAGTAAATAATGATCGAGGTTGTCCATAGAATGAATGTGACCTCATGTAAACTTTCTGCAGATATCGACAGCCTTATTTCCCTCGACTAGTAGAACAAGATTTTTTTTTAAAAGGGATAACGTAAATAACAAACGATTTAATAAAGTAGACTTGAAGAGCTCAATGTTGTAAAACTTCTGGGCGGCCGAATCTACAGTCATTCGCTGAATCATTCTTGTCATTTAAAAAAAAGAGTAAAATTGTAAAGGGCCTTGTGGCAGAAGGACTAGTGAACTGTAAGTGGCTCACCGTGCCTATAGTACGATTCGTGGAAGGTGAAACCCACCCATGCTGGCGCCTATTACCTTTCTTGATAAGTTAGGTACCCCTCTGCTGGGCAGGCAAGGGAAGTTTTCCCTTCTATGTCTGCAATAAATAGCAGACTACATTGCCTCTGCCTTTAGTCCGCTGTATTATATAGTATGCGATGAGAGAACGACAAAGCGAATAGGTCTGATGTGCTTATGTGATGAGAGGAAAGGACACGGCCGACAATTCAGTTTGCAGAAAGGTGGGTAGGAGTTCAGGGTTTTCTAGCGGTACAGGGTTCCGGTGTATGTTGGTGATATCTTATAACGTTTTACGAGTAACGCTAGTTCGCAGCCCGGTGCGCAAAGGATGACAGTCAACGCGAATTTGAGAACAACCAGCGACACGGAACGGAGCGCGTGTTAGGGCAGGAAACTATCAAACATTAAAATGGAAAGAAGTTCGGTGAAAACCCACGCGCACGCACACACTGACGCGGGGATTGAAACCTCAAACATTCTACAAGCTAGCCTTGTAATTTGCGAGCCAGAGCTTACAAAATCGACGTTTTGATAACAGAAAAACTTTACTTAGACCAAAACCTGAAGTATACACACAGCTGAAGGTTGACATTAAACCCAGTTAAGTACTAACTCTGTTAGTGCTTATCCGCATCTTACAGGCAAATACCCTTAATAACACCGCGTGAAAATGAAATTCTATCCGTAAATGCTTCGCCTGTTAGTGCGCTTTACGCCTATAGAAGGCTGTCGCCTCTGTGCCGTTATTCCACTCGCTTTTCGAAATGTTGGGGACACCGTGCACAGATTTGTATACACCTTGACTTGGCAGAGCTGTCGTTGTGCTGGCCGCTTGGCACTGGAGTGTCAGCCAGCTCACTCTGGCCCCTCCCCAGCAGGTACAGCCGGTTTGGTCTTGAGGAAGTGTTGCGACCCAGCACACACACACACCTGCCCATGTAACGTACGCACGCACAAAGCATGGCATGACGTAGAGAGGTATAACGGTATGTTGTCAGCAGGCCGCAGTAGCATTATTATGCGGAACCTAAAATAGCGCCAGGGCCTAGAACCCCCCGACTGCCATGTTCAGTGTTTTTCCCACAGTAGGTTGGAGGAAAACATTGCTCTTGTGTGCGTATATCTGTATGAAGGGAGAGGCCGACATACCCGATTCGAGGTAGAGGGAGGTGAAGTGACATAAATGAAGAAACAAAATCTTGGATCTGTACGAATGTCTTGATCTGTCATAATGTGAGATAAAATTCACTCCCTTCTCTCTTACAATTGCACAATCTTTCGATCTCTCCCTCCCCGTTCGCACTGTCAGTTGTGTGGGGTTTTGTTGTTCTCTCGGGGCAGGTGTCTCGCTTCTAGATTGCTCGTGCACGGCAATGGGCGCAAAAGGCCAGGCGCGCGCCGATCGGTTCATCTGTTCACGTAGTCGTCAAGGTCTATTGAGGTCAGCGTCACTGCCGTTCAAAGTGCTGAGCACGTCAATGCGTGACAGTCCTGGGGTGCACTTGGGGTGGGAGGGAGGTGAGGTGTCGGGTGCCAATGGACGAGAGGGAGGGGAGTGTGAGTACCGACGGTAAAGCAGGTGGCGTCGATTTTCCATTATGGCAGCACCAGTTACTGTTGTAACCTATCTATAGCTATACCATGGGCTATGGGAGATTAGTGCAAGCGAAATGTTTCGAGCTGTATTTTGAAAAGCCTGCCACCACTCCCAGGCTAGCGCCCCATATTAAACCGTGTATGTCACCGCTTATTAAATGCTTGACTTCGACGAAAAGAACAGAAATCATCTCGATCCTAGTTCACCCTGAAAGCACAACAGGATAGTGGGGCCTGCTTTCCCTTGTTAGAGGTGTTCCTGTCCGATTTACTGCTGGTTCACTGCCTGATGACCTGCACGTGGCCCTCACTGCACCCTTTCCCCCCATCAGCTCTTTACACATCTTTTCTCACATCAACAATCTGCAGGAGGAATATTTTAGCAATTATCCATCAGCATTATGTGTATACAGTCTGTGTGTGTGTGTGCATGCATACATATGTGCAAGAATCTGCTACAACCATGTGTCATCAGTCGTCACCAGTCATTATGTGTATACAGTGTGTGTGTGTTGTTTATGAGAGACAGAGAGAAAGAATCTACTACTACAGGTGTCACTAATTTTATTTAAAGATTCATTCATGAACTATGTGAAAGTGAAGGTGGAATGGGTAATGACCTGGAATAACCTAGCCTTGCTTGCCTTTTCTTTCATTCCTCATTTGCTTATTATTAAGCTGACCACAGTGATTGGACCAGCAATATTTATTAGTGTACTGATGGCAATAAGGTATGATCAAGGCAGTCTTATGAAAAGATGATGGCAGCATTTTATAATTTGACAGAATCCTATTTGTTCAACACTTTTAATTGTAATATGCGTCTATTTCAACACATTCTTATGGTTTCCACTTCCTAAAGTAGCCTTGGATCAATTATCTTCTTTTTTTGAAAATGTCACTAAAAGTGACAAAAGTTTCTCATGTTTTCCTTTATCTTGTCATCATGCATCAGAATGGCACAACAGTTATTAATAACTAAGAAGGATTTCTCTTTTACAGGCTAGTGAGACTGAGAATTTTAGAAATCCGTGAAAACCATTTGAAAACATTGCCCAAGTCCTTTGGCAGGCTGACTGAACTTGAGCGCCTTGACATTGGAAACAATGAATTTACTGAGCTGGTAAACATAACATTTTATTGCAATGAATTTTGCTTCGAGTTGAATGTATTAAGTATGCAGACATCTGACCTCTTTTTAAATTTGTAAACATGGTAGAGATAAACACTATAGGGCCCTTTATAGATGTGTACAATCACCACACATGAACAAATATATGTACGTGCACACATATATTCACAAAAAGTATCTGTGAATAAGGATTTTCAAAATAAGAAACATATGTGTGTGTGTGTGTCTGCCATTTTATGATTTGAAATTTCTTTTTCCTTATGCAGCCTGATGTAATAGGAAGCTTGACAAACCTCCTTGAGCTATGGTGCGATAACAATCAAATCCTTAGGATTACACATGTAAGTACTCATCACTTACATCATGCTCTTTGACATCTCATCAAAAAATACTTACAAATAGACCTAGATTACTATCTGATGACAGTTCTTGCTTAATTTCAAATGGGTGTATCTAACATTGCAGTCCATTACTTTAGATATTGAAGATAAACTACACTTGACCTTTTATGTCCATTATGTAAATTAAATGAGGAAGATGAAGTATGTTGTAAAGCCCTACAGCATTTTAGAATAAGATACATACAAGAAAATGGTATGCTAGCCCAAATAAATTCATAATGAATTTGCTGCTAGCCTCATCAAATGAAAAAGTTGTTAAAAATCTGGCATTGTATCTCTTCCATGCTTTCCAGTTTAGAAAATATACAATAAAAAGAAAAATAAGCAACTTATGAATGTCAGTTTCAGGCTAGAGAAGCCACTGTGTTTCTTGATGTTGATTAACTCCCTCTTGTTTTGGTGTACTAGATGATTGGAGCATTAAAGCACCTTATGTTCTTGGATGCCTCAAATAATGATTTGGAAGATTTGCCAGGAGAGATCGAGGACTGCACATCTTTGGCTGATCTTCATCTCAGTGGTAACCTGCTTCGCAGCCTGCCAGATTCTGTAGGCAAGTTACCTGTCCTGTGCAGACAATTTGCAGGAGGTCATTCTAAGAGGAGGCTAGATATTAAACTGGATCTTTGTGGCAGAGATTTTTTTTCAGCTGTGCAATTATAGCAAACACTTGGCTAAGCACTGTGTGCTGCTTAATTGCATAGAATCATGAAAAGCAAGACTTTAGAGACCAGTTGATGCATGGGTCAGGAATTATAGCCAAAGCATGACTAAAATCATAATAAAACTCTGGTAATGACCTATAAGGATATGCCTGTCTTTAGGGTATGGGTACACTTAACACTGCGGCAGCAAGTCCACTATTTTTTTATGAATGGAAACAGAGATATAATAATTAGTTGCAAAGTGAGAATTGAAAAGTATATGATTATACTATGCTACAAATGTTGCAGTTAAAGTATTGGTGAAGAAAAAAAATGGAATATTAACTATACTGCGTCTTTCCTAAAATGACGCCAAGATTAATGATGATGTTAACATAATTATTCTCACTGGAATGTTTGAAGAGAATATACTAACTTTCTAACTTTAAACTTGTTTTGTAGAGACATGTTTCTTCACAAATTGAAGGAAAGTAAGTCACATCAAATAAACACAGCATAAATCTGTTTAATTTGTTAAAATGTGAAAAATTCTGGCTGGAAGGAAAACCTGAAAGTTTTAAAAGGTGCTATTGAACTTTTATTTTATGCTGCAGGCAACTTGAGCAGCTTGACTACTTTGAAGGTAGATGACAATGAACTGACATCACTCCCTAAGACACTTGGCGGGTCAGTTTTCTTTGCTGTCATAATAAAATGAATTTGTTACCAAACATGTGTTTAGATAAAGGGGAATCTACTTATTTTTTCAAATATTTTTCCAGATAAACTTGTTAAAAGAAAGTAAAATCTTCATTGTTGTCTGCGGACCATTGCCTTTATCTTGCAAATTTGTACTCTTGAAACTGACTATATGTCCTTGCTCATAAGCTCTTGATGAGATCAGGAAAGAATTTAATGTACATCCCAACAAAAAGTTTTTTTGAAATGTTTAAAGTAAGTTTTCTGCATTACCTGCAAATGGACTTGTTTAAAAAGATAAAGTAAAATCACTCATCAGTATAATAATTGATGGGTTCAAAATCATAGATGCTATCCTTGGGTACCATCTGTTTTAGATGGAACTTATTTGATAAACTAAGAAAAATAAGACAGTTTTAAAAAAAGAATTAAGCTATTTGTAAATGTTTGCTGTAAAGTTGGTCTTATGTGGAAATATTTTACAGGTTATCATCTTTGTCAGAGTTGAATATCAGCATGAACGACCTTGAGGAGCTTCCAGCCAGCATTGGATTACTAAGAAATTTGCGCACTTTCTATGCAGATGAGAACCTTTTGACATTTGTGCCAGCAGAGGTGACTGATAACAAATCATACTAATAACTAATAATATGTCACATTATTTTCTTAGCATTATTAAATAGATTCTTCCTGTAAAATATGTAATTATTTCATTGCACGCATATCTATCTTATATCATTTATGCATGCACATGATGTATACAGGTTTTTTCATTCAGCAACAACACATGACAGACCTGCCAATATGGGCCTTGTCCAAATTTAATAATATATTGTACTGCATTATCAACGTCCCTGAATGCACTTATTCTAGTTAAACTAAACAACATCTTGAGGTATCCATGAGGTAACAAAGGCAACACAGAAATAATGCCCAGTACCCCAAATGAAGGGCTGATTCTAGGACCTACTGTCCTTTACGTAATTAGCGAGTGCCGTCCAGCAGGCTGCACACCCAAAAAACTGTACACAGTAAAAATTATTATTATAGATGTCAAGACGAGTACACTACTTCGAGAAAAAAATGAAGTTTGAAAAATCAAGGAATTTTAACAGAAAAAACTGTGCATACTGGGCTTTGTGGGCACAGTCTCCACTTCCCACATGCTATCTGACGCGTCAACATGGATGTTTCCTCGGAAAGGGAAGGACTGGCCACCCATTTACAATTTATACAGCACACTCATCCTTCTAGAACTTTCCAAACAACGCACACAGTCACTCGCTCTTCTCCATGTTCACATGTGGCACAAAATGTCCGCAGTTTACAGGCTAGCTCTATTAATGTGTCCTAACCTTGACACTACATTTTGTATAAATGATATTTTTGGAGTCCTTATTGAATCATTGCCTGTTGTTAAGGAGCAGTAAGACAGTAGCTCGTTTGTCACTTTCAATAAAGAACTGAATTTCTAATTTGCAACACATTGTATACAAAATATGGTCAAGTACTCCACACTGCTAGAAAAAGAGTGTTTAATCTGTTGCTGCTTATGATTTCTTTTTTTCCCCCTTACAGTTGGGAAGTTGCAGTGGAATTACAGTACTTTCTCTTAGGAAGAACAAGCTGACATACATCCCAGATGAACTAGGACGCATTCCAAGGCTTCGAGTTTTGAACCTAAGCGATAACTACCTGTCATACCTGCCATTTACCATTGTAAAACTAAAAGAGCTTCAAGCTCTATGGCTTACTGAAAACCAGGTATAATTACATTAGTATATTGATATTATTTTTAGTCATTCTTTGCCTGTCCACTAATTCCTTATGCTTTTGTTTTAATGATCAACTATCAAGCTAGTTGTTGACAGTTTTTTTGTTTTTTTAACTGAGGAGAATCATACCTCTTTCTTTTCAGACCAGACCTTTAATTCCTCTCCAGTCTGACTATGAGCCAGAGACAGGACGCAAGATTCTTACATGTTATCTTCTTCCACAGGGTAGTTCTGAAAATGGTAAGCCATAAAGAGTATGCAATTTGTTTTGATTTTTCCTGAATGCATTAAAAGGAAAGGAAAGAAGAATACAGCTATTTCTGTCTGATAAAACTCTTCCAGTAGTTTGTGGAAATAGATTATGAAATATGCAATGCATCTTAGTCAAGAAATTTACTTCAAACATTTTCAGATAGCGCCTGAATATTCAACTGTCATAATAATGTGTAGATAGGAAAAAGTCACGTCTACTCAGTCTTAAAAATGGATGTTATGTTCATTCTTCCCGAGAGATATGTTTTACAAAATATATAATGAAATAGTTGTAGAAATTTTTGTCTTTTGGATGATCATTGCAGATGATAATGAAGGTGATGGTGACAGTGACAGTTTTCATGCCTCAATATGGGATGAAGAACGACTTAGAAGACAGCAGATTCATTTTAATTTTTCAGATGATGCTGAAGAAGAGGTAGTGTTACATTTACATTTATTTAAAAAACGCAAAAAGAGAAAGACCAGAAAAGCCTTATTATACAGACACAACTAATTTTGCTGAAATGGAGTATGTGAGACTAACTATAGTTATAACAACCAAGGCTGCTAACCATGCAGTCACCATTCTGTTACAAGTAATAATAATAATAAATGAAGATTTTTTATAGCGCATATTCACACTCATAGAGAGCATGCTCTTAGCACTTAAAACAAGGAAGAGACATGGACTAAATGGATAGTGCTAAAAAAACGAAAAGGGGAGGGGAAGGAACAAAATCTAATTATCAGCTATTTGATTACAAATAAGAAATTCAGTATAAGCTTTTACATTACCCACAAAAGTCTCCTGAAATTGAATTCAGTAAAGGCAAAACATTGTGGCACATGTTTTTTTAGTTTAAACATTAAATTGTTAACTAAGATCCTACATACGTAAGAATATGATTTAAGCTACTTATTTGTCTATCATATAATCAGGAGCTTTGTTCTTTTCATAAAATCAGTATGCTGAGATTGAGTTACTGCAAGTGTAAAAGACCTGAGAAGGATGAGTTGAAATAAATTTTTAAGTCAAGAATGCTTTTGAAGGCTGTTTTAAATGCTGTTTTCCTTATAATCTCCAAGTTTTAATTGTGAATTATTTTAGTTGTCATTTTCAAACACATTATGAATTATCATCCGTTGCAACATTATTGCTTTCACATGGCAGTAACAGCTTGCATGATTGTCCCTTGCTTGTTCTGATTTTCTTTGAAAGGACTTGTTTGATATATGTTTCATTTAAGTAGCTTTTCTGCCACATACACTATTTGTGGGTGTGTCTCCAAAATCATAGAGCCACCTGGTACGCTGTCCCACCCCTTACCCTAAGGAGATGAGGGAGAAGGCTCGACACATGCGGAACTTGGCAATGCGACAGACATTAGGCAACAACTCAGAACCCACTGGCTGGACTCCAGAAGGCAGCAGTAGCCATAGTTTCCAAGATCAGGTAGTGAGATCGAAAAATATAAGCATTATGTTGGTTTAGTGAATGATGTTCCTTTGATTGATATGTTTCTGGCAGTCATCACAGTCATAAACTCCAAATGTCTGCATGTATTGGTAAGAATTACTACAGTTCATTGTGCATTTTTATGGTTAATGTTTGTATTTTATTTCCAAGTTTAAATTTCCTTCTTCTGCATTCCTCCTCCCTCGTACCTCCTGCTCTTTTGTGTGTTCTGTCTTTGTTTTTTCCAGCCTCTTCATGTGTGATGTCCAGATTTTAAAAAAATATATGCTGTTAAAGTTTAAAGCATGTTGCTGGTGGTTGACATACATGATGAAATCAGTCGTGACATATGGAGCTTGTATTGATATTTTTGATTTGGATCAATTTTGACCTGCTGGGTTTCATTTACAAATTATTTTAAAAGCATTCTTGTAAAAGTGCTTATGTTTACAGCTTAATACTCTTACATTTTTTTTCTGCAGTGTGCAGTGCAGCTGAGTTCTTTCTCTTTTAGCTTGGCTTAATATTATACATGCTGTTTAGAAGAGCAGTAACTTTATGCTATGTAAAATAACATAATACATGGAGTGTGGTGATTTATTTACTTTTGTTTCTTTGTGTATGTTTGCCTGGTTGTGTGTGTGTATGCATACATATGTGCGGAATGGCTTTTCTTCTTTAGAAGGACAGCACTAACTTTATGTATGGGTCAGGAGAGGTACGGGTACGTGAAGCTAGGATAGCAAAGCCACAGTCCCCCTCCCTGCAGGAGACCCATCGCTTATATCGTTATGACAAGGTAAGGGGATGGGAATACAAAGTATTCAACATGCAAAGTATATATATTTATAGTATATATAAAAACTTCAAATAGTTGTTGATAGGATTAATTATTTTTCCATTGAGTGAATAGGACAGCTGTATTCTTTTTTAATCATACAAAAAAAAATTATTTAAGAATTTAGTCCGTCTATAGCAAATTGTTCTTAAACATTTTGCTTTAGGTAAGGATGTCGATGAAACTAGATTAACAGGTGATTGTATAGGCATTTTCATTGTGCTCATGTATCTTGATGCTTTTGTGATTTAAATTTCAGTACCTTCAGGCTTGTTAGGCTAGAATTGTGTTTGATGTCATTTTACAGATCTCTGCCCAAAATTTATTTAAGGCTTTTATTTGATTTTTTTTATTGTTTTAGCAAAAACACAGTTAAATATATATGCAAAGCGATTATCTGTACCAAATATACAAAATCATCACCAACAGATGTAATTAAATATGTATTTACTGGAAGAAATTGAAACCTGCTATTGTTTTTAGCAGAAAAAAATTGTTATTTTGTCATTACCTGTGTTCAAATCTCTGTAATTGTGCATAGACATTTAGTGGATTTATGAAATTATTTGGTAACCCCGCACCTTCTTTCTTTTATAAAGCAGTGAAGAGGTCTTAGATTTTTCACCTCAAGCATATTTTTAGTGTAGTTTAACACACCACAGTGATTGTTAATGTGTGCAACAGGAAAAATTATTGAAAGACAAGGCACGAATGCAGCATCGTCACTCCATGCCTGACATTCCAGACAATGTGGCTACTGCGATAGCTTCTTCTGGCAAGCGAGGCAAGTTGTAGTACAAAAGACTTAAGGAAGAATATTTCTTTTAGAGAGTACAGATTTTGTTTTTACTTTGTTATTTCTTTAATGGCTGTTAATCATCATTATCAGGTGCTGTAGGCTTGGAAGACCCAGAAACAGGACCTCTAGTCAGACGGAAGTCCACACCAAATTTACTGTCAGCTGAGGGAGAGAGAACAGAGGGTGAACAAAGGATTCCAGCACTTACTTATGAAGACCTCTACGAAAAGCCTCTGCTTCACCAACATCAGCATCATCGGGGGTCATCCGGAAGACGATCCCGACGGATGAGGGAATATGATTCAGACACAGGATACAGAAGTGAGCAGGAAATGTTCAGATTTAACAGACAGGTCGTGGGTGATAGCAGAGTCGATGGTAGGGGAGGCCCATCTGACAACATGTCTGTAAGGTCGCAACCCACCATGCCAAGGACACACCACAGAAGTCATGGGCGAGAAGGGGGCTATGCCAGTGACCTGGAGGCATATGCTAGTAGGGGAAGAGGCAGTGCAAGAAGAGCCAATGCTCCTTCCCCCATGCTTAGACCTCCCATCATTCAGCAGTATCATTCTCAGAGTGTTCCTCAGGACCTCAACACACGATTAACTTTTACAAGCACAGAGAACTCGTTTCATTTTCCCTCTCAGCCACGACGACCATCTCGTGATATGTCCAGTAGTCCAGCTCCAAGCAGCCGTCCAAGCACTGCAGTATACATGTCTCATCAGCAACAACAGCATTCACGCTATCAGCAGCAGCAACCTCCACCTTCACCAAGCCAGTTTGATAGTGGCAGCATGTTAGATCAAAGTACACCGGTCACTACCCAGGCCCCACAGAGCTTTTTGTCAGCATCTGGAGGGCCAGGTCTTTACCCTCAAGCTACTGGTCATAAGGAACAAGATCTGCACAGGGAACTGTACACAGTTCTAGAAGAGCATACAAAATCAAAAGAACCTTCTCCACAACATCTCATGGCAAGTAGTATTATGGTACCAGTTTATACTTTCTTTTGAAATTGCAATGTTTTCCCTGGATTTTTTTTTAAGTTTTGTCTTGGTAAAATTTTTCTTTAAACTTGACTTCCCCCAGTTTATTCAGTTTAAACACTTAAGTTACAATACTGTTTTAAAAGAAATACAAAGTATAATAAAGAAAATTGTTTATCAAAATAGAACATATTACTTATACATTAAATTAGTTATTTGTTATAAATTTACAGCTCAGTCCATCTCTTGAGACCACTTATACAATAAATTAGTTATTTGTTATAAATTTACAGCTCAGTTCATCTCTTGAGACCTTGCACAAGAATTGTCCAGAAAGATCACCACCACCATACCAGCCAGCGCCACCATACCACATGACATCAAGAAAGAAAAGTGTAACAAGTAGTGGAGTAAGTGAAAGTGATGCAAGTGCTGGATCTTCAAAAGAAGGATGTGGTGGTAGTGGCAGTGAAGTCAGCTACCCGAGCAGCTCTTATTCTAATCCAGAATACACCACCATCCAGTTTGTCGATCAGCCAAGGCAGGAAGATAAAGGAGTGAGCAAGGACTATGATGCATTGGCTATTGGGCATAGAGCTCCGGAACATTCATATACTGGCCAACAGCGGAGAAGTTCGGACATTTACTGTAGTGGTAAAAGAAACTCACCTGTACCCAGAACTCAAAGAGAACGTGCTAATTCTGATGTCTATGCACTAGGAAGGTTTTCTGGCCTTCATTATTCTCTTCCATCTCACAGACATCCTGAAAATGCATCACAGGCTAGTGGAGGAGGCCACTTTGTTGACCAGAATCCTCAACCGACAATGTTTTCTGATAAGGTGATGGATAGATCACGGGACTCTCTCACACCGGTCAGTAGTCAGTATGGACAGTTTGATCCTAACAATGCAAGACACTCACCACATCAGGTTGACCCTCAAAAACCAAGAGAAAGATCTTGTTCTAGGGTCATTATTCCTGGTGGAAATTCAAGCAATATTGCCCTGACTTCTCAGACTGCATTTGAGGCTTACCCAAACCCATATGGGGAACCAATGGAAGCTGGGGATCCTCTAATGATGCGCTTCGAAGATGTGGCTATTTTCAAAAACATGCAAGAACCATCTTCACAGGTGTCTAGCTCAACAGACAGTGGTTATGGCCATAGTCATCATATTTATGAACATATTGGTGATTTTCAGCACAGGCATTCAGGTCAGTCTAATGTCACATTTTTTAGTATTGCATATTGATCTTCAGATAACAGTCCCAGGAGTATTTATTGTTAAGTGTCATCACTGAACTCACCTTTAAGATATAGCCACGATTCCTCAATGAATGCTGAGATCTTGAATTTAACACATATGCATCTCTATCCAAAGTGCAATTCTCTTTTAAACGGAATATTATGATACTGTTTTACTAATAAAGTGCTAAATTTGGTGTTGCCTTCTGATAGCCATTATAAGCAGTCTTTTATCATATTTAGGCTCGCCACATTCATCAACACCTCCATCTCATCGAAATACACCAGTCCGTCGAAACAGTTCCTCACAAGGCACTTCTTCAAGGGAGACCACACCTGTGAAAGAGGAAGGCTTCTACTCTGTTCAGGGTCACACGTTGTCTGAGACAACATGTCAGGAATCTAGAGAAGTGGTGCGAAACTATCCAATTTGTATTCATTCTGCCATTTCAGTATTTTATATAGTTTAAAAAAGTGGCTTAGAAAGGATGGGAGTTGAAACATAGTTTTTAAGTTGTTCACTTCACTCTGTGGATTTTCATTTCTGTAGCAAAATATTTTTTTTTAATTTTAAATTAAAATTTTTCTCGACATGAAAAACTATTTTAAGCCCTTGAATGCATTTTTTTTGTACTGTGCAGTTCCGTGCTGTCATTCAAAAGAATCCAGGCCTGGGTTTTAGCATTGCAGGAGGTCATGGTTCTCGAGGAAACCCTTTCAGGGAGGGTGATATGGTATGCTGGTTCCATGAAAACTTATAGAATGTTAAAGACTGAACTTCCACCATCTTGCAGTAAGAATGATTTGAGCCCTGAGGGGAGGTGAGAGTACTTGTCAGGCCAGATGAAAGCAATTAAAGGTAAAGATAAAGGTCATCCCATAACCTTTTCCGGTCGTTGGGGAGTGAGGTGTTAGAGACCCCACTTTTCTCGGGGCCAGCTTTTACATGAGGGTGGTGCCAATCTCCTCTCCCTCGCTGCCTTACCTTCCCCAACCCTCTATGGAGTGAGGTACCTATTCCCGTCAGCTGGGTCGACTGGGGGAAGTATGCTGCGCTTATCGGGAATTGAACCAGCGCGCTCTCGGTTCAGTCGCCAGTGCTCTAACCACTCGGCCATCCGCTTCCCCTGCAATTAATGAACCATGACCACTAGGGTTGCTGGTGCCATGTGTGCTTCTCACCAGCCTCTCCCACTTTGAATCATTCTTTCCTGCCTTAAGATAGATTAGAAGAAGTCAGGAATTTGTAGGTATTTTGGTTTTTTTTCCTATTAAAAATACCTAGCTCCAAGAAAAAAGGCCACCATATGCTACTGTTGTTACTAAAACGTATATTTGATGCACTGTAGGGTATCTTTGTGACTAAAGTCCAGCCTGAGGGTCCAGCTGCTTCAGTGATTCAACCAGGAGATAAAATCCTTAAGGTACAGTTGCATTCCTTTTGTACAGACACCATTTCTCATCCCTTTGTAGCAGCTGGCTAAGATGTGAAATAATAAAATAGAATTTCTAAATATCTTATGTCAAACTCCCAGTTTTGAAGCTTTTATAAATCTTTTATTTTTGTTCTTTGTTGTGTCAGTTAGAATCTAACAAGAGGATATTTTATTGCAGGTTAATCATGTCGATTTTCGCAACATAGACCACAGTCAGGCAGTAAATGTGATGAAAACATCTGTCACTGTGGAACTTCTGGTGGAGAGGATTCAGAAAATTAATCTTGTTTGACATCTTGCTTTGTTGTGGAAGATATGAATAGGCAGCTGCTGTGTATGGCTTGACTTGCTGTTCTATTAAATAAATAAAACTCTGGATTCCCAGTGACTTCATGTTGTGAATGTTTTTTTGTGTGGTAAATCTGTACCCTGGAGACATTAGTGTTATTATTAAGGGCTACGAAGGATTTATTTTATGTACCTGATCTCCATTGATGGTGATGCTTGTGAGTCTGAGAAATGGAGAGAGTGCATACATTATCATTTTTCCAGACACATAGTAAACGAGGCTGGAAATACTGGTACCTAACTTCATTATTCCACTTTGCTAAAGAAGGCAGCTGTTGGTAATTAACACACCAGGTGAATCACTGCCGAATGGTATTCATGTATTATATAATTTACTGCTTTATGTTTCATGATTCTGAAGTCATTTTACACTTGTTTTGGATTAGCACTGAGGGGTTTTATGAAGAATGGGGTCCACAATTGTGTGCATGAAGGACTTGTAAGTAACATATCAATCGTTTTTGTGAAAATGGTATTTAAGAGATCATCATAGTGACAGAATGGCAGATCCTTTGGCCTAAGGCTCTTTATTCAGTTGTACAGTCACTGGTTTCTACGACTGACTTACCTATATATATATATATGCTGTTTTTTGTGTAAATTTGTCCCGTCCATAAAAACATATGCAATGTTATTTAAATGTCTTGTCAATTATTTTATGGCCAGCTGTATGTTCATCTCTGGTAGTTTAATTTTGTATATTGTTATTAAAAAGGAAAGGTCTGCAGTTGACCAAAATACTTTTGCATTGGTATAGCTGTCTTTATATAAAAATATTTCATTGTAATATTTTGATTTATTGGGGGTTAGGGATTGCAAGACTTAAATACTGCTGTGATACTTAATGAGTTACTGTAATTCACAATAGTTATTTAGGCAATAGATATGAATAACAGTATATTGAAGATGTGCAAGCATATCTTTATGAAGCATGTATGCATGTCTGCATGAATATAAATATTTTTAAAAATTTGTTGCTTTAAAGTTTATACACAACACCATTATACATCTCCAGAAATCGATCTCTGCTGCAGATTCTGCATCTGCATATGTGTACATACATGCATAAATGCACTTAAATCACTGAAGGCCAAGCATGTTGGTATCCATGGAATGCAAAAGGAAGGGTTTAAAGGGGTCAGGAGTTTGACCTATTTGGTAAGGGTCAAACATCAATCATGGGTTTCCAGTGTCCAAGCTTGGGGTGTCAAGTATCAAATAACCAGCATCAACACCTGGCGGTCTGAGCATTTTAGATGAATTTAAAGTCCCTTAAGGTGAAGCTGGACTTCTGATGCAAACAGAACATTTGTGACTCAAATTTTGTGGCTGTTTCCTCAAGTCAGAAGAGGATATTGGTCTTCTCACTTATAAAGGAGAAAGCGCATGTTTGTAATCATCAAGAATACTTGAAAATATAACAAATTTCCTTTGAGATGAAACTCAGTAAATGGCTTTAGAATATTATTTCACTCATTTTACCATCCTCCATGATTTAATTTTGTGTATGTGCATATGTGTACATGCTCTTTGTGTGCATGGACATATATCATTTGTATATAAATACATCATCATGTGCAAAACTTTTCAACATGAAGGAAAAGCCACTGCAGCATACACAGTACATTTATAAGCTTTTAAAGTTCTGTTAATTCAAAATCTCATTTTTTAATTACTGTAGATTTAGAGTAGACAGGGGGAAGGGGAATAAATGATACCAAAGAAAATATAACTAAAGTGTATAGGTTGAATGCTTGACTCTTAAACTGCATAGTTCAAGAAGGTAATGCTTTTCATAAATGGACACCTTTTTTCTTTTTATTAAATGTAATAATTGTTTAGTAATGCAAAATTTCTGGAGGGTCTTGGCAGCATATCTGGATAGCTTATTGTTTTGTTCCTACATTTACTGCACAGACTACAAAGTATGAAACAGACAAGTTTTCAGTATGGACAGGAAATTGCAATTTTTATGACTTTTTGGAAAAAAGGTCAGGCTTTCTTTTTTGATGCACCATTTTATTAATAAAACATGAAAGATGCCACTCCTTGTTTGTAGCATTATAAAATGTAGACTACAAGTCCTACATTTTTACAAGATCACGTATAAACTGTTTTCCAAAATGAGTTGTACAATTATTATATTTAGATGTTCACATCATATGAGCGCATGCATGTACATGAGATGGCCCCTATGTAAGGTGACTTTACAGTACATTGACATCTGGAAGATACAAGTTCATCACATTATCTTGGTATATGTGCAACACACTTCTTTAGTATCATCAATATTTTTATTTTGAAATTTAAAAAAATTGTTTAGCTTTATCATTTAAAACCACAGGTGGAAGATATATCTTATAAGCAATGTACTGTATTTTTAAAAAAAACATTTTTAGGTATTAAACTATCCTACAAAGAGACAGCAAAAGATAGTCATGTTGAATAAAGCTGGAAAAGCATTCATGCTCCTGGTGCCTGCAGGCTGATCTGTAAGCATCACTATTTGATATTTTTCAATGCCATCCAAAACATTTTCGTGTATGTGTAGGAGAGCAAAAATCGTGAACTGTCATGTTGTCACTTGAAATTTTTTTGTTGTTGACAAGACTAAGTCCACTCAAATGCTCCCACATGCTATGCGTTTTTGATTTGGAGCTAAAATGCTAAAATTAGTACTTTGTGTTGATGGATGTGCACATTGCATGCGTTTTTCAAAGTGGACATTACAGATGAGTTGTAAACCTTCATTATGTTAAATCTTTAGAGTTTTTCTCTATTCTAATAAACAGTCTCAGAGTTTCATGAAATTGATGAACTGAGTTAGCTATTTTTAGTTTTTTTTTATTAATTTTATTTTAAAAAAATTTGGCACGAAATGAAACCCAAACATTACGGTACTTTTTAGCCATATTTGCATGCAGCTCTAGAAAAACAACTATGTCCATGTATTCTGGTACTGGAGCCAGTCTGTCCTGCAGAGGCATTTTAATTCAGGCAACAGAGAAAGGTGCATCACACCCTACAAAGCATTCCTTCATTCATTCCAACAAAAAAATGGCAGAATTATTATTTTGCACCTGAGACCTAATTGTACAATCAAAACTGCTCAATTGTATGCAATTGCAAGGTTAGTGTTATCATCACAATAGGTTGTATATACTGAGTTAGCATCCCATTTTGTTAAAAGGTTACACAATTTGAAAAATCTCACTTGCTCCATGTCATTCCTATGTTCATTTTCAAGAATAAATATGAATTAATTTTTGGATTAAAGTGTGTTCGACTGATCTTTACCTTTTTCTGTTTCCTTCTATAAGGTTTCTTATCTCTATTAGTACTCCATAGAATTCAAGTCATTACTAACGAAGTCGTATGGGTCAGCTATTTTAGTTTTGCTTTGCGAGAATGGGTTCTCCTGAGTATTTTCAATCTTACAAGCCCACTATTACTACATTTGAGAACAGGATATTTAAGACTGCTTTGTCTTTAATTCCACATGGAGTCAAGTGTAGATGTGAACTAATGTGCACAGAAAATGATGAAATTTATTTTTATTGGTATGAATAAATGAAAATGGCAAATTGAGATGCATATTATAAAGCTGAGCAATTGTGAACAAACTGACAGCACCAATCTCACACACACACACACACAGAGAATAGTAAGAGGGAGAGAAAGACAGGAAAAACTGAATGACCAATAAGTCCCAGATAATTGGGGTGGGGGTGGAGGGAGAAAGTTAAGGGTGGTGCAAAAAAAAAAAGTCATTCACCAGTGGAAAAATGTGTATAAAGAATTCTGCTTGTATTAAAAATTAAGTACTTTGGTAGAGGAGGATATACTGCTATTGTAAATAAAACTATTGGGAAGGAATATTTTGGGTCAATATTTGCTTCTAAAAGTATATGTTTCTGTTTGTTTCAAGGATGATATGGTACTGTAGAAAACACAAGCAGTACTGAATCTTTTCTTTAAAATCCCTGCAAGAGAATTTTACTGTACAAGAGTAATTTTTTTTCATTCAAGAAGGTAGTTGGATGCCACAATAATGGCAATATTCTTCAAAAAGAAGCTGCCTTATGCAGGCAAAAATTAAAAGTTAAAAAAATAATCTTAAAACTGATTTTTTTTTAAAGAGCTTAGGTGAGCTTGTTTTATGGCGATTCCCACACCCTGCCTAAAGGGCATAGTCATTACATTATATTGAGCATTACTCCTAACACAGTCCACACAATGCTAGTCCTTACCCTCCCCTCTTCCACTCTTCCTACTTTTCTCTCCATCTTTCTGCACAGAATCACTATGTTCTCTGTTTCTGTTACTTGGTCCCTTCTTGTGTTTTCTATCTTTGTTTTCTGTTTGTCGTCAGTACTGTCGTTTATTCTTCCATCCCTCGTGTTCTATCCATTTAGTCCATGTCTCTTCCCCATTTTAAGCGCTAAGAGCATGCTCTCTATGAATGTGAATATGTGCTATAAAAATCTTCATTTATTATTATTAGCATTCTGCCTTCCTTAGGATGGCTGACAGCTGAGATCCACAGCTAAGATGTGGCTTACCCTCAGCAGTGGACATGATAGCTCTGTCAGCATCAATCCCTTTTTGTGTAGTCTGCCAGCTAAGATGAGACTGCCAGGGTGTGGTACCTAAAGCTAGTAGAGTTGGGTTTCAGCTGCAGGCCAGAGTACTCAACCATACTATACAAAGGAAGCAGCTGCCAAGGCGCGGAAGGTTCCTCCTCTAGCCATCCAACCTGTACACCTTAGTAATAATTACCAGAAAGCACGATGGTGTCTTCATTATGTGCATATGATACATTTTCTGGAGTCTCATTGAATTTGTTACCAAGGTTCTAAGAAGATCCAGCACTGAAATCCTTTGCCCTTACACTTCAGTTTTATCCCACCAAAGGGTCATCATCATTCCTAATCCTTGTTACTCACTGAGGAGCATAGGGCCGCAACAACACCTCGCCAATCGGACCCGGTTTTGGGCAGCCCCCCTCATTTGGGCCCATGTGGTTGTGGCATCCTTTACCTGAGGGTTCCAGTCAAGTAAGTGCCTGCCTGGCAATGGTGTCAGCTGGTTTGCGCAGGGTGTGTCCTATATCCAGGCCCACTTGCGCTTTTTGATGACTAGTGGCATTCTGGTTAGTCCTTTTCCACAGGCTGCTATTGGAGATCTTTTCAGGCCATCTTATTCCCAGGATATGGCGAAGGCATCAGTTGGGAAAGGTCTGGAGCTTGTTGATGGTGTTTGTCAGTCTCCAGGTTTCAGAGCCATACAGTAGGACTGCCTTCACATTGGTGTTGACAATGCGGGTCTTACCGCAGAGGGATAATGCTGGAGTGTTTCAGATGGGGGGTATAGGCTGTTAAAAGCATGCCTGGCCTTGTTTATGCAGTTTCTGGTGTCATCATCCGCTCCACCATCCTTGCTGACTATGCTCCCCAGATATGTGGTCTGTTTCTAGGATGTTCTCTCCTTGAAGATGGATTGGAAGTTCCTGCTTGTTGTTGAACCAAAGGGTACAGTAGGGGAATTATTCCATGTTGGACTAACCACGCAGTTCTCAACCTGTGGGGTGCCCCCATGCTGACAAGGGGGGCGCGAAGGCAGTCATTTTCTCATATCTCATATAGGTATTAGTGGCTAAGGGGGGCGCGCGTGGACCTACTTTTTTCGTCTGATGGGGGTAGGGGGTCGTCACAAGTGAAAGGTTGAGAAATGTTGGACTAATAACCCATTGTGCAACAATCATGAAATGGTATACAGTGGGACTGATGAACACCAGCTTTCAGTACTGAGGCTTTTGCATATAAGTAGCACTAATGAAAATCTTGTTTATTGATGCTTGACAAGATATAGGTGACTCTGTCTTCAGCATCCTTCATAACCATGTTTGAATCTGAACCAGAGAATAATACCCTCTTTTCCCTAATAATAATAATAATAATAATAATAATGTGAGCTTTTATAGCGCAGTTCCCCAGAAAAAACCAGGCTCACCGCGCTTTACAAAGAAAAATCTGTCAACAAGAAAAGAGAGAAAAGTGCCCTTGAAGCAACCAGCAAAAAATTAAAATCATAAGGGTAATTTCAACACACACGTGGACAAATAGACACACGGACACGTCAACATGAATAGAAACATACATAGGTTTCTCTACATCGTTTCACATGTACAGATAACTTTTCTCACCCATGCACATGCTTGTTGTTGAACATGTTAGTATTACCAGAGGAAAAAATAACCTTTAAATTGATACCAAAAACATGGGGACTAAAACATAGTGCTCTAAAATCAACTGCCCTACTACAATATGTTACAGAAACATAATGCAAAATCTACATTACTTAACGAAAGTAATATACAATAAACAGGAAAATATTCCGAACGGTGAATTCAAAGTTTCTTTTCATTCAGCACGACAGCTAGTGTATTACAGATGAAGCATGTTTACAGCCAGGCCTGACGAGAGGGGGGACAGGGGGGTCTGGTGTACCCGGGCCCGCGACTATGAAGGGGGCCCAGCCTTGGTCCTCATTTACTAACCACTCACGTGTAAACAATTCTATGTTCAAGTAGTGATGTAGATCCTTGTACACTTGTCCTAATGTTTGCAATCTATATTTCGTTACTGAATGAAATGCATATATTGACAATCGAATTTTAAACATATTATTATATATTGGGGAAGTAATTTATTATTACAATTACAAGGGGCCCGGAAAGTCGTCTGTCCTGGGGCCCGTGCTGGCTCTCGGCGGCCCTGTTTACAGCAATAAACACAGCATATTGTGTAAATAAGCATTCAGGTAAGGAACTAACTTCCAGTCTCGAGACTTTATTAAATGAAACCAAGATATAAATCATCTGTATGTGGACGCAACGCGAACAGATTTTCACATTTTGTGTACTGTCTAAATGTTGACCCGACTAGCTTTTCAAGTCTGAGAATATTGTTTACGTAAAGTGCAGTGTGACAGCTTGCTACATGTAACCACATCACAGTTATAGGCCTATTACTTTTGAAATGATGTAAGTTTACGCTAGAAGAATTCAACGGAACGTGAAAGGCTCTATATTAAAAAAATATTTAAATGAAACAGGTGCGAATATGCCATGGATACGTATGGCACACTTTTCTAACATTTGGGCGGAGAAAATTCACAATCTCGGTCGAGTACGACAGTGAACAACATTAACCGTTGAGCCTAGGCCCTATCGCACGCTCAGCCTATAGCTTAAACGTCATGACCGAGATCTCATTCCCAGACACCCTTTCTAGAATCTTCTTTAAGTTTTTTTTCTAACCGTAAGTTAATTTCTTGGTTTATATGCATTATAATAATTAATATATTTTACTGATTTAAATCGCTGTGCAAAAGGATGATTTCGGTTTGACGACTTGTGACGTAGTAGTTTGCCCGATTCACTTGCATGGGGGTGGTAGACAAAAATCCTACCCTCTGATTGGTCAATTGTGGCGGAAATACACAAGTATCTGGGACATTCGGGAATGTTCGTTACTATTCAGGATCATCTTCGGGGAGTGTATTTCTGCACCGCCGCATACGCTGTTCAGCGAACTTCGGAGCAACCGTTGGGCGAGAGAGGGAACGAGCGACATTCGTGAAAGTTACCTGTTGCTAGTGAACCAGATTTACGAACTTTTCTGCGCTCGCAATGGGGAAAGACTATTATAAAATCCTTGGGGTTTCCAAGGGTGCAACAGAAGAAGAGCTGAAAAAAGCTTATCGTAAAATGGCACTCAAATACCATCCTGACAAGAACAAGTCACCTGGTGCTGAAGAAAAGTTTAAAGAGATTGCAGAGGCATATGATGTCTTGAGTGACCCCAAAAAGCGGGAAATATTTGACAAATTCGGTGAAGAAGGCCTGAAAGGGGGTGTTCCTGGTGGTGGTGGAGCAAGCGGAGCTGGCGGTGGAGGAACTTACCATTACACATTCCAAGGCGATCCCCGAGAGACTTTCCGCATGTTCTTTGGAGACGAAAGCCCTTTCGGTTCTTTCTTCAGCATGGGTGGTAGCCCTCATGGAAATATGTTTCAGTTCAGCACTGGGGCAGACGACCATATGGATGTCGACGATGACCCGTTTGCACACTTTGGACGAGGTTCATCTTTTGGGGGCATGAGGGGAGGAGGTATGCCTCATCGCAAGCATCAAGACCCTGCTGTGGTAAGAGACTTGCAGGTATCTTTAGAAGAAGTCCTAAATGGCGCCACTAAAAAACTAAAAATCACTCGAAAGGTGCTAAATCCGGACGGTCGCACTTGTCGCACTGAAGACAAGATTTTACAGATTGATGTGAAACCTGGTTGGAAATCTGGCACTAAAATAACTTTTCCCAAGGAGGGTGACCAGACACCTAATAATGTGCCAGCGGACATTGTGTTTGTGATCAAAGACAAACCTCATCCACTATTTACGCGAGAAGGCCAGGACATTCGTTACAAGGCAAAAATTTCTTTACGTGATGCTCTTTGTGGAACCACCGTTCAGATTCCGACATTGACAGGCAGGAAAATCCCGCTGAACTTAACAGAAGTCATCAAGCCAGGTTCAACGAGGCGCATACAAGGTGAAGGACTGCCCTATGCCAAGCAACCGAGCAAACGAGGAGACCTTATTGTGGAATTTGATGTTAAATTTCCAGACAGAATCCCGCCTGGTGCAAAAGACATTCTCAAAGATTGTATTCCAGCTGCTTAAACTTGTGCCTGTTAAACCTACAAACTGTGATACTATCTTGTCTTGAGCACTGTAATGCGTTGCCAATGCACCGAAAAGTAAGTCTGAAGAAGCATGTGGAAATTTGATTAATATCCGTTTAATAAACATAAAGCATGTTGGTCATTGCAAGGACGTCAGCGTGACATGCTCCGTACAGTTGTAAACAAGTTAAATTGTTAACCGGAGCCGATTGAAAAAGTAAGCTTAAACACATTTTTGGAGTCCACATGTTCGGAGAAGCGATTATTACATCAAAAGATCAGTATTCTGTAATTGTTAAATAATAAAGGTAATGTGGTAATATGTGTTATATTTTCAATCTCATTACAATATTTTTTGTTTCGGCTTTTGTAGTATAAGAGACAGCAGTGCAGTAACATGATGCTTCCTTTAAAAAAAAAATGCCCTGCATTGTTGGATTTGGAGCTTCTCCAACATGAGTCATCGGTTGCTAGGTGGCACTAGATAAATTGCATTGCAGAAGGCTTTCACATAGGCTATACTTAGAGTGGTTGTTGCTGGCGCCAAGTGTTGAACTGGTGGTGTGCCAGATACCCCCCTCCCCATTATTTTAGGTAGTTATAAACAGCTTGTTTTAGCACAGCCAACCCCAGATTATAAAATGATAGTGACTTTCATAAATAATTTATGTGGCCCAGGTATTAGTTTTTGTACACAGGAAAGAAGAAACTAACTGAAAAATGTGATTTTGTGTAAATTTTGGATACAAAGCCAGTGTTGGTATGACTTGGGTTATTGTGTGGATGTTTTAAATCGTTGCTGAAACTGTAGCACATGCAAAGGTTTTGTAACTCGTCAGCTTGCAGAGAGCTGTTGCTGTGAGAATGAGAGGACTTGGGAAAATTGAAGGTTTATGTATTTTATGCAAGGCTTGATGAAATGCAATTGCACTTTTGAAAGCATGTGACGTGCAAGATTGTTTCAAATGAGCCTGTGTGTATTCAGTGTAGTAAAGTTTGAAAGGAGTACTGAGAAGCTGAAAAATAAAAGAGTGGAAAAGTTGAACTGTCTTTTTTTTTCCAATAACTCTTGGGGGATGTGCATGCAGGAAGTGTGCAGTGGTTTTTCTGTGGCTGTTGGCATAGGCCTAAAAAAGAAGAAAAGTTTCTACACCAGCTGGTGGTGACTTTAAATGAATAGACTGGTATCTTAAATTACTATTGTTGCTTGCTACTATACTGCATGCAAAGATAACCCTTGAAGCATTTTAATTGCACAGGATTTTGAGGACATAAGTTCTTGCAATCCCTATCCCAACGAAGAGCTTTGAAGTAATGTGGGGAGCCTCAATATGAGAGATCTTTTATCTAAAGCTTTAAAAAAAAAACCTGCGTTACAAATGTTGACATACTGCACCACTGTTAATGCTTAAAGCAGGAAAAGCCAAGATTGTGGCTTCGCCGGCAGGAAGGCAATTTTCATTACTTTTATAGCGAAGCTTAAGCTTTCTCCTTTCCAAAAATGTATAGGTTTCTTTGTCTAATGTGTACCTGAGAGCCAATACTAAAAACAAACATCATTCACTGTTGTCTTCAGTTATTAGCCATTGTCTTTGTAATACTTATACACTGACAGCACTATAACAGTTGTCGGGATGGAAAAGCTGCCATAATCCTGCTATGATAACTAATTCACTCTTGATTTTTACGTGTCCCACATTTGCTTAAATGTTATACAATTAGGTATAAAACACTTTCCAAAAATAAAAAAATGAAAGCCTTTTGTCTGAGAGACAAAAAAGACCAACATGTATTATGCTAAGGACTGTACTCATGGCAACACATGATTCTGTACCATATACTTTTGTTAAGTGATGTAAATGGTTTTACATGAATAGTTTACTACATGTAATCAGATGTAAAAATGTACACACTGTATTGTTAATATATAATCAGTTTTACATCTGAAGACACTTTTATGAAGATGAGTATATGAATTTTACTGGCTACTGTTGAAATAAATAAAGTATTTGATGCTAGCAATGCTTGTATCACTAAAATATAGTTTTAGAAACCAAAAAATCTAATTTGAGTAATCTACCGAAACAAACAGCTGAGAAATTAAAACAAAATGTGGGTGCTCTGTGGACACCAGCTTGGTAAACAACACTGACGACCTAGGATTGGTATGTTAAGGGTGAAAATTCTTACGTTTAAAAGCTTACCCCAATAATAGAAATAACCTGAGCAAATTTATGCGGCCCTATGCTCCTCGAAGAGTAGCAAGGAATGATGATGATCAAATTTGAGGACTACGATGAAGAATACATGTATTATAAATGATGTGCAATACACTCTATGGTAACTATGCTGCAAGACCTGGTTAGGAAGAACATCCTCTTAAATTTATTGCACACTAGTGTTTGTTATTAAATTCACATCGTATGCACTGCTTTAACAATCCCTGTTGCAACATTTCTAAATGCATAACCACTCAATTCTGAGAAAATTTAATTGTTGATTACAATAAAAATAGACTTGCATGCACAGTAAGATTGTTACTATAAATCCTGAGCCATGGAAGACAAAATCCAGGTGATAGCATTAATAGAACAGATCCATAAAACCACTATGATGCATAGGAGGAAAAGATGGGGGCAACCTCCTCCCCCAAAAAAATGCTGGGGTGGGGGTTGGGCATTGTCAGATTGTTATGGTGAAAGAGTCCAGCTCAAATCCACAAAACTAGCAATCCTCATAACAGAAAGTTTCATGCCAAATTCTAGCATTGTTCTGCCTGGTACAGCAGTCAGAGGTATCTGATGTTGTCCCCAGTAGATGCATCCACACTTAAGTCAATCTAGAATCTACTGGATTTCATTATTAAATAACAATCGAGCATCTTCATAACTTAAAGCTCATGCAGTCTTTCTCTGCTCTTCATGTGACCAGTGATGAAACACAAATGATACTGAAGAGTTCCACACAGTCTTCAAAGCAGTGTCTGATAGACCCTTCTTATCAGCACAGTGATGCCATTGTGACATGTCAGAGTTGCAGTCTGTTCCTTCTGGTGGTCCTCGAACCTGGATGTTGTTAATACATCGCTTGCACTTGAATCTTAATAAGAGAGAAAAGAATCTTGCTGTTACAAAAAAGCAATGTTCACAAATACTATGAGTTGTACCAATGATTTCTTGACCTAAAATTTCTTAGAGCACATTACATACAACTGAAGTTTTCACTATTGTTTGCAGATTTAAAATACAGTACTTATTAGTTTGCAGGCTGGCAAAATATGTCCAATACTTTTTCAGACGAAGATAAATGATGGTGGAATGTTTGCTGTAAATTTAAAAATGAAATTGGTAATACCCCAGAGAAGCTTGGTCCCTGGTCTCTTTTAATAATAATAATAGTGAAGATTTTTATAGCGCATATTCACACTCATAGAGAGCATGCTCTTAGCGCTTAAAATGAGAAAGAGACGTGGACTAAGTAGATACAGAACAAAGGGGACAAAAGAAAACGACAGTACTGACAAAACAGAAAACAAAAGGCATCAAGTAACAGGAACAGAGAAATATAGTGATTCTGCCAAGAAAGATGGGTAAAGTAGCAAGAGGGAAGGGGGTGGGGTTAAGAAGGACTAGCATACTCATCACATTAGCAGTCTCTAAATAGACTTTTCCCCCCATAAAGATTCTTCACCTAGCTTTTTGAATCCAGCAAGCTGTAGTACTTACTTGTCATGAGTGTCACTCAGTGTTTCTTCATTTAATGTGAAAAGGTCACGAAGATCACCCAGGGAAAAATGTCGTTCAACATCTTCCTCCTTATCAACAACACAGCTGCTCAAAGCCTTCTTATGTGCCTGCCGCTGGAAAATCTTTTCTTCTATGGTTCCAGTCTGTAGAAAAAAAAAAGCTCTCAATTTTTTCCTATCAAATGCAATCCCTCCTACCTTGTCAATATTGCTATATTGGGTAATGTTGCTATCATCACAAATGTCTTTTTACCATCAAGTGGAGGTATTACAGTTTTTTTCATAAGTTTAATAGCCGTCCTCTACAGTGAAAGTTTTCATGATTAGCAGTAATCATGCTTCATTATCAAGATCATGAACTCCCTTTCTGCTCTTAAACTATCATGCTGTATTTTTAGAAACAGAAACTATTTTACCCATCTCCCTCTGATCTGAGCTCTTTATTAAAATCAACTTACTGCAATTAGTCTGTATATAAAGCACTGTTTCTTTTGTCCATCACGCCAGCATCTTGCCATGGCTTGCTCATCATTGGCTGGATTCCAATCAGGATCAAACATAACAAGACGATTGGCTCCTATCAAGTTTAGACCACAACCACCTGCTTTGCTGCTGAGCATGAAGATGAACTCAGGACTCTAAATGAGAAAATAAAAATGCTAACCTTGGTTAGTGGTTACAGCACTGAAAATATAATATAAGAGAAGAGAAATATAAAAAAAATGAAAGCAAAGGAAATAGTAAGCAAATAGACCAGCAATCTAGCAATAATCTGCTTTTTTTCACAATAGATTTAACCAGAAAGCTGGAATGGGACTAAATGGAGATAATAATACAATGTACAAGGTTTCTTACATCCATTTGTAGAAATAGATTTAGCACCCTGCACATGCGTTTAGAGTATAGTGATAGCAGCTTAAAAAGAAGAACTCAAAAAGGTCTTAAATATAAACTTACAATAAACTTAAATAATTCTCTCAACCCACCTAAAGAACTATGATAAACGGTATGTCTTTAACTGTAAAGATGGTGGCAAACCATCTAAATTCTAGATTTAATAAAAATATCTAAGGGAAAAATGGGAACAAAACTGACACCACCTCTGCCCCCCCCCCACAAAAGAATTATTACAACTTCTAGACAATATTTATAATATAAAAAGAGGTTAATGATACACATAATAGTTAAGATATGATCTTCATTTAAAAAGGTAACATAAATTCATAAACCAACTGTTAACATTAAGATAGTGAACAGAACAAATGTGAAATTACTCTTTACATTATGAACAATATAGATCAATATAAAATCAAAACTAAATGGTAATCTAAATATGAAAAGTGTAACATAAGGGAAATTGCAACCAGTACAGAACACCATCACAACAAACAGGCCTCCTGGACCCTAAAAGCAATAACTGGAAGAGGGTACCATCAACAGTAACCAACACTTGAAAATATATAAAACTCACAGAAGGATCATTGAATCGGTCTACAATCTTTGCCCTTTTTTTTATAGACATGGATCCATCCAAACGAACAAACTGATAACTGAAACAAAACAAAAACAATGGTATACAACTAATCTGTTACAGAAAAGTGGGATGAATAAGTAGTTTGGAAAGTGTACCAATTCTTTTATTCCAGAAAAAAATACTCTTCTGCAGCGAGTTATAAGCTTTAACACATAACCCTTAAAGGAATAAACATAAACACACCATAAACTTTAAAGGAATTAGTCAACACATGATTATAGGGACTCACTTGCGCTGACGGCACAGCTTTTCAAATAAGTCCAGGGTTTGTGTGTAGTTAGATACTAGAACAACCTTGTCATTACTTGTGGCTTTGATGACTGCAAGGAGTGTATCTAGGACCACCACTTTGCCTGCATGAAAATAAATACTTCTTACACGTACAAAATTAAAGAGACAGTAGTCTGGAAAAACAGCAGTTTGTGACTTCAGTTAACCTCAGTGAATGCTATAACAATGTATTGCTTCCTGAATTAGAAAACCTTAGTCTAAGAATATTTTATCTGTGCACATTTGCAATAGTCAAAAAAAAAAAAAAAAAAAACACTCACCTGACAGCTCAGGCCTGACCATCTTAGTGCTGTAATCTGCTGGGAAAATGTCAAGGCCATTTTCAAACCCTTCGGCACGCTCCACACATTTTTCAAAGATTAAGTCTGGATCTGAAAGAGACCGTTCTTCTGTATATGTCCATAAACTATATATATTTTTATATAACGATTATGATGGAAGGGAAGACTGCAGGAATATAACTATCCCCTTCCCCACCTCATTAAAGTATGTTTACATTTGTTTGAAGTAAAGCTTAAGCCTTACGATTGCAGAGCTTCTTTAACTGTGTGATGGCAGAAAGTGTGCTGACAGACACTTTCCCATCCGTCTCCATCTCACATTTGGCAGACTGTGACTTAACAAAGGACTTATAAAGAGCCATTTGCAAAGGAGTCAATCTGCAGCAGACCACTTGCTCCACTGAAAAAATATAAATAATACAAATTAAAATGGAGAAGCTTATCTTGTATTAAATTTATAATCAGGTCTATGATTGAAAGTCAGGAAAGAAATTTTCCAAATTTTTATTTATCAAAACAGTTTTCAAATAAACTGTCCAATAGCACCCAATCTGATATATCTGATCTATACCTGACTGATTAGTAGTTCTGATTGTAGTGGCAGGCAGACATACCTTTAACTGGAAGATATTTTACAAGAAGGGCTTGAGTGCGACGAATGATGCAGCGGTTCACCACTCCTGCAAGCTACAAAATGTTTCTCAATGTTTTAGCAGTGTGGGTAGGTTTAATATAAATGTTAGATAATTATGTCTTTTCATTTTTACAGAGAAGAAAGTGTTTAACAGTTTCTTTATCCCAAAGGGCGATTCAGGGCAGCTCAATATGAAAGCATAAAACAATACCATAACCTACCCATATCCATCAAACAGACTCATGCATTCATGTTTCAGACAGCTGCATTCATTTGCACACAGTAACATTAAGAAGCTGCACGGCTGAAACAAAGAAGGACAGCCTCAGTCTGTTGGTCCTGCATGCAGATGCATAGAATTGGCAGCCCAATGGGAGTTGGAATAATTATCCTGACATCATGAAGGATTTAAGACACTTTCAGAAGTGTCTACCTGTTATACAGTCTGAAGAGCATTCTGGGATGTCCCAATGACTTTGGAGCTGGTAAATACAACACGATGTAAGCTGCTTTTGTCCTTCACCATTGAACTATTGCAAAAACAGATTAGTGAAGACAGCATGCACTCTTTGTTCGAGTTATAAAGAGCTGAAAAAATCACTGGGCGATAGAGAAAGACTTCTGGAGAAGGAGCAGGCACTGCTGAGCCTTCTTCATGACAGCTTGAGTGTTGGAATCCCAGCAAAGTCTCCTATCGAAGATGGTGCCCAGATATTTAAAAGCAGGGACAATAGCCACCTCCTTGTCATGAGTGACTCTTATGGGACTTGGTGGAGAATTCCAAAAGAAATCAAAGAAAATCTCTTTGGTCTTACTCACATTATGTTCTAGGAAATTGTCATCGCACCATGCAATAAATTCATCAAAAGCTACAATATCAGTATCTACTGGCCTGCTAAGAAGAGAGAGCAGTGCAGTGTCATCAGAGAATACACACACACACACATCTATTTATATATATATATACACACACACAATGCTTCAGAAATGGAATAATAAAAAAACTTTACAAATTACACCATATCTATTCAATGAAATGTTTGCAAAAACTACACAGCACACCTCTTGAAGTTTTTCTTCTCCTTTCTTGTGCTCATCATCTGAAGCATCTGCATCTCGTCCACGCAAAATTGGTGTTTCAAATCGGCGTTTGAATTCTTGAGCAGTGCCTACAAATGCACACATGCAAAAATGCATGCACACACACACACACGTCATTATTTGGGATGAAATATTTACTTAGAAAGCTAGATACCTGGAAAAACAGTTCTATACATCAGCAGCTTTAGCTCTTAAGTGAGGTAAAATGTTGCCTCAGGGCAAAGTGAGGAAACCCAAGGGCTAGCATCTTATCTCCAAAGTTGTGAAGCAGAATGCAGTCCTCACAAACATTGCTTTGATGTTACTTTACTCTAGATCATCTTGCCACTGCTTTTAAACTACAGTCCAAGAGGTAAAGCTACATATGTTGTGTTTGGATACCACTTTATGATTAGAGCTACAGAAAGGTTGCTCTTAAGTCTCCCACACTGTCCCATGTCAATGACTTATCCTGGCTTCATAACTATGACCCCCTCCCCCCCCCCCCGAGATAATTTATGCTGACTCTTCTTGAGCTCTGTTCCCTACAGCTTAAGAAAAAGAATCTATCACAGTGTATCAAGTGACTTGATATAGTGGTCTTTAAAAGCAGTGGTATTATAGGACCTCGCTGTCTCTTGTGAGAAATATAAAAAAAACTGCTTCTGAAACTTATTGCCACCCTCAAAACTGTCAAGAAATATTACTAGAATGCCAAAATAAAAAATAGAAAAAAGAGCAGAAGAGTCATGTTTCAAGGCAAAGGACAGACTAGCACTTTCACCAAAGCCCTAATATCATTAGTCAAAATACTCTGAAAAATATTGTATGAAATATTTTGCCTTTTGGGGGTTGTTTATTTTTAGTTTATTTTATTTTTCCCACTGTTTTAGATTCTGGATCTATTGAGAAAAAGTGCAGACTTGATTCTCTGATCTCGTCTAAAATCCTGCCCCCTGCTTCATCCATTTTCTTCACTGCCACTGTGTCAATGGGACCTCTGTGACAGTCATTCATGCGCCAACAGTGAACAAGTATATATTTTTGGTGCCACTACCTCCACCACTACTATTCCACTGATACTACAACTACAAATCACAACTGCAGCTGCTAGTATAACTGAGCTGTAGTGATTGCATCTATGCTGATGGCATTCATCTTGAAAACACAATGAACTCCTTGTTTTGAGACCATTATTATTCTTATGTCTATGTGTTTATATTTTTTTCTCTATAAAGCGCTTTAAGCTAGCCTTTGATGGCAGGATAATGCACTATAGAAATTCACTTAATAATTAATTATTTGTTTATCAAAACAACTCACCACAGACAATATAAGACACAAGGATAAAGACAGAAAAAGTTAAGGATGTACTAGCAAGAGAAGGAAACGGGGAAAGATTACCAAGCATGCCTCTGTTGACAAAATGGATCAGACTGAAGTATTCCAGAAGATCATTCTGAATAGGTGTACCAGATAGCAGAATGCGTCGCTCAGCATTAAGGTTGGCTAAAGCCTGGTATGTCTGATTTTCTGAATTTTTTAATCTATGACCCTGGAAAAAGGGTTGGGGGAAAAAAAAGACAGTGAAAAAACTAAAATAATCTCAAACCATTAGAAGGATGCTCTCTTTCTACAATTTACTTCATATATATATATATATGTGTGTATTGTTCAAATACATGTGTAATGAATATCTATTTCCAAATAAAAAATATTTTGAGTTAAAAATGAAAACAAAAGCACAGTCAATACCTCATCACAAATTACAAGTCCCACAGAACCTTTGTGAAGAACAGAGGCATGTAGACGAAATGTTTCATATGAAATGATAAGAACTGGGTTGAGAACTCTGCGACCATTTTGTTGCATAAAGTGGGCTGAAAAATGAAATATAATGATTACCATTGCTGTCACAATTACTTCATGGTTGCTCTATTTCTTTTCAAGCATGGCATTGTTCCAATTATTACTCATTGACCAAGAAGGTAAGCAATACTTATTTCACAAACTGCTTGCTTTACCATAAACAAATTTAAAATGCCAGCTGTTGATTAAAAAAACACAAACAGCAAGTTTGAGCTCTTCTACACTTATGCAATCATATTATTATTTAAAATTTTGAAACAAAAGATCTTGCAGCTGCAGGAAGAACATAAAACATCAAATGTTGGTATTAGAAAGTTGCTCTTTCTTTGAATTTTTACAGCAGATCTTTCACAAGCTTAAAAAAAACCCTCTGAAATTGGTGAAAGACTTCCTAATATTGTTTTCAACTACATGGATTCTATAGATTATTAAATTACCAAACTAGATGTCTGTTGTGACAAAGTACAGTATACCCAATGTTTATATCTTGAGATGAACACGTTAAAAAAATGCATTAACTATAAACAAACAAAAATTCAGAAGGCATGCCAATATGAAGGATATATAAACTTAAGAACATATAAAATATATATATATATATTTATGAATACATGAATGAATAAGGGTTATACACTGAATCATACTTATGAAATTTTTTTTTACCAAGATCTCTGTCAATCTCGCTCTTTGTTCCAGAGTCAATGGCCAGGGCATTTATTCTGTTTCCCAACCACTTGTTAAGTTCGTTGTACCAATTCTGTAGGTTTTTCATGACCAAAAATGCAACATTTTAAAACACTTTAACACACATTTAATATGGGCAAATGACTGGATTACTGAGCAAAGAATGTTATTCATGAGATACAAACACATTACAAGTCACAACTACACTTTGTTAAAAAAGGCCATGCATAAGCAAAATGATCTCACTTTGGCTTGGTTCTTCAATGACATTAAAAGTTTGATCCAGTTAATGTGTGCTTTTCCCAAAGAAACACAATTAAAAAAAATCTAATGACAATGTTATGTTCTGTTAGCCTGTGAGCATCTGAGAGTTAAGCTATTTACAGTTCAGAGCTTTCTGAACATCCAGTAGACTTGGTTTTTATGACTAAACATGTTTGTGTGAAAGGTAATAAGTTTGTCAAGCACAGGCTAGCCTTTAATTTTTCCTTATGAAAGCTTTGTTGTGAATAATTTAATTTTCTCATTGCATATATGAGCAAATTATTTCACTAAACAATGTACCATCATCTTTCCTTCACACAGTATGTAAAATTTTAAGCTATGACATTAAAAACTTAAAAGTTTATTACCTTGTCAGTAATTGTTTGATATTAAACTCCACTTAATTTTAAAAATAGGTTTCAAAAAAAAATATACTTAAGTATACTTACAGAATATGACAATGATGACAGTATTCTTGTATTCATAAAAGCAGTTAATGAGGTGTTAGATAAGGATGTAAAAAATTATTTCTATTAAAAAATGAAATTACCTTCACAAGACTGCTAGGAGCAACAATGATGACTTTTGTGACAGTAGAACAGCAATCTGGACTTTGTCGCTTAGGAACAAAATGTAAAGATTATCTGTAACCTTACAGATTACAACTATCATACCACTGACCATTTCTTTTTTTATTTAAAAAAAATTACACAATGGATTATACCCTATGACAAATCATGACACGAGATAAGAAGGAAAATAAAATGACAGAAAGACAAAAGAGTAAAACAAACAAACAAAAAACCGCTGTAGATGAATAAGGTAAATGTAAGACAGCAACAGTAATGGGAAAAAAATAAGGAAGAATATGTGTCTTTAGAAACCTGACCCCAAATAATATCTTTTTGATCTACCAGAAATAGTCATTAAAAATTTAGCTTCATTTCAGTGGAAAGTGAACGTTTTAGTCAAAACTTTGACATAATGCATAAATTTCTGTTGATACATTACACTAGTGCTCTGATAAGAATAAATATTCATTACAGTTTTACATTAAACATTTCAATTTAAGGTGAAAATTTTAGTTTAATGTTTTGGCATAAAGCTAACATTTCTGTTGGTACATTTCACTAGCATTTCTAAATGATGGTATTTACAAGAGGGAATACATTTGAAGACATTTAGTAAGCTCCACTACTATCACTCTGAATACCAAGCTCTCCTTGCAGTCTTTATTGCTTCTAAGACATATTTACCCTTGTTAAAAGACTGCTTGCCTATACACAATCCAGCATGACTAAAATTCCTTACCAACAAAGTCCAGATAAGAGTGACACACTGCAAAGTTTTTCCAAGACCCTGTAATAAACAAATGCATATAGAGAATAGCCTGTCTGCAATGTTTGAATAAAATTGTGACCCTCGTACAATGGATGTGAAATTTGCATTAAAAATACAATATATGTAAGCAAATATTGTAAATCTCACCTAAATATAAATTTAAAGAAAAGTGTAGTAACCAATCCAATATTTTAACCATTGCTATGTATCTTTCCCCGTTCTCTCTCTCCCTCTCATAAATCTGCACATACCAGCACATGCTCTCACCTACGCGCACACACACACACACACTTTCTTAGCCCCTCCCCAACAGTCTTTATGAAAGCAGGCTGCCTGCAGTGTATTACCATCTCGTCAGCCATAATGCATCCATGGTTGTTTTCTATTTGCTTTCCAGTGACACAATCATACATAAACTTCACACCCTGAAACAGTCATATTTAATATTTGATGAACACAGACAAATCTGATCATGATAGTTTTAGTGTGCTTGGAGCAGAACATGTCTTTTATGTTAGAAAATTCTAACCTTATGATATGATCACTTTGGAAATGTGCTGAAAGGTGATGCCACAAACACAAGAACATTCCTCTACAGCATGACTGCAAATAGCAGATGAAAAGCCAGTACCCCAAGACCCCACATGAAGGCATGCACATACCAGCCTTTCCCCCAACCACCACTACTCATCACACACACACACACATATATGCATGCATGCAGTGTAACTAATGATTACTCACCTCTCTCTGATGAGGTCGAAGCACTTTAGTGAGGAGTGGATCTACAACCACATGAACTGGCAGTGTGTTCCTGTGATGACAAAGTATTGCTGAAAACTTCATTTGCTGTTTATTTATGTTGATTTTATGCCAGCTTCTGGACTTAATTCTTTACAGTTGATTTAAACACGAGTAGTGGGGAAAAAACCCATCTCTACTTGGTAGCTATAAATTCAGCAGTTTAGCACACTACACGTAGAGAAACTGATAAAAGCCACTGTTACAACCATGGTCTGTGAGCTTACAATATGTTCACAATATTGGATTACCACATTAAAAGTGTCAGAAAACTTGCCTAAAAGAAAATAAATTTGAGTTAGGATATGAAATGAAAACTCCTAGCTTTACCAAAACAAAACTTGCTAATAAAAAACAGATAAAACAAAGACAAAAATGATGCTATTATAACAATGAAACCCCAAAGGTTGTCTTAATGATGGTTAAAAAAATAATCCTTAACACTCACTGGTCTACTTTCATTAACTCATGTGCACTGAGGAGCGGAGGGGCATATAAAACAAGAGCGCTTTCCTCATCTGGATCATGAAGAGGCTGCCTGGTGCCTTGTCTTCGCAGTCCAAGGGCTCGATTAAACAAGCCATTTCCTGCTCAAAATATTATTATACTTTGTGAAGGAAGCATTAACAATAGCTTGATGCTAGCTGTCTAAATTAGATCACCACGTTTTCAAGGACTGACATTTCCTTAATCAATGCCATGACCGTGTTCTATATGCATTCATACATATACCATGACAGACAAGCTTATATGGTGGTTCTGTGATAAACTAGAAGTAGTCCCTCTTTTTTATGGCATAAGGGTGGTCGTACCTGTTTCCATGCCTTTCAGTTTGAGAGCCTTTTTGTTTGCCTAAACAAGCTTCAAACCTGTGACTCTTTAGTCAAATCCTTTAACCATGACTAGGTAAACCCTCCAAGAGATAAGCCTTCTTTTTCCCTTTCAAAATGACTTAAATATTTGAAGAGAATGTTATAATGGTGCACAGCTTACCTTGGTAGTTAGGAATAGGTATTTTAAATGGTTTTGACAGAATCTTTTTTATCAAAGCCTCCTGTAAATAGAAGTATGTTGTATACTTTGAGTTTTATGCACATGTGCACACACACACACACACATAAAGAAGTACAAAGGGAATGTAAGAGTACAAATACAGGTAACTGAGTGCACAGAAGTCTTCATTACAGCTGTCATCTTCACCAAAAAAAATTAAAATACAAATCTATTTATTTCCTACTTAAACCAATGTTAATATTTTTCGTTCTGTCCCATACAGGTATATCATTCTTTAAGAAAATAACCATCTACAAACACCAGTCTTTTTAACCATGCATGTAGAAATTTATTTGAATTTTATAATTTTTAGGCAGACGTATATTTTATAGGTGTATGGAATGTTTGAGTGGTTTGTTTTCATTGTATTGTGACTGGAAAATGTTTCATCATGAAAATTTCCAGAAAGAAGGGGTAATAGTAATTGGTAGTTATTAGATCCCAAGGTGACTGCATGATCTGCAGCTCTATAGCAAACTGTTAATTTCATGAAGAGAAGTAGCTTCTGCATCCTTACATTCAACAGTGTTACTGTTTATCGCTTCCCTTTTATACCAATCTCATTCTGTAACCCCTGCCCATTCAATGTGGATATGTTTCATATAACTGTGTGAATGGTTTTAAAAGAACTATGTATACAGAATGTTAGCTGAATTTGGACCAAGTATGATCCCCAATAATTAAATATATATATATATATATCTATCTCTGTGTGTATATATATATATAAAAATAACATTTCTACAGTTCTATTAGCATGTGGTCATTTTATATGAAAATTGACAAATACACTGCATCCAGACTCAAATAGTTTATGATTCACAATGTTTAAAATAATTATTCTTTTATTATCAACAACCTGTAAGTTAACAAGAATATGGCTAATAAATGAGTAAAATAACAGCAAAAAAAATATTGTGTGACAAACAAGATATATATTATTGGTAACCTTTTAAGACAATTTTTGAACATTTTTGTTTTTTGTACTAACATGAGAAAGAGCATCAACACTAGCTGATACATTGGATACCACAGTTAGGGGCTGGCGATATGGTGACCAGTGTTGTTGTGGGCTGTAAGCATCTTTCTGATTTTTTCTTTTCTGGAACAGATTACCGCACACAGACTGAATTAAATACTCCAGTTTAGCTGTAATTTCTGTACATTAGCACTTCAGTGGCATCCATGCTAATAATCTACATAATAACATGACATTGTTATTCTGGCTCTGGCTATTATTTTTCATTATATGACCTTTGGTCCCCTCCAATGAATGCAAGTGGTCAGTGCTGAGTAGCAAACACCAGTTTTAACTAACTGCATAATTTTACATTAATCTTGCGAGGGGTAACCGTTCTCATTTTTTCTCTATGTTTTGCTATGACATAGACTTATATCATTTTAATCAGTCTAAAATCTTTACATATCTTTACACTAAGGTAACATGGCCTGCTTGATAATCTTAGATTGGAATATTTCTGGAAAAAAATAATAAAAATTTGCACATCAATACTTTTGAGACAAAAATCAATACTGAAAAATATAGAATGTAACAAGCAAATCAACACTTTCATGGATTTTTCAATATTAAAAAAATATATTGGTCAATTTTAATGTTTTTGAAGTGTATCTGATAATATAAACAAAATATCTTGCCAATTTTATTATAAAGTGATGTGCTGAAAATAATGTTTCACCTGATGTTGTGGATAACAATCCTCATCATGGTCAGATTTTCTTTTTATTTGTTGCTGATTGCCAATAGTCAATCGCTGGCTTGGAGCTTGACTTCGGCGCTGGAATTTAAAATAAAAACATTTTAAAAAGTGCTATCATAAAAATCATGCAATGCTGGTGTGTGAATGCAAGACTACATGCTGCATCAATATCCATGCTTGTTGCTCCCAAATTTTATGCTCAAAATGTTCAAATAAAGTTACAAGCAAATGACCACATATGATATCTGCTTTATACAGGTGTATACATTAAAAGCACATACAGTCATACAGTGATATACTGCTTTCCAGGGCCGGTTCTACCCATTAGGTGAACTAGGCAGTTGCCTAGGGCCCAGCCAGGGAGGGGGGGGGTGCAAAAATGGCCTGCTGTTTTTTTTTAAGATGAATAATTTTAGGGAAAAATATCATTTTTACAGAATGACATTACCAGGACACCTTTCCTCTGGTTGTAGACTGACCACCATGCTAGTTTCTCAGTACATGTATTACAGGAACACCCCATTATAATAATTGGAGGCCACACTTGCAGTGACCAGCTAACCAGCAGGGAAGAGCGGGGGTTTGGGGCGGCGTTGGTGGGTGGGGAAGGGCCTGGTGGCACAGTCACAGAGGGGGGCACAAAATTGGTCTGCTGTTTCGTGTTTTTTTAAGTGCTGAAAAGTGTTAGGGAAAAAATATTATTTTCATAGAATGACATTAACAGGACACCTTTCCTCTGCTTGTAGGTTGACTTCACCATGCTAGTTTCTCAGTTCATGTATTACAGGAAAACCGATTACTACAGGGTGCTACCAGCTGACCAGCGGGGAAGAAGAGGGCAAATGGGGCAGAGGATAGACAGCAGAGGGGCGGGGAAGGGGTGGCATTGGTGATGAGGCCTGGGCAGGGTGGACCCCTACGATGGATTGGACCACATTCCACTGATGCCAGCCTCACCTTTCTTCTATCCTACTTTGGAAGAAATTCTGCACGTATGCATTGAAAACACTGCAGTCTTAAATTTAAACTTAAAACTCACAGGACTGTGTAAAAAACTCACTTTTCTGAGTGGCTGCAGACATCTCGTGCTGCTGTTTGAATTTACTTTGTAATGGTCTGTACGGGTGCTTGGCGCTATCATCCTTCCAAAGCAGAATCAGTAAAGGTCTAATAGAAGATCTGTGAACTGAACTGTTCTATGAGACTATATTTGTGAACTGGACTTAGCCGTGCAAGAGTGAACAGTGCATACTGTCCTACAGCCCCGACTTCATGAGAGTTTGTAAAGATAAGTTCACATGATTTGTTTTATACACTATGATATAGCTGTATATGTTTTATTAACATGACTAGTCTCTTTCTTTACCTTCATTTTATTTCCTTATTTCTTATAATGCTTATTTTGCTTGTGTGGATGCAAAGGGTTGCGATAGTGGTGTTACCATTTTTTTGCAAAACATTTCACTGCACAAACGGGTCCCTTACAGCCTTGTGGTCTTTAATGTAAGCCTAGGTTTGCTGTTTTAAATTTCAGTTAAAAAAAAACAGAGTTAAGCCTAACAGTATACTTATTATTATTTTTTTGATAACTGGTTCATTTTTTGGGGGGGCGAGGGGGCGCAGTATTTGTCTTTCGCCTAGGGCGCACCACAGCCAGCTTGCGCCGGCCCTGCTGCTTTCACCTCACACCTTTACAACAGAATTACCTCACACCTTTCATAATAATGATAAACTGTTTTATATAGCACACACTCACACTCGATATAGTGCAGAGAAATAGTGTAGTACTTGTACTGTATGAATATATTTACTGTATATGATATCTGCTCTTTAACATTTAGTTATCTGAAAATGCCGATATCGTGTCTAATATTAATAATTGTCATAATAGTATCATGTGTGAGAAAGGTACAAAATACAAAACAAACCTCCTTCCAAAATTGTGTTATTATAGTTATGTCTAAAGCTATTTATGTATGTCTTTCCATGTATTGCCAGTTTTGGTGTGTTTTCTTATGCCGGACTGACCCCCACCTTTCAAGCGCTGAGAGAGTGAGAATGACTGCTGCTTAGTAATTAATGGAAAATGAGCGAAAACTACCAGGCTTCCCATCCCCACAACCAACGCACACGTACATATAAATACTTTATTTATCAAGCCACACCACGCGTTACTTTCTCGTCTGAGTGGGCGGCCCTAGTCTCTTACGCAAGTAGAAACATCCATGTGATCAGTGACGTAGGCGATGGAGCGATCGTGACATCTTCCACAGCCTACATCTGCCGTGTTCTGCTACCCAACCCATCGAGGGTTTATTAGTCGACCGATCTTCGTCACCAAGATTCTTGCATCGAGACTAATCCACGTGATGTAGAGATTTTACTGGATAATACTAATTAATATTCAGACTGACAGGGGTGTTTTCTTTGTGGTTAATTACTCGCAGCACTTCGAATCGGAAAGGAATTATTTCTCTAACATACACAGTGAAATACTTACCATGTTTGCGTGTAAATTATACTTGTCATTAAAGCTGACATAAAATAATAAACGTCAAGAGTCAGAAAAAGTGAAAGTGAATGTGGAACACTCATTGGGTTTCGAAGAAGGCCGCCGACAACGAGGTTTCCTCAAGTAAGAAGAATTGACCAATCCTTGATATTTACCTTCTCACGTGGTTTTACTGGCTTTCCTCGAGATTTCCGACGCTGCAAGTGGGTCACAGGGTGAACATGGACGGTTCAGACTGAAAGGGGACAGTCTTGTTGTATGTTAGATGTCTGATGGATGGAAAGACCCCGAGAAGAAGGTTATGGAGTTGGAATTAAAGCTACATAGTCCAGTGGGAGGTGAATCGATCACATACACATGGCCTGTCTCGGGATCGGTAAGTATTCGTGTCTGTGTTGTTATGTAGCCGATTATCCCCTTCTGTTGACTGTAATACCACATGCCATCTTCACTTCGATTTCTGTTACAATAATACATGCATTTTTTCAGGATGGAAAAGAGGGGGCAGCAGAAGTAATCGACACAATTCGGTGAGTGTTCATACGTTTTCTTGTGTGTCATCGCTTAAAATGTATTCCTATTTACTGATCGGAAAAGCCTATGCCACGCGAGTTCACGACGCCATCGTTTTTTTTTCCCATTCGGTCAAAGGGTCGCATTCATAATAATAGTAACACAATGTATGGAATTTTGCAGCGTGAAACAGTGCATTAGTATTTTTGATAATGCACTTGTTTTGAGCGAAGAAACTTGTGGAAAATAGCACATAATATGATGCAATTGTGTTTGACTTTGTGGAAAAACTGTCGACCCATTTTGCTTTGCTCTAAACGCTCGCAAGCGCAGGCCTGCCCCCAGCTACTCGAGCGAGTGGAGCTGACTTAGCAGAAAGAGGCCTACATTAATAGTTTCGATATTTATTTGCTGAATTACTCGCAAAGATACATAAATGCTGTATCTTCTGGTAAAGATTAACATGTTTGAGTCACATTTATGAGTCAAACTTGCTGCCTTTGTAATAATGACTAACACTTAGTAACAGTGTGTAAGAGGAAAACAATCACAAAGAAATCCCGCGGTTTCCCCTCATTGTATTGGTATGCAAAACGACCTTGGCATATGGGGCGAAGCTCTTTCCCTAACATAAGTTTGACGTTAAGGAACTGACTTGTTGTAATGTAAAACACATCTACAATTACAGCAGACAACACAATTTTATGAGGATTGTGCCTAGATGGTCGTGATTTTTAATACTTGCAGGAGGCAGTGACTGCCAAACGACCCAGTGTCCATTATATGTTACAGTTTAGAGATTCTGTTGATGCGAATAAAGATTCACAGCAAACTTACCATGGATTGATGGAGTGTTCATAGCTACATAAAAGCAAGCATAGACCATAAACTATGAAAGTTACCTCATTCAAAATTTTAACGTACACCTAAAGTTCTGAAGAAGGAAGTGGCAAGTTTTAACACACCATACATTGATCAGTGCAAATTAGAAATCCAATTCCAACATAAATAAACGTGATTGTAATCCTAATGTTTTTATGAGCAGAAGACATTTGTGCATGTCATTAAAAGTAACATGCATTAATTTGCAAAACCTTTGCGTTTAAAACCTGTGTGCCAGTTTTTCCCACGCTAATTTATAATGGGAAGATATCAAGATAGTTTTCTAGAAGAAAATAAAGACTTTTTGTCTAATTAAACTAAAACCAATCTTAACCCTTAGTTTAAGTTAGGATCTCTTATTTAAAACAACACTAAAGGATACCACACAAAAAAAGAGGGGGCATGGGTTACAGTCAGGGGTCAGTTTTTTTGTAAGGGTGATTCCCAGTTCTTCTCCCTTGCTGCTCAATTATTGGTAAGCGCTACAAAACCTGCTATCCAGTCCAGAGGTGGGTCAACTGGGAGAAGAATGCTGTGCACCTTTTAGTTTGGACATGTCAAAGCCGACGCTAAGGGGGATGCGGGGCCTTGGGCAGATATAATTGTGGTGTCTTTGGAATCCGGCATAACATACATAGCAGTGTTGGATGTCTTCCGAATAACGATTAACTATATCAAATTTATTACAATAGTATACATACCGTAGCTAACCGTATCAAATTTATTACAATAGTATACATACCGCGGCACAAGAGGCGTATTCCATTCCGCGACGGTGTTTGCCTGATGAGAGGAAAAGAACACAAATTTTTAGAATTTCAAGTAAATTACGGAGTGATTCATCCCGACAGTGCACTTTTTAGCGTGGGGCCCCAATCAGACATGGGCCCTTGGACAGTCGCCTCTGCTCCCCCCCCCTCCAGCGCTAGCTCTGGACATGTTGCACTGACCAGTAGTCTGTCCACTACTTTTGTACCAAAGTGTATAATAATAATAATGCATGATTTATATAGCACATACTCATGCTCTTAAGGAGCATGCTTTTTGCGCTTGAGACAAGAACGAGGCATGTACAATATAGGGAGGATGGAAAGATTGAAAACAGTACTGATGACTGATAAAAGATGACTAATGAGTTGAGTAACAAGAACTGAGGTGGATTTGAAAGGGGATTAGCATTGTGTGGACTGTTTTTAGAAGAAATGCTTAAGGGAGAGCTGTGTTTTTAGTGCACATTTTAAGGATTTAATGATGGGTAGGTGGCGGATATGAATATGTTAATCCCACATGATGATAAGTGCGGTGGTTGACATACAGCTGGTATGATCAGTGATCATTTAGATGTTTTAAGTAAGAGGAGCAATGTGACTGCTGCATACATTACCATTCTGTGGAGTTGAAGTAAGGACCACTAAAGGAAACCATCTCGTTGATGTTCTATTACATCTTAAACTTTGGTTCATGCAACCATGGCCATCAGTTTCCCACAAAAATATTGGATTTTGGAATTTTGTAAAGTCGTTTTTTTTTCAGTCTTTCAATCTAAACCATTAACTATAGATTAAAAATTCTTATTATTTTAATGTTTACATGGTCTTTGTTGCATCGAGTCCATCTGATGTTGCCAACAGAGTTAACTCCAGGAAAATTCTATTCATTTTGAAACTTTCATATGGTTTATTGGTTTGGGGTGGATTTTTTTCCTCAAATGTCCAGGACGCACAAATTCTTTCTTTTTTTTCGCTATTCTCTTGACACCGATGCTAACAGGATATTTCCATAAGCTGGCCACCATGTCTCAGCATTGAATATTTTCGATGCTTCTTATGTGGCTGGTTCAGGCATTCCATTGTCGATTCATTTGATTGATTTTGTTCTTTTTTTTTTCTTTTGCCTGTACTCTTTCTTTGTGGAAAGTATTCACTTTTCTTGGAAATTTGAGTGCATGGAAAAAGATACTTACCATGCCCCTTTTCTCTCCATGTGGAAGTGTTTGTGCTGCTTATTAGTCCTTAATGGTTCTTTCTGCAATAAGAGCAAACTTGTGCCATCCAGTGACTCTCACTTGCAATAAATAAGGTAGCTTTTATCCATCAGTCTAAAACTGTCATTTTCTGGTTCATTAATCTTTCACTGAATGTCATTTTTCTTTTCAGTAGCACATTATGATGTCATGTTTGTGTTTTGTATTCTTTGGTGACCTCCTACTATAGCTGTTTCTTGCATATATTTCACATTGCTTCTTAACTTCTTTTTTCAGCTGCTATATTTTTGTTTTAATACTAAATTTTCCACAGAGAAATATAAAATACATTAAAATCTGCACTATAAATGTTCCATTTAACATATACAATAATTGGTGTATTTTGAGAAAATCCCAGTTAAAGCGGAAGTGCACGAAGGAAATCCTTATTTCTGATATACTTCTAGCTTATTATTTTTTAAAAATTGGGATGGTGACTGGATTTTTTCCAATTTTGTATGCTGTACTGTTTAAAGAATAGTATCATTATGATGTAAGTAGACAACAGTTGAACATATGCACACTGACATTGCCTTGTATTTCCGATCGCACCTCATGTTCCTAGTTCTGAGTGCTTCAGATGACAACCCGCTGCGTCACCGGCTGTGTGTGGTTGTTGATTGTTAAAGATTAGTGGACGCAGGCATTTTAAAAACAGGATTTTTTTGTCAGCACATGCTCATTTAAGGAAGTATTTCAGTATCTTACTAATAATTCCTAGTTGAAATTCTGACTAGAAAATTATTTGGGGCTTTTGCAATTGTCCTGTAGAGACTATCTGATGACTCAAAATGTGGAAATACAACGTTTTTGGGCAAATCTGCCTTTTGAGAAAATACACACATGAGTCAAGCTATGGCTTTTTGATTTCCTTGTTAAATATAGTATCGGTTGTATGCATTCCAACTGTGCTTCATTACTTGTTTATTGGCAGTCATGTGAAGCTTAGCACAGCTTTTCGCTTTCATTTTTCTGGTATCACAACAGAAATTTTAAATTTACTTAGAAATATTTAAAAGTGTATCACAATCCAATCTTTTTTCACAGTGCCTGAACATATAAGCAGGAATTGAGTGTAGATACCATCAAAAGTCTATCTGATTAGACCGTGCTAGCAATCACGGTAGTGGAAACGGGGAAAGGGGCACAGTGCATACAGTTCACATATAAGCACTCTTCACAACTCTTCCTCCATTCCTTGCTTTTTAACCCCTCTTCTTTCCTAGTTCCTGTGAAAACAGAACTGATCTCAGCATCTTTTTGCCCCACCAGCTTGATGCTTAGGCAGTGACATTGGTTAGAAATTATAAGGTGTGGAACAGACATACAAGGCACCAGCATTAAAAAGTGCCGTGTTAAGTACTAATCAACATTTTTCAGCTATGTTGTTTTATGCTATGAGAAGGGAGATATTTTGTTCAAGCAAATGTGACATAATTTGATGAGACTTTCCACTTGAGTGCAAAAGAGTGATCTTTTATTAAAATATCAAACAGTATAAACCACTCGTTAAAGATAATAACATACAGCAGTAGCCTGGCGACATGACAGCTGTAATCCCCAGTTGGACCTAAGATTACAAATGTTGCATATATGTGCACATTGTGCTGTACCCATACAGCCAGGCAGTATTTGCACACACAATAGTATTGATCGTGCCATTTAGTTAGCACTGCCATGAAAGCAACTTCAGCAGTCAAGTACGCTAGTTCGCATAGACCTTACTGTAATTTAAATAAATAGCTTTATAGTAATATATTGGTTACACAAGCTACAAAATTCACAAAGTGGAAAAAATTATAGGAGTGTTGCTGTAAAGATTAAAAACAGGATAATTAAATTTGATTGAGGTAAACAGGTGCTTTGATAGGGCTGGGATGATGTGCCTATAATATGCTTCACGCAAGACCAACTCGAAGGTTTTTATTTTTGTTATCTGGTAATATAGTACGTGATTTGCACCTGTGACCAACAAGCGCCATGAGCAATGTCTTACGTCATACTAGACACCAATCACAATGTTGCCAGCAATCAACACAAAACAGAAAGAGAGAGAGAATGAGCAACATTTCAGATTATTCAGATGCTGAAAGTCTGCATTTATCGTGCTATAGTAGAACTTATTCAGAACCAGGGGAAACTGCACAAATAAAACTGTACATGTTCAAGCCCAAGGGTTCCCCAGTTACAAACAAATTGGAGGCATATGGCTTAAAATTTACAGGTTAGTTTTATGTCGCCTATATCTGTCCATATCTGCAAAAAATGCAAACCATTCGGTTTGTTCTTTAAAGTTTTGGAAAACTGTAGGTGTAAACTTTTAAGCTATTTTGTTAAGAGCACCGGTTAAAAGTCAAATCCTGCTCCCAGTCTGCCTGACTAGTGCTGGAAAAATCTTTTTTTGGTTTTGTAATACTGTGTTCTTGCCCATGAAATTCATGGGACATAGACTTAAATTAATAGATTTAAGTCTGAGAGAGTAAGAGTGATGGCTTGGAAGAAAAAGAGGGATGTCAGATGGTTTTGATTGTGTTCCTTTCAGCAGTTTATTTTTTACCTGGTTAGTACTACCAGTATTATTACAATATTATTTTATTCTAGTCATACCAATTCTTAGCATCTATGTGCAGGAAATACAAGTGTTTTTACATATTTTACACACTTACCTTACATACCAAAATTGAAGACATTAAGACATATTTTAATGGTGGTTCTATTTTAATTTAGCCACACAGTAAACGTGTGTGAGTCGTTGCCCTTTATTTTAGCATATTTTCTCTGCATGCACTTGCACCTGACAGTTCAATGGGGATTAAAACCTGAACGTGGTAATTCATTCTTGAATTAATACTTATAATTAATGAAACGCCTTCATTTGTCAGCAGACAATGGGAAGTGTTGGTGACGATCTCTTTGAGACCATACAAGAGGTAATTACCATTAATTAAAAAAAAATTGCTTGTGTTGCAGATGGGCTTGCCAAGAGACCCCAGGACTCAGTCAGATCTTGCACAATCATATACTGCGAGAATTTGACCTCAAAAGGTGAAGATAACAAATTATCCTTGAAAAGCATTTCTGTTAGAATATTCATAAGATTTGATGACAACACATGAACTTGATTTGTTCTCTTTTTTATGTATAATATTTATTCTCGTTTTACAAGTTTGCAACCTGACAATCACTTCCTTTATTTCCATAATAGTGTTTATTTAAAAAATGAGTCAGATATATTTTCCATCTTGTTCTTTTAAACATCTATATGTTTTATTTGGCTTTATGTGGTGGGATATAAGGAAGAGCAATCTTTTATTTATTTTGTAATCTTAAGATTAAAAGAAGCATTGCATTATAAAAAAGACTACTTCTCTCCCCTCAAACCTTCTAATAACTTTTCGTAAACTTCTCCTGTCTGCTTACCTCTAATGCACTTTTCTGTTTGGGTTTTCAGTGGCAGGTTATTTATTGATAGAAAAAATGTGAAACTACATTCTTTGGCTTTTGAAACACTGTCTATAAAAGAACATTTTTTTTAATGACAGCTATGAGAGCATCAAGCGTGTATGTGATCGGTACAACAAGGCTGTAGATGGCCTGCGACCACTTCAGCTAGTAAGTGATGTGAGCAATGCAGTGCTAGCTCATTTTGCCATTGTTTGTTGCATTAGCTGACAGGATGTAAAATATCACAAATTCAAAAAATCCTGGTAAAATGTGATCCAATCTGCAAGTGCTTGTAACCACCACTTCCTAAAGGAAAATAAAAGTCTTTAAAAATAGCCACAATTTTATTTTGAGATCTTTACAGTAATCTCTGTATATAATCATTTATTTCTTTTCATGAAGACGTGTACCTTAACACAGCTTAATTGAACATCTGTTCATGGAGATATATCCTCACTTTCTGCACCTAGTTTTAGTTTAAAATGTCACAGATTTTTAAGGCTGAAAAGGGTGTGTAGTTAAGCTAGGTTTACATGTATGCGTGCATCTGTGTGTAAGAAAGAGAGGGGGGAAATAGGATTTTTGTCTGCCTGATATATGTGGTGGTGGGGGTTTTCATGTCCAAATTTTCTTCCATCCTTCCTCCCTTTTTTAAATTTAACTCAGTGGAAAGGAACAAAGCAGTCAGAACAGGCATGTATGGGCCTTGTGAAACATGTAGTCCAGCAGTGCTACAATTATGCTGTGAAGGATCCGGAGCGCCTCAACCACTATGAGCCCTTCTCTCCAGAGGTTCGTCCCTCCCAATTACTTTTTTAGTTTCCCCTTGTTTTGGCTTTTTTCCCCTTTTGGTAGAACATGACATATACTTGTTTGTAAATACAACCAGTTTTAAATAAAGCATTTTTTTTCTTCTGTTTCATTTTTTGAAAAGTATAATGATGTTTAACACACTTCTAAATTTGTATATACAGGTATACGGTGAGACATCATTTGAACTTGTGGAGCAAATTATCAAAACCATTGATATTGGCAAGGATGATTTCTTCATTGACTTGGGAAGTGGTAAGCAGCTGTTCATTTTTTGCTAGTTACAGAAATTAACATCCTTAGCAGAAACCTTGTGCAGAACAAGTTGAGGGGAGATAACAGTGACCATCATCACCTATTGGCGAATGCAGGGGTTTATTTTTAGATGAGCTGAATTTTTTTATATTTATTTGGCGGTGGCAAGGGTGTGTGTTAATTTTTTAACCTAAATTTTATTAAAAGGTTATTGATGTCTATTGAACAATGTTTCAGGGGTTGGGCAAGTAGTACTGCAGGTAGCAGCAGCCACTTCTTGTAAATTTTGCTATGGCATTGAAAAAGCGGAATGGCCAGCTGCCTATGCAAAGGTGAGTTCTTAATAAAGGTTTTTTAATTTGTATGTTTCAAAAAAGTGAAGTTATTTCAAACCTCTGTGGTTTACATGGTGAAATTTAAGGCTGCATGATTCACGGCCAAACATTTAGTTTTCCTTTGGGCATCTCCAGGCTTATCTTGCTGTCTTTTCCTCACTAGTAGAAATTTATTGTTACAAGAAAATTAAAGCTAGCAGCATCAAGCATGTTTTGAAGCCATGACTATTGAAAGAATCATGGCTTGTGAATCAGCATGGAGATTTTATGCGACTGGCTGTGAGGTACCAATGCACAAGGCATGCAGTCATGTGTCACAAACGCTCACCCTCATACAGTTGCCTGGACATTTGCATGTCTTTTCTTCAAGTGTAAACAGAACAACTCAATCTGCCTCTTTGCAGGCCTTGTATACATTTAATTGCCTTAAAAAAGATGGTCCAGTACTTTATAAAATTCTAAATATGAAATATTCTGATAGAAAGTTTATTTTTCCAAGTTTGATTGTCAGCAAGAGAATACTAGAATTTATCGTTTGGCACAAGGTCACTTTTTTACTGTTCACACTTCATATTGTTCTTTTACAACGCTATTAATTAAAGTCAGTGAGCCTGATGTTACACTGATCCAAGAATAGATATATATATATATATATTCAAAAAAATATCTAAAAAATCACTGACTCCTCCACTAGAGAACAGACATTAAATCAGTGGTGCCTCTTGGGGACAAGCAACTGCACTCTCTTCTTTCATAGACACCACCTTTAGGGGAACAGGGGTTACACAAACTGGTGCTGACTCTTGAAGACGAATGACTTCAGCTTCTGGGCCAAATACTTCAGGATACAAATGCCGTGTCTGACTGTTTGAAAGAAAACAACATTTCTTAGTTTCTCCTGTTCTATTTCAGACTTAAAAAAATAAAAGTAAAAACCAAACTATTACTCATTTAGCAGGTGCTGCTGTGCTAACTAGTTAACCCCATGTCATCATGTAACTAACAAAAGGAATAGTATAAAGAATTCAGGTAATGAGAATGCAAGATTTGTTTGTATTTGGCCTTCAGGAAGACAAAGCAACGACCAGGAGATTTTGTTTTGTTGCCCTATCTGTTGTATCCATATATTAAGTGATCCGTCTGGTTTTAGGTAACTTTGTTTATTAAAATCTTTAGACAATTAATTATTTAAAAAATAGAATACCTGTTCGTATGATTATTCAATGCTGTCAGATTGATTGGCATACAGGTGGAATCTTAGTATTGTTATGTGCATATAGAAATAGTTTTCAAAGCAAGAGATAATAGGATAAAGATATGTTTCTGTAGGACATGGATGTTGCTTTCAAGAAATGGATGTCTTTCTATGGCAAGTCAAATGGAGAGTATTTGGTAAGTAGAAAGTTTATGTTACATGATATCACTTAAAAATTTATTTAGATGTGCAATGATCATTTTAAATTAAACAATTTAGATTCAATTATTTTGCCTTTTGAGATCATTTTTACATCTTTTTAATTTAGCTGGAAAAGGGAGACTTTCTGGTGGACAATATAAGAGAGAGAATTGATAGCGCAACGTGAGTATTTTATTTCTGTACTATGAAAAAAAACAGCATGATGCATGCATATAAATTACTTATGCTTGTTTCTTGGGAAGAAAAGGGATCGGCATTGTTTCTAGAAAGTGCCCACATGCCCAGAGTTGTGCATAGAATTGATCCTTTTTTTATCTGAAATTATTGCTTAAAGGAAATATGCAGTGTTGGTCAAATTTTTCTCATAATTCTGGTTGTCATATTCTTTATGTTACTAAGAATAAATCATGCCTTTCATCATCTTTAGCTTTACATACATATGAAATTTAGGTCATAAACAGAGGACATATTGGAGGAAAACATTTAGAAAAATATTGTGTGCATTGATTTTTGTTTGCTGTATTGCTCAAAGTATAGAACCACAAGTTGAGAACAAATATTTCTGGGAAGCACATTTTTCCGAGACCTTTTGTTCCTTCGTTTTTGTTTGTTTGTTTGTTTGTTTGTTTTTGTTTATGTTTTATTTTCAAACAATATTTCTGATTTGTGCAGTGTGATATTTGTCAACAATTTTGCCTTCGGACCTCAGGTGGATCATAATGTAAGAACTGGCATAAACTGTAATTCTGTTCTTAATTAAAGCCTTTTTAATTAGAAAGTATTTTACGGAAATCAAATTTTTGCAAGTTCTGAAAATATGATTTAACCAATCTTAATAAAAAGCATAGTAGATGCAGCATAATGGTTTGCTTTACTTTTCTCTTCTTCAGTTAAAATTAATGTTTTCCAACATGAAAGAAGGTGCTAAAATCGTTTCCTCCAAGGCTTTTTGTCCACTAAACTTCAGAATCACTGATCGCAATCTCACTGGTGAGTTACATGTTTTATTTTTTTATTTTACATTAAGGTGTAGTTTTCATAAATATAGTGATTAAAATAATGGTTTTCTGTTTTTTTTTAATTCTTTCTTTATTGTCTTTAAAGATTGACCTTTTCTTTACAAGGAGCTGTCAGTAGATGTATTCAAGATGATGCTTTAGATAGTTTTGATGGAGTACATTACTGTCAGTAAGTAGTAATCAGTAGCTTTTATCCGCAACAAATCCCTAGCACTATAACAAATTATCAGTGTTATATGCAATTTTTGGTAGAGAAATTTTGTGATTATTTTGCACACTTAATTCTAGGTTTTCGTTGACTTAAGGGCAGTCAATACAAGTATTCTGTGCTAATTTATGAGGTTGATGTTTGAAGCAAAATTTTTCTTTACATCTTTGTTTCACCCATATGTTTTAGACATTGGCACCATCATGCATGTTCAGGAGTTGTCACCACTGTGTGGTGCTGTATCTTGGACAGGCAAACCATTTGCTTACTACATTCACACCATTGACAGAACACTGGTAAGTTTTTCATTTTTGTGTGTTGGTTATTTTAATTAGTTTATCTGTGATGCTTCTCCCTATTTAAGCTTGAACATTGCTTAAGAAAATTTGTCGGTTATCAAATTTCAGATTAAACATGCATGCAGCTGTGTTACCACTTTGTGTCCCTCTTTCACTCACAAAAAATAGAGAAAAAATGGTCTCCTTTCTGTGTTTTTCCAAGTTACAGATTGTTTTGCACTTGCTTTTTTAAGGATGTTTGATAACAAAAAAGTTTTCACTAGCAAGGAAGATAAGTGCTCAATTTTCACATTTTGTTGAATCACTGATTTTTTTGGAGGGTATATTTTAGACATATTATGACATAACAAATTCACTTATTTCAGCTGGAGAAATATTTTCAGAGGTTGAAAAACCCTAAGGCAGCAGTGAGTATATTTTTTTTCTTCACTTTTCTCTGCATGTGGTAATGAGATGGTGTGCTAGAAGGAATGTCAAGATATACACTCATACTGAAACATTTCTGCAGTTACCTTTGATCTTAACAGCTTCTATTAAATGTTTTGTGTTTTATTAGACGTTTACAGATGGAATATGAATATTGATATGGTACTTTTTACTTTGTAAAATATGTAATTTTCATTACAATTAGCATTTAATTTTGTTGTACATATGCTGATTTTTTTTTTTTTTTTTGCCTTAAACAATATTTTGCTGGTGTTTTCTTTTTTTTTATTTCTGAAAGACTGGCACAAGAAACTTATACTGGAAGTCTTAATTAGCTGTTATAAACAATTGCAAAATCCCTAGAAGCATTATTGATCTTTCAGGTGCAGCTGATCCTCCCTCACCAAACCTGCAGTTATTGATCTCTTTGTCTGGGATGGGTTAAGGCAGTGTTTTGCAACTGTAGAGCAGCATAAGCTGCATTCAGAAATGAACGTGATTGTGATAGGAGGATAAAATGTAATTACATAAGTAGTGTCACACATTTCTTTCAGCAAACTCCAGCTGAACCAAGGAAAGATAGAAAAGGACGGATACTAAACTTTCAGAAGAAGACTAACAGAGGAAAAGATAAGGTAAAGCTGATTTTTGTCTTATTTATGGTGTAAATATTTTATGGATTTTTTAACACACCCCTTTTTATTTTAGTATAAAAATTTTACTATGTTGTTCCCCCTCCCACTTATTTTTAAGCCATATTACAGGAAACTGCTATTAATTTGGTTAGGGTTGTGTAGGAAATAACGCTGAATACATTGGAGGCATGTTTGTTTTTACAGGAAAATTCCAAACAAAGGTGGGGTCACACTGGTGATCACACTTACCAGGCAGCCAAGGCCTTAGACTTTGACTGTACTAGCAATGCCAGCAGCACTGCTTGTGATGACAGTAACAGTAATTTTGGTACAAGTGAAATGAGCACAGAGCCAGGGAACAACATCCTGGGACCTACTACAAGGCGCCAGTGGACAGAATGGGTCAAGCGGCCAAACTCGGGCAGCGAGTCTCAGAATGATAATGACAGCTCTGTATGTAGTGCTTTTTTTATTTTGACTTGATGCTTACTTCAGTGTTACAAAGCTCTATGATCTAAACATTAAATGGCTGTACCGAGGATGATAAGGAACCCAGGAAAAAAAAACCTTGTTACCTTTGAATTAGTCTTGGTAACGCAGTCATAGTGTTTGCAGTAGTTTGCAGAAAAATATACTTTCCACTTTATTAAACATACAAGTTTGAATAAATAAAAATAAAATGAATTAAAAATATAAATAAAGAAAAGAGCTTTAAAAATTATTTCAATAAAGTCTCTAATATGTTTCCGGTTTTCAAGAAAGACAAAACGTTTGCTTGTATTCAGCCTAGCTAACCAAATAATTTTGAGGTTAGGTATTCAAAAAGGTACTTTACATACAGACTAACACCATAATATAATTATTGGATTATTATGTTATTATGTGAGGAGGAAATTGATGCTGCCATTTGTAGTTATATTGGTAGTTTTATTTTTATACAGTTTATAATTTTAGGAAAACTGTTTTGCACACAAGTCATAGTGAGTTACTAAAGAATGCATCACAATGGAATATTGCAATCAAAGTCATTTAAGGTGTCTGATTTTAAGACGTGCAGTGCTAAGTTTTATTTTGTATAGATTGTTTGGCATGTTGGTTTTTGCCCCTTTAGGCTAACACAGATGCTGAAAAGCATGTCGTCAAAATGAGGAGACGGGTCAGAAAAAGAAACATCAAGCGCCTAAAGAATACTGCAATACAGAAGCGAAAGGAAAGGAAAAGAGGTATGCATGGATTCATTGAAATTGTAAATTTTTTTTGCATGCTGGCTGAATCAAAGAGGTTTTTTTTCAAATATTAAAAATATGCTGACAAAATTGAATAATGTCATAAATAAACCAGACTAAAACCAAATCAGACCGTATGAGGCAAGTCCTTTAACTCTGCTGTTTTTGAAAAGTGCAGTGTACAACTGGTCATCTATATTCATCTTTTTATGGATGATTTTCAAACCAAGGTCTATATGTTTTTTCTAAAAAGTATATAGTGATCATCAGGGGAAAAAAATTATACATCGAAAAACGTGCTTATGTCCAAATATATTTTCTTCTTATTTATTAGACCCCTCTTCCCCAGTACACACTTTTGTATCCACAGTGCAAGTTTATCCATTTATCAACCCATCTGCTGGGTGCAAGGCAACACATGATCTGCACATGAACTGTGTGCCCAAAGGAGATCACTTTTTCTGCTTAATAGTAATTATCTGTTTTGTTAGTGCTTATAATTTTTTGGAATATTTTAAAATATGCAGAAGTAAACAAGAAGTCAGAGGGATAAGTTTTTCATATTTTATTTCCTTGACTGTTGCCCAAAACATCTCTTTGTTATGAAAAAATTGCTCATTGTCTTAGTAAAATCTATGAGCATGTGGAGCAAGACAGCACTGGACAGGTAAATTCTCTCTAACAGGAATTATGTTTCATTTTTCTTGCAATAATGCATGATTTGCAGATTTCATTAAGGGTGTGTGATGTTTGCTCAGTTTAAAAAAAATATTGTTTATTGCAGTTGTCACTCTCTTACTTCAACAGCTTCTCCTCAAGCAGGCAGTGGTGATGGGGAGCACAAAGTGGCAGCCAAAACACCTAACAAAAGATCAAAAGCCAGAGCCAAACCAACCAAGCAAGCACTATCACTGGACAGCCTTAATCTTCTGCACGCTCATACTGTTCTGTCAACATCTGGTCAAGGTGAGTTTATTAAAAACAAAATTTTTGCTTACGGTGTTTAATGTCTAATGGTATAAATTATCCCTGTTTCTGGAAAGTTGTATTTTTTTTAAAGATTTACTTTAAACCTGTGTATAGTTTTTTAGTGTATTGAAGCTCACTCTGTTATTGTGATGAATGTGGCAGGGAGTAGGTTTGCCCTAAATAGTCCGAGGGGAAAGGGGACATTTTGTTGGCTCGCTTCGCCCACTTTCGGCTTCTTACACCTAGTCACCTACTATTCGCACGTCCACACGCGTACGCACTGGTAACCTCGTTCACTTGTGTGTTCAAACACAACTGACAACACAGTTGTACAACATATAAAATTATAATTAAACAAGAAAAGTAAAACTAGGTTGAACACATTAGAAGCAGGTCAGGCACATATAATACTACTTAATACATACAAAATTACCTGTATAGGGGCTGGTACAGTTCACAAGAAGACTGCGTCAGACACACATATACATATGATCGGATGCGCCGTCTGTTCCTGACCGATGGTCTTCGAACTTATAATCCAGTACGCCTACCCACCCACCTACCCTGGCCGTAATCAGTTCAGCCTTGCACTGAAAAATGACTGTGCCACTCGGCCACCTGCTCATGATCCTCGAATGCACCACATTCACTACTGTCACTATTAATGCCACAGCACCACGGATGGTACTGATGATTCTTTCTGCCACTGCCTCCTTCCGATGCCCCAGGCACTGAACAACAGCAATGGGCTGAATCTTCGTGACGATCCGTTGGTTGTTCTCAGCAGACGGTACAAGCTGGTCCGGTGTCACGGGGAACTCTTCCAGTTGTTGCCTTACCCCTCTCGCTGCCGGTACACAGTTGTCTCCTCTCGTTGTCAAAGAGAACCAACCTCCTGATTACATGCCACTCTTCTTCTCTATACAGCCCAGACCATGTGCCAGCAGGTAGTGATAAACGCCTTAAAAGAACGGGCCAGCAACTGAAAGTCACCCAGAGTGCGATGTCTCTGCTGGAAATCAAGGAAAGGCCCTGACTACAAATCTACTCTAAACTATATACCCACCTAACCATGTGACCCCGAGAAACAAATCTACCCTGCCCTGTTGCTATCGAGATGTTACTAAAGAAACTACAGTCTTCCTCGTTATACCTAAAACCCACCTCCCACCCAGAGACCTAGATCGACCACATCCATCACCGAGGTCTGTAAGGTCGTAAAAACGGACAGAAAGTATTTTCTTTGCTGACCGCTTTCACTGACAGCTCCCCCCTATAATTATCCTATTCGCTTTCAGCCATGTTGTTCTGGCCTTGAAACAGTCTGGTTCAAGACAGTTACGTAGTGCAAACTAGGATTTGGTCATTGACCAAATTGGGGATTTACAGATTTTACAGAATGGGGTATCATTACTGGATTAGGTGTAAAATCATGCTTCAAGTGATGATACCTTCGGGGTTTCTAAAATAAAACCATGTTGAGTGAATTCTAAGGAACCACTGATGAAGCATGAAAAATTCTTTCAGTTTGGTAGAAAACCACCTAAATATATTTTATGCAGTGTTTGATAGTAAATTTGTTAGTAGATCATTATAAAAAGTATAAATCTTCATAGTTAACCAATCAGTTTAATCAACTTAAGTGTAAGTTTACAATTGAAAAACACTTTAGAAATACGAAAGACTAATAGAAAGACTAATATCAAGTCAACAAATATCAAGAAAGATAACAGTGTGTAGTGAAATGTTTTGGAAAATCCATTGGATTCATCTGATTTTTTATTAATTTAAACAAAAATGGTTTGTCAGAAGGATTTGGGTAGGATTAATTATTGCATATTTAGTTCCGTAATCAAATTGTTACCTGATATAGTGTTTGTTTATTGTGATTTTTTTTTAGATTGACCAAATATGCAGGATGCATTGACTGTATTCTAATCATAAGAGCAATATGTTAATTTTCATCTCTTAAATTAGTGAATTAGTGCTTGGGTGTGTGCGCTATGTGATGATAGCTTTACCATGTCTGATTTAGTTTTGTAGGTTCAGTCTAAGGAACCACTGATTAAACATGTTTGCAGCAGCAGCAGCAGATGTTTACAATAATCATTCATTGTGTGCTTAAAAACAACTGTAATTCTTAGGTGATTATAAAATTCATACTTGATGCCAGTACACATTTCTCTGTCCTTATAATAACACTAGTATATTCCCTGCCTCTTAATGAACCACATGCTCTTACTTCAGATCAATTTTTACATTGAAATCTATGGAATTGTTAATAAACCATTTACTGTGTCATTGCACAGTATCAAAAATTGAATTCTCATAATTTTATTACGTCAAAACTGAAAGCATAATCTTCAAGGTAGAGAAGTGTAGTTATAAAACACAAAGACTAGAGTGATTTTTTTTCCACTGTATGTGAGTTCTCTGCCTTTGAAAAAACAACATGCTTCAGATGATGACAACTTTAACTTCTGATTAAAGTGTGCAGATTCACATCTAAGGAACCACTGATGAAGCATCATTTTGCAAAAGGGGAAAGCATCTAGTGAATATGTAGTTAATATGCATTTCTTTCTAGAAAGATCTGAATGCTTATTTAGAGCTGTTTCCTTATCTGACACCTTTGAATGAATAAGCCTACTTAACCTAATATACACTTGAATAATATATAACTATGATAATATATATTTTACCTAAAGAGCAATGAAATTATTACTGTAAATAAGCAGTGCCTACCAATCATTTAATAAAATAAAAAGTTCAGGCTGTGTACCGTTAGGAGTAAAGTAGATCGGTGGAGACGAAGGTGACTGTCTTAACACTAACTGTCAGAACTATTATAAAATCATCAAATAAGACATCACAGATTCAGAATCAATACAAATTCTGAGACATGGCAGTGACATTTTTTTTTTGTAAACTAATAGACCAATGAAGGAATTCATGTAACAGGTGTTTCCATACTGAGGATTGTACTGTCTGCAGTCAGAGGAGCACTGTAAAAGTCATGCACAATTTTTTTCCTATCGAGAGAGAAATACAGGGTTCTCAAAAAGTGTTCTTTCTCCTGTCAATGAGGTAGAACATTTTATTTATTTAGTCTTACTAATATTAGCACCAATATATTATTTTTTGTCATATGCATTATGATCCCTTAAGAGGGCTCAAACAGTAATTTAGATTCTGGTCTAATGATGTATAATTTTAGGTACAAACTTTATTCAACAGTAGATGACAATGCAATAAATAAATACAATCAGATAAAAAGACTTAACTGTAATGTTTATGATTGTGCCATAAATCCCTTTGATGTGTCTTCCTTTCCTATCCACTATCCCCTGCCCCACACCCCTCCTTCCTCTCTGCACAAGGCAAAGACCTCATGCTTCAGGTGATGACAACTTTACCCTGTCTGATTGGTTCTTGTAGAATTTAAATCTAAGGAACCACTGATGAAGCATGTTGGCACTTTGGGGGAACAATAATAGTATTTTTATCTGCCTGTTAACCTTTCCCTTTCTCCAGTATATTTTTATTACTGTTGCATGATACTTGTCTTTTACTGTTGTTTTATAATTTTTTTTCCATTGCCCATTGTCGGTTTTAGATTTAAAGTAGATGGTAATTGTGCTAGATAGAAACTACATGTTGGTTAGGATGCCAAGAGATTTTATTAGATGCATTCATGTTCCATATACCTGCCACCTGGGATTTTTGTTAAGTAGATTTATATATTATATATATATTTACTCAGTATGTGTAAATAACTTATTATTTAAATTTTTTCCTGCTTTTTGAGTTGTGGCTTTGAGTAAATTGTATGCTTCAGATGATGTCTGCTTTTAACTTCACTTAATGAGATATGTAGATTTAAATCTAAGGAACAACTGATGAATAATCATTGAAGAAAAGGACCATGTGACTTCTACAAAATGCTTGTGGTTTTCGGGGGTTTTGTGGTGGTGGTGGTGGTGGTTGGGGGGTTTAATATAATGTTTCGTTTGCTCTCACACCCCACCCAGACCAGCTCTTTTTTTACTATTTGCAAGCTTATGTCTTTATGTGTTTTGTGATTTTTTTTTTTATATTTCCTTTCAGGAGAAGACAGTACCAAATACAATGATCGTAGGATGGCAATTACAAGTACAGGTCCTTTTAAACCTTCTACACGAAAACAGACTATCTCCACACTGGAGATTATGCCATCTCTTGACCAGATGTTGGGTTGGTGTTTTTAAACCTTAAAAGATAAACAACAGTTTTGATAATTACATTTTATAGATGCTGAAAGACAATATTGCACCATTAAGGTCAGGAGGATACTCCAAAAAAAAATCTATGCTTTAAATATATTGAAGGTTTTTTTTTTATTATAGAGTGTTAAAATACCATATAACCAGCACATCAAAATTGTTTTGGTATCAAAAATTTTGTCTTCAGTCAACGTTTTCATTAAAAAAATGTACAAGTATTATTAAAACGCATTTACACAATACCATAAGTCATGTCCCAAAGGTTTTGGTGGTTTTTTTTAAAACTAGAGAGAGTGATGATGTCCATTTGTAATGCGCAGGTATCCATTCAGAAGAATGCTCATTGCGCAGCAAAAATAACAACAAAAAAAAAGCAACAGGAAAGTAAAAAAATAGAGACGGAAGTGTTGCTTGGATGTTTTAGTCTGTCTTAAATAAACAAATGGGTCTTCAGTCTTTTTTCGAAACATGGTTGTTGAGGAGATGGGGGACAGTGACGATGGCAGAACATTCCACAGCTTAGGTGCCATGTTTTTGGAGGCCCTGGCTCCAGTGTGCTTCTTGTTTATGTCTTCCACTGCAGGGAGACAGAAGCATGACCGGGAGCCAGAGCGCAGGCCATGTGACGGCTGGTAAAGAGGAACTACCTCTTGCAAATTGTCTTTTGAACATGCAGGACTAAGCAATCGAAAGCACTTTGTGATCAATGCGCTTTTTTACTGGGAACCAGTGAAGGCTCTGTAGTATAGGGATGATGTGCTCAGTGGACGCAACACAACCAGATTCAAGCCGTTGAAGCGCAATCCTAGCCACAGCTGGGTTGGGGGGAAAACTGTTCAGTATCTGTGTGTCATCAGCAAAGAACTGACATCCCATCTGAAAACACTTGATTACACGTCCAAGCTGTGAAGTGTATACAGAAAATAATAACGGACCCAGAACGGATCCCTGTGGTACGCCACACACCAGAGGAACTGCCTCAGAGCTTGCAGAGCCGACAATCACTCTCTGAGATCTATCGGCAAGATAGGAGTCAATCCACTGCAGCGCAGTGCCCTCGATACCAGCCTTTGACAACAGTCTCTGGAGCACCAGGCTGTGGTTGATAGTGTCAAACACACTACTCAGGTCGAGTAATACTAAAAGCACTAAGTTGCCAGAGTTGACACTACAAAGAATGTCATTGGTCACACGAAGAAGAGCAGTTTCTGTGCTGAAGCCAGGACGATACACTGACAGAAATTATCTAGGCAGCCATAAGTAATAAAATGAGTCATAAGCTGCTCTGCGACCACCCTCTCAAGTAACTTGAAAATATATGATAAATTTGATACTGGACGATAGTTTTTACAGTCAGATGGATCCAGGTTTGCCTTCTTCAACAAGGGCTTCACAACAGCCTGTTTAAAACACCGTGGAACACAACCTGCTCTCAAACTGGCATTAATAATGTCCAAAATGACAGTAAATAAAATGTCCAAAAATTGAAGAATAAATTTAGTTGGTATGGGATCCACAACACATGAAGTTTTAGTTGATTTTGCTACAAGTTTCCTCAAATAACTCATCAATACACACGTGAAAGGAGTCGGCGGAACACCAGCAAATGGCACAGAATAGTCTTCCTCACACTTTGGGAACTCACTAGCTGCACTCTCAAGTCCAGAGGCCATACAGGAGCATCGCAGAAAGATTACTGGTTCATCGCCACAGTCCTTTAACCTTGTCTCTGACACGAAAAAGACATCAAAGTCATTTTCCAAAACTAAGTCATGAATGTCCACAGCCTTGTTGCAGACTGACTGCACATTTAAGTGACCAACACATATACATTTTTCTTTTCTATTGAAAGTCCCCTTCTCTTGGACAAAGAAAAATTCTCATTAAAATATAGGTCACATTTCTTTTCCCACCATTTGTACCTCGTTTGGTTCTTAGGTGTAGTGGTGGTGGAAATTTACATCTGTCGTTAAGACCGTATTTCCTCAGCCATCGCTGATCTAAATAATAATAGATCAGCTTTTTTGTTAGTCTAAGAGATATAAGCACAGAGGTAATTCTAGGCTGCAGCCTTTCGGGATTCCTGCAAAATTTCGCTGAGGGGCGCAAAGTCTGAAAGTCAGCACGACCACGCGCCCGCAAAAATACCATGGCTGGCGCACTTTTGAACACGAGATAATTTATCGATATAAAAGAAAAAGATATCTATATGATTAATCTTCAATTTCTTGTGATATAATAAAATTTCTTGTGATTAATAAAGTTGTATAATTAATGTTGCCTACCTAATATTTATTGGAAAAAGCAGTAAAAATGTGTGTGTTTTGAGGGGCCCCTTGTTTCATTTGAAGGCTCCCTTTTTTTCCATCGAGAGGGCCCCAGGGTTCTCTTTTTGAAATCCTAGAATTACCTCTGTAAGCAATCAAAGTACCCACAAAATGGAACATTTTTTTTCTTCAAATATCGATTTCGGCCAAAATAATGTTCCCACCAGGATGTCAAATCGTCGGTATTTATGCATTTTATGCAGAAGTAGGTAGTGTCACAAAACACATTGTGGTGTGTATAAATTAGTATATAAGGAAACAAAATATTAGCTTCAAGTATTGTTTTACTTTGTGTAGAGGGCCAGTAGGCCAGGGCTACTTGATAGTTTTGGCTGGCTTTTGTTCTAAACTGCTAGTTGTTAGTTTTGGCGGGACTCTGCCCTCCCTTTTTGTTGCTCGACACGGACCTGCTAGAGCGTTTCAAGAAAAAGGTGCTCGGCGTTGATAGGCTAGGGTTGAGGCGCAAACACTGCGACTGTACAGGAGCATCGCGGAAAGTTTAGCCCTGCAAGGGGTATATAAGGGCAGAGCTGACACGAGACGGTAGGTACAGAGAGAAGAGGACACACATGTGACAGATAGAAGAAGCAGGGAAGAGACAGGTCTGATGATGTGGTGCAGCTGTGGCCATTGTAATGTACAAGCCCGTGGAATAAAGGGTTGCAGATCTGCTGACTTGTTCCTGCCTTTGTTGGAGTGTGTGTTGAAAGTTATAGTTTTTGCTGAGACACACCATACACCTCACCACTTGGTTACATATGAATTATTAGGAACTAAACTTGTTGAGAAGTCTGGTATTTTTATTTTTCCCATATAAAATAAAGGAAATAGGATTAATGCATTACAACCCTCCCACAACACAATTTATATCTAAATACGGTATAATATACAGTACTGTATAGTAAATGATATAGACAATGTAATAATAAAGAATATGTTATATCTTACATGGGAGAGGACGAAGACTGTCAATAACGGAGGTAGGCAGATGGCAAGTACTGAATGAAAAAGCTGAGGAGACAACCCTATTTTTAACTTGAAATATTTAGATTTTCACTAAGACTACATTCTTTTTTATGTCTTTATGCTACAACATATAAATGTCTCAAGCTTGTAGATCGAATTTTGGCTTGTAAGTAAGAACAAAATTTCCACAAATTTTTGGCTCGTATCTCAGTTTACTCGTATATTCACTCGTATGTAGAGGTCTTACCGTAATGTGGTGTTAAAGTCTAATTTATATTCTTATAAAATATTTCCTGGTTTGGCACTTGTTTGTATATATTGTGTAAGTTTAAAAAAAATGTCTGACAGAAGTTCTCTCTTACACACTTACCATCTTTTGTCTGATTTTAGTACAAGAAAACATGTCTTGCAAATCCCATCGCTTAAATGTTTAAAAATAATGTCTTTAAAATGGTGTGTCAATGATAGTTGTCTTTATTGTTGGTTAATAGGTGTTAATATTAGAATAGTTTATATTTATTCCCACCTCAACTGTTCTAAATGTTCAGTTGATTTTTGTCCATATTAAATGAGATAAAGTGATGCATCTGATTACAGATTCTTGGAGACAGCAATATATTGCTTATATTGGCTACATGCAGACTCCCCAGTTCCGCTCCTGCATACAGTCAGAGCTGGAGAGGGAACAGGTAAAATTCCTTTTCATGATTGTATGTATGTATGTATGTATGTATGTGTGTTGTACATTATTTGTGTGTTTGTATTCTATGCATGTTTATATATAGTGGGTATATTTGATGCCTGTCCTAAAAGGAGTCCACATTCCAGTATATGTAAAATTTGAGGCCAGCTTTGGTACTAGAGATAAAGCTGTATATAAATGCAATCTGTAATTGATAGTTATGAGAATTGTGATATATATTTAATGATAAGCTTTTGCTGAGATTCAGCTTTTCAAGTTCTGTGGTATTTTCAGGGCTTCTGCTAAGGCTAAATTCTTTGGGGTCCCAGGGACCCCTTAGAAATCTGAAGAAGGGGTCCCAGGCTAACTCAAAGGGGTCCCTTTACAATGTGAAAAAAAAAAAAAAACCGATGATTTTAACCACGCTATCAACGACATCTTGGAAATAGGTTAATGGAACTCTTTCCGGTAAGGGTAAAAATTCAGTATAAGGGAAGTTACTCTCACCTTGTAGCAGACGACAACAATAGATTGGGCTACAATGTCAGACACTAGACTTACCCAATTTTGTATCTGTTCTAATCCAAATTAACGAAAATTGAAGGGGTCCTCCTAACTTTTAATGCATACTGTACGCAATTTTTTGCATTAGTGGAAGCCCTGGTATTTTAATGTTTGACAAAGAGATTTGAGTACCCTAATTGCACAATATTAAGGATTTTGCTCTTTTCAAATAGAAAAGCAGAAATGCAGGATTCCAAAATAATAGTTATAATTAATTGTTTATAAAGACAAAGTATTAATAGTCCCTATATCTTGCAGATCCGTAAAAGAGACATGGAGGGAAAAGTTTCCTTGCTTGAGACACAGATCTCTGGGCTACAAAAGGACAGTGTAGAGCTACTGAAGACTCGTATAAATGAGGTATACTAAAGGTTTTTTCAAATAAGCTTGTCAGTTATTAACCTTTGCTCCCTTTGGTTTTTATAGTTTATTTGTAACGTATTTTTGTTGGTGATGTACTATTTTCTTTCTCAAGAGGTAGAATTTTTTGTAAACAGAGTGTTTATTTTGCATTTTACGTCATGAAAGAAGGAATTTTTTGAAAACAAAGTGGTGGATCTGAGTAGCTTGATTTAATGGTAAACTGGTAGTGGAAAATAGCCAAAACCTACACAAAGAACTTTTGGTGGTTTGAAATAGCTTGGAATGGAAGCCAACACACCAGCAGAATTTTTGAACCAGGCGAAGGACATGGTACAGCAACACCGCACCCTGCAGACTCAACAGTCAGATCTTCAGCACCAGATCCGTTGCCTGCAATCAGAACAAGTTCAACTGGTCAGTCCCTTTAATGGATTGTTGCCTGTCTTGTCACTTGATGTTTTTAATGTGCCAGTTGGCACTGCATTTACATGTGAAAGTATGCATGTTACTGTATACCACTATGTCATCAGCAGGCAATGACCAAATATGGCATGACAACTGTTGAAAACTAGGACAATTATGTGTTTAAATAACTGATCATACTTTTCTGTGCACTTCTCATAGAAAAGGCACACACACACACACATTTATCATATGCATTTGCACACGTGACAGTGGTAGCATTCTTATAAAAATTGCAATGCAGACATTATATGTGGCTACTGTAATGTGGAAGGCTGTTACTGGCATAAGAAAGGAAACAGAAGAATTATTAAAGTTAGGCCCACTTCTTTTCCTCCCTGCTTTCACTTTGATTAGCAAAAGAAATGGCAACTGCTTCACATGATGACAGCTTTACCTTGTCTGATTTATTTGTGTAGATTCAAATCTAAGGAACCACTGATGAAGCATGTTTTAAAAAATACTTATTAAGTAGATATTATAACCGGGAATGTGTCTGTTAATACTTTTTCATTTGACTCTGGTGCTAACACAACTTGATATTCATGTTTCTTTAATTTTTTCCAGTATTTTTGTTCATCGAAGATTTTCAGAGATTCGTTTGATTTGAGCATATGTCTTACGTCATGAGATGGTTATTTACTTTGTCGTAAACCATAACAGTGAGTCTGACTTCTAAATCTGCATGCTGCTGGCTTTGTTTTTTGATTACTTATTCAAAATACTTTGAGCTTTCTTGTTTTGTGTGTGTCGTTGATAGGTGAGCGCTCACAAGATGCTTACAGAGCAGAATGGCGTCATCAACCATTACAAAAAGGTAAATGTTTTTCTTTGGAATTTATAAAGCAGAGAAGAGTTTTTACACCAGAAAAACAATTTGATATGGAAGCTTTCAGTTGCAGACAGTGCATTAGGTCAGATACATTTGCTTTCATTCAAAGTTATGAAGGAAAAATATTAGTTATTAAGTATATTATTTGGATCATGTTTTGAAATTTATATAAGACAGGTATATTATTCAGATTAGATCAAACTTTGAATGCATATCTAAACTCTTTTCACCAGAATGGCCATGTTCAGCCAGCCATGACGACTAAATGTCTCCTTCAAGAAGTGCTAAATTCTTTTAACTCCAAGCAGCGACTGCTACAGCAAATGAGCCACTTAGAGGGAGAGGTGAAACAACTGGAGAAAATAAACAACCATTATGTTAACTTCACCACCAACAATGATTCAGTGTCTGCTTCTCATGTACATCAGGTCATAGCTGGACTAGGTACAGTCTCAAAGAAAGGAGCACAGAAAACAGGAACAGCCAAGCCCACCAAGCGCAAGTCTGGGGGCTGTGCTGCATCAGCGGGTGTTGTCAGCCTTGGAGGTTCAGGTGACAAGAGATTGCAGGAAAAATTAGAGATGAAGGAGAATCTTGATTCCTTTAGCCACATCATTCGCAAACTGAAAACTGAAGTAACAGCTGCACTTATGGGAGAAGGAATCGAGGGAACCCCAGGATCTGGAACCATTGCAAGTTCTGGCACAGCAACGTTAGTTGATCCTCTGCTGCTTCAGGGATCAGTCTCCACCATTGGTGCTAAAGAAGAACAGAAATTTCAGCCTCCAGATTTAAGTATCAAGGGTCTGCTTGAGAAAACCAAGACAGTTCCAAATGGTGCCATTAAACAGGAAGCTGGAGCTCTTCCTTCTTCACATATGTCTAGCCCTGCACCAGCAGGGAATAATACAGTGTACAGTAGGATCAGCATAAAGACAGAGATCAAGGACATGCTGAACGGGGTAAAGAAACGCAAATTGACAAATGGTGACATGCCGAGGCACACCATGCACCAAACACCAGGAGCTAGAGCAGTTGATGGTAGTGAAGGGAGCAAATCTGAGTCTAAAAATATTGTTCAGCAAAAAGACATTCCAGACCGCAACATCATGGTATCTGCTTCATTGCCAATGATCTCTTCCATGCCCATTACCCAAAACTCATTGCCTAATCAATGTGAAAATAGTATCAGCCTTAGCATGAGTGACAAAGAATCCAGAGCTCGTTTATCCCTTGCTCAAGATCTCATCTTGCTTAGGGAATCATCATTTGAGCAGACACTTCGTCCAGCACATGGTGGTGCATCTGTAGCCTCCAGTTCTTCCGACGTTGCCAAAGGAGTAAGCGTGGGATCTGTTACTTTAGACGCAGGCAGTCTAAGTGGGGACAAGAGTAGCGCAGAAAGCCACCGCGTAGAAAATAATTATTCGCCTATCAGCCGTCCTAGCAGCCAGAGCAGTACCGAGTGTGCTCCTGCTTTTCCAGGTTTGGCTGCTCCTAATGTAGGTGAAATAATTGTTGGTCAGGGTTTGCCAGCATGTTTGACTGAACTTTCATGCCCATCCCATTTTACAAGCCCTTCCATCAAAGAATCATCACCTACAAGCATGGTTGGGCCTGCTTTACCAGTGCCAGGAGTAACAGTCACAGTTGGACTTGGCACCGTGTCAGGTGGCAATGTGTCAAAACCTTCTGTGAATCTGGGACCTTTGTCCATGCATGACTACAGTGCTAGTCAGACCATTGGATCACCAGGAAGCAGCATTTCGAAACCTTCAAAAATCATGCAAGATGGGACTTTTAGCAGCAACAAACAGGCAGCATCCCAGCGCAACCAGTCTTGGCAGCAGAACAGTTCATCGGCAGCTCTTGGCTCTTCTCGCTCCAGAAGTAAACAGCCTGTCAGTTCCACTAATACAGCCTCACTGACCAGTGTAGAAAGCACTTCTACTCTTGTGCTACCAAAATCCACTCCAGCACCTATTTCTTCATGTAGTTTGACAAACAACTGGAAATCTCAAACATACCCAGAAGTCCACAACCACAACTGCAGCACAAAACTTGTGCCAGTAGAACACAAGCAGCCACAGCAGCAGCAGTCACGCACTGGCCACAAGATGGTGTCGCTATCATCAAATGGTATAAATGCTGTGGTTCAAATGCTTGGCACAGAACAAGAGATGACAAAAGTTGTCTCATCCATGCTTGGTTCATCTGTGGCATCTGCTGGGATGGCTGTACCTGGAGCAGTTCAGGTTGCATCCCTAAACACTTCTCTCAGTAGCTTTGCTCATTTGCAGCAGTCCCAGCAATCAAACTGCCAGAAAGGTGAGTCTCCTTTGCCCTTGTCATTTTCTTGAAGTCACACACGTTTTCTAGCAATGGCTTGGCAAGTAAATAGTTTCACTGACTTTTAGGATATAAAAATAAAATGAAAGTCTATTAAAACTGGAAAAAGGGCAGGCAATAATTTGTTTTGTTTGTGCTCTTAACATGAAGATGAGAATTATGATTACCATTCCAATATGGATATATGTGATCAGCTTTGCTTGTATTTTAGAGTTTTGTTGTTTAAAGCCTTTGGAATATTTGCACAGGTTCAAGGTAAGGTTAAGATAAAAGACTCGAACTATTACTAGGGTGATGACCAGGCAATGTGCAGGACGAATTATGTGTAAAATCATTTTGCCAAAAGCAGCCCAGGCTCAGTCAAAGCCTCTTGCAGTGTTCAAAGGCTTGAACAGGCTTTGTGCTCTTTTTGTCTTTTTTTTTGGTTTTGTTTTGTTTTGTTGTTTGTTGTGTTGTTTTGGGTTTTTTTTGTTTTTAATTTGGTATTAAAGTGGGGTTTTCTTGGGGGCTGGATTTGCAGACTTTGACTTGCATGGTTGCTTTTGTTTTCTTTGACTGCACTGTAGACCTGTCTTTAGATGTACATACTGTAGATAAATTGCTCTGTTTCATTAAATGCTTCTGCTTGTAAATGAGCATAGCCATCGAAATGTAGAGTTAACAGAACTAGAATTTGTAGGTTTTACGCTAGTGTTAAATAGTTTGTATTGAGAGGCTATTTAAGATTGATAAAGGCTTTGTATTATGCAATAAAATATTGGTTATTTTCAAATTGTCTATTTCTTCAAATGGCTGTTCACACCTACAAATGCTTTCCTTGTGAGCTTTCCCTCACTGTGCAAACATTTATGTGTATTTCATTTTTGTTATGTCAGTTCTTGTAGAGTTTTTTTAAAAAGTTTTTTATTATTGCATATTAAAGCAAATGAATTATAGCTACAACTTATTTTAAAACACGAACATTTTGCATCTTTATTTTTATTTGTCTCCTCTCCATATCTGTACACAAACTCAATGAAGACAATTTAAAAAAATTTTCACTAGCTAACCATTGTTGTATGCATTGTGAAAATCTAATTTTTTTGGTGTCCCGTTGTTTAAAAATCTTTGCTATTAAGGGCTGTGTGTTTTTGTTTGTGTGTGTGTGAGAGAGAGAGTGTGTGTGTGTGACTGAGATGGGGGAAGGCTGACAGTCCGATATTTATGTTATGAATGTTGCATATATGCACAACTAATACATCTACTGTGCATTTCTGTGCTGTTTATGCTTGTGTGCAGATCCTTCTGAATGTGTCACAATGCAATTGATATTCTTTAAAATGGGGCAAGAAGTAGTTCTTATTTCTTAAATCTGTGTTGTTAAATATTTTGAAGCTTTTAAGCTTATTCATTAAAAGAGGGGTAGGATACAGTAAACTTTAATATAGAACACATTCAGAAAGTTGGTTCAAACCTTCTGGTTCAAGCACTTTTTGGCATTTCTTTCAATCAGTATTTTGATTACTTTGTTTTAAACTATTCTAGATAGAAATTCTGTTACTTGTGGGTGCTATAGGCCTTTGTATTTGAATACAAATTTTATCCAAGCTGTTTTGCAGTCTGTTGAAACATTTTCATTGGTAAATACTTTTCACTCGCAGATTTCTGAAAACTTTATACAAAAAAGTAAACCAAGAATTTTACAGATCAGTCAGAGAGGCAATAACACGTATGGAAAATGAGATACAAACACGTATGCATCCCACTTCGCAGTGTTTGTTTGACTGTTGGTAGCCATTTAGCAATCTTTACTAGCTTGCATGACGTGCACATTTTGTTATTTTCTCACATCCCTTTACTGCAGACTGCAAGATAAATTGTTTGTCTTGTGATTCTTCAGTGTCTACTTCCCCACCCCTTTTTTGAATTCTTTTATCTGCATTATTTTTGTGTGGAGGTTAGGAAGGGCAAAATTGTTGAAGTCATATTAAACGTTGTCTTTGGAGAAGCAAAAATTAAGCACAGACATTTTTCTGGACAATATGTGATACCCAGGCATTTGCTTTGCAGTAAAGTCTAGAAAAAGGATCTGCAGTTTATCAATTGTTTAAATAATTTCAGTGTTTATACATGTGCTCCACATTTCACACCACCCACTAAACTGTACTAAATTGCCACTAGTTGTTTGCTTTTGATATTTGTGCTGCCTGATTGTAATGCAGACCGCTTCTGTTTGACACCAAGCTTGAACGCGTGATGGTTAAAAAAAAAGTATGTGCGTAGAAATCAGATTTGAGGTACTCAGAAATCTCCTTTACAGAAGGGTTCTGCAAGGTGCTAAGGTTTTAAAAACCCAACGTGTATCTAATTTTCACAAAGACATAAGCTTTTGATGCTTTTTAACCTTTAAATCCATGTAATTACTTTACCTTGGCTGCTTTTGTGCTCAATTTTTAAATTGTTATAAAACTAAAGGGGTGGGAAAATTACAGTGAAAATTATGTAAACTCTTAATAAACTTTTTTATGCTTGCCATTTTGGGAAGAAATATACTAAATCACAATGGAAATCTTTATGTGCTGTCGATGGAAAATCAAAGTTTTAAGACTAGACAAACATGACTAAATTGGCAGTGCTGGCTTTGGAAACTGGGAAATGCTATTGGCAAATTTAATGGAATTGAGGAGATGGCTGGCAATTTTGCAAGCATGATCCTATTCTGTCTCCAGATCATGACATGCGGACACAACCTGATTCAAAGAACCCAGAAAGTGCCATACATAATGATTTTGATGCACTTGTGGCTTTTGCTTCATCTGAGTTTGACCGCAGCAGCCGAGATCTTAAGAGAAAAAACATAGGGAAATTTATGCCTGTCACATTCAGCAGGGCAAAAGAATATGGTGGAAGTAGAAATGTGAAAGATACAAACTCATCCTCTACAAATTCTGATTATCCAAGCAGAGCAAAACTGAGTAAACAAGACTCTCACAAAGAAGAAATCGGACTTCTTTCTAGAGGCTCCCACAAAAGCAGATGTGATTATCCTTCAAGAAGGGATAGTTACTTGAATAAGCAATCACCTTCAAAGAATCATACCACTGTTTTTGCAGAGTCTTCAAGCAGTATAAAAAGACCTTCAGATAATACACACTCTATATCCACTGGATCACCAGCTCGGAAAAAACTTTCCCCAGCTCTCACAACTCGTACAGTATTAGCACAAGCACCCAGCTTAGAAGGGCGCCATTTTCAAATTCACTCTTCAGTCAGAAGCATACTTTGTGGCAAAGCAAGATCAAGCTCTTCTACTCCAGTATCAAAAATAAGCCCAGGAAGTCTTAGAAGAAAGTCCTCTTCAAGTGAAAATCTGGCTCTTTCCTCCTTTAAGACAGACAAAAAGATGGATGAAAAGTGTACTTTAGCATACAAAGTAGGTGGAGCAAAAATTATGGATATTGGTGGGAGAGGGGCTGGGCAAAGAGAGCTGTCTAAAGGAGAACAGAACCTCTCACAAACTCCAGAAAATGTATCTGTTCTACATTCCAGCTCAAAAGGAAAGAAAAGCACAAAGGAGGAAGGAAGGAAGGAAGACAGACTTGTGCACCACGACAAGGGAAGAGAGCAACACAAAGGCAGCAGCAGTACCAGCCGTGCAGGAGTTTATCCAGAAGGAAAACCACCACAAAGCATATTATCCATCTTGCAAGGGAAGACAATTCAGGATTTAATGCATGATAAAAGAGAGATCACAGTGTCACCCAATAAGTTGCAAGCTACCTCTGTGCTTTCCTTAAAATTCCACACCAGTGCAAATTATTCTAAGCAGCCCTCTCAGAAAGCAGGAGTTAAAATTTCTAATGATGGGACATCATCACCACTACCTTCAGCTGTCAAAAGAGGGTCCTTAGAACAAACACTAAAACCTTGTACAGAGGTTTCACCTTTTAGGAAGGTGTCACCAGCACCTTCACCATTGCTACCACCATCTTCTAGTGAAGTATATAGAAAGATTTCCCCAGCACATTCACCTTCAGGTAAATCACCAAAATATGACACTCATAAGAATGTGCCAAGTAGAAAATCTCAAGATAAATCATCTCCCTTTCAAGGAAAGGCAACCTCAGAGTCACCAGATGTCTGTGAATCATCGTATTCAAGAAAAATGCAGACTAACATTAAGTTCTGCTCAAACCAGAAACTCGCAACTATATATGTCCATTCCCACGACAGTTCTTTACTTTCTGGGGTCGCAAAAGAACCAGCAGATGCTTTACTGAAATTTTCCGATGCTCGGAAGCAACCATTTGAAAGTGGCACAGAGGGTTTTAGTTTACAGCTTGCTGAAGGTAAATCTTATGGCAAGGCTCTTCATGTGTCATCTGTTGACCCTGAATCAGAATGTGGCTCACTGTTTCCTGAAAAGACTTTGCCTGTGAAGAAGGGTCCACTTACACCGCCAGGTTCCCCTTCAAGAGTAGCCATGGAAATCAGCAAGACAAAGCGTGGTGGGTCACGATCCCCATCCAGCACCGGCAGTAGCACATCATGCAGCTCTAGCAGAAGTAGCAGCAGCAGTAGCAGCAGCAGAAGCGGTAGTACAACAAAATGTTTTCAAAGTAGTGAAAACAAGCCTCCTTTGCAGAGGCGTACAAGTTACAGTAGCATCTCCTCCACTACTAGCAGTGATGATGATGATGATGAGATCAAGGAATACAATAAAGATGTTGATGCCAAGAGTAAACATCCAGTCAATGAGTCATTGGGAACGGTTGGTCATTTGTCATATAATTCCACCTCACCACTGTTTGGACCCCCAAAAGAGCCAGAGAAAAATTACCAGCATGAAAAACTACATAGGGTGTCATCTGCTTCTTCAACTGCATCTTCCAGCTCAACGAATACTAGTAGAAGCAGTAGCAGGCTGGCAGACACAGGAGATGGGACTGTTTGCAATGATGGCTCCGATTTTGTGTCTGTGTGGCCGGACTCAAAGCTTCCTAGTTCGAAGACCCAGGACTTCAAATTTGTTAACATAAGTACCTTCAGTGGGGGTGGGGTGACAGTATGCCCAGGTTTACCTGGAGGTGCACCTATTTTGTCTCACACCAGGGAACATTTCAATCCCATTAATGAAACTGATCATAAGCATTTTGGGGGAGGTTTCAAATTTGGAGACAGGCTGACTGATCCAAGCCATGTGTCTCTCTCATACAACACCAAATTTGCAAGGCAGATGACACATATCACCAGCAAGAAAGCTTCAGGTAACTGCACCAGCAGCATGCCTGACCTAACCAAACCGCCACCTCCACTGACCACTAAACCAGTTTATGTGAGTGCTTCACAAGCAGTACCGAGACCTGGTTATGTTTCAGCGAGACCTCCATCAACTATTACCACTCTTTCCCCAGGCTATACCTCTCGCAGTCCAAACACTTCAGCAACTCATCCTGCTGGTCGAAGTAACTTTGCATATAATTCCAGTGCTGGAAAGGTAGTAGTTGGAAAAGGTCTTGGCAGCAAGCGCTCTCCTCAGAACATGTTGCCAAGTTCCACTTTTGCCACTAGCATGCATCATTCAGGAGGAAGCGCTGGCAGTAGCTTTACCAACCGACAACACCAAAGATCTAGTTCAGGAATTCCTCACTCCTATGTTCACCAGCAGCCTGAGTTTCTTGCTAACCGAAGTGGAACACCAACACGACATGGGTATAGTGCCCTGCATCCTTCACCAAAGAATTCTATAGGTTGTAGCAGAACACCTTTGGGTGGACGTCCCCATAGTGGGCCAGCGGGACCTCAGAGTCTTTTTTCATCCGGAAACGGCCAGGCCAGAGGATGGCAGCCCTACCCTTTGAACAATGCTGGGATTACTCGCCATTAGGGTATGTTGGCTGATATTGTTGTGTGAATTGCTGTTAAGTTCATTTGGGCAAAGCGTTTACTTCTACTGCTGATGTTGCAAGTGCAAGAAGCCCTTTTAAAAATTCAATTCTGTATCCAAAAAAAAACCTTAAGACATTTCCCTCCTCACTTTATCACAAAACTGAACAATTTTACTTAATATTTATGCATATAGAAGTTAAGTGAAGAGTGGGGGAACCCTTATATATTCAGCTTCGATTCAGGATGCTTTGGCAAATTGCTTATTTTAATATGCCTGTTTTAGATGTTAAAGGGTGGGGCTTTGCACTTAGTCTTTTCATTAATATTGCCTTCATTCCCTTACTTCAAAAAAAAAAGTGCAAGTGGGGATTATTCACATAGGCAACAAAATGAACAGCTGGTAAAATGAATTACAGAGCCTAAATGGGTTGGTAATCAGTTGGTGTTTTTTGACAAGTTCAGAGACCCATTGGTTGCGTCTAACAGTATGCAGTGAACTTGTCTATTGTCTAGAGTTTGTCCTGTCCATGTGTGTCTACCAGCTAGCAGTGCTAGTCATGAAGTGTGAACAAAACATGAAATGTAAGTCATATGCAGTTACAGCATGATTTTATATCTGTAACACATGGAACAGAAGAGGAATTACACTTTTTGTATGTGGTATTTTTAGCTTATATTATACATTGTTTTTTTGTTTAGGAGACAGCAGGCGCTGCATAGAGCTCTGACCAATGGTATTTTTCTCTTTTACAGAGGTGCGTTGGATTGTTGTTCTTCCAAATCAAGGCAAGTCAACTTTTCAGTCATCAGGGTGTCACAAGCACCAGTAGTTGACCACCTGCGACAGAAGTTATTGCCTTAAGCCCTCACTGAGCCACTGCAGTCATTGGTGACATAATGGACAGATGGTGATGTTTGTGTGTCTGTGCATGCATGCATGCATGTGGGTGTTTGTGTGTGTGATGCTGATGTGTGACATACTCATGTAGTGACAAGATGCAGACTAGTAATGTGCAATACTAAGCCGTAGCTCAGTGGCTTGTCATGGATGTAATGCCTGAAGGGTGGTTTCTAGCTCATGCCAGTCCGTATTCTTTAAGTGCAGACTGTATTTCATAACAGAAAGCATGTGAATGTTAAGGTTTTAGAATATTTAATGCTGTTGATACGATTTGTATCCTGGTTATGCTATTACTCTTTTGACACATTTGGATTGGTTTATTTTCTCATTTAATATGTTAAGATTTTTTTTAAACACAGTTTTGCGAAAAATAATTTTCAAGTTCCTTGTACTGTAGAATCTTTTAAATAGTAAAATTCAGTTTTAGTTTTTTATTCTATTCTAAATCTTATTTGGGTATTAGGAAAAACAGCTTAAACAGTGCTTGAATATTAAGGTAGTCAGGTCTGTTTGAAGACAGGCTTTTAACAATACTAGCTTAATAATATATAGAGAGAAATAGTACTATTTGCACATAGAATAAGTAATATATACATATATCACAACATTTATAGAGACTGGACGAAAAATGCCTTGTATTAATGAGAATATTTTTGGGGGTGGGAGTGAGGAATAAAAGGGGTGAAAACTTTCAGAATGTACGAGATTTCTTGCAATAAGAATATATGTGGCTGCAGTAAGGATTTAATAGGACAGCTTAATATTAAAATACTAATCTCTCAGCTGGCTTTTGTCCATCTTTTAAAAATTCATTTTTATTGAATATCTCTTTTAGCACAATTACAGCATCTGTAATTTAAACTTTTCATGTTGGAAACTATTTTGGGGAATCCAGTCTCAGTATTGCACATTTACATAGGTTTTTATAGGCTGCAAAACTAACTGCAGCCACTTTCCAGTGAATGCTTGAAACCAAGCCTATGTCATTGCATTGAAGCATTTGACATCATAGTTTGACAGAAAATCTTTGCTAATCAGCCCGTTCAGCTGGAAAGAAAGAGTGAGAAAAATTCCAATATGTGTTTGTTGGCTGGCCATGGTCAATGGTGACCCTAATTGAGAACCGTTTGTCGCTGCTTTGGCAGTTAAGCTTTGATCAACCTATACATAAATGTTATCATCTATCAAATGTGTGCAAGTGGAAAATATCTCATTACTCGGTTCTTTTCTTTACGCCAACAATGTATTCCAGCAAGCACTTTGACTGGTTCCCACATTTTCATGGAACTAATATGGCAAGGATGAGATGTTTAATGGTGTCAATAATATTCATGGCATCAGCTTAGCAGCACACAGAATTATATTTTCTGAGGAGTTTTGTAATCATTTTCATTATGACTTGCCATCAGTTTGTACCATCTGTCATCTACAACAAAATGCAATTTCTGTGAAATGTAAATAGTTTCTTCCCTTTCTGAACATTTTTCTTTATTGTCTTAATTAATGTCACATTTACCATAATTATAAAATAATCCAAAAAAGAAAGTCATCAGTGGTCTTTAATATGTGTTAAATTATTTGTAACTCCATCATCATTTTGGCCAGTAAAATATAATCATCCTGTTACATAAAAAGGGCAGATTCAAAAGCTAGGTATTTACCCATCATGTTCATGACAGAAAATGGCATGTTTAAACTGCTGGTAATTGCTCAAGGCAGTTAAAATGTATTTGTCATTTTTAGTGAATGACTTTGTAATTGTATGCTCTTATGTTTGTAACACAAGAAAAGTCAGTTACTTTAAGTGAATAAACTAAAAAGTCATCATGCAGAACATCTGAAGGTGTTAAAATGACAGAAAAAACATGGTGAGAGTAAATCTGATTCCTTTCCAACTCATATTTAAAAAAAAAGAGAATCGAGGATGGCATAGTTACATCATTGACTAGAGCAGACAGCAGCAAGACTGTTGATCTCAAAAATACAAAGATTATCTTGATTTATTACTGTTCAACTAAGATGTCCTGAAGAGAGTGTGCGTGTGTGAAAGAGAGGGAATGTAGACAGAAAGAGCATGCACGTACATTTATCCATTTTATTGTGTATCTGTGTAAAAGAGTGAGGTTTATGTGACAGACTGGTCAATATCCCTGACATGAAGTAGGATGAGTATCCAGTAACTGTTCTTGTATTATTATCTCTATAGTTTGTTTGACTGCTCTTGAAAAGCTTTGCTGTAACATAAGCTGCAGTATGTGATTATTTCCTATCTGAATAAAACATATGCATTCTTTCTTCTGTTCTCCTTTTCATGCATTTTTATCCATTAAAATTGTGCCCAGTTACATATTCCACTAAAGCTGTGGACGTAATGGTATAGATGAGGTAAGAGAGTTCAAGGTTTGTTGATGTTGCAGATATTACTATTATTAAAGTATTTCTTGCAATGTTATTATCCAGTGTAAATATCAACCCTTTTCTTTAATCAACTTTTATCAGGTATTTTCTGTGTTGCTGTTAAATCTCTTTATTTGCAAAGCCATAAAGAAGGCAAATAGGACTAACTTATTGACAATATTTGCAAGATGTGTTGTAGTTTCAGTCTTGAAATTTTTCTTTGAATGAAAATGATTTGTGTCTTTTTGTGCTGATTCTGACATCTTTGTTTTCTGCTTTTGCCAAGTCAGCTTCATTGTCATAAAAAAAATTAATGCCCACTTTTACCTGAACTTTCTTTGAGAACACCTGAGAAGGAAATTAGGATTGTTGCATCAGTTCTGTATGGATTAAATTGACTTAAAGGTATTTTGTCTTGAGCTTGCTTTCATTACTTTCCTCAATATCCACTGACCACATACTTCAATGCATTTTTTTTAAGACATGAGAATTTAACATCTAACTAGCAGACACTCGCCTATAATAAGCACCTACCATAATTTTTTAATTATTGTAAGCAATCTAACTCACACTTGAGCACAGCACATGCAAAATGGCATTGTATACATATCGTCAGTGACAAATGCATGTTAAATGAGTGAACAGTGCACGTCCCAAAGAAATGTAAATTGAACATAAATTATGCAATCTTTTAAAAAATAATGATGTGCAAGCATCTGCAAGTGCTTTTCTCAAATATGGAAACTTCATGTTTGTGATGCTTTTGAGATTTGTATGAGACAAGTAGATGAATACAAGCATAGGAGATTTTTTTTTATAATGTGATAGCAGAAGAAGTAAGTAAAATGCTGCACCAAGTATTTGAACAATATAAATGTTTATTATTTGAACATATCCTATCAATATTGAACTTATTGGTTCATTATGTCAGCTGTGCTGTGTTCTTTCTTCCATTTTGTAATTTTTACATAACTCTGCACATTTTACCAGTGTTGGACCACCTGGTTTATTTATTCAGTAAGTTAAAGCTTTTAGCAAGGTGTGCTATTTTATGGCCTCTGATGGTTGAAGAAGTTCAAGTCCCAATACAGGAGCAAAATGTCTGATGCGGTTTTGTATTAACCTTATTTTCTAAATTAAATATTCCTTTGTAATTCTTTTACATTTCTTGCTTATGAACAAATTTCTTAAGTATGGCCTTTACCAGGTACTTTCTTTTTGTTAGGTAGTATTGTTAGTGTATTAAACAGATGGGAATAAAGAAGTGGACTGTGCTTATTTAAATTACATAGAACATGCCTTTCTTATAACCCACTTACATGCACCTTTACTCGCATTTCACCAGTACTACCGTGCATGGTGACTGCATATGGCATGAAGATTGATCCTGAAGTAAGCTTTCATTTTCCGTAAGTCTTTAAATCAGAGATGATCTCTGGAATGTTTGATAATGAAAAAATAATCAGCATGAAAGGAAGGCTATACATAGTGCCTTGTTCTTTTCAACCTGCACCTTACCTTAACAGCCAAACAATGACAATTAGTCCACAATGATAAGTGAAACAATGTGGCACATGAGAAAGACGTTTATTCATTTTTTTCCTCCTTGTTTTTAATTATCTGCTTAAATGATCATTGATCCAAGAAGCTGGTTGTTACGTGCGCTTCCTTGTGATTGTACTTACAGTTGACTGTTTGTAAGTTTGTACAGACCATTTTTTAAAACCATATTAAACTAATTTTCTGTGCACAAGACTGGTATGTAGCATTTTAGTCAGATGTAAATATTACACTGTACAAATGAGGCTGGAGGGTTTTTTTGTTGTTATTTGAGTGTATAGCAAGACCCTATAGAGTATAGAGGTAAAAGAAGGGTTAGTGGGGAAAATGTCTAAGAGTCCTGTCCCATATAATTTGGGAAAAACTAAAATATGGAAGCAAATAAAACTTCTGTATTAGGCATCAGTCAAATAACTTGGTTAACCTACTTTGATAGATCCTGAATCTGATGTTGGCTGTAAGGCATTTTGCTTTTATTTGCTTGGGAAAAGATGAGCAAATCACTAGTGTTTAACAATACTTTGCTATCTGTGAAAGTTCTGACAGCTCTCTTTCCCCAAATCTCAACTGGTGCCTCATAATCCCTATTAAGATGAAATATGTTTACTTGGATTAGGTTTATTGTTGAGGTTACATACAGAAAGTAACAGAGGTGTGTACCTAAATTATCATTTAAAGTAATTGTTTTATGTAAAATATTTGCTGGCTAAATAGCGTGCACTAAAAATGGAATTAAAGACAATAAATAGTAATAACCGTTTTAACAAAGCAGAAAATCACATTTTGGAAATATTTCCTTCAGCAAAAAAAAAAAACAAAATGTTAAGAAATGTGTTATAGTGTGTTATAATTCTATAAAACTTTTAAGACTAAAAGTCTTTTGGATCCCATTTGCAGTTTCAAAAATGGTAACACATGTATATATATAACTGTTGATGTGATGTGGTCACTGTAGTTACAAAGGTTTGTTCTTGTTCGAGTTTTAAAATAGGCATCTTTACTTCAGAAGCTCCAAGTAGGTGTCTATTTATCATGTAAGTAGTATGTTGACATTGTCTGTTACATCTCTAGAGGCCATGTGGGACTAGTTATGTCTCTGAACTGCAGATGTTTTTTTTATGAAATTGTGCTATTTTCCTGAGAATTGTTATGCACATTTTTAATTTATTTTTTGAGGCTGCAATCAGTTATTTATAAACGAAAATGAATGAAAGATTTGGTTGGGACTGCAGTTAAAATAAGACCATCACTGTCCCCTCGTGTCATGTTATCTGTTGGATCATTTGGTGTGTAAATATCTTTGGAAAGGAGCATGTGGTTGAATTCCTGGATCTGTCAGTTGCTGATTTGTTGTAGTGTATGGTGCATAGCTATCTTTCCCTTGGTGTGTGGACAGACTAGTGTGTTGTAAACCATTCAGACAACCTTGCTTCTTTACTCTCCTCCACAATTTTCAGTAAAAGAGAGAGAGAGAGAGAAATGTAGTAAGGTGAGCATCAGAAAATACCTTTCACTAAGGTGCCATAAAATCAAGTAGATGCTGTATTGATGAGTAGCGTGTGTTTCATTGGTTCAAGTGCTTGTTGCCCTTCAGCCAGAATGCGTACCCTTGGACATAAAGGTTTCCAACCCAAGCAGTGTTTGTTTTTGCATGCTACTTGTCATTTTAGACTTTGTTGGTGCATAGTGCATTGGAGTCAATCCATAGAGGTAAGAGATTGTTGCTGTTGATACTTTAACTACCCAGCTAATTTATTTGTACTGTCAGCTTCTGCAGAGTAAGGTGAATAATCACTTTAGTCTGCTGCCTACAGTACAATGTGAAGATCTGCACTGTGAATGTGGCTATCAGTTCCTGTTATGAGTATCAGTTGTATGAACTTCACCTCACCATCATTGTGCTTCATTTTTTTTCTAATTGTCATCATTGTGCTTGATAATTAAATTTTGTAAAGGTGGCAGCATTTGGGTGATTGCATTATTATGTATCATTACTTGTCAACACTGTCTGTAAGTTTCTTTCAGAGCCAGAAATCTTAGCAGGTCAGGGTTAAGAAGGGTAGCTGAAGGATCATCAAATTAGCAAAGGAGACATTATACATATGCATGTGTAGAGTGTGTAAAAAGAGAATGCTTAAAGAACTGCACAGAAAAGCAATCAGATTATTAGTCTTGATCTTTTTTCCTCCTAGAAAGTCTTTCCCCTCCTCCCCCCAACTACATGCCTTAAATATCACAACCTAGCGGCATTCAGCTTGTCTACTCTTTTGATCATAGTACCACTTTTCCTCAGAAAACTCTGCTGTAAGTCATCTTGGGGATCGGGAAAGTATTTCTGCTCTGAAACTATCTTACAGGTAGAATGATACATGTACAAGTTTCATAAGCTCAGATGATAGGACTTCTCAGGTAAATAAAGTATTGGGAGGTGAAAATACCAGTATGATTGACCTTGCCTTCCTTCAGCCATCTCAAGGAACACCTCCATCTGCATCACCGGGCAAGCCTCAGTCACAGGTGGTGTTCATGCATATTCATTGCCAGTAAGCAAGCAGCATAAACAAGTTATTATCTCAGGCATATTCATCTGGCTGATTTTGACATTTGTTATAAAATGCCATATATCAAGACCTATGCTGACAATGTGACCTTGCTTTCAGCATAAGACCATACCACTAATTTTGTGTGCAAGAACAGTGGTGTGAAGAACTGCTTCACTGTGCTACAGTGAGTGCAAGATTGTGTCTCCCAAGAAAATGAATGTGGTGTAAAGTAGCTGCCATTGGATCAAAGTGCAGCAGTTTCCAATGAGTATATGGAGTTTCCATCATTTTTGCCTGACTTTTTTTGTACATCATTTTGATACGATATGACCAAATGCATTTCCACTGCCAAGCTGAATCCAGTGTTACACGATGTATTTTGTATTAATACTTTCCATGTTTACCAAAGCAATTTGCTTGCTTTTTCCATCCAAACATCAGATGGTACAGAATGTCAGAGATGTGTCATGTCTTTCTCTGGCAGAGATTGATTTTTATTAGTTACGCCTCTAGGATTTTCATTTGTTCTTGCAAATTACATGGTCATCCTTATATTAGTTTTCGACACATTAACAATAAACAAAAAGAATTTAGAAAGAAATTTTTACCACTTGTGGCCAGTATTTTTTAAAACCACAAAAATTTACACTGTTTAAGGGGTTTCTTTACTTTGCTTCTGGTACAGGAATACAAGTGGTTTGCTGAAGGCAATTAATTTCTATCTTCCATTGAAACCTGGACATTCGATGTCCATTCCCCCACAACATTTCAGTTATCATTACTATAGGCATTTAAGACTGCATGCTAAGTTAAATATGAAAAGAAGAGGTGTGTAATAGTGGTCATGGATTTCAAATCAATTGATCAACAAAAAAGTAAAAGGTCAAGCATACACAAAAGCTGGGTGCCTCAAAAGCATGTAGATGCATGTGCAGAAACGCATGGAATTCCAGGTGGAATTTTTAGGATAAAAGGTGTAGAGAAAGGAAGTGATATTGATGCTAGTGTTATAAGAAAAGGGATACCCATGTAATCTGTAACCAATAGGGTGGGATCGAAATGGTTGGTTTCCTTTTTTCTCATTGTTCCATTCCAATGCACCATCATTTACACTTCAGTGTTGTCATTTGTGTGAATATTTCAGAATTATTTATTACTCTTGTACACTTGACTTGCTGTCATATAACAAACAGTAGGCTACAATAAATGTGTTGTTCACCTGATGGGTTGCATGTTTGGTTATGTGTACTGTGAGACAGTTGAAGTATTGGGGGATGGGCGAGAAACCCCACAAAAAAGATGTAAAGACCAACTCACCACTTCTTTCGTTAAAAACTTTTGGGAACAGATGAGAGATTGATTCACTTCACTGCTTACCATTTACATATGGAGTGCTTAAAGCAGCGCGTTGAAAGTGAAGATAAATACAAAACCACCCCACCGAGGTTTGTATTGATTTGATGTGAAATGGAAAGGTGCGAGAACTAGGTGTTATAATGGATTATAATTTGGCTGGGTACAGCTCGCAACAAATTTTACAAATCGAGGAAGGGTTAGGTGTTTTTCTGTTTTCACACCATCATGGTGTCCATAACCACTGTCAATGTATCGCGAGATCTCCAAAAGTTCCTTTGACTGTCCGCACTTGTAAAGGCACATTGGTTTCCAGACGTTTCTCATGTTCGTGTTTTTCACATTATTACGACTTACTAGCACAAAACGAGGCAAGAAAAAGAAAAGCCGATAAAAATGGTGTTGGAAGCTGTGAAGCCAACTGCTTTTGCAAGTCAGAGTTTCGTTGAGGCACGGACCTACAAGGTCTGTGGTTTAGGCCATAACAGGCAACATAATGGGTAGCGGTGTTACGCATTTTGCTGTCGCATTAGACTATCACACAAGTAGGCATTCAACGCCAAGTCGAAGCTACAAGGGACACGATTTGTATAGTAGCAACTGCTTGGTCGCGAGGAACCGCTAATAGCTTCCCCTGGGTGATTAGCTTGACTCGCTAGGTGGCGTGGGCAGTCGTCTGCTACTGTAGCGGCGCGCGGCTAAATGAATGGGGATTGATCGCTCAGTGTATTGCACGCTCCACAAGCGGGCAGGCTCGCGTATGACGAATCGGGAGTCACAGTCTGACATCTTTAACTAAGAACGTAAGTACAGTTATAACCTTCTTCTTATCATGTTGATAATGGTGAAAATCCCAGATTCGCTGCTTTTACCCTATCCCGGTTTGTAGAACACACTACACACCAACTGTGTGTTGCGTCGCGATCTTCGTCTGCTCGATCGATAGCTGTGCATTGGTGTGCTTCGTATTCGAGATCACAGGCAGGACTTGTTTGAATTTCCCATCCCAGAGGTGGAGTTATGATATAGTCGACAAGGCGTTAGCCGTGCCCAAGATAGTTCTTTTCAAAGTGGACCCGTCGCCTTGATCTCACGTACACCTAGAGAAAGTCGGTTATTGGGAATAGATAAACGATATTAGTTTTTTTAATACTCAGCACGGCGAAACATCTTGATTAGAAAGAATGGGGATCTGGTGTATAGAGAACACATTTTGTGTGTGTGTGTGGCACCATTGTGGTGAATAATCTATAGAAAATTTTAGTGAGAAAAGGATTTTTTAAAAACAGTGTGTCCCAATCTTCATAATCAATAATTATTGAATAATTCATAATTTTCAGAACATATGGATTCTCGAATGTTCTTACTAAACCAATCCCTAAAAATCATATTCTGGATAGTGGAAGAGAATGGAGTGGGAATAAGCTGGGTGCCTTTAATAGAAGAAGGAAAGGAAACCTTAAGAAATAAAGGGTAGAGGACAAAGCATTTTAATGAAAATTAACTACAAGTTAAGTGATGGCTCGAATTGTTAAGTTTTAAAAATTGTCTTGATGATTGTTATGTAACATAAATGTTACTTCGATTTTGTTGCGTCCTTGCTTCCTTGAAAATGTTTGCAGATGCTGGTGGTGACTGTAGGCACAGTTCACTGGCTTATTTACGTTGCCAATCCAAAAGTAGATCACACAAAAGCATCTAGTTTTTGCAATTAAGTATAAAAATACTCTTCTTTAATATGTAGTGCAGGCCTTCAGTGTGTATACACATATATTTGTATTACAAATAACATTAGCTGTAAATGCACGAGAACTAAGAGATTTGTCCTTTTGGAATGATTCTTCCATGAAAAATGATTATTTAAAAAAAACTGTCTTCATGGAAAGAAGCCTAACTATATTTGTTAAGCCTTTCTTCAGACTCTATAAACTGCAAACAGAGATAAAGGGGTCTTTCTGATAGTTTGGTGTGAAACAGTTTTTTTATATTAATAATGTGAAATTTACTCTTGGAAACATCTTTAATTAGAGGGGTAAAATATAAAGTAGCTGCATTTATTACTTTTTGTGACAGTTGATTATTTAAAACTATCATGCATTTGCCCAAAGAATAAGTAAAATGTGATTCATAAGTGATATAATGCAGTTATGTTTCTTGTATGCTTTGACTTACATGAAGTTAATTACCAGCAGTAAGAATACACCTTTTGGGTGGTCTTGGTTGTGAATTTGATGCTCACCCCATCTTCTTGAAAGATTCCTCATGAATTGGTGATATTTTATCTCTTTGGTGTACAATTTGTGAAAGGATCTTTACCCCCATTGTGAGCAAAGCTATCAACATTTTGCGTTAGTTTGCATTAACCTTTCCTCCGCCGTTGCCACGGTCCCACCTTTTGTATCAACAAGGTCAGCCTGGTGCCTTTGTCAGGTTACAACCAGACAACCTTTTTTTTTTTTGGCTCGTCTTTCCACAGAACTCCAGTGTCTTTGAAAGGCAGCCTTGTGGACTCCGATTTGAAGGTCAGAGATTTCACCACCTTCATGCAGCTGATCCTGTTTGTGGAAGGAATTAATAGCTAAGATCTTTGATATCCTGGAATTTTGAACAGATGCTTTAACCGAATCTGTTGTGTTAAAAAAAAAAAGGTCGTGGATGCCGCAGCGTATGTGGTGTCGATTACTGGCGTTGCACTTCTGTAACTGCGTCTTTCTAAATTGTCTTTTACTGCCGAAAATTAGTGGAACACTTTATTTCGAGTTCTTCATTTGTCAGGAAAAGCGTGCATGGAGGCCACAATAAATTGCCTGATTTGACAGCTATTAACCGTATACATGATTGCCGGAAGTTTTTAAAATGATATTTGGACAACGGGAAGATTTAACAGAAACAGTCTGCCCTTTTCCGGTAGGTAGGTCTACGCGGAAAAAAGACATTAAGTAAAAGACATGTAGTTTATCAATAATTACCGCACGGAACGCAAAAGATATAAACATATGCACACAATACAGGAAGAAAGCCCTAATCAAGGGCGACCCCAGCAACAAAGGAGCATTTGGTCGAGCTGATCTTTGTCGAATGTAATCCTAGCAAATGTACTAGTCATGATGTACGTTGCCAAACAAGTGAGATAATGTGTAACAAAAGCGCGAAAGTGAGTAACGCCTGTGGGGAGAGAAGAAAAGAGTTTTTCTAAATGCTTCTGTTGCTTCGGACATCAACAGACGATGTTTTCATTTCTGAGTACTGTAGTACTCAGTAATCTACGTTTCATTCCCCGCTCATTCTAGCCTGTCGTATGGATCGGTATGTAAAGGAAGAAAAGAGGTTTGTATGTGTGTGCGTAAGCGTACAAGAGCGCGTGCGTACGATATGGTAGTACGTTACGAATGGAAGACGTGGGGTTTTGCGTAGGTAAAGGGGAAAACACAATCGCCATAATTCCGTTTCAGTCCCGTAATCAGATAATTTTGCTTTAGTTATGTTTACAGTTTGAGCTAAAAATATATTTACTAAACGTGATGGGATTAAATTCCATCTACATTTAACAGTTTTGGTGTTGTTAGCTGCATCAAATATTCAATGACACATTGGACAGATTTCGCTGACATCGCTAAAGAATTGTGAGAATATTTCCACAATTATTCATAGAGGGCTATTGAAGGCCTAGACAAATTATGCAACAATATGTCCAATAAAGCCAACTTGTGTTTATTTACAAATATTAACTTATCTCGCAGATCTAGTTCACTAAAACGATTTGTGTTCAGTGGTGCACTCGTGCGAGCACAAAGAATGCCATTCTGTATTCGTATAACACTGGATTACTTGGAGGAGCGGTACAAGTCATCGCCTGATAGTACGAGGCTTTAACGCGCCCGATGGAATTTGTGAGAAAGGTCACCCATGGTGACTGGCGTAAAATTTGCCAATGGCACAGTAGGCTACGTTTATGCTGCGTAGATCTTCTGAGGAAGTGATAGATAACTTTCACTCCCGAAGTGTGCGTAAGTGTAAGAGAGAGAATGAGAGAGAGAGAAAGGAAATGAATAGCTGTCTAGTTAGGGTTATGCACATTGACGCTTGTATATACCCTGTGGATGGTAGACTGCTGCGCGCGTGGGTAGCAAAGTAGTGGCCACAAACTGTAGCTCGTGTAAATCGCCTTATTGGTCTTCATTCTTTTGTTAAGATGTTTGTTATTTACCTTGCCGTTTTGTCAAAATCTTAGCCTGTATGTCGCACTGATTAATAAATCATACCCTTCAGATTTAGGTACTTTTCTCTCCTAGAGAGAATATAATTTATGTTTCCTTTTACTCTTTTATGTACATTGAATTGTCTTTATCTCTGCCTTCTTTTAAACTCCAAGGCGCATGTAGTCATGTCATCAAGAGATTTAATGATCCTACATCAATACTTTCGATATACAGCCAATAAGAGAAAGCAAGAACCTTATTGCCTTGAGCACTCTGGTCTGTCTTTACCTTCCACCAACTCACACATACACACACAGACGCAAGTATCTGCATTTAGAACGGGTTTAGGTAAGGCCAAATACACGGCAGTATTACGCTTTCTATTCAGCTAGACTCTTGTGATTACCTTGCCAACATTTGATTTTTCTGACTTCTACAACAACACCATGATAAGCAGATTCAGTGACAACCTTCATTTTCTTGTGTGCCGTGAAGTGCATTATCCTGTTCTGATTCACTGACAATCATTGAAATGGTTTTCTAACTTAGACAAGTACAAAGGCGTCGTTGTGCCCCAGCCTTTAGTCCCTTGAACTTAAGAATTTTTGTGAGCTATCGTCCTTGTGGTGAGTCATCGATATAAGTCTGGACTGGTGGCTTATCATCAGCCAGTTTCTTGCTGGCGTTTTGTGTGACCTGCAGGTTCCCAAGTTTGGCAGGTGTCTTAAGTAATCGCAGCATGTCAGTCTTGACAAGTAAGATTGTGTAGGAGCTGGTCAATGCGTTAACGTCCATTTCTACCGGCCACACCAAATTGAAAAATCAAATGGCCTGTCTGGTATAGCGTGTTATATACTTTAACGATCAGACTTTGCCATGCGCTTTGCCACCTCGCTCGTTGTCGCAGTCTTGAAGATGTTGCACGTCCCAAATCTCTAACATTGAATGGGATAATTGGTAACTGACCAGGCATGAAACTGAATGTGACGACGGTCTTCTAAAGACACTATTGAAGAACGGGGGAATTGCTGGGGAAATTAGGACGGTGTCTGACAAAAGACACACCTCGCTGTTGTCGGCATGGACTTATGATGACACTCAGGATAAGCAAAACTGTGTGTATGATGGTGCGCGGATCGCTTTTTTAAAGGTCTTACGTGGTGCAGTTCTTCTTACTGACCGAGTTCAATTCTGTGCCAGATACTATTTACCCCCACCCCCACCCCACCCCAAAAAAACAAACAAAACCGGGGGAACACTATCCTACCGTTCTGGGAAAACGCGTCTAAAAACTTCGCCATGCACAAAAGAGGTCAACACATAGTCGGATTGTACGTGAATATGTTTATGTTGTCTAGGCTTCATTGAAAGGAGCACGTGTTATGTAGGCGTATCGTAGATAAGCGTGACGTCCCGGCTTTCATCCTTTTCTCTGCCTGATGATGTTTGTAGGCGTGTATCTCGAGAACAGAAGGTGAACTTTTCTGGCACTTGGGGCGGTTGTGGTACAGTGGCTAAAGAGACTGACACAACGATAGCGAGAATCGGGTGTCGCGGGTTTGTATCTCGGTTCCGTCATACCGCTCTCTAGATTAGAAACCTATTTACAGGGCTAATCATCGGTGGTTTTCTTCAAGTACTCCGGTTCCTTTAATTGTGAAGACGACTGTTAAATCTGAATCCCCTCAGATTACGTCTAAAGAAAGCGATCTTGCCTTTAGATACGAACAAAGGCGTCGACAACGCCGCTGTCTTTTTGCCATTTTCCCTGCCTACCCGAACGGCATGCGCGAATCCCTGGTTTTTCAGAATATTTATATAGATAAATAAAAAAAATTTTAAAAGCAGTATTGATTTTCCTGTGTGTATAAACCCGGCAGAGTTAGGATGATTCTTTCTGGTGGTGCTTGACAGCTCTGACATTCTCATCCCGACTCCAGAACGGAGATGAGTTTTGCATCGGCTAGGATGTACCCGCTTTTCTGTTTTTCTTTTCTTTCTTAGTACAAAGGGTAAACACCAAAGGGTATCCGTGGGCGCTGCCTGGACCGGATTGTGTGAATGTTGACGATGTTAACAGTACTGCATCTCAAACAGCTAGTGTACAACAGCAGACGCAGCGAGCATTACAGAACTGGCCACCGCCGTAAGCTGTTGTAAACGGTACACAAACGAACGAAAATAGATTTCAAACGCAATTGTTTCATTCAGGTGTTGATTGTTAAAGACCAGTGGCAAACAATTGTCGGTTGTTGTACGTTGCGCAGAAGTCTTTCAAGGGCATTAGTGTAATTCGCAAGGAACTCATTTAAATAATATATAGAACGTGAATGCCTCACAGGTTCTACTGGGTATCACTGTATTGATGAGTGTCCGGTCAAAATTGTTCTATCTAGATTTTTGCTATGTCTCCCCCCTTCTTTGTTTGCTTCTTTGTTTCTTTCACTCCTTCATTTGTTTTCACTCAAATGTATACACGCACACAATCCCCCTACTCTCTCTCTCTCACACACACACACTTGAGTACGGAGAAAAGGCAATAGAGTGTGAGGAGCACAACATCGTTGCCCTTAATAATTTGTTAAGTACGTCTGCTCCAAGTCTGTCTGTTATTTTTTTTAATAATAATAATAAATGGTGTTTCGTCGGTTGGGGGAAGAGCACATTGTACGGGCCCACAGATAATGATGTGGCTGGGACGGGAAACAGGCTTCGCTGTTAGGGACTTTTGTTGCGGACAGCTCCTACTAGTGGCATCATGCCTCTTTCTGAAGTTGGTTTTAATAAATGAATAGTCAAATGCTAAATAAAATGTTAAGAATAAACGAATGAACTTTCAAGACAACAATATTCATTTATTGTATTTGTATCTTGATGTTAGTGTTTTCTGTAGAGGAGAGTAATGCAGTTTTTTTTTAAAGTAATATACTAAAAATATACTTACTCAATTATGAATTTGAGTAGAAAGTATTTAGTGCACACTTAGAAACGTTAACCACGTAATAAGTAATTTGCGGAGATAATATTAATGTAAACACGTTTTAAAATTAAAATGTGCTTTCTTTTTTGGAGATACTATTTTTTGCGTACTTATTATTCAGAAAATGGACTGACGCAGGATGAGGAAGTTCTCCACCCTCTCCTTGTCGATGGTGGGTAGTTCAGTGATGGTGATAGTTATTGCTATCGTCACCATTGCTCCCACCAGGATTAATGCACAAGCCGCCAGATACACGTCTACCACAGTCAGATCACCAACCACTTCTACACGATTCGCTTTTCCTACGGCCGTCACTACATGGACGTTTAACGTTCTCGGGACGTCATCCATCAGTTTCTTGCCACAACTTCACGACAAAATCTTGCGTCTACAGTTGTCTTTCAGAACCCGACAACCAAATGGACTGCTTCTACATCACACGGTGACAGAGTTTGACAAGGAGGTGTTTCCACAGCTCGCCAATTATGAAATGTTTCTGGAGATTCGCCAAGGTAGTCTGCTGGTTGGATACATTCTCAATCACTATCAGGACACTTTTCCTATGGGCAAAGGTAAGCATACTACATTTTCTTTTTCTTTTTTTAAGTGGGAAGGGAGTTGTAACATGATGCACACACATATATATATATATATAATGAATAAAATAAAATCGTATTTGGCGGAGGTGGTGTCGACCAATAAAGAAAATGTCAACACTCATAAGTTATCAGTCTTCATGCATACTAGTATCTAACAGGCACGATGGAAATTATATTCTTTCGGTTTAGAGTGCTTTGTTTAAATTTTTTATTTTTAATTCATACGTTTAAGGCATGGAGCGCAGTTTAATCGCATTTACTTTGTAGAAGCATATTTATATTCAGTCTTCGAGTGAAAACCCCGGATGCCCAATCCAGATGTAAACATCTAGTTGCCTCCTTTAGCAAAGACTGGATGGTTGTCGACTGTTGCACCACTAAGCCTAAGCCAGTTAAGGACGCCTTGAATCTTCAAGCTTGCACTTTAATATATTCCTGTCGAGCTCTAGAGGTGACAGCATTAGCGCCAAGTGTCATTCTCGGAATGGCGACTGTTTGCACTTTCAACTGCCGGCGTGATCCACAAAATGTCACAACCAGTGAGGACCCGGGCATTTGTCAACTTATTAACACAATGACGTAGTGTCTCGGAGACGAGTGCCATTGTTGCTGTATTGTGTTTGTTGGCAGCTGTTCAACCCTGTTAGAATGGATTTGTCCTTGTCGTTTGAGAGAGGAATAAAACAGTCATTTCAACAAAACTTTTGCGTGGGTCATGCGTGTACATGTAACAGCGGTGTTTTTAAAGTTGGAAATATTCAGATGTATTTCGCAGCGTATTAGATAACATATGCCAAATAATAATAATACTTTGTTAACAAAAAGGGAACAATGTTTCAAGCCTCAAAATCCCAGATATAATACTAGCCGACATCGGTGTGATGCTTCAACAACGGTCTGCTATTTTTTAAATTGCCAACAACAATATATTGAGATGTGCAGGGGTATCTATCATCCTTAGGGTTTTGTTCTTGCCTACGATAAGCATGCCTGACCCCCAGATGAGTTAAAAGCGTCAAGAACTTTGTCCAGACAGGCACATCTTCGCTCAGAACAGGGGTGAAGTGACAGAAACACGCCAGGCCACTGCGGGTCTCACGATTTAAAGTGTCACCTTGCAAAACTTGCCCATTTCTTTGACATAAAAGCCACTCCAATCCTTCAGGTGAATGGAATAGGAAGGATTTAAAAAACTCATGAGGACCAAATTGTTTGGTGTAGCCAATTCGTATTTGCTGATAGTCGTTTGTCCGTCAGTGTATCATCACTTAACTATTCCCCAAGTCAAAGAAGGCAGTTTTTTGTGCTTGTCATTGACTTTATATGCCTTAACATTTAAATTCCAAACCTACCTTTACATGACTTCTACTACACCCATTGAATTTCTAAAGGCAGGGTCTTTTTTCCCACGCACTAAATACGTGCAAAGGGCTTGTTTGAAGACGTTTGAGAAGAAACGTGGGTGGATTGTGTAGGCGGACCATCTTCTGTAATCCTTTTAATAAGTAGTGTACTTCCATAGCAAGAATACTGTGTCGAAATGTTTTACTCTGCAAAGAAAATAGAGGCGTAGTTTACTCCATTCGATTATTGCGGCCGTACATGTTAAAAAATCTTTCCTTCCTTTCTTTTTCTCCCCCATCCCTCAACTGGCTGCCTTGCCATGATATAGTTGCTGGGTCGGGGTACAACACCAATTTCCTCCCCTCTCCAACTCTTTCTCTCTCTCTCTCTTCCATTTCTATTTCCACTAATCAACAGTTACATGCACAGTAGGCGTATGATTATAGACTTCACTTTTTGTAAGCATAGATTTAGAAACAACCATTTTGCAGACTACAGCTGCTACGCTGATAAACCGTAGTCATTAGTATCAATGTCTTTAAATTCACGTGAATATTAAACTACGTGTGTGTGTGTGTGTGTGCGCGCGCGCGGGCATAAGAGAGAGAGAGAGAGATCATACACCATTCTGCTTTTTCTTCCTCTCCTCCACTCGCCTTGCGCTCTCTGTACTTTTCATTACAGAATTACAGAGCACCCGTTAGTTAACCAGTAACAGCTCTAGTTTTCAGAATATAAAGTCTGTTAACAGTGAACACAATAGAACTTAAAGAATGAGAACATTGTCATTAGGAACGGGACAGTCTTATTACCCTTGTAAATTTATAACACTTCTGACATTGAAATTTTTGTCATTATGCTTAATAAGAGGAGGTGATGAGAACGATATGTTCTTGATATGTTGTTGATTTTATAACTCTTACAATTTATTTTAAACATTATTGTTTGAAAATTTTACAGCACTGAATGATGACAAATGGCATTCCCTGGATCTGACGCTGAACTCAACAAGCGGTGAAATGATAATTAGGCTTGACTCCTATTCCAAAATGCAATTCCTGAAAGCTTATTTATGGGGCAATGCAGGGAATATCCTTCATTGGTCAAAACTCCATTCAAGACTGACGTATGGAGGTAAAAACAAACAGTGGAGAGAACACACATATTACATGTTTATAGTACTCCATAGATTTGCGCCATCATGGTAACACAACCTTGATATATTGACAATTCGTTCTGTTAATCTTGTTGCTGGTGTGGCAGTCTGTGTGCAGACTTTCATCTTAAACATGGTCAATGAAGAACGAAATATTTTTTTAAGTGAAATGTTTAATAATGCCCTTTTTAAGGCCATGACAAATATTTATTTTCATAAATGAAGCTCTTGAACCATATGTCTATTAAGCTTTCATTCAGTTTGTTAAGTCAATAGTAATATTCTTTTTCAGAGGTTACAAACGCAACATCTCAAAACTACTACTCTTTTACCGGATGCTTGAGAGATCTCAAATACTCCAGAGATGGTCAGTCCATGGAATACATTCCAATCCATTCAGCAGTAGGCGTGTTAGAAGGTTGTATTGATCAATGCCAAGGGATCAAAAGGTGTGTCAACGGTGGAAGATGCATAAACACTTACGCTGACTTTCATTGTGACTGCTTTGGAACAGACCACGAGGGTGAATTTTGTGAAAAAGAAGGTAAGTCAGACGTACGTTTCACACTTGTGCATACTACCAATATTGCTCTACAGCAGCGAGGTTGATGTACAGAAATTCAAATACCATACGGCTGATTGATTTAGGTTCCGCTTGTTTTTCTATTTTGTCCTGAGGTTTTTGTTTTTTATTTTCTTTGTTTCTTCATGTTCTTAATGACCTAAGTCTGTCCTAGACATAATTTCTTCTACACCCTCTCCTACACTTTACCTCCTTTGGTGCACATGTGTGCCTGCATGTGCTTATCCGTGCACCTTGTTTGCACCCGTTTTGTCATGGCTTTTCCCACATGTGTATTAGAACCTAAATTTGCTTCGATATCAAAACCTCTTGTGTATGTTTGCTGAAAATAATTTATCGCGTAGTGACGGATCAGTGTTCCACAGACAGACCTCCACACGGTCAGCAGAAATGGTGAAGATCAGATCACGTGCTTTGATAATGAAAACAGCGCAGTGTGTGCATGCTGTTTATTAACCAAATCGTATGTTGGTGGAAACCACGGCGGAGAGTGTCCCAGAGACTACAGTGAGCGCTTGCTAGAAAGAGTGAAACGCTTAATAAGCAGCCAGCTGGTCAGTTTCGGCACATCACGCTGCACGGAATCGGGACAGAGGAAAAAGATGGATCGGGATGGGGGAAGAGTTTTTTTTAATTGTTATTATTAACACAACTGTTCAACATATAGACTCTTCATCACATTTCTCTTTCTCTGTCTTTCGCTCGCTCATATTTACCCCAAGTATGAGTATAAATGCATAATGATCATACATCTTTGGTTCTTGATGGTCATAAATATATTCTCGGATAGGTAATGAAAATGGTCATTCTTGAGTGTTGGTTTTTATGTGATGTTTTACTTTGTTAATACTGTGCTTGAATATCTCCATGTCATAACCACGTGACACAAGGTGTGAAATTTCTCTCTCTCTCTTCTCTCTCTCTCTCACACACACACACAGGTACACGCATGCACACGAGCATCCACGGACCCAGAGACCAGTTTGTTAACGATGATTCAAACGTCACCTGAGGGCCTTCCACTCCTAGGTCATTACTGTACCTTTGAAGGAGCCCCGTACTTCTGTGGACGCAGCGATGTGCGAATGTAGCGCGTTTACACTAGTCAGGGCACTTAAGTGCTGAGGCACACTACTTTAGAAAAAACGCCCATGATTATCGGACTGCATTAAGGCTTTATTTGTGTCAGCGTGTAATTGCCCACCATCCCCAGCACATAAACCGTCCTTCGACTTGGAGTGAAATGTGAGAAAACGACCGCATCAATTTTTTAAAGCGTTATTGACTTATCTTTCAGTAATGATTTAGTCCTTTTCTTTGCATTTGGTACATATCCACAATGGAATATAAACATTATTGCTGTAGTAACTTTCAAAAATATTGGTACACACAAGAAATTAGAAAACCAAAGCACTGTAAATGCTGGCGGTGTTACAGACGCCAGAATTCAACAGTTTTTTGGTGATCGTTTAACGCTGGACAAATACTGGCTTAAAGAAAGTCTATTTAGACCCAGCAGAAACAGGTGCTGTTTCCAGTAAGCAGATAACTGTATTTTCGTACTCCTTATGGGATTAATTTGGCCTGGTAGAGAAGCAGCTTTTTTTCATAACAAATGTTGGTAGAAAGACAAGGCCTCTAAAAAGAAGATTGATGTGCAGAGGCCATTTTGGCTGAAAGGTAATGGAACGTACGTTTTGAGCTTATAAGGTGTCTGGCTTTGAACCTCTGCAAACAAATTTTTTCACACGTTTATGTAACGTGTTTTTCTCACACAATCAATGGTCACTAAACCACGTTCACTTGTGACATGTGCGCGTTCTTTCAACATCACCAAAACGATTGCCTTTTTGGGTGTCCAGGTCGTGTTAAATTAGTTTCCAGGATAAATGACTTTAAACAATAAATCATGAAATACACTCCCTCTAACAGTATTCAACTTCCGTCTACGTTCAAAATAATCTGAAACATACACCAAACATACAAAAAATTCACCCTACTTACAGTAGGGCACGGATAATTAGGATACGGGCTCGAAGTTTTCTTTCAGAAGCATCAGTGGAGTGAGGTATGGTCGCGAGGCGTTGGTGATACACACTGTGGTATGCCCCGCTCGATGTCGTGATTTTTCGGCGGTGTTTACAAGCAGAAGGGCGAAGCCCTCAGAGTGCCGCCACAGAGGAAAGGGGGTCTACTGCGGGAGTGACAAGATCCTTCTCACGCATCGGATGTTGACGGTACACTCCAAGGGTCACCGAAGCTGATTTTGCTTGACGAAGTAGAGGCTCAGCACGGGACCTAGTGTCGACCGGAATAGGAAACAAATACAACGCTTTCGAATCAGAGCAGGGGTGAACACCTCGACCCGTGTTCCATAGCACGCAGGTATACACCACTAGGGATACGTCGGTCCTTAGATGTTTTGCCCGGAAAAGAAACCTGTAAATCGAGCATTAAAATTTAGTGCACAGTTCTTCGATGCTTAAATTTCACTCGTCCCTCTGGAGACATCCCCCCTAAAATTAACACAAAGTATCACAGTAAATAATAATTTTGTATAAACCACACGCTATAACGATCATCATTCATTCTTCCCTAGATAAATAATACAAAAGTACACAAACCACAAATAATTGAATTCTTATTCATCTGTCTGTAGATAATAATACAAAAATCGTCACCTCGATTAGACGAGGCTAAACAGGCATGATTTGGAGACCGCAGCGATACACACCTCACAGATACGATGATCGATCTCTGAATGGTCGCCCCTGCAGAGATTTTTCCTGTACTGTCGCTTAGTGAATAGACTGGTTACTAAGAGCTCTAGAATGTTCCTTTAATCCTTTGTAACTTTGGTAATATAGTCTTTCCCTTATTCAAACAGCAAATAACGTAAAATTTTGGTCTGTTACCGAGCGATCTGTGACTGTTATAAGCAAAATCTTGTTTGATCCCGATAGTTATTTTATTTTGACAGCATCCCTAATGTTCATATAACATAAACTGATGTGAACAGTGCATATTTCTTTTCATCAGTGCCCTATTTCGGAAGAAGTTATTTTAAGTTATATTCAGTGTCCTCAAAATCACCGAAACTACTAAGATTTTAACACTGAATGAGACTGCAACCTTAAGTATTTGAAAGATAATTTAACAGAAGTCTTAGTAATATATGTCTGCAGCTGGGAGCAAGAGAAAAAAACCATCAGCCAAAACACCTTCCTGACAAGCCTATAGGTCTAAACGAACCTGATGTTTCTTAACACCTGGAGCCAGGTGCACAGTGCGCTGTTAGGGCCCTAGCTGGATGGTTAACACTTTGTAGTCCGTTAAATGATAATCTTATAAATAAAGGGTGTTACGAAGGGTGTTTTTGTATCTGTTTTTCTGAGTCAGACCACGCAAACCCACACCGTTGTTAGTACAATCTTCACCAAATCTGGCAGTGATGATCTTTTCGTCTACAAGAATGCTGGTGCACGTCTCTCGGGAGCATGGTTTTTTTCTCTTTCTCCTGTTGCTCCAAACTGAAGGTGGAAAAATCTACAACTACGTACCTATGCAGGATAAAGCTGACAACGTAGTAATTGTAGACGGGACCGCAGCTGGGAGACGGGAATCGAGTGAAGCAAGTGTAATATACAAGTGTTAGCTATTTAGCTATTCGCATGTCAGTTACTCATTAAGCTTGACTCAATTAAAGTGGCAGATCGGACGTTGACAGCTGAAAGATTTGCGGGTCAAAATACCCAGGCGACGCCTGGTGCCCCGACTGGGAAAATACTACATGTATAAGGAGCTTAGCTGACTGCTTCGTGTTGTTCATCCAGCAGCTAACATCCAGCGGCGTTCTGCGCACCTCACCCTTGGAGAATACTTGAGCAGAAGCAGAGCATAGGTTCAATTTATGACAATCCTACCACTGCACCTGGCAGAAAACATATTATCAGTGGAGGGCCTTCCATCAAGTCTGTAGCTTTAACGACTTTACTTTGTCTCACCTGGATGTTCGCTCGGCATGTGTCTGGTTTCCTCTTCCGGGACTAGAGCAAAAGTTGAGCTCTCTCCAACACGATCAAGGAAGTTCGCTTAAACTTTCCAGTGCAAAGTCAGTGAAAACCATAGGTGGGACTGCATTTAGACCGTTTCGAATCATTGCAGATATCATTTTCTCATTTGCCTTTCATGCTCCTTTCCTCTGCGATAAGTCTACTTGTAGTCTATTCAACGCAAAGAGCGAGCTTTCGAGCAGATTTTTGTGAATCGTGTGCGCTGAGAATTGTGCATCCTAAGTGCGAGTTTCAAACCATTGAGATGTTATTAAAAGATCGGGTACATCTTGGTAAAAACACTTCCGCTGAGAAGGATTACGGATATATTTTATTTTACTATTCTTCATTTTATTTGGTTCGCATAAAATCTTGTTAAGATATTCAACCAAGAAACTGAATCTGCAGGATAATAGTGCAACATCTTTATTTATGGGCAAGTGATGACAAAGTGATGAAAACAAATTTTCAGAAGTATTTAACATATGCTATTATTTTCATATAGCTCCATAGACAGGGAAAAAAGCAAAATCGAATGAATTGAGTGTGGTATTGAGAAGGTGTGTGTTAGTATGGGAATGTTGAAGTATGTAGTATTTTAGGAATTTGTTACTTGTACTTTTTTTTATATATGCCCTTGCTGTCGACAAATGTATATCCGCTGAGGATTAATAAATTGGTCTTGTCTTGAATTGTCTAGCATAAGTTATAATCCCGCATAAGTTATAATTCGTATTTTCTTGGACTGGAGTAGTGAAGTAGTACTAGCTTGAAAGCAGTGTGAACTCGTGCGTTGAAGAGGTTGTCGTATTCCAGGTTCAGGAAGGGTTACCATTTCATTGTTGTTTTCACTCGTCTCTTCGGCCCGTCCTAAACCACAATTAGCTCAGTAGTGTATGAGTCGTGTACAATAATCTTCAGCCTGGCTGACCATGACCTATATTTAAGTCGGCACGAGACTCAGGAATTCAGGCCAGACTATCCTGCAAGTAGTGACCTATATTTGTCTGCACATGCTTTCGTTGACCTTTTTCACCAAGCCCCTCACGTTGGATTCTCGTCGTCCAGAAATTCACACCCGGCATGCTAGCCTAATCGCTTAGCTCACATACGAACATCACTGATTACATAGGAAGGGGAGGGGGAAATTGGTGTTTGACGCCGAACCAGCAACTAAGGCTATATCACGGCAAGGCAGCCAACCCTGTAAACAGATGCTATGCGGAGAAAGAACAGCTTGCCCGAGATGAGAGCTGAACCCAGGACAGCCAACCTTCACTGTCTTGGTGACAGGCGCTAGCCGTTGTGCCACCGGACCGCCTATAGGAAGGGGAGCGAAAGACAAAGTGTCGCAAAATAATTTTCTACTCCTCCTCTTCTACCTCCACGACCTTTACTTACAGTTGGAGGAAGTGCGCGTTTGATATTTCAGTGACTGCAGAAGCATCTGATCTTAAACGCTGTTTTAGCAGTGGCTTCTGCTGTGACATTCCCTTTGGGAATGAGGAAAAAAGTCACAAATGCCAGAGGCAAAAGATTTAATAGGTTTTCAACAGTATTTTTCTTTTCTTTTCAACCCATGCAGAATCTGTGATACCCTTGCGATATTACGTTTTATTTAGTAGGCTTAAAGAAGCATATATTCATCTTTTATTCCCACTGTATTTGTAAGGGTTGTAACAGTTGTAATGTAGTAGCCTTTACTCAGAAATAAATGACAAAATAAAACAAAAGCGATTAATTAAATCTTTCTTGATGTTTCGCAATCTTTTATATTGTAGAGTTGCATATGTTTTGTCCGTCCTTCTGTTTCTTTTTCATTAGTTTTACTTAGCTGACTTGGAGTCTTTCTGTCGCCTTTTCCTCTATTTATGATAATTATTGGCAGATGATAAATACATAATTAAGAGCTGTCTGGAGCAATTACAGCTAGGTTCGTAACAGGACTAACTGCAATTCAGGTTCAAAATATGTTTCTGTAACTTAACCAAACCACACCTCTCTCTCTCTCTCTCTCTCTCTCTCTCTCTCTCTCTATCTTTCTATCTTGTGACTTTATCCTAGTTTTCTGGGGGTTTTAGGCGGAAGCTTGTGAATTAGTTCGCTTTTTAAAAAAATCTACTGGTAGGCACTCGTTGCATTTATAGTTTGTGTGATAGGATCATAATGTTTCCGAAGTTCATTTAAAAAAAAATTGGGATTGTTAAATTAATATGTTGAACAGAACCCATGGATGTTTTGGTCTAGGGAGCGGGGTGTTAGTATCCGGTAATTCTGTTTAGGTCCTCTCAACTATCCCGCAATATTGAGGTAATGTTTGCGACAGTTCTTAATGCGCCAGCAGAAGAAACGAACATAGACGTGCAAACATCCCTTTGTGATGGGATGGGCATTCCGTAAACCGGACGAGAATCGTTGAGTAGCCTGTGAAAGAAGTGAAGCAGACTGCTGTGTTGATGAAGAAGGACCTAGTCGCGAAAGCATTCCGCCTACAAGCGACATACATGCGACTTCGCTCGTGCACTTTTGGTGAAATTCTACAGTTCTACTCCGGAATTACTCGCTCCTCTCAACAGGCACTTTTTGTGTACTGTCTGTAACCATCGGCTGCTCGAAAGTCTCCAGAAAATTCTGTTCTTGCTCATTCAAACTGCTTGGTTGAAGTCGGTGACCGGACACTTAATACCCGGACACTTAATTCCCTAGACACTTAATCCCCAAATCGCAACACAACACTCAAAACTGCTATTTTGTGAAATTGAAATATTATAACCATAAGAGAATGGCCATGAGAATTAGCAACATTGTACAGCGATATGAGGCAATGGATCGTCTTCTGTACCTTCGATCATTAGCTTACCTGTCATATTGATTAACAACACTTTTCATATCTTAATGTTGAAAAACATTGACTTTAATAGCTTACATGAACTTTAACTAATGTTATAGATGTTGAAATTAAGTATTATTTTAATTGTCAAACATATTTACATGAAAATAATTATTTGAATTTGAATTAAATTTTTCATTCACTTCATAATTTTTTTAGTTGAAATTTCATTTTGAGGATTAAGTGTCTGGGGATTAAGTGTCATGGGGATTAAGTGTCCGGGGATTAAGTGTCTGGGATTCGGTTGAAGTCACCTTTTATAAGATTTACAATATGCTTCCTTGGGAAAATACTTTTTAGTTTTCATCTAGATGACTTTCTCTAAAGCTGTCATTAGCAAAATGGAAAGTTTAAGTTTAAAAGAAGGAAGGAAAGAAAGACTGAGTTCGTGGGAGACCTGAAAATACATAGGCCTTGTAGAAATATTGATTTTTTTTCATGGAGTCCTCATTACTGGCACGTGACACAGTGGCACATATTTACTTTCTTTTTTTATTGAGGGGGGGTTGGCGTGGTCTGTTTTGAAAGGGTCGAGACATTATCAGGCGCCATTTTGGTAGTCTAACTCACTAAAACATATGATGAGCATAGCCATCAGTGTAGTTACTCAATGAGGCATCGGCTGCCTAAGGGACGCTTCTTATAGCCTTTGGTAGTGCATACTCGTTAGGAGTTCCAAGTACAACCTATAGTAGCTGAAATTCCCCTATGTCTATTTTAATAAGATTTTTAAAATATGCCGACTGGCTGGATGGCACGATTCGTCTTCCGTACGATTCGCTTTTTTTGAGCGGTGCGTTTCTTATGCATTACAGACACATTTTAAATTGCTCATTCTCTCACTGCTTGAAAGCCATTGAGGAGGCGGAACGTGCTACCGCTGAAGCGATCACAAAGTAATATCACAGCATTCAATTTGTAGTTCAATTGCCTTTACGTGGGACAGAATTAAAACCTCAGCACAGATACCAGCTAGCGGCTTTACATTTGTGTACTGACATACCCGGCTGGCGTGGGGTGGGGGTAGAGGTACCATAAAAGTATATCAGAAGGTGAAAGAGGAACCATGACCTACTGATATTCTTTCGCTTGAATTCTTTTTCGTAGCTGGCTGAATATACAACGTCTCAGATGATAATATGTAAAAGAAATGCAAAAATATTATAATTTCGTCCTTTTTAATTGAACAACGAAACGTTTATTAAAGAACTGGGAGTTTTGGACGTGACATTTCAACTATACAGGTAGCTAAACCGACAACTTTATTGAGTTCATTGGTGTATGAAGTGTATTTTTGACGTACTGTATGATAGTGAACCTGAGACTGGGGAAGAGCTGGTGTAGCATATGATTTCAGGGAAATAGTACGGTTACACCTTTGCAGTATACATGTGTCGTTTGATATGATCTTGTCCTGGAGATTGGTTGTTTAGGGTTGGATTGCTATACGTGTGTACTAGGATCAACATTTGTACATTTTAGTATTAGGTGCAGAGACACAGAGCCAATGGGCTTGAACCAGAGATGAAACCAAAAAGGTTAAGTTCATTTAAGTTTGAATAGAATCTCTAAGAAAAATTCTACCTCATTTACCAACACCGAAAAACAACAAATTTCCCGCAAAAAAAAAGGATAGCAACTTCCTTGTTTCGATTCGAAATTCATTAATTCTCATGGCATATTCTTATTATGTACGCTCTTCTAACGTAAGCTTGGTTAAGTTCACTAAGCAGTATCACTGTCTTCACACTGAACAGCTGCTTTACAGCAATTTCGTGCTTTTTTATGACGCACGTCTAGGTACTTGCTCATAACTGAGTTGCAAAACATTACTTGTGCACACTGAAGGTCGATAGAATCTTTCGGGGCGAATATTTGAGAAAACACACGAGTGAATAACGAGGAAAAAGGTAGTGGCTTTTATATTGGATCATTTCCTTTAAGATAAGTCTACTTTTTTCTCTTAATTATATATTATACGCAGTGTGACGTCATCTTTACGGCAGTTTCACGAGCGTGCGTTGGGGAGGGAGAGAAAATTCCAACGGAGATATGTAATTTTTCCATATAACTGAAACCTTTCAGGCTTTGGCGTCGGAGCAAAATAATATTCTCGTTCGTTTCTCTGTGTGACTGAGGTCGTACAGTAGTAAGAATGCACTGGTTGGACAAATCCTGCTGGCCATTATTAACTGGCCTGCAGTTAGCCGTGATTGCATTTCTAACGGCTTTCGCTATCAGTTTTCTATATTATCTTCCACAACATGATTTAAAAAGAAATTTCCATCAGCGTCAACACATCCCTTGCATTATAAAACTGGTTATTAGGTCGTTCCTGATATTGTGAATTCGTGGCATCGGCGAATATGGCATTAGTATATATTTGCGCGCGTGCGTGAGTGTGAGTGAGAGAGAGAGATGAAAGGACAGAAGAAGACAGACCATGGAAAGTGAGATGGCGTGACGAAGAGTTGACGAATGATCAGACTGATCAAACATTTCCAGGAGGCATGACCTCGAGCGCTTGCTGTTCGTGTGCAGCGCCACTGCTCCCTCGCCTCTCTGCTCCTCTCCCGTCCCTTGAAGATTGCAAGCGTACGCATGGGCAGCACGACCGGACGACTCTCTCCCGGAAGAATTCGATTTTCGAGGGAGATGAGTTTCAAGTAAGCTCGATGCTGTCCTATCAAGTGCTACATGTTTTACAATAAAGTCGCTTTCCTCCCTTTGTTGCAGACCCTACCGTTCTGACTGTCAGCGGCTATGAATGGGTTACATACAAACTGTACGAAAGAGAGGAGGATCGACTCCTTTCTGACAACAACAGGGTGGCATTGGAATTTAAGGTAATTTGATATTTCATATCATTTTTTTATGGTAAGGGTACGAGCGCCCGCATGCACACATCACACTTCATACTCACCCACCCTAAGCATACCAATAAAACAGTAGTAGCACGAAAGGAAAGTGATGGTGGGCAAGGTCGCGATTTTTACGGCTTGGAAAAATAATGGCCAACATTTTATAGGTGTAACATTACCAGGGCAAACGTAATTATGATCTTGAGCTGTTTCACCTCTGTTGCTATTTTTTGGTCGTTTTTCATGTTAACATTTATTGAAGCGTGCAATCCTCGACGAGCTGTCAGATGGGCCATAGCTCTAGTTCAGTGTTCGCAAAGCACACTGTCAGCTCCTCGTCTCGCAGGAGTACTCTCAGTCCTCGCCCACGCTCAGTGCGGCAATAATGGGCGAGTTAAAGGATAGTAGAAGAAACTTCCTTGTTGATACGAACCCACCATAGCTTGACCTCTGTGTTGCCAGAACAGTGTTGTTTAAGCACACGATCATGCCACAGACTCTTTTCACCCATACTGACCGTGGGAATCAGATCTTTTTAGCCTGAGGTGCGGTAGTATTGGATATCTCGTAACACAATGCACAGACTTGCCAAAAGTGGCGTTACAGACTGCCGCATAAAGAGACCGCTTTTTGTACTTCAAAATGCTGTGCACAGGAACCTGTAAAACTCACATTGTGAGAAGGAGCATCCGTACGGAGCTAAAAAAAAAAAGTTTAGAACTCTAGTATTCTGCATTTAGGATAAATTAAGGATAGACCACATTTAGGATAAACTACTTACTGCAGTCTCTCAGTTAAGCAGATAATTTAAGCATAGTTTAAAATAGTTGAAGTTATATTTTGCACGGTTGTCAGATTATATGTGATGAACATTGCTTCTCTGTAGCATCCGAAAACAGCAAAAGATAAAATATGTTGCTAAAAAAAAAATATAAGCGTCGACGAAAGGCTTTTCGTTGTCAGGTTATATTGTCGAACATGCAAAACGCTGTTATTCTGCAAAGCTTATGAGACTAAATGTACCATGTCAGGTACGGCTAAGCATTTCCTCTTCCTTTTCATTCGCAAAGCGGAAAAAATATTTGGACTGCTCACAGCAGACGCCTGGGTTCCATTATGTTCATACCTGCATGGCCGTTACAGGCTTGTTAGAGCTGGCGCATAAAAGTGTTTGTTTTAAGGAGGGAAGCAGCTTATCAGAAGACGCCTGGCATCTGGCAGGAGCAGTAAATACCCCCAGTCAATCACGCCTGAAGGGCGGAAGTGTTTAAAGACTGCGTTACCTCACAAAACCAAGACCATGTAATGCAGACTTGGAAGCCTCTTGTTCACAGTCGGATTAAAAAAAAAAAATGGTTAGTGACTTTGTTAGTTAAGCACGTTCAGCACGACCGTCTAATCACTCTAATGCGACTCAACTTTTGCTTCGGGATTTCTGTATTGCATATTTCTAAGGACATTAGCAGAACGGGTAGTGGATGGCAATTTTTTTTTTTACTTGTTGTTTGTTACTTGTTGATTTTTGTCTAGTCCAGTGTAATATTGAGTTTTTAAACATCTTGCGAATATTTTTATTTATATTTCCTTCCCCAAAAAACTTATCCTTTAATAGTCACAAAAGAAGTGTTTTTTAACACTGTCTTTGCACGGATTTGAATAGACGGGAAGACCATCGGGAATACTGCTTTATGCAGTTGGAGGCATGCCTTATCACAACCACATCACTGCCTCAATCAACTCCGGCGTGCTGCACGTCTCTGTGGCATTTGGAGATGATGACCTTGACTTTCCTCTGGGCATAGGACTTGACTATGACAGGTGACGTATCATTTTTAATTGCCGTTCAGTAGTTTAGCGTTGGTTCATTGCGTGTCTGGCTAAAAAATGAAAGAAATAAATGCAAGCAGAAAAAAGGAATGTGTATGCAGGTGCGTCTTCACAAAAGATACAAGAGAAAGCAGCAAGGGCCTGGCACATTTCGAGGGTTATATGCAGGTGCATTTGTTTATGTTCCTGCTTTCGGCTGTTTTGCCAGAAGTTCTTTTTATTCTATAGCTGCCCTTCATATTTTCGTTTCCTAATGTTAAACATATCATTGATTCAAACTGCCATATCTTTATTTTTTTTTAAATTTCGGTAGCACTATAGGTTAATGGCAATATGTGTTTGTGTGTGTGTGTGTGTGTGCGTGCGTGTGTGTGTGTGTGTGTGTGAGAGAGAGAGAACGTGTGCATCTTCTAGCAACAGACAGCAGCAGCATCACATCTTAGAGCCAATAGTCTGTTAACCCGATAACTTTTCAATAAAGTCTTAGACTCTATACTCGGGTCGTGAATGAAAATAATTAAAAAAACTTTAACTGATTGCCTTTCTAAAATTATCGCATAAAAGACATTTTTAACATATCTGACATATTTAAACCTATATCTGCTTTTATGTAGACAACAATTCTGTGACAAGAAAGCACATAGAGTACTCGGCAGTGCACGTCTGTGAAACAGTACACCACCTGAGTAAAACTACTACTTTCTGCGCAGTAGAAATGCTCTCCGTAAAAGAACTGTGCAGTAGGCTTAGAGTGTGATCCTTGTACAGACCGACATTGTAACAGGTGAGTCACGGACGTTGTGCTTTATGCAGCGACACAAAGGCTCCAGTCAACTGGAGCGTCAAACGCGCAGTGATGATGAAGCGCGCGTTCAGTTCAGGAAAAAAATATCTGGCACTCGAAGGATCTCAACATCATCCGATAAAAATACGCTACATTCATGGACTGGCTGGTAACGGAAACAAATACCCAAGGAAAGTGGAAGCTTCTGCGGAAAACTGCGAAGAGACGCCTGTTCACTCTGATCACATGGCTGCATGTCTGTTTTGACTTCACTTGCGCTTTAACCTGTGTGATTAGACACGAATAGGAAAAGGAAAGGAGACAGGGAAAGACGAGAAAGAAAACAAAGGAAATTGAGCTAAAGGTCATCTTAACCATATATTCGAGAATATGCGATTGTGTTTTTATATGCCATTCAGATATTCATGTAAACATTTAGCCACACTTTTGACAGTGGAAAGGCGAAGGATGCTGCCTCCTTTCCCCGTATCCATAATCTCAGCATACGTCTGACAAGCGCCCATAAAAGAACGTCGTGAACAGATTTCTGCCCAGTGTATACAGCGGCTCGGAGATTGAAAAACACACACAAACACTCTCTATCACTCCCTTCCTCGTAACAACGCTTGTATGTGGCAGGTAGCGCAAGCAATCGATTGTTTGCTACGCTTCTCTACTTGCCCAGTCTGGGGATATCAAATGTCGTTATTACTAAGGCTAACCCTGTGGGAGTGTATTAACATCGTATCAATTGTTGCTGCTGTTACTGCCGGTGTTTTTTCTCTCCTCATTTGTAGTTTTGTCAAGGACACTCCTGTTGTATATTCTACTGTTTGTAAATAGCGACGATGATGATGATGTCGTTTTATAATGCGCTAGTTTCCGCATCGCAGAGATACGCTCAATGCGCAGTGATCCCAACAGCCTTGCCAGTCCCAAGAAACTTACATGAGGAGGAACGTGGAGCCTAAAAAAGGAACGATAGCACTTGATGTCCGTACGAGCCAGGAGCAGGAGTGGTAGCAGACAGCTCGTGCCTTCCGGTCCACGCGGAGCTGAGAGCAGGATGGAGCAATATAGGCTTGCCCGTTGACAGTGTAAAGTTGCAGTTGCTCGTTCCTGTTGTTTTTCGGTGAAATGCACACCACCGAATTTGCCTGTCGCGCGGTGACCCAGACAGTGCTTAGATACTCCAGCACGTCTTACGCGAACCCTGACGGGCCTGCCAGTAGATGACATCCACTACCAACCTTCTTCTCTTGCTGATAGAAAAAATGAGCGGTTCCGGCACCCCTACAGACTGCGAGTAGGCTTCAATCATGACTTCATTGCTCTCCGCTGGTTTGGACAAGCACACGATCCACTACATTCACGTTCCTATTTTCGTGCACATGCCATCTCGACAGACAGGTGAAACCCCTGTTTTACAGGCCTAGCACCTCACTCGATTCCCTTTACTGCAGTGCAAATGATCTGAATATTGCGCGCACAATTTTTTTTCGGAGGGGGTGCGTAAACTGTTGCAGTCAGGTAAACAATAGTTCCCATGTGCATCCAAGTACAGTAGAAGCTTATACTGAGGAAGGCTTCCAAAGTTCAGATGTAAAGAGCGCGTATTTTTTGTAGACAGATTGCAGTCAGCGCTTTTTAGAGATTGTGGGAGCGTAGACAATGTATACTGAGATTTGGAGAGGAGAAATGATTATGTAGGAGTATACTTCATTTCCACACATTGCCTCGGTTTAAATTTTAAGACTTAGTTGGGTATTGAATTCTTAGTAAGCCTACATGGGAACTTGACTGATAACAATTGGATATTTTGTGTTTTCCTGTGCATGCGTGTAAAATCGCTTAGCTACAGCGCGTCTTGAAAGCAGGGAATACGTAGCTGGACTGAGAATCGCGATGATCACTCCCCCTCCCCAGAAGGACAATATAAGAAAATGCTTTATAATACTATGGACGAATTATAAACTAATAATAGTTATCGGAACAAAATTTGCTGTTTGACTTTAGTTCTGCTTGAGTTGTGAATGTATCTTTTGACTCCATGGACGAGAAAATTCATCATCATCATCATCATCATCATCATCATCATCATCATCATCATCAGTATTCTATTATCGCTGTTTGTTAAATAGCCATTAAGCATACAGAATTAAATAACAGAATAGGTAAACATTCAGGGCTTACACGTGATTACAATGTTGAATGACACGATATATCTAATTTCTCCAAGTACAATCTTTGAAATGTTCCTTGAAATGGTGTAGTTTTTTTAAATTTTGTAGTTATATATATATATATAATGCATCGACGACTCTTGCAGGTGGCATAATTTGACCATTCACCATCAGGGTAGAACCGTGGATGTGTATTTAGATGGAGATGTAACCAGCAAGACTATCAACAACAGTAACTACTTCCTCAGTCTTGATCCAGTAGTGTATATTGGTGGCGGTGACAACTTCGTTTTGACAAGAGGTGGGTCTTTTGTTTTCGTTTTATGTCACTCAGCCCTTCTTCTTCGCCTTTCCCGCTTTAACTGCATCCGCGAACGCGCGCGCCCACCGTGTGTGTGTGTGTCCACGTCAGTATTTCAGAATTATGAAATAAGAAGATAATGCACTAAATAAAGTAATTCTTCATTTTATTGATGTCAGTTGGCTTATCGTAAAATAACTGCATAGCTGTTTGCCGTCGGCGTGGACTCGATCAGTCCAAGAAATTCTCAACACGGCACGATTTCCTCTGAACGAAGTAACTCCTGTGCTAATTTTAAAAAAGACGACCACGGCCTTATATGGTGGTTTTAATCATCGGCTGCAGAAACCATAAGAATCTTTATCACTGCTGCTGGAGCAGCACGTGACCACAGTAACGGTGTTCTCACAACCGTGCAACTCTTTGGCAGCCATATCGATCGACAGACTGGAGTTTGGTACAGCTTGACCGGCAGGCTGAGCGTATTGTTGCCCTCTGAGAGAGAGAGAGAGAGAGGGAAGAAGGCCACCAGGCCAATGCATTCTTCTCGCGCTTTGGTCTTACACATCTTCAAAGTCCAGATAAGACTAGTGAATTTCTTTAGTCGCATTATTACCTCCCGTCTAAATCATCATTCACCATCGGAAGGCTAAAATGCTTCAGTGTAAGTCATTCATTTGTCCCTTGACTTGGTACCGGTCGCTGGGGGAAGCACATGGACAGACGCGGCAGCTGACGAGGCAGTGTAAATGATGACTGTGCTTGTCATCAAATGTCGATGCTTTCGCGCACGAGCCTGTTCTCATGCATAAAATACGAAGAGACAGACATGCATACACGCATGCACTTCAAAGTCTGGATGAAAACCTAGACATTACCGGTCACTCCGTCATGCAAGTGAGATGACTGTCCCCTCTTGACGTAAGACTCCTGTAATATACACTATAGTATAGTGTGCTGACGCCAGCAAAGGTTGCATACCACAGTACGCATCTGATCTCACACACATTCATAAGGGCATGCACTTTTTGTCCTTTCTCTATCACTGCCACAACAAGTCAGCCTGAAATGGACCATAAGCCAAAACAGATCGCTTATCCTTGAAAGTTTTCCCCAGATATAAGTGAAGAGAAACTAAACTGTTGACCGATATGGACTGTTTTGCAGGTGGTCCTGTAACGTCATTCATTTAATTGTAGTTCCAGATTTAGCCTAAAAGTCTCACTTTTTTTCTTTCCAATAAGTTGTTATCAGTGCTTGATTGTTTTTCATAGCAAGCAGCATAGTTTGAGTTAAAGAGCCATATGCCAAGCTTTTTTTCCGACATTATAGATCTTTATATTTTAAAAACATTTATTTCATTATACTTTGTTTTGCATAAGGTCATGACAAAAGCAGGAAGCTGAAGGCTAGTTCCTACTTAAGTTTCTACAAGAAAAGAACAATGATTTTTGGAGACAGCAAACAACACCTTGCAAATGAAATGAGTGCAGTCAATAAAAGTCAGTAAATTCAGCAACACAAGAAAAATACTAATATCATACCAATATATGTTGTCTGAAAGATTGAAGTCCATATTCCAAGCTCTCATTGTTGTAGTGCGTATGGAGGGTGGGATCCGAGTAGTCTTTGCCACCTACCATCCTAAGAGAAACGGAGGGGCAAGCGGTGTCAGAGACGTATACACTAGCAGTTCGATAACTGTGTGGCAAATAATCCCACCACTACCACTACCACCACCACCACCCCTCAACTAATTGACCCAGCTGTTGAAAGGGTACCTGACCCCGTAATGGGCTGGGAGAAAAAAGGCAGCGTAGGAGAGAATATGCGCACCGCCATCACAAAAAAGCAGCTTCCCAAATAAGTACGGTCGAGATGTTTATCACCTCACTTCCTTACGACCTTTTGACACGTTGAACCGTTTTCTCGCCGCGATGCCGTCGATGTTGCTGGCATGGCGTTAAGCACCAATAACCACCATTACAACATCAACGACCAAAGGGCCTTTGGGAATATCATTTTTATTGTAAAAGAAGAGCATTTTCAGATTCTGTTAATTGACATTTAATTTTGTTGTTTCTTTTCGCAGAATTTGTAGCAGCTAAACACTTTTCTGGGCCTAGAATGTAGTTACAAAACCTTTATTAAGACTAACAGTTTTCAAAGTTGATAAATGCTACAATAAGTCAGCAAGAGAAGCTAATATCACCTCAAAGGAAATCAAAGTAAAGATGAATGGTAATGAAGTATAGCTTTCCATCAGTGCAGTGGTTGCCAGAATGTTAGCAAAAAAGCTAAAAGATAGAGAAGCAGAGGATGGGAGAGAAAGAGTTAAAAGGCGTAAACAGCCAAGAACTGCAGCCAGGGAAAAATATAACTTAAAGAAACTAGTTTTTTTCCCCTTTTTTCTCAGTCTGGGTTATGCCATACATTTGCTGAGAGCTATGAATATGCAGCAACTTCCTCTGTACTTTGCCTGTCGCACATTGCTTTCACAAAAAAATATTTCAGTCTTTCTGTTCTGAAACAATGATTTGCTAGGATCGTTTGCTACTGCTTTACTTGCACCTAGACCAACATCATTTGCTTCTCCAGATCTGAGAATGATCCTAGCTCAAAAGCATCTGTTTGCTTTGGTGGGCTGGAATCTAGACTAATATAAACATAGGGAAAGTATGAATGGATCTCTGGAAGCATGAACATGTATTTCATTAAAGAAAAGAATTATCTTGAATTATGGTGGAAGGGGGTTGTATGTAAATAAGATATTACAGGTTAAGGTTAAATGCACGTTAGTACTTTAATTTACAACAGTGAGACATTCTTATATACATGCACTGTATTTCTTGTCAATGAAGGGGGGAGAGAAAACAAAATGATAGTTGTTTTCACAGTCTGGTATCTTGGGTTCTCTCTTCAGGGCTGCCTGTGACCAGAAACTTCAATGGCTGCCTGAAAAACATCTACATTAATGACCAGTCAGTCTTGTACAAGCTTTTTGCGAAACACAATTCTTGCCAGTACCATGGAGGAGAGAGACCAACATTTGGCTGTAGCCCTGTACGAGACATACCCATTTCTTTCCCTAAAGCTGCCTCAGCGCTGCAGTGGACAATTGGTTCAAGGAGCCAAAACCTGACAGTGGATTTTTCATTTAGAACAGTGCAGAAGAACAGTGTTTTATTTTATGTAGACCTTTTGTCAGCCAAGGAGGGAGGAAGTGGATATGATTATGGTATTTTGGAGGTAGGCTGGAATTTTCAGGCTTCCATTTGCATGTGCATGCTTTAACATTATTAATCTTAAAAAATTTTATACCATTAAAATTTATTATTAACAAAATTGATGGACAAAACATGTCTGTCAATGCCTCACTTTGACAGCTATACTAATGCTAGATATCACATTTATGGAAAATGGCTGAATCTGATTGATATACACGATTTCAGGTATGGATTAGTCAAGGTCAGCCAATGTTGGTATTTATTCCATCCATTCGAGAGAATTCTTCGCATGTAAACATCACATTACCCATTATTGTGAATGATGCAGAGTGGCACACTATGCAGATTAAGCTGGAAGCTAGGTGAGTAGCTTATGACTGGACCCATCTGGCATTATGTCAGTGACATTGTTTTTTAAAAGCACGTATCATAAATGTAAAACATTTTTTTGCGTAAATTTTCCTTGGAAATTATGAAGTGGAAGGAAATACTTTCTGCCCCCTTCCTCTACCTCCTTTATCATTACCTCAAGAAATATTTTAGAGGTTATCAGAATTTGAGTTTAATTATTTATGGTTACTGATGTTATTAATTTTTTAAGTTTTGATCGACCTTGCAGCATTGCTCATCTGAAGGCTGACTCATTTTTAAGAAGCACTGAGAGGTACAAAAAATTTTTGGAACACAGAGGACAAGTGATTCTTGGTTACGGATTGCGCAGGTATAAAGGTGAGTATGACTTTTGATAATGACATGATAAATGTTTTTGTTCAGTAGTTTATTCCTGCTGGATTAAAACACTTTTCTTGTCTGTGTGCCTCCCTCTTATATAGTAAAGGAACATTATGGTAGAGTATGCATGTATGTAGTCATACGTACATAACTGTTAAAAAATGGTCCATAGCCCTGGCACCTCAAAAAAGCATTCACATGTGCCAGCACCAAAAACCCTACAACTTCCACCCTATTTAAACAAAATTCAGCTGTGTAAATGACAGATTACTAATATAAACATTAGAATTAAGTGAATATTGCACTGCCATCAACGAAGTTAACGCAGTTTTCACAGTAGTTTAATTAGACAAAGATAGTGATTTATTCAACATCAGGAGTATTAGTGCTATAGTCTCCTTTCCTCTCTTTTTTATTTTTGAGAGGGATACAAAGAGACTGCTATCACATTGATGCCTATAATAGATTCATCGTGTTTTTGTTAATATGGGATACAGATATCATTGTTAGATCATGCTGAAATTTCACAGCCTGAACTCATCCGGTTCATAAATGTTGTATATTAATAGTCTCCACCTCTTCTCTGATCAAAGGTGAATGTGCACACACAGTTTCAGATATGGATTAGCTTGGGTCATTTGGGGTGTGCATATATGCATAGTTTCAGAATATTATTTCCATGGTAACAGGGATGCATATGCTGTAGTTCACATGAGGTGACAAATGTGTGGATAAATGTCTCTATGTAATAGTCTATAATCAAATAACAGATTGATATGATTTGCTTTGGCCAGCTCACAGTAAATAAAGCATTTGCTTTATTGTAGGGACTTTCATGTAATCCAGTAACATGCAAAAGAAACAACATGTAATCATCAGTGACATTGTTATTAAGCCATTAAAAATACAGCTTTTGAAACAATGGGTCTATTTTACATAATGATTATTGATATTCAAAGCAACTTTTGCAAAGTTTTCTTCGTTTATATTTTATCATCCTTCCATGGGGGCATGCTAATCTTTCATTATTCCAATTTTATGCAATACATGAACCATACAGTTTCATTTATGTTGAAATGAACAATCCATTTTCAGGGATGGTCATGCATTGTTATAGGTAGTGGGCAATTTTGCTGCCTGGTTTCATAAATCATTATTTCTAGTGCCCAGTAATTATTGATTTATTCTGGCCTTGGCATCAGAGAGGAGAGGAAAGTTGTGTTATCAGTCTGTGCTCCCTAACCACCCTACTAATGACAGTTTGCCTTGTGTAGTACTGATTATATGTGCTGGAAAAAAAATTGTTTCTAGCACCCTCCCAGCATGTGGAAAGATGTGCATCACTGAGCAAACATGTTACACTTACAAAAACAAACCTAGATGTTTGCATGCCTTATTAACATCACATGGTGGGAAGCCTAGGACATGAACACAGAGTGTGTGCCATTACATTTAACACTTTCAAAGCTTTGCAAGTGTTATCATGTTAGAGGTAAGATAGGATGTTTCTGTACTTCCCTCCCTATCAATTTACCATTCATTTATGGACCATCATATTTGATTAATGGTGAATAATAAGTTTTATAGAGTGTCATTTACAAGGAATGTGAACCGAAAGCTGTCTTTGCAGCCAAAATGACAATAACATCAGCACCTGAAGCCACAGGAATAACAATAATTCATGTTGGCTGTGGTGAAGAATAATCTTTTTCATTAACAGTAATTAGCAAAGAACTGTGTCCTGTGGCTTAATTGGTATAATTTTTATCATGTTGTTAAAGTCATTTGTTTGGAATTTTGTTTCAATTACATGATTTTCAGAGCATGAGGGATATGTCGGATGCATGGAAAAAATCCAAATCCAGGGTATCATTTTGGACCCAATTACTGTGGTAGAGTCGGATGATGCCGTGGGATTAAAGTTGGATGGCTGCTATTTGGTAGACTACTGCAGCTTAAATAATTTCTGTGAACATGGCAGTGAGTGCCTTTCTGACTGGGACGGTGTGCAGTGTGATTGTCAGGACAACAGTTATGAAGGGAAAGCATGCCACTTTTGTAAGTATTTTTGTTCGGTCTTTTTTTTAATGTGATCATATTAATTACCAAGCTCAAATTTCATGAAACTAAAAGAAAATTAAATTGATGTTTGAGTTTAAAGTTTTTCCTAGTTTGTTCCTCATGTCGGTAGCAGATATGTCTCATTTCCCAGTTTTCTCATACTATTTGTATATATAGCAAGCGAGAGAGAGAGCAGAACACATATCAGTCCTGCATGTTCAAAACTGCTCCTGGCTATTTGCAAGAGATAGTTCCTCCTTACCAGCCGTCACATCGCCTGCGCTCTGGCTCCCAGTCATGCTTCTGTCTCCCTGCAGGGGAAGACACAAACAAGAAGCGCACTGGAGCCAGGGCCTTCAGAAACGCTGCACCTAAGCCGTGGATTGCTCTGCCATCGTCACTGTCAACCATCACCTCAGCAACCACGTTTCAGAAAAGACTGAAGACTCATTTAATTGTTTACTTAAGACAGACTTCAACCACCAAGCACCACTTCTGTCTTTATTATATTTTTTTACTTTCCTGTTGTTTTATTTGTTTTCTTCTCTCTGTTTTTGCTGCGCAATGAGCATTCTTCTGTATGGATACCTGCGTATTATAAATGGACATCATCATCATCATGTGCCTGCAAGAGAGGAAACAACATTTGCTGCCTGAATTACTTACTGTGCTACATGGTATTATAAGTCCCATATTTATAGTACCATTGCCTAGTTGCCCAAGAGATCAGTGACCTGAAAGTGGTTCAGTGTGTCTAAGGCATGGTATCCAGAAGAGCACAACCATTTACTTCCACTCTGAAGGAAGAGGCCCTCATTCGGTGTGGTGGACATATATCTTCCAGTCACTGGCCATGATCCTTAAGCTCTCAATGTTTGAAATTCAAGTGCACTAGTCCCATGGTTTGGAAGCATATATTTTAAACACTTAACAAAAAGCCGTCGAGATACTTGTGTATTTTCAGCAGTATGTGACTATATTTGTACACTTTTGATTATATATCATTCACTTTTAGGAATATATCTAGTTGAAAAGCATTTTACACAGAAGATAACATTAATCTAGTTTTAAAATGTCTGATAATGTTGAGTAATCAGTTTTTTATTTTTTAAATTAAAAAATTTGTCTATTTTGTAAATGGTGTAACAATGTAATTGATATAGAGTAACTTGTAAAAAGGCTCTTTATAACAGTTTAAGTTAGATCAAAATTAAGGAAATAAACTTCACACTGGTCTGAAAATATTTTTTTTTAATTTTTAATTGTTCTTGTTTTGACAGGCATATTTGTACAACACACGTGATCCATCCATTTAAAAAAGCATGTGAAATTTATAAATCTCCTGTGTAGACTTGGTAATACAACATGAAAGTTCTCTTTTAAAGCCAAGTAAATTTCTAAATTTGACATCTACCAAATGTTTTGCAGCCAAATATAAATCAAACTGTGATGACTACTTCCAATCTGGACATGCAGAATCTGGCGTCTATCTCATTGATGTAGATGGCACTGGGCCTTTGGGTCCTGCTTTTGTTAAGTGCGAAATGGCAGTGAAAAAGGATGACAACCTGTTTGGAGCAACAATAGTAGATCACAATTTTGCCTCCAGCACAGCTGTGAGGTCCCCTTTGCTGGAGGACAGGCAGTATCATCTTACATACAGGTAGGAACAGCTAGCAGCACTAGGTGTATTTGTCAACACCATTATTGAGCCCACATGTGTGTGCACTGTTTATGTTTTGATTGATTTTGAAATAATTATAGAGTGTAATTGATGTTTTGGTGCGTATGCTTTAGGTGAAAGATGTTTGCATGATGTTTTTATATCTGCCAATATGTTTTGCTTCTCTGTCATACTCTATGTAACAATATCTATGGTTGATGCAAATATAGTTTTGCATGTAAAGAGTCATAAAGAATAAACTAAAGCATAGGGAAAGCGCATCCACTTTTCCATTAAATGGTATTAAAATGCACAATGATTTTGACACAGTTATGAAATTTCATCATTGATCTTAGTGGTGCTACTATATGTCTCTTGATGCAACATCACCCAGAGCAGTAATAAGCCTTATCATATTGCACAGAGACAAAAGCAAAAAGAAAATACCTTTAGGACGGTTTCATTTTGATTCACACCTTTGACATGGCTGGTCTTTAGATGAGTTGCTGTATAATCTTAGCAGCTGACAGAGTAACACAAGTAGGAAGAGAAAACTGTAGAAAAAGTTATAGTTGATGTGATATTCGTCAAGGGGTAGTGATATTAGTGGCTGAATACTTGAAAAGCTGCATGTACTTGCTTTGCTGCAGGAATATGGCTAGAAGCCAGCTAATTGGCCTTGCACAAGCCTCAGCAGCTTGTGAGCAATATTTCAAATATGAATGTGAACAGTCACCTATTCTGTAAGTGTTTTTCTAATTTTTATATGTATTTTACCAACCATTTTCATTTTTCTAAGTCTGTTTGTGTTTTAGTTTGTTCTTTTATGGCAGTGCCCAAGAAAGTTTTCAGCTTTATGCGCCTACTATAATTACAAAAACTGTGCTTTGTTTTCTGCTCATTAATCATAATGTCTTTGCACTTTTTTGGAACAAAGATATTTATGCAGTTACAGATGAACAAAAACTAAGCCTTAATATCTGGTACCTTTCTTTCTTAAGAATAAGTTTTTTATGTTTTCTGTGCATCAATAAGGCTTGGGAAGAAAACTTGGTTTAAAGCAGTTCATGGCGAGGTTGTGGACTACCTGGGAGGAGCACAGCCTGGGTTCTGTAGCTGTCATGCACAGAACCTTTGTGAAGGGCAGAGATGTTACTGTGATGTTGGCAAGTTGCATATTCTCTGGTTTATCTGATTCTAGCTGCTATTACTACTGCTAATTTACAATGCATGTTTTAATCAGAAAGTTTGTCAGACATTTTTAAGACTACAGATGAAATTTTCAAGAGTGTTTACATTATTATTAGCTGTTTCTCTTGTAAAAGAATTGTACGACTGCTTCTGTTCTTTTGTCACAATGATTCCTGATTTGTTTGTTGCAGCAGATAGCAGGAAGCACAGAAAAGATGAGGGATTCAGCCACATTAAAGAACAGCTTCCTATTTTGGAAATGACTTTTCTACAGAACCATCAAGGCTATGCCAACATGACTCTTGGACCACTTGTGTGTTGGGGAAATGGTACTTACAGCTTAGGAAATATATTGTTTAATACATTATTAAAATGAAATAAGAGCTTGTGGTAATGCTTAAGAAATTATCTGAGGTGATGATGTCTGTGGTATTTGTTAATGTAGAGAATTATTCACAAGTAAGCATTACTATAAACAAAATTGTTTAAAAATTAAAATAAAATGATTGAATTAGGCTTATGACAAAGATCAAATTTACTTTTTAGTTGTAGTTTGTGGATAATGCAATGGGAAAGTTGGCTGATGTGTTTAGTATAGCATCCCTTTGTTTATTAGACCATTTCATTATGAAGATATAGACCAATATTTATGTTAGTATGATGGTTATCTGTCAGAGCTGCAGCCCTTGGACAGTTCCATCACCCTGACAACTTCAGAAAGTCATTTGAAGATTAACACTTGGAAGCATGGTGAATTGAGACTGCAGTTTAAAACACATCAAGACAATGCTCTCATTCTCATGCAGACCTCCAGTAATTCAGATACAGGCAACAGGTTCACCATCAAGATCATTTCAAGTAAGTAGCTTTGTTAATGAAAAATATATCTTTACATTTTGGCTTAACAACCTGTGAATTTCAGCATGGGAAGGCTTACGTTTATCAGCTTACCTGCAATCAGCTTTTGGCACTTTACATTATCACTGAATAAAAGTAGAGGGTGAGTTTATGTGAATTTTTGCCCTTCATGTGTAGCTAAATGTTGGAATATACAATGCTATTTAAAATCATTCTGGTATCATCCTTTGGATCCAGGTAATGACTTTTTATATGCCTTTTTATCTTTTCTTGTAGTTTTAACTACATTTGTTTTCTAGAAGGTTTGTTATATTTTCAGGCAGAGAAGTTGAATTTTACTTCTTGATCAATGGAACTGTAGTAAGGGAAATTTTTAGAATGTCCACCTCTTTGAACCAAGGTGATTGGCACCAGATAAGTGTTGACCATGACCCATTTGATGTTCGTCTTGGGCTTGATAAAGTGCAGAGACTTATTCCCCTAGACTCAGCGATTGATGGAGTTGTGGATTATGATGGCATGCTTTATGTAGGAGGGCTGCCTTCACAGTAAGTGTGTGCATTAAACTCTTTCTCCTTTACCAAGCGTGTTAAAATGTTAGTTTGATAGCTTTCCTAGCAGTAAACACCAAATATAAAAACTTGTTTGCTAGATGAAAAATGTTTATTCCAGCACTGTGTTTTCGAATGAATCTTTATTATACTCAGTAGGAGTTCTCAATGTTTTGATTGACTTGATATTATGGTCTACTATTTTTTATGTATGAAATGGGTAACAGTTGTAATCAAATTAAGGTATCCACCATTTTTCAGCGTTGCAGGCAGTTTAGGAGAAAACAGACCTGGACTTACTGGCTGTATCCGGGGGTTTATGTACAATGGTAAAGCTATGGACCTGTCACTGTTCATAGATGGGAGGTAAGTGTTGTGCTACACTTTTAGTTTTGATTGAATTTGTATTACTCATTATTTCAGTACTAAATAATTATGTCAAGGGTTTGGTATGTTTGATTAAAACTGTTTAAACCATGCCTTTTGGAACTGTTCTATTGAACTTTCTTTGTTAAAGCAGTTGGTCTGCTTTGTTGTAACCATGCTTAAGTTCTGAGACGAGGAGCAAAACTAAGACCATTGCACTACTTTATTGCCTGAAGTAAGTTGTTCAAATATGTTGCTATGGATCTTTATAGAATTTTAGCTTATCTTTTGCATCACAACAAGGTCAGCATTTTCTTTTTGAATGTTGCACAGTATATATTCCTTGTTGTGTTATGAATTTTTATTGATTTTTAGTTTGTGGCTGGCATTCAAACAAAATCTTGGGCTTTTGAATGCTGCACTGTTTGGTTTGACTTTTGACATCATAGATCGTGTGTATAATGCACCTTTTGCAAGACATTGAAACTGGTCTAAGAACCTGTTAGTATGTCTTTCCCAGCATATGAGGAACATAGCCTGGTGGTTACTGTAGTCAGCTACAGAGCAGAATGTCATTGGTTCAAGGCCTGCTGGGACCTGCAGCTGGAAAATTTACCCTTCTCACCCCTGCTCTGTAGGAATGGGTACCTGATTTATCAGGGAAGATGAGAACTGCAGAAGGAGCGGGTTGGACTCCAGTTTGTAAATGCCGTGCCATAGATATGGTGAATCATATTCACTGCGCTTGTGTCTAGGCTATAGGACTCTTTACGTTTACATTTTCCTCACCATACATGGTGTTAATATTTTAGCAGTTAATAACAAACCCAAAAAATATACAGCACATCTGCTTTATTGACATTGGAAGAGGAGACAGCCACAAATTAATGAGCTTTAAAAAACAGAGTATCTTCAAATCATTCAAAATAATCTACTAATTAAACAAATGTGTATGTTCTTAGCACTAGTGGAGTATCTGCAGACTGTCAATCATCTTGCTGGCCTAACCCTTGTGAAAATGGAGGCACATGCAAAGAACAGTGGGGCAACTACACTTGTATCTGTCAGGATCCTTGGGCTCATCAAGGTGTAAATTGTGAGCACAGTGAGTAAACCTAACCTCTTTTTCATTATTTCTGTAGCTGTCTCAATGTTGCTTGCCACATTCAAAGTACTGCTAGCCTTTTGTTCGTGAAAGAATTTTTTTCCATCTTGCACATTTTATACACACTTTCCTTAGAGAATTAAAAACTGCTTTGTTTGGAGAACTGTTCAGAAATAAATGACACTTAAAATCAACATCAAGTTCCTGCTTTTTCAGATCTCAATGATGATGCAGTTACCTTTGGTGGTGGGCCCAACTCCTACTTGCTTTATGATCTCATCAAGTATTCTGATATTTTGGACAAGACTGTGGTGCTGAGTTTTCGCACACAACAGGCAGATGCATTGCTGATGTATGCCTATGACCATCTCTCCAACTTTCTGCAGATGGAACTGCACCAGGAAAGGACCATTGTCTTCACTTACAATAATTTCCACACAATCGTCAGGGGATCAATCACAGTGCAAGGCAGGTTTGGAATTCTGTTTTTAAGAGTTTGATAATGCACGCTATAGTGGGTTGGGGGAGGTTTGTAAAACTAAGTGAAAATGTTTGCAATTATTATTTAATGCAGTATCCTCTAGTGACACATTCTGGCATAATTAGTGCTGAGTCTAGAAAGATTTTTTTGAAGCACATTTCTAGCTTTTAGTTTTTTTTAAAGCAGATTTTAGTTCACAGCTTTCTTTTTCTTTTTAAATTAGTATTTCTTATATATATATATAGACATGATGCTGCTATCCACATTTCATGGAAAGAATGCAGCTTTCATTTTGTATTTTGAAGAGTTTATTAGCAAATTATTGCATTTTTGACATTCAAAAGGATGGGCTAGAATTATTTTTGGGAATATACATCAATTTGTATATTTTTAACATAGAACAACGAAATAATATAAGCATTTTTTTGATCTGCAGATAAATTAAATGATGGAGAATGGAAACAAATTATTGCTCAAAATTACTACAACAACACAAAACTTATATACGGTGACCAGTCACAAATAATAGAGTTCAGAAGAATGAAGCTCAGGAGCTACTCTGTGGATCCATTCAAAGACAGCATAAAGAAAGGTGGAAATTTTGTTTCCTTATACTTCTGTAACTGAAGCCTATTTTTATGCTTTATTCTCAAGGAATCACATTTTTCACTAAAAATGATGCCACTTTGATAATGGTAAATAAGGAGAAATCAGTTTTAGTTTTTCTCTCTTTTTCTCTTGCAGAGACTGTTTTTATCACCAGAACCTATGAAGAACCACTGCCTTTTATACGTTTATATGTGGGTGGAGTGGATGATGGGGGAACTTCAACACCTTTCTTGAAAGGCTGCATTCGTGGCATGCGAATGGGAGACATTCAGATAGAACTAGCTCGTGGAATAGAAGGCAGGGATGACATCACAGGTGGGTGATCCATAAATATTGTTAATGGTTTATTGATCATGTTGAAGACTGCTGAATTATAATTCTAACCAATTATTTGGTTATTAGTTGTATTTAGGCATTTATGAATTCAACATTAAAACTAGCACTTTTTTGTTTAGCCTTTTGATTTTATATGGCTTGTGATTTTTTTTCCATCAGATTTAACTCCATCATGTGTGGCTGGTTGTAAAGCAGATACATGCTTAAATCATGGAGAGTGCTTTGAATATTGGAAATATGGGAATTTCTCATGTGATTGCTCAAACAGTGACTTCTCTGGAGTACACTGTGAAAAAGGTAAGACGTTTTTCTGTAACAGTTACACTGTTAGTCTGCAGTGCATTGATCTTGGAGTAATAAAATTGATTTTTATATTACTAAAATAATGCAAAGTACTATTTGTAACTTGTATGCACTAATTTCTTAAACATTAAATCCCATTTAATGCCATAGTTCTACTCCATCAGATATCATTATAATTGCAATTTTCTGTTATCACTTATCATTTCTTCAGAAGCATCAGTGTTGCTGAATGGGCTGTCAGTCATTCAGCACAAATTTGAGTTGCCTTTGCTAGCTCAGCGTACCACAACAGAGGAGGTGATGCTCACTTTCAAAACAAACCTTCCTCTACCAACAAATCAAAGGGAACAGCGTGTGGATATGGCACTCATATATGTCAAGAGCTCTCAGTAAGTGGAGGATGATGGCAAGATGCCTTACATGATATCGTAATGTTATACTTGATTTCAGAGAGCTAGCTATTAAAAAATATGTATAGATTATACTTCTGACTTGGATTAAAAGACAACACTAGGTCAAAACGTCTTAAAGGATATTAAATATGTTAAAATTTAAGTTAAGGAGGCTACTCCAAACATTAAAATCGATATTTTGAATATCTTTAAAGGTTTTTTAATTATAGAGTAACAAAGTAGCATATAAATAGCACTTCAAAACTGTTTTTGAGTACCTAGAGTAAAAATTGTGACTTTAATCGTTTTTGGTTAAAAATGTACACTTATTTAAAAAAAAATTTACTCAATACCATAAATCATATACCAAATCTTTAAGGTTTTTTTGTAAGAGGCAGTGATATAACTGATGATGCTCTAGCATTTTGATATCTTTAGATTTCTTGGAGGTATAAGCAGAAACGGTCTTACAGAATTCAGTCTTTCTGATAGATGTATACATTTTCCACAGTGATAAATGGCAAGTCTCTATAATCCAAGAGTAAGTTTATAAGAGAATTTGTATTAATGAGGGGATGTTTTTCAGGTCTGGTGACTACATCCTGGCCAGATTAGATGCAGCAGGAAACATCCTGATGGAGACTAACCAGGGAGTTGGATTATGTGAGCTGTACTGGTGGCTAGATCTCCTTATACTTTTAATACCATTTAATTGTGTTCAATACTTGGGGGTGCAGGGAGGGGTGGAGAGTGCTTACATGTGCATGTATATGGCCTGTTTTGCATTATTAAAAAAAAAACACAAAGCAAAATTTGTGAAGGTTCATTTTTGTGTGTTCATTACTAGTAATTCAGCATAGGTGAAATATTTCACCAAATGTTTGTATGTGGAACAGCTTAAGTTTTGAAAAGGTTTATAATAAATGCAATAAACAGTAGTTTACTTAACCAAAATGCACAAAACAAAATTAATGCTATTTTGCTAAACCATACTTCGAATCATATTTTGTGTCTGATATAAAATAATATTCAGGTGCTTTTGATTTCAGATCGCATGAAAATATCAGGAAATTTTGCAAATGGTGCTTTGCATCAACTTCTGTATTCTCGAAAAGGTACAAGCATGTACTTAACAGTAAGTGGAAGATTTCAGCTTTTTATCAAAATAAAAATGACAACTTCACTATTTGCATGCATTAATTGTTGTATTATTGCCTCAGATATTGATGCAGTTTTTTTAAAAAGAAGTTTCTGTAGGAAGATTATTGCCTTTAGATATTTTCTAACAGCTGAAGGCATTTTGTTTGAGTACTGTGTGTCTCTTAGAACACTTAAATGTAATCAGGGTTTCCCATTGTGCAGAAACCTGTATGAGTTTTTTTGCCTACAATATTTTAAAACGTTAACTATTAATTGTCATCAGACATCTGAAAACAGAACAGCTTAGGTTGGAGGTCTAATCATGTAAGAGAATTCTGAGCAAAAAGGCATGCTTGTTAAACTGCAAGAATGAGTATTAGCAAGCACCAGTACAGTGTGTTGTTTAACACTAGACAAGAGCAGGAGCAGAGAAGGGAATTTTAGATTTCTGAAGAGGATGTTTCTTCTGAAGACCTGTGTGCTAGCAGTGAAGGTGCTTCTGTGCAGCCTTCTGAGCACCAGTAAGCAAAGAACAAGAAAGGTCAATTTGTAAGAGGGTTATAAGGGCAGATGCACTAGACTTAGAATTAAAGAGACAAATTTTTTTTTATTGCTGCTGACTGATAAGACCTCCAATATTTTTACTGAAGGAAGTGGGCTAAAAACCCCAGAAAACTGGGATCTGAAGACCTGCATTTTATGGATGGGAAACCCTGGTATTTTCACTAGAGAATATATTTAATGTACTTCTTATATCATATTTTCTACATGAAGTTTTATTTATTACTGTTTATATTAATGTTTATTAATATGTTATGCTCTTGAGTGTGAAAAAAAACCCAGAAGCCTATGTAAAATAAAGACAAATGCAAGTAATTTTACCACAAAGGCAAAAGGCAAGTCAAAGACAAAATATATTAACCAAGTCAATCCACGTACATATATGGATTTTAAAATTGCACCTGAAGAGAGAAAACATATATTTTTCATATAAAATTTTATCAACTTTGGTAGTAAGCTCATGCCTTATTTTGATTATCTATGGGTAATGATGGAAACCAACGCAATAATAGGAAAAATTTTCATTCACATCTGTATTTGGAGACTGACATAAGTGAAACCCCAAACCAATTACCTTCAAAAAGAAGATCATATATTGTGCATATTAGGCATTTACACTGTATTCCAGCTAATGCATATTTATATATATATATGCTTTTGTGAAATCATATATTTTGTTGCTTACCCTTTTCTTTTGCAGTATTATATAGTTTTAGCTGATTCCATAAAATTTTACTATAAAATACTCAGTGTAAAAGGTTATTAGAGGATGCTACCTTTTGTTAAACACGAAAATACTGAAAGTTGTTATTTCAAACTCTCATAAATTAGTGTGTTCTTAGAAGATATGGTGTCCAAAAATCAGCTGACCTACTATAGGTTTTGGTTCTTTGTAGAAGTAAAGGGTTGCGCTTTTCATGCCTTTAGGCTGTTGGGTTCTTTCTTAATCTGAATATTATATCATCCAATTATCATTATTCTTAAGTTTTTCTAAAAACAAATGTCAGCTCTTACCTCCACTCTCCCTCACTTCCCCACAAATATCTAACTCTAATTGCTAACTGCCCATTATGACAACAGCAGGCTGCTTTATGCATTTACCCCAGATTCAATGAAACAGATGGGTAAATGAATATAGATGTATTGGCTTTCAAATAAATTCACCTTAATTATTTTCCATTTGTTTCATTTTTAATATAAACGTTTAAATTTGTGACACAAAATTATGAAGACCATAAAGTTACTTTTTTTTTTTTAGCATTAAGAACTCAATTATCACTTATTCTGAGCATGAGCTTTTGCATTTGTCTGCAGTTGTTTAATTTTTTCCAGTTCTTTAAAGGCTATTCTGTAATCATTTTATTTGAGGTTACTGAAGTTGTGTTTTTTTTTTAATGATACATCTTTGATTTGCTCTTCATAATATGTTGAACACTTTCATTGTTTGACTGGCTTTCTACACATGTTCGTTAACCCCTCAGGTCACACCTCTAGATTCAAAGGGCAACCACATAGTGAGTAATAGAATCTGTTTATGTCAGAAGCTTTCTTTTGTTTTATTATGGCTTGAAGTGGACAGCATATCAAATGTCTGTGCTTTTGCTTATTTAAAAAGCTTATTAACAAGCAACAGGCTTCACCAAATTGGTCTTGCATGCTTTTTTTAAGCATTTTCTAATTTGTTAAATCTGTTTTCACATAACACAACGAAGTTAATGTCAACCTTTGTGTTACCACTTCTTTATACACACACACACACACACACTCTCAATAAAGTTATTTATGCTGGTAATGGTGTGATACTAAGGAAGAACATTTGTCCTGACTGTGTTATGATTTATCACTTTAAATCGTGTTCAACGACTAATTTTCTTCACTGATTTATGATAATTTATTTTCTATACCTTCTACAATTAATTTTTTTACAGCAAAAGTATACCATACCAAGAGATCCATGCATGGTTATTACTAAAACAACTGAACCCTCTAAAACTAGAAATACACTGAATTTTAACATTCAAAACCTGAACAGTTAATGTGATTCTTACTGTATGATGACTGTTGAAATACAACCTTATCTTTGTAAAGTGTTTTAATGGAACTTCAGGAACATAGTATGTGGGTGCATGCATCGTGCATATATGCATGTGTGTGTTTCTGAGGGTCTTTGATGTCTATGACTTCTTGTTAAAATAATATGTCTAATGTTAGACATACATTAATAGTGAACAAATCAACAAAGAACATGAGTAATGCTAACTTTTTTTAATAGTATGTAAGAGAGAGAGAGAGAAATTCACACTGACTAAGAGGGAGTTATCTATTTCTTTATTTACAAACCTTGTTCTACTGATAATTTTGAAACAAGATAACACCGAAGCAAAATTAATCTTACACTTTTTTTTCTCTCATTGTCCAATCTGTGACATTTTCATTTCAAAATTTTAAGAAGCGTGTGCATTCTTTTATTCTGACATTTAAAAAGGGATCAGAATCGTTTGCAATCCTGTAGATAAAAAATTGTTTTAATTTATTTCATTGGTAACAAATTGCTAACAACCATTTTTTCCTCTTTTTCTGATCTCATGATGATGAACACATCAGCACAAAACAAAATTGTTCATGAGCACTTAATTGCTGCTTGTTTCTCATTGTATTGTTGCTTCCATGGAAATCCAGACAACTTTGTATTCTAGGGCAGTAGTTCTAAGATGTATTATTTTCCAAATGATAAGGTTTTTTAATAGGTATATTAAACAGATAATGTAACTTATAAAATGTTGTCATAAATCAGAAATACACTGTTTTGAAAACTAGCAGCAAAAGAGATGAAATTTAAAGCATAGTCCTATTGATTAACAGACATAAACAGTTTTTATTCATTATCTTTATTACAAGCACCTTTTATAATAATAATTCAAATTTTAATGCTGAATATCATTTTATATCAGAGTGCTGATATTGCTGTTGGCATATTTAATAATAGCTATGTGCATCATGCACATCTTATGCATTTCCTTAGACATGGGAAATCACAAGCAAGCATGTTATTAAGGAAAATACATTTCTAAATTCATGAAATGTGTCCTCCCCCCCCTAACACACACACATGGACATATTTTTTTACAAGAAATTCAGTCTAATCACATGGACTGGTAGGTTTAAATCTACAAAAGGAGATTCCACCTTGAAGTGTTATTTGTGGGCACATGTGTCTCATGACCAAAGTGAGAATATCTCATAAATCATTCTAAAGAAGAAAATAAATACTTAGGTTATTCAGCAAATGAACTTTAAAAAGATGTCATCTAGTTTACAATGGCTTGTTGTTTTGTGGGTGATGATCCCTGGTTATTGTTCAGATAGTACCCCTTTTCACTGTACAAGAGCTGTTTATGTTTAAGGAAGTAATGTAAGACTTCACTTTTTACTTAGCAAGACATTAAAAGAATATTATATCAGCTGCTTATTTAATTTAGACTGAAGTTACCAATGTATAATTTGTTGTGTTTTAAGCCCTGAGTTTTATGTGATGGCATACTAACTCAGAAGTCACAAATTTAAGGCACCAGAAATGTTCGTCTCAAAAATTACATCTTTAAACACGTAAACTTAATTTTCCTGATATATAATGAATATATCAACTAGAATTAAGCGGTTAATGTAGCAGTCAAACAGAATTGTGATGCCACAATTAAGTGTTAGTGTTTGTATGATATAATGATAAATTGAAATATAAGATTATCCCATTATTTATCCCAGTGTTCTTTAAAAAAAATCAGTTTACAGCATTGTCTGTACATCGTAATATTATTCATTTTAACCAGTACAGATTTTATGCACTAATTTACCTTGTTTCAGGTTGATGGAATCAGAGAAGCACAGTTTGGTTATCCCCATTACGACCTTGACAAGATTGACACCATCTTTATAGGTGGCCTTCTTCCTGATGAAAATCAGTTTGAGAACATTGCTAACTTCACAGGATGTATATCAAGTATGTCTGTCCTTCCAGCCTTTCCAAGCGATTTTTCTTTTTTAATTCCCTAGCTTGATCCATATCAACGTTTTTTTTTTCCTCTTCCTGCTACAATGTACTTATCTCCTTAGTTTGACCTAACTAAGAAACAGGGAACCTTTTACGATTTAAGTACTTGTTTTTGTTCATTCATATGTCAAGAACTTAAAATTACGATCTTGTGCAATATTTAGTACAATCCTACCTCACACACCCACTTTTAAGTGCAGTAGCTCATTTTGAGATATTCTTTTAACAATTTCTGTGGTCTTGTGTTACCTTATTATTTTTTTTTTCTTTTGTTTCCTAAATCTTGGAGATTCCTCAAAGGATTAAGTTCACTATAGCACCTAAATGCACTTAAAAAAAAACTTAAATGCAGTTTAATTTTTAAATGTTATATATCTAGATGCAGTGTTCACTCCTTCACAAAGTCAGCACATAAAGATTCGTACACTTAAAGATCTGCATTTGAATGAAAAAGATGTCACTGTAATTGGACCAGAAGTGACCAGCTGTTCTGCCGCAACATGGCTTGAAACCTCTGCTGCTGACTCATCCCTGGATTCTCTCATTACAACTGAAAATTATGAGGTAAATGAGATTAGCTGGCAGATAAAATCTGTCATTGTTTAATTACTAAACTAAAGGAACTCATGATGAAACAAGCTTGTTTTCTATAATTGTGCACTGAGGACGTGGAAAAACATGATACAATTAACATGTAAAACAAGTATGATAAGCCAGGCAATTTATACCATTCAGACTGCCTGTGGTTTCTTACCAGACAAATCTGCTTCCACAGGCAGTCAAGCTTCACCTGTTCTGTTTGATATTGACAGTAAGGTCTGTCCTTTAGTCTTTTTTTTTTTAATCATGATACAGAAATGCATTTATATAGCAACTTTCCCCAGTACCAGCCAGGCTTAAAGTGCTTTACATATATAAAAACATGCACAAGCACACACCTGTTTTAAGATAGTGTAGGGTCATGAAGGTTAGGCATTAAATGCACCTTCATGAACATGTATGTGCACACCTGCGCAGAGGGTGGAGGAAAGCAAAGTACTCAGAGAAAATCACCAGCCATCAGCCCTGTAAATAGATGCCATGAAAGAGAGGTATATCAGAACTGAGATATGAACCCACAACACCTGATTCTCAATGTTGTGGTGAGAAACACTTAACCCACTATGCCACCAGTTGCCCTGAATGCATTATGCTTAACATTCTGCCAGACCAATCTCCTTCTTCTCATGGTCTGGGCTTAGTGCAAAATTCTGTTTTTAAACAGTTAATCCCATTCCACTTTCAATATAAAAACCTACAAATAGCTTACACAGAAAGAGGCTGTTATCATGAATACACATAGATACAAGGCTACAGTGAGTGGGAGAGCTGAGAGAATAATTATGTTAATTAGGCATATCCACGGACAATCACAACTTTATGGCTTTGATCTTTTACTCCATGCTTGTATCCCACAAATGGAAGTGGGTTTACTCACTCAGAATTTGGAAAACAATCTTTTGCTTAGTCAGCTGAAAATATTTTGCAGTTTAGTAGACACAAGTTTTGATCTTAAGAATGTCTTGTCAGTGACCTATCAGAAACAGTGTACTGTTGGTTCTGGTTCTCATTTTCTATTACATGTTTTTTCACCTATTTCACAAGCTAAATTTATCAGTTAGGTCCTCTGTTTTTATTGTTCATTATTTTAAGATCATGTTAAATAATATTATTGATGTTGGTGTTTTGATGTTTGATTATTGCATGATTTGATTTCCAGAGAAGATATCTAAAAACCTTAAAACTGCTTTCTCTTATTTTCTCAGAAGCTAATAATGCCAGCATGGGATGTTGGACCAGCAGAGGTAGTGACTTTAAGTCCACCAGTTGTGGTTCCGCCAACACCAGTATCAACCACTCACCCTTCCTTAGGGCATAATGAAACCAAAGCCCTCATTACTATGAGCTCAGGAACACATGTTGATGGTGTAACAGTTGGTAAGTTATTTATGGGTGACCTTAGATTTAGGCTTCAAGGACTTTGTTCCTGCATCACAACTGAAACATAAGCTGTCTTGTGAAACTAAGATCATTTTTTAATAATAAATTCCTTAACATACAAACTTTATAGAATTGCAGTTGAAAATTTATAGACTTTTTCTTTCCTTCCTTTTCAGTTGTTGCAGTGTTGGTGATAGCAGGCATTCTTCTGCTAGCCCTTGTGATTGTACTACTACTGCTGCGCAAGCGAAGGGGACATTATGATCTTAACAAGGAAGAAGACATAGAACTTAAGCAGCCTCTCAATCATAATGATATAGTTCTTGTACCATCCAGCCCAGTTCCTCCTGATCATCTTGCTAAACTGGATGAGTTCAGCATGATAACAGCTATTTTAGGTCCAAAATGTAAGTGGCGTTGTGTCATAAATGAAGAAAGAATATCTTGTTGCAAAAGCCTATGTGCATTTTCTCTTCCATTTATTGTGTCTTGAATACAGGTAGTTCATTCTGTTTTGCGTGCCTTCATCTATTTTTTTCTGGAAGGGGAGGGTGGGTGGAGGGAATACTATTTTAAAGGAAAAAAGTCTATTTATGGATTCACTTTACAGATACTACTGATACTGTTGCACCAAATCACAACAATAGGAACAGTGGAAACTTTGTGAGTAATTTGGTTTCATGTTTATTTTTATCTAGCTTGCTTCATACACAAAATGAGAAATATACTTTGTGATACTTTTCTGAAAGCGAAATGTATTGAAATATGGCAGTACTTCATGGACTTTCAGACTTACAGTCTACAGCTTGCATCTGGAATGTTAGCAAACATAATAGCCATCCATGTGCAGTAGAAAAAGATGTAAATGCATTAAACTGATTTTACTCTAACAAACACAGCAATGAAATAGTGACAACGATAACACATTGTAGGCCTATCAAATATCAGGGTCAGTATCCCTTCTTGTTGAAGATAGAAAGGTAAATGTGATGCTTAAGTGGCTCATCATCATTGTATTAACCCAGTCTCCTGATAGAGAGATGCTATCCAGCCAAAGAGACAGAATCAGCTTCTTTTTTTTGGTCATGCAATCTTCAAATCTATTCAGGAAAAAAACCAGCCAGAATTTATTTACATGCAGTTATTTTCACAGACAAATGTAAAATAAGACAAATCTACTCCTTTCCACAAGGGCAAAATGGAAGATTCTGACTTCATCAACCCCATTTTCAACAAGAGAAAACAACGGCCAGCTTCATCTATTTCAGAAGTTCTTGAAGAGCTGGAGAGAAGACAGCAAGCACAAAATCTTGGTACTATATTACTGTATCAGAGGATTACCTTAGTACTTCTTCAAACAAACAAAAACACAATGCTTGAACACTGCTAATATTATTCATTCAAATGAATGTTTGCTTCGTAACAGAACTGCAAAGAGAAAAACACTAATTCTGCCTTCTCTCAAGAATTTGTTTGATAAAACTGAAACAGATCTTCAAATCTTATTACAATTTTGGATATCATTATAAGTGAAAAATGAAAGATTAATTAAAAAACACTGCTGTAGCCTGTGTTTCATTTAGTTTTTTTGTTGTTGTTTTGGCCAGAATCTAAGGAGGAAAATTTGGGGCAACTCCATAGAGAGGAAAACTCACAATGGGATCCTCAGACTGATTGTGCTCCTCTGACTTATGTGAGTCTGTTGTTCATGATCAGCTTTCACATGAAATTTTGTGGGTTTTTTTGGCTTGTATTACATCAAAACATTTGAAAGTATTATGATGAAGTTCTCCTTTTTAGTAATCGAATTTGAGTTTTATATGCTTTATGTAAATACCTTGTTTGAAATTATTTCTTGAATGTGTTTTAATGTTTCTACTGTCTATGTGTGATGTTATATTCTCTGTTGTAAGCATTCAGTATCGATTAAACATTTCATTCTTGTACAATGAACCACCAAATGTTTAATAGGATATGGCTGAATAGTATCTCAAAGGTGAAAGACCAGTGGCAAAATGTCTTGTCTATCGTTTGATTACATTCGGTTGTCATATGTTCAGTGTATTTGTGCATGTTGTTTATGCTCCTCCCATTTTCATATTACTAGATATTTTTTTCATCTTATTAACCACTGCACTATCTGTGATTCTGGTTAACAACCACAAGACTTTCTTACAGCTTTTGTTGAGAAGCCAAACGTACAAACAACATGGATTGAATGTGGCTGCTGAGTCAATGCTTTTTCTGTGTTGACAGCTACTCAGAGCTCTGAAAGAGTAGATGATTGTTTACCAGCACATGAATAAGTGATATGGTGTTTGCTTTCAGTCACAGTTTGCATAGAACTGCATGTTTAGTCTTTGTATTAGCTGTGATGTTTTGTTTGTGCTTCTCTCATAGGCAGATATTACATTTTTCAACATTCCTCTTTTGGCACGTATTGTGGATGAAAACGAAGATTCACATGTTGGTAGCTTCCTGGAGAAAAATACTGATGAAAAAGAGGTTGGTACAACAACACTTTTATAATAATAATAATAATAGTGAAGATTTTTATAGCGCATATGCACACTCATAGAGAGCATGCTCTTAGCGCTTAAAACGAGTAAGAGACGTGGACTAAGTAGACACAGAACAAAGGGGACGAAAGAAAACGACAGTACTGACGAAACAGAAAACAAAAGGCATCAAGTAACAGAAACAGAAAAATATAGTGATTCTGCGAGAAAGATGGGTAAAGTAGCAAGAGGGAAGGGGGCGGGGTTAAGAAGGACGAGCATTGTGCGGACTGTGTTAGGAGAAATGCTCAAGGAAGAGGTGCGTTTTCAGTGCAGATTTGAAAGATTCAGTTGTAGGAAGGTGGCGGATATGGAAAGGAAGAGAGTTCCATTGTTTTGCAGCACAGTAGCCAAAAGTCCTGTGACCATATGTTGTTGTTCTGGTGACAGGAACAGTTAGGATACGGTCGTCAGACGAAGAGCGTAGTTGTCTGGCCGGAGAGTAAGGGATGAGAAGTTCAGAGAAATAGTCAGGACAGGAGCCAGCAAAGAAATTAAAACACAGCACAGACAGTTTGTACTGAATGCGAGAACGGATATAAGTCTTCGGATGAGCTGAAAGGGGTTAATGGGAATCCACAAGAAAAAATTAAATACTGTTTAAATACAGATGCAGTTACTTGTGCATGTTTACATTATGTTTGAAGTAGTTTTTGCTTTAAACAAATGAAAATGAGAGGGCATTTTCATGGAATGTTAGATAAAATTCTACCAAGTTCAAGGTTTCACTCTGAACAGAATTTTGGGGACCATTGCTTGAATGTTTAAAACTTTCCACCTAAATGCTGATAGACTGTCTGGTCTTACTATAAGACTTTTAATTGTATTAAAATGCTACAAAAGTGTAGCCACTGTAGGGATAAAATTTAGATGTGATGTCTAGGTCAGACGCTTAACTGTTCATAGTATAATCTCCAAGCTATGTTCAAATTTGGGCAGCCATAATTGCTCACCAAATAGATATTTGCTTATGTCAGCATTTGAATGTTTTGGAACATATTTTTCATTTGTTTTTGAATGAGTTAATGTTTAATGTTAGGGAATGAATGCTTTTATGTTCACTTTTAGTGGTCTTTAATTATACAGCTTGTAGAAGGAACTGTCACAAATTGTCTTTGTATATCTTTTAACGTTCAGATGCTGACATAGTGGGGTGCAGTTTTTTCTAATGAGTGAGTAAAACTGAAGACGAGTGCTATTTCTCAAAATCTGGGTAAACGCCCACTACAGTTCTGAAGATACACACCTACAAACAGCACCATGCACAGAAAAGGGTCAACAGCACAGACATCAGGATTGCATATAGGCATGCAATAGCTAATGGGAGAGCTGGCATCATGTGTTAATAAGCATATCTGTAGACGACGTCACTTTCAGCACATGGTGATTGTTGCTGTTCTTAAAAACAGAAGTAAGAGAGAGAGAGTGTGTGTGTGTGAGTGGGGGGGATGTGTGGACAGAGTGAGTCTTCATCTAGATTTGGGGAAATGGTAGCTTGCATTGAGCTTGATCAGAAATTCAAAGAAAAAAATTGCACCCCACTAGATCTTTGAATGATGCTACGCCATCCTCAGTGAGCAGTTTTTATATTACCAAAATAGTGCTTCTTACTGACTTTATGCACATTAATACATTTCTAAGGCAGGATGCATGTTTGAATAGCATGGCTATTGTGTGTTAATACATCAGGTTTGCTTTGAGTTGGCATTGTTGTTTATGCTTACTGCTGCCATATCATGTAACACTGGCCTTTACTAGTCACTATGTATGTTGTACCCATCCAAACCTATTCAGTCACTGGAAGAATAGTGATTTCCATTGTTGGCATAGTGTTAGCTTTGTTACTTCATGGAACATTTTCAGTCCTTATTTTTTATTATTACTGATGCAGACTTATTTATTCAATTTTATAAGGAAAGTGAGGCAAATTACAGAAATACGATTTTTAAAATTTTTTTATACAATTTTTGTGAATGGATATTTCTCCCTCATTGGTGACTTCATTTGCTGCAGTTAGCAGCAACATAAGCCAAAACAAAGAAGCAAATATTCCTGGATTCTGATTTGGTGTAAAAATTTTGCGCTGGGGATGAGACAGGTCAACTTGCTTTATAAAAGAGCTAGTATTCTCAAATACGCTTGTTTTAACAGTTTTTCTTTTTACTTCTTCTAATTCTTCCCTCTGTTACAGATATAACCGTTTAAACCAAACAAAATACGTAATTTTCTAATGTGACTTTCTTAATTTTGGGTCAATAAACCAAAAATATGGATTTCCACTATAGAGTTACTGAGTACTATGTATTCACTGAATACAGATTCCTTCACCAGTGGGTAAAAGGATTTAAATTTTTTCATTTAATCATTTTCATGATTTTTTAATGATACTATTGCCGTTTATCTTTTATTAATTTCTCTGGTTTTTCTTCATTATCTGGGGCAGAAACCAGAGGACAATAGCCCTTCGGCCGATGAAACCCGTGGCAACTACAATAGTTTGGTGGAAGGTAATGGGGACAGTGGCTATGAGGCAGAGTCTCGCCCTGAAATCACAGAAGAAGACTCTACACCAGATGTCAATGGGGATGATGATGATGATGATGCAGATGAATTAAATGAATGTGATGACCTTTCGCCTTCAAAGCTGTTGATCTCCAATGTTGACAATCAAGACTCACCCATAATATCTTCCCCTGACACACATATTTTGAAGGAAAACAGTCAGGAATTATAACATTTAAAAAAAAACTTAGCCTGGATCCACTTACACAGTATTTCGTCTTTTCATGAAACCTATAGGAATCATTGGAACTAAGGATGTTTTGTTGGGAAACAAAAGATTGTACCTGTTTACATTACATAATTTGTGTACCAACAGTATTCAGATTATGAATTTTAAAGATGAACAGTTGTACAACAAGATTAGGGAGGAAGGAGCCCTAAAGTTTAAGTATTTGATAATCTGAGACGTTCTTGGAGTGGTGGAGTGCCAGGAGGCTTACAGTGTGCTCTGTCACATCACACAAAAGCCATTGCTACGTCATCTTGTTTGCCAAATGATTTTTTTTAACCAAATTCTAATGTTTTGTGAAGTAAGTTGGATTGTGAGTGAATAAAAGGTACATCTTAAATACCAAACCTAGCTTGAATGGAATTAAAAAAAGAAAGTGAAAATGGTATGAGAATGATAGAGAATGCAAGAGAACCAGTGGTTCATGTGTTAGCATTCATTGTTACGTTGGGGTGCCTGGTATGGTATGTGATGTGTCCACTCTTGACACATGTTGAACAGCCTTCTAAATATCTCTGATAGGAAAAAGAAGATTGAAAGAGGGACAAGTGTGCAAGATTCACATTCTTCCCTTTGATCTTCTCTGGTGAAGGTGTCTGCCTGTAAGGTGGAAAGTAATGGTATGTAGGTACTCAGAACTGTTGAGGACAAGCTTGCTTTCTTATTGAAAACCCTCCTGAATCGTTTTTATGGACAGCTTTGCTGTTATTATGCCACAAGCAGTGGTGGTTTTTGTTGTTATTGAGGCTAACATTACTGTTAATATATGTTGCACTTGTTGGCCCTTCACTGTAAGAGCCTTACAATAATCAAGAGAGAGAACTGCCAAACCCTGTTACATATGGGCTTGCAAATATAATTTCAAGACAAAAGAGTAGGTGCTGATTAATGTGCCCAAGAAAAATCTGTAGTTTTTATTTTGTCTCTGATGCTTGTGTTTTTCATTTTCTCCTTGCAGAGATTCTCAGTGACTTTGTGCCAAGAAAAATATGTTGATGTTCAATGCATTTAACATGGTCACACTTTGGTTCCCTCCTTTTAATTAATGTAACAAATTTTCAGATGATAACTCTGTTCATTAAATTTCAAGTCTGGGACCAATGGTTGCTGATGCAAGCTGTAATTTTCTGCTGCAGCACTGTGAACCTGAAACTGCAAATGTTTGCATGACATTACTCTTTTTTTTTTTTGAGGCCGATCCTTTTAAGGGATAGGCGCTGCTATACTACCTTTACTTTGTAGTACTGTTTTGCCATTCCAGCCAGAATATTTTTAAGCAGATAGTACCAAACCATGTATTCTTGCTGTGCATCACATTCAGTTAATTCATTCCCTCTTGGAATCAGAACAACAGAGAACTAGAGGCAGAGTCAGTTGATGGTGAAGACAAGGGAGAAATGGAGACCATTTGTGAACACCATCTTAGGTGCTTTGAAAATGCATCCAATACAGTAAATAAATGTGCAGTAGATGGGGAATGCATCCAATAAAGTAAATAAGCGTGCAGTGGATGGACAGAGTATCCAATACAGTAAATTAACATGCAGTGGATGTTGAATATATCCAATACAGTAAATAAACATGCAGTGGATGTTGAATGTATCCAATACAGTAAATGAACATGAAGTAGATGGAGAAGGATTATGAATGTGCAAATGTGCATGAACATGTGAGTTTAATTGGTGAGGAAGTTCATCCTGTTAATTTGTATGTACTTTCTTGCTTGATAAATGATTACCAGCAAAAGCCCTAAACAAATTTATTCATGACGACGCATGTTAGTTTCTGCATATATTTGTGAAATGAATTCAGCGTTTTTATAGCCGCACAAAAGTAACAAGTACGTCTTATTGATTGTATTATTTAAAGGGCTAGAATTAATGCTGTTGTGGGTTGCAATCCTTCACTGCTGTTTTTCTTGAACAATTGCTGTGATCTGGGATTTCTCCTCTAAGTTTGAGGAGAATCCAGTTTTGAGTGCGTAGAGTTGTGTTCACCTTGCAAATTTTCAATGCATGACAAACGCATCTTTACTAATAAAAATGTAGATTTGAGGGAAGGCAGTCTTTATTAAGGATGATTGCATTATGATGAATCTATAACTTTTAAGATGGGATGAGCTTCTGCTTTCCCTGTTAACAGTTTTATGTTGTGCTCCTCAATGTTAGCCCTATTTAGTCATCGTTAGGCTTGGAACAATATAAGCATGCATTGTTTCATTCTTTCATGGTTGTTTATGGTGTGTTCCAAAACAGCAAAACAAATTGCTTGTCTGTTGAAAATGTTTTCTATTATTTATTAAGCTGGATCAAAACGTGTATGTTAAAATGTGTTGAAAAATGCATGTTGGAAATGTTTTTATTCTACCTTTTTATACATGTAGTTCAAGTGGTAGCAAGGTGTGTACTGTTTCCCAATGATTTATGCATAGTGATACTGCCTTTTTCTCATAATTTATCGTTGTGTATGCATTAGAATCCACCTTATTCATATTTAACAGTTTTTAGCAATTGTTTTATGTTGCTGTCTGTGATGTGATGTTGTGATGTGTCTATATACTTTAACTATTCTAATTAACCACCAGGAAGATGCTGATATTGGGTGTACAGAGTTTTTAGCTGCTCCCTTATCTTGCAGTAATTTTTGCTATGTGTAAAGTTGTTGCTGTAAAACTTAACAAAACTTTAGACCACACCTTTTGTTTTGCCCAATGTGGTGATATCTAATTGTTGTACACTTAATTGGTGACAAAGATTCAAAATGTTTTTGAAACTTGTATAGCTCTGTGAATATATAACTTCTTTTTTTTTTAGAATAGGTTCTTGATAGGAAAGAATAATTTTATATGTATCAATATCTGAAAACTCTTGTGGTAACCTGAAGTGCAATCTTGAAACTGGCTTACAGCATTTCTTATGGGGTTGGTTTCATCTTCAACGGGATCCTGTTACTTTGGAATGTGGTTGATACAAAAGCCAAGTTTATGTTTCTTGCCTGGAAACTGATGTTGTGCCTTGATCCTTGTTTGCACCCTATTCATAAATGAACATAGTATAGGAGTGGAAGAATATGATACAGCGTTGCTTCTAAGCTGATTTTCTTTAGGACATTGTATTCTGTATATGCAAAATTCCATGAGAGAAAACTCCCTTTTTGTGAATTTTTAAAGAGCTTTTTTCCATTATATTTATTGGATGTTGGTTGGTTAATCAAGTTTTATGTTAGTAGTGAGGGAAAGTGGGTTGGGTGTAGAGGGAACAGTATGTATATATGACAGAGCAAGAGAAAGATTTTGTGCTTTTATGTTTGTTCATCAAAAGTTGATATCATTTCATTACTTTGCTGAACTTCATGCTGACAAATACCTTAGTTTTGCACAAGGCACAAGAGAAAAATTGGAAAAATTAAAAATTGCATTGGTTTTTTGATTATAGCTTATTCTGATAGTACAAATGGTAATATCTTTGCTTGCTCGTGTAAAATATTGGACAAATTTGTGGTGTGTTTAAAGCTTTCAATCAGTACTCAAAACTGGAAGCAGCATTGTGTGAGACATAGTAGTAGTAAAGAAGTAAATCTGTGCAAGACATGAACTAGCTCTGTAGCTTAGTAGGCAATTTCAACAACTGTAATTGATTGAGCTATTAGGGCTGTTTTGTGCAAATCTTTACCTGATCATCCTAACTTCATTTCACTGGTGACCCAGAATCCAGGGCAAAATACATTTGGTTTATCTGAGGTTTATGCACTATGCCAAGTGCTACCTTCTGTATTGAAACCTTTCTTCACATATAGCTGTTGGCTTCTTCTGTCTCTATGAACTGTACGTGTTCTTGGCTCATTAACAAATCATGGCACCCACAGCTATGCTGCTCTTAGTATTTTACTGAGCAGTATGGTCCACTGTATATATATTGTTATGAATATACTTTTCATGGATTTTGAGAAAGAACATTTTTGTTTATGCCCTTACTTCCCCTTTTTAGTTTTTAATGCAAATAAAACCATAGTGTCTTTCAATTGATTTTAGAACTGCTTTCTACTCCATTCCCTCTTAAAAAGTGCAAGTTTTAGTGAGATTTTATCCCTAATTGATACCAGTCCTAGCTGTGCACCCTGCTAAAAAACTAAAATGAATAAAATAAATGGAGTCTTGTTGAGCATATCTACAAAAACATATGCTTTTTATATGTTTGATGCTATTGGTTTGAAAAAAATTGTGCTTATTCAGCAGCCAATATTATTTATTAGTAGTTTAAACTACACAACTACAGTTATTTACACTGTTTAATTTCTTAAATTTGATTTTAGAAAAAAAATGTATCTTCTCCAGTCAAATCAAAGTATATTACTTGTAGTTTTACATGGCTTCACTTGGTAATTGAAATAAAATCCTTTGATAAGTCTTACAAGATACATGAATTGTAGGGGTGGGTGGGTTAGGGGAGTTGGTGTGTTACCCCGAACCAGCAACTGCTATATAAGATAAGATAAGACTTTATTTGTCCCAGAGGGCAATTGGGTGGCAGCTCGATACAATTTAACACACACACACACACACAAAAATCATGGCAAGGTAGCCAGATATGTAAACAGATACCACAGGCAGAGAAAGAACGGTGTGCCCGAGACAAGAGCTGAACCCAGGACAGCCAACTTTCACTGTATTGGTGACAGGCACTAACTGTTCTGCCACCGGGCTGCCTCGTGAATTGTATGGCCAAAGAGACCTTTCATACGAATGTTGTAAAGAAGCATATGTTGTAAATGAAAGGCATTACACAACATGAAAAATATTGCATTAGTAATTAAACTAAACCATACAAGCTTATTCAATAAGCTTGTTAATGTAAGTTTAGCTCTTTTCACACTGCTGCTGAAAAGTCATGAAGTAAATCTTAATTGTTGACCCAGTTTATGAACTTTTGTTTAATTGGGGGGGTGGGTATGGAAAGAAGCTACATATTTATGATGTGCAAACATATTACCAATATAAAATATTTCTCATGTCAGTATTTATATAGACAATTTAGATGGAGGTTGGGAGGAGGAGGAAATAATGACATTCTTTTATATATATGAAGCTGTTCATTGATCTTCAGTATTTAGAGCTAATGGGAAAGTCAAGTTTAGATACAAACGAAGTGAGAATTCTCAGACTTTACAAACAGGTTTGTAAAGTTTACTTCTGTGGTGTTACAGTTCTGTTGTTTAGCATTTTTATTTTGTCATGTATATTTTATAAGCCTACACAATTTACTTCTTTCCTTATCCCCAACTTACAGTATTCTGTATTTTGATTGAATTTTTTTTAATGTTTGTCCGTTTACATCTTGTAGAACAGGCATATTTGGTTTGTGAACATCAGGGATGCAATTAAAGCAGAACTCATTTGTGGTTGTGCATATTTTGTAAGTTATCTATGTTTTGCATCAAGTTATGTTGATTAAAGTTGTAATTTTCAGAAATTTGCAAATGGCATTTCTTCTTTTATACAGTTTAAATAGAAAAACACCTTTTGTACAAAGGTGAAGCTGATAAGAGAGTAGCTTTTTTTTTTTTTTTGCTGTGTAGTTTATGGTTGCTGACTGCCCAAATCAGCATGCCTATTGTTCCACACCAGCAGTTGGTTGTTTTTTTTCTTTCTTTTAAATGGAAGTGTATGAGGGAGACTGTAAAAAATCCCCTTAAAGTAACTTGAAAGAAAATCCATTGTTTGATTGAGCCAGATTAAAAAGTAATCATTAATAACATGGTCTTTTGATCTAAAGAGATTTCTCAACATTTATATAGTAAAGAATTCCAAAGCTTTAAAGTCTGTAGGGCTAGTGAATGTGTCTAGGGTACATGGAAGGTGGAGCCTAAACCTCTCCTTCCTCCCTCTACCTTCCCGGATAAATAAGGTACATGAATCCATTTCTTTGGAAAAGGAATTTACTGGCACTAGCCCAAGCAGACCTTAAACCAGTGACCTGCACTTCACAAGAACTAACAGCACTGAGAGATAATAAAAGGCCAAAGCAATGTATTTAGGTACTTTTCTTATATCTAAAAATTGATGTTTATTCCTTTTTCTGTAGAAATATTTTGTATGAATTACTTGTTTATAATGTGAGAATGGTTTATGAAACTCAGCCTGTGAACCACTTGAATTTGTGACTACAGATTTCAGATCCATTTGCTTGACCCACTTCACTAATATTTTGTACATTAAAACAAAAGAAATTGCATCATGCTAAGAAGAATATTTTATATTAAAAAATCATCTTAAAAATGATTTTGATTTAATGTTGCCTCTACTGTAGATTTTAAAAAGTTTTAGATGCTCCTGTTTAAACATGATACATTTGCACCAATAATGTGGCACGTTGGTGTGATCATGATGACATGATCAATTAACCTTTTAAAAAAAAAGACATGCTTGATCATGCATTTAATTGCTCATGAGATAGTCCAAACAACCTAAAACATTGTGTTTTTCATTATGCAGTGTACATTATTTTTTAAAGGCAGCACATGGTATACAAATATCTTTAAAATATAAATGAGAAAGCTGGTTAGATAACTCTTTCCACAGAACAAGTTAAAACATTTACACCCTTGGCTCATTTTTATGCTACAAATTTACATTTCTTCTGTGCTATAAACTTGGTTTGTGGATTTTATCCCAGGCATTTTTGCACACATAACCAAGGCACAGAAATCGTGCATCTCTTCCAAACAAACCTAGCTGACCATCATGACAAAGAAATGTCTTCAAGTGTAATTTAACATGTTTTCTTAGTGGTGCTGAAAACATTATATGTATAATCTGTTCATCAGAGGCAGACAACTCTTTTTTTAACAGTTTTTCCACTGTTTGCCTGTAGTTCAAAGTCAAATTAAGGACAGTTTCTTGTACACCAAGAATCATGGCTCCAGAAACCCAAACTAAGTTGTTTTTAATCACTTCCTTTACAGGGACATTAGGATCATGAGGCCATGCCTGCGACATGGAAATCATCTCCACATTAAATGTACCAGGTGGGATAAGCTTAAAAATTTCAAAACTTGTCTCATCTAAATTTTTAAAGTAGTCAATGTCCAGCCATGCAAAAAAAGGAGTTTTGAAGAAGTTTGCTTTACTGGCAGATTCAAGCAGCTCATATTTAGCATGAGATGCACACGTATACTCAGCACTCACAGTATTGGGGTCATGTTTAGGGTACGAACTCTGGCCATAAATCATTTCTATGTGTGACTGCAGTCTAAAACTCCACAAATCTCCCCGTTGTAATTTGATGACATGTGTCAGAGAAGGAGGAAAACAAGAGCGAATCTTGAAAAAGTATTCTGCAACATTGTCATCTTCTATATAAGCAACTACAGGGTTGGCAATTCTGCCTAGGGGTCGCATTTGCTGCTTTATCTGGTGAGGGCTAGCATAGTCCCAGTATCCTGGGCCACTTCTGTAAGTTCCCAAGTTGAAGTATGCAGTGACTATGGTGATTTCTTCTGGATCCTGCTTGAGCAGGTAGGGTGGAAGTTCCTCGTTGTCACACCAATGATCCTAGCAATAAAAAAGATGTGATCACAGTGCTTGTTTTACAAACAGCAAACTAGTCCTTCTTACCCTCCCCCCTTCTGCTCTTGCTAATTTTCTACCCATCTCTCTCTGCAGAATTGCTATATTTTCTATGTTCTGTTAATTGGTGTCTTTTTGTGTTTTCCATCTTTGTTTTCTGTTTGTCGTCAGTATTGTCGTTTATTCTTACGCTCCTCGTGTTCTATCCATTTAGTCCATGTCTCTTCCTTGTTTTAAGCGCTAAGAGCATGCTCTCTATGAGTGAGTAAATGCTATAAAAATCTTCATTTATTATTATTTTTATAGTTTTTAACAAAAGAACTATAAAAAATCCTATTTTTGAGTGAGAAGTGCATTTTCTCCAGCTCCATCATTTACCCTGATGTTCCAAAGGGCTTGAGTACCCCCTTTCTCAGTTCTGAATGCCAAAAATATCATTGACAGCACTTTATTACCTACTTTGTACTTCTTAAATAAGTAAGAAAAAGTCTTACCACTTTAGGGTTAGGAAGAGCTTCCTCACGAAAAATATGGTGCACTGAAAACATACAGTTAAATGAGTTTAATGACACAGATGATGTGAATTTCTGATATCATACATGATGCAAGAACAAATCAACCTATTGCAGTGTTAATGTGATAAAACTTTTCTGATGACTATGTCTCTTACACTATCAATGTCAGGCACATGTATGTATGACTAATAATATAATCACTTGCTGTGTCATATTTTGTGCTATATAAATGTCAGGGTCAGATTGCTAGGGTTTGCTCTAATCCATAATTTCACACATCTTAACAAAGGCTTAGAACCATATAATGTGATTAAGATGGAGGGTTGAGGGTGGGGCATTTTCTGCTTAAGTTCACTGATAAGAAAAATTATCCCTACCCTACTTACTGCAAAACAAGTTTTGGCATGACATATACTATGATGTAGGCTGGATAATCCTAAAAACTTGCAAAAAGGATACTTTTATCTTGTTACGTGGTGTGTTTATTTCGTGAGTTTTACTATAACTAAAAGAAGCCTTACCTCCTTTGTAAAATATCCATAGGAGGACACAAACCAGTAGTAATGTCAGCAAGCGTCGGTGACTGTACTGGCGATAAACTAGTAAAAGGCGAATATCGTGAATGCAGCGGAGAAAGATCTTGGCTGTCCGCATTTTATAATGTGAGCTAAGACAGAAAAATAACAGATAAATAATACTGGAAAACAACATAATAGCAAATGTATGCTTTGAAAGTTACCAAAGAAAAAGCACAACCAAGGAACAACATTATCCAACAAAATCAGGAAGTTCTCTCTCTCTCTCTCACACACACTCAGAACCGTCCTTTGCGTGGAACGATGACCATAAACTGATAAATATATATAACAGCTCAACCACTTTGTAAGAATAAGAAACGAATACAAAGGCATTAAGTGATTATTCACAAATGATTATATAGGCTACCACAAAACTTGCGACTGTGCGCGGGCTGAGAGTTACTATTGTATTATTTCCATTTTATACCCTGGTAAAGTATAGTATCTCACGATCGAGACACTTCAAAACCTCAAAGTTAGAAAATAACACTTTAAATATCTCCAGTGAAAGAAAACAAATATGAAATTATTATTACTGTGTTAAATCATACCGAATGTAGCAGGAGAGTGTGATTTATGGCCATCGTCGGGATAACTCCTCCTCGACGGCTTATTTCCCTTTCTAAACTGCACACTATTAGGCGCCGGCACGATGCGTATCATGTGGTACACAATTTAAGGGGCGTGGCTCAGCTGGCGGACAAACAAGCCTCCACGCCATTGTGCGAAGTATATTAGAAGCTGTCGGTATTGGCGGCATTTTCTCTACATTATGGACAATTCATCAGTACCACAACAATAGGTGTCGTATAGGCTGTGTGGACATGCAAGCTTTGTCTAGGTATAAAGCAAAAATAGATGCAATTGATGCTGGCCCATACGAACTGCCCGAGCACCTATTTTCGTTCGATCACAACGATCTGCCGTGCACCAGAAATGAAGACCTTGTAGAGTACCTTGTTTTCGCGAAAAGTAGTTAAACGATGAAAGAGTTTAATAAGACTTTCAAGTCTACACATGCTTACAACCAGGTGACATCGGGATTTGTTCACGATTTGAAGACATTCATCCTACAGTGTTCTAAAAACACATAGTGATGGGAAAGGTAAGCAAAACATTATTTGACAACTCCTAATTTCACTATGACATTATTTAGATATACCATTATGAAGACTTTTGTGACATTCTATTTTTCATTGATTTTAGTTTTTCATTTGCACAAATGTGAGACAATTGATTTTTTCAGTTAATTGTGAAATTCAAAAGTTGAATGTACTTAATGACAATGTCCGATAGACCAAAATGAATTTGTGAAATAACATACAAGAAAACATTGAGACTAAGGGTTTTCAATATTTTTTAAAACAAACCTGCTTACTTGCTAAGAAAAAGGACATTTTTGGAATAATTGGTATTAGTTAAACCACATATTCTGCAGGTTGTAGTGGACTTTTGTTATATTCAAATAATGTCAATCCCTTAGTGTGGGTGTATTATTGTCATTATCATTTATCACATAACATTATCAGTTTAATGTCTCTTTACAGGTGCACCACTCTCAACGCATGAATGACAAGCCTCTTGAACCATGGTTCATAGCTGATCCTGAACACATTAGTATTAAATATAGTGCTTTTGGTTACTTGCTATATTTTATGTGTACATTGGCGCTGTGTGTGCATGTGCATGCTAGCATAGATACCAATTGATAATAAGAATGACTATTTTTTATGTTTCCTGAGCACAACATGCAAGGATTGTTTATTCAATATACATCTCACAAACCTTACAGACTTAAGACAAATTTATAATATCAAAATGACAAAGTAAGACATGGACACAGGATGCATGAAAACACCATAGAAAACAAGAATGAAACATTGCATAAACATCACCTACGTTAAAGTAACAAACATGAACTCATAACTCAAAATCTAAATGGAATCATGGGGCACTTGGCATTTCAAACTGCAAATTGCACAACACATCTTTATAATTATGAGTCCCTTTCCCCTCTACTTAATTCTCCATCAATGCCATTACTAATGACAGGAACTGCAGTCACCTCAACCCTGAAAAAACAACAGAAGAACACAAATTAACTAGAGCACAGCAAACAAACACCACCTTGTCTAAAGCTGTCATACTATTTTCATCAAGGCTTAATAATGGCAATGACAATGCGGAATCCAAAATAGTGTATTTCTGCTTCACTGTACCATTCACGCGCTCCACATAAATGCGAACATGAGCTAACTTCCTCGTTGATTCCACTTCAAATGAAGACAGTTGTTTCTTGCCCCTTGTAAAGGCTGGGGTTTTAACTTCTGCACACCTTAGTTCTGCACTTTCATGAATATAAAACCCTCCATCTGCCAAAACAAGGTCGCCTACCTCCAAATTATCCAAAAACTTATCAGTTCTGTATTATGTTTGTCACTGGTCCTGCCTCCCCATGCCTTGGAAATAAAATCTCTGGTTGTGTGCTTGGAGATTTGATGATTTTTCTAATCTCACCTCAAAGCAATAAATGATTACAGTCACCTTTCTTTGAAAATTTTCTACAAAGCTTTCTCTGTCAGGCCAAAAAACTACAGGCTGTAATTGCACAAATAAAACATCAAGAACAGTGTAAAACAGTCCAGCTGCTGTACGTTGGGAAATAAAAAAACAAGTGTGATAACAAATCAAAAGGTAAATTCAGACCCAATCTCATTAGAGTTAAAACCTGCTGAAACTTTGACAGCATATTGTCTTTCACATTTTTTTCAACCATGTTTACAAGAGCTAAGACCACAACCATATTTGGCAACCCTGTGTAAAACCTAACTCTGTCCAGGTTTTGGTGATAACAATTTTCAGTGTGCATCTCTTTTTCACAAATTTTCTTTTTCAATGTAGCATTTTCTGTTGTATACTGGTTAATGAGATCATTTAGTTGGCTAATATAATCCATCGTGATATCTGTCTGTGTCTCTTTCTCTTCGTATTGCACCTCAATCCGCTGCTCAGTCTCCATCTCCTGTAAATTGGCCAAAGAATCTGCCATACATTTTCTTTTGATCCTCTGTCTGATGCGTTGATATTATTCTGGATTTGTCTTTTTTCTTTTGTTACCTAAGTTGATACATGGCCTCCATTCAGGATTTGTAAGATCATGGGAATTCGCTGGTTTTCCTGTAAGTGATAAAAAAAACACTTTATGAAGACGTCTTCATTTCTACCATGCACACACACTATCGCGCAAACTGTCAACGTTTCTCGTCATTAAACATTACCTTACCCTTTCTTTAACAATTTTGGGCCAAATGAAAAATAAAAAGCACATTCACAACTACTGACCTGAGAGAAAGTGAATGGAGCAAACACGATGCCATGGTTTTGCAGTGCTTTCTGTAATCTCTTTCCTACGACTCTGACTCAGTCATTCTCGTCGCTGATTTGAAATAAAATTTTTCACTTCATCGCTGGATTTTTTTTTTACAACTGGAATTCGAAAAAATCTTAATGTTTGTCTCGTTACAGCAAATATTCACCATTTTTATAGGTTCGAAATGTACAGACCCCGATCAAAACAACGCTGGGCATACGGCTTGTGGAGGCTAGTTGTCCGCCACGCATGTTTCGGTGACGTCACGCGCCGGAGCATCTTGCACTGCTTGGTCAACAGCTGGTTGTGCTGTAGTTGTAAGACATCTCCAGAGTATCGAAAGGTATCTAATTCCTGGCACATTGTGCAGTTCTGTATTCCATTATATTCACGGTTTTTTCTTTTGCTAGTAGACTTTCGTTTCTTCTTGACAAGCGTTATACTATTATTACTACAGCTAGTACAGTCAAAGTCATCCGTCAGGTGAGATGGAAAGCTGACACCAATTAACGGGGTTAACATTTCTGAGAGAAGTGCAGAACACCGGAGCACGCAAGAGCTGTCTAGTCAGCGTTAAATTAAGCCAAGCAAATGCAGATAAAATGCAGTTCAATTATGTAATAAATACCCAAATGTTTGTTTAGATTTTCTCGGATAGTAGGTAAGTAGGACACTCCTCTACACACCACCTCTACTACATAATAACTTTCATGTTCAGTATACAAATGTAAGGTTAATTTTCCATAAAAATGTAATTTTGGGGAAAATTACTAGCAAAAGAAAACTAAAAATATAAAAAAACTAGTAAAAGTTATATTTTCTGTTCCATAATAAAAGTGTTCTTACAGGCGCCACTTATCTGGAACATATATCTAAAGTCGTCGACTTACGACCTATGAGACTTACCACTGTTCGACTTTACGACCACAGCTATGACTGGTATCTCTGGAAATGATTGGCAAGGGAGCAAAGAAAAATTTAAAGAAACCGTTACTATACAAATACAATAATGGCTACAGAAAGATAAATTAAAAACATTAAAAAAATAACTAAAAAAAGAAAGGTTGAATTTTTATACGAACTTGTAGAAAAGTAGGCCTAATAACAGTACACTACTAAGAAAAGTGGCTATACCATTAATGCACCGAAAAATGGTAATAAAATAGGCCAAATTTGATAATAAAAATAATGAGCCAATGAAATGAAATAATGAACAAGGAAAATGTTTTTAAAATACCATATGGCTTAAAGATTATGAAAATATAATTACCCAGCATAATATACTTACAGTAGTTTAATATGTCCGACTTACGACCAGATCGAGTTATGACTGGCTTGTCATAACTAGACGCGCGGTCGTAAGTCGACAACTACCTGTATTGAACTTATCACCATCAATTTACCACATACTGGTTCTCAGTTACAGAGTGTGTGTGCATTCATGTATATCTTAAAAACTAAAACATATGGCTATCAGGTTATACATGCAGATTGACAGGAGTTGGGGTTAGGATTGTTAAAATGTCTAATTGTTCAGAGTGACTTCATATATTAGACGAGTGTTTTCCATCTGTAAACTGCCATGGGTTTTCAGATCTTCAGTTAATTGTTGGGGGTTTTCAGACATGAAGATAAAATCATTGAAGGCATTAAAACCATGTCATGATCTTGTTGTACCATCTGTTTTATGCATTTAAAACTGTCACTGACATTTGATAAAAAGTATTCATGAAATACTAACTTTTATAAGTGTGCCTATTACAAAATGTGTACCTGATAACCATCCAGACCCTTAAATGTTTGTGCTTCTGACAAAAATTGTTTACATTTCCAGACCCCTTGTCAAATTTTCATTAATTAGGATTCTCTTACATGACTCACACACGTTTTGTGATGGTAACCGCCAGGAATATGGCTTCTAACCGATGCTATAAATTCTATCACCAATGCTAATATTTTCTTTCTGCAACAGGATCAAAAGTTTCATTATAAAGAAGATAGTAGTTAAAGAAATGTTTTAACAATATTTTAGCATATGAACTTTGAAGTAATAAAAACATTTCTGTGATATATCAGCAACAACCAGTGCTGTCATTAAAGTAAAATGTTTTCCTTATGCTTTGTAATTTCTTATTTTTTAGTATTATGAATTTTGCACTTATAATTTTTCTTTGTTAAGTTGCAGGTAAGATGAATTACAGCAGATTCTTTAATCCTACAAGTCTGTCAAGATGCCCCTCAGCTATACGTGTACTAAGTAAGTATCGTGAAATAATTTTTAATGAAGAAATTATTGAGTGATTATAATTTCATTATCAATAAGGCATCTTAAGAGGAAAAAAATTAATACCTGGTACAGGGCACTACAATATCCTAGTATTGGTACTAGTACTACAAAGGGACAAAATGGCAAAATTGAGCAAGGCTTAGGTTTAAGCAATTGATTGATGCATCAAGAAGATAAAATTTCTATATTCCTTTACATCTGCTGTTTTTTATTTCGGCTCATATCTAGCATTATGTTATTGTTGCTGATATTTTTTACAGTCCATCATCCACAGCAGAGTATTTCAGACAGTTTCTTAAATCATCGTCATCATAGTAGCAATAATAATAATTTGTAGTATGCAATTCACCATGTTTCAAAGATTATAGCAATATAATATTTAGAATAGAACATTTAATAGAACCAAGTTTAATCCTGCATAAACATATGGAGATATCCACCCACACTCACTTGCACTAATTTTCGCATGATGAAAATATAACACTATCAAACTATTTTTCAGCTTTGAATTGCAAAGACTATTCAGCTGACTATAGTTTTGTCTCATTTTTATTTTCTTTTATTCTGTTTATTTTTTTAGCTGCAATTGTGGCTTCAAGTCCCCCATCACTTATATCTATGGCAGGAGGGATGCCAAATCCAGATCTTTTCCCAATACAAGAAGCCACACTTAAACTTAGGTAATCATAACCCTGTTCTCTCTTATATTTTATTATATATTTGAATATTTTGTATTATAAGTGTTTTTTTATTTTATATGAACAGGTTTGATGTTACTACTTTTGTCAGCATTCCTCAGATACCCACAGTGTGTGTATAGAAAGAAACAAGGTTTTATCAGCAACTACAAAACCATGGAAACATCACTAAATGCAGCTGTGAGTTATGATTAAGGATATGGGAATACTTTCAGCACCAGCAATCATACTTCAGCCAGATGGTAGCATGCTAAAGCAACTAGCTAACTACCAAAGAAGATGTTACTTAGACTAAAGTATAACTTATTGTTGCTTACATTTTTTCATGACAAATTTTGAGACCTAAATTACGTGCTCTTATTCATAGTGCAAGTTAAGACCTGTGAAAGCTTTTTATTGGACATTTTTGTTTTTTTTTAGCATGCTTTGTATGTAGAGCTTGTTTTCATGGGCTTTCAGGGATGGTTCGACACTTCATATAAACTCAGACACTATGAGAAAAGGGCTGCAGTATTCTGCCACACCAGGGTAAATTTAAATTGTATTTTCTTACTTTTTCAGAAGCTCTAATGTCTTATTCACAAAACATAATTCTGTTAACTGTAATGCCATTAGAATTAGAATGGTGGTGGATGATGACAGTTGATGATGAGAACAATTGATGTATAATAATGATGGTGATGACAACAGAAACATTTTCAGCTGTTCATTGCATGATGGTCACACATCTACCAAAGCAACTCCACTACTCTTTGCTATGGGTTCTTTGCTGGTTGTGATTAAACTTACAGCTGTTACAGAATTGCAGATCTCTTGGAGTGGATAAAGATGCTGCAGAAGGCAATTCACAATCCCCCAACCATGGACATAACTGATCCACAGCGACAACTAGATGTACTTGTCACCTCAGGAAGCCAAGATGCTATCTGCAAGGTCATTTAGAATATGTCCTCTCTGTGTTTAAGAGCATTTATGCTACATTCTGTTATTGCTTCCTTCTTTGCAAGAATTCAGGAATCTGTATAATGTGTTTTAATTTTTGCAAATTGCTTCATTAGATTGACATCAGTTTATGACAAATGACTTTTACAAGACAGAAGGTCAGACAATTTTAAAAAAAAACTACTTTTGTGTATCAACAGGCCAAGAGCTTGTTCAAGACAGCAATGCTTTCAGAAAAATAGACTTCAACTGTCCGAAAAAATGTTATTTGAGGAATTTTTTTATGAATATTAGAGATGGTTGAAGATAACTGTTTACCTTCTTCTCATCTTAAATAATATGCTTTAGTCAAAGAAAAGGAGTATTTGAGATCAAAAGTGTAGTATTTAAAGCTTATTTCAAGTTCTTGGCTCTAATAGTAATTAGATGCAATGAGAAGATCAAATGCATGCATACCCACACAAACAATGCACATCACACATGCATAGCTACAGAAACCTACTGCTGTATACTGGTAGTTATAGTATACCTCTAACACCAACTGTTCAGATGAAGAGTTCATTGTCTTTTGCAGACAATGGAAGCTTGTATTGAAAAGGGACAAAATATTTTAATGGAATGTCCAGCCTACTCTGGCACACTTGGAATTGTGAGTTGCATCTTTAATTTGAAGAATACAGGGTATACATTGATAATGTTTTCTATTCTTAACTTAATATTTGCTTACTTAGAGGAACGAAAATCAGTGTATTTTAACACATGCATCAGGATATGCAAGAGGATCAGGATATGCAAAAATGTGTTCTTGTAATTTGATACATTTGTTGGTTAAAAAAAAAATCAGCTTCTGACCATATGCAAATGCCTAACTTCAGATGGAACTTTCAGGTGAAACCTTTAGGCCCGAATATTATAGAGGTAAAAAGTGACAAGGATGGCATAGATCCAGCACATTTAAAGCAGATTCTTTCTAAGTGGAATCCATCTGATGCAAAGGACAAGGACAGTGAGTTGCCTAGACTGCTTTACATAATTCCCAATGGTGGAAATCCAACAGGAGCTAGTCTGTCATTAGAAAGGAAAAAGGAAATCTACAAGATTGCCCAGACATACGATCTTTTGATTCTGGAAGATGATCCATATTTCTATCTACAGTTCAACAGTGTGAGTTATTTTCCAGTTTAAAATGGTTCTATAATGTATTGTCTTTGATGTGTTTAGTCTGTTCTCAACATATTGAGTGATATTTATAGAATTTCATCTTTTTTTTCTTGATTTTAATAGCTTTTAAGGTTTATTTTTGTGTAATAAGTCTCCTACCGGGATGTGTTAGTGTGATAGCCTTAAGTAAGGTTGTTACTCTGGATCCTGAGTGCTGATGTCAGTCAGTTGTCCCTTGACCAGTACCTGTTGTTGGGGGGACCACATGGATAGATGCGACAGGTGACTATTTTCCTTGCCTATTTTGGACAATAGTGAGCAGATCCTGTACAGGACAACCAGTCCAATCTTTGACATTTGTAAGTCAGTTCTTTCGTTGGCCACCACGGCATCGACTACCCTCCAAGATGCCTTGGAGTATAGTCTTCGACAAGGTGTCGTGCCAGGTCACATGGCCAAAGAAGACAAGCTTATGTTGCTTGACTGTTGAAAGTAGAAGTTCCTGGTGTCGCAATGTTAATGAACATATTCTGATGAAAGTATGTTGACAGAATAAATGGAGATAATAAAAGTGTTATTTTATTGCAATGTCACAAATTTTAAGTTTTTCTACATTTTTATGTTCAAGCCTTACATACAAAGTTTTCTTTCCATGGATGAAGATGGACGGGTTGTGAGGTTTGATTCTTTTTCAAAGCTGCTTTCAGGAGGGTGAGAATATATATTTATCATTTGCATTTTTTCTGTACATACAGCGTGTATGCACAAGGGTATGCATCTATTGGAGTGAGCATGTGACATAGTTTACATGTGGTAAATGTGTGTGTTAAAATCCATACAAGTGTGTGAAGATGAAATGGTTTTCCTGTTATCAGAATGTTGAATTATGCAGCAGGAGACTCAGCTAAACCATCTGTTTTCTAAAATTATCATGAGTTGTGTTCCTTTCCATTAGTCAAGCATTTGTGAACTGTCAATAATTCTGTCTTCAGTGCGCGTATAGGGTTTGTGACAGGCCCAAAAGCTGTCCTTGAACGTCTTGGTCTTCACATGCAAGTCTCGATAATGCATGCCAGTGGTTTAAGCCAGGCAAGTAGTTTACTGCAGTCTTAGTGATGCAATATTTTCTTGTATGGCTTAACATTTGAGGAGTCTTTCATTTTCTTTTGTCTGGTGAGAACTGCATGAAACTGCACAGTTAAAGAAAAAAATCCTGCTTTATGTGACTAGAGGAAATTTTGGTGGTTTGAGAATACTTATATATTTATTAAAGATCAAGCTGCTTCCACCCTGTCCAGTAAAAAAGTTGATAGGTGTGTAAGACCAAAAAAGGAAAAAAATTGTTATATGCTTATGTGTCTAATTCCCTCTTCCTCTCCTCAAGCAAAACAAGGTCATTTTAGTAGGAAAACTTAATTGCGCAACATACAGCAAGTTTAGCAGCTAACACGCTTGCTTACTGAATGACAGCCACATCTGGTGGTATGTTTACTCATTTGTTTTAAAGAATAACAATCATTGTTATATTTCTAGGTCTGCATACATGCTGTTTTGGAGTCAATGGGTCTTGAGGGGTTTAAAAACCATGCTTTAAAAGTAGCAGACTTCTATCGAAGACAGTCGGAGGCTTGTGTGGCTGCTGCTGAGAAGCATTTAACAGGTAACAATTTGTACGGTAATCTTTGGGGCTGAGTAAGTGCTGTAGTAGTCATTTTAAGCTAGAGACTAGACTCAGAGTATAAACATTTATGTCTTTGTCTCACAAATGCATTTGATGTTGAATTTGCCTAGGTCTTGCTGAATGGGCAGCACCAAGTGGAGGCATGTTTATGTGGATGAAACTCCTCCATATTGAAGACAGTTACACGCTCATCACAGAAAAAGCAAGGGCAGCAGAGGTTTTATTTGTACCGGGCCGAGTGTTTTATGCTGATGACACAAAGGCTACACCATACATCCGAGTTTCCTATTCAGTGGTTTCCCCTGAGCTCATGGATAAGGTTTGTAGCATTCATATCTCAGAAATGGGCATTATCAGCAAGGCTAAATCCTACACACTTACAGTCCCTTTTTATTGGTGCTGTCCTTTTGTATTTTGAAGGGCTACCAGTCAATTTGACCATTTACTAATTTGACCACTGTCTTTAGTCCATTCACCCGCATTCCAAAGGTGATTCTACCACAGCCCTGAGTAGATTCAGCTGCAGCTATCGTTAATTTGACCTCATCTCTCTAATGATTCAACCACTGGCATTTGACCACCAAGTACAGAAGTTACTGACACACATTGCTTGTGGTTGTACTCAAGTACAGAAAATAAGTATTTATATGTGAAATAGTCAACAGGCATGAAACTTGGTGCCTCTTTTGTTTTCTGTTTGTCGTCAGTACTATCGTTTATTCTTCCGTCCCTGGTGTTCTATCCATTTAGTCCATGTCTCTTCCCGTTTTAAGCGCTAAGAGCATGCTCTCTATGAGTGTGAATATGCGCTATAAAAATCTTCATTATTATTATTATAACAAACATGACATTATACATAATTATGTTAACCAAATTTGATCGTGTCCAAACATATTAATATAATCTACATACATTACTCCTAACACAGTCAACACAATGTTCGGCCTTCCTACCCTCCCCCCTTCCGCTCATGGTACGTTTCTACCCATCTTTCTCTGCAGAATCACTATATTCTCTGTTCCTGTTACTTGGTGCCTTTATGTGTTTTCTATCTTTGTTTTCTGTTTGTTGTCAGTACTGTCATTTATTCTTCCATCTCTGGTGTTCTATCCATTTACTCCATGTCTCCTCCCCATTTTAAGCGCTAAGAGCATGCTCTCTATGAGTGTGAATATGCGCTATAAAAATCTTCATTTATTATTATTATTAAAAGATGGATAATTACAAGCCACCATTTTAGAACAGAAATTTGTCGGTTCTAAACATTTTTGCCATTTCAATATTATTCTGTGGCCTATTATAAATGCATATCTGCACCAGATTGCAGAATAAAAAAGAATGAGTTATAAATCTATGGAGGAATGAGGAAATGTTGACTTGCTTATTTTCAGGGTTTCGAGCGTCTTGCAAGGCTTCTACGAGAGGAAAAAAAGCATTAATTGTGAAGCTGGTTTTTCAATGAAGACTGTCAACCATAATTTTAGATGGTATTTTTCATTGTTAGCTTTTTTCTTTTAATAAGGTCCAATATTTGAACATCAGCATTAAGATATGATTTTATTTATTCCAGAGAGCAAGTAGTAGCAGCTTTTTAACAAACCAAATGTTAGAACAGCTGAATAATCTAACTGATCTGTATTGATTATACAATGATTATCTGGACAAATATTCCTTACATCACCAAGCAATTAGAAGTTTCAGCGGAATTTTTCTGTGCAATACATATTCATATATTTTATAGCTATTTATTAGAAAACAAATTGTTTTGATGTCCATTGCAAACATTTAAATCACCAATGTTGTTTACACAGGTAAGTGAGAGAGAGTAAATGATGATAGAATCTTTGTAATCAATCATGTGAAAGAACCAATGTGAAATCTTCCCAGTACTGCATCTGTGATATCTAAGAAATTCCCCGCATTTCATCCTTGAAATGAGTGGGAAATGAAAAACACACATTTGTTTATAGAGCACTACTGTATGTTTATCTGTAACATTTTGTGTAACATTTAGAGGTAAGAACTTTTGCCAGACATGAAAATAGCAATAATGCTGCAAACTAAAATTAATGCAAAACAATACCAAAACAGAATTGAACAAAGATTTTATTTTAATAAACAGGCAGATCTTTGTCATTAACAAAAACTTGCAGTAAAACAATCTTTTATATGTCCCCCCTGCTGTGCTGCTGTCATTTTTAATGACACTCATCTTGGCTACTGGAAGCATTTTGTGAAGACGATGACCATGTGTCTCTTGAGTCTTCTACCTTCGGTGGTTGTTCTAGAATTTTGTCAATCAAGCCAAACTCCTTTGCTTCTTGAGGACTCATAAAACGGTCTCTTTCCATACTGTTTTCTGTAAATGTATATCAAAATAAGGTCTAACATGAAGAGGAAACGGAATGTGGCAGCAAGGAGAGTTGGGATATACGTGACTGTCATTATTTGAAACAAAACGGACTGGAGGTGGGATCAGTTATGCTGGAGATACAATCTTCTGGTAAAGTCTGGCAATCCTCCTCCCCACATTGTTCTTCAAAAATTGTGCTTACATTAGTGTTCATCTGTAGGGAATTTATTTCAACAATAATTATTCTGTTGCTAGTAATGTAGACCATCAAATCTTTTTATCATGATAGTTTTTTTTTCAATGAAGAGAATAAAATATGGCTAAATTATATTGATCTTCAGTTGAATTACTATTGTTACCTACCAGCTCACAAATGTGAGACACAAATATTTATGTTTTTTTGGTTGTAGTTTTTGTCAGTAAAGATTTATGTTGAAGTCAATATATTTAGCAAGCGATGATGAAAAGATCAACCCTGACCATGTGCAGAAAGAAAACCTACCTATGACACTTAGCGGCTGCCCTGTATGCTTGACATAGATCCGATTGATTTGCTGCTTCAACTTTATAATTTCCTCTGCTTGGATCTGGATATCTGTGGCCTGACCCTGAACAGAACATCAGAGTAAGGTAAAGGTCATCCCCTGACCTTTTCAGGTTGTTGGGAAGTGAGGTGTTAGAGACCTCGCGTTTCTCAGGGGCCAGCTTTAGGTGAGGGCAGTGCCCATTTCCTCTCCCTCACTGCCTTACCTTCTCAACCCTCCAAGGAGTCAGGTACCCATTCCCACCAGCTGGATCGACTAAGAGAGTTTTGCTGCATTACACAGACATTGAACCAGTAACTCTCAGTTCAGATGCCAGCACTCTATCCACTCGACTATCCATTTTCCCAAGTGTTATCTAAAACAATCACCATCACTCACCAAAATTTATTAATCTCCCCCATATTTTCTCCTTTCTCTCTTTTTTGCATCTACCACCAAACTCATGTTACTTTAAGGCTATCATCTGTGCTAAAAATTGTAAAAAAACCCTCAATTTTGAAGGGTCATTATGATCATTGGTAGGTTCTTTTTCTTTTTTTTCTTTTTTTTGCAATGTGTACAAGTGTGGGTTAGGGAGGGCAGAAGAATAGCAAATTCACACCAGCTTGTCCTGCTGTTATTGCTTAGATGGGTTAAGGAAATTAGAACAAGAATTTCACACTTTTTTTCTCTCAAACACAGTTTCTCTATGGTGTAATTTAAAAAAATTGTCAAATATCAATAGTAAAAATAATTTGACAACTACAGTTTTACTCACTGCTGCCTGGCCAGAGGGCTGATGTATCATGACACGAGAGTTTGGCAAGGAATGACGCATCCCTTGTTCTCCTGCACACAGCAACAAGGATGCCATGCTGCATGCTTGGCCCACACACCATGTAGCAATAGGAGGCTGAACATACTGCATTGTGTCATAGATGCCTAAGCCAGCTGTCACAGACCCTCCTGATGTGATAAAAAAAACAACTTTTAGAACAAGCCATAAATATTTTTTGAGCATGTCTTATGTATATCTAGTAAAAACAAGTTGTTCAACTGTTATGAACAACAGTAAAAGTGGACATCAACTTTCAATATACATTATGGCAGATTTTGTACTGACCAGGGCTGTTGATGTACATGTGGATGGCTTTTTTACTACTCTCAGACTGAAGAAACAAAAGCTGGGCCACCACCAGACTTGACAGATCATCAGAAATCTAAGGAGAACAACAAAACAAGTTAATTTTTCTCTAATAAAGGTTTAGTAGGGCACAGTTTTTTTTGTCGAATGACTGTGTAAAGCTCAGTGCAAGTTACTATTTCCCAAAATCCGGGTGAATTGCTCCTGCTTTGTGTTCTTGAGATGCATGTATACATGATAATATATCAAGGACAGAAAGAGGTTGACAATACAGATTTCAGGACTCTGTGTTGATCCATTTATGCTTAAGGCTTTAGCCAATGAGAAGCTGGACCTTACACTACTTTGGCGTAGCTGTGTACAAACATGATGTGATGAATTTGACCTCTTTCAATGCAAAGTGATGCTTACACACATGGTATCTCCAGTACGGAAAGAAGATGTTCATCCAGTTTTGGGGAGATAGTATCTTGTACCAGTCATTAGAAAAAAAAACCAATTGCAATCCCCTAGACGTTTAGTGTTTTATTCCATCTCTTTTTCTTTCTCCTTCTGCTCAAAAGAGTGTTTACAGATTGCTTATTTTAAGCAGCGTTTAATAAGAATGGATAGTGTAGCATACTACAAAAATATACATTTAATTACTAGAAAATGCCCGAGACCTTACATTTCAATTCTATATAATGGAACAGGGGACAGTTGCACAACACATTTCTAATTTTAAACACTTTCAGGCCTTAAATCTTTTTAGATAATCAGTTTAAAGTGCACACAATAATTTTAGAATTTTTAAAACTAAAACTGCTTTAAGTAGGATAAAGTTGTTTAAGTCTGACTTTCCGTCCTGTCAGTACAATTTTTTGTATGTTCTTGTGCAATGCATCTAAATAGCAAAGAGATTTTGCTTCTTTAAAACAGTTTTAATGTTTAGAAACATGTTGTGCAACTGGCCCCAGGGGTCGTACTGAAACTAAACGGAATGTTTAAAACAAAAAAATCGTTGAAGTATATGAACTTACTGGACCCATGACGCAGATGATTCTTTCTTTCAATAATCGTGAATATATATCGTATGCTCTTTCACCTCGTCCCGTTTGTTCAATTACAATAGGAACTAAGGGGTGAAGCTGCCATGGTGATCGGTGAAAATGACGAGGATGGTTTGGATGTGACCTTTGTAGTCTTGTGAAATGCTGCAAAGGTAGTAGAGGAAATCATAATCGAGAAACAGAAAAGTGTCTCATAGTTACATCATTTCTTAAAAATGGTACGGTTCGAAAAAAAACCTGATACATGTTCTTCGCGAATATATATCGGTTAATAATAATACCGCACGTTGTTCATTGTTGCAAAATATAAGTTGTTTTCTTGTCGATTAAATCCACGCAGTGTCATGCCTAACTTTTATTAACAATGAAACTTACCCTAAGAATTGATGTTCTCATTGTGCATAAAAGTCTTCGATACAGACTTGATTTAAGCCGTTGGTGCTTTAGACGTCCTGTGAATTTTGTCAAATTTAAGATTTCGTCTGCAGATGGTCATACGGAAGCCAATAAGCGTGGTGTCCCTTTGTTAGACGTCACAGCCGCGCGTTTCTACCCGCAACCAGAGTCAGGCGACTGTAAACATTACTGCATGTCAGCACCACCTCAATGAAAAACAGCGAAAAAGTTTTTCTGAAATGGCTGCAAACATTAGGCGGAATACATTTGTAGTCTCGGAGTAAGTGCCATTTGATAATAAGAAAGATTTAGTTAGTTTTTTTTCTGGTTCCCCAAGAAAAAGCTGACGACAGCGCGTATACGTGTTTGCATGCTCGTTATACGCGCAATAGCCAATACCATACATATCGCAATAATCGATTGTTTATGTCAAAGGAATGCATTACAACTGATTAATTGATGCAAATAGATTAAAAAATATATTTTTCTGTTTACAAAGAAAGCACAGTGGTGTTTCTTTGATGAAATGTTAAGGCAAATGCATGTATTTTTTGCAGCATCCCACCGGCTCCTCTGAACTTAAACACGAGACACATATCGAATAAAGATCGTCAGAACATGGTGCGGCTGAAAGTCAATCGAATAGCTCTAGTGCAAGAGCTACGTGTGGAGCACATCACTGATTATCTTAAAGTGGCTGGAGTGCTGACTGACAGCGACTTACGTGCGATTGACCGCGGCCGAACTGACCAGGACAGGGCTCGCATGTTGGTAGATATTCTTCCCACCAAGACCAACATTACGAACTGGTATAAAAACTTTAGAGACTCTCTGTTGAATCCTCAAGGTGGGAATGTTACGAAGCAGCGGTACAGATTTCTCGTAGAGTTCTTGGACAATACTTTGATCCACCGACCAAGTTCTCCAGCTGACAGGCTCTCTGAAGCACGGAAAAATGATCAGCAAACAAAGTATCCCAGATTTGACCCTTTGCCAGATATATCAGAAAAACAGAAGCATCCAGTTGATGTATTAAATCTGGAAAATGAGAAGGAAGAATCCACTTCCATTAAACCACCCAGCTCAGAATCTGCATTCACAAACGAAGTGGATGATACTATTAACTCTTCAATAAGCCTCAAGAAAGACAGCCGTAGATCTATGGTGCTTGTTAAGGGCCTCTTCCACCAGTGGATTCCAGTTCCAAATAACTTCAGGTAGGCACTCAGAAAATTTGATGTCACTGATTTGTAATATTATGATAATATTAAAAAAAAACACCCAAAATTGTTTACCTAACGTGCAAATGATGTGTTTCTACTGCCACATAACTATAATGACTGCCAGAACAATATGGTTTTATGTGATACAGCATATGATTACATTGGGAGGTACCATTGTTCGTGGAGTATAAATTGTCAGGATTTCTGATGTCATGGGTGGTGTCTAGACAGGATGCCAGATTATAAACGTTCACAATAGTGCGCGCTTCAGCCACACCTAGCACAGATACTAGAGACCGTTGAGCCTTGGTAGCTAAGTGCTTAATTGCTATTCAAGTGACTTATGAAAAGTCTACGTCCGTTGTATGTTCGTTGTGTCGTAATGTATACGCTGTACCAGCAGGTTCGGTCATTGTTTTCCCTTGTTGCTTACAGTGCAGAACGTGCAACAATGAAAACTCGCTTTTGCGTGAGAGTTGCTCACCGTGAACTTTCCCCCCTTCATCCCCCCTTCCTAGAAATAAACCCGTGAAAAAAAATACACAGCGCATAATATATTTAGATTTGATGCGCCCAGCAGAATCGAGTTCCTTGTGTGAAACACGTTTTCTCCTCTTTTTTTTTTTTTAAAGCCCGTATGTTGTCAGAAAACGCTGTTAATTTAGACATACACGGGAAAATGGAAGAAAAACGCGCTCAAGTAACCAGGTGCATACAGTCGCCGACTCTTCACCGAAGCTTGCACAGTAGATTGATAAGGTATTTAATTTCCAATTTTGTCTTGCTTTATTTTCGATCATTCGTTTATTCAGGGTTTTTGTTGTTTTTGTTGTTGTTGTTTGATAAAGATTTTATCCCAGAGAGCAGTTAATGACAGTTCTGTATGGGAAACAACAACAAAACAATACCACAACAAATTCATATCCACTGCACTAAATAGACTCTCATACATTCATGGTTTATGCTTATACATAGCTACATACATTCGCACGCAGTAACGCTCAGAAGTCGCACGGTCGAAAGCACGAAGGACAGCATCAAAATTAATCTGTTGGTCCTACATGCAGGTACACAGAATCAGCGGCCCGATGGAAGTTGAAAAAAAATGCTACTGACAAGACACATGCCTGTCATCACGAAGAATTTCAGACACTTTTTTTGTTTTATTCATTCTCATGAATTCGTTTTAGATTTTTATAGTTTTTTTCTTTTTTTCAAGACGCGATTTTGTTTACGCAGATCCCTTCTTGATGACCTTCCCAATAAACCTGCGCAGAATATTACAGAAGAAGCAAACCCACACGACGTCAAAGAACGGCTTCAACGAGAGAGACGCGCGATCACTATTCTCCGCAAAATCGAAGTCACTCTGGCCTTGGCACGTCGCCGCCAACTGCCACCCGGATTTGAATTCTGCACGTGCGACGCCGTACTGGAGTTGCTGAGTGAGCGCGACGCTTTTCACCTGTACCTCAAGCACGTGCGGGCCCTGCAGGAGGCGGATGTATATATCGTCAAAGAGATCTGTGCCAGTTTCCAGTCGGTACTGGGGGTGTTGGCGGCGGACCCGGCCTCTGAAATGAATCGGCAAACAGTTACTACAGGGTTTCGTCTGGTCGACCTGCTGACCTCTCTTGAGATGTTTCCCCAGGCAGAGGAGATGCTTGTTGCCATCATTAACTTCCTGAACGTTAACTCTGGACTGGAGACTTGGGTAAGTGCACACTTGCACATTCTGTTTGGTCTGTTAACGATCCTTGTGAACCAGAAAAACTTCAGCTGTAAAGTCAACATCCAATGTGCATTGTTACTACCTACCCTCACTCCTCAACCTTTCTAGAACAAAATGCCAAAATATAAATAAAGTGAAAACATAACAAAAGCATAACCGCCATAATGAAAATCCCACAGTATTTGTTCCATCAATAGTAAAAATAACTGCTCTTCACATTTATAAGAAATATATTTTTTTAATTGTACTGAAAGCATAATGCAGCAATTCGGACTAAAGCTAGAATAAATAGTGAATGACAATAACTAAAACATGGCACTATTTCATTTTCCAGATGAGTGAATACAGTGCTCATGTGCGGCTGATGGGTGTTCGTAATGACATGTGTGAACTAAATGAAGCCCAGAGATCATATTTCTCTGCTACACAGCTGAAATACCAGATTGAGCTGGTTTCCTTCGGTCAGCGATTAGTGTTTGAGGGTCGTCTGCATAAAGAAATGAGTGCAATGCTCTTGGAGAATGGCTCAATCACCTCAGCACTGGGATGGGCAAGACAAGCTTTACAGGTGTGCATGTGTTTATATTTGCAGATGAATGAATGTTTCTGACCTGCATGTGGCTGCATCAATGCATGCATATTTTTTAGGACACTTTCCCCAAGAATATCACAAGTTTAATGCAGGTTGTGTTGTGCTTCCCTAAAATGTTCTTAACTGAAGGTGATGATAGCAAACTATCATTCAAGATAAAAAAAAAATCACTGTCATGCACAAGAACTTTCACCATGAATACTTGGTGTTTTCATCAGAGCACACATAGCATACATACAGAAAATGGCCATAGATTAAAATGTGTATTCGTGTATATATATATATATCTACATGCACACATAATTTACATACAAGTATATATGAACTAGTGAATATGAATGTGAATCATGAGTGAATGGTTTAATAAATGATAGAATTACAACATATGATTCAGAATTATAGATTGTATTTTATTTCTTCTGTCATCTCATAGGTGGTCCAGTGGCACAACAGTGAGTGCCTGTCACCAATACAGTGAGGATTGCGTGCCCTGGGTTCAGATCTTGTCTCGGGCATGCTGTTCCTTCTCTGCATGTGGCATCTTGTTTACAGGGTGGCTGCTTGCCGTGATATAGCCTTAGTTGCTGGCTTGGCGTAAAACATCAATTCCTCCCACCCTCCTATCATTTTTAATTTATTTAATGCAGTCACTGTTTTGTCTTACACAGGAGGTGGATCCCAATGACCATGAGTCAGTGATTGAAGTTCTCAGTCATGCTGTCTTGGCGCACTGTGCTTCCTGGCAAGTGAAAAAGGCTGAGGAATTGGCAGTGTTTGCTGTTCAGTTGGCCAGGTGAGGTTTGTCAGATTTACAGAGACTAGACTGCTGACTGGTCACATGATCCAACAAGAGATGGGTTACAAGCACATCCACTTTTACTTGCATTGTTCACTCACTTATAAGTCTTTATACTAAATGTTGCCATTGTTCAAGCACACAGCAGGGCAGTTTGGTGGTGCAACGGTTAGCCTGTCATCGGGGAAGCGGATGGCCGAGTGGTTAGAGCGCTGGCGTCCGAACCGAGAGCGCGCTGGTTCATTTCCCGATAAGCGCAGCAAACTTCCCCCAGTCGACCCAGCTGACGGGAATGGGTACCTGACTCCATAGAGGGTTGGGGAAGGTAAGGCAGCGAGGGAGAGGAGATTGGCACCACCCTCATGTAAAAGCTGGCCCCGAGAAAAGTGGGGTCTCTAACACCTCACTCCCCTACGACCTGAAAAGGTTATGGGATGACCTTTACCTTACCTTACCTGTCACCAAAACGTACAGTGAAGATTGGCTGTCCTGGGTTCAGCTCTCTTCTCAGACACGCTGTTCTTTCTCTGCACGTGGCATCTGTTTACAGGGCTGGCTGCCTTGCCGTGATATAGCCTTAGTTGCTGGCTTGGCGTAAAACACAAATTCCTCCTCCTCCTCCAAGCACACAGCACAAATTGTCCAAGCACACCCAACCTGGGACTGAAAAGGGGGTTAGAAAGTGAAGAAGCAGTCTACTATACATTTATGTTAATTTATGACTCATGAAGCTAACATTTGACATATCTGCATTTCCTTTGACATTTTTAACGCAGAAGTTAATGACCAGTGTTTTTTAAAAAATGTAAAAAAATTGCACAGATCATCTTGCCAACCATTATGTCTTTGTGTTTGAAAGAGCATTAAACAACTCTTTTTGTAGAGAAAAGTATGGGAAACTACATCCTCTGTACTTAAAGGCTCTTCACAGTTTGTGTCACTTCTGTAATGAGTTCAAGCAGGATTCCACAGGAGTTGAACTAGCTAAGGTAGTATACAACTCTGTTTGCTGGCTTAGATTGTGTTCTGCATTGAGAAAAATATATAGATGATGATCTTGTATGAGTAAAGCCTGCTTTGATAAGAATAGGTAGAGACTATATCTAACCTGAAAATGAAAGGAGAGGTAAACTTCTCTAGAGGGTTCAGCTGGTACAGTACACTGTATACTGCGTTGCAACACATTTCATTGTAATGATCGGTCAAAGGAGTAAAAACCAGATTTATTTTCGTCCTCGAAGGATAAAATCCTTTAGAAAAACTGGTACATACTAAGAGAGTAATGAAATGTTTGTGATTCTTAAAAACACAGCATAGAAGATTAGTTTATGTACATACTTGTGGATTCTGACTTGAATAATCATGCTGAAAATTTATTTGTTCACAAACTCTGTGACAAGGAACTGGTAGAGCTGACAAGAAAGACATACAAATGTGAGACACTACACCTTGCTCAAGCTCATCGAGTATTCAGCAAAGCCCTAATGGCTCAGCAGGATTTCCACAACAGCAACAGCTTCTACCATCATGCCATGGAGGCAATCCGCATTGCCCGAAGTCTGCTGTTGCCAGGGCACCCCATGCTGCATCCTTTCCTCTCTAATTTTGGTTAGTGAAAATACCTTTGACCACCTTCGTAATGTATAGTCATCAAAGTGTGAACAGTAATGTGGCATTCCCATACAAGTACTCAAAATATGAAGTAACAAATTCAAACTAGGTCGCATATTTGACAAAGAATTAAAGAAGGCCTTCAAAGGAAGAACAGCACCGTTAACTTTCTCAATGGAATATCAGTCTTGGTATTATAATAATAGCCAATATATGTAACACATCTTCCCAATTTACTAGCCAGTTTTATATGTTTTACTATAAAGTTATGCTTTTTTACATCCATAGCCCTTTTATGTTGTTCCTGCTCCTTGTGTTGGTTTTTTTAAGATGTTATGGTTATATCACTTAAGGGTTTGTCCCTAAACATTTTTAAGCAAAATTACTTTTCTCTCCATGATATAGCCTTAGTTGCTGGCACGGTGTTAAGCACAAACCAACTGTCGTAACCTAAGGGGCATTAGGTACGTGTGATAGACGGAGACTCGTAGTTAAAACCTTAACTACACTCTCGACGACTCCGTCATCCACGCCGACATAACTTGTGCGCGATGCACTTCCACTAAATTGCTAATTAACAAGAAACATCACACTTGACTCGAGCCCCCAGCGCACACCCCCAATAAACAAACACAACGCAATTTAGTGGAACACGTTAATTATTAATAATAAAGACTGCCGAGAGTTACACCAATATGTTGATAATAAACAATGAAAGAAATGTAAATTCTGTATCCTGGCTAATAGTCTAAGGCGTCCCGTTAATTCTAACTTCCTATTGCTGATCCAAATAACTAGTGAGTCATATAAGCCCTATCTTTAACTACATACACATCATTCTCCTCACTCGTTCCCGTACACATTCACTCGCTCTATACATCACACATTCATACGCCACTTAGCCTTGCTGTTGCCGCGTGGAATAGAATGGTCCGTTGGTATGAACGATAGTCTTTGTTACACGGGGGGCCCTCCCGATGCAACGTAGAGGGGGTGGCGATTGATTAGCCCTTGTCCTCCTTGTCTCGGGCGGCTCTCCCTGGCACCACGACGCAGAAGAGACGGTGGCCGCTGGCCGTTGTCTTCGTTGTCTTGAGTGGCTCTGTCTGGCACCACGACGCAGAAGAGATGGTGGCCGGCTGGCCGTTGTCTTCGCTGTCTGGAACCTCGCACGACGACTTGAAAGGATTTGGAACGAGCGCTCACGCGTACCGTCCCCTTGCACGGGTGTGCACTCCCTTCCCTGTCACCAGTAGGCCTGACGCTTCCACCGATGAGACCAGCGCCTAGCTTGTGACCAGAGTAACTTATCCCCCTGCCGAGAGTTGCACGGCGACTGCAGGGATAGAGGTTACTCTCCTTGACACTCTGTTTTAAGAGTGGGCTGCACACCTCTTCACAAGTCCCTTTTACCACGTCTCGTGCCTGATGGTCGTAGACAGGTACTAGCTGACTTTACTCAAAGTCTTTCTCTCTCGCGTTGATGCGATCACTTCGAGAGTTTGGTGGCGAAGCCCTGATTCTGGGTTCCACACAAAGTTAAATTGCCGGTTTCGACAATAGCGTGGCACACGATTGGTCAGTCACACTCACAACCACGCTCATAATTCATTTGTCCACTTAAATACAGCCAATCATGCATCACCGCTAGTGCGAGACAATGACAGTCCCCTGCCCAGCCTCTGGAATCTATCCCTACCTGAATTCACAACCCTCGTCCGATTAACAATTGCCAAGGAGTGGACTTGCCGAAATCAGAGAGGCGCTACACGTTCCTCCCTCACCTGGGCTGACCAGCGTCCGCGGGTACTAAAGAGTTGGGTTACGGGAACCAGAGCTGGCGCTACACCCTCCCTCACCTGGGCTGACCAGCGTCCGCAGGTACTAAAGAGTTGGGTTACGGGAACCAGAGCGGGCGCTATACGCCCCTCAATTAACGGACTGTCTTCCCGTCCCACATTCCACGTTCTTTCGTGACACCAACCAACCTTGATCTAAGGAAAGAAAAGTGAAACACTACTACAAAACAAAGGCATTAAAATAAGGGAAAAGTAGCTATGACAGATTTGTGAGTAATGAATAACATATGGTACATATTTATTTTTTCATTGTTAGTAATAGGTGTTTAAATTAGGTGAGACGTGTCTTCAAGCAATGAAATGTTTTGATATAGATGTTGTAGAAATCTTGGTTTGAACTGGTGTGGACTGGATTCCGTTAGAGGTGTGAGGGAAGATTGTTCCATAGGACCATAGAACACTGCCTGAATATATTAGGCTCGTTTTGAACAAGTCAATTTTAGATATGAGAGTATTGAATTTGAGGAACCCTCTCATTATTTTGGTAGAAAATAGGGTACAAAGTCTAGGGGGGTATTTTATAGATGAGCATACTTTTACTGTATTTTAGTCTGCTTGTTAGTAGCAGGACCCCTAGAGATGAGAAACCATGAGGGTTAAGTTTTGGTTTCAGCAGCGATTTGATAGCACTCCTTTGAATACTTGCTAGAGGCCTCATCAAAACACCACTAGCAGAGTCCCACAGAGTGAAAGTGTAATTGATGGCTGACTTAACAAAGACTGTATAGAACAGTCTCCAAGAGTGAGGATCAATGTCTACAAACAGGGCTACAGTATATTATTGTTCATATTGCTTAACCAGTTTTGCTACAGATGTTAAGTACTGTGTGGCAGGAGTGTTTGGGTCTAAATCCAGATTAATTGGTATGGAGATGCTTTTTTTTTTTTATCAGGTGAATTTAGAGGTACGTGTTTTTCCAAAGGGCTTGGAGTGATGAAAGAATTGATTGTCTACGTCATCTGATTTATGAATTAGATAACGTTTGCTTTTATCAGTAGGGTTGAAACGTGGGATTTTATCAAAACTTAGGTTGTATCTGTAGGTCAGTGTTTCTGCAGTGACCAGTCCTGAGTTTTAATATTTTGTTGGAAATGTCAGGATCTGTGTGTGTGTTTGCTTTAGCTGTGTAAGTGCTTTTTATACATTCAATGCATTCATTAAGGGAATGTTGAGAATTGTAATAGTCTTCGAGCTGCAGAAGACTTGTAATTTGTCCAAGAATTTTTTTTTTATTTGTCGTTTGCAAAAGAGATATGAGAAGTTACTGGAGTACAACTACTCATTCTTGATAGGAATACACAGTAATAAACTGTATTATGAAATTATTATGAATAAATTAGAATTATGAAGACTCCTAAAATAGGGCAAGTTGCTCAGACATCAGAAGACTATGGATAAAAACAGCCACAAAAATCGCTGATGCTGGCTTCAGCAAGAATCGCGTTTTAGATAGCAGTGAAAGTTGGTTCATGTCACATCCTTAATCCTTCAGAATGGAAGCAAAGTACTTAAGTTCACTGGATAAAATCTTGAAAAGTTTTCTGCATAAACTGCAAGATTTATAACTTTTTACTTGCATCTTGCAGCCATGGCTTTACAGTGGAAGTCACTAAGCTGTCCTGAAGAAGTCAGAGTTTCTACACTTAGCTGGGCGGAAACCGAGGCCAGACAAGCTCTCAGGATAGTTTCAATGCATCATGGGGAAATAAGTCTTCGAGCTGCTCAAATTTACATCTTGCTGGGGCAGATCCTGTCTAAGATGAACAAGTGAGTTTTCCGAAACATCACTTGACACTGACCACTATTGCATTAAAACAGTGACAATCACATGACAACTACAATACATGTCACACTGCTGAATTATTAGGATCAACAGCCTTCTTGATAGGTCAGAAAGAGGTTGGAAAAAAAGTTAGAAAAATCATTTCTATTTATTTAGATCAAATTGAGCTTTCTTTTTGAAGCTGTGGGAATAATAATAATAATAATCACAAAGGACTTGCGCATATAAGCTGTTCTATATAGCTATACAGTTTGTTAAACCATGTTGTGATATAATAGAGCAAGTCTTTGATGTCATCCCAGTCTATACTAACAAAGGTTTACCACAGACAAACATATTGGATACAAGTATGTGTGCTGTATTCAGTCTTTGTGGTTCCAGATTAGAGGAGGCAGAAAAACATCTTATGCAGAGTGTTGACTACCTCAAGCTTTGTCAGCCACCAACCAGTAACTATTTGCTACTGGCTCATGCTACGCTAGGGACCTTCTTTAAAGTGATTGGAAAACTTGACAAGGCTGTGTTTCACCTAAAACAAGTTGTCATGCTAATAGGTGGGTGCTTGTTTTCTTATGCGTAAACTGCCAGTCCCAATCCACACATTCCATGTGCAAAAGTCAACAGTTCAAAAAAAATTTTACTTGTATTTTAGGATACTAAATCCTTTGTAAAAAAAAAAACCTGTTTTCCATTATTTACAACTTTTTCTGCACACCATTAAATATTTAAATGCAAACACAAATTTAACAGTTTTGTATGGAAAAGCTGATTTTTCAAAAATGTTTTCAGAGCCATGTGGGTATCTGAAATGGGTGCACGTTTGCTTTGAGACGCTGATTGAGCTGCTACAGGCAGGTGGCAAGACTGCAGGAGCTTCATCTGAAGACATAAACAGACTTCAGGTAGCTGTTCTATACTTGTAAATGTCCTAAAATTTACCAAAGGATGTATGTACAGCCATCCACCTATACTTTGCATTGTGCTTGATTTTACAATGCCAACTTTGGAGGTTAAATTACTATTTCTCAGTGCAAAATACTATTCGTGTTTTGAACTGTTGTAGGCACAGCTGTCCCTGTGGCTTACAGACAACCCAAAGGATGACACACCTGTCAACACCACTTTGCTGAGCAGCAGTCCATCATCCTCTTTCCAAGATTTCCGAGACAAGTTTGACTCCTGGGTGACAGCATTTCACAAAGTGCACAGAATTAAAGATTCCACTTTGATTCCCAAGCCTTCTTCACCCACACATTGATTCTATATGCTGGACAACTGCTGACAGCTTAATTTAATAAAACCATATGTTCTGCACTATTTTCAGTAACCACGTAGAAATCTTTAATATTTCTTTCCAAAACCATGTTTAAGATTAATGATAAAATACATGTTCATCGCGGTGATAATAGAGCTGCATAACAAAGTTCCCTCAAACTCATTAACAAGTACAGCATGACTTTTCTGAAATGTCAGGATATTCCAGACTTCCAATATTTCAACCTCCACTGAGGTATGTGGATGTGCACTCCAAGCTAGTTAACAATCCGACTACGGAGATATTCTAAAAGCGTTTGTGTCCCCTTAGCAAGGATGGCTGGTCGTGGATTGCGGAAGGGGTTTCCACTTATTTGCAAACTCCTGAAACAGAAGGAATAAAACAATTTAGTCTAACAAAGCAAAAGACCATGTAAAAATGTACCTTTGTTAAGTACAGCCATTCACCAAAAGAATGGGCTGATTTTTGCGCATGTGATTTGACTTTGCAAAACTGTACAAAAGATCGCATTTATCCATAAGATATGCTGCTTTTATCAGAACTAAGTCCATGATAGTTTAATATCTTAAAAGTTAGGTCTGGAAAGACATAACTTTTGATCTGTATGGGCGGCAATGTGTTGTCCCTTACCTAAACTACTGTAACTGCATTTCTAAGTTCTTATGAATTATATACAAGTTGGTGGTTACCTGAGGGAAATGCAGTTTCCAAGTTCTGGAGGTACCTGGTTTATATTGTTGTTCTGCAAATCAAGTGTGGCCAAAACTGGCATTTGCTGTAACCCCACAGCATCAATATCATTAATCTTGTTGTCGTTCAGGAACAAAGTCTCCAGTTTCTTGAGCTTATACAGTACAGGAGGAATTTCTGTGAACCTACGCATACAAAATGACAAATATTTTTCTTGGAGATTTAAAAAATAAATTTAAGGTACATTTTAGCAACTGTGTATGCATCATTTTTACAAAAGGCAATATTCTCTTAGCGCTCATGCATATATCAAATGAATTTGACACCATAGCAAAATTTTCCTTCTTTAGTTCACAAAATGACAATGCTTTTACATATTGCCTCGGATCAGCCTCGATGCAGTTTAGCAATAGCATGGTGAACCTTCAAATTATCAAATTTTTATTACACCTGTTAAAGGATAAAGTGACTTCCCTCAATGCTTGTAGCAGGCCGATTTCTGATGGGAGTGTAGACAAACAGTTATTCCTGAAAAGTAACAATATTGTTTTGGCTTTTTCTCTAAAATGAGTCAAATAACTGATGTTACAGTTGTATTACTTTCTGGGACAAATTTCCTGTCAAAATTACTGAAAATCCTTAAAACACTTTCATGATTCTACTTGTTCATACATTGTCTGCATTCAGTACATGTTTTGACTTACCTAAAGATATTTGTGGATGCTTTTGTTATAAAGGCTGACCAAAGTTGGTGTCGAAATCACTTTACACATATGGTCCATTTACATAAAGTGAGAATTGTAGTCATAAGCAAATTTTGGAATAGATACCAAGACTGGCCTTGGACAGAATTCCTATGCTATACCTCAAGTCCAGGAAAACCAGTTTGAGGAAACAGCCAACGTCTGGGTTCAAGGAGGTAATCTTGTTGAAGCCCAAATTCAGCTCAGTGACAGATGCTTTCAAAACTGTCAAACTGAAAAAGAATCATTAATATTAAAAATATTGTGATGTGACAGTTTATGTGATCATCTGCTGTGGCAGTGTGTGTATGGAAGGGGGGAGGGTGCAGAGTACCTATGCAAAGTTGCAATTGTCTGATCCTGGCAGGAACATTCGAATTTTCTGCCACCCACTACATGATGGCAAACGTCTTACAGCATATTCCATATGTATGCATTGAAGGGCTGCTGCTTCCTTCCACTTTGGGCAGTCTTTCAAAAAGGTTGTGAGTCAGTTTGTTCTTAGAGAATCACCTGCAGCATGGCAAATCCGAACACACCAGAAGCTAGCCATGTGGCCAAAACACCAACAGATGAAGTAGGGCAACAGAAGTGATGAAAAGGGACACTTTGTCTCGCAGATACATGATCTAAATTTTGTAAGAAAAACAGCATCTGTGGGCATAGATTTTCCATCTCTTTTTGAGGTGGCCTCTCTGTAGAGCTGTAAACTCCTAGGAGTTAATATCAAGCTACGACATTCCAGCGAGGTTATGACAACCAATCACTCCAACCCACCTCACCCTCAACTAGAAGGGATCTGTGCACTGACATTTTAATGAGTCAATGAGCTGTTGTCCATAACATCTGCGAAAGGGTTCAGAAGTTACTCTGGCCTACAGATATGGAGACCAGATTAAGATGCAGCCTTCTAGCAATTTATATGACCAGCTGATTAATTGGTGTGTGCCACACCAACCTTCCATCTGGGAAAATTTCAAGTCAAAGAGGTGTTAGTATGATGGATCACAACCCAAGGACCCCAAACTCTAGGATCCTATTCTCCTGCATGGCAAACACAGGAGGCCTAGAGTAGGCCAGAGAGAAAAGAAAACAAAGGGGACAAATTTTATTGGGAAAAATGTTTGTTGTTTTTAGTGCTTTATCTTGTGCCAGCAGCTAAAGGCTACTGGGAAAAAGAGGACAGGAGAAAGGCCAGTAAAGACACAGAACAGAAAAGAGTAAACAGCAATTGAGAAGGGAAAGAGTTTTTCGTAAAAGAATATATATGAAAGGACCAGCAAGTAAGAGAAAAGAAGCAAAGGAGAAGAGAGTGGGCTAGCTCAGTCACCCAGCCAAAAAGGATTGTGTCCGCCCCTGGCATGAGGAGCCGGGCCTTATAAACATTTTACAAACTATGGTAGAACTGAAAGAACATCCTTATTACAGACTTTAAAAGATATTTAAACAGCAGGCAGAATAAGTAAACTAAGAATTTTAAATAAACTATTATTAATACCAATTTGTTGACGCACATAGTCTGGGGGGGAATCCACTTTGGAACCATCTAGCTTTTGCACATGTTAACATTGAAACATTTGTTCTGCAAAAAAAAATTATAAAAAGATTTTATTCTTAGCATTTAGTACTCACTTGCTGGGCAATTGTGTCAGTTGGTTCTTGCTCAGGTTAACCACAGTCACTGCAGCTTGCTTTGCTTTGTCCCACATGTCAGATGGCACATCATGCGCTTTCTGATTGCTGGAAAATATTTTTTTCTTTGTCAATTGAACTGGATGCAAGATCTAAACGATAAGTCAAGCTAGTGCTTCTTAACATTCATAAAATATTGTATATTAATGAGCATTCCTATCTTAAAGGTGGAACTTCTTTGGACCAGAGGAAGAGAATGGTTTCGCCTGTGCGAGGGAAGGTAGGAGTACACATGGTGCTGACAACTAGTGGTCAGTCGTCTCAAACTACTACCCTGTGGGTACTCCTACCTTCCCTCACCCGGGCAAAACAATTTTAAAAACTGCCCACAAGAAGTTCCACCTTTAAAGAGACGGCCCTGATCCTTACAGGGGCTCAGTAAGTTTCCTAGCAATTCTTCTGTAACAGTTTTCTCACAAGAATAGACAATCTATAAAATATTTAGTTCTAGTAAGAAATTTTAAAGTGGCTAAGCAGCTAGTGTCTGACACAATACTTCACACACCTGAAGTCCAATGTTTTGAACTGCTGCATCTCATGACTTAGTGCACTGTCCCCAGAAGCCACAGGGAGTACAGATTCTCTAGCTGCTGGTTTGGCCGAAGAGGGAACCTCCTGTTCCTCAATCCGACTTTTAAGATACTTCTTGAGCTCTACAGTGCCACGCTGTAAAGTGTCAACAATGGAGAGAAATGAAAAGCAAAATATCTCAGCTGTCCCCTTCTATGATAATGGTAAAAAGTAATGGGTAGAAGTATTCCTTGGCATTCCTACTAATGTTAACCGGGCTTGAATCGGTGAGCGTGTATGATGGGGAGAAACTTGCAGCCACGCCAGCACACAGGAAAAGAACGGGGAAAAACGGCGTGATCCCTTTTCTCTTTTCTTTATTACAATATCACAACATCAGACCGAGAAACACGAACGAGAACAAGAAACAGGAACAGAGACGAAAAACGGTTGCTCTGATTTAGGACAAGTAGGGCTCAGGGCCCCCTCAGGCCTCTAGCCCTCAATCCCACCTCGATTCGTCTTACTCAATCAAAGACCCCAACACAGACTCTTTGGCCCTAAATAATCACAACATCTCACGGCCGAAATCTCACGTATTCCTACACCGCGCGATAACATGACCAAGTCACACCGAACTTACTCTACTATACACAAAAAATTAGTACTGTATTAAAATACACAAATAAAACTAATACAACAATAAAACGTGTAAATACACATTACAAATATACTAATTTGTCGTGGGTGTTACACTAACATGAGCAGGAGAAAAAGTCTTCGTGTCTAGATGAAAAGTGTTGCAATGACACCAAGCCAGATCAATCCAATGAGTAGCAATAGGTAGAATTTGGGGAAAAAACCCGTATGTGCCATAGTATATGATCCTGCCATTCATTGTCATTCTATCCATCCACTTTCATTTACCTCTTCTTCAACAAGAAGTACTTGGGAGCCACCCTCTCCAAAGACAGCAGCACACCGCAAACATCCTTATTAGGATTGCAACAGCAACAGCGGTAATGGCTAGACTGGATAGGGTGTGGCGCAGCCATCACGACAAATTTACTACAAAGTACAATCTGTACAAGTCCCTTACATTACCGATACTGCTTTACAGATGACATAAGACCTCCTCACTATCACCCAAAGCAGGCATGAGTGGTGGACCTTGTCATCTGCCAAATTTATCCATATATATTTACCAGCAGTTTTAAAATGGCAATTGTTTCAATTAGAATTTATTTTAAAACAAGGTTGTTGCAAACTTCTATTCTTTAAATCTTCTCACCATTATGATGTCTCGTCGAATTGACCTGAGGGGATTTCCATCTAAGACGACAGACTTCAGGGAGGAGATTGTTCCCAAAGAAAACGGTAACCTGGAATTTCAAAATGGAGCATTGGAACTTCAACCCAATACAAGAGAATGCTAATTGACTCCCCACGATGGAAATAAAATATTCATGTTTGTGCTTCATGCATTTGATTCATATTACTGATAAATTGTGTGTAAATGAGCAAGTTCTAGCATAGTTCTACTCTAATCCTGTGAGAACATCATCTGGCAGCACCTACATAGAAAGGTCATTGTTGCTGAGATCTAGCCTCTCTAGATCTTGCAGCAGACTGATCTCATCAGGCAGTTTAGCAATCTTGTTGTCACGCAGGTCCAGGAATGTGACTGAGGCCAAGTGTTGTAAGTATTCAGGACTGATGCCCATAATGGAATTGTTGCCCAAGTGAAGCTCCTGTGTACACAAGCAAGACTGAATGAGGAAAGCGTAACAGTAAAATGAATAAAAATCAATCAGGTGCTTCTCATATTACCCATACAATTGTTTTGCAACTTAATAATGGTGTGAGCTTTTATAGCACAGCATCCCAGCCAAAGCCAGGCTCTCTGCACATTACAAACACAAAAACACAAGACAGAAAATATTCCGGTGGTTCTGTAAAGTTAATGGGAATGCCAGGTCGTTGTTTTCACGTGTTGAAAGTTTTACTTCACCTTCAGACTGACACAGCTGTGTAGAACAGGAAGGTAAGCTAAACAATTGTGCCTTAAGTATAACTGTTCCAGCTTTCTGAGAGAGCCAAATTCTTCTGGAAGCCTCACAAGCTCATTGTGGGTGGCATCAAAGTAATGCAAACCTGGGGAAAGTAAAGAAAAAGAAAAATGAAACTTAATCCAACACTACATCATCACATGAAGTACCGATGAACAGCTAATTAATAAGTTTTTGTCAGCGCGAGTCCAATGAAGTAAGTCAATTGCTCTCCTGTGGAATTGTTTTTGTTAAGCTAGTTAATGAAGCAGCCTCACCATCTATACTTCCTATCTCTGCAGGCAGAACACACAGCCGATTGTAGGATACATTCAGTCGCACAAGATGAGACAGATGGCCAATATTTTTGGGCAATGCTTGAATAGCATTGTGGGACACATCCTTGCAGCAAAATATAAATTGAACAGCATTATTTTAAATCTATTTGGAACATAATAAAAACAAGTTAAAGATAATTGAAATTTCAAAAGCTTTCATGGGAAATGACACAATGTGCCCTGTGAACAGATCTACCCCTAAATCTAGCATACTAAAATTACAGTGTAGTGGGATTGCCCTCTCAATGAGGAAAGGTAAACAGTTCTACAGCAAGCAAGAGTACAGCAGTACAGTAAAACCTCCCTATTAAAAACTCCCTAAAATCCAACAAAATCAAGTCATTAAGTGAGAGGGGCAGTAGTAAAAAGATCAACTAGTCTGCTTTAATTTCCATGAAACATGACACCTATAAATACGTTCGTTTATTTAAACGTTGAAATAAAGCTCTTAAAATCCGTATCATTATGCCTTTTTAGGGTCATTTTCACTTTCACTCGGCCATGCTTGTTACGCCATTGTTACACTTGACTGAAGATTTCTTGGGAAACTAACTCTCCAGGTAACAGCAATCGATCAATGCACAGATACTGTACTAGATAAAGATGCTCTCTTAAAATTAACTTTTTATATTACTGCAAACGGTCACAATAAAGCACAAACAGTTGGTAATAATTTAATTTTTTATAAACACGTGACTTCTGCAAAAGGTCATTAATAAAGCACAATCGACTGATGTGTGCTGGTAAAAAGACAACAATGAATGGGAATTGGTCATTTCAACCCAAAACCATATTGTACCAGCTAAAAAGACCTCCAGCCTGAGTCAAATCAACCAACCCATGACTTATATACTTCCTACCAAAGAGAGTCTTTTGCTAAACAGCTATTTTTGTTTCGTAAGATGGTGGCTGAACTTGTTTGAACAATGCGTGGCTATGTTGATAATATTTGACGTTAATATCTACTACTACCTAGTCATCAGAAGGATTCGGTCTGGAAGGATTCGGTGATGGGACGATATGGTAACTATGACTGGAGTGATATAGTTTCGGTTGAAATGATGGGTGACCCATAAAACAAGTTTCTTTCAACATGTGCTTAATTTATTTTATGCAATTTCTGCAGAAAATAGTAATACAGAGTTAGCAGCCAGCTAGAAGAAGTCTATTTTAAAGTTCTTAATTTTTCAACATGTAACTTTTGCAAAAAATGTTGTAACAGAGCACAAACTGTCGTAAGTCAGGTTGGGGAGGTAGTCATAATAGATCAAATCAAATCCTCTTCGTGCTAATTCCACATAAGGCATCAGCCAGAGCCCGCCACTGATTTCGATCGGCTGAAGCCTGCTCCAGGTGACTCCATGTCCAGCCCTTTCCCTTCATCTCCCTTTCCACTGTTCTTCTTCAAGTTTCCTTTGGGCGGCCTCGTTTTCTTTGGCCGTCTGGATTCCATCGTAGGGCGATTCTGGAGAGGTCTGCTGTCTGCTGGCGGAGCACATGTCCAATCCATCGCTAACGCCTTCGTTGAACCTGCGTGGTGATGGACTCAGTTCTTCGGTGGAGTTCTTTATTGGTGATGGTGTTTGGCCAAAAGATGTTAAGTATGTGCCTGAGGCATCTGTTTTGGAAGCCTGTTACTGATGTTTTTGGTCATCTTCCATGATTCTGATCCATAAAGGAGGGTGCTGATCACATTTCACTTGAAGATTCTCAGCTTGGTCTTCTGGCTGATGTTTTTTGCCTTCTATGTGCTCCTGAGTGAGGCGAAGGCCTGGCTGGCTTTTGCCAGTCGGGCTTGAATCTCCACCTCCGCATCCCCGGTGTTTGACAGCTTGGACCCAAGATAGGTAAAGCGGTCAACTTCCTCAATCTCTTCTCCATTTAGTTTGATGTTTTCTTGGACTCTGGCGTTCAGTCTCATACTTTTCATTTTCTTTCCACTGACCTTCAAGCCAATGTTTCCTGCTGTTTCTGAGAAGACATTTGTTTTCTCCTGCATGTCTTGGAGGCGGTGTGACAACAGGGCAATGTCATCGGCAAAGTCCAAGTCTTCCAGCATTGTTGTTGCTGTCATAGTCATGGTCCATTTGATCTCTCTCCTCTCTCTGTCGGTGGAATTCTTCATGAAGAGGAACGACGACAGAATGCAGCCCTGCTTCACCCCAGTACTGACGCTGAAGGGGGCTGTGTGCTCCAGGTCACAGACCACCTGAGAGTTGAAATCACTGTACATCATTGCAATGACCTGGACAAGTTTTGCAGGGACTCCGTAATGCCTCAGGATCTTCCATAAGGACTCGGGGTGGATGCTGTCGAAAGCCTTCTTCAGGTCGATGAAGTTGATGTACAGCGGTGTGTTCCACTCATTGCTCTGCTCCAGAATCTGACGCAGAATGAAAATGAGTTCAGAGCAGGATCGCCCTGGGCGAAATCCTGCTTGCTTAAGCTGGAGGTCTTTCTCAGCGGTTGCCGTCAGTCTTGACAAAACAATCTTGGTGAAGACTTTGCTGGTGAGGGAAAGAAGTGTTATACCCCTCCAGTTATTGCAGTCTCCAAGATCTTTCTTGGGTAACTTGAAGATTAGCTTCAACCTTTTATATAAGAGCGGTGGATCTTGGTGTATGATCTTTGCCCTAGTGCCTGGAACCTGTTCTTTACTTCCACTACAAAGGCCCGTTTGGTGGCTGGGTCTTTCAGTCTGCCGGAGTCCACTCTCTGCTGACATGCCTGTTTTCCTTGCGATCGACGTAGCTTCAGGGAAGCTGCGGCTATCACAAGAGTGTGGTCACTAGCAACGTCTGCTCCTCTGTAGGCTCTGACATCTTGAAGTGAGTTCCTCCATCTTCGGTTGATGATGACATGGTCTATCTGGTTCTTTGTGATCCCGTCTGGTGATGTCCACGTTGCCTTGTGGATGTCTTTGTGTTGGAAGAGTGTGCCTCCAATCAGTAGATTGTTTTCTTCACAAAAGTCTGCCAGTCTCTCTCTGTTGTCATTGATGGTTCCAATTCCATGCCTGCCCATGATATGCTCCCTGCAGGTATTGTCACTTCCCACCTTGGCATTGAGGTCGCCGGTGATGAGCAACATATCATGGGCTCGGACGCTCTCCGTGGCTGCCTGGAGCTGATCGTAAAAAGCATCCTTGTCTTCTGCCTCAGAGTCTTCTGTTGGTGCATAGCAAACTAGCACTGTCAGCTTGGTGTACTTTGAATCGAATCTTGCTTTCAGAAGCCTGGGTTTATAAGGCTTCCATTCCAGCAGTGTCTTTTCAGTTTTCCTATTGAGGAGTAGTGCTACTCCTTCAGAGTGTTGGTTGTCTGATCTTCCTGAGAACAGGATAGTATGTCCTGACGCTAGTCTCCTCTTTCCTGTGCCGGTCCATCTGGCCTCGCTTACTCCCAGGGTGTCCAAGTTGTAATTGTTAAACTCCTTGACTAGTTGGGGCAACCTGCCAGTCTGATCCAAGGTCTGGACGTTCTAGCACCCCACTCTCAACTTCTGCTTCGGCTTCAGTAAATCCACTATCGGGGCGCCAGCTCCCTCTTGGGTTTGTCTGTCGTCCGTCATAAGTCCAGTCCCCTGGTATGTTTCATTACCTTCGCCATCCGTGACAAGTGCTCTAGTGTTGGTTTCTGTAGCCTGCTTTTTTTATATGGTGGGGTTGTTAGCCCTACCACAACCTAATTTACCTCTAGGTGAGGTGTCCACCTTAGTCGCCTCTTATGACATGCCTGGCTGGATGGCAGGGACCCTATTCTTACAATGCTCGCTAGGCAAGCATACCCTGGGGTCCCACGGGGGAGTCATAATAGAGATTATGTTAAAATAGCAAAATAGGTATGTGACAAAATTTTTGGTCATAACTAAGAGAGGGTCATAATTGGGTAGGTCTTAATAAAGGAGGTTTTACTGTATTAGGTCAAAGTGCATCAGTGTAGTTACTTTAGTTTTTAGTAAAAATACATCAAAAGATTTATATATATATATATATACACCATGATGCAATCTATGATGAAGTAGAGTTAAACTCATACCAGTTCTTCTAGTTTTGTAAGATGAGCTATCTCAGGACAAAGCTGTTCCAGTTTATTCTGCTCTACATGAAGACTGACTAGACTGTGAAGATGACCCAAACATGCTGGAAGTTCCTGCAGCTGGTTGCGACTACACAAAAAAATCATTAATACAAAAAATGATAAACACCTATAATTACAATATGAAGTCAATTTAAAATCTAGTGAACTACAGAAAAACATACCACTCGACAAGAAAAGAAATTACATGTAAGTTGTTTCTGTAGGCAAACAACCCACATAAATAGCACAAAGATTTTATTTACTTTGTCCAGCCCTCAGATATTCAAGTCAGAAAGAGATTGACTGACTCTCAATTGTGCAGTGACCCTACCTTACATCCAGCTTTTGTAGATTCTCTAGGGTGCCCAGTGCATCTGGCAGCAATGTCAACTGGTTGTCATGAACCTGAAGAGAGGCAGAATATTAACATAGTACAAATAAATAATGGGAGTAAATCTTAATCTTACACTTACTAATATAGGCCCATTTTAAATTGAAATAAATTTTTCATTTAAAAATAAATTCGGAATGAGCTGAGCTGCTCAGTTTAGAAACATGGTTAATTCTGAAAGGTACTCATCTTCATTCTGCTCAAGATTAATATATGTTAAAATATATTAAGTTCTTGTTATCGATTCTTCTTTGTGGTTTCTATATTTGTCTTTTATTGGTCCTCATTTATCAGTCATCAGTACTGTTGTTTATACTTCTGTCCTTCATATGTTGTCCATGCCTCAAGCGCTCAGAGCACGCTCCATACGAACATATATGTGCTATATAAATCATGTGTTTATTACTTGGAAAGTGTTTTCATAAGCAAATCTGCACCAGCTGTGCAATTTTTTCACTAAATGTATCCAACTAAAAGACACTAAGGAATGAAATACAGGTAAGGAAGAACACTACTTCAGCTGGTCAGCTAAAGTTAAAACATCAGTTTGTAAGATTTACAACACTACAATTTTTTTTAAAGAAATATATTTTATGAGTAAAAGCAAAAATTATGAACATGAGGTTGAAGAGCCTCAAAGAATTAAAGAACAAATCAAACAAAGGAGTGGTGAAAGAGTACAGTTTGGGATTAAGAAAGAAACTCAACTGGCCTTGTCACACACACACACACACATAGTTTTACCATTTTTTCTTTAAGATGTCTAGGGAAAAAGATAAAGAATATTTAAGTGGCTAAGGTACTACTTTTAGATCATGAAATTCATTATTTCTCTTTAGCAGAGTCAAGTGTAGCAAACAGCCAGCCAGAAAATATGTGATTATACAAAATAGCTAAAGTGCAACAGTATAACAATAGTTTAAAAAAAAAGAGAACGAATGGAACTGTAGACATAGACAGAATGACAGAAAAATATGTAAGACCCACATCAAGAACAGTAAGAGCTGGAAGCTGAGTTAACCCTTCTCCTAGCTCTGTTAGCATGTTGGATGCCAAAATCAGCTTTGTAAGTTCGGTCTGCTCCCACCAACGTTCTTCAGCATTATCAAGCGACACACTGCGTGTCTCTTCTGGCATATCAGTGTTGATTCGCCACACATTCTCTGGCACTTGAAACATTAGAAAGGACTGTATGCATAAGATCAGAAAACTGTTTTTTTTTTAAAGTAACATATTATTAGCGTCTGTAAGTGTGTAATGCAGATTATAGGCCTAATTATAAACACTTTCAAAAAGGGAGTTAAAGGGATTAGATAATTTATGTGCACTAGTTTTCGTAAATATTTATTGCATGTTAATTTGTGTTTGCGATACCATAATAAATCTTATTAACCTTTCCAGATTCGTCTTGTCAGCAGTTTCAAAATGATTTGCACACGCGCCTGTCTTGGAGGTGCTGTACGTGTGTGTGTGTGTGTGGGTGGGTGGAGGTAGGGGTAAAATAAATTAACAACACTAAAGTTAAAAAATGTAACTTTTAAAGAAAACGCTGTGTCACTCCAATTTACCCTGGTAAATCATCTCGATTAAGTAAAATCCACATTTAGCTACCATTAATAATTAATTGAGTAGCTATAACACTATTCGGTGTAGGAGGGGGTTGGGTATGAAACTACAAAGAGATACTAGACATATTATGCGTTCGATTAAGTTACCTGCTGTCATATTGCGGCCAGAAAGATTAAGTTGGCCGCTTCGACGAGCTTGTTTCAAAATGGAATCGTGTATTTTGTTCGAGTCTTCTGGTGGTGTTTGCAGACCAAACTTCACACCACCTCGCGGGACCCCTTTTCCTCTGGACGACATCTTCGCAAAGCTGTAAAATTGTCAGCGTATAGTTATATTATCTTCATGTATTAAAGTCAGAAGCTGCGACAAGCCGGTGAACGCATGATTTAAATCAACCAGAAAAATGAAGCTAACAAGCGGCTAACAGTTTGACCATCGAGCGATGGGAGTTACTTCCCTTGAACACGATAGCCTGCGAGGTGAACGCACCCAGTCACCTGTCATCAATCTTCTTACAGCCATGTACATGCCCTTTTGCACGATTGTTTCGAGTTACGTTTATCTTAGATACGTTCCCTCATCGGCCCCACGCAACTCGCGTAAATTTGTGCGCACCGACATCATGCTTGCTGATACGCGCTGTACTCGATCGTCATAGAAGTCTGTGCAGCTTACTCTCCACCTGTTGCTGCTATGGGGCGCCAAGAGGGGAATTTTCTCTACTTTCTCTCTCTAGCTAGAGAATGCATTCCGTAGTTACAAAGAAAGTACAGAAAATTCCCCTCTTGGCGCCCCATATGCTGCTGTTGATGCAGTGCCACTACAGTCAGGTCGGATCGTGTTGGAAACAGTGACAATTGATGTACCATGTAGGGTACCACGAAGAAAGGTCCAAAGAGGACGAACACTTAATGGAACGTGTGGAAAAACTTGGTTAATGTCCTGGTTGTGAAAAACGTTGATTGTTGTGCAACTTGTAGTCATACACAAGGCGGTCCATTTCGTAAGAACCGTAACTGTTGTAACTCCCATGTGAACAAATCCTTACTTCAAAGTTCACATTAGTCAGAGTTGTTGATTTATTGGCGTAGGAACCGGGGGGGGGATGGGCAACTGGACAGCCGTCCGTTCAACAAAGATACTGAGGGGACACGACGAATGAGAACGTCGTTCACTGTCAGCATGTCCGAGTTATCATCCCAAATCTGGGCACCTACCTACGCCCCTGCGATGTGTCCACTTGTCCCGTTTTGCCAACTCTGCTTTAAAGTAAAAAGTGGAATCTCCAAACTTTGAAAGAAGGCCGGCTGTATCTTTCAGCAATAAACTGTACGGGTACATTTAGAAATAATTGTTCATTAACAAAAAACAAAACAAAAAACATAAAATTCTACGAAGAACATTAGAACGTGCACAAACACATGCAGCCGACTGTAACGTTTCTCGGCTCAAACTCCTTTTTACTTTGTTAATTGTTCAAAGCATAGCTAGATCAGTGGCACGTTCGGGAAGCCACGTGAAAAAGGAAGAAGAGTGTCGCGAACATCCATTTATAAGTGCACTCTTCACCCAAAACGTTACACCGACCCAGACGACATTCTCATTTTTACACGGTTTCACGCTCTCCCTCGCAGCAGATGATTCTTTCAATCTACTCTCTGAGACTCAGTCGCAACTCATTCTCACTTTACGCCACGCCCCAGCAAACACGCAAGATTCGGCCTAGCTTGGGCCACTCTTGGTGGAAGCTTGTAACATTGGGTCGCACATTGCCAATCACCCACCAAACACTCGCCTGCGTTTGTGAGCGTTCGCGGTGCGCGAGCAACACGATCTGCGGATATGCGCGACTGAACAGTGGCCGCCTACATCGAGCCAATACGTGTCGCTGACATGAGTATTCATGACTATCAAGTCGTCGTTTACTAAAAATATATTACATTGCGTGTGCTTGTAACTATAATGATTTTGTAGATTGTTAAATAACGTACCATACATATATTTGATACTTTATGGTAATCAGTCTCACAAACTATCAAGTTAATTTCGTATCAAGAACGCTAACTCTCGCGCAAACCTTCCCACGTGTTGCTGTATGTGCCATGTAAATATCGCGAAATAAAGTTGCTCCCTGTTCGAGTTCTTTACTAGTCTTCAGTTACAGAGCTTCACATTTCGTCACAAGTTTTCAAGGTACAGTTAGCCAGATTTTGAATATTCATCGATCAATATTTGAAATTTTAGCAAAGATGAGCGATTCCTACTTAGCCAACTGCAGACGCACCGAAAGAAATGACACCAGAGACATGGCTGTGCTAGTCTGAAGCAAGAAAAGTAGAAACCAACAATGAAATTGTCCTTTTAAATTAGGAAGAGGTGGATTTGTCTCTGCTTAAATACAGTAATCTCCATTTGTCTGTTGGTCATACAATCTCCACTGGACTATACATGCATTTAGTGTTTAGATGTCACTATAGAAGATTGTGCTTTTGATTAAAAAAATCAGCAAAAGTATTAGGCTTGATATTAATGCAAGCAAACAAATTAAAGTACTCTTTAGCAGTCAAAGGGCTCAACATTCCTAGAGAGTTTTCTAGGAAATGTTGACTTAATGAAATTGAAAGGTGGAAAGCAACTGATTTAAGGCAGTTCCTGCTTTATATTGGTACTATGTCCATTGCTTCTGCGTTGATTTTACTCTTTTCAAATGCATATGATTTCATTTACTGTCTAAATAAGTACAGATGAATCAAGATTCTTAATTTTTTAGGGTGTATTCTCTTAAGGCACTTGTCATATTTTAAAATATGCTAAGCTGTTCAAACTATACATGCTGAGTTTACTTCTTTTAAAACATAACATTCCTCTTTAACCTGTAGCATTTAAGGGATATTTTCCTTGTTCTTTGTAAAATATAAGAATTGGGTATGCTTTAATTATCTTAAGTATACCTTATAGAAATGCATTATTAATTGTTAAAAGTCAAGAAAAAGCAATTAATAAGAGTTTTAAAAACTAATTTCTCAAAGTTCTTCTATAACAAAATGTCTCTAGCTTTTTCTATTGATATGATGTTTCATGATATAACATGAATCTTATTTTATTTCAAAGGATGTACCACATTATCAAGATCATAGAAAATGGAAAGAAATTCACAGCTATTGTTCCTGATGAATGGCTGGTGTTAGGCAGCACAAATAAATACTTTTGGCCTGCTGGGGATTGAACATGGGGTTAAAAACTGTAGGAAGCTGTGCCCAGTTGGGATGTTTATTCCTATGAAAGAATCATCATAATCACATGTAAGTAACTTTGTGGTCTATGTATGTGCTAGTACAGTTTCTCTTTCTTTGTGAAAAAGTAAGTTTATACTTTCATCTAATGCATTAAGCCAAACAGACTACCTTTCGGCTAAACTCAAGACGTGCTTTTTCAAGACAGTGACCTCACTATATGACCTGTTCAGACCATGAGTGTGCATACCCCATATCTATGTCCATATCTCCTATGTATGTGTGTCTGTTATATGAAAAGTGTGTTGGCATGAGAGTATGGTTGTTAGATAGTTTAATGATGACTGGCCTGTTGTTCTGTAAAGTGCTCTGAGCAAGCTATTAAAAAAATGTATAAATGCCCATTATTATTATTATACATTGAATACAGTAAGCCATACATTGTTTTAATATTTAGTAATAAATTAGCTTAATTCTGAATATATTGGTGTAGTGATTTGTCTCTATGTACTTTATTTCTGAAATTTTGGCAACATTATACCAGAGAAGTGTCAGTCTCATCCAAAAAAGGCAGAAGACACAAGTGAGCTAAGTAGCAGCTGCTTGTCAGATGCTTTTGACAGCACATTTAAAAAAATTTAAGCCAGTACCAAGAAGGATATTGCTAGTGCTTCTGTTCTTTTATTTGTCATTTGCTTCTTCATTCTGAATAAACAACTCAAAATAAATTATGATTATGACATGAGCAAAGACGTTTTTGTGATTTGATACCAAATGTGCTTGTTTTAGGAGCCCTGGCTGAGATGAGAGCAACAACACATCACCAGTTCAGTTCAGACCACACTGAGGCCAATAACCTCACAATTGAACAGTAAGATTTTAGCTTATTATTTCAGAGATCTAGGTGGACTGGAGTACTATCAAGATTCAAGTGTCTAATAACTCTGATCATATCAAGTGTAGTACTCCTACATGTCTGCTTTAAAAAAATAAGAAATTTGTTGGGGAAGGGACCAAGGAAAAGTATGTGTGAGCTGCATCATTTTGCTACTTCATTGTACATGGGAATTGTACACTACAAAACATGACTCTTGTAGCTGATATCAGCTGTTAATCTATAGACAGCATGCTTATCTGAGTAAGCTAATTGAAAGTTTGTGAATTTATTGATTCATTTAGACAGAACATTATTTGACAGCAATGTTTGTTTTTCAGGATCAGCTGATTCAAGAAAACGAGCAGTCGCACTCCCGACGAAGTTTATCTGCAGCTTCCCCAGCACCTCTGAGACCCATGGGAATCCCGCAAACGCCATCCCTTGTCAGTTGTGTTTTGTCTGATCCTTCATCTACGGAACCAGGATCATCCCCTGCTATGAACTGTAAGATTAAACTTGGACTTCTAGTTGGTAAATATTGAAGGGAAGTAGAATGACCTTGTGGCCTGTTTTACACGGCTTAAAACATTAGCTTGAATATATCAACATTTAAAAAATGTCCATCAGACAGACTGTATTGACATCTTTTGCTACACTGACTTTTGTCATATTTTACATAAACTTCTAGACAGTACAGTCAGAGACTTTATTTTTTTATGTATAAGAAAGATTTAGTCCCTTTGTACCTACACTTAAATAGATGAGCATTAAGAGAGGTTTTTTGGTTTGCTTTTCAGGGGCCAACATTAAACCTACATCTTCCTCTACGCCACCAGTACCAGGGGCACCTTCAGGCACTGCTATTGGCTGTAAGATTCCATATAAATGTTTGTATATATTTAGAGAATTAGACGTTTAAATGTACTTAAATTACTTTGTGTATTGACTTATTTGTATTCATTTATTTCAGTGTGCACTGTAGTTCTTTTGGGAGGGATGTTTGTATGCAAAAAAAAAACAAGTTGATACATTGGAACATGCTGATATTTTGATACATATGTATTTGACAAGATTGTGTGCTCGACATCTTTTTTTGAGGGGTGTTTGTATATACACATTGTTTTTTTTTCAAAATATATTGGAAACAGTGCAATGGATAGCCTAGAAAAAACAAGATATCATTATGCTGATATATGGATATGTATGCATTTGTATATCTTTTGGAAGGGTCGGTTGTGTGTATATATACATGAGTGTATACAGAAAGTAAGTGGAAATAAAATGGCTATTGTTCATATTTACTGTGTCCTGGTTAAATCATGATAAAGAATTGTGTGCCTGCTGGTTATGATATGGAATGAGTAATGTATCCTAATATGGTTTCTGAGCATATAGAACAACTTGCAAGTAAATAGCTAGTGTTAGTTTTGTACTAATGACTTATCAACTGAAGGACGTTTAAAACACCAAAATGAATGGCAATGTTGTACTGTTAAACCAAACTGTCTTGAGCTGCTGCAAAATAAAGCATGGAACAGAGGGTTAATGGGGACCAGAAGCATAATTGGGTCAAGATTGGTTGAAATGCGGGGTTTCCTTGGGATCTTGCACAATGCATATTTGGCCCCAGATTGGCCTATTGCTACACAGATTGGTCGACTATTGGGATAAAATGGGTGAAACATTGGTGCCACAATTCAGCCAATCTTGGACCAAGTGTGGACCAAATTTCATTCTCATCTAGGGCCAATCTCGCGACCAAGGAAGAGCCTATATTGGTGCCAAAGAGCCACCAAGCTTGGGCCGATCTAGGTGTGTTTGCTGGGGCACTGCCTGACTTCCTTTCCTGCGCGCTCTTCGTACTCAGGAACTTGGTAAGCGACGCGGTATGTGATATACACTATAGGTGAAACACACAAAAAGACATTCATATGACAGACATACATGCAAAGAGCATCCTTCAGGTGCTCAGAGATTTGCATATCTTTGGTGACGTGTACAGCTGGCGGAGTTTTCGCTACACACGGCCTTGTGGTCACTGGTTCGGTGTAAAACACCATTTCCCTGCAATTCCCCTCCACATAACTGCATGCGGTTGCTAAGCAGCCGAACTTCTTCATTCTCGTCTTCACTGTTTGACGACTATTTTAACTAAAAGAAAAAGTGTTAATACGACATAATTGCTGCAGTCTGAGCAACTGTCTTCAGCTATGACTTGTTCTCACTGCAAACCTCCTCCTTCCATTCACAAAAATAGAGTTAGTTGGGTGACACGCGGTGTACAAATTCAGCCAAGGGAAGCGAACTAGGCTGATTGAAAGGGAGATGGTGGGATGGGGGAGAACGTGGAGTTGTATGTTATTAACGAACTGACCTTAATAAACCGGTGGATGGGGATTTTTTTTATTTTTGGCATCGGTTAAATTTAGGCACGGTTGGTAAGGCTCATGGCGTTGCGTGTCGCCAAAGTAATACATGCATTTGTTCCAAAACAAATCTCCGCCTCCCCTCCAATACACACTCAATGCGTGATTCCACTGTTCCTTTATTTTTTTTTATCTGATGCCACTTGCCGTGTTCGTTGCAATGTTTCTCTCACAACATGTCGTGATGCTGATTTCGATTCTTGATACCAGCTCTTTGACGATCTTGCTGGGAAGCTTGAGACTATATTCTTTGTAGGCGAATGGTGTTCCAACTACAGCTGCACTAACTCACATACCGTGCTCTACCAACACGCTGCATGCCGAGCAGAAGAAAGACTCATCACTTTCATTTGACAAGTTCCGTCATCATCCCTTCCCGCAAGCAACTGTTAAATATAAATATCCGATGCTGTAACCCGTTAAATATGACGCTGTGCCCAGATAACAGCTTTTGCCACAACCATCGCGGTGTATGCTGTTATATTATTCTTGTATTAGCTGCCACAAAAGTTACTTCCCTTCCATTCTAGAATAAATGGGAGCTCAGTATCACATCATTCATCAATGTGATTATTTGTGTTTGTCTGAGTGCCTGAATGTTATAGGCAGACACATAACATATGGCTGACAGATTATAAAAGCTCTCTCACTGACGTCACAAATGTTGATGATTGAACTTGAAGGTTCTGTTGGTATTTGCAAACCGAATGGGGTTATATGCTCAAAATTTGGCACTTGGTATATTGTTATCAACCAAGCCCGCTGAGCTGAAAAGAACGTTCACGTCGGTAGGTCGAGGTCATGATGAAGAAACAGAGCGAATAACAACCGATAATCTGGGTTCGATCAGATTATGATGGACCAGAAGCCAAGTTTACTTGACCCATAACTGGTAGGAAGGAGAGAAAGGGAATCTTGGGGATTGGAGGGGAGGTGGAATGCAAGCTTGAAGCAAAATAATTCCCCAAAAGAACAGTTCGAGCGTAACAATAAGGATTTTTTCCATTTGCATTCTTGATCAGTTATACTATTGTAGCGAGACTAAAAGAGGTGGATTGGGCGATGATCAATCACATATCTACTACATGTAATCTACATGGTGGTTGGGGTGGGGGAGAGGATGGCAGCCAACGGGGTCAAAAGAAGAAGAACGACACACAAAGACTCCATATCACGGAACTGATAGTGGTGATTTTTAGTATTACATTCAACACCACTACAGGTCCAATTATATTAAATTATGTGCACCAGCATGTGAATGTCGCTTTACACGGTGATGCTGCGTACACGAAGTCACAATACAAAGTAGTCACTCGATCAAGATAACGTGACAGATTTGATGACAAACCTCGGAGTCAGAAGAAAAACACAATGTAGAGAATCAATACCAGTGACGCCGTCCATAAATATTTCTACAAATAATCATCTGCAAGAACGGCTGTTTGGACTCCCCATATTGCCGCAAGGCTAGTGGGCTAAGACATTGTGTGTGTGTGTGTGTGTGTGTGTGTGTGTGTGTGTGTGTGTGTGTGTCCGCTGAACAAATGGCACGAGAGAGACGCAGAGAGTGAAAACTCGTCGTGATGTCACACGGCGTGCAGCTGACCATAGAGCGTTTGACCTCACGGCCTTCACTCAAGAAGCTCACCATACGATATGGGCCATGGGTTGCAAGAGCGAGCAGATGGGACAGACTACTAAATGTACTGTCTGAATGGTTGCGAGGACGCCATGTGATTCCATTCAACGACTGCATCTTTCTCCCTGGAGAATTACGATTCATCAAATGCACTGTACGCAGTAGCGACTGATCTCGCACGTCTGCACAAGCTTTTCAAGTATACTTCGTCTTATTAAGTAAAAAAGCAACAACAATAATTTCTTGGAATGCTTGAAATTTAGAGAGGATTGTCTTTACTAGCCACTTCAATAATTTGTGATGTACATAAAAGCATTCTGTCGAGATATGACATATCTAACAATCTGGGACATTTTCCTCATATCGTGGTCGTTTGTATGTAGCAAGTTGGGACATTTTTTTGACACTGTGTGTGGCAGTCATCTTCAGTATGTGCAGGACTGAACGTCTTCAACATCATCCCTGTTGGCTTGTCTTCCAGCCCTGAACCATGTCGGCGATGTATTTTCTCGTGGGGTCAGACTAAACTTCCGAATGCAGAGGTTTGTCAGATAAAACTTCTTGTCTCCAGCAGTAAAAGAAAAAAATCATAATATCGGCTATTTGTTAATGTATGGGTAAAGGGATACAAGAGAGGAGTGCTAATACGCTCTCTACAAGGCTGTAAGATGGTAGTGGTCTCTGCTTCTCCGAACCCCCGACTTCCCTCTGGTGCTCTCGTAGTGTTAGATGGATAGGAACCTTTCCCTATGCTTAAAAAAAAAAAAATTCTAAGGGAACTCGTGCTGGGATTAAGATCAACTAAAAAAACTTCTATATGGGCCCACGATGCGACTAACCGGCTCAAAAGCTTAACATTAGCAAGTTGGATTAAACGGATAAATACCAAGGTCCGGAATCGCTTCCACCCAAAATTACAAGTTTCAAAATAACATTTTACTTACGATCGGATCTAAAACACAGTTGTGGGCTGGGTCACGGAGGTAGCCATGTTTTGTCGTCTGCTGAAGTCATCGGCCCCTATCGACGCAGGTCTTTGCTTCCGCTCTCGCTGGCATCCTGCATTTGGAGCTCGTGCCCTGAAATTTCTAGCACAGTGATGGAGGGGGGAGCTAGCTGAAGAATACTGACGTGAGGAAAGATAATGTTACAGACGGTAGCACATAGTTTTGATTCAATATGGCAATCGTTGCCGAAGATTTATTCGCACCAAAGCTCTGTGTGTGAAATATACAAGAATATCATTGCAAAATTGAATGAACCTTCCCTTGTGTCACTGATTTGAATCCGGTTGTGAAGTTTTACAGGTCCTCGCTCACAAAACAAAGCCAGTGTCCCGCACCCACCCTACATTTTAAAGGTAGTACGCAGTCGTCTGTTTAATCCTTTCCGTGTGCTATGGTTCTCCACATATTGCAAGAATTCCGTGGTTCTAGCAGATTGCAAGTAAATCCTCACTTCGATAAATATATCCCACTGGTCAGTACACTTCTAACAGTCCCCTAGTAAAGTGATGCTAGTAGCAGAATAGATTTGTGTTAATCATTTTGCAGGATAAACTGTAAGTTGACAAAGAACGTTAATAAAACGTTGTAATCAAACTCTAATAGAACGTTAGTAGAGGGTTAATAGTTGGTTAACTTTGGTTATTTGTGAGCTTAAATGCAACGTTAATACAACGGCTTTTCAAATGAGCAAAATTACTCACTTGTAACGTTCAATGCTAACTCTGTGTCAACGTTTGACGGTTGATATTTATAACGTTACCATGACGTTCATACAACGTACTCATGTTATCTGGGAAGCTCGACACTTTTCTTGTCAAATAACTTTGACTACGTGACGAACTACGTACGCTGAGTTGTTTGCCTTCGCGAAAGAGCACGCAAATATAGTAAGGTAAAGGTCGTCCCCTTTTCAGTTCGATGGGGACTGACCTGTTAGAGATCTCACTTTTCTCGGGGCCAGCTTTACGTGAGGGGGGTGCCCATCTCCTCTCCTTCCCTGCCGTACATTAACCACCCCTCCAAAATGTCACGTACCTACTCCCGCCAGCTGGGTCGACTGAAGGAAGTTACTTGCACTATTATGAAGGAATTAAAGACCAACCTGAATGATTTGCGTTTTTTTTGCAGATATCGGTAGATACAGGCGATATAAACATAACCTGTAAATTTTAACCTCCAAAACCCATCCGTTAATTTATTATCCGCTAGCAAAAGTACGCGTTTCGCACCTGTGATCAACGAGCACCGCTAACAGTGTACTACGTCACACTAGTACACCATTCACAACATTGGCAGCAGTCAACTCCAAACAGAGAGAGAGAGAGAGTGAGCGACAGTTCGGATTACTCAGATGTTGTAAGTCTGCATTTTTCGTGCTAAAGTTGCAGTTTTTCAGAACCACGAGAAATGCAAACTTTCAGCGTCGGTAAAGAGACCGACCCTGTTTCGAAAACTTTGCTCAACTCCTCGAGCTGTACTCCATTCATGTAGATTTCTTCTTTATTGCTGCCCCTGGTGTTAGCCCTGAATTAGCTCTTGTCAGTGATTTCTTTATTCCATTCCAAAGTATGCGTTTGCGCTGTCTGTCAGTCTGTTGATATTGTCTTGCAGATCGCTGTTGGTTCCGATGGAAATGGAAACGTGATGGTGGTGAAGGAATTCTTGCATGGCTTCAGATCAGGCACGAACACTGGTCGCATCCTTATATTAAAACATCTTCACCACGGGCGGGAAATCGTGTCGAGTACGTGTATAGGGAAATCGTGTCGAGTACGTGTATAGGGAAATCGACTGCGAACACCTTAAAACAGCTAATCTTTCTCCGGAAATACTTCCCCGATTGATTCTCTCTTGTGTGTGTGTGTGTGTGTGTGTGTGTGTGTGTGTGTGTGTGTGTGTGTACGTGCGTGCGTGCGTGCGTGCGTGTGTGTGTGTTGTAAATAATGTCCCTCTAAATCATCATCATCATCAATGAGGCATTGGATAAGGCTATGTCTTTATCTGTAGCTACGTGGTGATTGATTACATCTTCCCTGTGAGTTGTCAGCACTTTCATGACTAGAACTTCTAGTAGAAGACCGTTTAAAGAATCTGACGAATATAGATTTTCCCCTTATCTAAATAAAACCTGACAACAAACATAGTGAATACACTGTGGCGATGAGATATTGCAGGAGGATCTTTTGTATCTCCAACAAAAATCACATTACCATATCACGAATGAAAATTTATGAAAGAGAATTAGCCAAATAATTGGGACCTATGATGATTCCTGCCAACAGCGAAACAAAAACCCCAACAACAAACCGACCTCTCTGAACCACTGATACGGACACAGGAATGCATAGCTGATGTAAAGTCTTGGATGCTCCAAAACAGGCTGAAACTGAATGACGATAAGACTGAACTGCTACTTACTTGTCCAAAGAAATTTCCGGAGTCATCCTTCTCTCCCTCAGTCTCAGTTTATAAACAACTCAACTATTCCTTTCTCGACCTCTGTCCGCAGCTTGGGTGTCATTCTCGATCAGAGTTAGACTTTTCATCAGCATATTTCTCATGTCTGCAGAATTGCCTACATTGAACTTCGTAGGAACAGTACCATTCATCGCTAACTCACCACTGATGTAACTAAAACTCTAATCTGTGCCTTTGTGCTGTCGAGGATGGACTATTGTAATTCTCTTTTTGTTGGAATTCCCAGGTATCTTCTCGATAGACTTCAAAGGATCCAGAATAACGCTGCTCGACTCATCTGCAGACCATCTAGATATAAACATATATCACCTATCATTCGCTCTCCTCACTGTCTTCCAGTCGTGGACCGTACAGCCTACAAACTTTTCACTTTGACTTACTCTGCCGTTTGTGGCACTGGTCCTCGGTACCTCTCCGAACTCACTCCCATCTATACACCCGCACGACTTCTTCGCTCATCTTCTGACACTAAACTTCCGCGAATCCTTCAATGACAAAGACGTATGGACAGAGGTCTTCTCCTACCAAGCCCCATTAACTTGGAACGGATTACCCATCAGCCTTCGACACTGATTCTTGATTCTTTAACCACCTTTAAGTCTAAACTTCAGACGCATCTTTTCAGAACTACGACTTCACTGCGACCCTGTCCTGACATGAACGTGCATAACGTGTGTCTGGAATTTATTTTGTGTATGAGTAGTGTTTGTTGTAGAAGTGAGAGTGTCTGTAATATGTGAATATGGGTGTATGCTTGTTGACGATTTGGTTTATGAATGATTTATGTAAATCGCTCAGAGCAAATTTTTGGAAAGGCGCTATAAAAATCCGCATTATTATTATTATTAAGTGGCGAAGGGGTATCTCGGGATCAGCAGGATTTGCAAAGATAAGCCCGCAGGTGTCAATGCAGAGAGGTGGAAGAAAATGTAGGTAAAAGAAAAAAGGGGATGGCAGCCTCCAAGATCGATTTGGCCTCTCATTCAACGTATACCAGATGGTGTACAGGACAAATGTTGTTGGAAAGAGTCGGCGACAATATCATCAGATGCCTGCCCCCATGGACAATCAGGGCTTCTGGCCATACTACAGACGGGTCGACAGAGAAAGACCACTATATTTCAGTGTAGTTTCAAAAACAATAATAGTTTGTTTGGATAGGGACATAGTACTGTCGACAAAAACATCCTCGTTTTAACGCAATTGAAGCACATATCCAACTATTTTTTTTTCTTCTTTTTTTTCTCTTTTTCTTGGAAATGGCCACGGCCATGGATTAGTTAGAGGGATAAGGAGTTCATTGGTAAGTCGAGAGTTTATTTTTTCCGGCTGGACATTTGTGCTGATCACGCAAGCAGACGCCACATGCAGGCTATTCGATCTCTTGCTAGCAATTAGAATTACAGATGTGCTCTTTACGACAGCCATTTCGGCAGCAGGTATGATAATACTCTGTTTAGTTCCTAAATTAAAGCTCCACCCACCTTTGATAACATCTCCAAAGCTTTCGAAAGCGATCACTGACCCGTTTAACTAAATTATCAGCAGACGTGCCTGATCGAAGGTTTTTACCAGACGAAAATGCCGGCACGCGAACGTGAGCAATGCTCGTGTACTGCACGAGCTTACCCAGCCTTTTTTTTTTTTTTTTTTTACTCGGGCCGCGTTATCCAGAAGGTTCCGGTGCTGGCGCTTATAGTGATCAAGCACTCGTCCATTTGTATTTCCCTTAATGTTGAACGACTTCTAGCAGTAAATATACACTTTTTCAGCTAAAATTGTTTTCTATAAATATTTGTTGAAAACGGAATATGGTTTACATCTGTATTTTGATATATGTTATCAGATTTGCTATTGCGCATGCCTACATCACAAATTGACCATAACATGACGGCAGCAATAAGGCTTCGCAGTGTTTTCTGTGGAGTCAGCAGGTGATTCGGGCGAGTCTGACACCGTATACAAATCAGACGATGTGTGGAATAATACTGTTGTTGCACATCAAAGAACACAATTCCCTTCCCTTTTACTTTCTTCAATCACATGTTTATTCCCCTACTAGGCCCTCTTCTAAACAAACTGTTCAGTATACATATATATATAGACATCATCGAAAAGAAGAAACGTGCAAGAAAAAAATAAGTAACTACAACTAAAAAACTTCATCTGACCCTTTTATGGCTTTTGATTCATTTTCTATAATCCTTCGAACATGTGGATGACCTTTCACGCTGTGTTGCCCCAGCTCTCTTGACCTAAAGCCTTGATCTCAAAATTCTAGGTACCATCTATCTGAAGTCTTCCAGACCTTTAAATTATGGGGTAATGTATAAAAAAACGCTATAAAGACTCCATGTCAGGACTCAGCTGCAACCATTAATCGACCGAGGGAAGGAAAGTGTGACTAGCTATTCGATCAGGCACACTAAGGACACGTGTCATTGTCTTTCTGATTGTCTTTGATTTGGTGAACACAGATGTGACATTATTTCTGCTCGCATACTACGCATCAGGGAGGGGGGGGACTGATGTTTCACGCCGAGCCAGCAGCTAAGGCTATATCACGGCAAGGCAGCCAGCCCTGTAAACAGATGCCACATGCAGGGAAAGAACAGCGTGGCCGAGACGAGAGCTGAACCCAGGACAGGCAACTTTCGCTGTATTGGTGACAAGTGCCAACCGTTGCGCCACCGGACCGCCCCCTACGCATCGGGAAGGCCAAGACTTTCGTAAGCGTCGATTCTCGTACTACGTCATAAAAAGAAAGTCAAGAGGCCACCCGACTACTAAATATGGATATACACACGAAGCTGACGGCCTTGGATAATCTTGCTTGCTCCTGCAGATAATGGCAGACTGGCGCACGGCTCTTGCGATGACGTACGGAGCCTGGCGAGCTTTCTTCGTCTTGCGTGCGGTTTTGGAGGAAGTTTCTGTAAAGGGGAGATAAAACTGGCAGGTACAGCCAGGGATGACGGGTAAAGGAAACACGAGGAAAGCCTCAGACGAGAATAACTCGCATCTTTACCCGCCGATAAGTCAGTTCTGGTCGATAATCAAGATGGCAGAGGTGGTGGAATTTGTCGTAATCCCAGGTTGAGATCTCTCGGGGATCTCTTGCCGTCCAGCTGAGTTATCGTGTGCAGTGGGCAGGTAATTTAAAAAAGATTATGTGGGAGAGGGGGAGGGGGTTAAAGGGGAAGGATTACTGAGACCATTTTATTGATCGGAGTAATGGTGGAATGAACTGAAAAAAGAAAAAAAAAACGGCAAAAAAACAAGAGAGCCACCCTGATAAAATTGACCAAGAAAACTTACTTCCCCCCTCCCCACGAACCCCCAAACACACGCACATACACACTCTTTCTTGATTTGATTTGGGGGAGAGAGTAGAGAGGGAGCATCATGGGAGGGAATCAGTTGACTGTGTGATTAAGGAAAATGATGTTCTAACCCTTTTCAGACATGTGAATGTGAGGAAAGCATGTGGCCCTGATAACATTTGTGGAAGAGTGCTGAAAACCTGTGCGTCTCAGCTGTCTTTTGTTTTTACTCAGTTGTTTTCCTGGTCTGTAAAAGTGAGCACTGTACCAAATGTTTGGAAAAAATCTATCATTTGTCCTGTTCCTAAAACTAGTAACCCGAATGAACTAAATGATTACAGGCCCGTGGCATTGACTTCCATTGTTATGAAATGTTTTGAACGCATCATCCTTCGCACACTTCTCTCACAGACACAGCAACACCTCGATCCCTTTCAATTTGCATACAAGCAGCACAGATCCACCGACGATGCTACACTCACTCTTTTACACAACGCATATTCTCACTTAGATAAGTCTGGTTCCTTTGTACGTATTCTTTTCATTGACTTTTCTTCTGCATTTAATACTATACAGCCCCACCTGTTGGCACTGAAACTTCTTAAACTTGATGTATGCCCCAAACTCATTCTCTGGATTGTTAGTTTTTTGGTAAATCGTTCCCAGACAGTGTGTTTCCAGAATGCACTTTCTTATTCCAGAAACACATCTGTCGGAAGCCCTCAGGGTACATGTCTCTCACCTGTAATCTTCACCCTCTACACTAATGACTGTCGGGGGCACTGATTCGTCTTTTTTGATAAAATACTCTGATGATACTGCTCTCCAAGATCTCTCAAACTCGCATTCTGCTTATGTTGATGCAGTAGTTAAATTTAATAAATGGTGCAAAGAAAACTGTCTTGATCTAAATGTAAAGAAAACAAAAGAGCTGGTGATTGATTTCAGACGCACGAGCACTGTTCTCCCTGACTTATTCATTGATGGTGTCAGGGTTGAACGTGTTGAACAGTACAAGTATCTGGGAACTGTGATTGATGATAAACTCACTTTTAACACTAACACAGAGGTCATTCACAGGAAGTGTCAATCTAGATTGTACTGTCTGCAAAAACTCCGCTCCCTGAATGTCAACAAAAAGGTTTTACGTTCTTTTTACAGATGTTTTATTGAGTCTGTGTTGAAATTTGGATTTTTATGTTGGTATGGAGGACTGAGGGTTAGAAATAGGAATGTGTTAGATGGAGTGGTGAGGGCGAGTGGGAGAGTGATTGGGGAGAAACAGGAGTGTCTGAGTAAGTTGTATGAAAGACGAGTGGTATCGAAGGCAAGAGTGATTGTGAAAGATAGAACACATGTGTTAGCACAGTACTATAACCTTCTTCCCTCCAAGCGACGTTATTATGTCCCAAGAGTGTCCACTGCCCGCTCTAAGAATAGTTTTATTAATAAGTCTGTTGCCTTTCTTAATAAGTGATGCAGGGGCCTGTGAGTTGTACTTTTTTTTTTGTGAAGATTGTTTTGATTTTGTGAAGATTGTTTTTGGTGATGTGTATATTTTAGGATGTATGTGAATTGTTTATTGTCGTGGTCAACTTTTTTAGTATAAGCCAGCTGTTACACTACGTCTCGTAATTTCTCCATGTTGAGATAATAAAGTTGAATTGAATTCTCTCTCTCTCTCTCTCTCTCACACACACACACACACACACACACACACACACACACACACACACACACACACACACACACACACACACACACACACACACACACACATTTAGGAACTTGAAAGTAAGAAGAAAATTATTGATTGGACATTCTTATCTCAGACATTTTCATTTTAGACATCGACCGCCCTGATAATTCTGACGGCTGTGCGGCAGCAGATGAAGGCACGGACGAAGTAAGTCGTGAGGATAATGGAAGAACACGCGCCGTTGGCAATGGCAACGGGTCCTAGCTAGTTAAGCCCTCTTGGTTTCGTGGAGATTCCGACACGATATTAAACAGACCGCGCAAAAAGTAATGAGCAAGACAAGCCACACAAGAAATACTGAACTTGTCAACATGCGTCACACGTTCTTGCTCTCACAATCCCCACCCCCTATCCAACCTACTGTCTCTCTCTTTTTTGTTTTAATCTGTCTGCGTGTTCTTCTGTTATTTTTCTTTTCTGTAACTGTCATGTTGTCCAGGATATGACAGTTTCGCTGTAAGAACAGAATTCACAGATTTGTGTCTTCTGCGCATTTCGTTATTCTTTCCTCAGTCATTTGTTCATGGATGGATGCTTGGCTTCTACATGTTGAGATGATCAACTTTCATACACACAAATCCTTCATCCTCTTCATAGGTCAGGTAGATCTACAATATGTGAATATTATATCTCTTTACTTGCACGAGTCTGGGTGTCAAGACAACATATCCTTATCGAATATAACCAAACAGTATTTCACATGAGACTGAGAACTACTCACGACTGTAAAGGCTTTATGGAGAAAGAAATATAGTCTCCAGTGAAAGGACATGGGCTATACCGAATGAGAAACGTAAATGACGATAATCCTGGCATGGTGACGATGTCCGAAAACAGATAATCTGACGGGTAGTGACGACAGCTGTATGCAATTCCTCTTTTAAAAAGAAACATGAAAAGGGAGCGCACAAGAACCGCGACGAAATGACGATGAAAGGACGCATAGACCGCCATTAAGTCTTGCTAGGATGGTTGCACTAATGAAGCTAGTTATCGAGGTAATGCTGGAACGAAGACGACAGTGATTTCCCTTTATAGGGTCCTCTGCGGACAGATCACGTCCGTTCTGCTGGAGAAAATGTCATATGGGAGAGACAGCGAGAGGGGTGTCGCGGAGGTTACGGAGGGAAAGTAGACAAAATGAGGGTGGAGGGGAGGGAGGAGGAGGAGAGAGAAGTGGTTGGTGTGGCAGGCGGGGGAGCGGAGGCTGGCTGGCTTTATCGCAGACATCAATTAAATAGATGTGTCTGCCCGTTGGTTAGCGAAATGAGAGAACGCAGAAGCAAAGCCTTTCGGTTCACGGATGCACAAAGTGGTGTGACTTTCACGTTGACTGTGTTCTGTAAGATTTGATGCTAACCTCGGTAGTTTAATAGTAAAAATCTACAGGAAAAACAAAGCAAAACAAGTAGATCAGATCATCAGTGACAGAACCACACCCCCACCACCCCATCACCACCAAAAAAACATCATCATCAACACCAACAAAAACATCACATCATAAAAAGGCCAGAATGTGTCTGTGTGTGCGTGCGTGTCCACGTGTGGGTGCGCGCGTGTGAAGAGAGCATGTGCGAAAACACTGAAATATTTTTGCTGCCGCTGGCTCGTACAGGTTTTCACTGCTTCCCAGCAACAGCAGACCAACGAGGTCGGCAAAAGAAAGTCGCCCTCGACCGCCACTAGCAGAACCTGAAGACCCTGAGGTCAGGACACGACAGCGAGGCGCAGCACGAGACTTATGTCTCATTTGATTTATGGCGCAAAGATGTTATCCAGCCTTGCAAGTGGCATATACTTCTGGTCTTGAAAGGTCGATAATCAACGGCGTGCGGGGAGAAGTGGGATACATTTGTCCTGTTTAAATCAATCTCCTTGCACCACCCCTGTCCTCCCCCCTGTCAGATGTTCACTTGCAGATCAGAAAATGTATCGAAAAAAAAAATCAGTCGTAAGCTTGAAGAGATTCGCGCCATGGTCAGTGCCCAGCAGCTAAGCACAGTTCTACATCATGAAAAACACTGCAATAAGCACAAAACAAAAATAAAAACCAGGGCGAAGAACTGAAAAAAGAAGGGAATTCCTGTGCACAATCCGTCTCCTCATTATGTGATGATTAAAGGGCCTACATAAATGGACACATTGTCAGAATGTGTGGCTTGCGAATGTTTTACATGACGGTAATATAAACATGTGCCAAACATATCAAAAATATTTGAGAATGTAAGAATTCGAATTTAAAAACCTCTAAGGGAAGGTTTGCCAGTGATGCATGAAAGATTGTCGAACCACCTGAGAACAAGAAGATTCGCAAAGCCCCTCCCAACACAAGCTTTGGGTACTTACAAAAGGCACACCTGGATTAGCAGGGTCTTCATCCTCAAAGTTTTTTCCATGATATGTAGAAGGCCAGAAAGAAAAGAAACGTGGATTATCGAGTTCTTTATCTTCAAAGATTTGCCCAGATATGTAGAAGGCCAGAAAGAAAGGAAAACGTTACAGAATAATACTCTCAAGAAATACAGGAAAGGAATCAAATGACCCAGCGAAGCTACGAGTATGCGAAAATTTAAAGGTAGATGCTTCGTGTTTATGCCTGGCTGTAAAGGTCTAAGCCCGAATGGCGACAGGAAGATTGTCATTGGCATCGAACTTCACATAACGTGTCTGAAAAGAAAAGCATGATTTGTCTTAATTTGGTCACCACTTTGGCGCAGGTTCACCACAGAATTTTGCGTGAAATGTAGACCGGGACTTTTGCCGATAAAATGTGAAGACAGAAGTAATAGTTGGACGGGTGGGGGTGGGGGGTTTAAAGGCCACAGCAGACACTCGAATAGTACAACCGCTGACGAGCGTGTCGGTGACGATTATAAAGGAAACAAGTCAGATGGGCATCCTTCAAAAACACACGCACGCGCGTCAGCTTCTCTCTCCGTCAACCTAACTGTGAATGGTCACGATAGGGGAGATCACATTTTGTCCGCAGAGATTTGGCCTTTGTTTTGTTTTTGTTTTTTTCACAAAGCGCTGCCGCGTGGAAAACAAGTGAGTATAGGCCACGTGGTGGTTCGACAACTCTACGCACACAGACGACCACAGCGAGGCTTTAGCGTCATCGGGGTTCTCCCCCCTAGCTCCCATCTTCCCTCCCCCCCCCCCGAAACACGAAAGGCAAAAACAGCGAAGTCAGAACACAAAAAATACGTTACTCATTAGCGTCAAAAGCAGGATCCACAGTCGTTTGTCAGGCAAATGCCCTTTGTATTCTTCCTGTTGTACCCAGTTATTTATTAAGTTATTTAAAGAAAAACTCCTTCTACCCTTCTTTTTTTTAAAATTCAGTATTTTGACCGACAGAGAGATGTTCCGGCATGGATGAGAACAATTAACATCCGTTGTGCAAACGGTGCAGATTAACAGGATAATACGATCGCGGTTTTATTGTTAACTGCTGGATAAAATAACATGATCGTATCGGATGAGGTACGGAGGGAGGAGGAGAGAGGGGGGAGGAAAAGATAGACAGAAGGTTACAAGGATGGGATAATGGAGAATAAAAACAGGAAATGGGAGCAAAGAGAAAGCAAAGCACACAGAGTTCCTTGAATCAAAATCTCGATTGAAGAAATTCCCCCCTTCTACAGGTGGTCACAGACCTCATCAAGTCAGAAGTTGACATGATGTCGACAAACGACTACAATCTGGCGATGACACACTCTCGCTTCTGAGATGTTCATCGACTGCTGCAGTACGGAAGGACAGCTTCTGCCGCACTTTTGCTGTCGTCCACAACGACTCTAGTCGTGACGCTGCTGCGACACCGGGAGCCCGCGCGAGCACGTACGGCGGATGTCTGTCAACAGCAAGTAAACTGCTGTGTATCGCTGCAGCTTCCGCTGCTGCTGCTGCTGCTGCTGTTGTTGCTGTTGCATTACACGAGACTTGTCGAGGGTCTGTCGCAAGCTTGTTGCTGTGTCGTCTGCACTTGTGTCTGCAGTCCATTGAGGAGCGCGTGCGTGTGCGCGACGAGTGCGTCTGTCGGTGGCGCCGCTTGTGGTGGACGGATGATGCTAGCCGTGTGTCTCGTGGTGTGCAGCTTAACTTCTCCAACCCCGGGATCATGAACCATGAACGACGACGTGCTGCAGCCTGCTGAGAGAAACAGGTAAGACGTTTTCACTGTGTGCGCAAAGCCTGCTTTGTCATTCCCGCACGAAGCTGGCAGGTGTCTGGAGAAACGATGGATAATGTATTCACGCATCCACATATATTTAAATAATTAAGAACTGTTGTTAATGCAGCTTACAGCCTTCCCATGCAGTTCTATTCGTACGGCTTTTTTTTTTTTTTTTGCTCCTGATTTCATGAACTCAATGTAATTTCCTACCTATCTTTTTTCTATCTTTCTTTTCTTCCAATAATCACGCATTCTCCAAACACCTGCTGAAACAACGCAATCTACGTGAATGAAAATGTTGACAAGGCCGAAATTGAAACTCTCGGCAATGCCCTCGTGTCCTGGCGGATTACCAGAAAGCGTGGGTCTGTATGAGTCACGCGAGAGGCCAAGGTGAAGCGGCTCTGGCTGAGTTTAACAAGCTGCTGATGGTGGAGGACAAGTGCGTGAACGGTGCCACGGGAATAAAGTCACAAGACACAAGTCCCGAGCGCCTTCCAGAGGCTGTTGTTGAGTTAAGCTTTAGTTCAGTCGTCTGTCTACGTGCATGGAGAACAAACAGACTGACACTGCACAAAGATCTGTTTCCATTACATAAAGATCTGTGTGCATTACACAAATGTCTGTGCATTACACAGAGATGTTTACATCTGTTGGGATTACGCAGAGATCATTTTACATCTGTTGGCATTACACAGAGATCTGTTTAAATTACAGATACACTATGTCAGTCCGTAGCAGGATTCGTGCAATTCTAGTGTATGTGTGTGTGTGTGTGAGAGAGAGAGAGAGAGAGGGGGGGAAAGAGTGAGTGGAAAACTCGTACATTTGATCCCTTTCCCGCAGCATATATCAATTATCAAGAAGAGCATTTTTCGTGAGAAGATTTATTACAGCTTTTATTTACAAATTTTCGTCACCATCCCGACCCTTGCAGTGACATGTATCATAACTTCTGCACAGGTCTGGACGAGCAGGTATGTGCGCTAGCAAGATGCCATGTCAGCCTTGATGCTTCTCACAGGGGTTCGGCGAGTGGGATTTTACGTCCTGTGGTAGCTAAACAACTTGTCAGTGCGATCTCAAGAGGTGGGGGTAGGGGGTGAGTCACAATGGAAGTCACCAAACGTGGGCTGATGGTGCTGGAACAAGGAGTAATACTTTACACCGAAGTACTGCAGGGTTCTCTAATACCCAGATTCCCTTCGTAAGCTCTTTATGAAAATACGCTAATGACAAGAAAGAATCGATTGGCGAATTCTTTCTTTTTACTTATCTGTTTAGTTATAGGCAAAGTCAGAGGACGCTATACTTAACGCTGGTTTTAATTTTACTAGGAACCACTGATTAATTTGCCTCATCGACGTAGCCATCTGCACGTTGTGTCATGTGGTACAAAAGGTCTGTGTGCGAAGAACTCTGTTGCTAGGGCATAGCCAGATACCAATCGAGCTAGTCCCCGAATACCACACTCGACCGAGGGGATTATTTCCCTAGCCCGTCTGTCTCTATCTCAGACTGAAGCACGTGGTGAGTTGTAGCGGGGGTGGATGGATGCTGAGAGTGTCAGGCATGGTTTGGAGGGGAAACCTCCCACATAACAGTGACCAGAAGGTGTAACGAGACAGACATTAAGACTAAACTAGCGCCATGTCCTGAGAGGCGTTTTGGCTTCCATCAAACGCGCGCGCGATTACTGTCAAAGACAAGATAAGGACCACGAGTGGAGGATGTGTCTGTTGTTGTCTTCTGTATAACAAAGCTAAACGACAGTCGTCTTGCTGTGTCAACACACTTAGTTCTTAGGAGAGCTACACCGTAATGCTAACCTATTTTTTCTTCAGATTTCAATCAAATCTAGTCTGAGCTTTGAAGCCTAATGTCAATGCACGATGCTATAATTTATTATGTTGCTGGACGATAATAAAAATGTTGTTGCTGAAAGTGCACTTCATTGCAAGTAAAAGGAAAGTAAAAAAGTAAAAAGAATATCTTGTTTTCGCAGTTATTTGAAAGTGAAGAAAAGATTGCAAATAACAAGACAAATTTCTTAGCGAGGCTCTTGCTTGCACCAAGGCGACCTTCCAGCAGAAGTGGTCGACTGCTTGTGTGTTGATTTTGTCTGAAGCCTTGTTTACTCAATAAAGAGATTGAAGTTATTTCCCCCTTGAGGACTAAACTGGCCGCAGCACGTCCACCCAGCGGCTGGACCACAGAAGCAGCGCGAGTGCAGGCCTGACGAAATAGGGCGGCGGGGGTGGAGGGAGTTGAGCCAAAACCACTCAGACAAGAGATGCGACCTAAAAAGGAGCACAAGAGAAAAAAAAGGGGGTGGGGTTGTGGGGGTAAATAATTCGATAGCCATTACGCTATATCGGTTTGATAAAGGAAAGTAAGCACAGGGTACGTTTTGCACACTGCCGAGGGCAGAGACGGGTGTGTTTATTGGCCTGACATTTCCCCGTGTGACGTGGGAAGCCCTCGACGTCAGGCCTCGCCATATGGCCGTGAGACACTGGCGCAAACTTCGATTGGGAGACAAAATGCCAAAGATGAGGGAGTGAGCTTGCACTGTGGAATGTTGAAAGTCGCGTGGTAAGTGAGCTTGTCGTTCCATAAGACAGAAGCGCCAAGGATGACAGGTAGTTCAACGGAAGAGACAAAATGTGCTTAGGGAGCTAAAACCATTTTACAAGCAGACTGCTGACTAAAGCTTGTAAATAGCTGTTATGATGACTGGGTTCGAAGATAGATGATGATTATTATAACTACAGCAACAAACTACATCTTTTAAAAATATTTTTGCTGAAATAAAAGCGACGTGTGCAATGTTCATCTAAAATAAAAAATATTTCAAGCAATGACAGTAATGTACTGTCTGTGGTTTCTCCTTCGCTGTTTTGTGCAGTTCTTTACCTTCAATACCCATTTCTCTCCCTTCAACCTGTCACGGTCTGGCCAAATTGGACGACGGCCACTATAATTACAGGCTGAACCACTTCTTTCTGAACCCAGGTCAAGATCGTCTTTGACTCATGCATTCCAAAGTCGCGACCGACTTCCTCTAATATTATCTCCAGTAATGAGCTCATTTGCTTCTCGTCGTCGTCTGTCGTTAATTCACCAAGTCAGGCTAAAAAACAGTGAACCTATTCATTGATCCGCTCATTTCATCTCCATTTCCACATGCTGAGATGTCATTAACAGAGATAGTCGAGTGAAACAGATTCTAAAACCAGAGACATTTTTGTCAGACTGTTAGGAATGTCATTCAAATTTAAAGCACATCATCACCATCACCATCATCATCGTTATAGAGTATTGAGGGGGTAGGGCTCGTGTCAGTACACTTGTGTTCAAAGCCTTGCCCCCCCCCCCAACTTAATACTAGATACGCTGGACAGGTGAGGGCTCGCAAGATTTCCAGGGCGTGGGAGCCGTGTGAAGCTCACCCAGTGTCAAGTCTGGCTGGGGTGTGAATTTAAGGCCAGCCGCACACATCATGGGGACTGGTTAATTTTTGCTGCGAGAGCACCTGGCTTCTGGGAAAACATCGACACGCGGGACAGCTGTTAGAACCTCTGCCAAGATGCTGGACAACCATCGGGCTCGGGTCGAGTTAGAAGCGAGTTCGAGAACAGAGCAACGGGGGAGCAGGTTGGCCTCTGACTGCGTGAGGGTAACGCAGTGCTGCTGCGTGAGGGACAGGCAGGGATGCACCGAAGCCGACGAAATACGGGATCGTCACCCTGGGGCAGTCAGGTCAACTAGCTTCGAGGAGTTTTGTCGGCAGAGCACCGACTAACACCTGAACCAGCGATAGAGCCTTTGTTCCGGGCGAGAGACTTCACCGATCTACCGAAAACTTAGCAAAGTAAAATTTCCAGTTTGAGTGATAAAAATAGATGGAGGGAAAGGTCTATCTCAGCGACTAAACGGCCTGTTACAGAAGATTGATACTTTGACCGATGGTCTTGGTTATTGATGTTTTGCTGTGATGAACAATTTATTCCTGACGACTAGGTGAAGAGAATTTATTTGTTAGTTGAAGATATTCTGTGAAATTGTTTTACCTATATTAGGAGAAGCGCAATTGACTGTTGGTTGAAGATATTTTGTGAATTGTGTTATATACCTTTTAATAACACATTGCTTTGTGTTGAAAACTTACCAATTCTTCTTTTGTTAAAAAAACTATTTGTTTTCGTTGTATGTTATGAAAGAATGCGCATGTCAAACCGTCTCTGACTTATTTAACATAAAATTTAAAATCGTGTCTGAGAGAGTGAAGACTTGGTGTTATTCTAACTTTGGAAATAAAAATCATGGATTTTATAGATAATTTTGTGTGCTGATTGAAAATAATATTGTAGCAATTTATGTTTGACCACGTTTGGCATCTGGTTCAGACTTTTTGTTTTGTTTTATTTGTTTTCAACAGTAAAAGTAACAACATCCCAAAGGAGGCTATGTAGTAATGTAGTAATGTGTCCGCAAGTAATGAAGTCTTGCAGTCTGGTGCAGGTGTGGTTAGCTACAAACCTTTTAAAACACTCCACCCATCTATCCGGATGACTTGCGCACTTATAATTTACTTCATTGGACTGAACAGCTTCCAGAAATGTCGTCAATTTAAAAACATTTACAACTTTATCCATTCATGTCCTCGTGGCAAGGATTATGGGCCTTTTTTTCTTCTATGTTTCCAACAAGAGCAGAAGCGACACACTTGAAAACTTTTGTAAGAAAAACGCTTGAAGAAGACTCGGCAGGCAACAAAACATCTTTCTCAATTTTTTTTCTTGGGGATGGGGGGGGGGTGAGGGGTCGTGTTGGATAAAAGCAGAAAAAGCAAATCTTGACAGAAGAATCATTATTCACTGAGCATGTTTGGCTCTCCAGTCAGTTACCCTTTAAATTTCCCTTCTACTACGCACTCGTCTTTAAATACGGCACACAGCAGATTTGTCAGCAAGACTGTTAATTAAAGGTTAGTGGAGCGAACTGGCTGAGGTCAGTGCTGGCATCAAGGGCCGGGGGATCGCCATCGAGGGCCCTTGTCAAAAGAGCGGGCCACACAGTGGCAACTGCTGTGAGAATTAATTGAGCTCTTTCTCTCTCCTTCTCCACCCGGGAAAAAAAGGATCAAGCATTTTGTGTTAAAGTACGCTTTGCCACCTTCATCAAAGTCAGGTCCAATGCGTCGAGAGTGAAACTGTTTTGCTTTGTGTTATCCTTGCTACTCCAGGCTTTCGCCCGCAATAGGAAGGAAATCGTTTAACACCAACTGCACGTGCAGGAACAAGCACGAAGCTATGTCAGTCACTATATCATTTTATGGTTGCCATGGGAACTGTCATTGCAGCAATACATGAGGGGCGGGGGAGTCTGACATCGAATGCGTGCAGCATTCACAGGATTTGACCAAGACGCTTTTTGCATGTTTCCAAAGCTTTACCAAGTCCAGGGGGCGCCTCAGCAAGCTTCTTTCAATCGCCTCCGTTCTTCCACGGACGTGTAATACAAGTTCGTGGTTCTTCTGACCTTTGTGTATTCTCGTCAATGTCACCTTTGTTATTGTTATTTTTAAGATGTTTCCAGTAAGGGACGAACATTTTAGAACTGGTAGTTGATTCTTTTCTTTTGCTTCCTCTGTTATGCTCACAGCGTTCTTATACGGAAGGTCCTACCCATGTGCTGGATTGAAGACATCATAAAACATTTTCTTCAAAAAAAGGATAAAGAAATCTCTTCTCGGGCTTGAATTACCACGTTAATAACACAAAGGCAGCACGAATGGGCTTTATGTCACACAGATCTGACAAGTTTTTGCAGCATGCTCTGGGTCGGCCAGGTCTGTCGGAGTTAGCTCATTCTCAAAATGAAAATACTTCCTGTCCTTTCTGCGGGAAGCAGATGTCTTTCATGCAACGTTTATTGAATGTGACGGGCATTCCCAATTATTTCATTTGCTACTTTAATCAGCGTGTCACGTTAAAAGCCCTCGGGCGCTCTCGAACATTCTCTTGATTTCGCAAGTGCTATTCCCGTAAAAGCTTTTGGTCCAGAAGGAGTTCTCTATATATAACCTAACTGGCGCGCACTCGCCGGTCTAGTTCTTTGTTGTTATTTCCTGCTTCAGTGTCTGCTGTAAGGAACGAATGAATGAACCAGTGTCGCTAGCCTTGAAACAAAGCGACGAAAAAGTACGAAAATAGCAATGTTTAACCTTGATGTCTATCACTGTCTAGATATTGACTAATTCTGCACTAAACTCTGTCAGCGATTATCCATTTCATCTATTCTGCAGAATAATGGCGGCATGATATAAGCAAGAAACAGATGAATTTAATAAAAAAAATAAAATAAATAAAGTACATAAAGAAGTAGAAGTTTAAAAAGATCTACGCCAAAACCACAATGTCCCAGTGATATTGTTGTGTCTGGTGAGTTTCCTCATAGGAAAAAACTTGGGATTTTGAAGCATTGACACTGGTTGGTATGGACGCCATAACATACGCAATCGAAAACAGAAAAAACCTAACCATTACCCAAACCCCTGATCCAAATTCAAGACCTATCACAATCCCCTAACTCTGAACCCTAACCTCGACCTTAATTCTAGCCTTTCTACCAGTTTGCAAAAAGTGAAAAAAGTGAGCCTTTCTGAAAATGCATCCTTTCACCTTGCAGCACTCGTATAGCGTGCTAACATTCCATGTTTCTGTGGATATTCCTTTTTGTCAAAAAAAAAAAACAAAACCAAACAAACAAACAAAAACAAAACAACAAATAAACAAACAAACAAAAACGAGGAAACGGCGTAGCTTAAGGCAAGCAAATTCGTAAGGTAGACTCCATTTCGGGACTTTCTCATCTGAGTAGATGGCAGTGGCAATAATTCTCCAAGACATTTAAGGGGCTCTGTCATACAAATGGGTGCTACATCAACAGCGCCAATATCCACTTGTGCTGCAGGTCTTGCTGCATGGTGGGCTTGGTGATTTCTGGCTGAATGACCTCTGCACGCAGCTACCATACGGGTTAGCAGTGGGACCTGACTTCCAGCATGGCTCCCGAGCGGTTTATGACGGACACAAGACGTCTGACCAAGTAAGTACCGCGCTCCGTGCTGCTTCAGTCAGTCACTTGTCTCTGTGGTGTTACTGTATGCTGCGCACCCAAATTACCTGTTCTTTCAAATAGGCACTTGGTTGTTATTCACCGATGTGTCGATGCCCATTGCTATGGATGGAGCAGGTCAGGCTGCCGTGTCTTTTTTTTTTTTTTGCCGCGAGGGGCCAGCAAAATCCAAAATTAGCTTTCTGCGATTCCCTTTTAAAATCGCTCCATCTGCTGCGTGCTTGCTGCAGGGCAGGCAGTGAACGTGAGTCTCAGGCAGAGAAAGTCTACAGGTGGCCTGTGATCTCCATTACCCGTTCTTTTTACAGTTCACACCTTTTTTACTTGCATGAGGTTGCCGCGTGCAAGGGGGTTTTTAGTGTAAAAAAGATAAATAACATGTTAACCACGAAGCTGCTCTAAATTCTTAAGCACTTAAGCATTATTGATGACTGTGCAGACACAATTAGAATGGTTGCAGACTTCAGCTGCGAAGACTAATTCATCAGAAGAGTATAGCATAGTCATCTACCTTATGGCGTGCCATTTGTGTGTTTAATCGTTTAATAATAGTAAGAGTAATAGTTTCAGTTAACTGGGCTTGACTCTGTGTAAGGTGTTAATTCCAAAAATCTTTGCAGATAGTGCAGTTACTTACGCAAGATGTCATCTTTCAAACCTTCACATTCTCATGTGGCTTGCATCCGGACAGGACATGGATGTCAACGTGTCTTAGGCTTCAACAAACTGGAGAGCTGGAAGCATATGTTAATCAGACGTATTCATGGTAACTGTGAACATAACACGTTGTTGCAATATAGTAGAAATGTTTAAAAATATTTAAAGACGCAAGAACCTAACATCTGAAACTGTAGCCTACACAAACAGGATTTTTTTTGTCTGAAAAGTGACAATCAAATGTGTTTGTTGTGGGCAATAATCCCTATCGCTTTACTTGTGTTTCTGTATCTTTAAGACACTATCTGTCTGCCTCGCTTTGTCTCGCGTAATCTGACCGCGCACCTGTCTGTCGTTAGCCTTCTAATCAATGCAGATCCTCACAAATAATGTGGGGCTAAAAGACACTTGCCAAAGGAACAATGAGATTCCCGTCACCCAAAAAGCTACGTTTTCCAAGGTCTTTCTTTTCAAAGTCTATAGCGACAGTCACATGGTGGTCTCAACAAAGCAAGTCCAGATTCAAGGGAACGCGGATCGTCAGTGGGAGAAGAGAAAAGAAGAAGGAAATGAAAGAGACAGCAGCTGCGTCTGATGCGGCGAGAAAGGGAAAACAGACGGCATTTAAAAACATGAACGAAGGGGATACAGCATCCATGTTTCGTGAAAGGCTTTTTTGTTTGCGTCAGGCTTCTCCTACCCATGATCGGATTATGTAATCATGGAGTGACGAAAGTAGGGGAAAGACAGCGCTCGGAGAAAATGCCAACGGAAATAAAACCCACTTATTTGTTGCTAAAAATTTTTGTAACCACATTTCTCACTACAACCATCCTTCAAAAATACCCGAAAGCAATTTTTCTTTAAACAGGCTGAGTTTTTTTTATACGGTACTATTAATCGAAATACGAGCGAGAAACATCCTCTACGTCCCTCCAGCTGCAAGACAAAAACCACGACGTCCAGAATCTCCATGGCTACGTCTACTTAACAGGTGGCTTCAGCTTTCCCATTGGCTGTAGCCTTTACGACGCAGTGGCGTATGGGGGCAAGAGGAGCAGCCGCCCCCCCCCTCAAAAAAGATACTGAGGGGACAAAAGTATCTTTCCTGTATTTTGCTTCCCCATCCCCCCAAATGCTTGAGTTGTGATTCTTCACAAAGCGCTAATAGGTAGAGAAGAGAGAGGCAAAACGAATGGGAAGAGAGATATATAACTGGAATTAGGTGTGTTGCTGAGAATGTGGGAAGGGTAGTTGGTAATCTCCTTCCTGACTTTGGCTGAGTGACCTGCCAGGGAAATGCTCATAAGTCTTGGTGCTCAGACACCTTTCTTTGCTGTTCCGGTCATCCTGGGGGCACGCTTACTATAAACATCTCAGCTGTCACATTTTTTCCTCAACCAGTTTACAAGAAACCGGTTCAAATCGATACCACGTTACCGAATACTTTATTCTGCTGTACTTGTTGTTCGTGGTCTGTACTCTCAAAGTCTGTAATCAGTCGTGAAAAGCATACATGTATCTATAACAGTTTTAACTAGCCGATTTCACAAAAGCATCCTCCCACCTCTCCTCTCTCCATCATACATGGGCATTTATAGTCCACAGTTAAACACAAATTGACCAAGACAAGTTTTATGGGAGGTAAAGTTTATTGTAAGGTTATTAAAACATATTTAAAAAGACATCTACAGCATATACCTTGGCTTTGAGGTCATTAATGTACGGGTTCAGTATTGTTTTGGGGAATGGACAGGCTAATGGTTAGAGCAATTTGATCCATACCTGAAGGTGCTTGTTTCTTTATCTGTGTGACGCGGTGTACTTCCCAGTTGACTCAACTGTGAAGCTGGATAAAACGTATAGCAAGGGAGACGAAACGGGTATCACCCTCACAAAAGCCCGTCCCGAAATACGTGGGGACTTGACACCTCATTCACCTCCAGCTGTAAGAATATGGGACTACTGCAGAGTACCTTAGTATTGTTTGCCATGTTAATGATGCCGGTGTGAAGAGAGACCCGCTGGATAATACCTGGGTGTAGTCTTCTGCCCCCTCCACCTCCATATCGACACCTCTGTTCTGTGGCTGTCTTCTGACCATCGTAAACCATCTCCCACCCGATCGTGGCCGCGACCTGTCCTTTCTAGAACCCTAAAATTATCTGCTATCACTTAAAATCTAACGGCTACACTCACTGACCATCCTTAACTCGAAAGAGTCAGGGGTGAATGAGTTGCAAACTAAACTTGCAAACCAGACAGAAATAATGATGATGATGAAATAATGATGAAACTGCAACGTAAAATAAAACTAATAGGAGAGATGTCTATTGTACTAGTCTCATATGAATTGGCGGTCTTCATTGGACCTACGGCAAGAGACCCAAAGGATATTTTTCTTCCAGTTGCCGTATCCTGAATGAAGATTTTCCAGCGGGTCTTATTATACATTTCTCTAGGGTGAGACTGGCATTATCAATGTCAGCGACTCGGCGGCAAGTGCAAAACTAATATTTCCCTTCAAATAACACAAAAGTGCTATATTATCAACGACTGTCGCTAGCAACATAACAGTGGATATAATTATGTAGAAACATTATTGTACACACAACGTGTGGCATTTGTTGTGGACACATATTCCGTGATTTACTGTGAATTCTCCCTCGACCATTCACAGAGCTTCAGGAGACATCTGTGCCAAGTGAAGGCGGAGCTACGGCACTCAAGTCAAATCACTATTTTTTGTAGCCACCGAGACCAGATCATTCGTAAAACAACACTACTCCTCTTTGTGTGTGTGTGTTGAATAATATCTCTCCTATGAGTTTTATTTACTTTGCAGTTTCATCATTATTAAGAATATTTAATCTCTGTATTGTACTCTACTTAAATTTACATGTTCTTATGTTCGATGTATATCTATATATATATATATATGTGTGTGTGTGTGTTTCTGTTTTTCAGTGTATTGCTGTAGACCGTCAATTTATTTTTATATAAGTGTTTTGGGCTAAGAAGAGAGAGTAAATAAAAGAAATAGTCTTAAGCGATGAAATAAGAATAATGTGACTGTTTTAAACATCCTTTATGCTAGAGGTTCTCGTCTATTGCAAAGAAGCACTTTGCCACATATCGTACAGTCTTTTCTTTTTAAGGTAAAGGGTAAAGGTCGTCCTCTAACCTTTTCAGGACCGGGGGTTACCTTCCCCACCACTCTGTAGAGTCAGGTACCCATTCCCGTGAGCTGGGTCGACTGGGGGAAATTTGCTGCGCTACTCGGGTATCGAATAAGCGTGTCTCTCAATTCTGACACTAGCCCTCTAACCACTTGACTATCCGCTTCCCCCTTTTGTTTCTAGAACGCTAGGATCTCTCCATTAACTACTCATCATCTGTTCATCTTTGATTTTGACAATAAGTTTGCGATTCGGATGGTGAGCTGTGCTGACAATCACAAGTGCCAGCTTAAAGACGCCGAACGAAAAGTCGTTGCTGTCAGCGCCTTTCGTTTTTACTTGGCCCAGTCGAGAACAAAGGTAAGGAATTAGTTTAAATATTTATGCGCTGAATAATCTATTTAAATATTATTTTTCAATGAATGCTACGTAAATGCATTAATTTTATGAAAAACATGGAAATACTCTTCCAACCTTTCTTCCGATCTCTTTTATAGCTCTTGATAACAGGAGAGAGAATCAACTTTCTTGGTCTGAAAATTTGCCTTTAAAAGAAAATTGTAGTTTATAGACATTGTTAAAAATTAAGGCATGTATATTATTTCAGTTTAAAAACGACCAGATATTTTACGACTGGTCGTGTCACCTTTTCCCCGTTTTTTCCACATCGCAACAAGGAACAAAAAGAAAATCCCTGTCCAGCTCAAACAATAAGACTGTGGAACTCGACTCCCAGAGAACAGGAAGATCATTTTTTTCTCGGCTTTCTTACATGATGACAATATGGTAGAAGTAGAAAGAAAGAATATCTCGCGACAAACATAAAGCCCCCTTATCTAGCTAGATTGACAGTAAGGACAAAAGCAATGGAATCTATTAAAAAAAAAGCTGTGAAATTTTGCAGGAAACACTTTAGGTGGTCTCCGAAGGCAGCGACGAGTGTGCTAAGAGGGCGTCTGGTCTCCTGGCGCTGATGCAGCAGTTCTCGACATTTTTGTGCCTTTCACTTCATGTGAAATGTGTTTGTTGTGGATTGAGAATTGTGTTGCTATAACTGAGGAATTATCAACAGCACAACACTTTGAGAGGATGCTTCTGTTCCAGCTAGTGCATGAAATGGGTTCCTATGAATATTTTCTAGTCTTCTTTAATGGCGTTAAAGACAAAATTAGCAGATTATGCGACGAACCACGCCTCCCAAAACAGAGAAAAGCTTCACGACGGATTGACGATGATCCAGAGGGGGATTGGTACAGAGATACTTCACCCTAATACAGACACCAAACAGTACTTTGAAACTTATGGTCACATAATCGAAAATATCCAAAGAAGATTTCACCAAAGCAGTTTTAACGTGCAAAGACAGATCGGAAAGTTACTTTTTGAGGCAGCACTTTGGAAGAAGCACGGAATTTTCTATTTCCTAAGTTTCTATAGCTGGGACATTGACTTTACCAGACTGAAGACACAGCTCTCATCTCAGCCAAGTGCCAACACTCTGAGCCCAGACAAAACACCGGTTCTGCCAATTGTCAGACTGGGTCACAGATATTTCGTCTAAATTAGTAGCCTCAGACACTTACTATTCCACTTACAACGGCAACTGCAGAATGGAATTCTTCCGCCGAATAAAAACATATCTGAGAAGTTCTACGACACAGACGCGTTTGAATAACTGCCTTGTTATGCACGTGTTAAAAGAGAGGATTGATCTGCTAAATTTGGATGAATTGGAATGGAGTTCATTAACACAAATAAAATAAGATGCACGTGTTTTTCTTCTTTGACACACTGACTTGCAAAGCTTGAATATGAATAATATGATTACAAAGTTTATCTTATTCTGAATATTACTTTTCTTCTATCACTGAAAGCTGCATTTGTTGTGATTCTACCGCCGTGTATGTGTATGTGTGCCTGGCTGCACTCACACACTCCCCATCCTCTCTTTTCGTAATGTGTGAGTTCGAAAATCGTTCTCTGTCAGCATTGTGTTCGTATTTCCCCCCACCCCCTCCAAAGCCGAACATCTTCCTACGCCACTGCGACGTGAACGCATCCGAACAACACAACATTGATGCACTTTTGCCCCCCTTCCAGTGCAAGTCGATGTTGGAGGGCGTATTTACAAGTCACCTTGGTAACCCTAATCCCGCAATAGCGGGAAACCTTGTGGAATAACCCCGATTAAAATAAATAGTCACTAGTAAAAGAAGAAATTAAATAGGCAAACATTATCTGTTGATTTGCTGTGGGATGCTGGGGAAAAAGGATAAGACAAAGTCTGCTATTTTTAGAAAAATCTCATTAGACTTTTGAATTCTATTCTTACTTGCGCCTCAGGCCTATGGGGTTAACATTGAAAAAGGCAACACTGAAGAGGAATAGGAGAATTTTTTTTAAACGAGAGAGACTCTCTGTAAAATATAGAATCTCTGGCTACTGGGATGCACAGATTTTTGAATCGTGAACAAGTACCCGTGTACGATGATGCATGTGTTTGTGGCCTGCAGTTTTGACAAACGAAGGGTGATTTATCAAGGGCGGATAATACTGCGGGCTAACGGAGCCCTGATCTCCTTTACACTGTCAGAAATCATCGGCTTGCTGCCATAGGAAGTATGCTTTTGTCATGCGAACTTCTCAACATTTAAATCCAGTTGTCACACTTTGTGTCTATTTGCTACAGTTCAGGCTTTTCTTCAATGATAAGACTGGGATTCTTATCTAGATAATTTAAAGTCTATGTGATTGTCTGGGATTCATCACAAAATGGCCGTTCTTGTGATTTGAAATATAAATCGGAAAGGGATTGTCAGCTGCAATCGGTTCGTGTATTTTGTAAAATATAGAAGTCTACTGATCAGAATGGACCATCCCGTGTTGTTCTCGAGATGCGAACGTCACAGTAGAAACTGTCACAAATGTTTACGAATAAGCTCAATTAACATATGGTCCGAGTTGTCCCATTGGCTGTTGCCTGGACAACATAAATGTAGTCATGTACCTTCGTGATGTCAGAGGTTTTGAGAAAAGGTGTAGGTTAGTCATTCAGAGTTTGGGAAATTGTATCTTTTTCAGAGGTCGGTCAGTTAATCAAAGAAATGCATTCTGCTAGACCTTTGACGAGATCTGCAACACAGCGGCAGAGGCCCACGTGACAATATTTGCCTAAGATGTCAACATCACTCTCAATGCAGAGGCTGAGCCGAAGACGGAGGCAATGATATTTTAGCCGCAGGCCGTCTTTGCATTCAACTTGAGGCGTGACAGAACTGACAGGGCCGCCTAACAGATGCGACTGAATTAACTTTTTAATATTGAGGAAGGCAATGGGCGCGTTTATCACAGAAGTGACACTCACCCGCCCGGCCCTTGATTAGTAAGCCGCTTTGGTCAAAATACTGAGGTATTCAGTCACAGTCACTTGTACACAGTTTGAAAGGGGACAGAAAAACAAATCAGTCATAAAAAATAAGACGGGGAGAGAACAGGCAAAATGAATGAGCGAATGAATGAATCAATGAAAATTACAACAGCTTCCACAAATAAAATTAGGAAGAGAAAAAGTAAAATGAATGAAAGAAAAGTACAAGAGTATCTACGAAATGCAAGAAATGACTCGCAAATAGGAGCGATCAGAGTTTTGCTTTGAAAATAACATTCACAACATGGGAAAAAGGCAGAAAAAGAAGAAACACAATCATTAAAACAATCAAAGCAAAACACTGTAAGAACTATTTTTTGAAAAAAAACCTGCTAGGTCACTTCTAAATATAAAATGCTGTGTTCTAAACCTTTGAACTTTCAACAAAAATCCTCGGTGTTTATTGTAGTGAATGTCCAGACGTTAGCGGCATTAGGTCGAAGGCATTTAGCTAGAAAACTTTACATAAACAAAGACTGGGCTTTGGAAAGAGAGTGGACTAGCTGTGTGCATGAGCCAGACTGATGCTCAAGGTGTGGGTGGTGTACGTGGGGGTGGGGTGGGGAAACGGGGATTTGCGGAGCGTACATTCTTACTGTCCTCACGTGAAGCCTGATACAAACTCACCATCACTCTCCAGCCTTAGGGAGGTTATTAGGGTGTGAGCCTACTTTTCAGCAGGGCTTTGTGTCTCTTACACGTGTTCGATAGATAAAGGAAACAGTAGAGGCTTTGAGGGGGGGGGGGGACTTCATTCCGACAGTGAACGATGTTCACATTCTTGCCTCCTCAGTACCTTTTTGACGAGGAGGGGATTCCCCCCCCCTTGCTCCCCCTACGCCACTGGATAAGGGGAAGGGAAAAATGAGTGCAAGATGGAAGAAAATGAGTAGACATCATCGATAACTATTCATCAATTCATTCTTATGAAACGAGTGACAAATTTGTCGCGGACCACAGTGCGGTAATGCAAACTGGCTACATGGGACAAACATCACGAAAGTCTAAACGCGATGACACGATATGCAAACGATGATGAACACACCCAGCCCTCTTTGTACACCGAAGACCATGTCAAGGAGTAAAAATAGCGTCTTTCGCAACACCGCTCATCTGCCCTGTCCACGTCCTCCCTGCCCCAGTCGAAATTTGTTTATTTTTCTGTTTTTCTCGTGCTGCATTTGCCATTGATTGAAGATGAAACAAACCTTTGGCATTTCGCTTTCCCGAAAACTGTGGCGGCTGGTCGGTCGCTAGTGGCTATTAATCCCCTGGCTGGTCTGAGCGTGATGCTGCTGAAGCAAAGCACTGCTGTGGAACAGACATATAGGCTTTCACCCATTAATACGCATGAGCGGAACAGCCGTGGGACTTTGGGGGGAAGGGGAGGTATTATCATGTGTTTTGCGAGCGGCCCGGGATTTACTCTGGTTAAGTGGAAAGAAAGAAAAAATATTTTGCAACTGAAACTGAATTAGGGATAAGGTTAGTTTAGATTAATTTCTTGTCTATATTAATGTCCCTTTCTTTCCTTTTTTTTTTTTTCGTTCTTTTGAGAGGCCACCTGCAGGCATAGCTACCTTAGCGCTGCATCTCACCCAGTTCCTCATACATCAGTATTGTTCGCACCGACATCTGCAAACCCAAGCTCCTTATGCGCCTTCACCGCGAGTACACACCTCTCTAATAAAGCTGGTCATATTTCCTTCATCGTAGAAAAGGATTCGTTTTTGAGGAGCTTTTCGAGGATTAAGATAACATTTTTCTCTTGTTGCTCTCATGTTGTCGTCAATTGTGTCGTAGTAGGATTTTCCTGTCTCCAGGGAAGTTCGTTCAGGCAAACAAGTGGTTCTTTGGGTGCGGTTGCAGTAAACACTAATAAATTAATTTCCCCAACCACAATTCCCCGTACGTGAAGAGCAGTATTTTCATACACAGTACAAGTGAACCAGCTCAGACAAAAAGTATGTAAACCGCACTTATTTCTGTCAATATTTGTCTTCGGGACTTGCTGAGGTTCCATTTGTGTTATTTTCTGTATTTGTTTTCCGTCTTAGATATGGGTATCGTTAGCTTTAAATCCCGGTGAGCATACTTGTTTCTAAGTGTGATGCTGCTCTATATAAACCATCCTTATTTATTTACTTTGGCTTGAAGTGCACTCTCGCAATCCTTACCGTGATATTTAGTGATAAGAAAATAGAAACCGAAAGCATGCTTCCAAAACAAAATGTCTTCTTCTGGAAATATATCTATCCCGTGAGAGAAAAAAAGGAAACAACAATTCTGCCGCGTACACAAGCTAACGGAGTAAAGAGAGAAGAACTGAGAGAGAGATAGGGAGGGTGGGGGATAAAAAAAATCCGGTTGAGAGGGAGGGGACAGAGAAAACAGAGATGAAAGAGAAGAAGGGGACGGGAAAGACGGCTACACTCTTGAACTGTTGCGGGATCATTCATTTCCTCAAGGAGCTGGCGACCAGAGTGTGAAGTCTGATAAAGACCGCCCTTCCCTTCCGGCTGCCAGACTACTGCGGGGCTGCCGTCGGTGTGTAATGATGGCGGCGCAAATGTCTTCAGGTAGCACGGTCGTTAAGCTCTTGATGTCATCTGCACTTGTAGTACCTCACACAAAAGCTGACGTATCTTTCCTCGTCACGTATGAAGTTCTGCTTGTGACAACCGGGACACCAGCCAGTAACATTTAGGCTTTCTGCTGTTGACATGATACTTGCCTTTTCTGCTTCTTGTCCTGTATGCAAAATCTGTTTGTAATGACTGATCTGTCGGTTCGGTGCAAGATAGAAATTCTCCGAATGTGAGAACCTAACTGAGCAGCTAAACATCTGCATTGTAATTTGTACACCTCAAGTGACCAACTCCATGATGCAGTTTATCACCTTGATACGTCTACCACGTAGACGATTGCAGCTGTAACTGTAACTTTGACGATGTAATCGTAGTCATGCACCCTAATGTCAATACGGTTTTGACCTGATTTTCTCAAGGTCATGTGGGAAGCCAGACCGTGGCTACTCACTGAGCCAAGCGCGAAAAAACGGTTGTTTTTTTTTTTTTTTTTTTAGAATAGCGTACAAGTACTCCGTTATAAAAACGTAGCTTTCTCGAAACCTTCCATTTAGCTGCTCCAAAGTCTTTTTGGAAGATAAAATAATGGGGAGTTCTCTTTCCAGTTGCCGCTCCAATCCGCTGGATTAGGGCTTTAAATAGCTTTATAGGTTCCTTGCACATTTATTTTTCTGTCAGAAGAATAAAAAAAAGCTCGAGCTCGACATTTCTCCTTGAAAGCCTCATCCTGATGAAGTGTTTTTTTTTTTGTTTTTTTTTTTTTACCACGTCAGTGTTCTATGTGTGCTTTATATTATCTATACTATAATCTATTTGGTACTAAATAGTAGGCCTCTTTTCTACCATCTTTATAAGCTGTATATCTGTAAATGCTTTTTGTATTTTTATCGACGTTTCGTTGTTTTGAAACTTGTGATAGCGAGAGCGAGGCCGGTCGTTCGAGTCTGCAGAAGCTCGAGCACACACTGAGAAACAGCACGCGAGTCACGTGACGCAATCTGCAAGCAGCTCCTACTCACCTCACTCAGCAAGCTGGGTACTCACCATATACCGTAGACACACGCACACGGACTCACATCTATACGCCGTTCTTAACTAGAAAAATATGGAAGAACGTTTGACCAAATTTGACAAAAGTTTATATAACCGTTATAACAATTAAACTTTACCAAACCTTCGTTCATATTTGTCTCCAAGAACGGTCTTAAGTCGCTCCCCTATCCGGATACATTGTCACAGCAATACATTTCTCTCTGTGGGCACATAGTCTGGAAACATGGAAATGTGTCTGTCTGTGGAAGTAACTCTAAGTAACAGACTCCCCAAAATCTGATATTGCTCAAAGGGCACGAGTGTGGTCGACAAAAATATCTGCATAAGCCTTGACTTCTATCTGAGGCAAACAATCGAAAAACAATGGAAAGATATGCCCCAGAATAACAATGCGTGACACATGGGACACATTCTGTAGACTAAGTTTACATTGTTTTGATGTGCGTTTTTGATTTTCTGCACAAGTTCAACAAACTACATCCATTAATTCTTTTACACAATTATTGTATAAAAATGTACTGGCATGGGAAAAGAGTTTCATTTCTAAAATTTCGCTATCGTGGTATTAGATTCTAAAAATGTTGTCGCTGCAAATTGCTGTGGCTACGTGTAGTCTATCCTATATCTCATATATTCAGATAGGTCTATCTCTCTGTAACATGCTGCGATACAAAAGCCTTGCAGAAAGATCTTCTAACTAGCAGGGCGGACTTTTGAGTTATTAAGTAATATTTACCTATTTTCAACCAACAGAACTAGTGACGAACATTTTCAACAGAAAGATTAGGAAATTTGATTCGTATACGAAATAGATGATGGCCATTTGGAATCCTTATAAGAAATTTTCGCAAAATTTCCTCTAGATTTTTAGCTAATGGCAAATATGTACGGAGCAGATTATGAAAACGTGTTAGTGCGGAAATTATTAGCAGAAACGACTTGCAGTTAGTTTAATACTCGTTAAGCACGATAAACACTATACAAAAATAACACGCACATTCATACACAGACCGTTTCACGTGCTCTTTCGCTGACTTATTCCACCTGCTTGAAGAAGCATCCATACCTGACCATATCACCCACATATTGCTTACTTCACAAAGTCGCTCTCTACATCAAGTTGACAGAGCATTAGAAGAAGTGAACAAAGTATCACAAACATACAACAGGAAGGCAACATAATACTCCAGGTCTATCTCTGAGATCTCTGCAGTCTAGTAAATATTTCATGTGGGGGAGAAAAACCACTTCAGCAGCCTCGGAGACTTCCTGCTTTTGAGCACACAAAGAGATTTAGTGGAAACAGCGCTTTGGAGAATGTGGAATGTTTCTTTCAGCGACTCATTTTTTTTCAGTGTGATAAGGTGGTTTAATTGTCGTGAGTATTTTTACAAGTATTTTTAGACCTTGTCAAAGAATACGATTAGAACGTAGTATAACGTCTGCACGTACATGTGTACTGTACAGGGCATAGAGTCACTTGTCAAGTGCGAGATGCACTTAGTAAATCATCTGTAATTTTTATCGATGATTTTTTTTTTCTTTAAAAGGAGAGAAAAATAACATTTTTCCTAAACTGAATTCGATTACATGTTTGCTTCACTTTGTCTGCAGCTCAAGGACAAACTGTCGAAAGAGGGTTGTGGTCAAAAACATGTTGTTTGTTTATGTCAAGAGGTCGATTTTGAGAAAATGTACGCAACAAAATATAAAAAATTAATCAAAATAGGCTTTAACAATTCCCTGACGCTCATATACCCTTACAGTTTAGAGGAATGCTGGGTACAAGCAGAAAAGGGGGAATGCGGATTCATACATGCGAGCGAGCGCGCGCACACACACACACACACACACTTATCTCTGCCTCTCCCTCCTCATTCCCCACAGGAAATGTCACCTCGAATGTCAGATAATATTCTGCATGACATTTGAGCAAAAGCCTTGAGACACATGTGACGAAGTGAGTTGATTGAAGGCTTTTCTTAATGCGGCCCACCCTCCTGAGGGGAGTGGTGAATGGAATCAAGACCTCAGTCCACTCTCATCGACTTGCATTAGCGCCAGCTTGCCGTCAGTGCCACTGTGATGCAACCTCTCATCAAGCAGCACGCAAGCGCCACAGAAAGGTTTACCTATGTTTCGGTGAGAGCAGGTGCAAACATTCTCAATGAAAGGACAGAAGCACATAATACTGAACCTTTTACTGATGTCTTCGATGTCACGTTCTTGACAAGGGAGAAAGTAGCGAAACATTCCCCCCCCCCTGCATTTTTGATATATCTGTTCGATTTTCTGCCTGAAATGGACGCTTTGTCAGGGGATAACAATCACGATGAATACCGCAAAAATTATTGCATGATTGTCTCCCTTACAGTTTTTTTTTTTAATCTCGTAGTGAGGACTCCTACCTTACGCAAAAGACTCATCAAGGGCACCGATTTTAACGGTAATTGCGACACTGTGCACCGAAATAATTATATGAATAACTTAATCACAGATAAGCCTGGTGAGAATGTTTCTACATCTAACTTGCACAATATCTGACAACAAATACAGTATGAAGTATACATTTATAAAATTGAACGAAATCGTTACTTGTATTCCTAGTTCACCCATCGATAAAAAAAATGTGGAACAGTAATCTGTTCATGTTTCAAGAATTGTAAAAATACACGAACTTTTGCAGACTTTTTAATCATCTCAAGTGGTTTCGTGTAGTAATTACGTAAAGTGATTCACCTTTCCTGATGATGTCTCATGCCATTGCAGTTTCCACACAGACTTGATTACATGTTTTTACGCTAGCTTATTTATCTCCCCTTCGTATCGGCTGTATTACTCGGTGTGTGTCCCGAGCTTTCCCCGGACTACAGTAATCAGCTGTGTGTTCATGGGAGAAGGAAACTCGACATGACAAATGCACTGTTATGTCTTATCATTCCCCACTGGGGAAAGTACTAATGGACTTAATAAACTCATTAACGGGAAAAAATAAAGAAAAAACTCACGATTTTTAAATGACAATAAAAGAGATCGTCTGTGCAATGATGTTCTAGTTATGTATCGATATGTCTTCAGAAAAAATCTACCTCTAAAATTAATACTTGTCATAAATAGGAAAAAGGAATAAAACTGCTGTTTATTGTGATAAATGTTGTGATATGAGACTTCATGGTAAAAAATGCCTTAACCCAGAGCTGCTGATGAAGAAAATATCGAGATGTTAGGCGAACAGCCTACTTCCTGGTTTGGTCACATGATCTGTCTTGACATGTCCGTGCAACAGTAACGTCAGCATTGTACTTTGAGAGTTTCTGGTAAGATGAGATCACCGTGAGGCACAGAAAATATTGGAAAATCTTCCGTTCTCATTGACCTGTGATACCATAGACCATGCACATTTTGGATTTTACTGACTTTTACAGATCTCGTGAAGTTGACTTCGTGTTGCGTTTTTCTGCCCTTTTGACTTTCGCCACGTCACCGCACATTGGCATTTACGTCCACTCTACGTCGTTAGCGTTTAGTGGCACGCGCTGTGGTGTTCGCAAGGTTCTGTTCAGGGAGGAGGGGGAGAGTGGCCCCAGAGGTTGATTTCATTTCCGAATGATTGCGCAAGCCCTTGTGTACAGGTCCTATCGTGTGTTATTGATCCTGGAAGCCTGCCACAATAATGTCGCTATAAAGTTACGCATGACTTCTGCCTTAAAAGCACTTGAGGTCACAAAGGACTATGGCCGCACAGACTGTGCAACAGATAGGACTAGCAACAGTCCTGTCATGCCCTCGGCTCTCTGTATGCTTGCAAACAGTCCAAACTTCAGTCACAATAACTTGGGAGGACTAATTTATAAAAAAAAGCAAGGGTCAGAGTTTCAGAAAATAATCCTCGACAGTAAGCTGAAGACGAAAAGTAACTTGTGCTTTTGAAAGTGATGATTTAAATATCGCTTTTGGAAACTCATGAAACAGTTCAGACATGCTAGACTCCCCCCTTTTTTAGGCCTTTACCCACGTGGGTACACAAACGCACATGCGAGCAAAATACTACTGAAGAGATAGAGAGACATGTCCAAAGCTCGTCTTTTTTCAGATTATTTCGGACTGAAATTAATGCACGAGGCACAAGCTTCATTAGTAAGACGAGTTTTGCATAAGCCTAGGCTCGGTTTCTGGTCAAATTCAAAATATTTTCTAAGATACTGTCTGCTTTTGTGAAGCTGGCTCTCAATCTGTTTCCAAGGATTTTTCGAGAATATCATATTCTTAGCCTCCTACGTAACCTTGAACTATATCAGAATATAACCTTGACCTCATGACGAAAACCTTCTCTAAGCGACAATGGAATGGCTATGATTGTAGTTAATGCCCACAGTAAAAAATTTATTGCAAGAGAAACATAAAGTCCTGTTATTTTCTTGTAACTACTACAGCTATGGCTAGAAAATAATCTCATTTCTAGTTCTATCAGCTATACCTAGTTTTAAAGCCATTAAGGGAGGCAGCATAATAATAAATAAGCTTCTTTTGATCTAAGCTCTGCTGTTCCGTAATTTCTATGCCGTGTTAAACAATTAGTAACAATAATATATGACGTGTGACTGTAGAGAATGCCAACAAAGGACAGCAAAAGCGCGTGGTGTATGATTATTAACATTTCTGCTTGGAAATAGGTGTCAACTGATTATCACAAACTGTTAACGAGACTCGCTGTCTATGCATCACGCGTCCTTTATCCACAAAGCACGCTCTTTGTATTCTCGTGAAAGCCCTCGTCTGCCACGCTAACGACATTATATGGCAACCATTATACTGCCCTTCCGTTGAGAAATGAGCCATGTCCTCTATCCTGGCGAGCAACGAAGGACAAACTATCTCTCTCGTTTCTGCTTCACCAAATCAGAGCGATAAACGCATTCACTCGTGAACTCGCGGAGGCGCATACGCGTGCTGGTGCACACCAACACCCGCACAGGGAAAAGTGCCCTCCCTTCCCCCTCCCCACGAAAGACTATATTCAGGCCTGACGTGCGAGAGTAACCGAGTTATAAACATTAAGCCGCATCCAACTGAACGTAAACAGAATCCACGTCACGGGTAACGGCAGCTACCATGTGTCGATGGGTACAAAAGCATTTCCCTTCATTTCCATCGACCCCCAACGCTGTGACGATAAAAAAAAATCCAGTCCACAACTAGGAGGCATTTTTCCCTCCGCCGGCGCGATGCAAAAATCGCTTTTTTCTGTAATTAAAAAAATACTCTTATTCAGTGCGCACGTAAGACAGTCTTGTCTCCAAGAATCAGTTACCCTGACGCGCATGCTGCTAAGAATGCCATTTGCACTCGAGACCCTTCGTGGTGGCGCTCATAATTGCCAGAGGCAAGCGATGCATTTTCATGTGAACTTTAAGAGCTCAATCGATGGCCTAGAAAAAAATCGTATAAAGCTGAACGGCAGATCACATGCTTTTATTTACACGCCATATGTCATCCAGACAGGTTGTGTGTTTGTAGGCAAGCTCAGAATCGGTACCTTTTCGTTCATCACCCCTTGAGAGGAAGTAGCAGGTGTTGTACTTCATCTCCGCGACAGGGACGACAGGCTTACCTGGACAGGACGCAGCGCCAGCGGGGGCAACAGCATGAAAAAAGGGTGGGAATCCAATACTGTGTTACCCGAGTGTCGTGATCACCCGTGTGCTGGTGTTTGTGGGCTTACTGATATCTTTCCATGCGCATGTCTGACAAATTTGACACCCCATATCTCTCACTCTCTCTCGTGAAAAGGTTTTCATAGAACCGTTTATTTCAAAGTGAAGTCGCGGTCCAATAACTAGAATCAGTCAACTCTGCTGAAATTCAGCGACATTTGTTAGGTCTCCTCTCACGTATTTTCAGAATTTCCTAGGCCACCTGCTGTAGTTTTCCTAACAAAGGTGAACACGAAGTAAAAGAGTATTATTCTGTAGAAGTCCTTTACGACAACGCACGACACAGCGCGGAAAATAGTCGGAGTCGGTGACAACCTGGAGACTTGCCGGCGCTTGAAGTGGTGACAGTGCACACTAGTAGTGAAATCTTTGGTTTATGCCGGGTACACCAGGCACGATCAAGACCGAGTTTAAATGAATGACCAGGGTTTTCGCTGTTTCTAGCCAGCGTCACGAAGTGCAATCTTCGTCCTACTAATTGTAACGGATGCTGACTGGTCCCCAAACCACTCAATTTTAGAGGACACAGAGAAGGAGGAAGTGAGGAGAGAGAGAAAGAATTATGTCACTACGTGATCTCGAGTATCATCAGAGGGAAGCACTTCCGACCACGTGAGTGATATTAAGGAGACAGGATTGATGGCTGACGCGCAGGTGCCATCTGATGTGTACAACATATTCTGTGAAAAATGCACATGCATTTTAAAAACTACTTCGTCTGATTTCAAAAGTTCCGACACCGTTGTCAACAAAATCGTCATCGCCGTCCTCCTCTTCTTTTTCTATCATCCTGTTTGTCATTACTTGACGCTAATAGCTACAAACGTAAGCTTTTACTTGTTTCTGATGTTTAGTTTATACCGAGGGTAAGTGGAGGGTAAGGCATATGAAATGCCTGTTCAAGGACATCCACAGCTGAAATCGTCTAGTCAAACTCGCGGACCCGGAACATTTTCTGTCTTTCTTCCCTTTGTTTCTATTTTCCATTGTTTGTTGGTTTTCTTCTTTCACTCCTCATACATTTACCCTTACAGTCATCTAAGAACTCGTTCTTAATAAGAACACCTGCACCACTTTAACTTGTTTGTTATGCACACGCTAATATGTTTATAAGGAATGACAGATAATGAGCTAAATTTACATAACCAGTATTTTCTCATCATCTCTCTGTTTGTAGGACGGCCCTAGATGTCCATGGCCGCCTGCACCTGCGTCTCCATGACATGGGAAATGACACTTGGTTAGGTTACATCGAAGACCGACGACGTTACAACGAAAACGACGACATTGGAGCGCTGTACTACGTCATCGCCGTCATCTTCATCTACGGCCTGTCCATCGTCATGATGATCGCTTCGCACATTCGCAAGAACAAGCAGGACTGCCAGCTGCGGGCCTACCTGAAGGAGATGGCCATCCTGCGCAAGGCCGATCGGCGCGAGAAGCTGATGGGCCGCATCTCCACGCTGGCTAACGCCAACAAGTTCAAGGCGGCGCCCAAGAACGACGACGCCAAGGAAGAGACAGAAGGCTTGGTGCGGTCGGGATCAAAAGGCGCCTCGCGGGTCGAGCCCAAAACTGGCTCGACGAAACACTCGGCGCACTCAGTCAGCGCGCGGAGCGTGGGTGGCAACACCTCAGACGACAGTCGCTCGCTGCAGCTCTTGAAGAAAGATTTGGGCGAAGACGACGATGGTGCAAAAACGGAGGAGGAGGGCGCCACTGACTCGGTTTTTCTTCCTGTGGACTTTGCGCTGGAGATGAACCGTCTGACGCCCTTGGCGACGCCCATGACAACGCCTTCCGCTACCCCTTCACCACCTGCCCGCCACAACGTGAAAATGAAGACTAGGATCTGCTTTGTGGATGAGGGAGACATCTTATGATGAACTTGTCCAAATGTTTTGGTGGAGGAAATCGTTTTTTGTGTTTGATCATTCTTTCTGGCACAGTGCCAAGCGTGTGCTCAACGCTTTGAGGAATGATGCCAAACAGCTACAAAGGGGATTACCAAGTGAAATTACCTAAACCCCGTCAGCCCCCGTCCTGCTGGTGCACGTGAAACCTCGAGAAAACAGTGCCATCGTTTGACGATGGGTAAAGAGAGGCTGTTCTCGTTACTTTTGACCCGTTACGTATGTCAACAAGAAATGAGTTTGTGATTTTGAAAGTCGGAGTTTGCTGTCGGAATATTAAAGAGTTCTACATCTACTCCAGTTTTGTATCATCGCGAAGAATGGAAAGAAAATTGACTTCCGCTTAATTGTTTTTCTTTGGTCTGTTAGCATGGGGAACCTGTTGCAAAGGCTGCTGGTTATCTTGCCTTCAGAATGAAGCAAATTATTTCAGAGGTCATCCCCAGTGACGCATTCGTAAAAGACCTGCAGCTGCGTTTCCACCAACTGGGTCATGACACGTGACACCATGTCGACGCGAGCCCACTTTGACAGTTTGGCGCCAACGCCAGTCTTGCCATAGGAAAAACACCGTTTGATACATTTTTGCTTCTCGCAAGACGCGAGAGTCAGGTCATCCTGTGCGATTGCGACTTTCCACAAAGCTTGTGACCATATACTTGTGTCCGTCAGCTGTCAGATTGTGTCCATGTTTTTGTCACACAGCTTTTCAGAGCTTCTTGCACTATCTGTTGCTTTGCTGGTATAACAGCTCCCTTTGTCCACACTAGATTTAGTCAAGTGACCGACAAAATATTTATTATCTTTTAGTTCTCATAAAATAAAGGCTAAATCGCAGAAAAAATAAAAATAGGCTTTCCCGCAATTGTCACTAATAAATACTATTCAAGACAGTAGTGACAACTCACGCTGTCATCTGTAGTCGAAACGGGACAAGTTTCAAAATGCTGCCCCCGTTGTGATTTCCAGTGCACAAATTTATGAGGCATGACCGCACTGCCACACTTCTCACCCCGAATGACCAAAAGTCGAAAAATGTTGGTGAAAACTTGAAAACTAAAAAAAACAACAACTTTGTCTTCTTATTTTTTTAAACTATAGGCTTAATAGGAAATAAGCAGAATGTAAGACTTTGGTTAGTTTTTTTTTTATCGAGTACCACTTTCAACAAATAATATCCTTAAAATTTGAATAGTCTGAAGCTAACATAAGTAAATTTAAATGTGACAGAAAAATCAAAGAAAAAAGAAACGTTGTAAGCATATGAACACTTATAACAGGTGAAAAAGAGGGAGAGAGAGAGTGTGTGTGTGTGTGCGTGTGAGAGGGAGAAAGAGAGCGATGGGAGGTAAACTATTTTTCTTTTTTTCTCTTGTTTTTGTTCGTGTTCCTGCTCCTCGGTTTGATCTTGATTTTTGTTCTTAATCTTGCTCACACCATCATCGCTATCCTCATCTTTCGGCATGTTTTCTTTGACAAACTCGCCTCGGCAATACAAAATCAGTACCATGTTGTCCAAAAGTGCCCCAAAGAGTTTCCTCCGTGTGAAGGCCAAGTGAACTTTGCGTCTTAGGCGGGTTTATCAAAGTGAAGCCAAAACTTGGTCTGGCTAAAAAGGCCATTGATGGGAACTGATCCCTTCGAAGCCCTTTGACAAGTGGCTTGTTAACAAACTTGCCAAAGTAGAGTCTAACCTGAATAAATACATGTCGTAAACATTACCGTCTTTATTGTCATTTACTATGTGCTTTTTCTTTTTTGTGTGAAATGAACCTATCGACACGTGGTGGTGGGGATGAGAGATTATTTATTGCTGTGTTCGTTCGTTCGCTTGCTTGTTTATCACAACTTACATACACACATACACACTTGCATGCATTAATGTTAAAAAGTTTTGTAACAACATAAGAAGGCGAAACAGTCGACTTGGGTAGCCATCAATTTTTAGGAAACGACAAGGATTCATTTTGTCATCCATACGCAAGATAATGTCTGTTTCCCCTGCGCGCATCGAGAACTGTAAAACAATCTATCCGCATCACAGCTCCACTGCTGGCAAGGATAACAAAGATATTTTTCTTGTAATTTGTTTTTCCTCTTTCCTATTCTGAATGTTTTGACCTTTCGCTGAGGTTTGTAGCTCAGAAAGTAGAGTGTCTTAATATAAAGATTTTAAAACAGAAAAAACCCACTCAAAATACCAACTGGGATAAAAATTTGTTGTCATTTGGGATCTTGTACGTTGACTCTGACTTTAATGTTTTAGAAGAGTTTGACCAGCCAGGAGCAGAATGTGACGGTAAAGAGACAGCTTGTTGTGACCAACAACAACTAGTCAAAGCTCGTTAAAATCAGTTGCAAGAACGTCCTCCTCTTCCTCCTCCATATACGATAAACATTTGGCACCAAAAGGAAGTAACTTACATGGCGGTCACCCTCTCCAATTAATTCCCACCTTTAACAATGGTGGCCAAACAACAGACAGACCGGTTGAAAGTCCTGACACCTGACGTTACTATGACAACAACTCTGTCTCGTACGTTGATGCTTTAAGTGGGAAGCAGATGGAAATGAAAAGTTGATCTGTAGTAGATGGCTGGGAACCAGCCAGACTTCTCATGTCAACAAGCTCCCAGCCACGACTAAAAAAAAGAAGAGGAACAACACGAAATTGACAGAAGGATAGCGGAATTAAAAGAAAAAAAGGGGGAGAAAATATTCCGAGCTTCGAAGATGCTTTGCATGGCCTTGAAGGAGATGGAAAATCTATAACGATTTAAATAATGATTTTCTCGTGTGTGCTAAGAAATATTGTGGGCCATGCCGGCAAGGGAAACCTCAAAATAGATTATTTCAGAAAGTGGATAACAGTGAACCGTGAGAGGAAAGTAGGTGGATACTGAAGTGTTCCAAATCTTCACTGTTGCAAGAAGAATCAAGCTAAGGAATAAAACATTATTGTTGTTAAAACAAACCAGTTTTAACGGACCGAAGACATTCGTGATATGAACAAACATTAAGCACATCAATGCATACAATTGTGCAGTTCAATGTTCTATAGTCAAACAGGAACAATATTACAAATTCTTGCTTTACTGATTCAAAATTTAGAATTTTTTTCAGCTCATGGTCTTTTCTTGTGTTTGACACTAATATCTTGCTGTTGAAGGCGTTGATAGCAGAGAAGCTAACAGGGTGACGGTGACAAATCAGTGTGAAGGAGCAAAGAAAAGCTTGCTGTTTGATCAGCTCTTTTCTCTAGAAAGTAGCCGCTGATTAAGTGGCATTAGCCGAATTCTACACAATGCCTGTTGCAGAGGTTCGTGGCTAACAAAGACTGAAGCTTTACGCACGTAAACCGAAGACACAGGCAAAGCATGCGAAATACGAACATCACAAAAAAGACACGGAAAGACACGAGACAATTTTCCAACAAACAAACATTTTGTTTACACATTCTTTCCGCAACGTCACGTCAACGTAAAATACGTTGAGGGAAAAAAATTCACTGTGTAAACCTCATTGGGTGCTCATGTATACAACTACCCCAGGTCCATAAATAGATTGAGAGGACCTTAAAAAGTATATGGTAAGTGAAAACGAACGAACGGGAACTCTACTATGAACGAAGGGTCTTGCTGAAAATGGGGCAGTAAGCCCGTTTTATTACACTCGGCGATGATCAAAATACATTTTGACACGCACCCGCCGAAAAAAAAACGAACAAAAAGAAAATGCTGGTATTGAGATGAAACCTTAAGATCGAAGCAAGGAAACAAGGATGAAAACAACAACAACAAAAAAAAAAACGTACTTCATCAGAAAATCCGTAGACATGTTTAAATTTTTGTTTCCTTTGTTTCTTTTTCCTTTAGCTAAATCTCTGCAGCAGTGGCACCACCGCATTATCTTTCTACGTTTTTAGGTCAATAACTCCGCACTGCAGAGAATTAACTCCTCGAGTCTTCCTTTAAAACTCATCAAAGTATGAGATCACGTGCCTTTATTACACAATATTCTTACGGATTGCTTTAATACATTATTACAGAGGAAAACAAATGAAAAAATAGTACTGGTGCTGGGACAAGATGGCGCGACAGGTATGGGGGAAAGAAAGAGAGAGACAGAAAAGGAGAAAGAGAGCTATTTTCGGCTGTTAGAAGAAGAAACCCATTTGGAATCTAATTTTGGAAGGAATTGTCGAAGAAGAGAAATTACACACATTTTTAAAATACTGGAAAAAGAATACAATCGACTCATCAGGCCACAGGTTTTAGAGGATGCTTTGAATTTCATTAGTTCTGTGAGCAAAACGCGCTGCTGGGTAGAAAAAAATCCACAGTCGAAGAATAATGAGATCCGGTTTACCTAAATATCGACTCCATCATGACTTTCCTCTAATAAACATCTGTGTGTGTGTGTGTGTGTGTGTGTGTGTGTGTGTGTGTGTGTGTGTGTGTGTGTGTGTTCTGTACAGGAATATTAAATTAGTCCAAGGAAATAGGATACTAGAAGACACACTGTATAAGCAATCTTAATAAAAAAAATTGTCTGGTATACATGAGTTTCAAAAGAGCTTTAAATAAATAAAGGAACCCCAAAATAGCGCTGAAACTCTGTTCTGAGAAGTCGATGGCCGGTGTCTGCAAAAGTAAGTCACCAGTTTCCATCACCAAGAACAAGAATCCATGATGGTGTCGAAAGCTTCTAATTTAGCGGAAGCAGCCCAGAATACGTTACACAGCACTGTGATTTTTTTCGTATTAGTATTGATTTTGTTGAGACTAAAATAATTTGCACTTAAAGCGAAGCAAGAAAATGAATAATCCAAGGGACATAATTCCATTTGACAGTAGGAAGTCGCGGTTATTGTCTCTTGACACTGGTGTCGCTAGAAACAGGGAACAACGGTTTCTTTATAATAAACCATTATACACAGCTTCGGAAACAGATTTACAAACCCCGACATAGAAACCCGTGTGTTCGTATGCATATCTCTTATAAGGTGGTGATTACAGTAGCGGCGCATTATGTTATTCCTTAATTTACAAATGTCTTACTGTCTCCATACCAATCCACTCTTCTCACTTACATTTAGTTTTAGTTTTAATTTAAGTGAAGTACTTATAGCTTTTGTAGACAGACACCCTTTCAAACAGTGATATCTCTGCTTACAAATGAAAAAAAAAAAACTTCGAAACAGCGTGGTCCGGTAGCTGTCTAAAGAAAAAGTAGCTTTCAGTAGTTTTTCTATAGTGTTTGCTGAACGTGTCTTTTGAAATATTTATATCTATGAAAAATGCATATGTGCTTATCAAACTGTTTCAATTAAATCTACTTTTTTTTGTGGTAATCTTGCAGCTGAAGGAACACTCGAAATACTTAAAGAATACAGCCACGGTACACCGATTTGCCAATGCGCAGGTCAGACCACGGACCTCGCACACCTGACAGGGTCAATAATCGGCCATCTTCGTCCTGCACAAGTAGTGCTGAGGCTCGCTCGCTAGTTATCCCCCCTTAAGCCACATTACGCCCCTGCATTGGATAAACCGAATAAGAAAACGTTAGTGAGAAATAAAATATCACAGCAAAACACATTCACATAAAAACTATTAATTTAGGTCAAAAGTATGCCAGTCGATTTACAAAACAAAACTCAAAAAACAACGCTCAGATGCTATCAATACACAGAAAAAAAATATCAGGAAAAAGAGCCGGTACTGGACAAATATGGACGAAACTTTGACCACGTTTGAATGTTTTTGTATCACTGCTTTTACAGACATTTACAGAATTGAGAATTTCAAACTCGAGTAAGCATTGGAGACGCTGATAATAGACTATCATGGAGTTATGATTTCAAAACGTGAAGTATGTCTGTACAATTAAAGAAAAAAAATGTTTCTCCGGACGTCGAACCACTCCTGAATAGCTTTCCGCTAGTCACGTGGCTGCACGTGGAGTATTAATTCTGTGCGAATGTTTTGAACAGTGTGGGTCAAACGTGTAGGTTTTCATGTTTCCTTGCGACACACAATGAAGTATCTTCTGTACGATTTCTGTTTGACGTTTTCTTGCCAAAAGAATCTAACAACCCTTCTTGAGGTGGTGTGTTGACACAAGTGGCCGTTTGCGAAGAAGGTTAAGTCCTTCACCCGACTGAGGTCAAGGAAAGATAAACGCCAGTTTCTTTACCAGCGATCATGTTCTCACACGATCCAACAAATCTAGTTACATTCTGCAAGAGATCACCTGCATCAAACATCTTGACATCTTGTGAAAGGAGAGAACAGTAAGCTCGAGCTGAACGAACGGGGGCAGCAGGGAGGGTGGGAGGAGAGAAGAAGACCGGAGGGGCGTTGATGTGATCGCTACATTTTACTTGTATGTGTGTCGAATATATTTTTATAGGGTATTTTAATGTATGTCGAATGTATCGCTTTGTACCAGTGTCTCCAGATTAAATCGTATTTCTTTTAATCCTTTCTCTCTTCTTGATAAAATCTACTTAATACTGTACTCTTCTTTCTTTTTTCTCCTCGCTCTCTACTACTCATGGTCTTTTTCCTTCTCGTTTTTCTTTGTATGCTGTGACCCTATCCTCTGAGTAGTAATAGCGATAATTGGAAGATGCGTCTTGCTTTCCTGATTAAATGAATGGTACTAGCAACACCCCTACCCCTATTTTCTCCGCAACCACCCCTTGTGTTGCAGGTCTCAAATGCTGGAGGGTATCACTGTCAGCATCTGTCTGCATGTGTACCGTTGCTACCCTTTCAGATTGCCTTTTTCATTTGTACGCCTCTCTACACTCTCTAATCATGTCGACACTCGCCCATCTGCTCGTAAGGCTTTCATTCTGTCTACACTTGCCCTTCTTCCTGCCTGCTTGCTCTCTCTGCACTTCCTGTCTACTCTTCTATCTCTCGGCACCCACACTCCCTGTCTACATCTTTTGTTTGTCATTCTGTTTGGACACTCCTGGACGTCTCTCCGCGTCCCTACAGCAGCAGCAATTTTCATGAAGAAACCAAGGCTGTGGATGAGGAGAAAAAGACATCTCCAAAGGGCGCAGCAGACGGCAATGTCGAAATGCCTTGTGGGTCGATGAAACCGATAATTCCTAAGACAGAAAACCAGCGATCTCCGTGCAGCTGTTCCAGTCTGCACGTGACAGCCACAGCGTGGAGACCGGAAAGTGTTGCTGTGCTCATCAAGAACTACTTAGCACAGGCCAGCCTTGACCTACTAAGAAAGCGCGTGCGTGTGTGAGTGCGCTTATTTGTGCGTTTTCGTGCGGGTAAGAAATATGTGCGCGTCCATGCATGTTCCTTTTGGTTGTTGTGTGCACCTATTGTAGTATATTTGTGTGCGTGCGTGCGCGCGCGCTCTCTTAAATTTGCAAATTTTTGCTGAAGCTTTGGTATGTTTCAAATGAAGCCCAACATCCAGCCAGTTAACCATCACTCAAAAGTAGATTTATAATTACCGTGTGTATGTAATTGTTTCCTGCATAACAATTTAGCAGAGTGAAGTAGTTGGCATATTCACATTAGTCTAGACATCTAGTCCACAACTTACCTATGTTCGTATTCTTTCGACCTTGACAAGCGATAGCTTCATTAGCTTGGTGTCACTCGAGTGCATGATGGGGCACCCCACCTGCACCTCCTCCCACGTACGTCAGAGTATAATCGAGTAAACCATTGGTTCAAACAATATTTGCAGTCATTGACTCCAATACTTGGGTAAAGAAAAAACCCGCGAGTGAAGCTCCACCCAGGGTGTCTAGCGGCTTCAAATTACTTCAGGTGCTTTTGAGTCCCGCACATCCTGAACATCTGCAAATGTTAACACGTGCCTCATCGAGCCTGAGGTTGCAATAACTCTCCTACAAGTCTTTATCCTCTTCTGGCATGTGTGTGTGTGTGTGTTTGTGTCATTGTGTGTGTGTGTGTGTGTGTGTGTGTGTGTGTGTGTGTGTGAGAGAGAGAGATGAAATAGGTAAAAGCTGAACACTTAAACTTTATGGACACAGAGTTCGACTAAGGAAAACAAATAATTATATTAAAAAATAAAGAAGGCAGAGAAGAGTATGCGACCCTTAATCCGTGAAATTTCACTTGCAGTATTAATTACAGTTGTTACTCAGATGTTTCGGCGTTGCAAATGAGGTCATGATTTTGATCTGTTCTTTTAAGTCCTACCTAATTATTAAAAGCTTTATATCACAATGATCATCATCATCAAGCTGTTCGTGTGTAAAAATAGTTTCGGAAGGGCACGATGCATATTTGGAATGGCTTATCCCGCCTGTTATAAGACAAACATTTGTCAGGACTGACCCTCCCTTTGGTGGTACCGTCAGCACGATGTTTCCTTACCACCCATGGGAAGCGAAGGCGTGACTAGAGACCTTGAAGATCAAGTTAACGGAAACATGTGTTAGACTCTACGGATGTCTGAACTAAAAGTCACATTGAAAGCTCATAAAATCTTGCTTTATTTGAGTAACAAAAGGAAGACATTTCTCTCTCTCTCTCTCTTTCTAACATGATGTAAAACATCAAACACCTTACCCATCTTCAATACTTACCACTTAGAAACGCCTTCCCCACTTTTTTTTTAAAAAAAAGAGAGTTAGCAGGATAGCATTCTATGTCTTCTTGTTCAAAATGTTTGGTTTAAATGATTGATTCAGTGGAATTCAATAAAGTTCGCAGCATTCTGATAGTTGTACTGGGAAATGTAAGAATGTGATATAAAATACATAGCGGACTTTTTTCCTAAATTCCCGTTGTTTCCTTAACGACCAACCTGAATGGTTTTCGAAGTTTACATATATCGGTAGATACAGGCGATATAAACCTAACCTGTAAGTTTTAGCCTCCAAAACCCATCCGTTAATTTATTATCCGCTGGCAAAAGTACGCGTTTCGTACTTGCGATCAACGAGCGCCGCTAACAGTGTAGTACGTGACACTAGTGCACCATTCACAACACTGACAGCAGTCAACACCAAACAGAGAGAATGAGCGACAGTTCGGGTTATTCGGACACTGAAAGTCTGTATTTCTCGTGGTTTTGAAAAACTGCTACTTTAGCACGAAAAAAGCAGACTTTAACGTCCAAATAATCCCAACTGTCGCTCACTCTCTCTCTCTCTCTGTTTGGTGTTGACGGCTGCCAATGTTGTGAATGGTGCACTAGTGTGACGTAGTACACTGTTAACGGCGCTCGTTGATCGCAGGTGCGAATCGCGTACTTTGCTAGCGGATAATTAATTAACGGATGGGTTTTGTAGGCTGCAATTTACAGGTTAGGCTTATATCGCGTATATTTACCGATATCTCCAAAAAACGCAAAACCATTCAGGTTGGTCTCTAAAAGAGTGTCATACATATCTGGCCTGAATCACCAAATCTCCAACGGCAAGCTTTACGCCGTTTACGGGGTGCTGCTGCCATGGGAGGTAACTGTATTAGCAGGAGGTTTTGGACATCTTCCTGTTCTTTCCCTTTCCCCAGGTTTCGTTTGATACGCCAAGCTTCGTACTGTACATTTGTCTTATATTTGTTTTATTTTTTTCTTTATCGTCCTCACCAGTAATACTCTCCAGCAACGTTTGTAAGAAATATAAGGCTGTTCAACTGTAGAGAAATCCCATAATATGGTGCTTCCGGCTCAGCCTGTTCTGAAGTTCTCCACGTTGTTTAAAGTAACAGATGCGCTATTCTCTCTCTAATTTGACATGGTGTGTTTATGCCTATGTGTGTTCTGTGACTAACCAAATCTCTTCAATATGTTTTGTTCTTATCTTGTTAAATATTTTGCTTATTATTATTTAAGTGTGGTTTTTAATCGGTTTTTCTTTTAAATCATGCTAGGGCCAGAGTAAATGTGACGTTTGCGGTAGAAGATGGTCTAGCTGGGTATTATGACAACAGAGCACTCAGGCAGGAAATATCATGTACCCTGCATATAAAAAGTCTCGAGAGATGAAGATAAGAAACACTTTCAAAAGCACTTCTCGCTTGATATCGAAACTTTCCTTTCATGGGTAACGTCCCTGCCACTGGAATGCATACCTGCACAAAATTTTGTCTTCATTAAGGTTTTGCGTGTCAACGAGAACAGTGGCCCAGTGGCAGTCGCTAGCGTCCTTTTCTAAGATCTGCATGATCATGAAAGGCTAAAGCCACCATTGCCTTCTACGGGAGGCCTTTGTCTTGCAGTGTTAAAACAGCGCGCTCTTTATTTCCTTAGACTGTTTAAACTAGCCTTCTAAGCCTTGTTACCCCATCTTGTTTTCACGTCGCTGCTTGTTTCATTTTTTTCCCCCTTTCATGTTGCTTCGCACTGAACCTTCAGACAAGCGCGAGGCCTAGACAAGGGCGAGGTGCATGCCGGACTTGGAATGGCGGGCGTGAATTAAACAGCGTGTGCACCCACGGCGTTAATTAATGCACTCGTGCTTACGTGTGCATTATTCGCTCACGTGGGGTCTTTCAGCAGATCCCCGGGACGACAAAGAGGCGAGAGGGCGAAGCTTTGTGCCCATGGCCAGTGCGTGCTCTAAGGCCTGAGTTTCGCGGGTCTCGCGAGGCATGGTGGGAATTTCCGAGAGTCGTCTCTAAGGCGTTTTTATACTCTTACTTTCGCTGCGAACGTCCACAGAATGTCCCTCTTTGTGGGGGTCACCTTATTCGACATTAATACCAGAGGCCGTGCTTTTTTCAAATGTTATCTAGTTTCATCACGAACTTGTATTACTGGACTGCTTGCAGACGATTTTTTTCAGGTAAGTAATAGAACGAGGCTGGTGTAGACAAAGCTTCCGGCTTAGTCATATTCATTGTTTAAGCTCGCCGAGACTAACCGCGAGGACTTCGCAAGAGGCTAAGCATTGGTCTCGGCAGACAGTCATCAGTCCACCTATATACACGTCAGTGGTTTCATCAGTACAATAAAACCGGCTTTGCTCAAGTCCTTTTCGGCCCCTGTCAGCGATGAGCCAGTCTTTTACATTTGAATCTTTCAACTTGAAGTGTCGTCGAGACTGACAACACATTATCAACAAACATTTTTTTCTCTTGAGTTTGTCTTTGAAGTTCGGTCTTAACATTTTAACATTTAGCAGGATTATCCAGTCATACAGTTCAAGATGGTGCAGGGGTTTATAGGGAACATTGTCTTGAGAAAAAAAAATTCGAAGGCGGCAACGTAGGCGTACGCCAGTCGATGGGCGTGTACCTTGTCAAGTGCACAGTACGTCAATGTTTTAGGAGTGTGAAATTATGACAGGTTTCGCATTAAATTTTATATGTCATTTCTTTTAATACCTGCATGCACCTAGTCACCCGGAGTGATACCGTACTCCTCCCTAGTTGTGACAGTCTGTACAGGGAGGGAGTTAGGTGAGGATAGGATGGGGAGATGGCACTACAAGGTCCAGATCGTTTAATCTTGAAGCTGAAGAAACGCCCTGGCCATGCAGTCAGCCATGCAGCTATGCGACAGCAACAACCTAGACCGACAACAAGGTCACATCAACCACAGACATTTCTAGCAGCCGTCCCGCTCAGGCGTCATCTCTGAGGTCGAGACGCGAAGCTCACGTGACTCCGCCGACGGCCGAGCAACGAGGACGCCGTCGCACGTGACAGCACGGAGGTAATCGCGTCGTCACCAGCCCGGGGCTCGACACGGACATCAGACGGGCGGCTGTCGTCTTTGATGCATCGTATCTTAACGGTTAGATAGTCAGAGAACAGAAACACGAGATAAGACTGCCAAAGGGCAAAGTCAAGACAACTTGCCTCCTTCGGTCCCCACCTTGACTTGTAGATCCTTTCGATCTAGACTGCCTCCATCTTTCTCTATGTCTCTCTCCATCCACCTCTGTCTCTTGCTCGCTCGCTCGGTCTCACGTGTCCGAATGGATCTGTCGGATATATGGGCATTTTATTCTTTTCGTGTAGATTTTATTTTCGTTTCAAATGTTATTTTTTTATGCTTCATTCCCTTAACCAAATTTTAACCCGTGCATTGTATTTCTTTGTTGTACACTATATTCTTTCCCAAATATCACGCCTTATGCCATATATCCGATCTCTAAACCCTGTTTGCTTCACGATTATATTAACTATTTTTTTCGCTAGATCGGTTTATGCATATGTACCTTTGCCTTACTCTGTATGTGCATACATAGCTATAACATCTATATTTATGGAACTGCTTGATGCAGCTTTAATCTTTTCTTTCGCCACTTGTTGGAAAGAGCTACTGACCCTGCTCAAGAAAGGCGTGAGAGTGTGTCCATGAATGTAGGGAAGAAATCTCATAACGTGTTTTTTTTCCAGTTGTGAGTCTCGGTGGTGTGTTATGCGAGGGTGACAGCCTACAAAAGTGAAACGTGCGTGTATGTCAACATAAACGGCGTAAAACCCACCCAATCTTGGCACATTCTCTCTTCTTTACCACACACATACACACACGGAGAAGGACGTTAGGGTTCATGTTTATACAGAAAATGCAAGTAATTTGCGAGAGACGAAGGAATAACGAGCGAACAAATAAACCAATAAAGAAGCGAACTGGCAAGAAGAAAGAATTATTCCATGCGTAAAAGAAGAATTTCTTTTTTAAAACGGTTATGATAGAGCGAGGCTGACACTCAAGAAAGGTGATTGACTAGACACAAAAATAATTCTGAGGGCATCGGTCATCAGTGCAAGCTGTTTCATCTCAAAATAAATATTGTCTTCCCCTGAAGCATTAATAAGGACCTCTGGCAAACTTGAAATACAGTAGATTTTTCTTTATTTGTATCAAGAAAATACACAGCGTTAAAGGGTAAAATGTAAATAAAACAGGTTGGAGGACAAGAGCGCTCGCACTGGCTAAACGCATTTCTTTCACCCGCACTGTCACAATGTGAAACTCAAACTGACAGGCCTAAGACAAGCCATTTTTAATCCACGCCGAGTCCCCGAAAGCCACTGAGAACCGAGAGAATTAATGGTCGGGAACAAAACTGTTTTGCGGAGCTAAACGCCGCACAGAAAGTATCATATCAACACATACAGTCTCCCTTTTTTCATAGGCGTACATAAGGAGGGTACATGACGGACAGGGTACCACCCTTTCACGACGCCTCCCTTTCTCCGGGTGCCAAGGGGATGAAGATGGCGCATTGGTCCTGTTCTTTCTATGAAGAAAAGGCTGTCACAGCACAGTAGTAGGAGGTTATGATGAGTCTGTAATTCGTGTAAGCGGAGCTCACAGCGTGGAATCTGGTATGTTGGAAATGCCTAAACCTGTGTTCTGCAAAATGACATTGCTATAACAGCAGGGGCCTCAAAAACATCAACGTTTTCTTTGAAAGTCTCTTGTTCTCTCTTTTAGAGAAATATCACGACAAATATCAAAATACATGCAAACATGTGAATTTGGTCCCGGCTTCAAAGTAATATTAAACTGAAAGGTCAAGAACAGCACAACATTATTTCTTTATGATCGGGTTAAGTTCGTTTTAAAATAATAATTCCCAAAATATGAGTACATAATGATCCTTAATTTTAAAGATATAAGCCTTCAAACATCGGCATTCTCACCTGCAACTAGGAAGGCGGGGAAAAAAATACTCTCCTGTACTGGAGGTTCTCTTACGCGCCCTGAGTATTTGTAACAGCGAGTGTGGATGTCTTCAAGTCAAATGAAGAAACATCGCTCAGGTTATCGTGTTCAAGAAGCGATTTTTTGCCCAAAAAATGAAACAGCTGAATTTGAAATACAGCCCTACATATTGGAACTTTATTTAGAAGCTTCGAATGAAGTTAAACAAAATAATTAAATGGTCCAAACTGAATTCATTCAACAGACTGGTAAGTCAATCAGATCAAAATTTAATGGGCAACAATAGTTACAACTGACTGCTGATAAGGATTTTTTTACAATTAAAAATATAATAATAGTTTGAAACATTTTTATCGATGTAAAATCTTATTTCTTCCTCATTTAGCTGCATGCAAAATTTTCTATTTACTTACTGATACTCGCTCGTGTTTCCGTTTAAGCTCCTTATAATATGTTTATCATCCTCAACCTTTTTTTTACTCCTTTTCTAGCTGCTTCGAGCACGCACATCAATGATGCCCTCACACTGTCAGTTGTTTTTAGCATTATGCAGGATAAAGATACGACTGATCATGTGTTTGTGACTGTCACACGATGTTACTTGTAGACCTGATGGTGTAGAAACCGTTGATGTTGCCTATCTGGTGCTTGATCTACCAGCAGTCGTAGTTGGTTTTAACATCTCGTACTGCTGTAGGAATAAGATTTCTTCGGTTTACTGCTTGTACTGTATAAGTGACTGATAACAATCGATTTTTAAATGTTTTGAGCAAATTCTTGAGTGCAGTGTGGGGACGAAGTTTGCACGGCATGTTTGAACGAAGCAGAGATCTGTATATACACATCTCTGAACAAAGTGAATCCACTGGCGTTTGCTGCCATTATCTTTAGGATTTACTTCATGAGTACAAACTCCATCTGAGTGTCGAAGAGAACATTCAGCAACAGCACAATGTGTCCTGGTCAGTTTTCTTTTACCGAGGATTGCATCTTTTCTCTTCGACTTCAGCTAGTGCAAACGAAGCTATTTTTAGAAATACGTTCGTTTCGTCCCTTCCTGTTTTCTCGACAAATCCAGGTGTGCTTAAGAGAAAAATATTAATATCAAATCTATCATGCCTCTTTGTCATAAAATACCACCGGAACATGTTTTTGTGATACTTTGTGCTCTGTTTCCAGCGATTTTTGCTCAGCAATCGACTTGACCTTGAAACCCTTCATGTAAATACTAGTAAAAAAAAAAGAAATGCCACACATCAGGTGACGTGTCTCAAACAATCAATCAATCAATCAATCAATCAATCAATCAATCAATCAATCAATCAATCAATCAATCAATCAATCAATAACCCAGCTAGTCAAATTGTGTTGTGTCCCTGTCAGGAAAGATACAATACCATAGGACAGCGCCATGAATCTTGCAAGTCATTATTACAGCAATAATAATACGAGAGACACGAGGTACCCCGAGACAATGACTGCATCATAGTGCTTAATCATCCGCACAAGCTACTTGCATCACTTCCGGTGTTCAACTGGAGCCAGGGACTAGAGGCAAAGAAGAAAGCTTACAGCGCTTACACTGGTGTTTCATAAACATAAGATTACATAATACATTGTTCGTCTTTGCCCTGTGCATGTGTTCAACCTGCGATTGACAGCACTGTAATGTAACTAGTTTAGAAAAAATTTAATCATCTTTCCTTGATAAGAACCACGCAAAACAACAACCACCCAATAAATAAATAAACAAGACTAGCTACTGCACACGCCATCTGGTCTCTGCGTTATAACAGTAGGGAGCTGTGGGTGGGTGGGTGGACAGGTAATTAACATTTGCCTCACTTTGCACAACCCAATTACTCTGACTAGAAGTTAGATAGGTTTTCGGCTTATCGCTGCAAGTCTTCTTTCCAGCCCTTTAATTTTCTCGTGGGTCATTGAGAGCTGGTAAAGTCCGCGCACGCCAGGTCACAGACTCTTTAAACGGTGTTTAACTGTCGAATAGCCAGACACCTAGGCTGGTAGCAAAGCGCCAGTTGTGGGACTTCCCTGTGAAAGTATTGCAATGTTGACTAGTGTCGTGACACAGCCCTTGCTGTCTCTGCAAGTGCACTCCAAACAAGAACAAAAACAAAGGTTGAGGAAATAAAAACTAAGGACACAAAGTAAGATAGGAAGTGCGATCTCATTCCAAAAGACTAAGACGGTGTTATCAATAAGTTTCCACTAAAGATAATTCGAGGCTACAGCAGGTAGTGTGTGTGTTTTTTTTTAAAGTCAAGATCATTCAATGAGAAGATGAGTGCAGATGAATGATCGCGATCAAACATGAACAGCTCTGAACTGAGTACAGGTCTTAAGAACACGCAATATGCTAAACTATTACCGTTTATGCGACGACAGTACAGGGCGTAAGTAACTCAATGCACATGAAATAAGATCCGAGCAGGCCAAACTAAAAGAAAACTAAAGTAGTACGCGGGCTCCTCAACGGATATAATGGAAATAACAGGATAAACATAAGATGTTTCCCAAGTCATCTGGAGATATTAGCTGTACAACTTAATATACTTCTACTCTTTACCACATTCCCAACTTTGCTTATGAAATATATTCACGATAGCAGTGCTAAGTATACTTCAAGTACAAACATGAACTGTGTAAATATACAAATCCACGTTAGAAATAACAGGCAGGTAAGTGCAATAAGTAATAGAAATAGCAAACAAATACAAATCAATAACGAGATATGGAAGACTAGGCGTGATGATTTTTTTAAAAACTGACTTTCAACTCGGGACAAAGGAGAAAATGATGTTTTTAGTATAAGGCTCACGTATTTACAGCAGCTGCAATGTGATAGTCATCGACTGGTTGTGAAGCAGACGACATTGCTGGTGGTCAGCTAAAAATAATTGCGATAAATTGCACGTTGGCGGGGAGCGCGCGCCATTTCTAACTTTTAATTCCTCCGTTTTTATATGGTCTCTACCTTGTCTTTTCAGCTAAGAGAGTGTTTGAAGTGCGTCTTGATTAAGATCGAGGTCAAGATGAGGCCAAAGGTTTCTTGCGAAGTACGGAGCGCTATCGAGGGGCGCACAAAGCCAGACGCCAGCCCACAGACAAGCCAAGATAAACAATTACATACACATTTATGATAGCCGGCAGGCTGCTCGTTACGGGACGAAGAATGATTCTCTGGGGACATGACAACCGTTTACTTCAAGATCTACACCGGGACACTAACATATTATTTTCAAGCGAGGTTTGCCCGGCAACAAATCTACAGGATATCACCTCCACCTACAGGTCAAAGTTCCCAAGGATCGCGCGAAGGTACTGAAACATCAACTTGCCAAACTCTTTTAAAAGACGGGACCGACGAGACTTCCCCCTATCGCCTCTTTCCCCCCCTGCGCCCCCAAATCACAGTCGCCGAGGCATGCGCAATACACAAGGCGCACTTCTAAAGTGTTAGCAACCCTCCGTACATTTCATCCAATTAATGAGTATTTTATGATCTCATTTTGCTCTTTAAAATATGATTTAGTCGCATTATCTACACAAACGAATTATATAAATAATGTTGAAAAGTGATTCATCAAAAACAAGCAAATAAAACAAAGTAAAACTACATAACTGAAATAAATAATCACCACACGCACTTCTATATGGGGCGCCAAGAGGGGAATTTTCTCAAATTTGCTATTTCTAGCTATACATTGCAATATATAATTATAGAATGCAACGTATAGCTATACATTGCATTTTATACTTATAGATTGCATTTTATATTTATAGGTTGCATTTTATATTTATACAATTCATTCTATACTTATAGATTGCATTCTATAGCTATACATTGCATTCTATAAGTATAATTATACAATGATATAATGATACATTGCAATGTATAGCTAGAGAGAAAGAAACTCGGTAAAAACCGAAGTGTTTCATTTATATTATACTCAGAAGCTGACTTGAAATGTATACGGAACGAGGCTGGCTCATTTGCATATGGAAAAAGAAGGCCAAAGACCAACCAATCAGTGTGCTCGTAGCAATGGCCGGAGAGTCGTCTGCGACTTCATTGTTGATTTGCATTGTTGATTGGGATCGTAGAGACAAAAAAGTTTTGGTCGCAGAATGTGTTATTTTGTTTTGTTCAAATGTGTAATGAATCCAGTGACCGTCTGTTAACCTCACTTTCTCTTTCTTTAATCCTATTACTTGTAAGTCTTGAAATGTGTGTACTTTAAACGGACAAAGGGAACGGCAGGGCGCAATACGAGACACTGGCCAACCCACTACCTGCAATAAATTAGGGATACCAGACCGCCGTGAAGCTGAGAGTGAGTGCTGAATACCATGCGCACGAAATCTCCTTCCCTCTCGTATTCTGCTTGGAAGAAAATGCGGGTGGTCAGACGTTAAAAAAACAAAGGGAGTAGGGGTACTATTCTACTCTACCCTTAGACTTATGGTTTTCCTCTTGAACTGCATAGTTTTGTAGTTGCACAAGAACGAAGAAGGCCATTGCTACGAGCGCACTGATTGGTTGGTCTTTGACCTTCTTTTTCCATATGCAAATGAGTCAGCCTCGTTCTGTATACATTTCAAGTCAGAAGTTATAGAATGCAATCTATAAATATAGATTTCAAATGTATAGATAGAATGCATTCTATAGCTACAGAATTGAAATGTATATATAAAATGAATTGGATAGCAACTTCTGAGTATAATATAAATGAAACACTTCGGTTTTTACCGAGTTTTTCTCTCTCTAGCTATACATTGCAATGTATAATTAAATACAATCTATAAGTATAAAATGCAATGTAAAACTATACATTGCATTCTATACTTATACATTGCAATGTATAGCTAGAAATAGCAAATATGAGAAAATTCCCCTCTTGGCGCCCCATACTTTTAGGCAGGAGAAACTTCTTTTTCGCCTGCATGTCGCTAGGCGGCGTTACAAATAGCAGCTTCGCGGCAAGAATTAAACTTTGACTTGTTTGACAATATCAGACACAACTCCCTGTCATATCTGTCATGTTTGACTTTGTTGTAGGATGTGTCGGTAACTCGATCTTTCAACTATAATCCAGAATTTGAATGCTGGTGTATTCAAGATAACTTCTTGCTTTTCTTCACCTTCAGCTGATTGTGTGTAACAGGCATGTGTGAAAGACATGTATACCATCACATTCACTCTGTGTGTGTTCTGTTCTCGCACCTTACGCGTTTGCTTATAAATGATATTGGATATTGGCGTAAAACGTATAATCAGCCCCCCTGGGCTAATGCTGCAGACTACTGCTTACGCCGAGTAAAATATATAATTTTACTCAGAAACGATCAATCCATAGAGGGATCTAACTCCGCAAATCTTCAGCTTCACATTTCCAAATGTTTGTAAATACTGTTACAAATAAGTATTGCATGTAGACGAGGTAAAAGATACTTTTATCAGCACAAAATGTTGTTCTGCGCATAAGGCGGTAAATGGAGTTCAAATTATTTGCCTATTCGTCTGTCATGTCTGTCCGCGGTCGGCATGATGTGTATATTTATTTTATCTTTACATTATATTTCTGCCCCGCTGTCGCACCAATGAATAATGCCGCTTACTCTCACCTGACTCTACCTTTCCAGCCATCGAGTTATGAGAAAGAAATTTCTCTTTTTTTGTTCTATTTGTTTATTTTTATTTGATTATTGTTTACACTGCACATTTTTACAGCCTTTTTATCTAATCCCGTGTCTTGACTCTTACCTACAACCCCAAGATGCTTTCCTCCAGTGGGACCTACCTCCCCTTCTCTCCCAGGGGTGGTAGCACAGAGACGAAGCACCAAGCGTTAGTGAATGAGCAGGAGCGTTGCTGAGGGCTGTGTGGTCTCCCTCCGGAGACAAACAACATAATGGCTTATCCTCAATTATACTCAGTTTAAGAAGGCAGGTTGGAGGGCTGAGCAAGGGCTGCATGGAGAGAGCGTGGTTGTCAAGGTTACACATGTTAAACAAGTTGGTCTGGTAGGCTCGGCGCCGTGCGCCCGCACGAGGGCCCAGTCTATCAGGCGCCTGCTGGAGAGACACGCAGGAACGCAGCATCCTCACAGGTGAGCCCTGCTCGTGTGACATTATCTTGCCTCAGCCGACCTTCCGTACATCAAGATCTTAATGAACACTAGGTTTTATTTCCAAAACTCAAGCAGAGTGAACCGGTGAATTGTTCTGCGACTTCGAGAGAGATTTCAGAGACTTCGATTCAAAAGTAAAAGAAAGTGAAAGGAAAAAGGAAGGAAAGACGTGAGAGGACGAAGAAAGAAGCTTGGTAGAAAGGAATTTGAGTCCACTGAAAGTTACACGAAATTTCAGTCTAGAAATCTAGTTTATACACACACAAGCTGATCACGACACAAAACGACAAGAATCATACAAATGCTAAACAGCCGACAGGATTTTTAAAAAAAATCTGCACTCTGAGAACAAAAGATAGATCACTGTAAAATCGAACCAACCAGCCGGTCTGTCGATCGAGAGAAAGCATGACAGAAAAAAGACGTGGTTTGAAGTGTAGATGTGATTAGAAATGGGTAAGAATAAGAGTAATGAAGCGTTGAGTGGAGACTGATAGGTCAGCAAACCCTCAATAAAATATTTAGCTCGCGTGACATGATGTTTTGTGCCTTTGTTTCGTTTATAAAACGCACCACGTAAGCAAACAAAAATGAGGTGCTTCTCGCCTTCCGATAATTCAGGTGATCTCACACAGAATGGTAGGCCAGCGCGTACTGAGCCGAACACAAAAGCGTGACCTAGATCTAGATACAAATAAGCTTCGATTATGAGAGTTAGTTTACTATCTGTACTACATCTCCGTGTGAATATGTGAATAGTTTCTCGATTATGAGAGCTAGTGTACTATCTCTACTACAGTCTCCGTGTGATTATTGTCTCTGCGTAGATGCCAGTGCAATTCCTCGACAAAGGTCATGAACGCCCGCAATAATAATAATGAATTCCTCTAGTCTAAAGTGTTTACTAAAGGACCTTTTCACCTCTTCACAGGATGGCAAACATTTCTGTAGCAATCAATGCCCGGAGAAATGAGGTCAGTAGGACGCTCCCATATATGTGCCAGAAAAATGTTTTGATGTTAATTAACCACAACAAACTTTCTCCAGTAGAACTTTGCTTCCCACAACGAACTTGAGCAAGTGAACAAGCGACCTGTTAAGAAGGCTTGCCAATAAAACGAACAACCTTTGAAGTGAGCAATGTGCTACAAAAATAATATATTTCAACTTCAAATCGAGCAATGCACAATAATCAAAGATATATGTAGTGACACAGGTATCTTTTTGTTTGGACCTCACGTCAGCATCTGATTACACAAATTAAAACAGTCACCCCATACAAAATACACGAGTGTTCCCTTATAGATTATCAGGCTTTTATTCACCCTTACACATTTCAAATTAAAAAGAAATACGTCAAAACATCAAGCCACAAAGAAAAACTCAGCCCTTGGAATGAGGAGTCATGTGATAATGATCAGGTCATGGCAGTGATATCACAGGTAAGGAATCGTCGCCCCCATCCTGCTGTGTTTGCGTTGAGGGAGGCTTTCACATACCCAGGATGATCACAATGCGATTCTGTACCTCCCTCGTCATCACCTTAAGTTAATGGCTACCAGAAATCTCCTCTTTTTATCACAAAGTTGTGCGATGTTTACCACAAAAAAGTCCGCCTACTATCAAGGTCGGCCATTAAAAACTGTGTAGAAGGAAGGAAGTTTTTAGAACATGGGTGCCTGACGTGTGGAGCTGCTAAATGCCGAACTGGGCAGAAAATAGCTGCATCACTTGGAGGGGCCCGCGACTCTCTTGAATCTACAGGCAGTGAGTCAGTGACCACCCATTACAAGGCGCCGCCTAAAGACAATTTTATGATCACCCTAGTCCTTCAAGGCGGGGAGACGAACCCGGTGACTTTTATCGTCTTCGACGGTGTGTCTGAAAATTCCACGGTAGGGAACAAACTGCTCTGCTAACTTTGATGTAATATATCAACACTTTGATGTATTTTCGGAGCGGTTTACGTCACAAACGGTGGCCACTTCCTGTTTCAAAATAGCTGCCATCGAACAGAATGCACGTACGCCAGAAGTGAAGAATCAGGTTGAATAACTGACCAGCACGTGCTACCAGGTTATACACGTTTGTTTCGACGCGGGAAGATGTGACTCAACCTGGGTTTGTAAAACGGCCAAACAGACGGTTACGCCACGTCAGATAAACGTTGAGGTGTGATGTGACCACAGCGAGGGATTCCGCTAGACATTAGAAATTGACTAAAAATAGATACTTGAGACCAAACCACCAATGCTCGTCTACAAGCAGACGTCAAAACAATGAAACAAAACCCGGTGGGGTGAGTCCTGGAATGACTTCAGGTGAAGAGTGCAACACCTGTTTACAGGTTTAAATGGTGGTCATGCTAATAAACTTCTTTGTGAATTGACTGACGATTTTATCGACGAACGACTCCCCACCAACAGTCTAAGCCTGGCGACGGACTTTGCGCGCATAAAGTCTCAAAAGAACCTAAACTAATAATTACTTCCTTTCTCCAACTAGTCTCATCAGAGTAAGACAGCATGCTGAAGTTTCTTTTCCATTCCTAAATCCCTTTTCTTCCCTCCTTCCTACCTCCCTCCCTTCTCCAACCAACCAGAACGCCGCACAGCCTTCACTCGGCAAAACCAGTTGATCCAGGAAAATCCTACTATGAATATGATTAACATTCGGGCACTGTCTGCGCATACACAGCCCTATCAATCATCGGATTAGTTTTCTTTTCTTTACTTCTTCTAAAGCTGCAGTCACTGAGCCACACGGTAATTATTCGAGTATAGACTCCTCAGTCTCGGGCGATCAGCAAAGTCCTAACGATGGTTAGATGCCGATCTGACATCGGAGAGACCGAAATAGAAACAACAAGTAGTTCTCGACCAGAGGATGTCTTTTAAGGAAATGTCAGTATATCCGAGATATCTGGGACCCCGCCAGAAGGTTGTCTTCATTAAACCAGAGCAATTTGTGACTGGTAGCTATTAATATAGGATTGTCATGAAAAGTTGTTACTAGAACAGCAAAATCGTTACATATACAGCAATGTCGCCTTCTCTTGTGATGTCTGTTGAAAATCACAGAAGACGGAGGTGAAAATGTTTTTTCGATATGGGTATTTCAGTTTCGGTTTGAACAGATTATTAAATTTAATATTTTCAGAAGTTTCAAATGTGTCGTGTTGTTCGTGGCAACTGAATGAAAACTACTGACATTGATTGTGGTCAGTGAAAAAATGGCACGATTCATGTTTTAGTAAAGCAAATGCTGCGGAAAATTGACTTTTGATAGGCAATGCTACGAATGATGAATTTTGGGGGGTACGCAGGTCTAATCATGAAGCAGTCTATAGACATTAAAAACATTAAAACAACTACACATACATTTTACATAGTAATGAAGGAATTGTCAAATCTGATCCTTTGCTCTATAAATGTCTATAAGTTTACATAGCAACTATAAAAATTTGCAAACGCTAACATTCACAATAAGAATTATCTAGATAAAGATGTATTCGTGCATACAGACATGAAGGCATCTTTGCATTTACATGCACTGACCCTGATGTGCACATCGTTATCGCCATCGATGTTGTCGTCGCCTCTGCAGACGTGAATAAAGTAGTGGAAGGACACGGACGTAAAAAAAAAAACTAGTTTTTTTTTTTCAAACACTCCTCTGTGGCGACAGGCAGTCTAAGTCAGGTCACACTCCAGTAAGCAAGACACGTCACTTATTACCAACCGCGTGTGTACCTTTCTCCCTACATTTGTTACTTTCTGTACGCTTGGAGGGGAGGGGCAGGGTGAGAATTATTTAGATGGTCTTAACGAAAATAAATGACTTGAACTAATTTTGACCATCTACGAAGGACTTGGAAAGGAAGGACGAAGGAAAGTGTCCCTTTGTGACCTGACCTCCTTCAGTCATCTTTAAGGGCGAAAAATATGTGCTACGTGTTTTGTTAACGTAAATATTACACACTCTGTTCATCAGCGTGAGCTGATAAAGAAAGAACATCAGAAAGAAAGTATGAAGGAGCGTGCACTAGAAAGAGGGGACCGAGACCCAGAGAAAGATATAGGAGAGAAGAATAAAGAGCGTGTTAGAGAGAGAAGGGAGGTATTTGTTTGCTTGTTTGTGTGTGTGAGAGAGAGAGAAAGAAAGGGAGGGTGGGAGAGAGAGATGAAACAAAGAATGAGGGAGGAATGGAGTCGGGGAATAAAGAAACCCGATAGACAGCATGCACTTGATCGCTGGCGCTTCATCACTTCATCTCGCAGCACACTGGCGCTTTAGATCGCCAGATCTATCCGCCTATGTATACAGCGATAAAATAATCCCACCGCCTTGCTGCACGGACGCCACGCTTGTGCACGCGCTCACCTGCACGAGGCGAGGGGCGCCAGAGGGTGTGGCAACGTCATCTGTCACTCCAGGCACGTGTGTCATCTCGTCTGACCCGTTAAACGGCTGAAAACAAAACAAACTTACCAACACAACGATTCATCTTGTCTAAAGGTATTTGAAAACACACACACACACACACACACTATCGAGTCTTTTGAATATGCTTGTCTATTTGTCTAACGTCATTTAAGGCCGCTCTTAACTGGACATATGGACGAACATTTGTCTGGTTAAGAATGGCCTCAGCAATAGATGGAGCAGCTGTCACGTGCAAGGCAAAGGTGTGTGTGTGTTTGTAGGTGTGTGTGTGCCAATGTTTTATTACTTACCTTGAATACCTCGCAAACGCAGGCCAAAATCTGAACCTGTGACCATATGTAAGCCTTATTTTTTTCGAGATTGAGGTTTATGAGAGTGCAAAAAACAAAAAGAAGAGAAGGGTATTAGGAAACAAAAGAACAGTATGTTTAAACACAGTATTTCCTCCCTTCACACAGTCTTCTATGTAAATGTTTAATTATTTTGTCTTTCATTAGGCCCATTTTCATCTTTCCGACCACTCACACATCCATGCATGCATGCGCGCGCTCACCATGGCACACAGGTAGCCTCGAATGTGGGTGTGTCTGCATGTAGTGCACACAGATGGATGCATACATTAAAAAGCGGAAAAAAGTAAGCATATGATAAACTCAATGCAACATCCCTGTACAGGATCTTCTCATTCTTCGTGCCGCTTGCTCCAAGTTTAGGCCCCCCATGCTGAAATATTTCACCCCTTCACCCGCGTTGTGATAGCTTTAAGTGCCGACGGGGAAAATGCGCTCATTCATAGAAACTGATGGCCTAACAACGACAAACGAAATAATTGTGTTTCCAATTCTTCCTCCTCCCGTAGCCTTTAAAAAAAATTTTTTTTGCACAAGTCCTCGGCTGTAGCCGTACTATTGCAGATTAATACCATTAATTGCTACCAGTTTGATGCTTAATAACGTAAAAGAAGGAAAAGAGAAAGTATATCATGATAATCTGAGTTAAGACACACACACACACACACACAGGGTATTTTCAGGACAAGGCGTTTTGCCTACCGGTTGTAGGGCGGCATTCGCGCCCAGCCCGGCAACCCGGAAGCCTTTTCCCACAGACTGAATGTATGTTTGGCTTCTCCTTTGGGCTTTCATATGCTATCAGCTCACAGATCATTGTGTGGTAAGAAGGCGGGAGCTCTAAGCTCTGTGACTAAACTGCAGCTCAGTCAGTGTCGCTTCATTTCCTGCGGCATCACATGGACGAGACTACATGGTCTGAAGTAAGCATAAACCTGTTAACTGATGGGACTTGGTTGAATGGAGAGAGGAATAAGTCCACATGACTTGTATTGCATCGACCTTCAGGACAATAGCCTTACACATGTCATAACCGACACTTTAAACAGAGAAGTGCAGTGCACAGGTATTGAAAGTAAAAGCAAAGTTGTAATCTTCAGTAATGTAAAACATACTGTAGGGAAGCCTGCCTTGTTGATGTGCTGAAAATATTCGCCAAATGCTTGGGGAGAAAAAGAGGCCAACAAACACCCAACACTACCTGCTTGCTGCTTCAAATCAAGTTCGGATACATTTCAAGGCGATTTCGCTGCATATCTCTACATTTAATGTAGCATCATAAACTGGCTGCTATCAACAAGTATTTCGTGTTCCATCATGCAGCCTGCTACTGCTCGATAATGCAGTTACTGCAACTACTTTAAATATTCAACCTGTTAAAAAGCAGTATATTATAAACGAAAAATAAACGGAGGCTTTAGGGGTTCTCTTTGCGTGCATCTGAAGGAAGTCATTTCCATTTTTATTTTAATCTTTATTCTGCTCTTGTTTGATTTGTTTCCATGCTATTATGTTTGCATTAGAATTTCAGGTGTAACTCGTAAGATACTGTAACAAAGAAATCTTGGAATAAAGTGTTTATGAAACGTGCAAACAGAACAAGGTCTTATTGCTAGATATTACAGACGAGCATTAAATATTTAGCGAGTAAAAAGACCTTTAGAAGGGAATCACCTGCTCATTACCATAAGAACAGATGGCTTAAGGGAATGTAGGTTTATGACTTGAAGCAGCGGGAGAACAAAAGACGAAAGGCGTAGGTGGTTTTGCTCTGCCACCTTATGTTACAGAGATTAAGAAACAGACAGATTGCTTTCGAAAGGCATCAGGTTATTTGGACACGTAATATCACGTGACGTGAACTGCCGTAAGCTGACTTGGGGAGGAATTGCTGCAGGTATCGACACAGAGAAGAGTTTTACATCAAAGTTACTCTTGACTAAAAGACACCGAAAGAGCATCGACCGAGGGAAAGAGTATTGAAAGCAGCCATTTATTCAACTCAGGTCAGCAAAAGATATCAAAGAGAATTATTATTATAAATCCTCCCCATTCACTAACATCCGGAAATCCTTCGCTCCTTTGGCGACCTCACCATCCTGTTCCGAATATTGCCGCTGGCCCTCAGAAAGATGCATGCTTCCATGCGCACCTGCACGCCCCTAAGGTGTTTTTAGGCTGCCATCACCCTGCCTGGTTGTAGTTTAATCCACTCAGGAAATAACCGCTTACCAGAAACTAAGACGTAGAGTGCAGACTACACGCTTACTTCCCTTTGGTTATTGAACACATCAGCGCCTGCTTCAGTCGCTTGTCGGTTCAGATGTACCCAGCCAAACACACTATCAACTCCAATACCTGCTTGCTTACTCATGACTGCACAGAGGATTATACTAATCAACTTCTGTGTATGTTTACTTTATTATAATTGCTGACCTTATGTACTAGTCTTATAACATTAGACGGCTTATTGTTTAAAACTAGTATTGCAAAACGCTGTTAGGTGTCTTTGTGCATTTTTTCTTTGATAATACTATTAAAATACATATTAATATTTTAGGTTTATTTATTTTTCTCCCTTCTTGTTTAAATGAAGGTGCTGTTGAATAAATCAACAAACAAATAAATAACAAAGCACACTACTTACATACATACTCCCACTCTCTCTCTCTCTCTCTCTCACACACACACACATGTCGACCGCAGTGCATTCTGTAATATTTTAATCATCAGCGCATTCAGCGTGCCATTCTGACAGTTTATAGACACTTTTCCGTTCTGTGCCAGCAAAAAGTTGTTTTATATTTACCCTTCCGAGACACAATCAATGAAAATAAAAGAGATCTACTCAACAGTGTGGCTTGGCTAGTACTAGTCAGTGACTTTGCTGGTGAGACGCAATGTCTGTCTGTGTGGTTGCCTGCCTGCCTGCCTATTTTCCTCTAACGGTCCGCGTACCACAGTCCGAAGTAAGACAATCGCCACAGGCTCAGCCAGAAGCTGCTGTCGCCAATATTTCGTTTCTGTCTTGTCTTGCAGATTCTGTACAGGAACTGACTCTTTATTTTTTTTTAAATTCCAGTGTAGAATTTCTCGCCGCACTCGTCACTAAATAAAATATTGGCACTAACATTTTAACATGATTGGTCTGTTTACGGAGAGTCAATTACCCAGCCTACGCCCGGCCTAACCAACGCAGCTCGACTCGAGGAAGCAACTGCAGCTAGCCTCAGGCCACCCTGTCCTCACAGCTCTTATGTTGACTGAAAACACACACACACACACACACACACACACACGCGCGCGCGCGCACCCACGCACACACACACACACACACTACCGTTGTACTGACATTTTTATTTCAGCCTCCAGAAAAAGGGGTCTCGCACCGGTTAATGTACTCGGAGATTGACTTTCTGTCAGGTTTTGTGGTTACGTCTCTGGTGGCCGACGTGCATACTGGGGACGAACACCGCGCCTTGCTAGGGATTATATGACATAAGTAATAAACGGAGGTGGTGGTGGGAAAAGAGAAGAGGAAATGAAATAGCTGACGGTCAGACATACAGACAGACCCATAGACAAATAAGAGAAGAAAATGGAGTAAAGGGGAGGGGTGACAGAGACAGTTGACGAGAGCAAAATAAAATATTTCGGGAAAGCACTGGAAAGGGGTTCAGTCTGACACCCTAGTCTTTCGGATCACATGGACAATGACTGCAGCATTTTCTTTTCAGCGTGAGACTTAGGCGGAAAAAAAGCACGCGGAAAATAGTCTCAAAGAAGCTTCGTCGCATGCGACCCACCCATACACGACTGAGGTTTGGGGTCGGGTGACTGTGAAGTTTGCTTAAATGTGACAATGCAGCTCCCGCTGTGAAAAATATTTCACAACTATTCAAGTGACGCTGGCGAGTCTAATCAGTCATCAGACAGTTCGCTGCAAGCATAGAGGCTCAAACCGTTAAAAAAAAAAAAAGGTTTGCGAGTGAGGCATGGCAAATGTCTGATTAGCTCGTGGTATCTGACACAGTTTACCCTCCTGCGTAACACACTGGTCTCACGTAATGTCATGTGTTTCGTGTGCGGGTTGTGATGACAGGCGTCATAAAGTATAATGCGAAACAGTGTTATTAGATCTTCCAGTCTGACAATACCCTGTCAGACCATCGCCCTTCAAGTGAGATTAGCGTGTTGATGCGAACGTCTGACAGTTCTTCTAATAGCGACATACGATAACTGACTTGCTTGGTCCCCTACTACACCGAGTAGGAGACAAATGCCGAAGACGAGACACATGTCAAAAACGAGATAGATGTCAATTAAAAGAGGAGACAAACTTTCAAACAGGTGACACGTCACATGTCACATAGGAGATAGATAACAAAGACGGATTTCAAACAAGAAACAGTGATCTGAGAGGAGACAGACATCAAACAGGAGACACGTCAAAGACGAGGGAGATTTAAAACAGGAGACAGATATCAAAGAGGGTAGATTACAAACAGGTGACAGAAATCAAAAGGATTAGTATTGGAAGAAACATTTCCTTTGGTGGCTTAACACCAGAGCAAGTCGTCTGTGTTGTCTTCTAGCTGCCGGCTGCCAGTTGCCACTAGTATTGTACAGTACCAGGTGTTGTCTGATTGAATGCTCATTTTTGCCCGCGAGACACTAAGTACTAGAATAACTCATAATACTTGGAATCTATGAGTATTCTTCTAGATACATTACTTCTAACACACTGCGGGTACAATGGTACAATATAAGCAAATCGAAATTGAAGAATGAATGTAAGAACACAAGTTAGAAGCTATCCATAGATATATTATGTGTCTGATCGAGTGACTTTTGTTGTTTTTTTGTAAAATGTCACCATCCTTTACTAATCAAATGTTGCCAACTACTATAGCAACGAAGAAGCTCTTCATCTCCTTCCTCTAGTAGCTGCTCTTGTTTCCGGTCGGATTCCGTCAATAAACTCGCTACGCGCCAGCCGTCCCACGACGGGTAGACCAAGCGTCGGGTGGCTTATCAGCACCGGGTGCAAGCGACAAGAGGGGCCAGGGTCGCGGGCTGCGCCGGCGTTAAAACTCAGATCAAATGTCTCATCGCAGGGCGGTGAATAGCGCGGGCATCTCACGACAGTAAATTCTCTTGTAGCCGGGTACATTTCTAATCATACACCGGCGACGGGGGCCCCCGCCAAACCTCGCTTACTAGCGGCAATTATGAAATCAGCCGCAGAGCCGCGGCAAACTTTTATTCTGCCCTGCTGCCTCGTTTTGCCCAGCGTCAGGTTTTAAAAGCCTCGGCCGACTCGCAAAGCTTGAAAGAGAAGGAATGAGAAAAATGCCAGTGGAACGCCCGTCGTTCCCCTCCCTGCTCGCCCTCGTCGTGATGTTGGGCTCTTGGCCACAAGTTAAACATGTCGTTTCGTTTTAATTGATCTCCACTGTGGCGGCGGGCAGGCGTTCAAAGAAAAAGCGATACGAAGCCTGAATGTTTGTCGAGGGTTGCGTGCGTTCTTGGCTTGCACCTCTAGCCCTCGCTATTCAAATCCAATGTTTGATGTAGATCTATTGTACGTATAAATATACCCTTGCAGAAAGAGGCCTTTAACGCGTGTTTATCAACGCCATGCATGAGAACAAGAGCGACAAAGGTCTCTTGGTGAATTACGGAAGACCCTTTTAGCGACTTGAGAGAAGCGTGAGTTGTCAAAATAAGCAAAGCTTTGGATCCGCTACCCGGGCCGCCTGGTACAGGTGGAGTCGAAGGGTGGGAGCCATGAGTTACTGACTTCTTCGACCCACGAGTTCTTTTGTTATAGAACACTCTTTTCACGCCTGACACGTGCTGCCCAGAAGATATTTATAAGATGAATTCGAGGAGAAATGTGTATGTGTTATTACACAAAGGTCCTCACTGTCACTGAAGAAAAGTTGATGGCCATTTTTTTTAAAAAGAGGGAAAGGATATATTTCGGCTTGTGGCTATTGGAATGTCACAAGTCCATCAACGCTTAGCCACATCATCGTGTTTCTGACGCAAACTTCTGCTGGTTTAATAAATAATAATAAATGTGTATTTGTATAGAGCGCTCTACCACAACGCCAGTGTCATGCTCTGAACGTTATTATAGTATATGATCAATAAAAACGGTAAAAATTGTAAAACAAACGAAAAAAAAAAAAGCAAAAGCTACAGATGAAATGGAACAAGAGCCAGAATGAAACATGTGGCCTTCCAAATACAATGTCAACTCGTTAAGTCGCCGACCACGCCTCTCGCCACATTTTGTGGTAGAACGGATTTTCACAAAGTTACACTTAGCTATGTATCCTTTATCCTTTTCATCGCGACCCTCGCATCTTGCATGACTGTGATGTGTGTTATACCAAACATGTGAGGGGAATTCTTGAGTCTTCTGTTCCTCTTAAGAGTACATTGGCAGTTCATATCAGAGGAGATGTTAGCATCGTGCGTATTTACAGAAACCTGAGTTAGTACACATGCATGCGTCGATTAATTGATCAGTGGACAGACACGTTCATCTTACCAGTACGAGACAGAGATTCACCTCCATTGGTTCTGGAAATGTGTGGGCCACCAAAAGAGGCAAATAACATTGCCCTGGACATCAAAAGTTAATCGTAGTTGAAACGTCTGCCGCAAAGCAGACAACATTATGTAGTCGGTGAATACATGGACAGAAAATGCCGTGAACAATAACTAAAAAAAAAAAAAAACAATGTGAATAATCCAGGAAAACACAAATTACTACACGAAAATAAGTTCGCAAACTAGGGATATTTATCAGCGATTTATCTTTCCGTAAACCAAATTGTTGTCATCTGCGCTTTTGGTTTACTTTTTACATTGAAATCGCTTAGGGAAAGGCGATCGACCGCATTTATATTGCATGGGGATCATCGTAAATCTGAAAAACGTGCATTAATGATTATTCATGAACAAAAATGATAAGATTGAAATGATACTGAAATTAAAGGACTGAAATTTGTTTTAATGGTACAGGCTGCAGGGAAAAGAAATTATACAGACATTCGTCGATAGAAATGTGTGTGAAGGATACAGATATTCATTCATAGGTAGAAATAATGTAGACATTTATGGATGTAATAATGATGATTATGAGGCTGATGACGGTGATGATGATAAAAGCATTTCTATAGCGCATTTCTTTGCCTACAGAAGCTCAATGCGATTTTTCATAATCGCCTAACAATATCTATGTTGATTAATAGATTTTATAGCACACTTTCCTTATAGGTAGGCTCAATGTGTTGTACAGTAAAACAACATTATAGGAGCAACATGTCGCGTCTCTCACAGTCAAGGAGATATAAAGAAAGATTCGCTTCAACACCTAGTTTGAAGTTTTAGGGTAACACGGTTAAGAACAAAGCACAATCCTAGCACTGAGCAAGGGAATGTGATGGTAGTCTAGAAATATAACAGGAGCAGGAGGCAGGATGACACGAAACACATTTATCATCAGACGACATCGTCCAGGCCCATAAAACCAACATCTAATCAGCAGAACACGCATTAAGAAAGTATATGGTTTCCTAAATCATAAAATGGAAAAGGAGCAAGGTCCGCAGTGCCCCCCAAAAAGTTACAAGTGTTGGTGAAGTAGGTACAAATAATCCTGTAAAGTTTAAAACTTTAAGAAGGATAACAAAACAAAGAACAGGATGCAGAGACCGTTCGTGAATGAAGATGAGTATGGGAAGAAACGAGGTGGCACAGTTACTGAAGAACAATCTAAAACACCGGCAAATGACACAACAAAAGTCACAGATTAGTAGGTAATCCATGGAGGCGACAAACTGACATTCGTGAATAAAGATGGGACAGATTTTCATGGAGTGAAATGTGCAAGACTCGTGAGAGAGCGGTGCTTTTGTACAATTCCGGTGTCAGGTTAGACTACCAAAAGGAAGATTAGCCGAAACCTTAGCACCTCTAGAACTTTGTCACTAGCCTCATCTGTCACTCTGGTCCAAAGAGTATCTTATGATCCACGTCGGGTGACTTGCTCGCCACTTTAAATCTTAATGAAATAACCGACTCTTGCTATTTTCAAGCTCTAACTGACAAAATGAAGACTATTATGATTCACTCGCTGAATTCTCGTCAAGCAAATAGAATTGTGCTAGAAATAGTGTTACAGGGACTGGAATATACTTCGGATATGGTAAAGTCTGAGGTGAAATCTATTTTACAGTCCAATTTGTGCCCCAAAGCCGTCTTCGTGTTCGGGCGGGCTTGACAAAGCGATGCTAGTTCCCACCTTGGAACACAACCTACTTGAAGGTGGGCTCCGGCTGTTGGCTCAGACGGAGGAAGAACAGGCTTCACAAGCACAATCAGCTGGGAGGACAGATGTGCAGAAACCACCCACGAAAGTAAAAATAGACGCTCATTTATACTTTTACACTTCAAAAGATGAGCCGAGCAACGGGACTGACCCTACTTTATATATAGGCAAGAAGTCAAAGGTGAATTCTGAGACCGAGAAACATTTCTCAGGATCCAAAGGTGTACAACGACTACGCAGTAACCATTACAAGGGCACATGAGAAAACGGAAAGCAACCAAGTTTAAAATTTTTAATGTGTTCTGGTGTAAAAATTTGTACTAATTCCGACTTAAATGACACTTAGTCGCCCCAGGTGTTTATATTAAAAGCTTTAATCAAACCCCTGAATGCAAAAAAAGTAATTGGCATTGTAAACTGTCATTCAGAAATAATACAGCACAACGTTTATTGAGTCTGATCCACATTTACTATTTCTTATGCTGTAAACCCCAGCAAGCACCGAAATTAAGCAGGTCTCCCTACCCTTTAAAAATGCACCCCAACAGCTATAATTAGATGTGAAGTCCTAGCGGGAAAGCAAAACCTTACTGAACAGCAAAAAAAAAAAAAAAAAAGCAGTCCAAGACCCTCCCAATACAAATTACAAATTAGATTAAATATCCTGGTGCAGATAAAAGGACAGGAAGCTGTTTAGGTTAAATTTAAGAAAGAGTAAAGCTTGATCGTTAAACAGCGTTGTTTAAACGATCGCCCCCATTACGAGCCTAAAAAAAATCACCAAATACATGCAAGAACCTGTCGAACAACAAGAGTCCCCACTTTTGGTTTACAAAAGCATATGTCTCTTCCTGAAGCATTACTCCTAACAACAGTCCACACAATGCTAGTCCCTTGTCACACCCTTCGCCCCTTTTCAGCTTTTTTTGCTACTTCTTTGTTCCTCTTCCTTTTCAAACTCAAGGTACTCTCAGTCCTTGTTACTTGGTTCCTTTTTGCGTTTTCTTTATTTGTCTTTTTTCGTCATCAGTACGGTTGTTTATCCTTCCGTTGTTTGTTATTCGGTTCCTCGTATGTTGTCCATATCTTCTCGTTCTTGTTCTGCAGCACTATAAGCACGCTCTTTACGAGTGTGAGTATGCGCTACACAAATTTTGAGATTATTATTTATTTTTTTCGCTGCTGTGTATATTTAATTCATGTCCAAACACGAGTAATAAGTTATAAGAGTTACCAAATTTTAAGAAGCAAGGGTCTGTCAAATCTTGGAGACTAAAACTTTAAGTCAGCGATAAGTTTACGTAAAGAGGTTAACACTGTTGTAAGCAAGTAAACAAACAAGGAGACAACTAATCACGCGAAAAAAACTTAATTAGTATAAAATTATTATAGTAAAGTATAGTATAGTGTTATCAAACATGCTAATAAGCTTTTGTGCAGTAAGTGGCTAAAATGTGGCAAGACTGCACAATTCAGCTTTTTTCAGCCAACGCCAGTATGAACTTTCATACAGGTGACAATTCATCCAACTATAAATATTGTCAAATATCAGTTTGCGGTTACGAGTCCTCGTCCCTTGAACCCGCATACACATTTTCCAGAAAAGGAATAAATTTGATATGATTGTTTTAACAAAAACAACATATATTAACAGCAGAAAACAAAACCTACCATCTCAATTTAATCCCAGTAAGATTTTCAGCATATCGCCATCAGTCAGCCCTCTTATGTCAGTCACACGACGAGTAAAGGCAAGTAAATAGGAAGCAGCCTACATGACGAACTCAACCACAAATTCTCTATGGTCCACAATGAACTAATCTCACATCTACGGTAAGGATTACATATCTTATGGGGAGGGGGGAGTTTAATACCTTAAACTTTTTTAACGCGCTCAGGGTGTTTTACAAGTCTCCTAAACTAACCCAAGCTGATTATGGCCAATGGGCATTGCTAGGTCCACGCCACAAGAAAAGAATGTATAATAATACAAACAATCTCACATGTAACTCAAATAAAGACTGGTGCTCCTTGTTATGTTGTGTGGTATACTTGTTTGATTTCTGTACAACACAATGAACCTACCTCTAAAATCTACTAATCTCCATATATATTGCTAGCCGATTGTTGAAAGACCAACCTGAATGGTTTGCGTATTTTGCAGATGTCGATAGATATAGGCGATATGAGCCTAACCTGTAAATTGCAGCCTCCAAAACCCATCCGTTAATTAATTATCTCCTAGCAAAGTACTCGATTCGCACCTGCGATCAACGAGCGCCGCTAACAGTGTGCTACGTCAGACTAGTGCACCATTCACAACATTGACAGCCGTCAAGACCAAACAGAGAGAGAGAATGAGCGACAGTTGGGATTATTCGGACGTTAAAGTCTGCTTTTCTCGTGCTCAAGTAGCAGTTTTTTCAGAACCACGAGAAATGCAGACTTTCAACGTCCCAAAACCCGAACTATTGAAAGTGAAAGTGCTTCCACCTCACGGTGATTTTGCACTATGGGGGATGGGGTATATGTGAATGACACGAATGACAAATGGAATACAAACTCATCATTTAGGCACTAATAAGGTCATGAAGTAGGGAATAAAAACTTGTCATTTACGCACTATAAAGTTCAAGGGAACAGTAACATCTGTAAAGGTCGTTAAGGAAGCAACACAAACTCATTATTTACACACTATGAATGTCATGACGTATGGAAGACACACGAAATGATCACAACATGGAGTTAAACTGTGCATTGTTCCCACATTACTCACTGGCTGACGGGTTGCCAGCTATCGGGACGATTCACTGCAGTGGGTGCGGGAAGGATGGTGCGGCTAAACAACTGTGTACACTGCTTTGAAAACAGAATGACCGCTCCTCCCAACCGCATCGTATGGACCGCGTGTGAGAGAGATGCAAAACGGAGATGGCTGAGGTGCAGGAGGACAAATATATCATTACTGGAAGAAGGATACGGGATAACAGATGGGTGAACAAGTCCCTTGAGAATAACAGCCATTTTGACAGTCGCCAGTTTCATTTATCATTCGTGAAACCAGTGAAATATATGACAGTGGTAATATATGGCATTTGTGTATTTTCCTTTAATTAAAAAATGCTTCATTTCATTGCGTTTCTTTTCAGTTTATCAACAACATGCTGGCGCATTAGGTACCTGCTTGTCAGAATATTGCAATCTATTCCAAGTAAGGAAACTTATTTTTTGCTGAGGATACTGACAGGAAAAATTCCTTTGCTGTTTTAATGGACACCTTTTGATGGTTCAACAATAAAATTTCTAAATTGTTGTCCACCACGTCCATATTTACTGCTTATTCATTTAGCTTCTATCACACACTATTTTGCGTTTATACAGGACTATGTAAGGCAATGAATGCAAATATTAAACTTTGACACAGTCGTTTTTAGAGTCACACGAGAGGTGCACTGCGGTGAATGTCCTACATTGCGATGGCTTATAACCCCTGCTGCTTGAGTGTACTAGACACTAACCACTTCTGCCAGGCAAAGGCAGTTTAAAGAAAGCATTTTTCACACATCAATGATAATATTGCCGCAATCAAATTTATAACTATAAAATACTCTAGAACGGTCGGCCATCAGCCCAGACTTTTAAGGGGACTTTCCCAGGAGAAAAACCATAGCTATTTAGCTAACATAAAAAAGTAAACAAAAAATAAAGAACAAGTAAGGAAGGGATGAAGACATGTATGAATATGAGAATACATTATGGTAAATATTAGAATGCACGATGGTGAACACTAGATCATGGTAAATATGAGAATGCACGAGTGACCGCGCGAAACACGTGTTCAAAGAGTGTGTGTGTGTGTGTGTGTGTGTGTGTGTGTGTGTGTGTGTGTGTGTGTAGGAGACATGTATGAACGCAAGTACAAAAAGTGCTACAAGCCGCTATTCTCCACGATCAACATTTTCCCCGAAGTTACATGGAGGAGATAAAAGTCGTCTAAATCTGAGCATATAGGATGTATGGGCGGGAAATTTGTGAAAGAAAGGAAACTTTCTGATTGGGAAAGTACTGGTGCACTCTTTGACCCTTAACGTCACTTAACGTTGACACATGCTTTAACCGGAACAGAACGACAAACAGAAAACTAGACCTCCCGTGGAAACAATCGCTGGAGCGAGTCTTTCTCGCACATCAGTTCCCATTTTTCTTAGTTGTCAGCTGTTCATATTTCTTCGCATGACAGGGTCTGGTGCGAAGCACACTGAATACGTCCATGCTCACTTTTATGTAGAGGAAGGGAGTGGCAAACAACAACACGTATAATAAACGGACACACCTTAACTAACGCACCATGTAATTTGGTATATATATAGATAAAGATATACGGGGTCAAAAAGTACCTCCTCGTGGGGCCACCCTGAAGCTTGCCTCCGTGAATGTTTGAGTACAAAGTTTTGTGCAAAAGAATATAATTATATAAATTTTCTTTATAGATTTGATTGAGGATTTTGCCGTTCGGTAACAACAGGTGGTTTTCACTGCTTATTTGTAGCAATTTATGGGATGACAGGAATAAGAGGAAAACAATGACCACTGAAGCTTCTGAAATTGCTCAAAGTTTAAAAACTCTGGAATTAGTAATTACAGTTCAAAACAGAATTTAAGGGTCGCTCATTGGTGTAAAATAAGCGCAGACCGCCGTTTTATTTAGAAAGCACACCCACGTTGAAAGTGGTTTTGACAATACACCCACGGCACTCACCGTTCTGTATATCTTAGCTGCTTAATTAGATGGTGTCCACCATGGTGTGGCTATCAGACTATCATTATGTGCTACGTGCTATAAAAGATATTCTTTAACGCATTCTTGTGGACAGAGGAAAAGCTTCTAAAGGAGGGATGTTGCGAAAAGAGATGTGCTTCTGCTTTGTGGATAGACAGTAAGAAAACACCCATGAGAAAGCTAATTGGCAGTGAATGCTTGGCTTGAACGATAATTCTAGCAATCAGGTTTAAAAGAAACGTGACTGGTTGTTATGATTAGTGAAGTTTGAAATGGCACTGAATATTTCAGACAGTTCTTCTCTTTCCCCACAGTAATTAAGGCTGCGATGTTTGATTATACAGTTTTATTTAAAAAAAACTCTCAGTCCCATCGTTTAATGTGGCATTCGTATCGGTTGTGAAAATTTGCCAGTAATGGAGCTAGAAGAAGTGTTCAGGGTGCGTTTTAACTCACAGACCTCCCAAAGAACATTTTTTTAAAGTGTGTGTAATTGCCTCAAGAAAGTTAGTAGTTTACAAACTCTTAGCCAATAATCTTTTAAAGTTGTCAACAACAACAACAACAACATCAACAGCAGCAGCAGCAGCAGCAACAACAACAAGCATTCGACACCTAAAGAAAGACGTCCAATCCTGATGTCATTTCAGAACAAAGACCTGTCTTTAATGATCAAACCAATGAGAGAGCTGAGATCGTATGTTAATTAGGCGTATCCATCTTCTAACATGGTGTGATTGATTTAGCCTCTGCTTGTGCACAAGTTGGAACGTCGATGTTAAAAAGTAGTATCTGGTTGAACGGATCTGGGCTGCTGGGGAGAGAGTTTGTGAATCAGTAGACTGTAACGTATTGCACCATTTCGCTGGAAAGAAAGTGCACTCCAGTGGGTCTGTGCACGTCACAACAGCCATCAAACGGCGACTCCGAGCGTCACAAGCACAAGCTTACACCGCAAAATAAAATACCTGAAACTACCTGGTGTTTCTTCCGGCCGCTGTGCGCACCTTGTCCGAACCTTGTCTGGTCGGCCGGAGAAACGCGGAGAAGCGTTCATCATAAACGAAGCATGGCGAATGCTTGCGCTAACTGGGAAATAAAGTGGCAGGTGCTCGCCGATTAAGCAGTTAATAATGACTGATCCAAGTTCTACTCGTTGTCTAAATGACCGCCAGGCGCGCGCGGCAAGAACACTTGGCGGTGGTCTCGTCAGTCTTGGCAAATATAATGCGACTGGCAATAAGGCTCAGATTAACACGCACTTAGACGCCATGCGTGGACACTAATCATCTAGTTGCCTGTTCCCCCCCCCCACACTTTCTCTCTCTCACGTGCAAACATTCATTGCAACGTAGTCGATTCTGGTTAAAGCTCTTGTGACAGAGAAGTGAACAGGACAAAACCGCTTTTACCTGAAGCGAGGTAATTGCTGATGCCACAAAATCGCCAACTATTGTAAACTTAGGCTACCATATTCCACTTTCCAGCTAGTTCAGATTCTCCACCTCCCGACAGTTACGAGTAAAAAAAACAAATAGATGTATACCCTGAACCAGACATAAAATCACTGGGACACCCATTAAATGATAGAACCTGTAATCGTGGTTTATTAAGCTGCTTGTTGTCAAAATAACGCCGATGCTGTTCGTTGAGGTAAAGCTTGCAGGTCAATGAAGCACGGTACTGAGTGTAGTCTTTGCTGAAACTACAAAAACTGTTTTCCAAGTCAGTCGGAATAAGAGTTAAGATTGTTGTTCCATCAAACCATCTTGTCACAGACCCTATAAGAAAAAGAGAGGCTGTAAGGTTGGGGAGTGCGTAGGCTAGATAACATGTAGGGGAAGACAAAAGCTGGAAAATTAAAAGAAATTAAAGTCGGTACAGCGCTCAGGTGTAGGCGATATTCTTTCTAATTCTTTATCTTGAGAACTGATTGAACGCACTTTGATCCAGTCTATAAAACATGAAGAACTGGACGAGAATGATAAAAAAAATCCGAGATGGACTTTAATACCATTGATTAGCAAATGCAAGAAATATCTGTAAGATGTGATTGCTCGGCACCTGTTGACAAATAAAAACCTCTTCGAAATTTAATTCAGCTCAGTTCAAAATCTCGTTTAGTTTTCTTATGTCAGAGCAAAATACGTAAGTGGAAAACGTTAATAAGGACTGAAGGACTGACAGAAGAAAACGAACACATGCGATCGGGTAGAAAGAAACGCTGACGCAGCTCTTGCATGCAAAGATCGTTACCAACACCATATCTTTCCAGCAATCTCTTGCGCCAGTAGACGTACACGTGCACTTGTCCATCTTCTATCTCTTGTTACTTTTAAGTACACAAGCCCTTATCCCTCCTTAAGTCCTTTCCCTCACTCAGACACAAACATGAAAACAGACATGTACACATTGTTGGTATAAAACACACAAAAATGAATACAGAGATTGATATATAAAGATATTGAAATAGAAAAATTGAGAGAGAATTTTGCGTGCATTAGCAATTACTACAGTGCCAGACGTTGGAATGACTCATTGCAACAGATGTCTCAAGGGAGGCAACACACGGAACGTTCAGTGCGTGGAGGATGAAGTCAGAATGGCAAGTGGAGGACTGGAACATCCAGCTGAGCAGAAAACGCAGACAATCGATATATCAGGGCATTGATATTCATCCCGAAGGCGTATGACACATTGCCCAGTACATCAGACCTTAGGCTTACTCTAGGTTCGCAGACAGTGCAGAGTCGTAGTTACCTATATAGTTAGGTGAGCTGTCCGGCAGAGAGGGTAGCATGCCGGTTTGACTGTTTGAAAGATTTGGGAGATAAACAACAATTTTTTTTAACAATCTTCCAATATATTGTTCGAGCAAAACTCTTTAGTATTCTTGAAATTATCGTTTCAAAGTAGGAGATAATTGTACTTTTTTTAAACCTCTTTTCCAAAATGTTAGAGCATGACAATGACAAGTTTACTAACGACAGTGACGAGATAGGCAACTAATGTACTTTTTTTATCTCTAGTCCGAGAGAAACAGAAAGAAAGAGAGAGAGAGTGACGTCACGTTGTTGGTCTCTATGTATGGTAATATTTGTAGGTGTGTATCTCCAGGGTTAGTGAGTGACGTCAATATGTTGGTCTCTGTGTATGGTAATATTTGTAGGCGTGTATCTCCTGGATTAGTGCGTGACGTCACGTTGTTGGTCTCTGTACGTGGTATTTATAGGCGGTTATCTCCAGGGATAGTGCGTGACGTCAAGAAGTTGATCTCTGTTCATGGTAATATTTCTAGGTGTGTATCTCCAGGGTTAGTGCGTGATGTCACGATGTTGGTGTCTGTGCGTGGTAATATTTGTATGCATATAATATAATAATAATTATTATCTCCAGGGCAGAAAGGTGTATTCACCCATATTATCTCGAACTGAGCTTTCCCATTTATTATTATAAAAATTGCACCTTACTAGTCCCTTGAGCTACTACTTTCACTGCAGAATCTTTGTGTTTGGTTGCAAAATATAGTACGTAAATAAATACACAAATAAAATCAATGCGCGCACAAAAACACACAGAATGAAAATGAAAGAGAGAAAGAGAGATAGGGGAGGCTTGTATTTCTAATATTTCTACGCAACGTTTCACTTAGAGAATTGCCTTTAGCTTTACTAAGGTCTTGTTGCAATGCACCATATAAAAATGTGCAAATGTTAGTATTGATAAGAAAAAATGTGTATAATTATTGCGTTACCAACTTAAACTCTACCCTTAAGACGTACAGATCAAGCAGTGACAAACACGCACTCACGGAATAAAATTTAACTTTCCCAAGATTCAAACTTTTGCCTAGAAGACCAAAGCCTAACATTCTGCGAAGCATGCAAATCAAAGCCTTTATAACACCGAAAAAACAACAACAGTGGGCAGAGGATATCAACTGCAGGTATTGTGTGACAAAAGTTTCGCGCAGAAGACGCCCACGAATAGCAGAGAAATGTGTTTTCTGAAATACTTCTCTGAGGCGACGTGACATTTTTCGTCGATTTTTCTCCCTGACTAGCTCGCTCTGTAGTTTTCAAAGCGTGGGCGAGACAATGTTTTTCGGCACGATCGTCACATAGCTGAACAGTAGGCAGCGAGATCCCTCGAGAAATGAGAAGTGGGTGTGTAGGCGGAGAACACGATATGCAGATGGTCTCCCAAACATGTTACACTTAATCCTTGGGGATTGACTTCACTGACCTAAAAACTTTCAAAAGGATGCATAACATAAAAAAAGAAATACACTACAAATGATATTCTCAAAATGGGAGCGATTGCAAAACGATATCAGCTCAGTAAAAGCACGGACAAAACAATATTAACGCCTACAAAATCTGAGTCCTTCTCTAGGAGAAAAATAATTTCTGATCAATCACATACCAGTCTGTGATTATTCGTGTGATTCGATGATTGAAACGCGCGTCTAAGAATGCAATGAAATAAACACAACTGTTTTGCAATACAAATATTTTATTTACATTATAAGGAAAAGTAAATTGTTGTTCGTTAAATTAGCCACAGTGGTGTATTCAGAAAGGAAGTCGTCTTTATTTTTAGTTTATTATCAGAATGAGCACACTTTAATATCATACAACGCTGGCTACCCTCAGTAATTGTACAACTTGACCTAGAGCTGCTTTTGTGAAACTTAACACAAGTAAAACGTGTCATTTGTATATGCATGTATCTGAAGCTCTGTGGGTGTAGGCGGAGAAAACGATATGCAGATGGTCTCCCTAGAGTCGATTAGTTGTAGCGGATATGAATATGTAGTGGCATTGATGTTTTGTTGTTGTGCTTCTATATAGAGCTGCCTCTAACTGTTCTCTGGGATAAATAAAGTCTTATCTCACTGGAGTGTATGCAGTTCTTTCATGTTTTGAAATGCCCATTGGCTATAAGCATGTATAAGCCTTTTGAAGTAGCTGTACAACAAGTAGAAAAATCAGTTAGAATCAGTTATAATATTTCAATGTCTATAGAGGGCCATTGAATAGTTATAAAATCAAACAGACATTTAAGGCGGTAATAAAAGTGTTTGAATAAAAAAACGTTTGAATGGAGGCTTTTGAAGCATAAAAAACTCGCTAATATTTTCTGTTTATTTATTTCGTGTTTAGAAAGAGGGAGGGGGACACTTTAAAGGATTATTGCAGCCAATCCTGCATATGTTTTCTCATGGTCTGGTTATGGAACTGATTTCTCGAAACAAAACTTTTGGTGTAAATAAAACTATGGCGTTAAATGAGATCATTTAGTTTCACGACATCATTGTCGAATCGTGCAAACAGATTGTTCCGGATGTTATGAAGATCACATGCTTCAAAGAATTGAGTAAGCTATTGCCAGCGTGTACGCTGACTCGTTCATTCTGAAAAAAATGAGCCGAACACATATAGCGCTTGGTACATCTAACAAAATGAGAAAGGCGGACCGAATACTAAGAGCAAAAAGAACAAAACCTTTGAGGATGAAGTATGAACAATATTTCTTGACCAGTCCTGAAGACTGCTCGGAACGCCCTCATGAATACGCGGTGACGTCTAAACATTGGAAACATAAACTAAATGTAGCTCGAGGTAGTTCGGAGCAAAATCCTTACCCAATCGATCTTATGCTGTGCAACGTTTAAAAGTTCGCCAAGCCTTTTGCAGCTACCACCCAACTTTGAAGTTTGATCATCTCGCAGCAGCACATACACGCACGCACGCACGCACGCACACATTCTCTCTAGTTCGTGCACTCACTTGCACTTCCCTTTCTCTCTCGCTTGCTCTCCCTCGTAACGTGCGTGTCGATTAATCTTATGAGGTAATATTTGAAACGAGAAATAACGAGAACAGCGCTAAAGTACGTTTGCCTCGCCTCGCAGTGTGAGCGTGAAACGTAAAAGAAAGAGTATCGTATGTCGGAAGGCCACCGGTGGCTTGTGGCCGTGACCGGATGTTTACTACAGAAAACCACCGTAATCTGCTTGGAGAGAAAATTGGGAGACTTCGAGATAGGGGGTGACTCAGACAAGGGCACCCAGCCGCGAAAACCTGGAGGCCTTGCCGATGACAGACCAGCGCAAACTGCTCTTAACAATAGTGATTACGGGTCGCTGTTGTGTGAGTCACATTACCGCCTATCGTTTCGTCGGCTGGACACGCAGCGGCCAGACGCACGCGCACGCCGAAATATTCCGAGATGTTCCGAGGACCAACGAAGACGCTGGACAGCGTTCCCAGTCCCCTTTACTGCTGCGCTAGTGGACGTTCATGTCATTTTGAAATTGGTTTTCTTCATTTCTTATCCTGCTGTATGCTTGTTTTTGTCGCTTAAATAGATTATCGGTATGAGGCCAGCAAAGTCTTTCTTTTCACGCTTACAACAGGCAATAAAGTTCTATAATCACTTCGGGATGATACCCTAAGCTACAAAATTGGATCACTACGGACACAACTCTCTGTTCTATTGGCAACAAAGTGTAAATGAGACAGAACGCTTTTTTTCCAGAAAAAGAGCAGCAGTCTTCCATAGAAAGTGCCATCGGCATTTATAGACTACTTTTTTTTATTAGTATACAGGTTGCGTATTTCATACTTTTATAAGTTGTGACAACAAATGTCAAAACATGGTCACTGGATTAACTGAAGTAAGAAAGTATGGTAGCCAAAAAACGGTAGATGTACGACAGACCACGACCTGGTGCTAGTCGCTGTTTTGATAGCTAACACCTAGCTGTCAGGTTTAAAGAACGTAAATTTAAACATTTTATTAAGTGCTTGTCCATTACTATTTACTTACTCAGGCAATCGACGTGTTTTCACGCGGTCTAGGTTACCGGATGCAAAATTATTTTTCCTGCTATGAAAAGGGAAGGAAATTTTCAGCCAGTAAAAATGCATTTGAAGATGTAGTAATGCTTAAAGTAGGCTAAAAGAAAAAACGCTCTTACACTAAGAAAAATGGGTTATTGACATTTTCTTGATGTATGTGGACTTACCTAAATGCCACCTAAATTAAATTCAGCAATCAATACGATAGGCATGGAAAGATCTTAATGTGTTGCAACGACAGCGAGCCTACTTTTGTGATAAAGGGGGGAGGGAGTGAAGTTTTGATCCAGGGGACAGTTCCGATGGTGAAGAACTTAACGAAAGTGAGTTATTCTCTCATATATTGTGCCAGTTAGTGCTTTCGTTTCAAATTATTCACTTATATCGTCCCGCAAAGTGAAACAGAAGCAGTAGGGTAAGATCTCATGCTATTTATTTCTACAAAGATCTCTCCAATGTCTTTCTTTCTAGAATAAACTCTTGGCAAGTGATGGTCTGATTCTGGTGAGATTCATCAACATTATTTTCGATTTCTCCATCGACCGAATCTTCCCTTGCGTACTTTCCGCCCTCGTTGCGTGACTGAATGAGGTTCATCACATAATGAGTCAGGGTCAATCCCTCAGCTGTTGACCGATTTCGATGACTAAATCATCGATTCTGTACGTCTGTCATTATCATTATCGTTATCATTAAGTTCAGTGAGTCAGCGAAAACGTATGTCTAATAGCCGTCTGACCCACGTTGACCGTGACTCACAGCCTACGACAGTCCAAGACCGGAAATCAGTTCAACCGTGGAATTTGCCAGCGTCTAGGAAGTTCCATTCTTTCCCAGAAGACTTTTCCTACATAACTCTGAAGTTTTTTACCTCTGCTTTTTGCTTGAGAATGAAGATAAAGTAATATTTTTGTTGTCTAATTCGTGATTGTGGAGGACCATTTGTTGAGAGTTGGTAAAACTGACTTTCCGCAGCCTTATATTTTTTCATATCTTTTTTCATCATTCTCGTTTATGTTTTAGGCTTTGCGCCTTCGGCCTTGACCCATCAATGCATGCACATTCTCCTCTTTTCCGGAAATCTCCGCTAGGCCGGTCAGTAAGTTAGCTTTACCTACTCAATGGCTCAATCAAGAGATAATTTATATATCGGGTTAACATCACCTTCTGATTCAAGACGCAAGAGAGGACAATGTTCCCTAATCAACGATAGCCATGAAAATGTGCTAAAAACTTGTGTCTAAGTGTATTGTATTCATTGAATCACATCCTCTTTTATTGGTTAGCTGATGTGAGATAAACCTTTTTTTTAAATATCTTTTTACATGCAGATGTACGACGAGGAATTTGGTGAAAGACATTAGCCTTGTAGCTTTACTGATTGCTTGACACGGTTAACTAATACAGTGAACACGAAAGCGTGTAAAAAAAAGACAAACAACGGGAATGGTATTTTATGGAGGATCTTCGAAAGAAAAGAAGAGTTGAAAAAAGAGATTTAAAAAAATAGCAAGAGCGAGAGAGAAGCAAGAAAAAAAAAGAGTACCCAAACAGTGAAAAATCCGTGTTTAGTCTGGATGGAGGACAATTACCAGTAATGGAAAAGAAACGGTCGATTGCAAGTGGGCAGCCACAAGCTGCTGAATGAGTAGGTTTAGACGTGTGTCAGTCGTACTCGCCAGCCAGCACGGAACGCTTAGCAGCTGCGCATGCGTGCCTGTGGCTTTCCGCCAACGTTTGTAAACACGACAGATCGACAGTCTCTGACAGGAAGCAGAGCAAAGAGTCAGAAAAATACCTTTAGAAGAAAGAAATAAAGAAAAAAAGGAAGTTCTCAATAAATGTGTATATGTGCGTGCCTGCATGCGTGCTTGTGTGTGTGTGTGTGTGTGTGTGTCGTAGCTTTTCAAAAGAATCACCACCATTTTAATTACATATTATGTTTGCTTTTACCAATTTGCAATGTCTGTTATTACACTCCTTGTGCTATTTATCTGTTGTATAAAGTCAGCAGAAAAATCACATTTCCTTTCTACTTGTATATCAATTATTGCGAAACTGCCTAAAATTTCGGAATGTGTTCCTGTTAATGTCGCACTTTTACATAGGAAAATATATTTAGGAAAGAATAAATTGTGTCTGCGTTGATTACATTGAGTGCTGAAGGCAAGACAGGGTGGAATGGTTTTGCTACAAACAGCGCGGGCGAGCAGTGGTTCATCGCAGGTCGTGTGTTTATGAACAGGTCAGACATATACGCCCATGCTTGCTGTGTGTCTCGAGGGTAGTCTTGAAACCAGCGGTGGTTTGCATGATAATTTATGTTTCCTGTCTATATGTAAAAGTCCCCATCACATCTCGCTTATGTGTTGAAATTTATGGACACGTTTATGTACGAAAAATAGTCAGAAATTCGTGCAACACAGTCCTGGAGGAGAGGTGAAAAGATCCGAAATTTATGTTTGAAACTGAGTGTAAAGTGGAATTCTGTCGAGTCATGGTTCAGTAGTCACACTTTCATGGTGCTTTGACTAAAATGCAGTATTTCACACGGGACATCATTTATTAGTTCTGTGTCGGTTACTAGACTTGTGGTAGTCCAGGTGGCCTTCCCTTAAGAGGTATCATCAAAAAGCGGCCGTCATGAAAACGAGATTCATAGTGAGAACTGAGAGGATGGAAATAGAGCACGTAGGACTGATGTAGGGGGCTTAGATTTGAGAAAAACGACCCACTTGAAACCCATCTAGGGTCCTTTCAGCTCCATATTTGAAACCGAGCCCATTAAAACAGACCTGGTGTCGCATGGACGGTCTTGTTATGTTCTGCACTTAAAGCAGACCCATCTAGTTCTCATCAGGTCAGACTGTCTCTGTACACCCAGTAAAAGGCCAATTTTTGCAAAGGTTCGGTCTTAAATTCATCTTTAGAGTGCAGGGTCAAGTGAGGATTACGAACCGTTCGGCCATATTGGCCGATTTTCGCGTGGGTAAGCGCACGCTTGTGTGATTTTAAATATATATATATATATAAACTGTGGTGAAAACAAATGTCTTTGTGTGTCTGTGCGTTTGTTTGTATGCAAGTATGTGCATCTGTGTCTATCGGACAGGGTGAGTGATTGAGAGAGAGAGAGAGAGAGAGAGAGAGAGAGAGAGAGAGAGTGAACAACGATGTTTCTTGTCGTTGACATTGACACAGTAATAAGAGGATTCCGTTCTCTTCTAACGTCTCAAATCCCCCTCAGCTGAAAACCCTTTTTGAAAGAAGGATAAAGCAACCGAAATCTAACAAGTCGTCATTGACCATATCGGTAGAAAAAAGTCGTAACAGAAGGCAAGGGGTACTTGCATTGACAGTGAAACTAAATTTCACACATTAGAACTTTTATGCTTATAAAGTCTAATCGTAGTATTTAGGTCACGAATTTTTTGGGTTCGTCATTATCGATATTGTTTTTATATATTTGAGAAATCTCACAGATCAGTTTATTCATATCTCTATTTTAGGGCGCCAGTTTTTGGCTCTACAGCAGGCCATCTGCTAAACAGGTCTATTTTCTTGCACGTCCTTTAGTCATACTACTGCGTGGCCATCGATCAGTGGACATCCATTTGTGTGCTGCTTTCTTTACTCAGGGCTCCTTTTCAGCCCTCATAACAGACACACGACAATCATTGCTGACGTTCGCACATATCCCACTAAACTGGAGCAAACACATTGAGGAATTAATATTTAGAAGTACACCCATCCTTTCAAATGAGAGTACTAAGTTTTTCTTATTCCATTTCTTTCTCCCGCCTTCGAGTTTTTTTTTTAATTGTAGACTGTATCGATGGAGATACAGTTCTCTCAGTTGACTACCTATGGTTGTGATGAGCGTCGGATACAGTAGTACTTAACAGCAATAAAAGGAGAATCTGTTTATAGTATCATGTTCAGTCCTATGCCGAGGCCGCACGGCTTTTTTAGCCGAGCAAAGAAATTCATTTCGTGTTCAGCGACGTTAGAGTCACACTGATCGCGCCTTGATGCGAAGGCTGGTGAAACACTAGCCTTCACTGTAACACCTTTAAATATTTAAATTTCCAGCTGATAAATGATTTCTATTCGGCCTACACTGTACCAGTCGGACACAATACCCAACTGTTTCGGGCACTGAAATTTTCTCGTTGCCGTATAATGAACTCCTCGTGGTTCCTCGAGCATCAATGCGCGGCTGTTTAGAAACAAAGCAGGCGACTGGTCATGGCGAGTGGAGGGCCTGAGGTCGCACATCCTGAGAAGGAGGGGGTGCAGCACCGAGTTGTCTGCACCGAAGACCACACACAGGTGCGACTTCCTCCTGTTTCTAACCCGCTCTCACCTTCTCAGTTTGTACAGCTCGTTCCGTAATGTCGGCGATTATACATCATGATGGTCTGTGAGGGACTAAATGAACACACACACAAGAAAAGGACCTCACTGCGCTTTGCTAAAAAATCCACTTAAAAACTCAATAATAGGTCTCAGATTTTTTCAGCAAGCACTTTACTGTACTTTTTACAATGTTACTGTACACCTTTTCTTTTTCAAAGAAAATCAGCAAGTGGTAACAACGTATAATTCAACATCTTATACTGTAGTTTTATTTGTTTTATTTAAAAGAGTAAGATATGATACAAGTCGGTCAAGTGTTTGTGAATGTATATCAAAATTTCGTGGCAGTTTTTGTCTTCCCTTTAAATGGCACAACGGCTTTCAAAGGGAGCTTACTAATTACTTAGGCAGCTAGTTAATATGTACTATGAATAATCTATTGCATTGTCCAATTAAATAAATTCGTTGTCATTGGGGAATTGTACCCTGGAGTCTGTTTATGCGCATTCACACTTGAGTATCTGTCTTGTTGGGCTGCTCATAAGGGATCCTAGCTGCACAGAAAAATATGGGACATCTTGGTCCTTTGTTAGGAAGATTTTTGAAGGGGGGCATTTTGATTGGCGCCCAGGGGCCAGTTGCACAACACATTTCTAATTTTAAACACTTTTAGGCCTTAACTCTTTTTAGATAATCAGTTTAAAGTGCACACTACAATTTTAGAAATTTTTAAAACTAAAACTGCTTTTAAGTAAGATAAAGTTGTTTAAGTCTGATTTTCCGTCCTGTCAGTACAATTTTTTGTATGTTCTTGTGCAATGCATCTAAATGGCATAGAAGAGATTTTGCTTCATTAGAACAGTTTTAAGGTTTAGAAACATGTCGTGCAACTGGCACCAGATCGAAAGTGTCAAATGGGTTGTACTGGTACCCATGTCTGTTCTAACTTGTAGTTCGATGTAAGGCCCCGATATCACCCAGATATATAAATACATATCAGTGCAACAATGACAATGCAAGCTGATGTTATTCGTTTGTAATGTTAGACTCAGTGAACTTAAGGTAGTGATATACAGCAACATCAGAAGCAAAAGCCTCTTGTGCGTGCATGCGAGTGTAAATGCTTGTTTCACTAAACAACGATGCGCCATTAAGATGGCAACTTTATTATTCCGATACCAGGATGAAAGTGGCGACTCTGTAAAAATAATATTTCATCCACACATAAAGGCAATTAAGGAAACTTAGGGTTTTAAATATCACTTTCACTCGTGCAGAAAATGCTTCCTGAACAATGGGTTAACAAGGACCGGGATAAAAACAAAAGGAAATCCCCACCACTCCACCACTTCAAAGCACCAGAGAGATTAACCTTTCATCTAGTTTCTTCCTCTTTTTGACAAACGTTCCTTTATTTTTTGCTTCTGGATTAATGCGCATTTACGCGAACTTTAGCATTCAAAGTTAGCATGTTTTAAATAAACTTTCTAAATTGTTGCCCCATCTAAAAACTAGATTTTTTTATTTAATGAGGGCTTGTAAAGAAAATTACATCTTAATTATCATTTAAATTTTGCCCCCTAAGGAGTGATTCGTGGATGTAATAGGTTAGGGGTAGGTCTTGTATGGTTTCGTGTGTGAATGGTGTCTTATGTTTGACGTCTTGTGTGCGTCATTCGTTTGTCGTAATTTTGGGAAAGAATGACGTAAAAAGAAGAAGAAACGAGACGGTTCCATGGCCAGTTAGAGAAGAAAGCAGCAAGTTCTTCATCTTCCATAAAACAACCAGAAATCTCTTCACCTTCATCCCCACCTACTGGGGGCTCGTCGAGCGTGGTGAATGTGTGTAATATGCGTCGTATGTATGCAAGGTAAGTGTGCGTACGTCTTATTACAGTGGACATCATTATCTTTATGTCAGCTAACCTGGAAGTACTTCTGACGTGGTTATATAAGTGGCTGAAATTGTAATCTATTCTAAATTTAAAGCCTTTGGTTCCCGGTACCCAGATTACATGAGCAGCTGGCAATCATCTGCTCAATGTTCTTAAAGTTCAAAAGAAAGGTAAATAAAGCTTATTTTCCTATCACTAACTCATCTCTCTATCTAACTCAATTTCTCTTTCTTTCTCATTGTCTCCAATCGTAATTGTACGAAACAAATGTCCAATCGAGTGTCACGTGTCTTTGTTATATTTACACTGTCTTTGTTGTGCGGTGATGAGTAGGTCTGAGCTCTGCTTTTAATAAAGAAAATGCATAACTGGAATGGAACAGTACTGAGCTGTATCTTTGTATCTGGAATAGGGCTAGAGCCTCTTCAGTCTAATTAACGTTTACGCTTTTCTTTTTCTGCTTGTCTGCTTATCTGCGTGTCTGACTATTTGACTAATTATATGCATGCATGTAATATAAGTACAATGAAATCAAACTGGATGCCGACACACTGTGACATTCCGTGAGGTAGGCAGAGATGCAGATTGAAAGGCAGGTCGCACTTTGCAGTCAATCTGAGCTTCCAAACAATCAGGAGGCAAACTTTCAAGGCCAGGTAAGAGGTGATAAATAGTAAACAGAAACTTAAACAGGACCCTCCCGACCGTCTGGAAAAGTAGCGTACGGCTGACATATATCGCCATGTACCTGCCACCGTGGAATCCGTACCCACTTGAATAGAACACCGGTGAATGAGGAAGCATTGTGTGCATGGATGCAGACAAAAAGACAAAGAAGAATTCTTTATGACTCCCACTGTTCACGGCAGGTGAACAAATACTGGTCACAGAGGGGATACCTGAAAGCTGTACAAGTAATAGCTCTTTCCTGGCGTTCCACTGACAAAGGGTCTGAAAATAATCTTTTCTACGCGCGGATAAGCCAAGATTAAGAGGAAAGTGTGTGTGTGTGTGTGTGTGTGTGTGTGTGTGTGTGTGTGTGCGTGCGCGCGCGTCCGTGCGTGTAAGAGAGAGAGTGTAAAAGAGAATTTGATTTCGATGTCTTCGGGAATAGCTTCCATCACTTTCGCCCATATCAAACAAAGTATGGATCAGTACTTAAAGATGTTTTACAGACACATGATGCACAACATTGTTAAAATAAGGGTAACCGTTGGCTACACAAAAAAAAACATATTTTGTTCTCTGAACGCTCCCCAAGAACCAGACTTTCATCCTCGACACCAAAATGCTCCAGACCAGGGAGATAACGACTGGCGAAGAAATGCTCACCTCCCTTGGAAGCTGAAATTCGGTTACCGCCCTACTGCACTTGTATTACAGGCAGGAAATAAACAAGAGGCTGAACGTCCCCTCTTTCAAAACTAATAGTGGCACTGTCACAATAGGCCGCAGCAATGACAAAGGGCGACAATACAGGGAGGGGATCCTCGAACCGATCTCAAAAGACCGCCTGGTGTGTTCCTCAAGTGCCAACAATGCAGCATTCCTTGCTTGCTGTTTTCTTCACGGGAACACCCATGAGAGAATTGCCTTTTTTAAAAACAAAATTAGCCCAGGATATAAACATTTTCTGTTATTGTACTGTGCTGTTATGCTAGGTAACACCACTATGGGATAAGCACTTAAACGTGAAAAAAATCTTAATGTTATTTTTCTTTTAGAGGAAATGTAATCGCATTGCTGCTGTATACAGTCTCTAAAATCTGCTTCAGTTTCACTTGTAAATTACGACAATCGTGATGAGCGCTTAGGTTTTTCTAGTTTTATTTTTAATTTAGTAATCTATTTTGTTGAGAAGTTCAAGAGAATGGCTCGGGCAGACAGGTTACAAGAGAAGATAACAAAGTTCTAGCTTCACAATAAGAGGTAGGAGCAGAAGTGGAAGTGAAATTCTTGCTGGAGTGCATATGATCTTTCGCTTCTTAGCGGGCCAGTAGATAGCCATGCCGTAGCCTTAGATGAATTTATTGCCTGGTGCGATGACAGTTTCTTAGAACTTAATGTGATTAAAGCAACCAAGTCCAATAACAGTCATCCATGAGGAGGAAATGGAAATCATCAACACATTTAAGTGCCTGGGCACCATCTTCAAAAGGAGAATTCGCTGGGATTCCAATACTTAGGCGATCGTGAAAAAGACTCAACAGCGTTTCTTTCTTCTTCTAAAGTTTAAGTCCTTCAGTCTCCAAGAGATTTCTTCAGCTACAAATGTGTGCTTTCCTTCTCGTTTATCCGTTTTTACAAGTTTACCAGTTAAGGACAAGAGCAGCTTGAATCGTGTTATATACTTGCTCCAAAGTTATTAGAGCAGCATAGAGTACCCTTCATACACTTTTTAACAGGCAGACGTTTGAAAGTGTCTACAAGTCTTCGTGATGACAGGCTGGGCCTGTCGAGAAAATTTCATCAACTTCTATGGGACCGCCGATAATGTGTACCTGCCTGCAGGACCAACAGATTGAGACTGTTCTATGCTGTTTCGGTTTTATATTTTTATTAGAAAATTATTGGAAAAAGTGTGTTTTTCTGTCCTCTTGAAACATATTTACTTAAGAATTTTAATTCAGATAAACGCCTATTTTTAAATTTTATGTTGTGAAGAGAAAACGCAGAAATTTTGTAAATTGACGAAAATACATAGTTGAAACTTTAACCATAGGAACAGTCTATGTGGAATTTTAAAACTCAAGAAGTGGTCATGATCAGACCACTTAAAGTTTAGGTCTACTTTATGTTAGGTTTGTGAGATATGATAGGAGTAACAGACGACGCACTTTTTTCCGACAGATCATGGATTTTAAGCCCCGAATACCTGACCTTGTTCTCTACTACCTCCGACCTTATCTTTTCATTCGCCATTCGACGGGTTTCACTGCCGAGGATGATGTTAGCATTTTTGTGTTGATACACGGCTGACTCAAAATTTTGGGTTGGGGAGAAATGTTGAGCAGGACAAATTTTGGCTAGTTTTATCATGGATTAAACGCACTTTACCTCCAATTAATAAAAATAATACTGTCTTAGCAGAAGAAATATTTGTTCATTTGTTTTATTATATTTCACAACTAAACTTTTGTTTGACAACCTTTCAAAGAGAGAGAGAGAGAGAGAGAAGTCGAGGGAAGACAAAAGGAAAGAAAGAAGAAAGGATAACTGAGACTGAAAGAAGTTACCAAAAGCTTGACCGTCTAACATTCTCCACAAGTTATAAATCTAGAATATCTTATTGAAGCTGAAGTGCCTGTGATTATTTGAAAGACACTATAAAAGAATCAGAAATAAGAGAAATATTATACAGATAGTCATTATCATCTACGTATGACTGCAATACCGCTGTAAATACCATGAATAAAACCGAATGTTTCCGTTCAAAAACACTTTCGACTGGCATTAGTATAATTTAGTTGACGCTAATTACATCAAATCAACAACACGAGGAGAAGTCTTAATAATATTTTATCTACAAAATACTTTCTTCTGGGGACAAACATTTGCAAGCGGATATAACAAAAAAGTTAATTTTCTGACTTTATTTCCATAGAAGACGTGTTATTTAGCTTCTTCTTTTGTCTCGACGCGAATCTGGGATAATCTACTTCCAAAGCACGCAGCACGATTTTTCCAGAAGTAGCTCAGTTGTGAAGAAATGATTAATTCATTGAAGCTACACCAGCATGCGTGGGAGAGTCAGAGACCGTTTGGCGCCAACTTGTGAAGTGCTCGAGCTCCGGGACACGTCCCAGTGCTACAGGTGCAAAGAGTCATCTCAAATCTCGTCTTCCAGGTCTTCACCATGATTCGTGAGGTCCGCCCTTACGTGCAACCAACCGCTGCTCGGGACACGGGCATCGGACGCATATTTGTGTAAACTAGGCTTTAAAAAAAAAACAGAAAAGGTTGGAGTGAAAGGGGCGTATTGTGCACTTCAAATCAAAACAAAGAAATTTATACAGCAGCCATGTCGATTTTGACTGCATGCGATGCTCTCTATTTTGACTTCACGAGGAAGACTATAAAAGAAGTGAAAAACTGTTGGGTGTGTTTTATTGCGTATGAGCCTACAGGGGAAAGAAGATCTAAGGCAGTCAAGTGGATCGAAATGGTAGACTGATTGCAGGACTAACACTACTCTTTTACAGTCATAGGCTGATGAGTTAGGTGAAAATGGTACCGGGCCCGTAGTGGCTGGGTGTAGCGGCCAGGGCGAACGCCACGGTACGCCACTGTTTACCAAATGTTTCCTTTCCATTTACGCCCAGCGGGTCTCGGATACAATAAATACACCCTGAATTCTCACTCGCGCTACAAGCATGAAATTTCGGAAGGCCTGCTACAGTTTCAGCAAGATACGCTAGCCATGAGGCGATCCATCATGTAGCAAGTGTTTCGGGAACGCGGCTGCGAAGACACCGACACCTCTAGCTCTGTTTAATCTGGTCTGGAGCGGCAAAAAAGGACTCGATCCCACCCTTTCCTGTAATTGTCGCTTGTGTGCTGCGGATCCTCAAATGCAAAAATCGTGACACTGCATATGCTTCATTGGTTTTGACCTCCGCGCGATGACCTCGTGCTGGTAAGTACACATGGTGTATGGTTCGCAGACTAAGCTACTTTAATTCGAAGATGAAGGGAAACCAGGATGATGTAAGACTGTATTATTTTTCTTGCTATATTGAGTATGTCTTTTCGTAGTATCTGAAGCATTAAAAAACTTTTAACCAATAAGACATGTAAGCATAAAACAGCTTTTAAAATTGAAGTAAACAGGAACATAACCTATAGGGGCTATTTGATTGTGACAAGCTGCGCAAAAGCTTTTGCATCACTGACACAATTCGACTCCGTATTTACTGTTCTTGGAGCTTAACATTGACTTACAAAATAAGACTGCGTTGGATTAGTTTGTTTTTGGACAGCATCCAGCTTTCAGGCTCTTTTCTGAAAACAGTTTATGTGGTTATTTTTACCTAAATGTCCAGGGTACGAGTAAGAGAGACATTTGGAGGCGGAGAGAAAAACACAAGCAAAAAGACAGAGCGAGGGAAAAGAAAGAAAGAAAGAAAGAAAGAAAGAAAGAAAGAAAGAAAGAAAGAAAGAAAGAAAGAAAGAAAGAAAGAAAGAAAGAAAGAACATAGAGGTAGCAGAAAGATGAAGAGAGAGGATGGATGGAAGCGAATGATAAAATAGAGAGCTGTAAACAGTAAGAGATGAACAGCCCTGCAGACGGGCACGCAGAAAGTCATCAAGGTAAAGGTAAGATAAAGGTCGTCCCATGACCTTTCGGGTCGTTAGTGAGTGAGGTGTTGGAGACCTCACTTTTACATCTCTCCATCGCTGCCTTACCTTCCCCAACCCTATTTGGAGTCAGGTACCGATGCCCGCGGGAGGGGTAGACGGAGGAAGGGGACTACACAGGTATCGAACCTGTGCGCTCTCATTTCGGATGCCAGTGCTCTAACCACCCGGCTATCCGCTTCCCCCAGACAGATAAACAGTGGGATATAGGAAAAACTTCATCATTCAGTTTGTAGCTTAGGTGCCGTTAGCTGGAAGTTACCACGTTCGATTTTGGAGTAGATTATCGGTTTGAGTGCCTGTGACTGGAAAATTCATCCTGCCCAGCCAAAAGGCAGGAAAAGAAGGAGAATATCTTAGCTTTATACACTTGATACGATGAACCACTTACAGTTCACTAACCAGGCGGCAACTAGGCTTAGTGACAGTTTATCTTTACCTGTACCATCGCTCACTTGGAAAATCGAGCGCAGCAGTCGCTCGTTACCTCTACCTTCGCCACGATACACAGCACTTCACGCCTGTAAATTCTCTTCCGACGAGCTTCACGCATGGCATACCGTTTCTCTTCACACATGCAAAGCATCGTACTTTTATGTCAAAGAGAAAACCTGTATGTTTTCTTTTCTATGCTTTATCACTAGGGCAGTCAGTGACGTCATTACGAGAATAACCGCCGTCTTGACCATGACCTCCACAATTGCAAAACGTCATATTAAAATTTCACGTCTGTTTAACGACTGCTTTATTAACAGTGTGTGTGTGTGTGTGTGTGTGTGTGTGTGTGTGTGTGTGTGTGTGTGTGTGTGTGTGTGTGTGTGTGTGTGTGTGTGTGTGTGTGTGCGAGAGAGAGAGAGAGAGAACGAAGGCGCAGGTCACAGAAGAGTACGGTGCTGATTAATTGATGCTCGTGAGCAAGGACGCACCCAATGAAGAGAGACAGAGATAGGATAAGGAGAATGAACAGGCAGCACACAGCGACAGAGGACAATGGTGCTCACTAATACGACTGTTAAGTTCCAGTCACAATTAAAGTGACGCACAAAATGCGGAAGAAGAATCTCTCTTCTCTGATGCTCTCTCTCTCTCTCTCGGGCACTAAAGACACGCGCACGCAACAAGAACACTGAGGTCATTCTAACCTGTTTGCCCTGCGGCGCATAAAAGCAGTTTTTTTTCAAACGATTCAGGTACAGGAAAACACATTTCAGGTGACTTTTATGAGGCAGCTGGAAGTCTGAGTGCAAACTGACGAAGGAAAGTTCTCTTTTCTTCTGTTGTTGTTGGCTTGTTTTTCTGGGCTTACATTTTTTTTTTCGTTAGTGGCCATTCCAAGTGCACATGCATCAATAAATGTTATAGAAAGTTGAGAACCGACACAGTTTCGTCTGTTAAGGTTTTAAGACCCCCCCTTCTCTCACTTCACCTTCCTTCCTCTATCTGTATACGTGTAAACGTGAGAGTGATTGATAGAGAAAGAAAGAAAACAAGAAAGAGAGTGAGAATAGAAGGAAATTTGACTATACTTGCACGTGTGTGTTCGTATACATGTGAGAGTAGTAATGAAAAGAGAACATGACCATGTAGCGTACGTCTGTGTGTGTGTGTGTGTGTGTTCGCGCGCGTCCTTAATCATTATCTCAACCACAATCTTTGTAAACACTCAAGAATTTACTTATTATTAGCTAAGTGTTCGTAAGAAAAGTCTTTAGATGTAAGCAGTGACATTGATATCTATTAAATATGTAAAAACAGTATATTACCTATCTGAATATATTCTCGTTTTTCTCTGTCAGACTAATACGATGACCAGAAAATTCTTTGTGCTAATGAGTGTAGTTTCCCTTGATACAGAGGCTACAGCTTCTCGTGTCATCCCCCCCCCCCTACGCTCCCCCCAAAAAAAATCACAGACCTACTTCATGTAAAGCCCTCGCTAATATATTTAAACTTTCATGGCCCTACATTCACAAGCAGAAACAGCTTGAGATGAAAGGGGCGACGTCGCGTAATGAAAATTGTTAATTGCTGGCTCATAAATTATATTACAAAATGTTATTGTTGGACAACAAGCAGCGCTGGCAAACATAAAAACCTGACGTCCAGCATTCTTTGTCCGATTTTCGCCGTTTCTCGCCAGTGACTAGAAGACTGTTTTCACAGATGTTGTTTTCTGCATAGCGATAGAGTCGCAACTTGAGTGATGAGTGATGCAGCCATAATGAAGATTGCTAGGTGTCATTTAAGAGGTATGCCACGAGAAACAACTGTTGCGGTCACCCTGCAATTTCGCTGCTAATATGCAGATTGAAACCTTTTTAGAGGGTTTTCTGTTTGTTTATTTGTTTGTTTGAGGCGGGAGTTGGCTGGGGCGGGGGTGGCAGTTGCGAGGTGTTTGTGTGGAGGGGGTAAGATGGATAAGGACAGGAACAGTAAAGAATGCCTCTACTGGTAAGTTTAATATTTGCACCATTTAGTATCCTAGAATCTTCTGCACTTCGTCGGTATTCTCCAGATTTAAGCACTCTTTTCTGCTTTCACCTGGTTTCAGACCTTTTGTTTAGAAAAGCCATGCGCAGATCTACGTTCTGCCGACAATACAGCCTGCTTGAAGGAGTATATGTAGAACTGCTTGAATACAAGTCTTTCTTGCAATAATGTGAAAACAGACTTTGTGTAAATTAGATTAAATCTATAGTTCAAGCTCGGAGTGTACGAGGGGTGCAGCCTCAATGAACAGAAGCTGGGGAAAAGTTTCTCGATAGCAATTGGATGAAATTTTGGCACTCGTCCAAACTATTTTTATCCATCGTTTACTCTTCCCTCTAACCTCGTGAGCCCTCGGATATGGAATTTTCAATAACAATTCATCATCTACTCACCATTCTCAGTGCCATAATCCTTGACGTGTGCTTCTGTTCCTGCTGAGTAATGCAGCTGGTGCAGGCAGATGATGTCGTTAGGGCAGACGACATGGCGCGACCAAGACAACTTGCTGACTGTGCAGTTTTCCCCTCACTGGGCCTCTTGCATATTAGTCCTTCAGTTACTCAATTGGATGAAACTGCGCTACTATACAAGGGAGAGTTTCCTGAGTAATTTTCCGGTGCAATGAAGGTTAATTACGCTTACTACTCATTTACCTTTTCTAATGTGTTGTCTTTAATACACAGATGAAAACGTTAAAGGTTCATCGCCTGCCATCCAATCACACCTGATAAAACATGACCTGCGAGGTCACTGCATGGTCAGACTTGTAAACTGGCCACCTTTATCTGTCCGTCGACGTCGTGCCTTTGACTTCCTGAGAAAGATTTGAGACATATCATTTGTATCATGTTCCCTTCACTCGCTAGCCGAATGTTTACAACACGCATTGAGCGAGCAGACGACATGACGTCGCCCTCAGCACCGAACCTGACAGGGCACCTCGTTGATTTCACTTTGTCGTCTGATGACCTGAGGCTGTGTGCAGAGCGCCAGCCTGAGCTCTGTGTGTCAAAGCATACACAAATATGAACGCAAATAAGTAAGTATATTTTGAAAATATATTGAATTGTGTGTTAATTTGTTTGGGCAGCAATACACACTGAATCACTGAGAAATTCTTTTGCTCCTTTCAACTGAGCCAACATGTTGCATCATCGATGGCAGCTACAGGTTTGCACTTGTCGACCGCGACCTGGTGCTTTAAGGTCACGCGATTTATGATGATGGTGATGATGATAATGATTTATATCGCTTTTCCAATGATTTGCACATAGCGCTTTACAGAAATGATATACAGAAGTAGCAACAACCATATTCGCTTATAACAGACCCGCTTACTTCTACCACAGACACCCGCTTACATCCGATTAAGCTTCGCGATGCCAGTAACCTCGACATCTGAATTTTTACGAATATGAGAGTAATCTGGTGTGTTTTGGTTTTAGTTTTACAAGTGGATGGTATACTTCTGTTGCCAAGGGCTTTGACCTGAGGAGTGGTTCGTAGTTTGCGACAAAAGGTCACGCAGGGAGGGTTACTGTAAAGCTGCATTCAGACAGAGCGGCAATTCGAACTAAACACGTGATCAAGAACTTCCGTGTCCTGTCAAGTGTCAAAAGAGAAAAAAAGCACGAATCAGACTGTCTACTCTGATGCAGGGTTTTCATCAGAGTTTTAGTGCCAAGAAATTGGGATTGAAGCCCATTGATCTAAATTAGAAGAAACAATTGGTAATCCGACTTGTTCTCGGCCTTCGCTTCTTACTTGGCTATATCACACCACAGTTATCTTTCGGTGTGACACCCTGCTTATAGGGCTCGACTTGATCGCCGTGACATGCCCTTCGTTGTTGACTCGCGATCCTAAGTTCTGCACTAGACTATGTCAAACTGTGTAAGGTGGTCGTTAGGAACGTCGCTGTTACTCGTGATCGTATCTCAAAGGTCTTCTACAACAATCAGTCGTACCACGCTCACTGTCTCACCAATGTGGACATGCGTCCAGAGGGTGTGGTTGAAGTGTCGGTGAGTGGTCAGGGAGATAATCTGGTGGGGCTGTCGCCACTTAACCTGAAAATGATACTCGATCGCAGTGCGACCACACACACACACAACGGACGTGCGCGCAAAAGGGTTGTGGATATCCCGTCGGCTCTGTCAAGTTCAAGTCAGTGTCTCACATAGTCTCGCACCTTTAGTAGCTAGAAGAACAATAGCGGGAAACTTGGGTGGAATTTTGAGCTCGCAAGTGAGTTAATGATTGCGAAGTCTTTTGTTGAAGCCATGGAAGGGCGGCGTTTTGTAAATCAGAGACAAGTGTTGTTGGTTTGTTACGTTTGATCGAGCACAGTGGGTGGGTCTTGGAGAATTTCCTTCTACCGGTATCCTATTTGTTATCTGAACGCCGTTCTGAGCCGTTCGCTTAAGAGAGATCGAATTATCCGAACACTAAGCTCAAAACCGGAGTCTAAAGTGGCCGAACGTGGGAAATATTGAACTAAGTCCGGACTCACACGGTTTAACCGAGTTTAACCGAGCGAAATAACGGGCACGTCTGATCAAAAATACGTGAATCCGTAATGATGAATTTCTCAGCAAATTTCTCGTCGCCACGAAAATGTGGGTTTGTGTAGTTTCGGCCTAAATCAGATATTTGGGGGTGGGATAGCTCATTACCACATTTATCTTTCAGACCTGATCAGAATGTGTGGTATGGGCTTCATGTGGCAAGATGGTAGTGTAGTGTATCCCTATCAGCAGCATGTCGTCGGTGCTCAGTTTATCAGGTGGATATGAAATCACATGCAGATTACGTCAGTAACAGCTGCACGTCGCACTAGATGACACAATGAACCAGGCCCCGTGCAAGACCAAGTCGAGACAGGTAAGCAGAGCTCGGTCTCAAAGACAGCGTGCCGCACACAGATGGGCGCAAGTGTAAAACACTAACTGAAACGTATACGAACTAATTTTTAAACTTTTGTTTTTACTTTTGAAGTACAAAGAAAAATTATAATACATTCTACAAATTATTTCTAAGTTCTGTAGAGTTTACATAAATTCTTTTCTACCTGCAGTTTATACTTGGTGATGAACGTGCGCATGCACACACGAGGGCGCGAGCACGTGCGCGCACACAGAATATGTGTATATACACACAATTTTAGGTAACAGGAAACATCTCAAGTACACATTTGCAGCCCGTTATTTTTTTAGAAAAGTGCATTTGGAATGAGAGCTAATTAAAAACTGCAAAAATACTACTTAAAATGTTTTTATAATTGAGTATGATAGTAATTAAAGGTTTAATGTACTAAAATAAGTAGATGGATGGTTTACTATTACAAACAGTAGGGTTTGTTATATGTTCATTGTAACTTACACTTTCTTTCAGTTGAATACCGTCACGTAAAGTAGCAGTTTCACCGAAAGTTTTATCGCTTGAGAAACCCGCTAACCACCAAAGATGCTGACTTGGCCAGTTTTACAGGATTTGGTCTATGGATGTTTAGTTAAATCGCCCGGGCTAAACTTAAAAAGGTGGTCTATTGAAAGTGTTTTGTGTATATGTTTCATCTTCATGGCGTCATTTGTTTAGCAGCCTGAAGGGTGTCTGGTTGGCGCCTCAACACCAAGAAAACGCTTTTCTATTTGGCCTGCAACACATTATGTCCTCCTTTTTACATAAACCCTCCCGTCTGTCTTGGCTTACAGGACGTGTGCCGAAACGTCAGACCAGTTGATGGCGTCCATATTGCTGCTTAAGCTCTAACCTTTGTGGGATAGTGGCTTTCTTATCAACGAGAGCTGGTTGTCGCGAACTTTGTGTTGCATGAACTCAAGCAGAAATGACGTTGATTGTAACAAAAGAGACACACTGTTTTGGTTTTATTTCGTTTTGGTTTGTCTTTTTTATAGTTGATTTTGCTATTCTGATGTTGTACATTGCACAAAGGAACTGTAGAAGATATAAATAGAGATGATTGAAGCAGAAGAACGGACGGACGGACACACATCCACACACACACACAGGCATGCAGACAGGGGCAGACTGGCTGTTGGGCAGAGAGAAAAATGCTATGTAAGCAGCTTAATACAGGTCTCTACACTATTTGTACTGTCTGTACATGTCTCTATACTATTTGTAATGTCTGTATAGTCTTTATACTATTTGTACTGTTTGTATATTTCTCTATACTATTTTTAACGTCTATACAGGTCGATATCCTTTATGTAATGTCTGTACGTTCGGACATGTGGATTTAAGGATACAAACATTACCACAGAAATATGGCAGTTGACCGACATCAAACGAAAAACCCTTGTAGCAACCCTTGTCTTTCTGGGGAAAATCGCGAGAAAATGTAAAGGTGTATAATATATATTATATATATATGTATACTAAATATATAAAAAATATGTATAAAGGTAAACAAATATGAAAAAGGTGTAAATCAGAATACGATTTTCTATGCATCCAGAAGCCTGGATGAAGAATTACATCGATGATTGCTTTTACAATGCAAAAAATGTTAAGGCTATAATGTAGTATTATTACTGTCTAATCCTGTAGTTCTTGCCTGTAGAAATTCCTGAAATCTAAGTTCCACTTTAGGTAAAAGGGAACCACACAACCGACTAATGTATTTGAATGAAGGGGGAATTCTTAATTAAAGCAATAACATAGTTGTCATTTTTTAACACACATATTCAGATATAAGCATTGCATCAGTGAACCCCGGACGTAAGGAAACCGAGTGTCCAAAGGGAGAAAACTCTTCTAGATTAGAAGAAATGCTGAGTACGGAAGAAGCACCGAGTTTACATTGACTTATGGATAAGGCGTCCTCAGGGTGATTTCAAGTGCAGGGATCATAGAGTAAATAGGCGAGTTGTTTACAAATAGCCAAGTCAGACGTGCGCTGGGAAAACCAGGGCAATAACCTTACGTGAGGCTCAAGCGACTGTTTAAGGATCTGGAAGTTCCGGAATGACCGTGTTTGATGTCTTTATTTTACGCAGGTGGCGCACAGCAGCAGCAGATGTCTAGTGCACTACTAATAGGGCACGTGAACCCAAATCACCTGTTCCTCAAAGTGGCTGTTTTCCAGGTCAAGGGGAGAGAACGCTGGTAATAAATTGAGCCCACTGAAGGATGAAGGTGTGTTACATATTCAGTGGGCAAAAGGGAGATCGGACACTACTACTCAGCTGATCTATCTGCCCCCAAAATGGACTGAGACTGAAGTCAGCACATTTCACAATATAGCCACCTGTTCAACGTTCTCCTGGCATCGAAGAGGGATGAGAAATGCAGCTAAATGTGCAGAGCATACAATCAACAGTCCGGCACGTGGTTTATTTTGCAAAGTCCAAGCTAGAAAGTCGTGCACAAAGAAGGTTGGTGAATACATTATCGATTTGAAAAAGGCGTATACACTTCTATCCAGTTTTTTGTTTACAACTTATTCTTTATTTATTCCCTCAACATTCTTCTTTCTTGTACAAGGAGCACTTACAGTGATTTTTGCCCTTATCTCTTGTTTGCCATTGTAAAGTTATCTTTTAGGTAGATCTGTAGTACTATCGTCTGCTGTTTGTTAACGATTCCTTTCCGGATGTTAAAGAAGTGCGCACGCGAGTACGAGTGACTTTGGAGTGCAAACGAACTGAGACTGATTCAGTGCACATGAAAATGATGACCTTTTAGGAAACTGGATGAAAATCTATTATCACAAGTATTATTTTTAACCCAACGGTTTATATCATCATTTGTGAGAGCCATGTATTAACCCAAACCCGCTGACTCAAACAACCCCGGCTGCTTATCGATTTTCCACTGCTATTAAAAAAGCCTTACTAGGTTTATTTTGTTGTTGTAAAATCCACGTTTGGATTTAAAATATACGGACACCATCACGACACCGTGATAGGAGCTCTGCACACTATTTGCCATACAATTTACAAGAACTCAAACTTGGAAACACACAGGAAAGAAGAATCTCAGTTTACACTACAGATTTGTGTCTCATTCAGACTGTCACTACCATCAGTTATAAAATTATAGGATATATTATTAAAACAATCCGTGAAAGTGCTACCATTACGACAGTATGCTTCATTTGGGGGGTGGGGTTTTGTGGAGACTGTTTATAAAAAAACTTATAATTTTACAAGTTGATGTAAAAATAAGTTACATCTGCGACTGTGTCTAGCACTGCAGTAAGTCAAGCAAGAATAGCCAATCAGATGCAGGGGAACCTTCCAGGGAGAAAATCACTTGTAACATTTCCCCTATTTAAAAAAAACAACAAAACGCCCATTGTAAGTTTTGAAAACTATTTTTATTGAAAAAAACATTATTTCCTTCGTTTGGGTTAGATTTCCTCAGAGACAGTGAAGAGGCTACAGAATGTTAGCTCTTAGTGACTGGCTGTGATAAACAGACAATATGTTTGATTAACTATAATCAGTAATTGTATCAGTAGTGTTTCCTTTATGTATCCATTATCTTAGACATTATTTTCAAACATTAATTGTCAGCAATTTAGGTTGCTAAATAATCCAATTTTATTGGATTTTGCACTCGGTTTTGTTCTTTTGACCCTGTTGCAATTTCTCATCTTTAAAAAAAAGACATTTCTATGGAAGATTCCCTTTCGATCTTTTTTTTTTTGAAGGGGGGGGGTATGGCATGAGCTGGCAGCTCACCACCACCATCCAGTCCATGCATGACTCTTACATACAAAGCTTGGGAAAACAAAGCCCAGCTGTGGGTTGACGATGCCAGGGGACGACAAAATTGCAGACACCGACTATAGCGCGCGCTGCTCTGTGTGGCTCAGGCCAGCGACATCACGATACGGCATCGCAGAAACAGCACAGCTCCGCATTCCACAGGAAAGCACTCTGTGTTTTTCATGGTGTTAGCCAGAGAAACAAAACAAAAGAAAAAGCATGAAAGAAAAATAAATAAAACGAAAAAAAGAAATAAGTGGGAAAAGGCGTTTTGATGTACGGTGGCATTGTTTCTAGAAGTTTTCTTTAGCTGCTGCGTATATTCCTCGTTGTCGGAGGCAGCACAAAAGGAACTCAACAGTACTACGCACAAGCACGTGTAGACTATTTTGCCGGAGGAGGAGTGGGGAGGGAAAGAAATGAAGGCTAGGTGGAGTGCTTACAGTGTACATGATGTAGAGGCTGGCTTTCGTTCTCTTTTGGTTACCAGATATACAAGAAAACACGTGTACATTGCACGAAAGAGCGCCCTTAAAACTATTCTTTTACAGTTCGCACCCGCAGATCCGGATGTTTTCGGATACATTATCTAATATGTGACCAAGGCGAAGTTTTACGTTACAGTCAGAAATAACCAAAGAATTGTTTAACATAGCCGACAACACGTGTGTGATTGAGAACGCTCTTTAAACTGGACAGACATACATGCGCACAATATGGTGCACGTCCGTCCGTTTGTCTGTCGCACGCACTTCATTTTACGTTTCAGTACAAAAATGGAGGTGGTTGGTTTGCTTGTTGGTGAAACACAGCCACTCAGAATTCACGTCGTGACCTGCCCGCTTTAATAGACGTTAACAGGTATCAGTCAATAGCGGCTGATGGAAAGGGAACGTGACCACGATAAATCAGGTTAACCTCGACCAAAACCTGTGTGAGTCTGGTAATGTCTATACTGTCCAAAGGTGCTATGAAAAGAAAAAAAAATCAGTCGAGAAAGAATTCCTAGATGGGAAGCGAGCTTTGGACATTTGTTGCAGTTAGAACAAAAACCAAGTCGTTGGGCAGGTTAAAAGAATGGCGTTGAGCGTAAACGCACACAATATTATGGTGTAAGCCTCTTAACCTATTTCCACTGTCCTTCGGTGGAAGGACGTTGACCTGATGACCTCAGAACTAGACAGCCTTCGCTGAACAACAGGGCCAGTCGGGTGGCAAGTAGGGTGAGAGAGTTTAATATCACCTGAGATTAGTGCTCTGCTAATGTAGTTTTTATACCCTGGTTCCACGTTCGTCCTACTATACAAAGTCTCAAGCACAGTGTCCGTTTTCATAACAAAGAGTTTTGGTTGGTTGACGGTCTTCTATATTATAAAAAAGTTATCCCCCACCTCTCTCTCCTCTCACTCTTCAGCGCTATACAGTTTAGCTTTTACCACTAACTCGTTACAATCACAGGATGGACAGTTAGTACTGCCATAATTTATTGCTGTGATAGGAAAAGGTGTTTGGCCAAAAAAGAAGAAACGTCTTTAACCTTTTGCAGTTTTCACATTTTCACTAATTTTTTTTTTTACAAATACAGTTGTTAGATTTCTTTTTAACATTTACAAAGTGGTAGACATCATTAACCGTTTATCAGTCCATGTGAGAAACGTCCTTTCCCTGACTCTTTAATACACACTTTTAAACCAGCATTCTACACAACCATCCGTGCACACATTTATAAGTCCGCACAAGTAAATGGAAACTTTTTAACTGAAACATGGAAATATCCTATTTGAAACTGAATTCCTAACGGTGACTTGTTGTTTGGGTAGATGTTAAATACTTCGAAACATTCTTCAGCGAGGATTATTGTTTAGGGGAACTTGTTCAGTGTATTCCGACTGTCGCGCCACCCCGTTAGCCTTGGCAGTTCAGGGCTGCGTGATGTCGGCTGTGATTACTTCCGTCTTAGGAACTGTCTTTAGAAAAGGTACGTTTCTTCTGTGTTGTTCGCCGTGAACTCCAAAATAATTGTAATTATTCAGTGCCAGAAATCAGTTTTAGCCACTCCACTGTGAGTTGAGACTTCACCGAGGGCCACTATCCCGTAGAAAGGGGCGTCTTTGTTGCACGCCAAGCCACTTTGAGAACGTCTACAGAGTGACAGGCGGTGATTCCGCAAGTAGTCGAGGACACAGCGTTCCCTTCCTGAGGTAACAATACCAATTACCTAAGTGACGTTTTAGGGCTTGCCTCCCTTTCGCTCCTGTGACCCTTGCTCTTGTTGTCTCTCTGCAGGCAGCAGACCGACTTCGTAAAGCTGGGCTGGCTCTCGTCTAGACAGCGTGCATGTGCTCGCGCTCTACAGCTGTTTAGACTCCAAGTTGTGTGTGCTACAACCGTATGTCTAGACCGCAAGTTTGTGCTCACTACATCTGTCTAAGGGCTCACACACGTGCCCAGTAAACAGTCTGTCTAGATTACCTCAGTCTACGACCGACGGTCTGGACCCCAGCAGCACCGTCTCGACTTCAAACGTGTCTCGTCATAACAACCTGATGGTGGCCTCTCACCTTTTCCTGGCTGATTTTTGACGATAATAATGTATGTGGAGGCATAAGATGAACCATCTGTTCATTGTTTTCAACTGAAATATCAAAATAACATTTACTTTTACATTTTTGTCTCTCACTTATCTGTCCCCTTTTTAAATAAAAAAGAACTTCTTGTTATCTTTTACAGTGAGATAAAATACATCACCGATAGACTTTTAGTACCAAACAGCCCAAGTATACTGTCATTCTTTCATAACTTAAGCTGATAAAAGAAGGACGTTTCTCACATGGACTGATAAACGGTTAATGATGTCTACCACTTTGTAAATGTTAAAAAGAAATCTAACAACTGTATTTGTAAAAAAAAAAAAATAGTGAAAATGTGAAAACTGCAAAAAGTTAAAGACGTTTCTTCTTTTTTGGCCAAACACCTTTTCCTATCACAGCAATAAATTATGGCAATACTAACTGTCCATCCTGTGATTGTAACGAGTTAGTGGTAAAAGCTAAACTGTAACAGTTAATATTACACGTAGCACTGTTAACAGAGTGTGTGTGTGTGTGTGTGTGTGTGTGTGTCTAAAACATAATTTTATAATATAGATTTAAAATTTTATATTCACTTTTTTCAATCCTGAATTTTCTGTTTTCTTTTCATCTTTTCAAATGTTACTTTTCTCTTCGCTCAGTTAAACACCAGTCGTTGAATGTAGATTCTGCTGTGGCTTTGAGCCGTGCAATCTAGATATTGTAGGCTGCAATATACATCAACGACCAACAGCATAATTTTGTGCACATTTCTGTTTGCCGTTCTTCTAAGACAAGTTTGATTTTGTCTGAAGGTGCTTGCGTTGGTGGGTGTATACAAAATACGATTTCCATCAAACCTATTACACTTTTGCTTGTGATTGCGACCTTTTTGTATGGCTTAAGGTCGTTGGACTCATGGTTCTCTGAGAAGTAGCAAAGAGTTTTCTGTCGTTATCCTGACGCGCTTTTTTTTTTATCTCACTGTGTAGTTTTCTTTGACATGTCTTTTATACAGCCCTTAGAGTAATCATGATTTTTAGTTTTGCCCATATGCTTATGTGTGTCTTTCTTTTAACGTAATTTGTACAGAATTCTCGAGTTCATTCCTTGAAGGTTTCTGTTAACTTTCCACATCTAAAACAACAATGGCGTCGAGGGCAGAAAGCGTCAAGATAGTCATGGAATCTTTTATAACATGTTTTATTATTTTTATTATTTACAGAGATTGAAGTGTTTGCCTCACTTGTCGCTTCCGTCCGATCTTTCAGCTATTCCACAGCCGAGCTGGAAGCTGAACGGGAAAGAGTTTTATTTAGGCTGAGGAATTGTGGATAAGCTGTAGGAACTGAGATGTCTAAAGGCGTGACAAACTCACGAAGCGTTAAGATTAGGCACTGACGCGAATTTGCTGTTTGAATCCTCTCACACTTTATAGCCATCAGCCAAAAACTGCCGTGTGGTGGAGACGAACAGCTGGTTTTCTTCGCATCCGTAAAAGCCTGTAGTTCACTTCATGGCGGTACCCACAAGGAAACGCGCCTTGGCTGGTTTACATGCAGCATTCTACCAATTATTTGCCGTGGGGAGACTCATGCAGGGACCTGACCTGTCATCTGACGTTTCACGGGCAACCTGTACGCTGTGTGCAGCATCTGTCGCGGCCGTCAGTCGCGGGCCGCCTCTGCGCCGCTGACGTTAGGTGCAAACAAGATCTCATTGGCACCTGTCACCGCCACGGGACTTAATTTTGTGGCCCCTTCCGACAAAACACTCGCCGTCGGCTCTTAAACTCTCGGCCCTTTTAGGTGTTGCGCACACGCGACTGCGCCCCACCGGGGGTAAACTCAGAATTCCACGCGAGAGAAGCTGGGAGCGGAATGTGTAACAAGACTGGCGCTGTCTGCCCCCCTGTGGTTACAGTTTTGTCATAAGACGGTGTCTTCCAAAGGGGAGAACAAAGGAGCTTGGCTTCTAACTTCTACCCGAGCTCGCGGGTTTCTTTTACACAGGCACACGCAAGTGAGAAATAAAACTGAAAGGTGGGGAGAGGTTGGCGATGGCTTGTTATATCTCCTAGCCGAGATATGTTGTCAGGGAATCGTATCACCGTAACAACACAGATGACACATAATATGTCATATATATATATATATATGTGCACGAGATAAGCCACTGGCCTTCATTGACTACTCTTTTGTGTTTTAATATGCGAGATCGGCAGCGAACGTTTGATAAGATCATAAGTAGCAATTTAACAAGGCTGAAAGTCTTACCTTCTCGAGTCTGCATTTTAAAGATCACTTTAAGGCGACGGTCATTCAGGCAGGTAAAGCAACAGTGAAGGATTTCCAACCATGCTTCCTTTTCCATCTAGACATGTATCAACACTTATAAATACGTTCGGAACCCTAATAGACAAACAGGCATGCAGACACGGGATCGGTGTCCGGGGTGTCTGGGGGATCGGTGTTTTATGACGAATGACCAACTAAGGCTATACCACAGCAAGGCAGCCAGCCCTGTAAACAGATGCCACATATAGAAAAAGAATGCCCGAGACGAGAGCTGAACCCGAACAGTCAGCCTTCACTGTAGTGGTGACAGACACTAACCGTCTCGCCAACAGGCCGCCTAGGCAGACACGGGAAGCGCTTTCTGAAAGTAGCATATTAAATATCTAGTGGGGTCATTTTTTAAATTATGTTTGAGCTCGGTATCAAATACTATTTCCTCAAAATCTCAACAATCCCCAAGTTTTCTAAAGTTTTATCAAAATCTGAGGGAATAAAAGATTTTATTTCGCAAGATATACGCCTTCAAAAATCGTCTCGGAACCTGTATCTGGCTGAAAAACTATCACGATCTGGAGTTGGCACGAAAGAGCACTAAGCGCTTGTCAAATGCTATGCACGTTTAGGATTTCATCAAGTATTCTGCCTAGTGTATAACCAACATACGGAGCGGGTAGTCTCCAAATTCCGCAGTCATATCCATATGATTTATGGTTGCCTTTTATCTGCATGGAAAAATATGATACCCCGAAAAAATTTCGCTGTTAAAGAGGTCATAAACGTTATATAAACGTAGGCACACATTTCAAGCAAAGGAAAACACACACACACACCACACACACGCACGCACGCACGCACACATACACGTACTTATATACACACCTACACACGAATAAATACACACTCACACGACACTTGCAAAAAAGAAATTACAAAAACTAAGAAACTTGTCGTCGAGCCGAATCTTTGTGCACTGTGTAGACTGTTTACAAAGGGAAACTAATTCTTGACTTTTTGCTTGTTTGAGCACACGTGCTGCTCCGTTTACTCCGAAAATACCACATTCCGTGGAAGACTTAATCTCCCCCTCCTTTTCCTTGAACTAAGCGACTTGGTGTAGAATGTCTCGGACATCCACCGCGCTTAACACCAGCTACTCTACAGGACCAGTTTACATACACCGGGTGTTCTGTGCAAATGAAGACATAGGCGCGAAAATTGTTGCCTGACTTATCTTTCCCAGTCATAGTCGGATGCTTCTGTAAGTGAGAAAAGGTTTAGGTGGTTATCACCCTTTTGAACATAGCTCTCGTAGCAAGGAGTGAGAACAAGCATATGCCGATCTTTGTGATGCTGCACAGCTTCGACATTGACGATTATGTTTCGGCCCACCCTGCCTTGGGTGTCGCTAGCAGACAAAACAGGAAACTGTTCCGCGCTGGAGGCCTATCATTTCCTTGTTACACAGGTCTGAAGATGAATGAGCTGGGAACTTTAAACTGCGTCCAAAAGGCTTCAGCAAAGGAGTTATTCAAACAGTATCACATCTTAAAATCAAGTTCCAGACAACACTTTGTTCTTTATGAAGTTAATATTTATTACCGGCTAGCCAAATGATGATGATGATGATGATGTCGATTTATATTGCTCAGGTATCCATTCAGAGGAATGCTCATTGCGCAGCAAAAACAGAAGAGAAGAAAAAAAACCCAGGAAAGTAAAATATGTAAAGACATAAATGGTGCTAGGCTGTTTAAGTCTGTCTTAAGTAAACAAATGAGTCTTCAGTCTTTTCTGAAACGTGCTTGCTGAGGTGATGGTGGACAATGACGATGGCAGGACATTCCACAGCTTAGGTGCCGCGTTTGTGCAGGCCCTGGCTCCAGTGCGCTTCTTGTTTGTGTCTTCCACTGCAGGGAGACAGAAGTATGACTGGGAGCCAGAGCGCAGGCCATGTGACGGCTGGTAAGGAGGAACTAACTCTTGCTCAACTGAGTTTACAAAATATTAGTATGTCATATTTATCACAATATAGGTTCATAGTTAAAAAGTTGATAATCACACGCATATATTTGCGCTTATTCCGTCATTCGTTTCATTAGTAAGTTAGAAAAATTACAGCATACAAAATATCCCTTTCAAATTTAATTTAACCTTCATTGCATTAAATGGTAAGCTACAAAGGAAAAAGGCTAATAGATAATAGAAGGTGATAAATGACCATGCTGCCAGCTCGGAGCCGAATGTAGAAAGATGTAAAACGGTGAATTAAGGTAAAATATACTGAAAGACGAAGAATTCTGTCAAGTGATATAACACTATGAATTTGACTTGATGATGGTAGCCACTTATTTGACAAATACTAATCACACTCACACCCATACTTACAGACGCTACTGCTCACACTGTTGTTTATACACCCCCTTAAATTTACACCAGAAGAAAGGCAAGTCTGGAACAAGTCCTTCGGGGCTTGACACTCATTATTAGAAGTCAGCCGGTTCAGAAACCGACAATTGTCTCAGGTTTTCCTATTATTGTTGATTGTTAGTTAAAGACTAGTTAATAGCAGTCTCAAAGAGTGAGTGAATGAGTGAAAACTTGTTCCCCACACATTTGCCCGAGGTTTCTCTTTCTCTGGCACAAGGCGATGCACCGACGTACACTCTGCCGACAGAATGTTTTTGTAGCAGAGTTATCTCCTCTTTAATACAACACCGTTTCGCACGGGCCTGATACCAGCATGTTTCAAAAACATTTCTGTGACATAAATCCCTCAGGATCCTTCCCCTCTGATTATTATTCCTTACCAGCGGGAGAAAAAAAACTTGGTTACACTCATCGCAATTTAAGCGCACTCTTTTTTTTTTCTTGCAGTGGTCTCTACCTTTCATGGTGCCGTCGACTGAACCCCCGCTAAGTCACCTGCAAACTAAGCATAGCTTTGCTACAGTTAGTGACAGATAGCCTAGTGGCGAGGTCAGCGGTCTCCAAATCCGAAGAACACACATGCACCCCAATACTAACCGATTCGATATCCTTGCGGCACAGCTTACTGCAGTCAAGGACAGTAATTAGCGTCTACGCCCCAGTTGACCCATCTGTGGAGTGGGTAACTAGCTGGGGAAGGTATGGCAGTTAGGAGGAGGAGATGGGCACCGCCCTCACCAGAGCGGGCTCTGAGTGAGGCTCCATCTACCACCTCACTTCCCTTCAAATTGAAAGTTGGGGGTAATCACCCTTACTTCTTATCTTCATGCTGCAATTCAACCCGCTCAAGCTTTGTATGTAACCATTGCTTTCACCGACATAATTTTGAGACTGATCAGATTCAGCGGGATACTATTATCAACTTCCAATCTGTCATTTCCTTTGAGTCAGGCTTATTCAAGCTCAGCGATAGTGAAATAGAAAAACACTGTTGATGTCCTTCTTCCCTAACTTGACAGTTCATGTTCAACAGCGGGTGCATGATATTTGTCGAATTCCTGTCTTCCCCCACCTCCGCTTCCCCGCTCTCTGTCCCTTTCCCTTCTGGCCTGTGTTTCTCCTGCATAATAGCTCAACGAGTACAGTACTGCTGAACAACCAAATAGGAGCTTACTTACGCACCACAGCAGGGGTACGTCAAGGATGTTCCCTATCACCGGTACTGTTTAATATCTTCTTGGAGAACATCATGCTCGAAACTCTCCACGGCCATCATACTTCCATTTCAATTGGTGAAAGACCATTCTGTAACCTACGCTTTGCAGATGACATAGATCTGTTAGTAGGTAAAAACAAAGTACTGGAAGAGCTCACCAACAGATTGAGAGAAAGCTCAGATGCATATGGAATGGAGACCAGCACTGAGAAGAGCAAAGTTATGATCAATAGCAACGTCAAAGCAGAGATCTTTATGAACGGGGTACAGCTCGAAGAGGTAAGCAGCTTAAAATACTTGGGATCCACCCTCTCCAAGGACGGCAGCTCCACGCCAGATATCCGCATCAGGATCGCAGCAGCAATGGTGGCAATGGCTAGGCTAGATAGGATTTGGCATAGCCATAAGATAAGATTCACTACTGAGCAGAAGCTGTACAAACCCCTGGTAGTGCCGATCCTGCTGTACGGATGCGACACGTGGACTCTGATCGCCGAAACGGAAAGGAGAATCTAGGCATTCGAGAACAAGCGCCTGAGGAGGCTGCTCCAGATCTCATACAAAGAACATAAAAGCAACGACTTTGTACGAAACAAGATTGCCACACTCGTAGGACACCAGGAACCTCTACTATCAACAGTCAAGCGATTTAAGCTGATCTTCTTTGGTCATGTGACCCGGCACGACACCTTGTCGAAGACTATCCTTCAAGGCACCTTGGAAGGTGGCCGACGCCGCGGTGGTCAGAAGAAGAACTGGCTTATGAACATCAAAGACTGGACTGGTCGTCCTGTACAGGACCTGCTGACTATCGCCCACAATAGGAAAGAGTGGCGGGGCTTGTCAGCTACGGTATCTATCCATGTGCTTCCCCCAACGACAGGTGCCGGTCATGGGACGACTGACCTACTGACTATGTTTCTCAGTCTCTCTCTCTTCCTCGTCGTCCGTTCTCTTTCTCGCACTCTTTGTCTCATTGCCTCTCTTTTGTTCTCTCCTTTCCTCATCCTCTCTCTTTTACTCTTTGTATCTTTTTTTTATTCTACTTTTTTTTCGCTTATTTTCCACTCTCTTTTTTTTTTACCTTTTCTTCTTCTTCAGTAATACGGATGTGATCGCATTAGTCCGTGTATCATCAGCCAAACTTTGGTCGTGCCCATGGTGCGTAGGAAATACCGATACAATTGACACACATGCACGTGAGCGCTGACGCGATGCACTGAGAGTAACCAATCAAGCTTGGCGCCAATCGTATACACCAGACAGAGGTCGCCGGTTGATTGAACTTCACGCAGCTTCGAGCGAAACACAGCGATTGCTGTCAGCAGCATGCAGATTGTTCTCACGCTCTCAAAACTTCTCGACCAAGTTGGGTCAGGCAAAAAATAAATGGTTGTGACTGCAGGGGGGAGAGATAGCGGCGGATGTCACTAACATGCATATAGCATACGCTAACGTCAGTGTGTGAGTGTGTGTGTGTGGATAATAAATAGATGTATGGAAGAAATGTGAAAGACGCGGTATTAGGTATTAGGGTGTGTGATAAAGAGAGACAATTAATCTCGAACTGACGTTACTGAAATGATGGGTTGTGAACGCTCTCTTGATATATGTGATTATATCGTAGAGATAGGGAGAGAGGTTAACGATTATGAAAGAGAACACTTTAGGCGTCAATATGTGAATATCTCCAAGTCTGTCTATCTTTCTATCTGTCTGGTGCTCGTGCTCTCTTTATTTCTGACTCAACCTGTGGGAGTGCTCCCCTCCTGTCTGCTTCCGAGGAGAAGGGCGAGAAAATGGAGGGAGGAGAGGAAGGGGTTCTCGTGTGGCATGAGGGGAGCGACATTTGACCGGCCTAAACCCGGTAGTCTGCAAACCAAAATGTCAGCAGGAGAAACAAACGAAGTTCTTTTCCCTAATTTCGCTTTCTTTCTTTCTTTTTTCTCTACGCACAGTATTTACCTAACCTTTTGCTAAGAGCAGACTTGGCCTGGGCTCATATTCGTGGACATTGGCAACTTACCCATGGGTAAAACTGCCCCCGCTTGGGTAAGGAACCAGCTGGTTAAGTTACCCCGACAGGCAAACTAACTCCAGGTTCAGGAGCCTCTCAGAAGGATAAATTGCTTTACCTGGCAGTATAGCGGGATTTCCCGATAAGGGTGTTGCTGCACATTCAGTCACACTAACACTTTTTGTATCAGAGGTTGAGGCTTTAAAATTACAAATAAAACAGGCAAAATTCACATGATTCAAAAAGTAAGCAAGAATGTATGGAAAGTCAAATTTATTCTTTTTGACCAAACGATGCTAGAAGACAAAAATATTAGTTTATTTTCAACAAATGACCAGCGAAGAAAACCAAAGGGCCCAATGTCGATTGCAAAAATCAGTTTCATTATTTTTATGGCGTCTGCTACTTTCAGACTATGAATTTAATAAAAACAGTATTTACCGAACACTTCTGTACCATTATATCTCTCAAGTTTATTTGTTATGTCTGGAAAAGATTAGTGTTCGCTTCAAGTGAACTAAATCCCTCATGATATCCGCCACAATTACCTTAGGTGGTAAAAAGTTATTGGAAAGGGTCACCTCCGATAAAACCCGGCTGGTAAAACGATTCGGGTAGGTCTACCCGAGTCTGTGAATATGAGGTTTGAGCCGGTATTTCCGCCTGGCCGATTGACCGAGTTCGGATAAAGTAACAGGCTGGATAAGAGGCCTGGTAATAAAGTATTTCACACACTCCCACTCCCTCAAGTCTGGCTTTCCTGTTAAGGTAGATGGCTAAGTTCAGGCTTATGTGTTTCTTGTTATCTATTTATAAATTTAATACAGTTCGATTTATATGCATCATTAAAAAGGATCAGAAGGGGAACGAAAGAGAGGAAATGCAAATGCAGTTACATTTCGTTCCTTTCAACTTTATCTGAAACGCATGGTTTGCAGACGACAGAAGCGAAAGCAAATGTGCGATAAATATCAGATGTAAGAGATAGGCCATACCACTCAAACTTCAAAAGAAGATGTCAAAACGCGGGGTGAATGATAATTAGTGTGCCTACGTTTATGGAGCATTAAAACATTACATTCTTTAAAGTGACTAAATAGCAAAATATGCGACAACGATGGTAATTGTTGTCCATGCAAAGTGCAACAACAGACGTAGTAGTGGCAAAAGCAGCAGAAATTAATAAATTAAAAAAGAATTTTTTAAACATGTTGGGAATGGTTTAAAGGTCGTTAAAACGCTACCAAACTGCGGGTTTTAAGCAAACATGCCATCAGGGAACAAAATCGTTCATAGAACAAAATTTTTGGAATATTTTAAAGATTTTTCTTTACCATATGAGGCTACGCTTCTCCTTACACAACTTTTGCACAAATAATTTGAAGGCTTGATGGCCATCGTACACACTGGTGATCTTGTGGTGTCAGGTCCGACAAGATTATAAACCACAGGCCCATCCAAGCGTAAACTCTAGCAGCGCATCGGCCCTATTTTGCACCCTTGTTATCGTCTGATGGTTTCTACTACAAGTGGTACACTTTTTTTTCTGTTGCCACTTGAGGGGACCAGCTCTCCGCATTTTCGTTTTCTTCTTGGATTTGTTGTGCTTTTAGTGGGTATTGTACTGACCTGCACTGTTTTTCTGATGTCATCGGCATTGTGTTTGACTGTTTACTTGCCTGTGGATTTTTATTTATTCCTCTGCTAATATCAACTCTCTCATCGCCGTTAATCCTCTGGCAAACGCCATCATAGTTTCTTCATTTCTAACGATAGCCTTAACATCAGTGGCATACATTGCGTTTCAACATTGTACTGCAGTTTCTGCTTTGTGATCATCTGGACATTCTCCTGACGATTTGATCGACGTGTTTGAGTATTGATGTACTCTGCTCCAATCCAATGACTGTACATCTGTCTCACTGACATCTTGGTCTATGAATGTTATCCTTCAGAAGAACGAGATGGCATTCCCATTAACTTCACAGAGACAGCCACAGGAATTTTGTCTGTCTTGTGTTTTTATGTTTGTAATGCGCGGAGAGCCTGGCTTTGGCTGGGATACCGCGCTATAAAAGCTCACACCATTTCTATATATATATATATGTATAAAACTGGGGTCCTCGTACGCCTAAAGACATGCGCAGAGATAAAGGTGCGACACTTAGAGGGTCAGGTGAATTCATTCACATGACAGTTAATCCGTGTCTGCATGTCGCCTTGGTCATTAACCTCGTACCCAGCCTTGTACTGAATGACTGCCACGGCCTGGGTGGAAGGGGGGGGGGAGAGAGTTATGCGCATCTGTTTTAAAAACGCATTTAAATGTCATCAAAATGTCTCCGCTTTGGTCTAACCCATCTTGTTATGCGGGGGAGGAGCTGAGGGTAGCCAGTACAGTTTTAAATGTAAACAGGATAAGAACGCAGATTAAAAAAGAACGTTTTTAGTAAAAATAGCAGTCCAAGTTCTTTACTGCTGTACTTTGCATCGGTAATTCTTTCCTCAGTCATTGCATTTTCTTAAACGTAACACACAGCAAGACACTGACTCTAATGAGATTGTTGGCTGTTTAGCATTTCCTGAGTAAACGAAAAGCGTGCTTCCATGTTTAAGAACGTGTGTGGTATGTTTAAAACACAATCATTGTGGTACAGTACGCAGGCAAACCTTTATTTTAAGCAGACACAAACGTATGCGCATATGAGGTGTAGGATGGGAGGAAGAGAAAGTAATACTGAGGATATTTTTATACAGTGCTTGTCGCGTTCTCCGCCTCTTAAAAAATAACCTTTGCCGTAAGATTGCTGGCGATGAAGGCAAATAAAAAGAATTTATTTTCAAGGCCTCCACACACATCTGACATGTCGCTCTTGCGTGTGAAAGCCGTACCCTTTCCGTCGTCTGTCACTTTAAAAGCAGGTGACCTCGTGACACTTCCCCCTGAAAAATGCACCTGTAGGTACATCATGTATCGCTGCAAACAAGCGCCTGCCTGTATAGTGATACAGGGCCGAACAGCAGCGCCCCCTTCCATCAGTAAGAGACGAGAGAGGAGAAGAAGATTTTTAAAACTTATATAAATTATATTTAATACCTAAATGAGCGTGATGTTCGTCTATACAGTAAATGTTAGATTAAAAGAAAAAACGGGGCGAAATGAATAAAAATAGTATAAAGTATTTATAACTTATTCCACGAATAGACAGCTGTGTAAATCAGTGATATAATGTCGTATTTGTCAGGAGTATTGAACTTTAAAGTGTTCTTAAACAGCATATGCTTTAAATTAATGCATACGAAATAATAAGCATACCTAAGGCGTGAATGTGGATACATTTTTGTGTAGTCTACATTTTTAAATACTTAGGAAAATATTGCAATATTCTATTCATGAACTGTTTTAGTCTCTATTTCACAATCTAAGCCATTACCCCGTCGATTGATGCAATCATTTGTCTTTGTGTGTGTGTGTGTGTGTGTGTGTGTGTGCACGTCTGCGTGCGTTCCAGTAGTGTGTTTGCACCGTGACTTGATGTTTCCATTATTTTTGAGTCTTATAAATACATAAAATGTTCAGTGATTCAGATTGTAATGAACATCAATGTTAAAGATTATAATAGTAAGTATTATGGCATTTCACAAATATAAGCAAATATAACATTTTACAAATATGAGGATGTATGAAATTCACAAATATGAAAACTTGAAACTGTCAACTTAATGAAAAATGTAAGTTTGTAATAAGAACTCACAAATATGAAAAACAGAAGTGCTGAAACCTTGCCGGTAAACCAGTTCATCATATGTGCTAGCGGCTTGTAAAATCAGAGAATACCAACAGACGAAATAGTCCCTTAGATACGCGACAATGTCGTATATAGGACTTACTCCACCCCATCTCTCTGTCTCAGCAATATCTTCTCATCAGGATGTGACAGTGTCATGACCCAATCACGTGACAACAATTGCGAGTCATGCCGATGTGCATACGTCGTTAAGGTTACACGTTGAATCGCGACCTCCTGGTCGAGGTTGTCTTCTTATACTTGAGCAAACAAACCATCCAACTCGTAATTCTGTATTATTGCAGATCACTTTTTATTTTTCTTTTCGGAAGAAGTGAATACGTGATTTTCTATAAAATTCGCACTCACTTTCCAAACAAATTTTCCATTACAGTTTCCTTTTGAAGAGACCTACCGTCTAGTTTCTTTTAAAGGTAAGAGGTAAATCTTGTCCCCTAACCTTTTTCTTCTTTAGTCATTAAGTTGAGGGTGAGATGTTTGAGACCACAGTTTTCCTCGAGGAAAGTTTTTTTTGTGAGGGCGATGCCCATCTGCTTTCGCTGATTCACCTTTACCCAACCTTGTCTGGAGTCAGGTACCAAAAACCTTGGTCGACCGAGGGAAGTCCGCCACTGACTTGGGTGTTGAACCAACGCACCGCTGCGTTAGGACGATGATGCTCTAGCCACTCCGCTCTCCGCATCCCCCAAGCAAGCTTCTTGAGAAGCTTCCATATCTAATTTTTGTTATTTCTGAACTTCTGTGTTCGAACGGCTTTTGCGGTGTCAGAGTCTTTTGATCCTTTCACAAGCCTGAGAATTACTAGAGAGCGTTCCGCCTCCACAGAAAACGTAGAAACGATGAAATGATAGGGGTTGTCACACACTCTGTCAACATTTCGTGTCTCCCCTCCGCTCGTGTCTGGTTTGGCGCGACCTCAAAAGCAAAGATAGGACGACCGGCTTGTACAGAAAATCTGAGCAATGAGTGTAATATCACTGGAATTTGTTCGACCTGCTGTGGGCGCCAAGAATATGTTTTAACTGTCTAAGCCAAAACATGCGAAAAGCCCTTTGGACTTGCCAGAAAATGGTACACTAACATTTGTAGTAGCGAGAAAGCATTCTGGGCCTCAGTTTTGCCTAGCCAATAGACACCGCATTTTGTTTTTTCTTCTTTTTTGGCCTCAGAATGCAAAACTACCTGCCATTCTTTTGTCTTGGTCGTAGCTTCAGCATTGTGAGGAGATTGTCAGCCATACTGACAGCCAACATGCTCAAAGAGTTATAGATTAGAGTGCTTCATGTTCATTTCTTCCGATGACGAACTTTGTCGTAGTTTTGGACGCTTGCAGGTTAAAAGAGAAACAAACCCGTTTTACACACACACACACACACACACACACACACACACACACACACACACACACACACACACACACACACGCACGCATGCGTTAGCTGGCACCTGCAGTACATGTATGGCACAGGAATAAAGACAATCCACTTTATCCCTCCATATAAAGTGTATATATACTATATATAGATTCATTTACATATGCTGTTCCAAGGCTACAACATTGAGTCTTGATGCTTCGGGCAGGTCTTCACTGAAGGACGACACAGATGTGTATCTGCACATAGCTTGCAGGTTAGTTTGTTTTTTGTTTGTTTTTTAACCTCAAGCTCATAGCAGCTTTGAAATCCAGCAAGTAATCTTTCACGCGTCTACAGCCACAATAAAAGAGAGACAAAACTTTTCATTATGTTTATGGTCATTGTGGAGCCGTTTCTACCAACAAATTACATATATGTTTGCGATAATGCTCATAAAACGATGATGCCTCCATTTTCTTCCCTGAAGAACAATGCGCAGAGTATCATACCATTACTTAAGGATGTCTTGGGGCAAATGCCTGATCATTCCTGCCTCCTAGAAAAAGAGGAATAGATGCTCAGTGTGCTCACATTTACACAAATGTCTCCAGACTGACCATTTATTCTCAAAAAGGTTTTGCAACAATATATGAACTACGAGAAAATGTTTTGTTTTGTAGTAGAAGAGTGGAATACTATGTTAATAGTCTTTTTCCCTTTCTTACCAGAGTTTTTTTTATTTTACCTGTCATTATGTCATTTCTTATGCGATAATTATCGTGTAGTGTACACGATAATGTTTCGCGCTATGATGGCACATAATAAAAAAAATGTTTGAAAAGTGCAGGAAAATGCGACAATATGCAAGGGCAAAGCCATTGTGTAATCAAAGGCGGAAGCTGTTACCTTCGTTTTGCAGGATCGATGGAAAGAGGAAATTCACTTTCCTGTGTTTATGCAACCGGAAAATGAGATCTAAAGTGTGATAAACATAATCACTCCAGTGCATGGTGCTGCGAAGCTGTAGCTGAGGCGGCGGGATGGGTGGGGGACCTAGGACCGCCGCAGTGTTTGGAATCATCTCCAGTGTGCGCACAAAAATCTATTTCCGGACTTCTATGCACATAGCTGAAGTATGTAAGATAATTTTCTTTTGGTGTGACCTCAACCGATGAGTATATATATATATATATATATCGTAAGCAGGAAATGATAGGTTTGCGTTACATATCGCGATGGTTTGTGTTTGTGTTTTTGATTCTACCCTCATCATCAGCGAACGCTTCCACGTGTTACTACAATTAGTCAGCCTCTTTGACTAGAAATTCCAAGGATATGTCCTAATAGACATTCCTGCAAGTTGAAATTTCTTCTTTAGTAAAGATATAACAATTTCTGGAAGTGTTCCTGATTATCTTCCTTAGTCTGTGCGTGTGCGTTGCACTTGTGCGTCCGCGTTATGCTTTAAGTTTTGTAAAGTTTTAGTTTGTTGAATGTAAGTGAGTGAGTGAGTGAGTGAGTGAGTGAGTGTGTGGTTAGAGAAAGACAGACAGACAAAGAGGAGGGATGAAAGAGAGAGGGGTGTGGTAACAGTGTCGCATTTTATCTGTTAAGAAAACAAAATGAAGAAGAAGGCTTGTAGGAATGCACGTAAGAACCAGCCTTGATGTTCTTCACCAGACAGCACGATCCCCAAACAAGCTCATGCTTGCTTGCCTCTTACCCCCATCTCAAAATTTGATACTTTTCATTCTTTCTCTTTCACCTCAGTAACAAAGTGCTGCCTGGGACCACAGATAGTCAATCTCTTTTCTGCTGAACGGTGAGGCTTTGCTAGGACACGGTTCAGAAGTTAGCAGGGTACGATATCCGATCCATGGCTCTCTTCTGGCCTTCGTCGATGCAAGGATGTTAAGCCCTCTCTATAGGGCTCGATCAAATTCTTTAAGAGAAACCAGATTTAGTCTTGACCTGAATATGCTTCTGTTATCCCCAGAGCGATACTCAAAAACCTTCCTAGTATTTCTAGCTGGCGGCTGAGGAGGGGTCTAAGAGGAAGCAGATAGTCAACACGGAGAGGTTAATCAGGGCATATGCAGTGTCTTAAAGGCAACTCGATCATAAAATTAAGTTTAAATTATTGACAATTTATCAAAACCTTAAATCTCATTAGTTAATTATTAAAATGGGAACGCTTAACTATCAATTTTTGAAAAAGCAGGTTTAGCCTGTCACTCAGAACCGCAGCTAGTGTGCGAGCTTGGAGAATTTGTTGCTAATGAGTGTTGTTCTATCAGCGACCCGAGTTTAGTACTGACCTCTTTCCATAACGGAATAGAGTTTTCGCTCATATGTTTGAAACAAATATTTTTAATAAGCCAGGTACAGCCATTTAAAAATAGCTTTGCACTCAATTTAGAACTGAGCTTGATCAATATTTCTTGTTCACCAAAACTTAGCTTTGAGAACTTAAGTTACCCCTACTCTTTGGACCCTCGGCGCACGTCTTTACATATCTTAGATTACTCTCGGCTTATTGTATGGAAGCAGCAAAAGGTGATAAGCTGGTCGGCATTAGTGTTTTTGTTAAGATAGATGCGAGCAGACCTCATGAATCAGTTGTCGACATTTGTCCTTTATCACAAAAAGAAGGAAGCCGCTGTTCATTTGTTTAGCTAAACTTCTTTTACAGCTGTTACTGTACAGACATGAAACATCCGTTCATCATTTGGCATCAGCTATGGCATGTAAGGAGCTTAGCGGGTTTGAAGAACGGTGATTATTGTGATCCTGATAAGTCCAGGAAACAGCACAGTTTTTCTCGAGTGAGATGTAAACATTAAAAAAACCCGTCTGAATGTTGATTGTTCGATATTGCTAGTAATTTGTTTCCCGTATACAGATGTGAGAATGATTAACTATTTTTATAACATAATAAAAGCGAGGTAACATGTCTCTTTTCTTCATTCCTTACAGTCGTTACAGGGAACAGATATAGACAGGAAAAATGTACATACGGACATTACGAGGAACTAGCCAGAGAGTTCATACAATTATGAACCTGCAGTTGTTATGAACTTTTAATTACTGTTAAATGCAATTTTTTTTTTAAATCTTATCTGAACCATCGCCTATCAAAAGAAAATTCTTCAAACTTAAGATGTTTTCTCACGAATAAATGCTCGGTGTCACAGAGTGCAAACCAACAAAGAATGCGAAAAATGGGGTCAGACAAGCGGTGTTAGGCTTCAACTGGATTCTCATTTCGCCGTCTCAGTTGTCGTTCCCTTTTTCCGTATTTCTACGGACACATAAACATGCAGTCCTAAAGTGATTAAAAGAAATGTTACGACAGAAACATATCTGCAATATTTAAACACGTTAGCATCTATGTATCTAAAAGCATATTAAAGAGAACGCCTACAACCTTGCGGCTTCAGTTTGTGTGTGTGTGTGTGTGTGTGTGTGTGTGTGTGTGTGTGTGTGTGTGTGTGTGTGTGTGTGTGTGTTATTTTGTACCTTCCTGTCTCACCCCGCAACTCCCAAACAACTTGGAATGATGGAAGCTGTGAAATTAAGTAACGAAATCTGTTATAATTATCCTTGCTACAATTCAAATATGCAATCAACTCATGGATAGGACATGCAGATGAATGGCTGTCTTTATCGCAAATCTCGTCTTTTGGGAACTACAAGTAAACTACCGGGTAGTGGGAGTTAGAGAAACGAGTTTTTCGAGAGAAGCTCAACATATTTAGAAACATGTTTTCTTTTCCTTTGAGTTCGTGATTCCAGTGTGTGGTACTTTTAAAGAAGACGCGTGTACTAACTGAAACCTTTGTTTTAAATTTTAAATGTTTTAAAGCTTTAAACCTTTTTAACTATTAGATTCTAAGAGAGAAAGAGAGAGAAACACACAAAGATAAAGAGAGAGACTCTGAATTCCTCAGTAGTTGAGCAAACGCAGACATTCATATGCGTGTGCGAATGAATGCATGGCGAGTTTGTCGGCAAATGGTAGACATCTTGAAGCAGTCAGAATAAACTTGAAGAGTGTTGCTCTAAGCTTGAACTGTCACAAATCATGTCCTCACACATCCTGTCGAGGCTTCGTCGCGAGCGGTGAATAACCGTTTCCTTTTTTTTTTCTTCTTGTCGACCGCCACTGTTAAATCAAAGACATCCCTCGAGGTTTACGTGAGGAAGGAGGGGGGAGCAGAACACCTACGATGTAATTTGCCACAGATTCTCGGAAGCTTTGTGTCAACTCCCACCAAAAGACGACAGTGTCGGAAGACTCTTAAAGCCACTCGAGTCCTGTACCCGGCACACACACTTTGATCCACCTCACCGCAGCTCGCCACACGTTCTAACACAGCCGGCCGAGAGCAGGCGGATCAGCACGAGGGCGAGGTGTGCGACCTTAGGGACAGGAGAAGTCTTTTGGGTCAACATGGAGTGGAGGTTCAGCCCGGCCCCGTCAACGCCCACAGAATTAAATTTGACACCCACGTCAAAATAGGGGTGGCCGAGTGCAAGACATGGACCACACTATCGTTCTGGCTGCTCCCATGCACCACAGAAGAATATTGTTATCTTGCTCGTCTAGAAAATAACAGATCACAGTATTGCTGATGTATTTCTGTTATTTTTGAAATATACGTCTGGGTGTTAATCAACTAAGATAATCAACTAAGACTAGACTGAAAAATTTTACATTTATTAATCTGTTAAGAAAAAAGTTGCAAACGCAGTATTCGTTTGCTAAACCATGTCCGCAATGGTTACAGTAGACAGATATGAATGATAACGCATTTGGCTTTATAAATCCACCTATATGGTGTGTGTATTTGGGGGGGGGGGCGCTCGCGTGCATATTTTTTTCTTTCATCATTCAGGATTTTCCAGTCTTTAGACGAGGTCAGTATTCATAGATTCGTTTTCTCGCTATTTTCTTTCAATCATTCATTCGTCCCTTGATTGGTACCGGTCGCTGAGGGTAAGAGGGCGCATGGATAGATGCTGCAGCTGACAAGACCCACCACTGAACCCGTCTTGGTCAATAGAGAACAGGTCCCGCACAGGACGACCAGTCCTCTCCTTCACCTTTGTACGAGCTAAGCCAGTTCTTTCTCTGGTTACCGCGGCGTCGGCCGTCTCCAAGGTACCTTGAAGGACAGTCTTCGACAAGGGGTTTTGGCGGGTCACATAGCCAGACCAGACCAGCTTGCGCCGTTTGACTTTTGCAAGTAGGCGTTCCTGGTGTGCTACGAGTTTGACGACCATACTTCGTACAAAGTAATTGGTTTTATGTTTGAGATCTGGAGCAGCCTCTTCAGACACTTGTTCTGGACTCTCTTCTCCGTATCGGCAAACGTTTCCCATCCGTAAAGCAGGATACGTAGTATAAGGGACTTGAACAGATTGTACTTTGTAGTAAATATGATGCTACAACAGACAGACCTTGTCTATCCTAGCCACTACCACTGTTGCTGTTGCGATGCGGATATGTGTCGTGGAGCTGCCATTCTTGGAGAGGCTCTGCGCACGTGCGTGGTTGGTTGGTTGGTTGGTTGGAGTGCTTCAACATAAGGGTGATTTCATACATGGGGGTAGGGATGATATGGGGGTGGGTAACGAGAGTACCCGATGAAAACACCCACGGCCAGTTCTTTAAACAGGTGTTAAATATCATGAGACGAGATCTGAACCCAGGGCCTCTAACTGCTGTGTTGACTAGCGAGTGTCGTAACTAAACTACCCTACCATCCCTACTTTTTGTATAGGGGTTTACTCCCTTAGCCTTTTTCTTTTAAGATTGCCCTCAAGGCAGTGGGGCTATTTTCCCTCGGCCAGGGTGGCAGTGAAGTGAGGAACAATGATTTAGTTCGTCAAAACCAGTCTTTGAGTATGACGGCACCCGTTTCGCCGAAAACAGTTCAGGCAAAGTATTTTGTCAAGTACGTTCATCGTCATTTCAGCATCTTTGCGTGTGAGATCCTTTGTGGGCATCCCGAGATCTTCCCAGTGTTGAGAAAAAAGTCGCTGACACCAATAATAATAATAATAATAATAATAATAATAATAATAATAATAATAATAATAATAATAATAATAATGTCCGTGTCTTGTATGAGAGATGGCGTGATGTGTACTTGGATGAGAGATGGCGCTCTAACAGGGCAAGGTAAGGCGGAGTTCGGGGTAAGCACCCTGCAGATGATTCTCAAGACGTCGCTTGTATTGAACCAAGTATCGTGAAAGCTACCTCCTTAGTTCTCTTCATTTATTTGTATCCGTGTCTAATATTTGTATCTTTATATGTCATACTTTGTCGTTATCCCCACCTACAATTTTGCACTAAATATGCGTCTAATTACAGGTACTTAGTTCCAGCCTTAGCAAGATCTACTGCTTCATAGTCAACTCGGCGGGACATCAGATGATCTGCATCACAGACCAGTACTGATTGACTGGTGGTAGTCCTGGCTTTTAGCAAAGCAGACAGAAGCTAGATTAAATGTCATTCATTTCTCTCGACAGACATCAAAGAATTTCCATAAGGAAGTTTTAGTGTGCTGGTACGCCATGGCATCAGTGCCGGAAAGGGGGATCAAAAGGCTTAGACCAAGTCTCATCTTAAGGCACACTATTTCTTTGTGGATGCAATACCCATTCAGAAGGCTTGATATTCGGAAGTTTTCTCCGAATAATGTAATTTTACCCATATTAATCATCTTTTCCATTTACAGCAAGTGGAACCAATTATCTGTCGAATCAAGAATCCAGACTAGCAAGCAAGCAGCCAATAGATCGACTGAACAACAGACAGTACACACTATGTGGACTTGTCTTTCATCTACTGACCTTCTCCGAAAAGGAAGCTACGTCTCAGTCCGAAGCTTACAACCCCAGTAGACCTCTATCCACGTCAGGGAACGTAAAATCTACGTAAAATCAGTGGTCTTCCTTTTTCTACGTACACGTAAGCTTTCGAAGAATGAGCCTCGTTCCTTGTATGTGAGAACAATGAACGCAAGTGTACTTGTGTGTAGGTGGCTTGAGGATTTTTGTCTTCCACCAGAAGTTTAGTTTCGAAGAAGAGCACGTTTACTTAGAAAAGTCATAAGATACGAAGTGTTTCCATCTTCCTGAAATAAGTTCTAAGTTTCTTGTAAGAAAACAACCGAATTGGCGTCTGGTCCAAAGCTGTCATTTGAACTCGTCTGATCAAAACAAGTTTTTATTTTTTGTGAAGACTATCAGAGGATTTTGGCGTTCGTCTCATTGTAATTTAGATAAGGATTTTTGTCAGGCTGACCCTAGCAACACGTCAGTACTTCAAGACTTGTTAGCTGCCTCTGGTTGTTTTTACATGTTACTGCGTAGCCCTATCTTAAATTCCGGGAAAGATCAGTTTTGTCCTGGCTGAAAGTTCTGCAAACCATGTATACGCAACGTATCTTGGTTCATTAGGAAAACAAGGTGTAAATCAGTTGCTATCACATACCAACTATTTCGAAGAGGTTAGCACGTTTGACGCAATACCTTGCTACTTCGGTATCATGGCCGTCTTTTCCCTGCAATTGTCCGAGCGATAATTAGATCGCCTCCTAGCAAGAATCGAAAAGCGTCGCGCATGTTTCTTCTCGATGATTGCGCAGGCATGCAATTGGGAGATTCCAGCGGCCGCATACTTGGCACATTACTGAGGAGTGCTTGGAGAGCACCCCGGAGACCAAACCGCTCTGGAATGCAGCGCCGTTCAACTGGTACCCGCGATCTTTTGACTTCCGCCATTGTGCGCAAATTGCCTGCCGTTGTGCCACGGCGGTATACTAACACCCGCCGAATTATCGGCGCAGCAGGAACAACTTCGTGGCAGTCAAAGAGAGAAAGGTTGGGTGGATTGGGATGGGGTGGAGAGGGAGGATAGTGTTGATGCGGGAGACACGTGCAGTGGCTTAGAGCTTTTGAAATGTTCTGATCGAAATCAGATTTATGCTCGATCAAGTAAAAGCTCGAGTGTACCTCTTATTCTTCATTTTTGTCGAGGGGGTTCTTCGATACAGCGAAGCGAGGGTCCTATTTAGAGCTCGCTCTTTGTAACCGCTGTCGACGAGTTGCTTTACTGAGCTTTAATAGAGACGCAGTTTGAATTTACCAGTACGAACACGCTTCTTTGTTAACACGAGAGGATACCTCGGCTTGATTTTTTGGGGGATCAAGAATGATAAATTATCTGTTATGGTCGGAAACAAAAGGTCAACATGGTACTTTCCGTCCTTGTTACACGAACGAGGTCTAAGTGCACGACTGAAGTTATTTTATAGACATATATACTTTTTAACAAATCCTTGCAGTTCAAAGTAGACTGGAAGAGAGGTGTCTTCTCTTCGGCAATTTTCATGATGACAGATTAATCGAGTTGCTGACATCAGGCAAATGACGAGGCAAAAACTGGCGTTAGATGAGGATTTTGTTTATCGTTGGATTTCCGGAAGCTTCGTCGCGATTTCCCTTCCTGTCCACAGCCTTTTTCCACTCGTATTTTCTATTCACTAGCCAATTTCCGTATTTACATCTTGTATTTTTTTTCACTGTCACCAAAAGGTGGATTCTGTCGAAGCAGGTTTTTCCTTTTCACAATAATAAATCCGTCTCTCTCTCTCTCACACAATATATATATATATATATCTGCTTGAAACGGCTAAAGCTGTAACTGTCATATTTCGTCACAAAGTGTAATTGAAGCTTACATTCTGGCAACTTCTAGTACCCCTAGGTTTGATCAAAAGGAACAGCAAAGAGCCCCCTTAACGCCCTCATTAAAAGACAAAATACCAGATCCGTTAAAGATGAAATACATTCATAAAATACGAGTAACGAGCCTCGCTTGTTTGGCTCTGCCTGCTCGCCCAGCTCTGTATCGTTTTCTCACGATTCCTATTCTTTCCTTCCCTTTTCCGCCCTCTTGATTTCTTTGAACAGCAGTATTTCTCACCTCTCTGTGAGCCGCATAAAGGTAAGGCCCGCATTCTCTGGCAAAGGCACTGAAACTGCAGCATTGAACGGCCAGGTGTTCTGAATGATTTCATAAATGCCTTACGGCGCTGCTGCTCCGGTCGTATTACGAGATCATTTTGCACATTTTTGTGACGTTTGATGCGAGGAGACTTTTGTGATGAGCAGGGCTGACGGTGTCTGTCGGTGTGCGCGTTTTAGCTCGGATGTGCGACTACTCTTTAAGGGCATGGGCGAGGTAAGAGTATAACACACAACACCTTCCTTCCGAAAGGTACTACAACAGCGCAAATCCCTTCTATAAACTATACTCAAATATCCACATACCCAGACTGAATAGATGTTCAGTTTTGGGAGGTGAGACCGACTATATTGAAGATTCTTAAATACGACAGCCACTGACTAAGTACACGCTTAATAATAGTTAATAGAATGAAACTCTACAATAAACAATTACGACTCGTTCATAGGATAGAGATGCGGAACTGTTAGCTCACCCTAGGGAGAACAACTTTCTCCTACAATCTAGTCACTTAACCGGGTACATTTTGTAGAAAATGTGGCCAGGTTTGGCAACGTTTTCATAGTGTCATTTTCAGTGTTGTGTAGATCTTGTACCCAACACAATCATTTTCTTCGGCAGTGTTACCGGTTGAGCAGACCTAAAAAGAGTCCAGTCACTGTCCAGTATGTTCCAATAGGAATATGAAAGAGGAGGTGATCGTACACAATACTATCTTTTAAGCGTCTTCGCTCTGAAAAAAATGACAAATTGCGTGAAATCTTGGTCTTTTAATATACTAATTCAGCTAAAATAAACTATTCTTGACAAAAATTGAAAATAAAAAACACTATTGTGACATGCAACAAAATGAAATATGAACATCGATTATATTAGAAAGTTGTGTAAGCCTAGGACTTCTGCTATATTAAAATGATTATAATACTTTGATAACATTATTATTTTAATATTTTGTTAGTAGCTTTCATTCCTGTCTTTTTTTTCGAAAATGCAGAATTACTCACATCCGCTTTAGAATTAATGATTACGCTGTAGAGCTAAGCATATGGCATTCAAAAGTCCGTGCTCGCATGCCGTCGCATATACCTTCCTGAGTGCATCTGGTCACATGGTGTATGGCGTGCCGTGCCAAAAATGTTTCTTTAGGGATTATTTTTGTTCTCTTCTTATAGCACTTCAAGATGGTATTCCAGATTTCAAAGGAAAATTACGGCAGATTCATCGAGGCGAGGTCCGGGCCTCTTGCTTGCGAGCCGATAAGCTCGCAATGCTTTGACGCCTCCGCGTCCTCGGCTCCTTAGGGCTCAGGATGTGCTGACGCTCTTTCATTGCTGACGTCCTTCGGGGCTGGAATTCGCGGCAACTGGGGCCCGTAGAGCGTATCACGTCCATGACGGGAAAGGGGGAAGGGAAGGTACACATTGCCGAACAGAGGACAAAGGTTAATAGCTTGACCGGAATGTATGTGGTGTGGGGGTACAGCCTCGACATTAATCCCAGCCGTAATTCACTGATAAAAACACACGCAAGCTTCTGTTTTCGTCCATCTTATGAGAAAACTATGACGGATGTAACAGAGAAACGTAAAACGAATCAGTTTAAAAAAGCATCAACATTGATAAATTTTGTTCTTGATTTGTAAATCCTTACAAAAAAAAAAAAAAATAAAACGCAGAGAACCGATTCGCTAGTCATTATAAAAGAAACAATTTTGAGCATCTAAATGTATTAACATCTTTTTGAGCTTACTGCTGGTCAGTAAGTCGTGTTCCAACAAGTAGGACTGATGTGTATTTTATTTGAAGAGAGGTTTTATATTTTTTCCACGTTCTAGAATAATGTCATTTACTAGATCACGCTTTTGTAGGTTACAACAAATCTGAGTTCGGTATCAACTGTTTTAGCTTTTTCTTTATTTAGTTTTCTTTGTTTACTTTTATGCCTTTTTGTTTTTGTTTTTTATTCGTTAGTAAGTTTGTAGATTTTTTTCTTTCCTTCTGTCATATCAATGTAGGAGCTGCGCAGTACTAACAACAACAACAACAACAACAACAACAACAACAAAAGATTGTTTATTAGTGACAGATTTGATGAACACCTTAACTTTCTCTACAATGTGCTGTAGCACCTGTCTTTTTCCACAAGGCTCAGGTGTATAAAAGCGTCTTATAATCGTTTTAGTCCCTGGGAAAATCTCCTAATGAGCAAGCTTACAATCCATCTAGAAGAACTTCATCACATTGCTCTGTGTGGAGCTGCGTTGACTCAACCGTCTTTTAGACGACACGACTTTGATTCAACAGGTGGTTTAATGAAACACATAAATGTCGCGGTCAGGGCACTAAAACATTAGGGACGAAAAGACTTAAGCACCCCTTGAGTTTTATCGTCTGCGAGAACATTAACATTTTTTCGCGGAAATCCCTTCCTTGTAATTTTATCTGAGCGTCACCGCCATTCTTTTTCGTGACATATATTGCTTTGCGATACGAAGCAATTTGAAGGATAAAGGAAAATTGTTTCCCTTGATTGAGGTACGCTTATCAAAATAAACTAATATTAATGCACCGAGCGAATTGAGGCCAGTGTAGAAGCATCATACAAAGGGAGAATTACAGCTTCCTGGTACTCATGGTGCTGCTTCAGGCAGGAACGCTACAACAATTTTCTCTGGTCTCTGTGCAAGTGTCAAAGATTGGACCCTGATGGTCTTCGCAGCCACGCCACTGCGTGTTATTTTTTTTCCTCAGAAACCACTTATAGAACAAGATACTGTCACAAAGATTACACTTTCTAAGGGAAATATTCAGACTAATGTAAAAGTTCTCTGATGATCGAACAGATATACCAAATTCTTTTCGTGTTTGTAAAGGGGAAAATTGCTTGTGTAAAACCATAAACAGTCTCATAGCAAGGAGGTGGGGCGAGGTAGGGGCGGGGTTTAATAATGTTCCGCTCTGTCTGGAAAAATTAATAAATAAAGAATAGCTAACAAGAAACATTTTTTCAAATACGGTTCTCTGTCTGTCTGTCTGTCTGTCTGTCTGTCTGTCTGTCTGTCTGCCCTACTCACCCCTGCTAGCGTTCCTTTGTTCTCTCACAATCTTCACCAATTTCAAGACTTATCAGAGTTTCAAAATTTTCACATTCGTAGATTTAGTTGTACGCTTTTTTATATTTTGTGTTGTGATTTCGTTTATGCAAGAGAGTGACGTAGGAAGGTATAAAAAGAAAGAGGAACACAGAATACGTCAAAGGTACGTCCGCTATGTCTACCAGGAGTAGTTACATATGTTAGGAAAGAATGGCCAGCAAATACTTTAACGCCAAACTGTTTAGTCATCCCCTTCCACCGAGCACTGCGGCCTTGTCCTTGGTACGCCGCTGAGTGGCTCGTGCGGCCGCCTGATGAATTGCGCGCGCGCTGCTGTTGATGTCTGCGGCATGTCGCTGTTGATGCTTGAGTCGTGTTGAGGGCCGCACTGGGACGAAGCTGGTCCAGCCTGACGCGAGAAAAATGCTCTGCACTTGCTAGTGCCAGTTGGATAGGGGCCGTGGCTAAGATGAAATGTTTTGGTTCTGTATGGTGGTATTTCGTGCGTGAAGTCGGAATCTAGATAAACTTCTAATTGTTTTTAGACCCACACTAGCTTTGTCCGTTCTGCCACGTGCATTTATTTACTTATACTTAAGACGGACTTCAACAACCAAGCAGGACTTCTGGCTTTATAAATTTTTTAATTTCCTGTTGTTTTATTTTTTACTTCTCTTCTGTTTTTGCTGCGCAGTGAGCATTCTTCTGCATGGATACCTGCGCATTATAAATGGACATCATCATCATCATCATCATGCTACTTGAATGACCAGCCTTGGTTTATATACATGTGGAAAGTGCCCGACTGGCAGGGATTAGTTCTTTGAAGCTGGCATGTCACGTGCTGAACGGATCCGACACTCTGGACATGGAGAAGAACTCACATTTAGCACATCCCTTGTCACACTATCTAAGGACAAGTTCCACTCAAATTTTTTTTAATCACCGAGAACTAAACCGGCTGCGTATGAAACTAGTTATTCTTGTTTTTTTTTAACCCCTATTCCCTTTTTAACTCCCTCGTGTCGTTCCTTTCTTATTAAGATTAATATAGATAATGAGACATTATCTTCGATAATTTATAGTTCAGTTTCTGTCATATTTCTTCACAACCATTACTTTTTGTATTATTGCTTTTTCTGGTTCATCAGCAAAACGCACCCCTCTTCCTTCGCTGACACATCCAACAATCAAGTTTGTTTGTACACTCTTCAAGTTTATGCCCGGTCGCCTGTTCTCTACGTACAGCAGCCATGTTGAGGACGTAACACGTGAATCCGCAAAGATTGATTAATTTAAATACCTCGATCATTGCTGAGGTCTCCAAATGGTTTTTCCAGGGCTTAACCTGCGCTAGGTACAAACACCGCCAGGCAATATTAGCTTGCCATGAATAGATTATTTTGAAATCATGGCCTGAGGTAGGACAGGTGTAAACGTGAATATCGCAATTTACTGATTAAAAGCGAAACGTTAGTCTCATATTCAGACTAGGCATTTTAAGTGAATAGGCTTAGTTTCTTCTAAGATATTAAGTACCCGAAGCGGATCGAATAATCTCCTTGAGTTCCCATGTAAATTGTCGACATATTGAACAGTGTCGTCACTGAAGTACAAGGATCAGCTAGGGAAGAGCAGGAAGTATAGGAATATCCAGGTTCTTCCGTGCACTTCCCTCCTCCTTCGGTTCTTTCCCATCTTGCGCCTCATGCTTTTCCTTCGGTTTATCGCCAGTACCACCAGTTGCCTTCTTATCGTCTTATTCTGCAGAGCACCCATTATTAAAATCAGCCAGTGTGTCTGTGTGTCATTCAGCGTGCAGCCTTATGCTTTTGACGCTTGAAAACAGACTGCGCTTCTGCCAGTGATGACAGCACTCTTTTTCTTTAAAAAAAAATTAAATGGGCTCTAGTGTAAATCTGGGAAATGAGCTTCTTATGTTCCCATCGTCACTCTTTGTAGAAAAAAAAATCGCGAGGGCAGAAAGGTGCGTGTGTGGCTCGGCGAGGCTGGACAGTGAGGTGAAATTCGCGCCGCTCGAGAGGCTGTAAACGCTTGGTGCGCACACAAGATGAAGACGACTAAGAACCGATGGTGTGAGTAGCTGGAGTAGGAATATTTGCACGAGCAGACGTTCTCATTCCAGCGTCCGCGCGGCGTATATCAAGCTGGGACAGCTTTGGTCGAGGATGGATGGGGTCAGGGGAGACGTAGAGTGGTGAGGTCGTGGTGGCTTGCCGTAGGGTCCTTTGCAAATGTCTTCACTATATCAGTCACCTTTTGTTGTTTACACAATTGCGGTAAAGAGTACAAATGACAAGATAACCAGGAACTTGTATCCACCCTCGGCATGATCTGTCGGCAATATGACTGCATGTCAGCGTCTGGTCTCTGAAAAATAGCCTCACTACGATACTGCTAATCTGGCGCTGTCATTTCCGACACGACTGTCACAGTTTCAGAGGAAAACTCTTTTCTATCTATGCTGTTGTAAACGTCCCTTCTGTAAAAAAAACTGCGACAGGTAAGTAATGATATATAACTTTGGCATAAATGAGAAAGAAACATTGACAGATAGACAATTAACATATCGCTGAAACGAGATGTAAATCCGATTTAAAGCCTTTGAAGCATATGGTTTGAAGACGTTGAATCTTACGTAACCCAACAGCAGCACCATAATGTTAACAGTACTTCGTATTTCATTCCTCACACACAGCTTATATACGTGACCCTGCCTTTCACAGAACACGATTTCCTCAGGTCTCCAAAGCCCCAAAGACTTTTTTAAGTGGTCGAGTGTCCCGTTATTATGCGTATGAAAAAAGATCTTCATTTGAGAGGAAAGAAGAACAGATGGTGTGCTGATAATGGCTTTAGAGTGAGTCTGTAGTATTTGCCAACTACCTCGTGACAGTGTCTTCTTCACAAATGTCTGGCTTACTCAAGTGTTTAATTTTAAAGACTTACCTAACAGCAAAACGATTTTAAAATCTCTGTGCCTAGCATTGTGCAAAATGAACATTTTTTTTTCAAAATCTAAACTAATAAACCTCGTCTGTTTTTGGGATACAAGCCATCAGACCACCATCCACACAAAGAGGTTAAACCAATAATGCTATGAGTGACCCCACATACTCCTAATCAACGATGACCCTATATGCAATCGCCGAGGTAACTTTAAAACCTCTTTCAATGGCGATGATTGTGGGCTTGTATCGGGAGAAGGGGAGAATCATTGACTTGTATTTTGGGAAATAATGTCTCGGACTGAACTCAGCTCACTAATTCTGGGAAACACATTTCTCGCGGGTAGGCCTTTAATCTGACAGTCTCGTTTCCTAATACCATTAGAGGTTGTCAGGAAGAAGAAGTAAGACTATGTGCTTTAGAAATAGAACTGTAAAGCACCTCGTTAACAATTTACAGAAAATACTGGCTCTTGTGTTTGCAGTAGCGACAGCTTGTGGCACATATATAAATGCTTTTAACGAACATATCCCACGCATGCTGGGCGCGCACGCACAAGAGCATTTCAAGGCATCGTCGTTTGGCGTTTTATCAACGCACCAAGTTTGAAGCAGTAGGAGCCGCTTCTTTTCCTCTCTAATTCGACAAGAGTGACAGCCCGTTCCCTCCCTATCTCGTTTGACAGGCTCGCAGCGCGCAAAGCAAGATTCAGTGTTAAGGTCGACTTGGCTGAGAGATGTTTGCTGGAGCGTCTCCATGCCAGGGGAACTTTCGACCCTGATAATGTTCCCCTGCCTGGTCTAGATGCAGGCTAATCAGCAGACGTGCATTTTTTTCTGACATTTAAAACACTTCCCTCTCACAGACGGCACCTGTTCACGCTGTCTGGCCTGCTTCAGTACCTACACAGTTCTTATGTTCCTCGTTTAGACGAGTGCAACTTTGCTCTATTCACTTTTGTTCTTTGGATGTAACCTGGGCGCATGATGTATGTAATATTATGTAGCGCGTCTGACTGCGCTTGCTCACATCACGGTTAATAAGTGCAAGCTGATCTTAAGAGCACACCCTGACCAACCCTCGTTATTCAACACCCAAGAAAGGAAAGCAACTAAGTACATATTGCCATGCATTCAAATTCTTGTCGATAACATTTTTTCGGTGTCAGTAAATCTCCCTCTTAAAGTTGATAAAAATGGCGCGAAGTAAGAGTTAAATTAAGAGATATTTAATTTATCTTCTGGCCTGGCCGCATATATTACCAGGCAAATCTTTATTGTCCTAATCCTTTGTGTAAATAGACGAATCTCTAATGTCCTAACAGGTTGTGTAGTAAGCCCCAGTGTTCCATTTTATCCGAACCTTCTTAATTTTTTTACTTTTTCTTATGGTTGCATGGAAAACTTATAAATCTTCAAAAATAATAACTGTCGTTGTCGCGAGGGCAGCAGTGAGAACTAAGCAACGAAATCTTAGCTAGCGTGAAGGGCGCTAATCATTTGCCTGTGATAACTGAATGAAAAAACACAACTGTACTTTATGTGCTACTCCCGGGGTATTATTTCCTATACAGGAAAGAATTTAACATTTGAGTCGTTTTGGCGCATTAACAGCCACACATACATTTACTAAAAGTGTCTGTACGGCAGCTCATTTTTTGGTACACATTTTGCAGGGCATCTTCGACTGGCCAAGCTGTTATTCGGGGTGTGCAAAAGCAGCGGTGCACCGTAGAGACACCGATTTTACTGTAAGATCTTTTCAGTTCTTACCTTTGTGGAAAGTCAAAAAATGTTTCAGGATTGTCAGTAAAGCTGTAGGAGTTCGTCAATTTCTCTTCTCCTACTGTATAAATAAGCGTCCCAAGATGTCTACGATTACAAGAGCAACAGAGTGTTATGTATTTGATATGTTTTCAAAGCGACCTGCTTGTACAGTATTCATTTTGTAAGTGTATGTATCACGAGGCTTGTTTCATGGCATTTGGGTTTGGAAGGTTTTCTACAGCAGCAACAGCAGTAGCAGCAAAGAGAGAATGGGAGTGATTTTATTTTGATGGTTTTCAGCCGCCAAACCTACAATTACTCAGCGAAAACCTTTGTTCACAGAGCAACGAAGTAATCCGCTACCTGTGCCACACAAGATGCGGTCCGCGCTGATTTCCATTTAGACTTGTCAGGATCTCTACCCGCTCTCTTTTCCTAACTGGCTGAACTGACGTTCATGGCTAATTTAATGAGAACATGCCAGAGATTTACTGACTTCCCTGTTCCTAAGGAGGATGCAGATCGAGGTATTGCGTTTAAACGTTCATTATTCGGCACCGACTTGCGCGTGACATTACGTGACATCCGCGCAAGGTCATGAGGTGACGACCAACCTCAGGTAGCCTGTAACAGTGTTTCTCCAGGGGTGGTAACTTGGATCAGTATCAGTGGCGAGTCCATAAACCTGCAGTAGCTGCCATTTTATGCTTACATCAATCACCGGCGTTCTCGCATTAAAATGTATCCGAGCACAAATCCGCCTTTGTAAGGAGGACGCACTCAAGAATTAGCTCAAAGTAGACGTGTGGACCAGGCTATTGCTGAGGAATATTTAACACACCCGGCAAGCGCGATCGTCCGCAATTCTTCCTCCAAAATTGCTCAGTAACGAGGGTGGGGGGGGGAATTGCTATTTTACGCCGAGCCAGCAACTAAGGCTATATCACGGCAAAGCAGCCAGCACTGTACACCAGTAGCGAGTGTGGTTCTACCGCCTGGGTGGGATGGAGATTAGTGCAGTGCATCACATGCCTTGATGTTTTTTGCAGGCCATTTTTCCCATTTAACTCAGTATGCAAAAGAGGTTTGCTAATACCATTTCTTTTGGTCTCAAACGTCTCTGCAAATACCCACCTCAAACTAAACGACAAATAGTGACTTTGGCATCTTGACTGGCAAGATCGACAGTTTTGTTTAAAAGTGACAGGGGTGATGAAAGATATATATTTTCCGTCATGACAGAAAAAATCTAAATAAATGATGTTCTATATATATATATATATATATCTTTTAATTAGGTATCTATAAACACACATGCACTAGATAAGGGAGGCTAAGCTAGTGGTGCGCATGGTTCTAGTGTGAAGTTTATTCGATGTCCGCTTAGGATTAAAGGCTGGAAAATTAACACATCTTTTAACACGTGTAACGCATATGTAATGTCGCAACTGTAATGCAAGTCTCACCTAACCATTTCTATTATCTTTCCTCTTCGTCCTGCTTACTTACCCGCCGTCATCGTTACCCCCTCATGCACCTACCCTTTTTAAAAAAAACACACATCCACTGACCTTTCTTTTCTCTTTACACGGGCGCTCACGAGGCTGCTTGCGCGCCAAAGAAAGGCTAGAAAATGCAGAAGCGAGAGGAGAATGAAAGACTCCAGGACTTGGCAGGGGGAATGCCATTCACACTTGATAAGAGCTGCAGCTAGCTGTTCTGTATCACAGCAGTTCAATGGCGAGAAAGAGAAACCCACATTATCTTACCTTTCGTTTTTAAGCAGACTGGATTTTCTTTTCTTTGCACCAGTTTTCTGTTCCTATTGGTTTCAGATAACCCGCACTTTGCTGCGAGGATGCCTAGGACAGAGAAAGGCCACGTGAAGCCGGCGAATTGGACAATATATATTTTTCCGCCGAATTTAGATTGCGTTCCTTCTGTCTGGTAGCTTTGATAAGTTAACTGGCAGCCAAAACTGCGCTTCACCATTTCGCTGTAGCAATTCGTTAATAAAACTGAGTGCAATAGGTTTTAGAGTTTTGCCCGCTGTCTGCTAGAAACATAGTTATTTCGGTTCTCGAGTACAACGCCAGATTTTTTCGTAGATGATTAGGGATGATAAGGTCATAGCGTCTGAGAGACTGGAGGAGAGTGCGCATGGTCGGAAGTTGATGTGCGTGTGCATGCTGATCACTGGGGCTTTGTGACTGTTAAGTGATGTGACAGGCTATATAGGGTCGCGCTGAGATATTAGTAACAAACTTAATTAACCAGGATACACATGCATGCATGTGTGGATATCCACCAGGCATACATTAGTCGTGTACAGCAGAAAGGGGAGGGGAGAGAGAATCAGTGAAAAACAGGAAAAGTGGAATGAAGATACACAGAAGACCTACGAGGAGAAGGGACGTTAGGGTAGGTATGAGGAAAGGAAAGGCACAAAAAAGAGCAACAAAAGAAAAGGAGAAGAGAGTCTTGTGGTCCAGACTACAGCACAAGGTACCCGGATTACTTCACATCGCATGAATCATGTCGACATTTTATGGTTCGACTATGCGCACAGAAAACAATAACAAGAAACCAATCCAAAAATAAAAAACCACAGCAATAAACCAAAAAAGCAACAAAAAAAAACCACGCCAAAAAAACCGGGAAAGAAAAAACAAAACGGTCACCATAATAAATCAACAAACAAAAACCCCAGCAAAATAAACCAACCAACGAAAAAACAAACTATAACTAGCCAGCAAAACAAAAAACGCAAGAATAACCAACAAGAAAAAAACCACAACAATAAATCAACTAAAACAAAAACACCTCGAACAATAAACCAATCAACGAAACAAAAAGAAATTGACAGTAAATCAATCGACGAAGCAAAGCACCCGCTCCCAAAACTTGTGTGCGTGCGTGTTTTAAAGAGTCACCTTAAATAAGAATAATGTATAATAATGATAAAATGTAGGTTAAAATTATTTCAAAAATGGAATATTCCTCTGCCTAATTCATAATTTACTTTATTAAATTTTTTTACATTACTTCTATAAACTTGAGTAGAGCACTGCGAACAACAAAACATTCCTGGCTGATTGTAAATATGTTATTACAAACGCCATATATTTTTAAAATTTTTAATTCTATGCCATCCAGCACTTTCATCAGTAAGCAAACAAATATTTTTCGATGCTCAGATGGCGATAGAGGTGCGAGGTAAGCACACAGGAATGTTGACGGCAAGCTGATATCCCGGAATCGTGCTGGGCTCTCGCTCATGTCCATTTTGACGTATTGCTTTTTTTTCTTAAGTGCAGCTTGTCATTGAAATAAATAATACTGTGGATGGCAGTTATGGTGTGAAAGTTTGGTTCAAAATCTAGGACATTTAGACAAATCTCTAAGATCCGCCTTACACCGCTTGACCCACTCCTTTACAGCTTACGCTGTGCAAAGGCGTTTGACATTAGAGAGTTTGAGATCCACGACGCGTAGGGAGACGTGTGCGGCAACGAGAATGGCGAGCCTCTAAGCCTACCCGTTTTGAGAAAAGCGATTGGTTGGCTTTTGTGGATGTGATGATGTAGGGCGCAAATTCCCGTGACGCTACAGGTTGCCGCTCCCGCACGCGTCGTGCGAGCGCTGAATCTCAAACTCTCTAATCAGTCTAATGTCTGATGATATGGACATGTCTGTGCTGTGGTATAGTGATTATTGTTTACGTTACACGTCTTCATCTTCCACAAGAAGATATTACAGGCTTGTCATTTTTCGGATACATTGGTAATTAACTGCCAATGTGTCTCTTTGCTAAGCTACGTGTGGTGGCGTTACACTGAAACAATCTTCCCTCATCTGGAGTTACATTGCTATAGCGCGAGCTGCAATCAGGCTGCACTGCTATAGTGCGACTTGAAATTATATTGCTATAGCATGAGCTGGAATCGGGCATTACATTGTTATTGCACTGCTATAGCACGAGTTGGAATCTGGTATTGTACTGTTTAACTTTAAGCTAGAGTCGAACTAGTAAATGAAACGTCAAGCGCTTTTGCGATAACACCTCGACTAGTACTTTGTAGTAAAGAAGATGAAAAAAAGTGTAAAAGTTGTCCCCTAACCACCCGGTAGCTGGGGATTGAAGTATTGCAGACTACATTAAGGGACGAGCTTTTGATAGGGCGGTGCCCGTCTCCTCTCCCTCGCTGCCTTACTTTCCCCAATCCTCAGTGGAGTCAGGTACCCATTACCCACAGCTGGGTCAAATGGGGTGGGGGAAGTTCACTGCGCCATTTGGACATCGAACCTTGTTGCCTCCGAGTTGGGAAGCGAGAACTCCAACCACTCGGCTGTCCACTTGTAGGCACAGTACACAAATCATAAAGTAATGGTATTTGTTCTTATTACTGTTAATAGACCGCTTTCTGATGTCCCCATTTTCTTTAATCGCTGACCTGATGACAAAGTGAGGATAATTTATATATCCATTTCGAGAACATGTACAAGAAGCGAGCAACATAGAAGTCGCAATTAAAATGGGCTGCTTGGAAAAGGCATAGGGGGTAGGGGGGGTAACAGCTTAAAGTCACAGTTAAAAATGAAACTGGGAGTACAAAGCGTAAACAAGTAAAACAAGTACATGTAAGAAAAACGAGACAAAACAGTGAGATGCGACCGTGTACACACGCAGTGTTCTGTGCACACAGGCCTTAGTAAACAGCTCGACGCTGCTACTCAGTGTTCATCATCTGTGCTGTAACCATCATCCACTTTCGTTGCGGACTGTGTTATAATGCTGATGATCCACACAATGTAAACGTAGGCAATGGATTTTATTTCATTGTTGTCCGGCGATGAATACTTTTAAAGGGCACGACAGGGATACACTGACGTGCGTTTGTGTGCAAATACCAGAGATGCTGGAGACAAGCTTGTTTTGCTGACAGCAAAAAGGCTGTTGACGCGGGCGTAAGGAAAAAAAAGAGACGGGGATGGGAGGGGAGTTGCGGTGTGGGGCTAGAGAACATGGCTGTCGCTTCCTCTTACTTGCAAGTTAACAAGTACCTCGTGCCCTTCACAGGAATGACGGATCTCCCAATATGCGGTGCACCCTCCCGACGACTAAAGCCTCCCTCGCTTTGACCTATGCCCCAAACACTGTCCTTTTTGTTGTTTTTTTTGGCCCACCTCCTCCTTCGTCAGACCTCACTACACGTGCGCACACATGTACTCGCGTGTTCATTCGTTATAAGGCGCGTTAGTTTATTGTGGGGTTAAAGGACAACACGAGTTCATTTTAAAATAATAATTCCCCCAAAATGAGCACATAATTATGTTTAATTTTTCAAGATATAAGCCTTCAAACACCAGCATTCTCACCTGCCACTAGGAAAGCAGAACAAATTACTCTCCTATACTAGAGAGTTCTGTTGCGTGCAGGAATAACAGCGAGTTTGGCTCAGCTCATCAAATCTAAGCTTGCCTTTTAGTAAAAAAAAGAAACATCGCTCAGGTTGTCGTGTTTAAGAAGCGACTGTTTGCCCAGACAATGAAACGGATGATTTTGGAATACAGTCCTACAGATTTGAACTTTATTAAAAGCCTCGGTAAAAGTTTTAAAAAAAAACATTCAGAAGAATGCTCATTGCGCAGCAAAAACAGAAGAGAAGAAAAAATAAAACAACAGGAAAGTAAAAAAATAACAAAGACAGAAATGGTGCTTGGTTGTTGAAGTCCGTCTTATGTAAATAAATACACATACATACATACATATTTACCAATGTTAAAAACGTTTCTTCCTCATTTAAATGCATGCAAAATCTATTTACTTACTAGCACGTGTACCACTTAAGTTCCCAATAGGTTTGTCACCCTTAATTCTTTTTAGCTGTTTGAAGCACGCAGATCAATGGTGCCCTCACACTGTCAGTTGTTTTTAGCACTGTGTTGGATAAAGATACAACTGATGATGATGTGTTTGTGACTATCACACGATGTTACTTGTAGACCAGACGGTGTAGAAACCGTCGATGTTATATATCTGATGCTTGATCTACCAGCAGTCGTAGTTGGTTTTAACAGCTCGTGCTTTTGTATAGCTGGCACTGTTGCAGGAAGATCTCTTCGTTTTGCTTATAAGTCCAAGACTCGCTTGTACTATATAAGAGACTGAATACCAATCGGTTTTGAAATGTTTTGAAAAAATTCTTGAGTACGGTGTGGGGACGAAGTTTGCACGGCACGTTTGAACAAAGCAGAGATCTGTATATACGAGAGATCTGTATATACAATTCTGTTTACTATGCTGATGCTCGTGTATCTCCACTTCTATGCAGCAGTTACAATACTAATTGTATAGCAGACACGTGCCATCAAGCATCAAATCTTTTTTTTTAAATAGTTTTATTTTAAAATTTTCTTATGCTGAGATTGCAGACAATTAAAGGCTAACCCGACTGCTCAGCAAAAATTGCTGGAAATAGAGCACAAATGGCCAGAAAAACATTTTTTCAGTGGTATTTTATGACAAAGATGCACGAAAGATTTTATGTTAATGTTTTTCTCTTAAGCACACCTGCATTTGTCAAGAAAACAGAAAGTGACGAAAGGGATGTATTTCTAAAAATAACATCGTCTGCATAAGCTGAATTCGAAGAGAAAAAATACAAACCTGCTGTGCTAACTTCGTCCCCACACTGTACTCAAGAATTTGCTCAAAACATTTCAAAATCTGTTATCCAGTCACTTATACAGCATAGACAAGTCTTGGACTTATAAGTAAAATGAAGAGATCTTCCAACAGCAACGCCAACCATACAAAAGTACGAGCTGTTAAAACCAACTACAACTGTTGGTAAAAAGCTTAAACAAAGGTCAAGCACCAGATATGCACTATAGACGGTTTCTACACCGTTATGGTTTATAAGTAATGTGACAGTCACAAGCACATCATCAGTCGTATCCTTATCCAACACAATACTAAAAACAACTGACAGTGTGAGGGCACCGTTGACGTGCGTGCCTGAAACAGCTAAAAAAATAATTGAGGGCGATAAACGTATGAGGAGCATGTGCAGGTATCAGTAAGCAAATTGTAAATTTTGCATGCAGCTAAATGAGGGAGAAATAAGTTACCAGGATAAATATCAAATTATTGTTATATTTTGAATGGTAAAAAAGTCATCATTAGCATTCAATTGTAACTATAAAATAAAAATATATGCTTGAAATTAACCCTCTATCAAATAAAAAATACAGGAGTTTATCTTAGACAAACAACATTTGAAATGTGTTTATATTTTATTAACAATAATACACGTGTTTGAGTTAAACTTAAATTTTTGAGAAGATTTACTTACCAGTCTGTTGATGGAATTCGGTTTGGACCTTTAAATTTTTTTAAGCTTTAGTGGAAGCTTCTAAATAAAGTTCAAAGCTAAAGAGCTGTATTCCAAAATTGGCCGTTTCATTTTCTGGCAAAAAAAAAAAACTCTTCTTGAACACAACAACCTGAGCTATGTTTCTTCATTTGACTTGAAGACATGCACAGAGTTCTTTAACTAAGCCACACTGGCTCAGTATAGGAAAGTAATTTTCTCTTTCTTTCCTAGTGGCAAGTGAGAATGCCTATATTTCAAGGTTTATATCTTTAAAACTAAGCATATTATGTACTCATATTTTGAAAATTATTATTTTAAAATGAACTTAACCCGATCATAAAGAAAAAATTGTGCACTTGGCTTGTACTTTAAGAAAGAAAATTCTAGTCACTGGATTCATATTAACTGGTCGATCTGCAATACTTTGCATTTTGATATAAGATGATCATCTTGATAAAGATAACGGGATTAGGCAAGGTCTCAGAAGGACATAACACTATCTCCGCAGAAGGGATAGAGGCACTGTGAGGAATCTTGTTTAAAAGGCAGCAGCTGCCACTGCACTCCTGCTGCTGCTGCTGCTGCTGCTGCTGATGATGATGATGATGATGATGATGATGATGATGATGATGATGATGATGATGATGATGATGATGATGATGATGATGATGATGAAAACGTCAACGACGATTCAGTAAAGGCATTTACACAATATATAACCTCGCGATCTGCAAATTATATTTGCTGAATTATTTTAAAAGCGTGCTTTAAAAGACTCTTTTAGAACAAGTGTACTGGAAGGAATTTGTTCTACAACTAGATTTTACGCGAATGGCCGTGATTGCTATGCAGTTATATGCTGGCTGGTTTAAAACATTCCAATAAGTGCACTTGAGTGAATAACACAAAGATTAGGTTGTGGCCCTTTTAGGACTCTGAAACCGAGGTAATAACTGTTTTATGAGTAATGTTACAGTTTGAACCCCTTTTAGCTAATAAAGAAAGATTTTTAGGAGTTTGTTTGTGTTATGGATAAATAGAAAAACATTTAAGCTAATTATCATCAATCTGACTATCGCCTACATAAGGTTTTTCAATCGGGATCGCAGTACAATGAGCGAGCACCACTAAATGTGTTTAGCAGATCCTTAAACGAAAGAAATTCCTCACTAATTCCGCCTACTTTTTTCTGTCGAGATAGTGTTATGTCACTATAAAAACTTGCCCTTATCTTCTCCCTCCCCCCTCTTCCAAAGCGTTCACCTTTAAGAGGCTGGGAGAGTGGCGATTACTGGTGGCGGGTGGAGCCCAATAAGAAAGATAAGGTGAGAAGAACGCATGCAGGCGACGCCACAGTTTGCATGACGAACAGCTGCGATATGCTTGGACAAACTAGGAGTTAACTCACCCTGATACAATGCCGACAAGAGCAACGGGCTTGCCTGTTTTCGGGTTCATGGGGCTACCTGGACTTTAAGTGCTTCTAATACTTAGTTTTCCTTAAGTGCTAGTGCATGCAGAGAGAGAGAAAGAGAGTGTGTGTGGTGGTGGGGGGAGGGTAAATTATTTATAAAGGCCAGCTACAGATTTGGGGGATTTGCTTTTTCTTTGATAACCTCATTTCTTCGTATAATTTACCGTATCAATAAACCTGTTTCCCGTTTTTGACATAAATGTTCGATTCAGATATGTTCAGATATCTGTCCGTCTGTTTGATGGCTAGTCTTTTTTTTTTAATGCGCCACTTGTTAATTGTGTATGTACATGCTAATATGTGTGTATATATTTATATATGTGCGTGCGTGTGCATGTTCACATCCTCGAAAACACACATACGCGGGCGCGCGCGCGCGCACACACACACACACGCACGCACGCACGCACGCATGTTTATTGATGTCTTGACGGGTATGTGACTCTCTGTTGATACGTTCCCCTGTATTCCGAAGCCGTAGTGACGTTCATAGAACCGTAGCCTTATCTCAAAACTTGAGGCATGCAGCGAAGACACATTTGCACCATAAACGCTATACTTAATGTTGTTTATATCCGATACTACACCAGGAAAAAATCCAGGATAAGACCAAATAACGAGAGGAATTTCTTACTGGTTTTTCCCCCTCAGCCCGGTGTAGCACTGTGGAAGTGTGTATTATTGTCTAATATTTCAAACAGTGGGGAGAAATCCGTTTTTGGTGGGCGAACCTAAAAGGACAGATTCGCATTGAGTGTCTGAATAAACGGCTGTGTTTTACAAGATGGTTGCGTGCGGTACCTGCGCAAACAGAGGCACGCAAAGGTGTGTGTTTCTTACCGGTGTGGCCGGCCTTGCGAGACAAGAACCTCTACCTCCCTCGCTCGATCTCCCATCTCGAGAACCACCGCACAAGAGCGGGGGGCTCTAATCGAGCGAAGACGACAGCAAGGGTTGCGTTACTGACACAAAATAAAAGCTCGACTCCCCGTGAACACAGCGTGAAGGGAGGCTGCACACACCTAGTTAGGTCGCTAGTCTTGAGATAACTGTATGCCTTGTGTACACAGGAACGCCTTAAAATTGAAAACAGCAGGCAAATGAAGACTATGATTAGAGGACACACACCAGACGTTAACTGTCTGCCAGATCACAAGGGTTGTTTTGGGGAAACAAAGGCCTCCAGCGTTGTAGTTTTTCTTTTTGCTGTTTTTTTACTCACTCATAAAACTTTGTCTCAAGCGACAAAAAGCGACAAACTATTGTTTTAGCCAACCCCCCTCCCCCCCAAAAAAAACACATACACAACAAAGTTACTGTCTTGTCAAGGCTGTGGGTGGAGGTCTATGGGCGCACAGCTCTTAAGCAACCTCAAGAATTGGATCAAACTGATCGTTCGGTGGCCTTTTTTACTGCATATTGCACAGACGGAACGACATGCAATAAAATTAACAAACCGACAATTAACAGTACAACAAAAATAACAGACACGCAAAATCATCGCTTACAAATTTTTTTTCCATCATGGAGCTTTTGGTGATATCAAAGGTTTGGCGAAAAAAATAATGCTGGCTCTCTTCAGATGTTTGCATGTACATATATTTTAACTGGTAGCGTTGTATTTCACCTTGTATGCTCTGGCAAAAATAACATCACATGCAAACCAAAAAAACCCAACAAACAAACTAAAACAAAATTTAAAAAACGCGTAGCTTTGATAGCTTCTTTGCCTTCGTGCCGTTGGTTTCACAGGGCCGGCTGAAGACGAATGCAACCTTTCTTCTTCTTTCATTTTCACTCACAATTTACCTTTAGCTGATAACGTTTATTGACTTTTTTTCTTTATGCATCCTATTACTAACCCATTTGCTTGGGTGCCCTTAATTTTAATCACCGAGGGTTTTCACGGGAAGGGTCTGACTAAACACCTCCTGCTTGGTTTGTTGCCCGCCAACGCTGGACTACATCATTGAGATCCCCTTCTCGCGGTTCGCACTAGACGGGAGGGGGGGGAAGTGGCTGGACACTCGGCCCTTAGAATGTATCTACATGCAGAGCGACTAGCGCGGGTGCTCCATGTCTGTATGGCTGCTGTACTGCCTGCCGCTCGTGCAAGTCGCGATCTCGTCAAACCTCGTCGCCGTGTGTCGGTGTCTGACAGCAGTAGAGTGGACGCATGAATTATCTGCTCGTGCTGTGAAGTGTTTGAAGGCGGGATCAGCCCAGGCCACCAGAGTCACATTTCAGCAGCTTGACTCGCCAGCGGGTAATCGTTAGTGGCTTGATTTATCTCTGTCACAAGCATGTTAGAGCGGAGCAGGAATCCGAACTATTTTAAGCTAGGCTTTTTTTTTCTTTTCGTGGGAGCTGGAAGGAGGGGGTCCCTGTTAATTCAAGACTTCCTCAGTTCTGAACTAAGCGACCTTTAACTTTTGTAAACTTCGTGTAGTTTCACGGAAAATAATAATAATAAAAAAAACCTTCGTCTGCAAGGTTTTATATTTGACATAATCATGTTAAGCGACCTCACGGAAATGGCCAAGTCAACTCTGATGGAACCAGCAAGTAATAAATGCATGTTGCGAGCCAAGCTGCGAGTATATTGACCACCCACCATGCATGAAGGAATTTTAATGTAGATAAGAGATCCTTTATGAAATTGCAGTGCTAACTTCATTTGTTTTTGTTTTTCAGATAATATTTAGTCTTTGGCAGTGAAGTTACTTTCTAACCTCACTGACCAAACTTTTCATTTTATTCTATAGTCAGATTCTATTTTTTTCAACTGTCAGTCTCTATTATAGCGCATTGAAATGATCGCCTCCATTGCTCGCTGCAATAATTATTATTATTTTATATAGATGTTCGTAATTCATATCCGGGAAATATGGAATATATTGTAGCAAGAAATAGAGCTGCAGTTTTTGAAAGCGCCCCTTGCACCGGATGAAAGTTCGTTTATCTTTCATCTACTTCCATTTACGCTATATTTTCAGCTTGCCTCCCCCACCTTCTTATTTTTTTTTTTTTGAACGGCGCTCCAGTATATTGGAGTTTAACACGTTCAGGCAGCTATTAAACTCCACCTAACTGAATCGTGGCCAATTAATTAGGAATCGTGGCATTGCTGGGCATAACGGCCATAAAGGTATAGGTTCGTGACACGACACGCCCGTACAAGGTCATGCTACGCTAGTCACCTTTCTGTATGCACGCATGCTTCCCCTTTGATGTTGAATCATGAATTATATATGAGACCACACCGCCGCTGTTGATGGGACTGGAGTTTTTAAGACTTGGTCAAAACGAAACGATCTACACGCTAATTTCATTTAGCGGTGTCCGCAGTCCGTCAACGTGCAGCATGTAAACAGCTTCTTCATTTATTTATTTTTCTTTCATCAGCAAGGTTTTTACCAGTAGTTACTGACCTTGAACGTCTGCTGTTGTCCGAGAAACAGGACTTTATTATTTCAAGACCATTTAGAAGGAAGATTTTCAACGTGTTCATTATGAGTTAAGATAAAGCATAAAAGACCTCAGTATTGGTTCTTCCTGAAGCATATGCCAATGTTGATGTTACAATTGAGTATATAAGTTGTTTCATAAAGGATATTATGATTTTCATTTTGGGGGGCAGGATTACTGCGCGTTGATCCTCAAGCAGAGTTATAGAAACAGGACATTTTAATTTGTAGTAAATCGAGCACTGAGTAACCATAGTCACCTATAAGGTAGGCCACTAGGCGGGACTGGCAGGTCCGGCAACCCAATCTTCAGCACGCACACCACGAGCGCTAGTCTGGGGCTTCTTTTCACGCCTACTTTAACTTAAACAGGTAGTAGGAGGTGGGTAGGGACGGTGGTGCACGTGTATGCGTGCGCTGAGTGCGGGTATGCGTTTGTCAGAGCGTTCTTTCAATGACTGTCGCTCTTAAATGACTAGAAGGTCATCGATCTTCTGCTGCCCAGAATACCTGTGGACGACTGTCACCGGGTGTAAATTACAAAAACGCCTGCATGTCTTTGAGGTGTATCTCCGTCCGCTGTTTGCAGCTGATGTGTGGTTTATTTCCATTTTCAACGGGCAACATGAGCTCCTCTCTGATCTGGCGAAAAGCGCCGAGAGAGGCGGACCTACCCTAGTCTTAGGTGAATAGGTGCCTGAACACTGGGCGGGCAGCTGACAAGCAGAATGCTCCACCACCTGTGGATTTTGCACTTGCAGGGGGAAGGAGATTAATGGTGCAGAGGGGCTGGTGATCAATTTCTGTTTTGATTCGTGCGTGAGGTTTTCCTTTACCCACCATCCACCCCCGGTGGTGAAGTGTTATTCTTCCTCTTCTTGCTGGCTGCAGTGTAGTGTGTTCTTTGTTACCCACTAGCACGATAGCTGCACAACTGTAAGGGCCGGTAATGGAATCTTGACTGGTCGAATGAGTGGAGCCTAGACGGAGGCTCAAACCTGTGGGGGTTTTTCCCCCTTGACTTATACCGTCAGCGTATATAGGAATTTACGCTTAGTGTACAATCAGACCGCACTTGCACCGTCGTAAAGTCTCACAAGCCGAACCCCCGTCAACCCTGCGCAACATGGTTTGCGCAGCTGGGGGTCGGTTTGTAATTGAAAAGCCCTCGTTTCTAGCCTTCGTCAAAATTTTGTATCAAGTTCAAGTTCAGCGACGTCCAAAGGCGTATTATTGACGTAATGGTCGAAATGAACGCACTTTGTAATGCACAGGTGGAAAATGGCCGCCGTGCGACTAACCGTGTAAACTGCACTGTGGACTGCGGATTGTCCCCGCCCTTTCCACACACTGTATGTAAGCATTCCAAGCTTTCTTCCAGACTTTGTCCTAGTGTTTTGTGGTAGCAGTGCTTCTTGTATAACACCTACTGGAAAAAAAGGTTTGGCAAACATTTTTCGGAACGGGTTACAGGAAGTTGATAAACACAGCACAAAAATACCATTACTAACACAAAACAATTTTACTTCAATTAAATAACGAAAAGTAACAGCAAGGCTGGATGTCAAAGTTCATGCAGTACACTTGTATTTTTTTCTAAATTTTTGTTGGTCCCTATTGTTGTTTCACTTCAGCTTTCCTGAACTTGATTACCGCCTGTGGCAGTTGTAGACGGAAATCTTCGTTCCTCTTAAAGGCATGTTCAATTGTTTAGTAACTAGTACGTGTTTTTCATTTCACTCAGACTGGATACAGGAGTGGCAAAAATATCTCTGTATTCTGATACCGCATTGTGGTTTTCTAATGAATTTTGTTTCACACACACACACACACACACACACACACACACACACACACACACACACATTTATACGTATTCATGATTTATATCTATATATATATAGGTCTCAAGTAAAATATCAGTAAAGAAAGCGAGAATTATTATCTAGTTTTAGGAAACTCGTACAGAGAAAGGCAAAGAGGAAATACATTTAATCACAGTAAAATTCTTTTTCGTGTGCGCGCACGCACGCGTGCAAACGGACACATACGTGCGCTTGCGAGACAAACACGTCTTACGCACGCACTTCTGCTTACGTCTGAGCTAACCGTGTCCTACCTCAGGTCTATAATTAACCATGAACCGCCTTTAGAGCAACAATTATTTATATATACTAGCTATCGTCTTTATGTATATATTTATTCATAATATATATAAATATACCTACTTACATTCACTCAGATAAACATGTACAAAGACACATACATACACGCACATACACTAGGACGATCAACGTAAAGGGGAAAAACAATCAAACAAATACCATGCATGATTTTATATATAATGGTAAAGACGTTGAAAAATATATGATTGTCATGGTAACAATGTGGGGACTAAAATCCGGCAACGAAAGCACAGGGCATGTCCGTGAAACATTCGCCTCTTTACAAAGGCCGCTGCTCTCTCTCTGTCAGCGGTCTAATGCACTGACGGTTGACCCTGTGACATAAACAGGACTCGTGTTTATACGAGATGAACAATACAAAACAGCACTCCTGGCCTCGAGTTGCGTGCGGGATCAGAAAGTTATGAAAACCATCTTGAAGAGCCCAAGACGTGGAGAAGGGCCTTATGCCGCGCCGAGCTGTTTGTTAGGGTGGCCTTAAAGGGAGGTCACCGCCGGATTAATCTGAGCCAAATGTTCCCGGAATAAACTAGACCAACGGAGTAGATACTCAGTTTATATCAACAAACTGGTGGGTATGTGAAAGTCCTCTGCACCCTACTTGGCACAAAACGGCTGTTAATTCACAGAAACATGTGCTGTGTTTTGGGGGTAAATGAGGTGAACCTAAACATTTTTAACATCAGTGGAGATTTTTTTATATTATTATTTCTAACAATTAGGGCTCTGAAACTAGGTGCATTTTTCTTTTCAGAACCGGAAATTCGGATGGATTAGCTGTTGGCAAGATCTGTAATGGTGGTAAAACCACACAATCATGAAGCTGTTCCATTATGATGCGTTTTAACTTTGACCGTCTGATGAACTTTGGTAAAGGAAAAAAGCACTACCGCTTTACACGTATTTTCCTATCTTGAATCAGGTACTCCAGCTAAGCGAGATACTGTGATTACAACGTAGTTTTGTAAAAATTCCTTCAATTTCCAACACCAGTACATTTTTGTTATTGAGTTTCAAACATCACTTTATGAGCGAAAAATAATATTTGTTTTTGTTTATTAAATGGCGTTGTTTACTTTAATGGCTGGCTGCAAAATAAAAAGCATAAAAGGGCTTTGAACTAACTACCTAAACGCGTTCGGCCCACGGCGTCAGAATTTGGTCCCGTAGTCAGACATTTCTCCACTTTTCCCCTTAATTCCCACGCGTGAGAGTAAAAGACCTAGTAGGCAGTTTTGTCATTTATGAAAGAAAATAAACTTCATTTTGACACCAAAATCCTGGTAACCTTTCATTCGAAAAGTGCAGTTTATGAACAGCATACATCAACAGATCACACAACATATTTTAAAGTCAGTTACATTTCTTTATCTGTGTGTTTTTTTGCTTCTTATTATTGATTCAAAAATGAGCTCGTAGTACCTACCTGAAGGTAAATGAGTTCGCTTGCACTGAGAATGACTATTTGTATATAATCTTTGAAGACAACGGATGATTTGACTTTTTGGTGTAACGAGCAGCTGTTTTTTTTTACTATAACAAAATTGCTTATAAAACTATCATAACTCATTTTAATTATATACTTGGAAGAAGGAAGCACGTACTATTTTGATATGTTAGTATACATATAAATGTTGAATGTTAACCTGCTGACTTCAGCGAAAAAGACGGTAAGTGCATTTCCCATCTAAAGAATGTGAAATTATCTTTGGCAGTCTCGCAGAAAATACTTTGCAGGAGGATGAAAATGGTAAATCAGCAACAGATGTCTCGTCTTAGTTCATCATTAACTGAATTTCCTCCTGGTTCAGATAACATTTGTCATATTTGTTGCGTGTCACTGAGAAAGGCATCTGTGATACCTTTTATAACATGTTCTAAAAATGTTACGAACTTTCCTGCTGGGAAAGGCACAACCTTTCTTTTTCCTGTCTTTCACAAATCACCTTTCCGCCTACATTCTGCGGGCCAAAATACACTTTCTTACGCTTATTTCTAATTTTAGCTTCGACAGGGCAGAGCATTCACTCGGTAAGCTGTGAAGATTAAAGAAATGTGAAACATTGCACTCCGCTTTTGAGTCTGATGTAAGGGTCAAGTAGCCAGTCCCCCGCGCAAAGCTCGCAAAGTAAAAAATGTTTCTACTCAACACTAACTTCGAGGTGGTTTTTCCACTTGACCTTCAGATTGACTGTTCCATGCACCGATGACCGTTGGGCGTTATCATCCTCGGTGCACCACACACAGCAGCTTATCTCTCATACCCACGTCGCCAAAATGCAATGACTTGCAGCCATGTGCACTCCTAGGAAGTCAAAAGCAGAGAAGAATATTATCTTCTTTAGCTTCTTAGAAGGAAAGGTGGTGGCGGTGGTGAGAATGTGGGGGTGGGGTGAAAATGGTGGGGAAGAAAACTATTAAAAGAAAAACTTTAAAGTCTACGGTTAAGTGCTCCGCCAGCTTAACAAGTTAATCGTCATGTTTTGTCTGCAGACAGAAAAACAGGTTTGCCCACTGCAAATGTCTGCGCCTGTATGTCTGCAGGACAGAACAGGGTTAATACGCGGACATAAAAAAATACGGCATCTCATTAGCAACACAGAAATATGTCAGCTCATCAGCAGCAGCACAATCATGTAGTTGCTTTATTAGAAACCAAGAGTGACTTCGGTTTGCTGCCAACACAGTATGTGTTAACTCACTGACAACACAGACATGTCAGTTCACTAGCAGCACACGAGTGAGTCAACACAATGACTACACAGAAATGTGTCAGCTCATTGAAATGCACGATAGTCGGTGTCTGTTCATTAGAAAAACAGACAAATCTTATGAACATCACCACTCAAATATGTGTTCTTAACAACTCACAAGGTGTCGGTGGCGCAGAACGGTCAGATTGTAAGTACCATGGGAATGTCAGTTTGCGTGTGATATTAAAAAAAGTCAGCTCCCTGGTAACGCAGAAATGTCCGTTTGTTACACATAGCAATCAGTTTGTCGCTCGGAACTATCAGTTTGTATCACATTCATGTCATCTTGCAATTTAGAAATGTTAGTTTGCAAGTGCTATAAAAGTATAGGCTTGTGGCACAGAATTGACAATAAGAAAGAAATCTCAGCTTGTCAGTAAAGATGAAATGTCAGTGACAAATGAATGTCAGCTTGTCACTAATGTAAGACGTCAATGCATTCGTTGCTTGACGTACAACCATCACAGAGCGGACACGTCAGCTCATCCTCCGTCACGGGGCACCTGAAATGCAATCCGCACAGCAAAACTTTGTAAGCCACCGTGCACTCACCTCAACTGTATACATATTAATACGGGCTGAAATGGTTGGCCCGTTTTAAAAATAGAAACTTTTATAGCCACCCGACAACATTGCAGAGATATTTACTGAAGGGACAGGTTTTTATTTCAAATATTTGTTACCTGACGCCTTGACTTTCCTATTCATATCCCTTTGAAAGGCTTCTCTGGAGGGGGCACAGCGAGAGATTTCTATACCGCTCCATATTTTGTAACATTCAGGTGTTTCGAAAGTGTATAAGCGCAAAAGGAACTTTTGTCGAGTCGACAACTCTCAAGTGGGCCAGTGCCCGGCCGCGCGCATGCGTGAAAAACACCGTGCCGCTGCCTCGCTGGTTACCGTATGCATAAGGCTTTTGATGTCCGACAAATGTTGAGCAGCTTCCACTGCTCTCTAGTCGCAGTCGCGTGACAGTGGTCGGGACGTATTGTGCATTGACCCTGACGGGGTTGCGGTTTTGTCGACAAACGCGCGAGACACGATACGAATGCTTGCTCGGCTATCTCTGACGCACACTCGACGTGCCTCGCACATAGCTGTGACATAATTTACGATCACAACCAGTGTACGGTGATTTATTCCATACTCACGTCCTTACATTACAGTGGACTTCGCCTGCTTGTAATGAGCACGTTTGCCTTTTTATTTTTGATGAATTTTTTTTGCCTTTTTAAGAGAAACAACAGGATAGTTACTGTCGAAAGAAAAAGTCGAATAGGGGATTGCACGACTTTGTTATGGAGCTTCACCAACAAGCACTGGGACTGTGCAAACCCCACCCTCCCTCTTTGCTGCCCTGGAGACTTTGGCTCTGAAAAAAAATTAGTAATGGACGGGATCTGCATCATAATTATTCTCCTCCGTACATAGACACGACCCTTAAGCCAGTGAACCACTCACATTTCACTATAACTACGTCCACTGGGCTAGTGAACTCTTGCATATTTTTTATGTAGACTGCTGGATCTGAAGTCAGCATTCAGTACCCAGTCACAGAAATACAGGGTTATTCAAAATTAATACTGAGTGTGGTATCATGTAGTCGTCACAAAATGGGGGTCGGTGTTTTAAAATGGCGCCGGTTTTTTGTGTTTAACGATACGAGCAGGTGGAGACCGTCCTGTCAATCATCTTGCACATATGATGTATGTTTTGTGAATATGTGGTTTCTACCATTTTAGTGTTAACATAATTTTGACTAACCCTGTATATTGATAAATGTTTGACAATGCATTGTAGATAACTCTGTACAGCAATAAAGACTGGGACTAGATTAATCTCTCATCCTTAAAGCATCCGCCCAGTGGATGTGACGTCACTTCCACGACTTTTTTTTATTCTAGTCTCTCCCGCAGAACGGTACCAATGGTCTGCGTCTGCTCCAAGTAAATCAACAGTTTCCTGTACATTCCACTCCTGGCTGAAGGACAGATTACGACCGTGTCCACGTTAGACCAGAGCCTCAAAAAAAAACAAAAAAACAACAACAAATCTGTCTTCATGGAGCTTTGATAACTCCACACACGGCTCCACATGGAGGCGCTGCAGGTGCACCATACTTAAGGATTCCCGTGTTCTTTGCGTACACAGCGTTCTCGTCAACACCTAAACTAACCACCCACCCACCCCAAAAAATTCCACAAGCGACCCACAAACATTTGTTGTTATGAGCAGTTCAAAAGCCCTCCCCTTGTGGCAAAGCGCCAAAGGCTAGACATGTCAGGCGTTGGCATGTGCGATTTCTCCTTTAAATACTGAGATGCCTCTGATCCCCGCATGCCTGCCTTCAGATCTCTTCATTTTTAAGAGAACTTGAGCACTTCTTAAAGAGTTCTTCAGCACTTAACAACCTATATCTGGCGAATTAAGAACATCTGCCTGAAATTTATAAATAATAAAGTCAAGACATACTGACGTAAAGATGAGAGCAGACAACTGTTGCAAAATGATGTGGAATAAAAATTATATGATAAAATTGTCATTCACATTACAAGATCATTTTTATGTGAAAATGTGGCATATAATACGAAAGAAATATGAGATTTGGGGGCAGACACGATGATCGATCAAAAATTGGCTCAAAACGCAAGTGTCATCGCATTTCTGAAAAAACACCTGTTCTCCAACACAAAAATTGGGCTCGAACAGAAATTCCACAGAAATTAATGTCCACCAAAAAACCGTGGATAACAATATAAATAATTGTCAAGAAATAATTTTGTTAAATTGAACTGAACTACTCTGAGATGCGGTAAAAGTGACAAGAGAAGAACAGAGATCTTTAGGCTATAGAAAGATTTACATTGACGAAGCTTTCTTGTTTCAAGCAGCTGTGTGCTGTGCAGATGCCTGTCGCGAACACTTTATCGGTCACGTGCCCTCTACGTCTTCCGTGAAGTCAGTGAAAAGATGGCTCCCTCATGATCTATTTGCTGACTATGGCGTCACCTTCGCCAATGGTTTCATGTTTAATACCCATTGCTGGGGTGGAGGGAAGTCGACAGCCAAGCGAGTGCAGCTGAACGACGGCATATTAGGCTTTCTTTATCGTACTTTTGAAATCCACTGGGTTCAGCCTCGGGTGAGGAAAAGAAAATTCCTTGGAGGTTTCCAAGAGGAGCAGAAAGCCTATCGTTCACATTTGCATTACTTCAGTTGTCTTCCCAATGCGGCGATAAACAACTTTATAGCACGCTAGCGCTAATGAATATAGAAAACTACCTGGGGTGGGTGAGCACACGCGATCAGTTGTGACCCGTGGGGACACTGCGGAATGCGCCAGGAGTGTTCTCAAGCAACGCCTAGCAGCCAATGTTACCGGATGACTGGCGGTGAGACTAAATTTAGTCTATATGGCCAGCCCCCTCCCCCCCCCCCCCCCACACGCACATACACAGTCACACCCCGGCACAACCCGCGCTGTCACCTCTCTACCGCTTTGTACTGGTAAGTAGCGTCTGCGACAGCCATCTGGAGACGGTGTAGGGAAACCCCAACTCTTCCTTGCTTTGGTCAAGGTGCAGTGTTTAACGTGGGGAGCCGTTTTCAGAAAACGGTTGCTATGTGTTTTGTCCACTTACGGCTGGAGCAGCCGATCTGTACAGCAAGAATTACACGTGAGAAATAATGTTAAAGTCAAGTAGGGTGCAGTTTTGTTCTAAGGAATAAATAAAGTTCAGTGCAAGATATTAGTTCCCAAAATCTTGGGAAATACCTCCCCCACCCCCCCCCCCACACCCATCTCATCCACTTTCCGTTCTTTCAAGCTACCGGATAATTTTAGACACCTTCCCCTCCCCCCCCCCAAAAAAAAAACCGCACACACTCACGGTAATGATCTTCACTACGGTTTACTTTCTCGGGAAAGTCTCTCATGCTCGACCGTTCTCTCTCTCTCTCATTATGTGCCTGGTTCAGATCTCGTCTCGGGCAAGCTGTTCTTTCTCTGCATGTGACATCTGTTTACGGGGCTGGCTGCCTTGCCGTGATTATAGCCTTACCTGCTGGCTCGGCGTACAACACCAATTTACCACAGTCCACATTTGTCTGTCTCTTCTCTCTGAACCCTTTAATACACTAGCAGGACAGTCTGCATGCAGAGTGATAAATACACAATCGCCCGCAGACTCTCTTTTCCTACTTTCTCTTACGCACACATGCACACTGCGCTATCAAGAGTACAGAGTTCTTACCCCACCCATCTCACCTTATACCCGTGCTTCAAGTAGAGAGAGCATTCATGCTCTGGGACATTGTTGTGCAGTTCAGGAATGTAATTCCCGCCTTGCGTCCCATGACACTCGCATGTCTTCAGCAGGCTTATCAGTGGGCCGATGTGGGTTTTTTTTTATTTTTATTATTCCTTCTGGCCCACGTCATGCTGGCAGCCCTCCCCCCCCAGACCGCCTCCCCACCACCCTTTCAACGCGCACATTGTACTTTCTGTGACAGCTCTCTGCTTGCTGTTGATCTACTTTCTTATGTTCTGGGACATGTGTCGCTGCTTTTCTTGGGCCAAGTGATGATCGTTCAACGTCATCCCGCTGAAAGGGTTAAGCCCATGGAGGAGGGTGAGCGCGGCTGAGGAAAGGTACGCACTCATTAAAACTCATACAACGCTTGCACGCGCTCACATGCACGCACTACTCGCCGCAGTTCGCATTCACGCACGCGCACGGCGTCTGACAGTGTTTGGGTGGGAGAGCTTTCAAGCACAGCGGGGCGTGTTCCCAAGCTAAGCATGACACTCATATATATTGTTTTCCTTTGTTTTGTGTTCCGATCCCTCCACTTCCGGCCGACGCCTGCTTCGCGACCTTCGGCTTCCGAGGGTTTCAGTCAACACGACTGCTGTATGGCGGCTCCGCTGTACACTTCTCACCAGCGTCTTCTTCACCTAACTTGCGACATCTACCAGTTGATGTCGAAAAGCTTTTGACATCCATGAAACTGTTGAATGTTCCATCACCGTGTTCATCTCCGGGATTGCACTAGCTTCCAGCAGAAGTGATCAATGCAGAACGTGTATGCTTTTATCTTTCAGCAGCAGTTTATCTTCATTCAGCAACTTTTGGTTTTCTTCTACTTACAGCAATTTTGTGGTGACATTTTCTTTTTCCTCTTTCTGAAAAAGAGGCGAATTTCTTTACCTTTTGTTCACTACGGCTGTCGTTGTTAACTGGGACAAGGAATCTCTTCCGCAACCGATTTTTAATCAGCTCCAAAGATTTCTTTCGACATGTCCTACATTTTCGTGGTTCAGGCAGGTGACATAGGTATTGCATGTTTACATTTTAATAAAGAGTTCTTGAGTCTGCTGAGTTTGTTGTTCCATCACAAATTTGTCTGTGCTTATCCGTCAGTCGTGTAGCCTTGTCTTCATTTTTCGATCGCTTAGTGAAATAATCTAATTAAATGACATTCAACAGCTATGTGAACAACTTTAAGAGAGTATGTAATCTAGGGGCCCTCTAGCTCAAACAGGAAGAGACAACACGCTCGCAAAGAGAGAGAGAGAGAGAAAAAGAGAGACAGTTCTATGAAACAAGCCCCAAGGTTGCACTAATTTTGACACGCGTAAACAAATCATTAACGTCTTCTCTACGACCACAACCCAGGTTTACGACCTGTAAAAACTGATTACTTGTCACTTTCACCAACATGAAATGTCGCTTTTTTCCGAACAAGAAAAGATTCAACGACCAAGAAAATGTCGTGTCAGCCGTCTTCCTTTAAGTTGACAAGGACAGTTATCACCGTCGTCGATATAATCATCGTCTGTGGCCAGACCGGTATGTATATTTGAAAACTTCTTGAGAGTTTTCGTCTGTAGTTTGAGACTAATGTGGAGCTTAAGCTTTAGAGTTTTTTGTCTGGACTTCTAAACTGATGTGAACTACCAACAGACGCTTATCTGGAAGTTAAACAATGGGCTACCCGACTGCAGGTAATGTAGCTTTACAAAGAGCACAGCAATGCTCGGTGGTTAACAACAGTAGGGTCCAGTCTTCTCACAGCCACATGATACTCATGTTTCCCGAAATCAGCTGTTCAGCGTCTGGCTCTACATTCCAGAGCTGGTTTGGCAGACTTACCAGCGTAGATTAAAGCGAAATATCTTCCATTGCCTGCGACCGAAAGGCACTTTATTTTAAAGGGCCCCGTTGCTGTACAGATCCAAACGAGAAGACTACAGGAGGGATTTTGGGGAGGGCAATTTTCTCTGACCGCCTTGCAGGTAAATTAAGGTTTGATAGTTTCATACCTGAGGGCTCAGGAGAGATAGCAGATGGGGCTACGAGGTGGCTGCGTGGATGGTGGTGACTTTGAAGAGGGTAAACATACCTGACCGCCTGCGACGCCAGCAAAGCAGGATAAGATGGGTGAGGGTGGGGCTAACAACTCGGCGACGATAGACGACCCGGTAAAAGAAGAAATGTTACAAGCGACGACTGGAGGGAAGAAATATATAACGCGCTCCTGACACAAACTAAACCTTTCCCACTCCCATTCTACCCCTTAGGTTTCACACACCTGGGCATCTCAGGCCGAGCAGACCCAAGGCCACCGCACTGGTCTTTGGTGCGTGTCGGGGACAGTGGGAAATCCACGCCGGCATCAGCAGCCAACATCTCGCCGGCTCATGTACTTCAGTATAACGAATTTTGGCCAACCTCCCACAGACCAATGAGACCACAGATGATAGTAAAACTGTTTTATGGTGATGGTTTTTATAATCAAGCAGAAACATAAGCATTACCTGCAAGAGATGGAATGCAGATGAACATGCATGCTTACCTACGCATACATATAGAAACTCATAGAACGAAATGAAATGAAAGATTAATCTTCAAACTTTGTCGCCATAGCATCTGATGAGGGTTGAAAGATAATGGTGTTGTCTGTGTTAAATCCTGTAACTGTTGTTCAGTGTGTGTGTGGGGTGGGTGGGGTGGGGGGAGGTCGGGGTCACAGAGCGATCAATAGTTGAGCAGCTTGAACGTGGGACTGTTTCGTGTGTGCGTCACACAGCCTTGTACTTAAACAACCTCTCAAGAATTATTACCACCGGCCAGAGAGGACAGGTAACGCTGGAAAAATGAGAAAGCCAGATCAACTGTCTCGAGGTCGGTTCTTGTCTCCTGACTGATGACGCAGCAGTTGCTATATAGGCTCCCACTTACTCCACCTTCCCCCCCCCCCACGCCGAGGCCTCTCTGAGCCCTGGGTGTGAGTGACATAGATGCATGGTCCAAGGTGTACGACAATGTTTGACTAGAGCAGATAGCACGACTCGACTACCCTGTCCATCACCAGGATAGCTACTGACCGAGGGTGGATAGCGCAGCAAAGGTGGTGTTGTATGCTGAGTCTTCTGAGACAGTTCTAACATCTGAAAAGATCGAAACTCAGCACCTACAGCGAGGGGATGGGTGAACAAGAAACTGTGTGCATTTCGCCTGTGTCGGTTTCATCCATGCATGACCAGCTTGTCACCCGAAGCAAGTTTCCACCGATGACAGATACAATTCACCTAGAGTTTATCTGATCACAAGAGAAGTCGGAAACTCCAAAAATAGCTGGAACAGTTTCACTTGCAAACCGTGCAAGCCGCATGACGCGAGACAATGACATCCGGTATAAGACAGACTTACGACAGGAGAGAGGAAAGTCGCGCCATCTTCAACTGTCGCAATGAGCTAGCGCATTTATTTATTTATAGTGTTCGCTAAGGTCTGTTGAGTGTAGAATTTAAAAAAAATTAAAATCTCACATTTAAAAGTGCCCTGTAATGTCAGATTGCTTCATTTTACAAGACTGTTGTGGTTTAGGTAGAAACCGTGACGTGACCACAGCACAAGTTGGTTTCGCACGGATGAGTACAAAGACGAACAAACTAACACACCAGTCCACTTACACACACGCACGTACGCAAACACAAGACACGCACCTAGGATTAGGTAGAGAGAAGCATACCACACACAGCGGAGGTGGGAGGAGGGGTCCGAGATCCCTTCTCGTCGATGAAGACCGGTGTGTGGTAGATTTAGGGAACTTGGGGACGGAAGGGCAGCGAACCTGCCGACAGGCAACGATCGAGGACCCTAGGTGTGTCGTCGCAGCCAGCGCGCGGCAAGGGGCTGTCTGAAGGGGCCGCCAATGGTGTTTGGCGCGACTGACTCCCGAGCCGAGTGAGAAAGCATACAGACTAACGTGTGAGCGAGTGTGAGCGTAGTATAATACCATAGCTGAGCGGCTACAGAGAAGAGGAAGAGAGTCTCCAGGGCACACGCACATTCAAGGGGAAAAATATCCGCGACTCTGCCCCTCGCTCTATCACTCGCTCTCTCGCTCGTCGGCCTCTCGTCGTGTGTTGGACTGTCAACGCGGGTGGAGTTTTCGTTTGACACAGGCAGCTTAGTACAGTGGGACGCGAAGGGACAACAAACACTGGCCGGTGTCGAGACAGATATATTTGATCATTCAACTCTGCGTGTGTGTGTGTGTGTCCGTGAAGGATGTCGAGAAAATTTACGGCCGTCGTGGAAAAAATTTCAAGAATACGCAGCATGTGAGGCCCAGCCGCCGGGTGTGGATAGTACGCGCGAGAGTACAGACACAGCTGTGATCTTGGAGGCGCAAGCTCGGCAGGAATTGTGACAGCTGTCTGGGAGGTTCGACTATGTGTTGCGCACTCGCGCTGAGTTCCCACCCTGACCAGCACGGTGGATTTCCATGGTGGGTACTCATCCTTCGTGCTCAGTATGTGCGTCTTTCGCACGCACGTGTGCGCCACACCGATTCGCATGGATTTATGTCCAGTGGATTTATGTTGCTCGAGGGATGTGAAAGCCGCGACTTTGGAGTTTGATCGTCTCGCATTCGCCGCGCTTTATTGCGGACCACATTCTTCAGATCAGCGAGGATTGTCGTTGATGTCGAAAGGATACCAAGTTGGGAACCTGCTACTGTTCGTCGGCTTTTGACAGACATACATGCCAAAGCAGACTTTTCTGGTATGTCGATCGGTATGTTCCGCATCCCCACCCAGGTTTTTTATTTATCATTGTAACTGTCAATATATATATATATATATAACTGCTGGTCCTTAGTGTGTTTAACATTCTTTTTTTTCGTCAGACTACCTTTGACAAAGGCGCTGTGCTGTGTCCCTCGAATTGTGTCCTCATAGCGTTGCTGCATTCCATAATGTTGTCATTTAAGCATCACCACAGTGTGATCTAAACATCACCCGCTGTGCTTGATCACAGGTGCTGGCAACCGAGTGCGCGGTACACTCTCATACGTCCAGTGTCACTCTGCTTTCTCTCCCTCCCTTTCTCGTCTTCTCTCGCACAGTTGTCGCCAGTTGTCTTTTGCCTCTCGAGTTCGCTCGTCTGTTGCAAGTGTTTGGACCTTTACACTGGCCAGTCGCCTGGCTGTGTCTACTGGCCGGCGTGCGGCAGTCCTCCTCCTACTTGTGGGGTGGTTAACTTTTTTCTGGCGTCTAGCATCGCGGCCTGACGTGTCGGCGCCATCCACGATCCACCGCACGCTGCCGCTGGGGTAGACCGGGGTGCGGACTGCGGAGACAGGGAGCGCCGTGCACCGTGCACGTGGCGCTGATGCGAGGGTCGAATGTTTTGCAAATCTCCCTCATGACATTTAACTAACACACACACACATATGCGCGCGCGCGTACGTGAATGCGTGGTGGACTTGAGCATCCTTACGTCGAGTTAACGAGAGCTGGGGCGGTGCGTGTGCATATGTGCGTGTGTGCGTGCGTGCGTGTGCTTTGTTCACTATGGCTGGCTTTCCAGTGGTGTTGTGTGATGTCCCTGGTGTAGGCGATCGTGCTTGCTTATACACCCGATCCTCTGGCCCCGACAGCTCTTCACTCTCTGGTCTCACCGTACTGCGTGCCGGACCGTTCTCCGCTGCCAGTGGCGCGTGCTGTGACAGACTTTGCTGGGGTTCGCTGCTGCTGTTGCTGCTGCCCTCGTAACACTCCGCTCGAGTCGTGGTGCGCCGGCTTTACGGTACACACTAACTTGTTCTCTTCTCACTAGCCATCGTTTTGGTCATCAACTTTTTTTTTTTTGGACAGTTTCTTCTCTTTTCTCCCAACATTACCCGTAGAACACTTGTAATCTTTCTAACCATTACTGCTTTATCTGGTCCTTTTTTAAAGCATCCGCTAAAGGCCTGCAGGTTTATAATGTTACCATCGTTATTGGCTTTGCCCTCTTCTGTTGATTTCATTAAGTGTCCTTTGATGCAACTCTTACTCTAATTAACTTGACATGATGCTGCTAGTTACAAATAGCGTGGCTTGGTTTAAAATGTGATAGAGCTTATGTACAGAGAACGTTTTTGGTCTAGCACATTCCTATATTATTTTATCCTAAATAAAATTTTAAAATACTCACGTCATTTTTTTCTACTTGGATGATCCTGCGATTGTGGCTAGACTTTATACTAACGAGAATGTTTTATAGAGTTGTTAAAACTGTTCTGATGCTACAAACCAAAGTCCTTTGTTTGAAATGACTTTCAGTCACCTGTTCGTTGACATTGTTTTTCTCAAGTTTTTTTTAATGCGTCTCAAGATGAAATTTTATTGCCGTTTCCCTTGACCAAAAGCCTCCTTTATCTGTTTCTCCACTCAGTACATTGCATGTTTGTGAACTAATACACGGAGGTAAATCAAACTTATCTGTTAACAGAATATACTAATACAATATTTAAGGCGCCTCTCTACCCGTACGTCGACCTATTAATCCAACAGATATCTGCTAGTCAGTATTTTATGCATTTTTGCAGCTACAGCGGGCAGGACTGCGTTGAAGTAGCTTACTTGCTGTTCCATCCTTGCGACAAAATTTACTGTTATAGATGGTTTATTCATCCTGTTTGCTTTTCCTTTCACCCCTCTCATCTTTCGTTCACCTTTACCTCCCCACTTCTCCCTGCCCCCCCCCTCTCTCTCTTTTTCTGCTCATCATTGTTTGGATACGTGCATTGGCGCACTCAAGCGAAGTTAGTAAAAGTGTTTAGTGTTCTCCTTATTCGCTTCAAGGATCTTAACAATAGCCAGCGACTTTTTGTTGGATGGTTAAGCAAAACAGAAAAGGCTCAAAGGTTCTGCAATACATAAAGCCCCCTTCGCTGGCACATTCGTTATAGTCGACATACTGGGTCTCCGACATTAATTAAGGACATAAGACGACCCCATAAAAATTCTTGTTGGCGGTAAAAAGTGTTACGTGTGATCTATAGGCAAGGTTTGAAAGATTGTGCTTTCCCCGAAATCTCCTGTGTATCTCGTCGCTGTTGAGGGTTATAGCGAATCTTATCACAAGGCTTGGGTGTGGGCTTTTCTCTTGGATCTCACGTCTTTCTCCGCCTGCACCTGCCGCGGCTATTTGTCTCGAAAAACCTCACATTAAAAAAATATATCTGCCAGCGGTCATAGATGATGCCGTAGCGTTTATAGCTACCCGTAGGCCGTAGTGCTTCTGTCTGTCGCTGGGTGCTGCTCTGGTAACAGCGCGCCGTAGAACTTTATGATTACCCACAGATCCGCGTATAAGAAGAGTGATGAACAGTAAGAAAAAAAAACGTTCATAACGTGGTTCATCAGACAACAGAGGAAAATGGAGGGGAGGTGGGGATGTCGGGCGAGGGTTGGTAATACCCGAGAGCAGCAAAGGCTGCCTGCCGTACGCACCTCCACTTACCTGGCTTCTTTCTGGGGGCTGTACATGCGGGTATCTTTAAAAAAAAAACAAAAAAACTCGTGATAGGTGGAGACAGCAGGATGAGTGATAGCAGCAGGGACGCTAGTTATTAACTTAGCAGACGATAATTTTGATGTGAAATCTCTCGCTTATTCTCTCTCTTTCTTTCGTGTGCGTGCGCTTTCGCTCGATTGCTTTCTTGCTCGCTGCCTGCCTGAGACGAGCAGTGCGTAAGCTGCAGTTTTGAAAGATTTATGAGAGAGAAAAAAAACTTATCTTAATGTCATATTACGCTCTGCATAGTTACATATCCTTAGGTCGAGTAGAGCGCAGCGAATAGCGTGTAACCAGGCGAGGCAAACGTTTGGCATTTAAAAAAAATATTTTGAATAGGACGAATTCCTTGGCTTGCTGTAGAACGTTTAATGAGCATTTTATTTGCTGGTGAAACGTGTGGCGAAGAGATTGTCACACTGGATGAAAAAACAGACCACAGAACCTTACTAGACTTGTACACAGCTACGTCTCATGAGCTCTTAGCTACCCCACGGAGTCTCCGTCTCTGTCTTTCTGTCTCTTGGGGGTTGGAGGGGGGAGCGGATAGCTTAGTGGTTACAGCTTCGAAGGCGCGCGCACACAGGCGGTTCGATACCCGTGTGATGCAGCCAACCCCAAGCTGACCCAGCTGAGGAATGAGTATCTGACTACACGAAAGACTAGATAAGGTAAGGAAGCGTGGGAGAAGAGATAGGTACCGCCCTCACTTAAAGCTGGCTCCCACGTAAGAACATTTCCCTCCCCTGCCCCAGCCCACTCTGTGGAGGTCACGAGACTACCTTTACCTTACCTTTAACCTCTCTATCGCTCATGTTTGGTAATGTTCAAATCAGGGATGTAAAGGATTGGCAGCATGATTGTCTATTTTTCTGGAATAAATTCGTCACTCCCAGCTTTCTCCCACATCTTTTAGGTTTTTATTATTTTTTTTTCACCCTCTTTTTGCTCGAATTTTTGCTTGCATGCCATTGCAGAGAGAGAGAGAGAGGACACGCATTTCAGTTCCCACATTCCAATGCTTTTGAGAATAGGCGTCCCGGGTGCATGAGATCATATTTCATTATTTAACGTGAACGCCAGAGCCGCCACTTATCGGAGGCGGCGACAGAGAAGAAGGGCGCCATTATGCCGTGCTGCTGGACTCCCCTCTTGCTCCAGCAGTTCGTCGCTGGCTGCAACAGCGGCAACTATTTTTGCTTTTCTGTTTCCCCCGCTCGAGCTGCCGCTGGCGTCTGTTTTCGTAACGATGCTGAAGAAGAAACGTTTGTTGTTCGCTCGGATTGTAGAAAAATAGTTTTCGCTGTCGCCCCTCGCCTCCCTTTCGCGCTGATGTCAGTGATGCGGCTGCACGGTCCGCGAGCATGCGGCGTCATTTCCCGCTTCTCTCCCCTACCACTCTACCTTCCCATCAGTTTCTTCCCCCTTGTCTCCTCTCCCGACCCTCGCCCCCCTCTTTCGCGTGCAGAGCATGCACGTGCACGATGTTGCGCTACCTACTCGGGATCTTTACCTTGAGGATGCGAGGGGCGGGAGGGTATATATCGCGTTTTGCGCTGTGAGTGGGACACTCGTCAAACATTCGAGCGTGCAGACTTGTCTTGAAGTCCGTTATTTCCTGTTTTTCTGTTCCTCCATGCGCTCCTTGCACTCCATCTCGTTCATCAGTCTTCGCAAGGGTCTCGCCTGTCACAAACTCTGTGTGCGGCTCTCATCTGCAGCTCGTTGTCTTAACCTGCGTGTCACCCGATCGTCCCTGCGCTGTGTAAGTTATCAGGCAACTCTTTCTCTTGTTCAGGTCCTTGTTTATACATCACTGGGAGACAAGCGAGAAATTTAATCTTGTTTATCGCATGTCCTAGGAGGCAGGCTAATCCGTCCCCGTGAAGCGTGTGGCCTGTGCACGAACTGTCCAAGCCGAAAGGCCATGTAGGAATTTCGTGCAGTCTTAAACCACAAGGGCACACACCATTTATTCCCCAGCACACCGTTTCCTCCCCTCGCAGGTCTTTCCTATCCACTGTCCGCCTCCCGCAACTCCCCACGCTCCAAACCTGTCCACGCCACCGAGTTCATCGCATTTGTTTGTGACGAGTGCCCTATGTGTCAGTTGTTTCCCTTCCGTGTCTTTTTAGGTGACTTTTGTTTCTTGCGGGTGCCATTTAGATATATAGTTTCTGATGGAGTAAATTTTAAGCATTCTTTCATGTGAGCTGCAGGAGGAGACGCGTGCTTATAATGAGTGTCGTAAAGGGGAATTTGTAAAGAGCGTGCTTATGGGCCATTCGTTTCTCATTAGTCTCTTCACCCGGTGTTAGCTTCTGATACGTGTCCTAAGAGAGCTGGTAGAGAACAATACGTTTTACGAGTGTTTTATGAGAAATTTGTTTCTTCTGAGCAATTTAATGTGACTTTTGTTTCCTACGAGTGTTTTCTGTGGACACTTGCTTTTTAAATGTGTCAGGTGGGGTGTATTTATTACGCCTCGTGACACGCATTTCTTACGACTATCAGTGGGTGAGGAGCTCTCATCATAGGTGTCTCTAGGTGACGTCCGTTTGCTACAACAGTCTTTGGATGAAGGGAGGGACTAATATGTATATCCCAGCTGGAACACCTACTTCCAGGTCCTCTTTATACACTTCATTTCTTTTCTCTAAGTCCTCTGTTGCTCGCTGGTCCCATTTCAGTCCGTGGGCGACATCGTTTTTGCCAAACTCGCCGAAGTTGCAAAGAAAAGTAACTCCAGCGGAGGAAACTGGTTAACCCGTCTTGTTTGTCAGACAGCCCAAGAAGACAATCACCACTTCGCGTTCCTTTGCGTCTTGTTGGGGAGGGTCATGAAGTCTGCGCGCAGCTCACCCCAAGCGGAAGAAAAGAAAAGAAAACTAAAAGAGGATAAGTAAACAGTGGTCGTCGTGGATGCCCAGAAATACTTAAAGCATGGCAGCGTCTGGGTTTCAACGACAAAAAAAAAATAAATAAATAAATAAAAACCTGCACGCCTGCACGAGTTGGTGCTGGGTTAGTGATGCTGATGGCGCACGTGCTCCAGCGCCGCTCAGGCAACTGGAAGGTGCTGTTGTCGGCCTTTTCTTCAACTTCACGTTTCATGAATTCGCGGCCTGGGACAGAATTTGTTCTCATAAAACTTTACTAGCACTGTGCCCGAGAACCTTTAGGCCAAACAGGTGCGGAGTGTTGGCTCCTCGGGTGTCTCTGTAAGGGACAGCATTTTTTGTTTTTTGCTTTTTTGGGGAGGGGAACGGTGGGGGGAGATTGCAAGAGCGAGTTGTGCTACATGCATTCTCAGTTATGTTACAGCTGGTTTAATGAGTACTTTCTTCATGGTAACGATACTGATGATGACATCAGAAGGGAAGGTAATAACGAGCGTCATGTTCATCTGGGGCCGTAGTCATGAAGCGAGGGTAAATAGTTACCCTGGGGCAACAGGGGGAATCCAAGGAAAAACGCCAGGCCGTACTTATCAAGCTATAGCAAATATGTACCCGGCAAAAATGACAAATGAAGTAGTGTTCGTGGAGGACCGGGCATTGCATTGTAACTACAAAAACAAGATGTTTTACCTTGAGCTCCCAGTTTTGCCCTGAGGAAGGGACTTACTCTCGCTTCATAACAACTGTCCCTGGTGATGATACTAACGACACCTGAAGGCGAAGTGTTGATGTCGGCCATGTAGGATTGATGGTGTCAAGGCAGAAGTTGTTCAATGACAGAACTCGCACGATGTAAGCGGAGATCGTATCATTTTGCTTACTGCACAACAAATACTAAACACGTGAGATTCTTTTCGTCTGCTTCTTTCTTATGGGGATGGGGAGCGTGGATGAAGGAGAGAAGGATGAAGAAATCCCAACGATGTCCATCATCCGCGCGAGAGAGTGTAAGTATATAAAGACTTCTTGATCAACAAAACGCAAGATGGCGTCAAAGGCGAAGACGACTCTGTCTACACAAGCTAAGCTTGACCCTTCTAAACAGATAAAAAAACTTGTGGGGCAGCCAAGGCAATCCAAACAGCCAGTCAGCCCCCAGCCATAGTCAATGCTGGTTATTTGATGATGACTTCTAGTCCAGATACCTCCGACTTCTTGTCGTCAATGCAGAAAATAGCTGGTCAATTACGGAAGTGTGAAAGCTATGACAAAGCATGCCTTATACCCCCTCGACCATTATCAACGCATTTTTGCCAGTGACCTTTCCGCGGGCATTTCCATATGCATACCTGTGTCAGATCTCCCCCCCCCCGCCCCTCCGTGTAGATTGCATAATACAACACGTCCTTGTCGCCTGTGGGAATGTTTAGCAAGCGGGCTAATCTCCGACTTCTGGCATGTTTGGAATAGACGGATATAGCTAGCTCGTTACACTATCTTTGGAGAAAAAGAGCCATTTCAGGTTACTGTGCCAGAGAGAATTCTGAAATCAACAGTGACTGCTTGAAGATTGTAATACCACAGTATAAACAATGTAATGGAAGGGTTTCGGAAGCATAGAGAACAGAACATTTAGCCCTGGAATGTTCTATCACTCACTCGTAAATGGAAATATATGAAAGATCATCACACCCATCGCAATTGTATTGATTATGTTGAAAGCTTTTTTTATTTTTGGTAAAGTTTCCTCCTTGGTGCATTTTTGATGGACAGCTTAAGTCTGGCGCTTCCTTATTTGAAACTTGCGGATATCTTTGATCCTTGTATTTAAAAGAAATCCCACAAATCAGACCTGGACTGGGTCGCAGCTTGGTTTGTTTGTCTTTAATTTATCTGACTTTACAACGTGAAACTTAATCAAACAGCATCAGCCAAATAAACGGCTTTGGTGTAGATACAGACAGCGCCGCTTGTACTTAGTGCCTGTGCAGCTTGCGGTGCAAGGCTGTGTACACAGTCTCAGAAAAACGATGACGGTCCATAGTGTGGGTACATGTTTCACACACAAAACATGTTCCCGAGTGTAGGACAAAAACTTTGAGACTGGTGTTAGCTTAAATCGTTGACATTATGATACACAGCGTGCGATATTATAGAAGACAGGGTGTTTACTCCCAGAAATTGAAATCCTTGACAATACGGTCCCATAAGAGTAGCGCGAGATTGCCTGGGGTAAAGGATCGCCAGAACGACTCGGTGCCTTGCACCATCGAAATCGAACTCGGCAGGTTTTATATATATATATAGCGTAGACAACCTATTGAAACCCGCTTCTACCCAGCCCAACATTTTACATTGTACAGGTTGCGCACATGCGCTGTCGGATACATGATTCGGAGGATAGTGAATAGTTTGATGCAAGGAAGGAGTTTGGAGGCGGCTAGAAGAAAAACAGGAAAACACAAGGGGTCTGTGGGACATTAAGCTTTTGTCGCGTGCACCCTGTGTGCGCGTGCCATGTGATATCATTGCTGCACATATTGTGGGGGGGGGGAGAGTAGTCTTGCCAACTTTGCAACAAAAAAACCAGAAAAATAAAACTAACAAACAAACACCACATGTCACTGGTCGAAGGCGCAGATCGTACTGTCGTGGACCGTTCGGTCTAAAGTCTGCGCACCTTCGTGTGATTTCTCCGCTGACGTGAATGAGCGTGAAGCAGTTATGGAGATGATGTTTATGACTCGTACCTTTTCTGGGAGATGGTGCGGGCTCTTACTTTATTATCAAACGCTTTTGAATTTTAGGAATGTTTTTTTTCTTTTATAGTAACGGTATGTGACATTTTCACTTTGGTATCCGAGTGAAGGTTAAATATCTTCAGACTTTGTTATGCTATGCTATAAATCTACATTAAAGTGCCTGCCATGCTATAAATAGTCTGCCTTTTACTAAGTGACTTTAGTTACGGATTTAGTCTCTTCCTTGGTTTCTTTATATCTAATGTTGCATTTAGGGAGGTTTCGTGTTTTTAAACAAAACTATCTCTAGTGCTAAAACTAATTTTGTCGTAGTCTGGTGCGTGACAGACGGACGGACGAACCTGTCCAGGGGCGGTAGTTATGAATCGAGGATAAGTTTCTGCCGTGGGGCAACATAGGGAACTAAAGGACGAGAGTTTTGTTTCCGAAGTTATAAAGCGGTGTGTTAACTCCGCAGATGTTGTTTTACTTCTGGAGCCGTAGTTATAAACGGTGGCAAAGATGTCATAAAAAAGCATGAAGTGGTGACCGCGGGGTCTGGACATCGCTTTATAATTTCGGAAACAAGATGCTTACGACTTACTCTCGCTTCATAACTACGGCCCAGGGGTGGCATACCAGGATGTGAATGTCTGTAACAGACATCGGAGATTTTACGGATGCCTGAAGTGTTTTTGTTATCTTGGTTCATAAGAAGGAATGATGATATCTCTCTCTCTCTCCTTTTTTCACTGTCCACTTTTTCTCCTCTCTCTCTAGTTCGCCTTGCGGGGGTCCACTTTCCGCATTGTTTCACAGGCATGAATGGGAAGCTTGCATCCTAATAACTCTGTTCAGGGGGAGCGCATGCACGCACATCTCAATGAATTTCATGTCATAAACTATTGTCTTTCAGCTGCTGCGGGGGCCACGAGCTATGCTAATGCCACACGGTTCTGACACGGGCGCTGCCTTCACGCTTGTTCCCTCGCTGTCTCGCCACGCTTCGATGTCATGTAAAGTTGATAGCAACATAAACCTTGCGAGCGCCCGCTTAAACGCCATTTGCTGCATAATTCATACTACTGCCGTGCATCTCGCTCGCTCGCTCGTCGCCCCTCAGTCGCGAGCCTTTCTTGCCTCGCTCTTGAGTTTCCTTCTCACAACGTGCAACTGTCGCCCCTCCACCTCCTACCAAAGACAGTTCGTTAATTTGACCTTTCTATGCTTACCAAGGTTATTACACTACACGAGTACGGCGCCGTTGACATCGCCCAGTCTGCATTCCTATCCTAGCGAGGGTTTATTAACCATTCGGCTCCCACCGGTTGCGCGGTGCGTTCAGAACGTGGAGCAGGGTTGGTTTTTATATTTTTTTTTAAGTTCGTGAAATGACTGAGCCGTCGCACGGGGCGCTTTGCGCTGCAGTTGGTCGTCTGCTGCAAGGGTCTGTTTATCTTGTCTGCGGCGGCAACTTCACGATCGAACGGTGGTGCAAACTCTTCCCGACAACTCTTATTCCGAGGTCAGAACGGGTGGGTGGGGTTTGTAGGGTATGGGAGAGGGCGTTGTAAGGTTTCCATCGCCGAGGCGAAGGCGAACCAAATTGTGGAATTTATAGACTGCATGAAGAATGAAGGAAGGATTGCTTCGCAAAAGCAATGCGGCATTCTGGCGTCATTTGATAACGGTAGTTCTGGTTGGTTGGTTTTTGTTTGTTTGCTCTGTCAGTGGGGTTCTGAAAGACGAAATCGTTTTGAAGACATTAAAAACCTTGACTGTTTTCCATTATTTTCTTATTGTTGAGTGCACGCGAATAATAACCGGGACTTCATTACAACCCAAATTAGCATGAGCCAGTTAATATAACTATGGTCCTACATCGTACAAATGAGGCTAAAGAGCTTTCAGACACCTGTTGATTATTTGACTGTTAGGCGAATGTGTGACCGTCATGTAAACATTTCCCAAACGTAGTTACGAAAGTTCTTCGGAGCCGAAAGCCTAACGACAATACTGCCAGAATGTTGCTGTTTCAAATCTTGGTGGGATGCCATCTTCCCTTCTCCCCCACCCCATCCCAAAACTGAAACATCAAACAACATTTTTAGAGGTAAATCGCAGAGAGTCGATATGCTGTCACTTCAAGTTCGGACCTATAGCTTTGGGAGTAGGTATATACTACTACATATGTACTACTACATCGCTGATCGTAAGATGACTCATCACGAGGAACAATCCATACGCTCTCAGCTTTAAGTGTAAGTTACAATCAGAAACTAGTGCTGGATTTAATTGAGAAGAAAAAAAACCAGCCTCAATCCCTTTTTACATATCTGGGCAGTAAATAAGCCTGCGACAATGCCAGTGTTCCGAGGCCTTCGGGTATGCGTGGGAAGCTTTTTCCACGATTAAAGTAAATTAGATATGGCTGTGTTTAGTACATGCAGTATTCTTCCCTGCCCTGCTAGGAATATCGCAGTCATACCGCTAATAAATGGTAGCGACAAGCATGGACATTAGTGGCTGCAATGAGGTACATGAGCGCTTTCTGCAAGACAACTTTTTGGGGGGAACATGGAAGAGGGATCATCGAAGAAGATTTTGTTCATATCCTAAAGGTTGTTCTTCACCGGACAAAAGTCGCAGAACGTTTGGCCAAGCAGAAGTGTGCGTTAAGCTCACAAGAAGGGGCGACCGCTCGTTAGACTTAAACTTTGGTAAATATGCAAAGTTTGTCAATACATTGCCAACACATCTGTCAATACAGATTACAGAGTAGAACTCTAGGACACTTTAGAGGTTTGACGATTCATCATTTCGCTCAGTGAAGGTCGACCTTAAGGTGTCTCGCAGTTTGCTTCTGCTACACTTTTATACATTGGTGGCTTGTTAATTTTATACTTTTGAGCACTATCTAAATCAGAGTTTTCCTTTCGAAATCTCGGGAAAACACAATCTGACATTGTTTAAAATACAAATAAAGAAAATAAACAATAAAAAGCCTAAACTCCTCAAATGCGAAGGTGTCTTTGCAGGTCTTTGTGAATGTGCAGGTCATACAGCGTGCTGTAGAAAGTACATACTTTATTCTGCACACTCCACTTCAAAATGATTTACATCATAAGCCATAAAACCCCACGAAGAGTATAAATTACTGTTAAGAGCTTTAAATTCGACCAATTTACAACTTTATTGACCCAAGTCCTTGAGGAGAGACACTGACCTTAGTGTAAAATGGCCAATAAAGTCCGACGCGATGAAGTGGAGGGGATCTTTGTCTGAGAAAGAATAACCTCAACGACTGTCGAATGGTCGGACGCGGATCTTTATTTGCGAGGAAGCATAACCTCAACAACTTTCAAATGGTCGGACGCGGATCTTTATTCATGATGAATCATAACCCCAACGACTTTCGAATGGTCGGACGCGGATCTTTATTTGGGAGGAGGCATAACCTCAACAACTGTCGAATGGTCGGACGTGAAAGCCATGTTGATTGAAGCCCTCGGAATTAAGTCAGCCCGGCACGGCACCCTAGACAAAGTTCATCGTGTCATGCAGAGATCGGAAATTGGCCCTACACGCGGGTACGCAATATCTCTCGAGCGGCAGAAAACCGTCCAGCAGACCTGATCGAAATAGCTGCCCAAAACCTAGAGTCTCATTCTGATTCTAAACCGTAAGCACCCGTCGTCCGCTTATCTCGTTCCCTCTCTTTTTCCCCACTGAGATTTCTTGGTCCTTACATTTCACCCACTTCACTCACTCTTGTGTAAACAAGGTTTCGCGTTTTGCAGGTAGACTTACTCTTTCTGCTAGCTGGAGACTACATTGGATGTTACCGCATTCCTCCTGAAGTTCATCGCACGCCACGTGATGTGCGCGCGCTTCTTACGTCGCTTCAGGTTTCACACTTTTCCGAGCCACAATCTTAATCCGATACCCTTGGGATATAATACCGGTATATCCGCCGTTCTTGTATATCGTCAGTGGGACAGAGGTAATTAAAAAGTCGTTACTCGCCGGTTAAATAACCTGTGTGATGGTTTGATGACTGTAGTCGCACTGCAGTAAATATTTATTGTTACTGTCCTCACACTGCAGTTTGCTTTCCTGGCTTTTTATGGTGTTACTTCCACTGTCATTGACTTGACGATATGTAGAAAGAAAGACAAAAAAAAAACAATTATTTTTCCTTAACCTTTACTACTTTGGCTTTTGTGTTTTCTAAAGTGTTTACCAGTTTCGCAAGGAAGACATTATTAAATGATGGTCAGTTATAGCTGGTATTCAAATTGTTGAACTAACCTCCTAATCGCTGTCGAGAAAATCTGTGAACGACAAACAATTCTGACTAAATAAAGGATCTCGCCACTAAAATCAAAAGTCCTAAACAACGTTTATTTAACGTAGTCTATATGTGTTACTAATTCCGCATATGCAAAAAAGGTTCGCAGGTAAAGTGAAGCGTTTGACAGGAGAGGGTAATGATGCTGGTAAGTCGACCCTCTTTTCGCTCAGTGTTTGGAAAATGTTAATTGAGAGGGAACTTGAGGACGAATTTCGATGAACGAACCGAGAAAACAGCTTAGTTCCAATCTGTTCAATCCAAAGATGCAAGGGGTTAGGAAGAGTAGCTTGAGACGTCTGCTGTCTCTATGACTTATTCATTGCACTTCTTGCTCGCAACGTTGGCAAACGGATGATGACTTAACGTCATTTTATGATCTAGAAATGAGAGGGCAAGGGTTCACGTATTAGCAGGGAGTGGCGTGAGGGTGAGGGAGGACGCGTGTAAGTTGAAAACGAGGGTCGTCGTGCAATATAAGTATTAGCGAGCTGTCAACATAGTGGCACTGGCAAGCACGTGCACAGGCTCATTAACTGCACACCTATCCTGCAGCTGTTAATTACACTGGCTTGTTACGTGTACCGTGTCGATAAAACTCTTCCCGCTCACCCTCCAGTTTCCGACACCTCTTCCTATCCTCCCCACACCTGGCAACCTTTCAACTCTCCCTCCTACCACCATCACCATCTCTGGCCACTCAGTTTACGAAAGCTAACGGCATCACCCACACCTACATCTCAACCCACCTCCGAAAATACACCCGCACACGGTCCGATGTTCGCAGTCTACAGCGGTACAAGCAAACGACATGCACTCGGCAAGCAGGTCACAAACGTCTCCGCGAGTAAAGAGCATTCCAGCTGTTTGTTTGCACATACCGCCTTGCACGCTCGCAATCTCACACGCTGCCCTCTAGAGTCAGGGTTAAATGCACTTCGAACTTATTGTGCAACAGCTTGACAAGTACCTCTCTCTTCTCAATCTTTCTCCCCCTCTCTCTCTCTCTCACGCGGTCCTGCTCAGTGGCACCCGTGTTTACCAAGGATGCTCCCATGAGAGAGAGAGAGATCTGAGGAATGCCGCAGTTCCGTCCTGCTGAAACAGGAGGACTAAATTTAACTCTTCGCAGCGTTCGGGATGAAAGCTCCTGAGCCACCGACACCGCGTGCCGGGCGACCCGCAGAAAGGAACGTGTCACGCGCAATCACGTAGCACCGACGAGATCGTTTTCTTCTTGTTTGTCTGACAGGGATGTTGATTAATGTCTTGTTTGTCTGACGTAGCTGTGGGTTACTTTGGCGGGCATAGTGCTCAGAACCTCATCCCTTCCACTGCGATACGTCTGAGAGTTACCCTTTCGTCTTCGTGACTATTCAGCGAGCAGCATACAAGAAAATGTCCAACTATCCCTAACTATCCGACACATTATTAGCGTGTGCTGCCTCGAGATTATATGTATGTACGCCAACGTGATGTTCCTTACTAGAAATGGGTTTTCTTTGTACCGCCTCGTGTCTCCTCTTGACTTTCAGCTATGTTGTATAATATAATCGTTTTCCGTTATATACACATTTTCGTGTTGTTTTTCTTAAATGTCTTTTCCACTCTTTTGGTTTTTTTCCTGAGTATTCCCCGAGTGCTGTTGGGTCTCCGATAAAAGCACGTGTACTGATAATGCTAAAGAAATAGTTGACTGAGGACCTGTGCCAGGGTCAAACCTACTCGAGAGAGATTCCTGTTTTCAAGGTTTTAGCTCCTGAAGATCAATTTTCGTTTTGCTCCTAATATTCTCACAGTTTCTATTATTTTAAGTTTATGTTTCGCAAATATATTTTCTTGTTATACAACTTTTCATACTTTTGTGGATGTTCCAAGAAGTTTTAAGACCGTTAATCTTTGCTTAAAGATTCTCTTCCTCCCTTCCTCACCTTTCCCTCTCTCTCTCTTTCTGTTGTTTATACATCGGCGTTCGCACCAACAGACACAATGACATTCGTGCCTATTGTTGCACTCCTGCCAGTTTTGTTTCATTCTTCATTACATTTCGCGGAAGTAGGCACAGCACCAAATAGTTAACAGCTGTGCATGGTATGTAGAAAGCTGCTGTCTGCGCATGCACTGTGCTGTGTGCTTATGTGCAAGTATGTCTTATGTGTAAAAAAAGGCTGCGTAAGTCTTGAATTTTTTTTTTATTATGTCCGAAAACGGGTTGAGGAGAGCAAATCCGCTTGAACACCTTGATCATTTTGAGTATATTTAATCTCTTGACAATAGTGGCTTTATGAGAAGAAGAGACCGAAAAAGAAAAATAATAAAATAGTTCACATTTTTGAAAACCTAGGATACTTAAGCGTATTTGTTTTTAAATTTTCAAAGTATCCATTTCTCCCAGAAAGCTGCTTTTTCTATGTGTTTTATTGTATGATATAGGTTAGGACAAAGTTTAAATTAGTTTAATTAATTAATTTAGGAGTTTACTCATTAGAAAATGTGTTCATGCGTACGTACATCTAGAAGCAACCTTTCTAGACATTTTCACCACAAAGAGGCCCTTGAAATATTGTTTTCCTGCGAATCCCTGCATGAAAATTGCTAACATGATGTGAGATTGTAATAATTAATCCTTATAATATTTCTTGTTTGTCGATAAGCCGCTCTTGAAGAAGCAGCACTATTCGGACGAGGAAAGCAACCCGCTACTGTTAAAAAAAAATGAGCAGACAAAATGGTGCTGAACATTATATTCGTGTACCCGTGTTTGGCGCCACTGGTTTCGTCCGCCAGTTTAAAATTGTGACACACGCACCCCCACCCTTATAGTGAGGATCTTGAGCCTTATGCTGATATTGTAACGTGTGCATCACAACAGCAGTAATAGTGGCCTGGTCGTTGGAAGACGAGAAGTTTTATGTTTTTAGAACAGCGAAAAACCGAGGGGGAAATCAGTAACCTTGTAGTAAAATAGTGTTTAGATTATTCTCAGTCGCAGCTAACATGTTTAAGGACGAATAAACAGTCGTACCTTCGTAGATGTCTTCGCACTGGTTAGGTTAAGATTTTCCTGATCTCATAACCTTTACCCTATTTAATACAAAGCCCCGTCGCAGAACTGGTGTGAAGGGTGCGAAAATGTTATCGATGACCTCTTGGTCATTGATCGTTTGGCGTCGACTATCGTCGACTATGTGTCCATCCAGTCCGAAATTAGCCTGGGGGGGGGGGCAGGGCATATTTATTATATTTGAAATCTTTCCGATCCGCAACCGTTGACCCCCATCTTCCATCCGAAGCCCTTCATATCCTTTGACCTGCTCTTCGGTGGCTGGTTAACCTGTCGCCTATGAGATCTGTTTATCGACTGAGATGAGTCATCCACAACCGGCCGTCTGTCTGGTCGGGACCTGGACTGCAGTGTACGCTTAGTCAGAATTCCAGCATCACGTCTTTCTGCAGTCCGCCTGCCTCCCATCTGTTACCATACACACGTTCCTCTATTTACAACGGCCTTGCTGCTGCCGCTCGCAGGGGGGGAGGGGGTGAGGGTGGTTGAGGAGGGCCGCTTGCGGACGAAGTACAACTCGGAAGTGGCCAGTCCTAGTCTGGACCTGCCAGGGGATTCAAGACGGCGTCTGATGGAGGAGGAAACGAAAAGCAATTTTCCTGCCGTTTGTTCAGATATAGAAAATAAATATTGAAAAGGGATAAAAATGCGCTGATTGTAACAAATACCTTACTTGATTTCATGCATTCTCATTTTTGTCACAGATATGCTTGGCTGTATATATGCCGTTAATCCCGAATGCATGTGCACATATTGACTCATTCGCTGTGTGAATATTTAAAAAAAACTCTACATACTGTGTATTCATACAAAACCATATATTAAAAATATTAACATAACATACATCGGATTGCCCTTTTAGTCTGTGATGTGACAGCTCTCTGTCCTAAACCTTCAGCTTCGTGGCCATAGTAGAATCTCTTAATAATCTATGTGTACGAATGTACAATTGTCTGTATGTTGTGAACGCGTTTTGAATGGTGCTCGTAAAACACATTTCTTGGCTTGTGAATACCTTTTGACTAGTGTAAGTAGACCAGTGTTAGTCCCGTAATGTGAATACGTTTTAGCAAACGCGGGTGTATAACGACACTCACGGGGGTAGGAGCAGACGGCTCAGTCATAGTTAAGCGATACTGTTTTCCCACTAGGGATCACGGATGTCCTTCGATCTTGAGACTGTTTATGTAGGATAGGAATTTGGGATTTTTCTTATGTTGTCGTTTGCTTTTCATTCTAATTAGTCGTTTTCTTGCAATTTTATTTAAATAAGATCACTAGTGCACATTCACAGTGCTGCCAGAACTCTTCCTGATGGTTAATTATTGCTATGAAACGCTATATGCTGGTGGCATTTTCTTTTCTGTAACTGTTGGTCATGCTTTCTATGCATTCGTTAGCATTTGAAGGCTTCATAAACTTGTGATTAGTAAGCTCGACTGAGGAGCACTCTGCTGCTTCAGGACATAGCTGTGTCTCGCCTTCAACACCATGTTCCGTATATTTCAATGTCCGTAGGGTGTTTACCTCATAAAACTAAAGATGATTTGTACATCAACAAGAGATGAACCTATGTTTGAAGGCGAAAAAATGTCCAAATTTCCAAAGAATGAGGTCAATATATCGTTGAAAATGTATTTGTATAGTGTAACTCAATTTGGAAGTTAAAAGTACTTTGTTATACAATGTAACAGATTCTGCTCAAGACCAAGTGTTCATATCACATCACATGTCAGTCGATGACGTCACTGGGGTTTATTGTTTCAGGTCTCGACGCGAAAGACAGCTGGTCCCGGCGCCGAAAAGACTTTACAGGTTTGAGAGAAGGTCGCAAGTACCGCCTTGCTTCAGGTGATTGCGCATTCACCGAAATGCAGCATAAAGAAACCAGTCCGTCAGAAGTTCCCGTGAGAGGAGTGCTGTGAGAGAAAGGATCATTAGTGCTGTCAGGTGTCTCATCACCGGAGGGGGGTGGCCCTTCTTCTTGACATTGTCAGCCACATGGTGAATGTTTTCGCGCGTGAGCGTCGGGCACTTGTCGAACCGGATCCAGAAGGCGCCGAGCACATCGAGGACGAGAGTACCTTGGCAGTTTCCTCGATCATCTAGCCAGTGCGCGGCGTCGCTGATGGCCGGCCCATGCTAGGATGCCAGGTCAGCCCGCCCTTAGTCGGCCCGGCGTGTGAGGGGATGGCTGGCGAGCGCCTGCACTGTGGTCAGCCAGCTGCATACCCCTGGAGCCACCCTTCCTATCCTCTTCGCCCCTCGTCCTGTGGTCTTGGTCGCAGCCGTCGCCGTCGTCACATTGCTGTTGGCGTCGTCGCCGCCGGTCCCCCGGGAGGAGCTCGGACATGACCCACGCCCCGGCCCGCCATCCTTCCTCCCACTTCCGGCTGTCTCAGTGCCCCCGACACCCTCTCGCCAGCTCTGGTCACATCGCTTACTCCCGCCGCCACCACCCCCACCATCACCTTCACCACACATTCGCTTCTTCTGTAGCGACTAGGATTGCGACGACTTGTCTTGTGACTACCACCTGCGCTGCCACTTCCCCCCTTCTTCCGCTGCGGAACCGCTGCATCTATCAGGTAGATAGACCCCCATTCCTGTGACCACATGTCTGTATGGACTGCCATATTGCCCGCTTTGCCTGAGGCCTAATCATCATGTTGTAACCAATGTGTCCTGCTCTTTATTTCAGTATTGTTTTAAGTCTTGCTGTTTGCTACTTTACTTTCGTTTTCTAGTATATCTGAAACAATCGTTGCTTGCTGTCGTGCTTCTGGTCCAGTGTAATTTTGCGTGGAGGTCCATCTTCTCTCGCTATTTCGTACTCTGAATTTTAGACTGAAGCTACAATAAGAATAACGAAGATGATCCTTTAGAACAACCGACCCCCCCCCCCAAGAAAAAATGTTATTCCCGGTTGACAATCCGCGAAGTGGAAATTGGTTCTATGTAGCAAGTGAATGAGAAATGGGGTCCGTGTAGCCGTCTAAACGGGAGGACTGACTGAAGCCTGGGTGCACGACATGTGTTCGTGCTCCTATTAATCAAGTTCTGGATAGAAGAAATGCCACACTTTGCTAGAGCCAGGTATTCAATTCTACGTAGACAACACCTTAGCGAAACTCAATAGGTCTGTGCATGGCAACACTATACCAGCCGTAAGTCGCACGGGACGCGAGCCAAGGTTTGTCGACTGTAAGGTCGGCCCGCATCGCACACCGGGCTCCGACTGCCTAACCCCATCCACACGTAAATACCTGTCTTGGTCTATGATGCGGAACGGGTGCCGGCTGCTTGGCTCTTGTGTATGTATGTGAGAGAGTGTGTATGTGTGAGTGCGTGCGTGCGTGTGTGGCAAGAAAGCCTTGGTCACGTCTGCCTGTGCATGAGCATTATGGCCCCTTCGCGATCGCAGGAATGCAAAGCTACATACCTTCGGTGGACTGGGAGGTGACGACGGGTAGGTAGGGGAAGGGGTGGAGACAGCATACCGCACCAAAGGGTCAAGCGCACTACGACGTCGCGTATCGCTTCGCGAGAATAACGCGAGATTTGTTTTGCTTTTGTTGCTTCTCGAACTATCGCTCGACACCCACCTTCCCCTCTCCCCTTCCTCTTCTTCCTCCGGCTTTTGTGCACACTTTGCGTTTTGCTTTACCTCCAATCCCAGCTTAGAAAGCCATCAGTCGTAACTTTTATGCGCCACATCGGCTGAAACGCGAGAAAGGACAAGCCGTTCGGGCAGGTTCGGTTGTTTTCCCCTTGCCCTAAATTGCCTGTCGTGAGAGCTGTTCAGAGCATTTTGCACGTATTGTTATATATATATATAGTGTATATGTGTGTGGCTTGCGCAGCTGAACATGCGTCTTACTTGTCGGAAGTACAACTCGCCTCGTCGTAAATAGAAATAGGACTGCTCTTATTTGCCAGTGTGCACTTGGGGCAGCAGATAGCCCAGTGGTTAGAGAATAAAACTGGCCGCGAGAAAAGTGAGGTCTTTAACACCTCACTCCCCAACGACCTACAAAGGCTAGAGCATGACTTTTACCTTTATCTTATTAAGCTGGAAAGCATTTTCCCCGTAACCATTACGTTTCCAATTACACTCTTAAGGTCCACCCTTAGAGTATGTCCTACGTGACATTCGGTCCATAATATTAAATTGACAGTGCTTGCAAGAACTACAATACAGAACTACAATACAACAACTAGTTACTGGACGAGAAAATATGCAGCACAAGAAAGTTACGAAGGTCCAAGGGAGAACAGTGCACCATACTCCGTGATTAAAAATGTTGCTCGTGTCAATCATTAAGAAGAAACCTCGCTGGCAGATGGGACACAGAGACTAGAAATGGAAGTTTTTAATATTTTTTTCAACGTTGGAAACTTATGAGGCAAAAGTATTTTCTCCACAGCTTATTATTGCAGAGTAGTTGTAAACACTATACATTACAGGATAGTTATATGATAATTTGAATTATGAAGACTTGGTACTTTAGTCAGCGTTACTCGACATTGTAAGTGAGTTACAGAATTGTGAGGACTTGCGAAACAAAGACGGTAAGCGTTACGAAGAACAGAGCAATAACGCGAGTGCTAAAAATGTACGAACTATAAGATATATAATTGTTCGGGTTTTTATTGTCATTTCGTGTTGCTAAAAATGTAAACTGTGTGGTTTCAAAACACTATATCTATACAGCAATCTTGCGCTTAATGCCCTTTTTTTTTTTTTGGAACGTACACCATAGCATGCATGACCCTACGTGTCAAAGGCCTGACCCCTACGCACGCGTGTTTAGGGTCACTTGCTGCAAAAATCCTTTGAATGGCACCTCTTTGATCTCTGTGAATACCAAGGGTTATCCGAAACCGACTTAATGTAGAGTTGTTGGCTCTGGCTAACGCTGCGTCGTTGCTAATCTTCAACCGTTGTGGGAAAAACTAAAACTACTAGCACACCTCTCCATCGGTAGCGCAAGTCAGCTATAGAGAGATTGGATACTTGGTCCGAGAATGTTTATTACTTTCCTAATTTGTGTTGTATGGCCTATACCAAGAAAGGACAATTAAGAGCGTTAACCGACGTTGTTCCGAAACGATTCAAAAACTGAAATCTGGCGCTGAAGCCAAGACGCTCGAGTCAGAATGAGGAAACTTCAACCGCTTCGTTAAAAATATCGTGTAGCTTTAATCCCTCCTTACTGCCACAGAGGAATTTGCTTGTGGCCGACCCTGAAGGCAGCGAAGAAGAGGCGATGGGCACCGCCCTCACAAGTTACTTGAGGGCTCTAATAGCTCACTGCCTGTCGCGTGTTCATGGCGCTGCTTGTTTTGAGGAAACGCACATCTATCGTGCGTTCATGGCACGATACTAATTCCTAATAATTCTTGTTAAAGTCATGGCGGAGAGTATTTTCCGCCGGAGAAAACTATGGACCTGACTTAAAGCGATCGGCCTTTTTAGCGTGCCCCTAGTTTTCTCCCTTTCTTATCTATCTTTACGTTCCCTTCTCTCTCTCCCTCTCCTTCTCTCTCTCTCTCTCACACACACACACACACACACACACACACACACACACACACACATTGTTTTATTATATCACTAACTTGAGGTAAAATCTCTGTAATGACACGACATTGTCAAGAGCAAACTGGCGACATCCTGGGGAACAATTTAAAGTATTCTGTTTTTTCCCCCTTAACGTCGGATTAATCGTACTAATCTGATATGCAAAGACTTGCGATTCAGAAGAACGAAATAATACATTTCTTAAAATGCCAGCGACTTTTACGGCTTTTATGGCTTTCTCCCGCTCCACGGCGTACTGTTCGGGGGGAATTATTATTGTCTCGAAAGTCAGGTACGCTATGCCCATTCAGGCCTGGGTATAACTTACCTGTTCTGTTTTCCAGAAAGGTGGAAGAAAGTTTATACAACAGTGCTAATCGGCAAAAAATGTGCAGGGTCTTTTCGGATAAGAAGCAGCCTATAGCTCCCACTCACCTGGTCGTAAACGACGTAAGATAACCTTGGTATAGGTGGGCGTAGAGACGGGTGGCCAGGGATGGAGGGTGCAGAGGCTTCAGAAAGAGTAATACAACAAAGCTGCAAGAATAAAAGCGTCAGTTGATTTGCGGCAAGTGCCAGGCACCTCAGAGGGAATTAACTTTACGCTGTCAATAAAATGCCGCCGCTTGCTGTTCCGCTGATGCACGTCGTTGTCCCTGGACGAGAGAGAGAATACAAATAAGAGAGAGGTTTCCTGTTATGTCCGAAAAAGGGCTGCTTACAAATCCGTGAGCGATTAAATGGCGTTAAACTGGCCAGTGTGTTTGCGCTGTGGCTCACGAAATATTCATGGATCATTGTTTGTGGGCTTCTTTCAGGCCTATCGTGTCTTGCTGGGCATTTGCAAAAGCTGATCTACTGGCAGGTGCTACAGACCAGCATTACGATGTCGTCAGCGATTAATCCCCATGCCCACCCTCCATCCACCTCCGTTCCTTTGCCCTCTTCGATTTTGGTTTCATCGAACACACCTACGCCTTGTTCAGAAACCGTTTTTTTTTTTTTGGGTCACGTCCTCATTTGAAACCCTAAAAGCTGGGGGAGCCTGATCGGTGCTTTCTTAGCCCTCTCGACTGCTCCTTCAAAGATAGATAAGCAGCAGATGAAATTTTTTTTGAATTTTTGAAAGATCTTTTAATCACGTCTTGGCTAAGCTATCGCCTCACGCAGCGTCGGATTTTTGTTTTTCGTATACCATTTTTGAAAGGTTTCCCGATGGAGCTTCCTCCTGATCAGTAGAAAGAACACAAGAAAACAAACTGTTAGCATGGATGGGCCTCGATGCGTGTACGAGGATGAACAAGAAGCAAATCTTTCAATTCAAGATCTTTTTTTCCTGGTTGTGCTTCTGTTGCTGCTTTTGAAATTTTTATACTCTTAGTTCTTGCTCTGTACGTTGTTTAATTTTCCATTGAGATATCGAATATGTTTTGATAGCTGACTTGCTTTGTGTGCAGCTGACCCGTCTATTGTGCATCCTGTTGCTGTTGACCATGGTAGGAGGCCGGTGCCTGGCTTCACCCTGGATTGAGGAGAATGGCGACTCTGTGAACCTGCGCGCGCAGTTCTGCAAACCGGTTTCCGAGGACCATCTTCGGAGCATGCTTGGAGAGGCCTTCGATCCCAGCAGAATGATCACTGAAGACATGGCCGCCGCCAAACGCGCCGACCCGTCCAGGTTGGGCCACCCGACTGAAGACGTGGAGGACAGGTCAGCGGTAGACCCCTATTATCAAGAGGACGAACCCGATCGCGATCTTGACGAAATTGTGGACGTTGACGCTGGTTGGCAGGAAGACATGAAAGACGAAGTGATAGACATTGAAGAGGACGAAGAGAAAGACTTAAAAAGTGAGGCCAGTTTATTTAAAAAAGAACATGAAATTGAATCTACCTTAGCAGACTCCACGGACGTAGACCGCTTGAAGCTCAATAAGCAGGCAGAGCCCACTGCGGGGCAGTTGTCGTCTTTGCTGAGCTACATGAAGCGCCGTCGTCGGGCTTCGAGCGACGAGCAAGTTCCGCCTGAAGCAACAGACGATATCCTGGGAAAGGTGAACAAGAAAAATGACTCCTTACTACCGCTAAGGCTGTTCCTTACCGGCAAAAATAAAAAACTTAGACGAAAGCTGAAGAAAGTTTACAGAAAAAAGGCTAAGAAGCTAGCCGGTAAGCCTCTTCCTTGGCAGTGCACACTTGAGGAGAAGTGGCTGCGGCTAAAGGAGGGCTACTTCCCGACGCTTCTTCAGGAGGGCAAATGCACGACAGACAAATGTTTTTACAGACTCTACGACTGTAATCCTCAGCTGTATCCTGTCAAAATTCTCAAACGGGATCCAGACTACTGCAACCCGCTGCCGTCTATCAGCCTCAACACAACATACGAACAAAAATGGAATATTGTGCGCTACTTCGTCACCGTGGGCTGCACGTGTGGTATCAAAGATCAGAAGACTGGGCAGCCGCGGCGAAGGAAGACATAGTGATTTGACGCGAGAGACGCACGTGTGTTGTTTCCAAACAGACTGCGGTGCAGTCACGTGTAAACAAGGAGAGACTTCGAAATACGTTTCTTTGGCATTTACAGACTGGTTATTGGACAGTACCGTTTGTGGGCTTTTCCCTTTCTTAAGGGGAAGTAACCTCAAGTCTGTTCGTATTGACTATCTTTATATTTTATGGTTGTTTTAATGTTAATACAGTTGTCATCTTTGGCTTTTCAATACCTATTAATCCCCACTCCCCACTGCTAAATTGTGTAACTGTCTTTCCCTCGCAGAATGTTCTCTGTGTCCGAGTATTAGTAAATGTGTCTCTTTTCTCTTTCTCTTTTATCCAGAACACATGGAACAGAAGGAAAGAGAAAAAAAATGGAATAGGGAGAAAAGGAATAAAGGGGGAAATGGCATAGAGACATAATCTTGAAAGACTGTGATGACGAGGACAGGTTTCTTAAAATTGTTCAGAGATATCAAAAAGTTTTTTCCCAAATCTTTTTTCTTGATAAATTTTTGGAACATTTCTGGTTCCGTTTTGTAAGCCTAAGGCAGTGAATAGCTACGAACTTGCGCTCATTGTCGTTAGTAGTAGAGTCGTTGTAGAGCTGCGTTGCTGTAGCTGTCCAAAACACAAAAATCACGGCTACTCTTAGGATCTAAGTAGCTATGACTAATATCATAGACGAACATGGTAAAAAGCCGATCACTGTGTTCTCCTTGGTGTCACTTCTGTGATCACGACCAACTGCCGGCTGAAACGCGAGAAGGGAGAGAATTCATCATCTCATTAAAACCGCCGTTTCACCCACCCTCCACCTTTCACACTATTAAGTCATCAAACAGCAGCGTGGTCATGCACAGTAGCTCGAGAGTCTGTCAGGAACCCGTTTACTGCATCACTTGCAGATACAACACTGCAAAAAGTTACCACCACCACCACCACCACCACCACCAGCACCTCTCCTACCGACGTTCGATCCCGGATGTACTTGATACAAGATTTTATTACTTTTCTGGCTGCAGTCGAGCAAAAATCTGTCTGCGATTACTTAAGTGATCTGTGTCTCTTTCTGCGGTACCTCTTCCGCAGATTCATCGCTTCTGTAAATCGTCTGTTTTGTTTATTGCTTGTCAGAGTCCTTTGGAAAACAAAAGTCTTCGTGCGTGCGTGTGTGTGTGCTAAATGCAATTATCATAGGTGTCTGTTAATTTTGCACGTGCCGTCCCGTAAAAATAAAATAATGTTTGATATTAAAATCTGCGACGAAAAGTGTGATTGGAGGCCAGCTTGTGCATTTCAAAAAGAGATAGAAAACAGTATTGAAGGGAACATGATGAATGTCAAAAAGAGTTTCTTTGTCAGCTGAGATGCAGCGGTTCCGGGTCCCATCTTGCCCTTTGACCTCATAATCCTGTAGAGATGTGGCTACACCAGTGTGTTAAGCTCGATGTGTGAGCGAGGTAACCTTTCCACTACAGGCACGAGCAGCCCGTGCGAGCCAAACGTTAGCTGAGACAACACTTAAGACCTGATAAAGAGACTAGAACTTCTAGACCCCCACAACCATTAGCAGATATTTCCGAGCTTTCAGATTATCGGCTAAGGACACTTTTGTCTAAAATACAATAACGGATACTCCGCCTTCCATTTAACTATTAAATAGGGAAACGCTTTGTTTGAATGGAGGTCTAAGAGACGCTTGTATAAGTAAATATGCTCAGCTAAGCCCTAAAGCAGACAAACGAACGCAAAAGCATTGCTGTCAAGGACTGGGCACACCTTGGTACGGACTGATGGGTGGCCGGATTGAACCCCTCGATAGGTGACATCCAACACTCGGCAGTGCTCGGCGGGCTTAATGGCATGCCACAGCGCCGACCCACAAATGTTACTGATAACAGAGTCAAAACTTCATCAAGAAATCCTCGTTTTCAAGCAGAATGTATGTGTGTGTGTGTGTGTGTGTGTGTGTGTGTGTGTTCATCAAATGCTGTAGTTCTGTAAACAGCGTGGAGGACTGGAGTGTATTGAATGAAACATGTCAGAATTTCTGACATGACCACAGAAACTCACTCACGTCGAACTTTGTTGACCCTACGTGTCTGTACCTTTTTTGTTCCTGTATTAAACTTTTTCAAGGCCACGACGACCAGATCTGTTACGGTTAGAGATCGAACATCTTGACTGCGATGCTGCACGTAATGTTGAATTATGCTGTCCGGGTACACGCTGTCAAATCTAGCTTCACACTGCTTCAGGTTGCATCTAAATGGCTTACAAACTGTCCACAAGCCGTGCGTATGTCTCTACAGAATTCGGTTCCCATTTGGCTCAGTTCCATTCTGTGGGCAGTAGAGCCGCTCGCTGCTTGTTTGCTTCGCCTGTTTGAACATAGAAAGTACATAACGAAAGTATAGAAGCAGCCGACGTAAAACAGAGAAGCATTAAAAGCACAAGTGGCTGAAGGTTTGGTCTTTCTATGAACCTCTTCTCCGCAGTCTTATTTGCGAAGCTGACAGCAGGCTCTTGACGGTCATCTGTTCGTCGACCAACCCAAGGCACTTCGCGTTTCATCTTCGTGTCTCTACGTACATGTTCCTCGCTTAGTTGTTGTCGTGTTCCCACAATGCTTGACGGCCGTGATTGATGTCTTAATTTTGAGAAATAGACGTCTGGTTGTTGGGTTGTTTTATTTTCCTTTTTAGCTGGGAAGTTTTTCAATGAGATCTACAGCAGCGAAATGATATTATAAAATGCGTAAGGTTGACTCATTTGCAAAGAGTACCTCCTGGTACCGTGTGCAAAAGCACTGAGAACGAAGAGGACTGCTAGTCGCCTCAAGCGAGGACTTTGTAGTAGACTTAAAATGGTTGGACCAATGAAACATTGTCAGTACACACAAACGGTGCCAGTATTTTGCTATTTATTTTGATGATAGAAATCTGTCGAGGGACAATTTGAGAAAAGGAATATGTTTTATGCTGATTTATTTAAAATGTTTCTTTCCAATGCAGAACGACTTCTTTTTTCTTAAAAAGGACGCTGGCAATATGTGAGGGCGTAATGCATGGATGGTTGTGCGCATGCGTGTGAGTTATGCCTGTTGCATCAGCGAACTGTATGAGGTGTTACTCTTTTCATTTTGCATTTAAAAGTTGGTTATCGCATGTTGCTGAAGCTGATTGACAATCTTTTCAATATAAGTTTCAGTAACTCTTTGTAATGAAATCTCAATTATGAAGATTTTTTTTTCTCTCGACAAAATGGAAGGTAACTTCATTCTATTCAGATTATCGGCACTTAAAAGTTGATTATTACTATTTTAGCGAACCGTAGCACAATGCTTAACATGTTTCTGAAGAACTGAGCTTCAAAAGTTAATTGCATGGAGGTTTGGCCTCGAGTCTGAGGTCTTAAGCACTGGGTCCATAACGTGCAATTATTTTCATTTTCTTAAGTTTGGTCACATTTGTTGGCAAAATAATCGAAGGACTCTCGAAATACCAGACCACCTTGTTTTCACGTAGACGATTTGACGTACCTCAGGGGAAAAGACGTAGCTATGGACAAAGATGGCGTTCTGCACCGTACTCAAGCTGTAGTATTGTTTTGTTTCACTCGTGTACTGTGGAATGCGAACAGACTTTACAAAAACCAAAACATTCCTTGTCATAGACGGTTCTTTGCATGGTGCAGCCGTTCTGTGTTGTGGGGGATCAGAAGTGCCATTGTCTGAGCCCCTTCGTATTGGCGACATGGGATGAAACGCTGTATGAAAAACTGTGCTATTTATGGTAGATGCGTTTGTATTTATGAAAATTAAAACATAACAACAACATAAACAGCGACTTTTCTTTGAAGAACATTATGTGTACGAATGTGCGGTATATGACTCACGCGTGTGACTTTAATTAGAAAGACATAACTTCGTGTGTTTCTTGAAGGCTGCAACATTCAAACATGCATCCACCTGTTAATATTCGATAGAAAAGAGCAAACACACATATACATTTTTTTTTACTTTTATATGAGTTATGTGTTTGATTATGCCAATCTGGTAAAAGCAAGTTTAGAGTTTTCGATTTGATGGAAGAAAGATTGAAAGATGTCGCCATATACTGGTAACAGTGGGTACAATTTCTGAAGTTGAAGAAATTGGCTAACGACTTGACTGGTAACAATTTATGGAGCTGAAAGTTAGTTGACATAAATAAGGAGTGAAACAAGAGGAAAAACGAGGATACCCTGCAGTAACTTAATATACCAAAGAACACGAAAGCTGAGATGACAGAACTATAAAAGACGAACCTCAGCCACAGCCATTCAGGCAACAGGCACTGTGAGGGGATGACTGCTTGAATATGTTGGCTTCCTGTTGATATGTCACAGAAAACGGCAGTTCCTCGTAACAAATCACTCGAAGCCGAAGTTATGAACATCCGTACATCCGTACCCCCAGGGTTTGCTTCAACCGCCATTTAATCCTCAAGCCTAAGCATACTATCTGTAGCTGTGGATCGTATGCAAGTAAAGGTCCTATTGATATTAGCTGCTCTCCCCCCCCCCCAGGTTGGAGCGTATTTCCTGTCACATGGCTCAGCAATGCTTTCTGTCCGTAGCTAACTGGAGATAAAGTTGCCCCCTGCTTCTGGACTCCAACCCCAGAAGTCTGGATAAAAACAGTAGCAGGTGGGAACGTGAGACTAAATCAACTTTTACTTGTTAGCTCCTCATATCACCAGAAACTTGTAGTCTTGAAGTCTCAAAAAAATCAGCTCGAGGAGTTTCCATATGCTCAGGTTCAGTGTCAGGGAGTTTGCGCAGTCATCTGCTTACTCTTCCAAAAAATCTCCTGTCACTTACTGTCTCCAGCTTTTTCCCACCCTGAGATTTTTTTTTCTAGGCTTCGACTAATAATAGAGGCAGGTAGGCAATCTTGCGGCCGTAATGTGGGCCCGGAACATGGGAAGATTAAAGGACATAGTATGAGACGCTATACTCCAGTCAGTTTTTGAAGTCGGGTAGATAGATGGCTGTAACAAACCCTGCAATACAACGGCCCACCGAATTCTCCAACTTAAATTGTGCAAAAACAGGGCGAACAATTTAGTCTGAACGTATGAAAGGTAAACAAAACCTTGATGTTTGAGAAGCGTTTCCGTTAAAGTTCAACAGGCGTGACAATATCGAAACTGGATTGGTGGGCGATGTGGGTCAACATTCTACCGCACGCATGCGCCGTTCGGGACTGAAAGATGTTCACGAGTAAGTTGACCAAACAAGGATGATGTTTACAAAAATTGTTACTCGTTGGAAAATTCTTGAAAATAGAAAAGTGAATCAAGAGCCGAGCTCTCACTAAAATTTGACTCGTTGAAGGATTTTTTCCCATTTATGATATGTTATATACGTACGAAAGCGCGGTGAGAACAACTCTGACTGACATGCTATGTGCTGTAAATTGATCGTCAATTCTAAATATCTAGCCGAAAGGCCAAACGACAAAACATTTCTGTAAATTGATTAGTCAAGTGTTATAGTCTAGCTGAAAGACTAATAGACAAAACTACTACTAAACCAGAATTTGATGACACCTTCTTCAGTTCCATGGTAATCTGGCTTGCTTTTTTCAGACTTTTTAGTATTACGTCCAGGATCCAAGGATTTATAAATGATTAAAAATCTTTGACACAACAGAAATGTGTAAATAGCATTCGTTGCAGTGTGACGATAAGTGTTAAATAACAATCGAAGGCTTCGTCACCGAAGAGAAAAGAGAGGTAAAATATTATGAATAGACAAAATGTAGCCAAAAAAAGACGATTTATTTACAATCACACGCGCTCGCTGTCTCTCTTGCATGCTCACTCACTCACTCACTCACTCCTACATAATACATCCATCCTGCCCCTTCCTTTTCTCTTTTTTCTCCGCGTGTGAGGTGTAACACTAAATGTGTGTGTGCATGTGTGTGTGTGTGTGTGTGTGTGTGTGTGTGTGTGTGTGTGTGTGTTCCTCCCCCTCTACTGTGCGTGTGTGGGCAGATTATAGGTACCGCGCTCGGGACGCCACCCAGTCGGGACGGTAAAGGCAGTCGCTATGGGTGTCCACGATTTTAGCAGCCGAAGCGCAAAGCAGATTGTAGCAATGGGTGTAGAGAAGTCAGTAAATCAGTTTGTCTTTGATTCAAATAAAAGTCAGTCTGGCTTGTCGAAAATCGTTCCATGTCCGACACTTAACACCATCGAGCGACTAACGCTGTTACGGTTGAGTGAGAACAAAGGACACGAACTGAGTGCTGTGGAGTCAAGCATGATGGACTTTGGTCTACTTTATCACTATGTTCATTTCATAGAAATAGTCTTGAAATGTACGAGAACTGTGCTGGAAGATACTCATAATTTTTTTCTGCTTCCTAAGGTCGAGAGGCAATTTAGTTGATGTATGTTTTATGTAGAACATCAGGGGTGGTTATCAGTGTGAGACAGAGAAACCGCTTTGACAATGCAGCGGCAATTGAAGGAGAACGAAAAGTTACAGATAAGTTCTAAAGTCTACCGGAAACAAATACAAATACAAATAGTGCAGTGTTGCAAAAAGTCATGCTGTATGTCTTCACAGAAAATAAAAATTTATGTTGATTTTAGAAGAGTGCAGTCTCCAGTCAAAGCAGACAGTAAAGCGAGCGCCAATAATAATCACAGCAACTAAACAGTGTATTCAGCATGGAAGCACGTGTTATGAACGGTGAGGCACAAAGAACAAACGTCAACTTATTTTTAACGGCAAAAAACTGCCTTGTACGTCATGGCCAGCATTTTATGCACTTTACAGTCAACCGGGGAGGTTAGTACCTGTCGTAGGGGAGAGCCAGGCCTCACAAGAGGGAGGGGGGGAACAGGGGGTCTATTGTACCCGGGGCTGCGGATGAGAAGGGTTCCCGCCCTTGGTCAGTGTATTTTTTTTTCTTTTAATTCAATCTCTGAGGAAAGAAAACAAGTACAGTAACACGGCTGCAAAATGCAAAATCATTTTTCCTTATTTACACACTTACACTAAAATGCTCATCTGGTGCAGTGGTGTGGATCTTAGTTTGCTGTCTATATTACGTTAAAAGTAATGCCAGTCTAATTATAACTTGTAAGCATACTTCTATATACTGGGAAAAAAATTCACGATTACAATCAATGATTAATAATGCAAGGGACCCAAAAAGATTTTCTGCCCTGGGGCTCGCGGTAGCTCTCGGCGGGACGGTCTTGAGCCCGCCTGAGGTCCTCCAGTGGACAGCCGGTCCACTCCTTCACGTTGGCCACCCAACCTTTCTTGTAAACAAGTAGAAAGTACGTGCTTAATTACTCCTGGTAAACCATTTCCCCCACATTTTTCTTGGACGTCTTAGCCACGACGCTGAGCCGAAAGCATAAAGTGGTGTAATTGATGGCTATATGTGCTTCACACGCCACTATTTTTTTGTCTAGCCAGACATCTAGTTATGTTGTTTCTCAACCGTAAAAAAATCAGGCACCGAGAAAGTTTTGACGCCTACGTTGCACTTTGTTAACAAACACTTTCATTTATGTCCCATCCTGCTGAATCATGGCGGCACAACATCAGAAGGACAAGCACTTCAGCTTAAATCAGCCACAATAAAATCGGGCCAAAAATAGCCCCAGCCTTAATCTTATAAAGTAATAATTGTCGGCCCTGATTTAACACATCAGTAAATTTCACACGCTGATTGCTTCTTACTAGCTCGAGGTATTTTGAGAAAGGAGCGTGAAGGGTCAGTTCCAGAAGGCGCGCGCGCCGGAGGCTGCACGTTCTTTTCTTGGGCCTCCAGGACCAGCTTCAGTATTTTTTTTTTTTTTTAGTTGTCTCGTACACGCGCGTGCTGAGCTGGCATTTCACACACACAGACTGACACAGACCGCGCATTCGGCACAAAGGCCTATAGCCACCATGACAAATCGCTACTCACTTCCGGTACAGGCAAAAAGCGTCGTCTTCCTGCTGTCTTAGTGAGGTAAACATAGGGGTTACAGTCTAGTTTTCTGTGTTCCTATGTGTGCTATTAGTCTCAAACTGACTTTTCAATGTAGTCTATCAGTTAATGTGAAGACGTATCGTATAATCGAAGGTTCCATTTATTTATTTCATGTTTTCGAGCTATGATGCTGCAGTCTATAATTAATAATGCTGCAGAGTATAATTAATAATTAATCGTCTGCTGCAACACAAACATGGTAATGATTGTGTACGCCAAGTTTTGCTAAGTATAGGTTTTGAATGTAGCTTTATTGTGATAAAAAGTAGATGCATTTAGCAGATATATAGAGAGAAAAACTTGATGCCACACACACACACACACACACACACACACACACACACACACACACACACACACACACACACTTGAAAATAGAGTTTTGCATTTTCAATGCAGTATACTTAGCACTAACATACCTATACCTACATATATTATTTACACAACTTTCACATTTCCTGTAATCATACAATCTCCAACAATGGTTTCTTTAGCTGTTAGCTACACTAAACAAGAAACCACATGCATTTATTAAGAAAGTGTTATTTATTTAAAACTTGCTTAACATCAATGAACAAAAATTTAAAAAACCATTAAGACTTTTATATCATTGTATTACTGATACTGCATTTTTATTCTGTTTTAAAATGTTACAAAATATAATAATGAAAGTACGTAATCAGTTACTCCTGAGCAAGTTTCAGCTGCAGCTTACAGTTTTAAGATACGGGTCACAACAAAGCATGATATTATAAAATTACTAATAATTTTGTAAACAATGTTGAAACAATTTATATAATACAGAATTACACCAAAAATTATGGAATAGTTATATCAAGAGTTTAAGGCTTATGTCATGATTTTAACCACACTAACTGATGGCTCAACTTAAACCCCATTTTTATTTTATTTTAAAAGACAAGATGAACACTCAAATGTTGGCATGAATAAGTATTTGTAAAAGAGAGTACTAGCAAGTCAGCAACTCTCTTTCTCAAGCCCACGTATTCCCCTATGAGAATTATAGGAACTATTACCTATTATTCATTGATAGCAAAACGTAAACACAACAAGAATGTTTGATTCCACAGTTAAAGAAACTTATACAACCATGTTTACTTATGAATCAATAAATATGTGTGGTCCCCATGGTGTTAAAAACTGACAATAGAGAATATCTTAATGGCTGTCCAGCATTTGTGGAGTTTGTTCAGAAAGCTGTCTGCTTCCTTTACTGCTTCAAGAATGCTCTCTAAATTACTTTTTGCTGTCTTCTTTCTCTTTTTCTTTGGCATTATTCAGTTGGGTTTTTATTCTTTTTTTTTTTTTACCTCACTTCTTCTAGGCTGTTCCGGAATTCTTCATACTTCCTTTTCAAATTAGTAATTTCGAACGCCATACAAAATGGTAATAATATTGATCAAAAACAAGAAACACCTGATTGGTGATTACCATTTGCTGAAATTGTTTTATTCTTACTCTTCCAATCTCTCTCTCTCTCATACTCGTGTGTGTGTGTGTGTGTGTGTGTGTGTGTGTGTGTGTGTGTGTGTGTGTGTGTGTGTGTGTGTGTGTGTACGTGGAGCAATGTTTATAAGACGCGTGCTATTGGTCCCAAGACTTTATTTATAGCTTGTTCGGCTGACAGTTTAGAGCTTGGTTCATTCGCTCGATGCCAAACGCCCCCTCAACGTGGTCAAGCGGCCAAATCGAGCAACAAACCTCGCGACGACTTGTCTTAATGCGCGGCGACAAGCGCGTCACGCGGGTGACTAGCCGTGCGGAATAAACGAGCGCCCTTAGAGGCCTCGGCCTCTCTTGATTACAGTGCCACTAGGGCCCCTTTCACCAGCGCTGATAGTCGGCGCGAAATTGTCTTCGAGTCAACCAACCCACCCACTCACCGACCTTTCCCCTCCCCCCCCCAACTCCCACCGCGCTTGGCATAGAAAACGTCGTACGCAATATCTTGATAGACTTCCCTAAGGAGACAAATGTGCCATATCCTTTACTTTTAACATCATTTGAAAGCAGAAAGCTATAAAACTTTTTTAAAAAGCGTGAACAGGGTTTTGCGAGTTGTAAATAATAAAAATAATTGTGATTAAACATGGAATACCTTCTTGACGTTCAGCAATAAGAAAACAAGGTACAATTAAAAATAAGATATACAATTAAAAATTGTTCGACATTGGCACTTCTCCTTCCTTCCTAATATGCGCAGGCACACACACACACACACACACACACACACACACACACACACACACAAGCACGCGCGCGCGCACTTATTTTTCTTCATTTACTCGGATGCCCAAGCCCGGAATGTGGTCAGGAATCTTTGCTTTTGTGCATACTTTCCAATACCTTGTCGACCCCAGTCTGGAAAACGCGTTGTGTAAATATTCTGCGATCTTGCCTCGCAAACATCGTTCATTATGGCACCCAACGTACGACAGTCTCCAGTTTCTAGGACGCGACCTCCCCAGTCTTTGACTCTAACCTTCCTAATCTGGTTCAGACAATCTTGCAGCCTTGCGAGCCTGTCTTCGATGATGCTGACCCGCCAATGACCACTATGAATGACCACTCAGGGTTGATAGTCTGTCCTATTTTTATTAAAGTGGCTCCCCCACAATCGCCACAGCATAATCGGGATTATTTTTAGGTTGGTTACAGGACTGTGTGTGTTGCTAAGCGTTTGCATTTGGTAAGGCATGCATAATCTGCGCTCGTAAATTGTCACTAGAGGTTTTAATAGTATTGACCTCTGATATCGGCTGATCAAGGTGAAGAGGTAGTCCATGAAATCCACTCTTATTTCCTGAAAAAGTTTTGTACATGTATGATTCGTAGACTATGATGGCAGTGGACTTCATGAAGGACACCAAAGACTGCGAGACATACAAATAGTTTGCATGGAGGGAGGAACAGCTAAAATCTACTACATGTATTGTTGGTGATATCGGTCATTATCATCATCTCTTATCAATTTTTTTTATAAAATGACAAAATAGCGAATAATTCGTTTTCCCTTTGTATTAACAGAATTCAAATTACGGACTCATCAACACCCATTAACAACGCTAACATTTGTAAATACGTATGTATGTCTATAAAATACATTCCAGTATCATCCGTGCACTCATATGCGCTCTCTCTATCTCTCTCTCTCTCTCTCTCACACACACACACACACACACACACACACACATGCACATGCACACCTACGCACGCTCTCTGGCTCGCACACACGCAGATAGGGACAGAGTCAACGAAGTTAAAATGTATAAATAATTCTTTAGTTTCACTTGCTATATAATATTTGAAACGCTTCATCACGGGGGTGGGGGGTAACAGCAAACATAAATGATTAGCGCAACCTCAAACGGTCAGGTGGTCAAAGGTGAGGAATCGGTTCAATACCTATATTCACCTGCCTGCGTGAGTTTCCGGTTTCTTAATTAAGTAGCAGTCGTGCCTGCAGCATTGTTGAGTGTTTACAAACACGTTTTCACGACAGTCTACGGTGAATTCTCTACAATATCGCCAATGGTAAGACAATATTTTTAAAAATTATTTTTGAAATACGCACAAATAGTGTCCTGCAGGGTGGGTCACATAAAAGTAGCTCGCCTCGCCCGAGCGCGGTATAGGAGGAGCTCCTTTATGTGGCCCACACTGTATTTAAAATACTACTATTACAAGTGTTTTCTAAGCTTCATTTCGCAACATTTTCTGTCTCGATCAATTTACCCATCTAGAAAATGTTCATATGCTATAACCTAAAGTAGTCATTAGTCATTGTTCACTGTACTGGTAATTTATGATCTCAGAAGGGATAAGGTTAGAAAGAGACAACTTGAGTAAAAATGTATTTAGATCACAAAAAAGGAAATAGCGAACAGGTCGGTTCAACTCATATTTGCTACCAAACAGTGTGAGCACAGATCATTAAGGATGTCTTACGTTCTGTTTCTTTAATAGGCACAAGATCCTGGTCAGGCACAAGCGAACATTCGTATGTCAAACACTGTTCTAGTCTGACGAAAATACAAGGGAAAAAACTGTTTGAATTTGGGTAGTGACCAGGAAATATTTACACCCTTCTTATTCCGTTACAATTAGCATATAGGCTATCCGAAGAAATGTTATCAAGGAAATTATTTCATTGTATTTCTATAAGATAAACTCAAAAACTATAAGGATTTAGCACGGACCCCCCCCACCCCCCAAAAAAAGATGCAGAAAGCAAAGTCGAGTAGTTGTACCTAAGCTTTTAAAGAAAAAAACATTGTTGGTTCTTAACGCACTCCACTCCAAAATTGTCTTCGTTAAACTGACCGTTATTACATTACCCGGCAGTGCCCAAGCCGCAACCAGTGGCGTAGAAGATGCTCAACATTTTTTTTTGGGGGGGTGGGGGGCAACCCAATGCTGACAGTGAACGACGTTCACACTCTTGCCTCCTCAGTATCTTTTCTGAGGTGCGGCTGCCCTCCCCCCTTTGCCCCTCTGGTTCCTACGCCACTGGCAACCTGCTGCTGCTGCTGCTTTACCGTCCACTCGTTACCTCAAGTGTCGTAGGAAGATGGAGACGGCGGCTGATGGTTCAGTGTGAGGCCTCGGTGACAAAGTCACGTGACGAGATGATCTTTGCCTCACTCTCTTTCCAGCGTCTGCGTTTAATGTTTAATGCTCATGATTTTTATGTCTCAGTTTGATTGGCTGTACTATAACCGGACGGTTGCCCCATTAAGCCAAAAGTGCCGAATACGATAAATTTCTGCGAATATCCTATACTCGTCTAAGTACTAAAAGATTCGTAGTTTGGGTAAGTGATGTGTACAGACATTTTTTGTGGCAGCGGGGAAACAGACTATAAAGACGTTTGTTTAGTGGGAAGGGTTTCTGGAGGTTTTTTTTGCCCATTTTATGTCTGCTGCTTCTGATGAGGAACGATGAGACTACAAATCCGTGAGCGATTAAAATACATTAACCTGGCAGTGTGTTTGTGCTGTGGCTCGCAAAATATTCATGGATCATCGTTTATGGATTTACTTTAGGGCCATCGTGTCTTGATGGGCATTTGAAAAAGCTGATCTACTGGCAGGTGCTACGGACGAGCATTACGAAATCGTCAGCGATTGATCCCCATGCCCACACTCCTGCCATCTCTGATCCTTTCCCTTCTTCGTTTTTGGATTTATCTTTCAAAAGATCTTTCAAAAATTCAAGCATTTTTCCAGGTGCAGCTTAGCTATCCTTGGAGCAGCAGTCCTGAGGACTACGGAAACGCCGATCAGGCTCCCCAAGGTTCTAGGGTTTCAAACAAGAACGTGACCCAAAAAAACGGTTTCTGAACAAGGCGTAGGTGTTCGTCTTGGCACCTCACAGTGTCGGATTTTTGTCCGTCGTTCCATTATTATTTTTAAAGTTTCCCGATGGACTACCCTTCTCATCAGTAGAAAAAAAACAAGAAAACAAACTGTTCGCATGGACGAGCCTGGATGCGTGTAGGAGGATGAACAGGAAGAAAGGAAGCAAAATTTTTTCTTGATTCCAGATTTCTTTTTCATGATTTTGCTTCTGTTGCTGCTTTTGAAAATTTAGATTGTTAGTTCTTGCCTTGTATGTTGTGCCTTGTTTGTCAAAATCGTGTTTTTCTATAACAATTGATAGTTGAAATTTATGCAAACATATTGTTTGAATACCTTTCGAATAATGTTTCCAAAAATGTATTTATTCCAGAAGAATACTTTATATTTTTGTATTAAGAAGAGAAGCAAGCAGATCGCCCACCGTAAAGAAAACGGTAGTTTTTTTTTAACTTCGAACAAACCTTCAACAAGCGTGCGAATGTATCTAAAACTTTTAATTTTCCATTGAGATATCGAATATGTTTTGATAGCTGACTTGCTTTGTGTGCAGCTGACACATCTATTGTGCATCCTGTTGCTGTTGACCATGTTAAGAGGCCGGTGTCTAGCTTCACCCTGGATTGAGGAGAATAGCAACTCGGTGAACCTGCGCGCGCAGTTATGCAAAACCGTTTCCGAGGACCATCTTCGGAGCATGCTTGGAGAGGCCTTCGATCATAGCGGAATGATCACTGAAGACATGGCCGCCACTAAATGCGCCGACCCCTCCAGGCTTAGCCACCCGACTGACGACGTGGAGGACAGGTCAGCGGTAGACCCCTATTATCAAGAGGACGAACCCGATCGCGATCTTGACGAAATTGTGGACGTTGACGCTGGTTGGCAGGAAGACATGAAAGACGAAGTGATAGACATTGAAGAGGACGAAGAGAAAGACTTAAAAAGTGAGGCCAGTTTATTTAAAAAAGAACATGAAATTGAATCTACCTTAGCAGACTCCACGGACGTAGACCGCTTGAAGCTCAATAAGCAGGCAGAGCCCACTGCGGGGCAGTTGTCGTCTTTGCTGAGCTACATGAAGCGCCGTCGTCGGGCTTCCAGCGACAAGCAAGTTCCGCCTGAAGCAACAGACGATATCCTGGGAAAGGTGAACAAGAAAAATGACTCCTTACTACCGCTAAGGCTGTTCCTTACCGGCAAAAATAAAAAAACTTAGACGAAAGTTTACAGAAAAAAGGCTAAGAAGCTAGCCGGTAAGCCTCTTCCTTGGCAGTGCACACTTGAGGAGAAGTGGCTGCGGCTAAAGGAGGGCTACTTCCCGACGCTTCTTCAGGAAGGCAAATGCACGAGAGACAAATGTTTTTACAGACTCTACGACTGTAATCCTCAGCTGTATCCTGTCAAAATTCTCAAACGGGATCCAGACTACTGCAACCCGCTGCCGTCTATCAGCCTCAACACAACATACGAACAAAAATGGAATATTGTGCGCTACTTCGTCACCGTGGGCTGCACGTGTGGTATCAAAGATCAGAAGACTGGGCAGCCGCGGCGAAGGAAAACCTAGTGATTTTTTTTTATTACGTAATGTATAGATACACCCAACTTATAAATTATACATGGGAAAAGCAATATTTAACGTTACGCTCAAAACACACACACACACACACACACACACACACACACCAAGAGAACCATCAAACACTATGTGCACTCCCTTCCCAGTCGTCCTGACATTAATGTAAAAAACCACTACTCTCACACCCCGGAGCAAAGCATGACAGCGACAAGTATGTCCAAGAAACGTGAACTTACACTTTTCGAACAAGAAACCAAAACCGAGCACATGACCATCCATTTTACCCGAAAGCCACCTTCCCATATCAAGCAAGTTATGACTCTCCACTACATACATCGTTATTTGAAAAATTTGCCAAGATCTAAATTTGTTCTCCTAAACGTGAAAAACAAACAAAACAAAAATCTCAAGGGAGATAATGCAATGCTCAAAACACAAAAATAATATGTTGTATATAAAGCACTAAGGGGTATGTGTGCTGCGGGTATTTTCGGTCTTCTTTTTTAGATCATGATACATACATGTACAAGATATGCAATCATACACAGAAATATTTCAAGATTTAAGCCACCTACATACACACAAGTCACATTCTAAACATAAATAGACTAACAAAAATGCTGTCCGTCTAGTATGATGTAGGCAGTTACAGACAGAACCGTTACTTAAAAAGTCACATGGCTATATGGGAGCCACTGTAGTGATTTGACACGAGAGACGCACGTGTGTTGTTTCCAAACAGACACGGGTGCAGTCACGTGTAAACAAGGAGAGACTTCGAAATACGTTTCTTTGGCATTTACAGACTGGTTATTGGACAGTACCGTTTGTGGGCTTTTCCCTTTCTTTTGGGGAAGTAACCTTAAGTCTGTTCGTATTGACTATCTTTATATTTTATGGTTGTTTTAATATTAATACAGTTGTCATCTTTTGCTTTTCAATACCTATTAATCCCCACTCATCATTGGTGTATTGTGTAATTGTCTTTCTCTCGCAGAATATTCTCGTTCTTCGTGTGTAAGTAAATGTGTCTCTTTTCTCTTTTATGCAGAGCACATGGAAAAGAAGGGAAAAAATGGAATAGGGAGAAAAAGAAAGAAATGGGAAAATGACATACAGCCATACTCTTGAAAGAAAGGTTGACGCAGACAGGTTCTTTTAAATCGTTCAGAGATATCAGAAGTGCTTTTTCCAAATGTTTTTTCCTTGAAAAAATTTTGGAGCATTTCTGGTTCCTGCTAAGCCAGTGAATAGCTACGAACTTGCGCTCATTGTCGTTAGTAGTAGAGTCGTTGTAGCTATGACTAATATCATAGACGAACATGGTAAAAAGCCGATCACATTGTTCTCCTTGGTGTAACTTCTGCGATCACAACCAACCGCCGCTGGAACTCGAGAAGGGAGAGAATTCATCATCTCATTAAAACCGCCGTTTCACCCACCCTCCACCTTTCACACTATTAACTCATCAAACAGCAGCGTGGTCATGCACAGTAGCTCGAGAGTCTGCCAGGAACCTGTTTGCTGCATCACTTGCAGATACACCACCACCACCACCAAGGAGACTGGGGCTGATGGTTGAGTGTGGTGGCTCCGTGACAGAGTCACGTGACGAGATGATCTTTGCCACACTATCCACCGTCTGCGTTCAATGTTTAATGTTCTTGATTTTTATGTTTTAGTTTGACTGGCTGTAGTATAACCCGACGGTTTGACCATTAAACCAAAATGTCAAACATGATAAATGTCTGCGCATATCCTGAAGTGTCAAACACGATAAATGTCTGTGCATATCCTATGCGCATCTTTGTACGAAAAAAAATCGTAGGTCGGGTAGGTGATGTGTACAGACATTTTGTGTGGTGGTGGGGAAACGGACTATAAAGACGTTTGTTTAGTGGGGAAGATTTTTGTTTTCTGCCCATTTTATGTCTGCTGCTTCTGATGAGGAAAGATGAGACTACTAGGCCTTTTTCTTTTTTGGGGGGTAGGGGGCAGATGGAATAACTTGCTTTGACTTGCGATAGGGTTGTGCGACGATGGGCTGGGTGGAATCTTTTTAACTGTGGTTGTTTGTTGGTGGTGGGGTGGTCGGTGTAAAAGGATGTTTAGGTTGTTGAAATGAATTTGGGGTGTGGTTTTGATAATAGGGGGTCAACCTCAGTTTTACCAATCATAGGAAAAATGTCTAGTGGCGAGATTTTGCCGCGTTTAGCATTATCCGTGTCGTCATCGAAGATATTCGTCTCGTCAACTTTATTCCTTATCTGTGTCATGAATCTCGCGGAGTGAGTACACGAAGATGGCCAGGGGTCGTAATTACCGCTGCCTCGGGCCGCTCACTTTCTCGATACCTCTGCCACATCCCTCAGACATTTACGTGTACGTGAAACACTTACACTAAATTGCTACTAATGATCCAATCTGACTAGGAGCCTCCAGCTCACGTCCCGAATAACAAACTCAACGCAATTTACTGTATTAAGAAAATTATTAATGATCGAGAGTTTTTACACATCAATTTACAAAAGATGCAAATATAATACTTCAAATTCCAATTATGGCTTGTTCTCCTTACAATTCCTTATGGCTAATCCAGGTATCGTGAGTCACTGCCTTAACCACTACACACAACACACCACAATCGTTTGATTGACACTCCTCACTTGTCTCTACACACGAAAATCTCTTGCCACGTGGAGGGCCCTGCGATGTTCTTGACGTCTGGGAATCCGTTGATGTCACTCGGTCCATCGCTGCTGCCTCTTTCACGAACAAAGACTCTGGCATCGCCGTGTCCCACCATGTGTCTCTTCTGTCGCCTGTAGGCCGGACTGTCGTCTCTTAATGGCGCCTACTGAGGGACCAACATTTATCTACCAGTCTCAGCCTCTGCGACCAAACAGGTACTGGTGATGAAGCGTTGCGCACTCTGTGATAGAGTGGGTCTTACACACCTCCAAGTCGGCTGTGCTGGAGTAGTCGCGATTCCACACATCCTCGAACAGATCTCTGCTACAACCTTCCTCCTCGATAATCCAGCACAAAGACGACAATTCCTCGCTGGTCACAATGTTAAATCTCCCTCCGCGAGGACTATCCTCTCTCATGATTGGTCAAGCATAAAACATATTCACTTTCAACCATTCTGCTACCTAGCTACATCCAATCGCTGCTTAATTAGCACATGGACAGGTGGGTGGTCACTGACTTACCATTGCCCACTGCACCCCTCTCTTATCCCCTTCCAACAGTAACGTGGTGAGCGACTGTGGCGCCATCCCGTCTGGCTTTCTTTTCACTACCTGTGTCCAGTTGATCGCAATAACAACAAGCGTAGTGGATTTGCTAGGGATACCTCGGTCTTACAATTAACGGGCCTACCCTGACCTTCGGTCACTGCTAGTCTCTCCTCGTCTGGGAGATTTTCTCTAGCGATAACGGCAGTTCCACAGTCCGGCCTAACCCCCACGCTAGCTACATCCTGTGGTTCACAGGTCTAACTGATTCCAGGGGAGATAAACGGCGGTGACACGTTCTTGGACTTTGTCCATCTCTGGTGCCTGATACCACCGTAACGCCACATTAACAGCTAACCCGTTCCCACAGTTACCCATTCCACCTTATGATGGCGCGTTTAACAGCGCGTGCGCTCGACTCGTGCAGGGAGCAAAAATGCGGTACCAACACTATAGCCCTATTCCTAGTTATGTCATGATCGTATGTCTATGAAGAACACACGTGTGCGATCAGTTTAAATCCGATATCTTAGTTTCATTTTCACTTTTTTTTCTAACTTGCTGTACTGGTAATGGAACATTTTAGCAATTATCCAATTTTTTTTTTTTTTTGATGGGGAAAAATGAAAGACCAAAGATGGTTTATCGCCAACATAAATCGAAAGAGTTATGCTAAATGGAGAAACGTTCACCCACTATAGCTAATCCTCTATGCAGAGCGCTCTCTAGATAGCTGGTGTTGAATACTGATTCATCTCCTGATAATAATAGAAATTATTACCATGATGAAAATAACCCCCCCCCCTAAAATGACTGGCATATAAACGCTCGACATTCACAACATTAATCCAAGCACTTCCATCTGATTTATGCAGCCGTGCACATCGTTAAAAATAGAAGCATATTATCTTAACAGAAAAGAAATCAAAACCTCGGCTGCAAGGTACGAGGGTGAAAGAAGACAGCATAGAAAGGATGAAGTGCTGGAAGGACGAACAAAAGGACAAAGTTAGGACAACCAGTTTGTATGCAGATGTGTCTGTAGGACTTCAGCTTGCCGCCTTAGAAATCTACTTAACTAATGGATCAAAGACTAAATTAGCTAATTCCTGTAAGAGTAATGTGAAAAGGGGGTAAAATAGGTAAAACAAAGAAAATTAAAGCTGAATACAAAAATCTAAATGGTTTACAGGTTTTGTTGAAATCGTACATTATTTTTTTAGTGCTAATGACTTTCTTGCGAATCCTATTTCTGCTGATGACAGAAGGCCAGTGTCTAGCCGGGCCATGGATTGTAGAAAATCCGGGATCGGTGATCTTCAAGGCGTCGATATGCCAGCAAGTGCCCAAAGAACATTTGCGCGCTATGCTGAAGGCTGACGATCCGACGACGACATAGAGAGACCTCGGGACGACCCCTTCTACCATGGGGACAACTCCGACACCCTTCATGACGTTTATAAACGAGCGAAGTCACTGGACCCTCCATCTTCCCTCGGACCGCAGTTTTGAGCAGATATGGCGTCGGTATGTTTTGGACGGGAAATGCACCAGCAGCAAATGCTTTTACAAAATGCACAGCTGTATCCCTAAGACATACCCTAAAAAAAATCCTTCAAAAGGGACCCAGACAGTTGCACTCCTAGGACAGAGACATTACTTAGAAAACCATGTTATATTTCGAATGAGACGCATTCAACAATAGTGTACTTTACCCAAGACAATAGAAACAGCTAGACCAGATAATTTTCTTATGCAAGACAATGCGGCTAGTATTTTTGGCAAATTTACAAATATGAAAACAGTTATCAACGTCTCTTATTTTGGTTTTTATTTATGAGTGTGTCAAGCCTTGCTACAAGCTCTTTTTAGCTCTTAATGTCATATTATGTCTATGCATATATATATATATATAATGTCTAATTAAGTAGCTATCATAATCAGCAGGAAAGACAGGATTCGGGACAAAGTAACTAAAGGTAAAAACAAGCTGATCACCATATAGAGGAAATGATATATCAGTAGCACATCTCGACCTCATTGATGTGTCAGTAGCATTAATTTCTTCTAATTAAACATAGTCACTAATTCCGTGGGTAATCAGTTGTAGCTAAACCATACCAGCAAGGAATAAAGAGATTAGTGCATACTAAATCAAACTTACATGAACGTTCGAACAATACTGCCACTTATTATTTAAAGCATCAAAAACTTTTTTTTTTAAGTAAGATAACACTATTTTAAAAACCAACTATATTTTTGTGCAGCTGACTCGTCTGTGTATCATGCTGTTGATAATGGTGGACGGACAGTTCCTTGCTGTATCCAGGAATGCGAAAAAAACCTTGTTTATCAGTAATCTTCAAAGAGCCGATAGGGCAGCAAATGCACGAGGAACATTTGAATGTTAAGCGGAAAACCAACAGCGCGACTGACCTCAGGGACAGACCTACAGACGACATTTTTTACCAAAAGGACGACCCCGACTCCCATCGGGAGGTTAACAGGAATAAGGGCATTAAACAGCAACTATCTTCTTTAGGCCTGCATGTTTAAGCACACGTGGCGTCAGGTGAAAGAAATGCTGTTTTGGACGGAAATACACCGCCAACATATGCTATCACAAAATGTACACCTCCATCCATAAGTTGTACCTTAAATTCTTTTAACGGGACCGGGAATAATGATTATTTTGACAGAAACCGAGTTGATGGCTCACCTTGAAACACCAGCTTCCTCCCCACCTCAGCTCCACGACGTAGGACGCCAGACGTCAACTGATTGTGGAAAATGTAGTGACAAAGATGAAAGGAAAAAATCCTGTACAACAGAGCCAGCAAAAAAAAAAAAAAAATCACAAACTGATATTGAACGTCGAAATCGTCCACATCACCGCTGGCTGCCAGGGTCACCAGGAGCAGAGGACCGCACAACAGCGATTTAAGAAATCGTAAGACAACGTAGAAAAACAAAGTGTGTGAGCTGACTCCTAGCTACGCATCCTGGTGCTGACCATGTTATGTCTGGAGATATAGATCAAATGAAAATATACGAACTGAGATTGAAGAACAAATCAGCGAACAATCAAAGTCAGCAAAGCGTACGGGCAGCAATACAGCTTTGTGACATGTAGAGATTGTATAATCTGTTGCTGCTGATGGTGGGAAGCTGGTTACTTGGCATGTTATGGAATTTAGAAACGTCAGGAATAGTTATTGTCAAGGAGCGATTCTGCATCCGTATAAACATATGAATGGTTGGCTCAAAGTGCCCACCTGACTGTTTCCTAGGATGAAGACGTCTTAGCAATGTCGAGAGAAAACAGAGATCAATCTAGATGAGTTTCAGGAAGCGTGGCTCGGCATGAAAGATGTCTATTATCCGTTGTTTTTTGTTTTGTTTTGTTTTGTTTTTTTTTGGTTTTTTGTTGTTGTTGTAAAGGGCAGAAAATGAATCCTTACGAACAATCTTTTCGACTGCATTCCTATGTCTTCCAAACGAAAGTCTTAACACCTGAACCGGACTGCTGTAAATCCTCTTACAACAGATAAGAGGCATGTCACGCACCACTCGCGGACACGCGCATTTTTACCAGGGAAAAACAACTTACACACAAGATCACTTTTGGTGCAGAGCGTCCCTTCCAGAGACACGAATAATTATCAAATTCAATATCAAATTCAAACAAGCAACTCAAGTCAATGAGTGGCACCCTTACAGCCAGATAACACAAGAATTAAACATGCCATGCAATAGGCCAGTCTTCTTAAAACAAAGCAGTTAAGCTGGTTTCACACAATCCGTGATATCAGTTCAACACACTCCTAAACAGTCATGAAATAACACCAGTGCAAAAATGCATATCGAAGCGCATACAAAGGTCGTAAAAGATATGCAGTTATCCCAACATACAGTGCACTAAGTACACACCTGGATTAATCAGGTAAACGATAAGAGTCAGAAAGGGCCACACACAGCTAGGCCCTAGCACACTTTGTTGAAGGAACAAAACACTAACAGTTCTCCAGTCTCCTTCCAACGGGTACTTAATTCTCACAAATCTGAAAGGAACCGAAACTGGCACCCCCCCCCCTTCCGCCGCTTATCCTTATCTCAGAAGAAAAAAGTCTTACTTTGCCACTGTTCTGGGCTGAGTTGCACGACACGTTTCTAAACCTTAAAACTGTTCTACAGAAGCAAAATCTGTTCTTAGCCATTTTGATGCATTGCACAAGAGCATACTAAAAATTGTACTGACAGGACGGAAAGTCAGAATTAAACAACTTTATCTTACTTAAAGCAGTTTTAGTTTTAAAAATTCAAAAATTTTGGTGTGCACTTTAAACTGATTATCTAAAAAGATTTAAGGCCTAAAAGTGTTTAAAAGATAGAAATGTGTTGTGCAACTGGCCCCTATTAGTCCTATACGGTCCACGCGTCTGCCTTGCGTCAGCGGTCCTCAGACACAGTTACTGGCTGCAGAATAGCACACAGCACTGGTCAAATCGTTCGGCCTCGCTCCTAAGGTCCCTCCCTCCCCTCAGCTCTGAGATAGGTGGACATGTTCCCTTCCGGTACGGCTCGTAAGATGGCGGTGAAGCGCATATAAGCCTGTCACCCGCCTTGCTGGACCCCAGTCGTCTCTCCTCGCACCAGCTCCTCGGTTTCGTCAACAGCTTTCCTCGAGCCTGGCGTATTCCTCTGAGCACACGGCAGAGAGTTTTCGTGACGACTGTTTCAGAGTCCTAACAATAGCTAACTCACAGCGTTATCGGTAGCAGTTACAACAGCCTTCATCCTCCATAACAGCAACAACTGTGACAACGACGGTCACAGAAACATCGATATCAACATCACAAGTCACAGCGCTCACGTTGACAGCCCAAACGACGACAGACAGCAGCAGCTCTCTGGCTGTTTACGGACGGGCATATATACCCACCCCTGTCCACCTGGACAGAGGGTGAGTTCTGCCCGCACCTGTAGGCTCGAGAAAACGGAAAGCTCACGAAAGAGACTACTGCAGCCCCTACAGAGGAAGCCTCATCTGTACTTTTATGATGCAATATAAAAAACTAACTTTACCCAGCGAATAATGTAGAATCTGTCGTTCGGATGGAACATAAAAAGAAAGACAACGGTGCCTTTTCATCAATTTTGATAAAAATGTGTAACTTGCGAAAGTGTCTGCAATTCTACGTGGTGCTAGGTATGTGAACAGTCTTGCCGTCCATCAACAGACAATTTGTAGAGCTTCTATACCCAGTGAGGTTATGAGTATCCGTGGACCTGGATGGTTCTACACCAATGTCAAAACTTCCATCCAAACATTCTAGAATTATATTCTGGGACATTTTGTTATTTTCTGGATCTGGATAAGGATTTTCAGGATTTCCATCGATTTCTAACCTAGAAGCATCATGTTGACACCCACCATAAACTGTTACTAGCTTTTGTTAACAGATTTATTTTTAAGTATAAAAAATTAATTTTGGTCTGATCGTGCTAGTTCTTAGAAATCCAAATGCTTCAGTCTTAAAATAGGTTGTTTTTCACTACAGGAACACAATTATATTTGTGGTTCACATACTTAAAAAAAAGAGACCAGAACTTGCTATTTTCCAGCTCACACGTTTTAAGTGTGAATGCAAACTATCTCGAACTTCACACAAATCACATCTTCACGTGAATCATGACCTCCACGCGTATCACGAGGGACACCTTACAATCTGAAAACATCTCTGTCAGATCTTGGTCATGCACGCAAACATTCCTATGCCGAACAAAGAAGCTGTTTTAGTCTGATAAAAAAAATAGCTACATGTAACAGAAAAATACTTTCAAGCATTTGTACAGCTCTTGTTCTGATTCTGGATGGTGATCAAAAACTTATTTTTAACCCTTCTAGAGGTTTTTACAAATGCAAATAGGTTAAAATTTGTCATGAGTCAAAAATTGTCTGATATTATTGGGGAAACTCTGGTTTACATGTTTACAGGTAGAACTAAGGAAACGAAAACACCCAAACAAGCTAGTCCTCATATCTTTTTGTCATATCAAAACTACGTTTAATATTTTCTTGTAACAATAATAATAGTAAATAAAAGACTGTTCTTAACATCTGTGTTATTGCTGCAGGCGTCCTAACCTGTGGGCCAATTTTTCAGTAAAGTGCCTGAGTTGTCTTCTGTTCACTCAGAATTTCTTGATGTGTTTTTGTCTTTTCTGGCAAAGAGTAAATTTGGCTCCGTGTTTTGGCTGCGCAAAATGCAAAGCATTGACAAAGGAATCTAAAGACTACCCCTTAAATTTAGTGGAGTGTCAGGGATTGTAAGACCTTATGTTGTTTTGTTGTTTTAATGACCTTCAGATAAAAATTAAACATTAAAATTAAAAAGCGTCTCAATCAGCCACGAAAGTAAGCATCAGTGTAATGTCTCAATATTATTGGTTTTTTTTTATTCCTGGTGGAAAGAAGCTGCTGTAATTATTGGTGTCACTTTTCATGCACATAAAACAGTGCAAATTGATGTTTGACAATTAGTAAAGAATTAATAGCACTTTCTTTATGTCTAGTTTCTTTAAAAAATGGCAGACGCGATTAGACCTCCGATATAAACTCCTGACGTTTTTAAGACAACCGAAGCCGTTAACATTTCTTAGACTTATTTGGCAAAGGTCCTGGAGGCAATGAATGTTCAGTAGAGTTTTCTTAACCTTAATGCCCAATCTACTTAAATCTTTCAACTTCGAAAAACAGCAATTTTCGAAGAAGATAAAAAAATGAAGATTCTAGAAATCTGAAATGCAGATAAAGTTTTTGCTTATTAAAAGACAAGATCTTTGGCAGGACACTGTTTGATAAAAGAACCTAATATAGCCATGAATTCATAGCCATAAGTGTTTTACTGGGACCAGTTGCACAATGCACTTCTGATTTTAAACAATTTTAGGTCTTAAATATAGTCATAAAAACACTGCACAACCCAATTTTACAAACACAGCTTTTTAAAAATAAAAATGTTTTTCGTGAGATTAAACTGCTAAAAGGACAGCATGAATGCAGCATGTTTTCTTTATGAACGTTCTAAAATAATAATTCCCAAAATGTGAGTACATAATTACGTTTAATTGTCACGCTATAAGCCTTCAAACATAGGCATTCTCACCTGCCATTAGCAAAGCAGAGGAAAATTACTCTTCTACACTGGAGAGTTCCGTTGTGTCTAAGTACTATTTGTAACACCGAGGGTGACTTTGTTTAGCAAACCTGTTCTTGTCTTCGAGTCAGATGAAGAAACATCGCTCAGGTTGTCGTGTCCAAGAAGTGATTATCTTTTTTGCCCAGAAAATGAAAAGGCTGATTCTGAAATACATCCCTAAAGAGCTGAACTTTATTAAGAAGCTTCCACTAAAGTTAAAAAAAATTTAAGGTCCAAACCGATTTTACTCGACAAAGTGGTAAGTGAATCTTCTCCAGATTACAATTTAATTGGCAACAATAACTATCATTGCTGTATACGTTGTGTTATTATTGAGTCTCTGTGACTATGTAGGCGTATTTGAGTTAATGTTTCCCTGTGTATTATTGTTAATAAAATATAAATACATTTCCAATGTGCGTTTGTCCTGTAATTTTTTTTATTTTATAGATGGTTAATGTTCCATCTTTGCATTTTTATTTTATAGTTACAACTGACTGCTAATTATGACTTTTTACTAATATAAGATTGTTTTAAAATTGATACATAGTTATCGATTTTGAAATGTTTTGAGCAAATTCTTGAGTTCGCACGGCACGTTTAAACAAAGCAGTATAAACTAACTCCATCTGAGTTTCGAAGAGAACATTCAGCAAGAGAACTGAAAGTCCTGGTCTATTTTCTGTTACCGAAGATTGCATCTTTCCTCCTGGAATTCAGCTCATGCAGACGATGCTATTTTTAGAAATACCACCCTTTCATCGCTTTTTGTTTTCTCGACAAATCCAGGTGTGATTAAGAGAAAAAAATCAATATAATGTTTCTCGTGCTTTTTCGTTATAACATACCACCGGAATTTATTTTTGTGATACTTTATGCTCTTTTTCTAGCGATTTTCGCTGATGCACGTGTTTTTTTCCGTCATCAGATTTTTCGTACGCGCTTGTTTACTGCCTCTAAATGGCATAGAAGTGACTTTTTAAAAAATTCTTTAAATTTGCTTCTTTATAACAGTTTTAAATTTTAGAAATATTGTGCAACTAGCCCCTGGAATGAAGGGAGCTAACTCTTCGGATGCTTGACTACAGATTTTTTGTGAGTGTCTCTCGCGTACTGATTTCTTCTACCGTGGCATGCATTTCGCAGTTTCTTTGATTTATTACTCCCATGGAAAAGCCAAGAATTGTTTATCGACATAAAAGGCGAAAGAGTTATGCTTAAACGAGAAAAACGTTCGCACACTACAGCAACTCTACCAGCAGGAGATTTCTCGATGGCTGGCGCGGAATATTCAGTTTCTGATCTCAAAATCAAAAGTAATTTATTGACGAGCAGAAACCAGAAGGCGGCTGCCATATCTTCATATCTTTGTGAGACCTGCCATTCACATCTATCTATCTATCTATCTATCTATCTATCTATCTATCTATCTATCTATCTATCTATCTATCTATCTATCTATCTATCTATCTATCTATCTATCTATCTATCTCATTGTCTGTCTGTCTGTCTGTCTGTCTGAAAATCACGAAATATGTGTAGGCAGTACTTCCTAGGTATGTCGTCTTCAGGTTAATTTGCATAAGGTGACCGCATGTCACTGGGTTGAATTCACGTAATTATTTGTCCCCATTGTCCCATTTTTGTGTTTCCTATTTTTTAAGGGATTTGTCTTAAAAAATTTTGCGTTGGCTGTCTTGAAGTTGCGAAAAATTAACGATTATACAGTTACTTTTACCCACTTATTACTCTTCGTCTTTACGAAATTACTTTTGCATTTTCACTTTTTCAGTGAATTTATCTTAACCCTTTTTGTGCTGACTGCCTTAGAGACAGGACAAATTAACTATTATTAAAATATATATTATTATATTATCATTATACTTAAGCCTATAAATACTCCTCCTTTGCTACATATTCTTTTAAACGGGAAATAACTAGAGGAAAAGAGTGCGATGTTATGTGTTTTAAAGAAAGATTTAATTAGCTGAAAAGTAAAAATGTTTATGAGAAAGTTTTGTAAATCTAGCATGTTGGACGGCTCTGATTCCACATTGAACTTTCTAACAAAGAATTTAAACATATACAACATTTGAAACACAATCGGATGGAAACATTTTCTAGGTCATAAAAAAGCTCTCATAGCATGGAGTTTCTTAACAATGACTTACCCACATGTTTGCTTCATCACTGTCGTCATCGACATGTAATCATCGTTTATCCATCGTACAAAAGGTAATGGTAAATGACATCCCCTAAACTTTTCAGGTTGTTGGGATGTGAGGTGTTAGAGACCTTACATTTTTCCTATCCCTCCCTACCTTACCTTCTCCAACCCTCTGTAGAGTTAGGTACCCATTCCCGCCAGCTGGGTCGACTGGGGGAAGTTTGCTGCGCTAATCAGGTATCGAACCAGAGCACTTCTCTGTTCGGACACCAGCGCTCTAGCCACTCAGTTATCCGCTTACCCATCGTACACATCCATATTACCCCTCAAAATAGGAAAACATCATAACATCAGTTCCAATGTGTATACATAGAGGTGGACGATCCGAACCCCCCCCCCCGACGAGAGAATACTGCGCATGCGCTGGATAACAGACAAAATACCCTCATTGTCAGACGCTGCTGACTTTCCAGACTGCACTGGTGAGATCACTGATGTGGGGTGGTGGTGTATAATACACACAGATTCATCTCCGCGTTCTTTAAACAAGCACAAAACAATTGCCTAAAGACTGTCGACCTACGTGTATTGTTAGTGGGTCTTAGACAAATAACACCACACATGTACTACACAAAGTCATCGGGTTCACAGCCGCCTACAAAACACACAGAAAAACTACGTCTGCAAGTGAACACCTTGGCTATGATACTTACACAGGGTGCAATAATGTATGAATATAATTACACACAAAGAGTGCCATATCTTATAGGGTGAATTAACTTGTTATCTAAACCACACAGTTTTTTTTAAAAAGCTAGGCCTGATCGTTCATACATCAATTAAACAACTTGACGTTTTGGATGGCGGTCAGGATTGAATCTCAGCATCTTTCATTAATAATAATAATAATAATAAATCCCTAACGCACTCACAAGTATTCACTAAGTTTATTTGGCATTTAGGTTGCAACAGAGGAGAGAAAAAGGTGCTCACAGTTGAAGGCGGGAACCATCCAGTCGTCTCAGCTGTTATGTTGAGTGAGAGCAGGACACAGCAGGACACAGCAGCTTGATTGAAGGCGAGAACCACACAGTCGCTTCAACTTTGTTGACTTTCCTCGTTTTCGTTTATTTTCTCTTTTGTTTTCACTTTCTCCATCGGGTTTTCAAACGTCTCTCTCATTACATTAAATATGCTTTACCTCATTTAGCGCGATGAGGACATAATTTACCCATTAACACTCGAGTTTCTACCACCATTCTCTAATCCTGCTTCCATTCCCATGTCGCGGCACACACGTCCTTGACATATAAATGGCGACAGAAGCATCCATGCGCGGCTGGCGTTGGGCGAGGATCACGGGAGATTTCCCATGTCCTTGATGTCAGAGTGCAAAGGTCGAAAATCGTTTCTAACGATCTCGTGTCGTACAAAGCTGGGTATCTGATATCGGGTGTGTGAGTTAATCTCTGCAAAAGCCTCGATAATTTGTTTGACCATCGATGATGTTATGACGAGATTTGTTATGCGACCTGATTCTCTTAGCATTTATAGAACATTATGTAAATAAAAATAGAAATTCAGATATATCTATGCAGGCGTTTTTACTTCAACTTCAAAAGTAAAAAGTAGAGAAAACCATCCTTGCAACAAATAGACCATTAGAGAATCATCAAAATAAACTCGTAATTACCATTTTATTTTCTCTTTAAAACGTATTCTGTCAAATACACAGAGAAACTTGAAAGGTGTCCATGGACGTGCGTGCTAATCCTAGGTCTTTATCTGAAGCCCTCCGCAAAGAATATCTCCAGAGGCATTGTGTCACGGAGACCAAAAGAACAATCAATGAAAGAGCTGCTGAGGCGATGGTAAATTCTTTTCTTTTTTTGTGACCGAAAACTACACTAAAAGTGGGTCTCGCCTGTTATTGTCAAGAGACTGATAAATGCACACTAAAAATCGTATGGGGAGAAAAGTAAGAACCTACAGTAATTTTAAATGACAGTAATTGGGGGAGGCAAGCAGTTGTTTGGGATTCTCTGTTGGAAACAGAGCAGTTTCTTGTTGGTGTGTGTTTAACACTGATCCATACTGGTTTTTCATATATATGCATAAACGTTTATCTTAAGATACTTCGCTCATGCAGGACTCAATCAGCAATTTCTATACTGATCTTTCCTTACACACGCAAAATTCAGCGATATACACCAAGCAGCGAAACATCTTGCCACTTGGTTTGTAAATGGAACAGAACAGATGAAATATAAAATCTTTTCTTTATCAGATAAATAGGAACGAACAATTGAGCAAGTTTGGTAAAGTTTCTATGGGACGGTTCTTTGTTAGTCTTGGTCAAACCTTTGTCCCTATCTGACAGGTTAAGAATGGCCTTCAGGGAAGTTTTCACGTAAATGCAGTATGCAAGAGCTCCACAGGTGTGAAGAAAGGCGAGAAACCCAAAATGTTTTTTAATATGAAAAGAGATAGTAAAAACATCCACCGTAACATTCGCAAAACAGAACAAAAATAAAAGTCACACAATACTACTGAAATAAATGTTAGCCTGCTGATAAGGTATGCATTTCACACTGCAATAAGGACATTAAAAAACTGTAGAATGTTTTGGTGCAAAAACTATTTAAAGAATAATAAAGAAAAACAAATAATACGTAGGAATGAATAAACTGAGACGAGTATCAAAAGCACAAAAAAGATTTCTTGGAAAAATCGCGCTTGTTGTACTTAACACACTTTAATATAACGCATAGCATTTTCCTTTTAAAAAAAAATAGTCAGCAGGATCTCTTTGCCCTCAAGGTCGTTACAATGTTCGTCCCGCTCTTGTGAGATCAGCATCTAAAATTAGAAGCGAATCTTCAAGAAGTCGTTGTAGTTTACACACTTTCTTCTGCGGTCGGTTCTTCGCGAGTTCACAGCAGAGCCGCACAAAGCCAGACTGCGTGGGAGGATGCTGACAAAATGGTCTAGGGATGCACCGTTTTATTATTATTATTGTTTAACCTAGTCAATGACACTGTACGTCACGCACTTCTCGGATATTCTCCAAGTAAACTTTTGGGGCCCGGCCCTCCATAACTCTCGCTGTGCGGCTGCCCGGCCTCCAAACAACTCCCAGGCATCGATCGGGCGGCAAAGGGACGCAACCCTCCTTCCTCTACTTCCCTCCCTTGTCCCAGGCCCGCAACTTTTTTACTTTTCGTCCGGTTTCCAGTGCCTACTCGCGAGGTCATGAGGATAAGGGAGACGCGTGGGCGGCGGTAGCTGGTGGTGGCGGTGGAAGTATGGTGCTGGTGGCTGCGGTGAGGTAAGAGTAGGGTTAGGGTGGGGAGGAGAGCGGTCTCGGAGCTGTGTGTAACCCTAGGTGTCTGTTTTGTCCGTCGCCGCTCCGCGTGTTCCCTCTGTCGGATTTGTGAATGAATCGGCGAAAAATCCACCCACACAAGCCGCAATATCTATTACTCTGTGTCTCAACGTTTCATCAATCAAAGATGGCAGCCACTACTTTGTCATTATTCCCAACGGATGACCTGGTCTATCAAGTTGACATCTGCCGCAACACAACGGTTATCAGTAATGACCTGTAAGTTAAGAGTCATTTCCTTGATGTAGCTTCGTCAGCAAGCGCAAAGAATAGTCCTTCTGTCGAGAAAACGACAGCCTTTGTTGATACTGCCGAATCATATTCAGGCAAAGAAAAAACATTCTTAACTTTTTTTTAAAAAGATGTTTAATTCCCTAATTGCCAAGCTCTGGTTGCTGCACAAGAATGGGCAATAAATGAGCGCCGCCTCTTGTACTCACAAATGCATTTTTAAAAGCCTGACTTAAGGCCTGACACAGTTTTTAAAAAACCTTCTATACGATAGCGCAAGTTTTTCACATCGTTTGTTTTCCCCTTGAATGAATCGTCAAAAAATGAATATCACGCTATCGGTTGGCATGGAAACGGTCCAACCGGCGCCTAAACAAACATTTTTGAAAGCTTATATCTCATTTAATTTTATGAGTAGATTCAAAATTCTTTTTGAAATGGTCGAATAAAGGATAGATCTACTATCTAAGGTGAAAAATTAGTAACATTAGCTTAGTTTTTTATGAATATGTTTTCTACAACGGTGTGTTTACATTTAAGAAAATTTGATTTAAAATAGTGTAACTACTAAACTACTGAATTTTTTTTAAGTCTCCTTAAAAATGTTTAGATACATATAAAGAAAAACTCGACCAAATTTCAGGTCTGTATCACATATCAATATACAGTTGTAAGGTTCTAAAATCAACAAATTTTAACAAAAGCGAGAAACTGAGGAAACGAGAAAAAATGTGAAAGCTTAGTAACTCCATGTAAGCCTTTAAGCATTTAAGTGTTTAAATGAAAATATAGCAATCTTTTAATGTTTTCCTGCATATAACTTTAACATAACCAATAAAATTAATTGTTTATATCACTTTTAGGAAAGTCAATATGAATGCTGTCGTGTGTACAAATGCTGACTAGTCTGAAAAAGAAATACATCTATAATTAAAAGTGGTGTTTGCTAACATTAAACTGCACAGTTATGGGTTCAGTTAGTTACCTAGGGGTTTAGTGTCCACTAGCTTTGGCCATCTCTGGTCGCTTGGTATCTAACATTTAGTGAAGCTGCCCAGCATCTTCCTTTCAATTTTTGTGACCATCTACTGAAGTAGCAGGATTAGTAGCAAACACCTTGTGCTCGTCTTTCTCAGCCAGCAATTGCAGGGTGATAGCATGCACATCAACATATAACTCTTTCATTAAGAGTATCAGTTCAAAAGCTTCCTCATTAAGCTGCAGACAGAGCTGAATCCTCAGGAAAGAAGTCTTTGTGGCGTATAACCTATTCGTGAAATCCAGACATACATCATTGAGTGCACCAGCATTTTGAGCAGCTGCTCATATTCTACTCTTCTGTATGCTATAAGTATTTTATGAATTACCTCTGGTCACATAGATTAAAGATGGATGATTTTTTACAAGGTAGTTCTTTATTTTCTGCAAATTAGTTCTGGAAAATGAACCAGCTCTCTGGCCTTTTAGGGGACTGACAGTGTTCTGATCTCTAGACACTGAATGCTACAAACATTTTATTTGTTAGGAATATTGTACGTAATTGCCAGTCCGCACACATCCTGTTTGTTACAGTTGGTTTGAGTAAGACACCCCAACCCACACCCACCCACCCTTTGTTCCTTAGACAGCTTATGTCTAAGACCGTGGCTAGATATGTGTATGCACGAGACAGTCTATCTTCTCTTTTTCTTGTTGACAGTCAGGGCACAGGTTTGACTTACGTGCAAAGGAATCATCATCAAACAGGAGATATTCAAAATGTCTTTACACATGTCCGTATTAGGAATGTTTTGACACTTTGGCTTGTCCAGAAAAGAGCAGGAATCAAAGCATGGGAAACTTCTATCGAACGTGACCTGGTCTTTGTTTAAAGGTGAATGTATGTTCTCTAATGGTGTGCAACGTGAGCCAGCTTTTCAAAAGGCTGACTGTGCTTCTATAATTTATATGTCCCAAACATTCCCTATTTTCGCTATTTCTGAGCTCAGTAGGAGCAAATATGAAATCAGTCACTCTTTTTTGTGACAAAACGTACATATTGGTAGATAGATTTATGAAAATCCTCTTAATGAGTGGAAAGAGGACATGTTGAACATTTGCCATAATCTCAAAATGACTAAAATTATAATTTTCCTCAAATTTGATGGTTATGTTTGGTCTTAAAGATTCACGCACCACTGCAGGCAAAATGAAACGCCTCTTCCACTTAGTGATTAGTTACCGTCTTTCGTCTTTTTAAAGTAAAAAATAAAGTACCATTCTTCCTATACTTTTGAGAGCATTAAAAAGCGATTTAAATGTTATAGGGGATTCATTGCCTCCACCACGATTACCACCACCACGATTACCACCACCACCACCACCACCACCACCACCACCACCACCACCATCATCATCATCATCATCATCATCATCATCATCATCATCATCATCATCATCATCATCTTCTTCTTCTTCTTCTTCTTTATCGTCGTCTCTTTGTCTTCATCTTGCCGTGATCATTTTTTTTACAAATAGATATAAATATTAGAAGAATTTTGTGGATTTACGATATAATTAGCAATTAAACGTTTGATATTGTTTTAGCCTTGAAGTCATCAACTGAAGACACAGAAACAAACGCTATTTCCAAACCTATTCGAACTTGCTTTTGAATCTTTTTGAATGGTTGGGGTGTTTTGTGATTGAAACTCGGTATAGGCACATTTAACAGCTCTCTTAAGGAATCTAGCGATGAAATTTGCACGTCCTCCAAAGAGTGATAGTTAAAGGCCACCCATCGCAGCAAGCACATAGGTTCAATATTCAAGACAGAAAATATACCGAAAAACTGAGATTAGGCATGTACACGAAACGGGTAAAGTTTTTCGTGGAGTGTGTTAAATTTTTATTTAGCCTTGTTCGCTACACGAGTGAGGTGGACATCATTAGTAAGCCTCACACTTTCAAAAATATAGAGCAAAGGCGCGTATTTTGAATTTATTATCGTCACTAGACTTTCGAAGATTTCTTGTGTTCTCGTTAACATATTGACGTAACAAATAAAGAGTTTTTTAAAAGCTATTTTATTAAATATTTAAGAGGGAACAATCACAGCAGTACCAGTGATTTTTTAGGCACAATGATGCGCTTCACATGACATCAGAACTCTACCCTTGTGTATTGCGGTGCCCTTGAAACATTCTCCCTCTTCGCCTCTGAACCAATCGGCGCCTCGGATTACAGCCCTCTTAAGCTGCTGCCACCTAGGAAATTGTCTCCCTTTCCCACCCACCCACCTCGCAAAAAAGAGAAAAAAAGGTTATAGCAGTCATTTTCGTGCCGATCTGTGACGTGCAAAAACCGGATACGGATGCTGGTGTCTGTAGCGCTACAATTCATCGATACATCTCGCGCACATACCCCCCCCCCGGCGTCCAGCGGTCATCTTCTGCTGTCCAGTCTATCCCCATCCTTCCCCGTATGACTCACGTACATCGACTGCACGTGCCGGGGAGGTCACGTGACGTTATTTCAGACCTGAAGGTGACGCTAAGCACGCGGGCCAGCAGTTTACTTATATTCCGCGGCAATTAATCAGACAGTCGGGCCGGCTTCCAGCTGATGACTCACTGTCGGCCCCCCTCTTCTCCTCCCCCCCCCCACCGCCAGCCCTGCTTCCACAGCCCGACTTGCATCCCATCGGGAGGGCTCGGTGCCCAAGTTCTCAGAGCGGAAAAGTTAATTTTTCTCTCCACTCTTCCTACCCTCCAAAGGGTCTCGGCGCAACATCTTTATATCCATCGCTTCTCAGTGCACCGTAAAGTAAATAATGCAGATCTGGGAGTATTGTCAAATTGTTGACTAGACCTCAGTGAGTTAAAGTTGAGTTTATGTCCCTCAAAGCCAGCGCTGACTCTTGCACCAAGCGTGCGTTTTAACCAATGGTCATATTATATAGTTATTTATCTTTATTTATTACATCTCATGAACAATCTAGTTCCAACAGCACGAAATCATGGACAATGTTGCCTTTAACAAACCAATAATAATAACAGAAAGCTAGTTTTATAGCCCAAAGCGTTTTTTTTTCACGAGTAGAAAGTACTATTTCCGGCGTGACCCTGACCTTTCACATTGGATCAAGTAATAATTTTTGGTAGGTTCTAATCTGATGCCACACTTTACGGCAGTGTGTTAGCTTGAGAAGCAGTAGACCACATAACACAAAATGTCTAGAAATAATCTGATAATTGTATGTTCCACCATTTCTGGTTATCAGGCAGGTATTACGTAACGTTCTTACAGACATAATGATCTGGTTTTGAACACACACACACACACACACACACACACACACACACACACACACACACGCACACACACTATGGCCCCCAAAAGTAAACCGTCTGTCTACCTACATGCGATGAACGTCAGACAAAAAAAGTTACTGACCATCTTGTTTATAAAAGAGAGAGCCCGGATGACACTGAGATAACGTGTAGTTTCAAGATCAAAACTAATTTTTGTTATGTTACCATCGCCATGAAGAGATCGCTATATTTACAATATTATAACGTCTCAGTATTAAGAAACGAAGGAGATGACTGATTGAGAAAAAAATAACATTCAGGATGGAGCACTTCGTGCAAGTGCCTGCATAAATCCTGACATTCGTTTTAGCGTTGGCGGTCTGTTGATGACAAACTTTATGACGTAAACATTTCCCTGTGCACACGATCTGACCGCCGTCCATCAAATCCCTGTTCTTTAAATAATAACATAATACCAAAAAAACCTTGAGCGCAGACGCCATTCTCGGTCAGCCAGAAAATGCTCATTGGCTGTACAAGTGTTAGAGGCCACAGTTGCCAAATCAATTGCGAGAGGCTAACGAGAGCCTTTAGCGGCGTTTACCGGAACAGGGCGATGCTCGTGCACACATCTCCCGCCCAACATCTTCCTCCCACGCGGGCGCCAAGACCTGTATGACGTCATATCTTGACCTTTTCCTAAAATAGTTGAAGGAGTGTGTGTGTTGGGGGGGGATAGGGGTGGTGGTGGAGGGAGGTGGTTTTAAGCAAGAAGTGTTTGGAGGAGATCGATGCTCTCGTCTTACTGCGCTGTCCGTTCTGTTCGCAAGGTTCCATGTGAATAAACAAGAAGAAATGTTTTGACTCTCTTCACCGAGGTCGCGGAGATCTTGGACGCCGTGCGGACGTGTCACTGTGTCCGCGGCTTTCGCTTTCATTCTCGACACCCAGGCTATTTCAGGATTGGACACTAAAAAGCTTCTTCTTCAATAACATACATTTTCCATACAAGGTCAACATTTCGCTAAGCACGTTAGGCAAATGCAACCACTAGGGGGCTTCCCAAGCGCTATTATCACCTCTGGTCAGACCAAATCAACCACGGGAACTTCAGCAAGTTCATTTACAAAACTCTCCAGAATGTCGCTGGTCTGACAGTCTACATAGAGGATAATCCTTCCATAACACTGTTATGCCCCAACCGCAAAACCTCGTCAAAGTATTACAATTAATTAAAGGTACCATTTATTAGTAAACGTATGTTTAGTCCTCTTTTTTCTATGAATGCCCAGGTCTGTGTAAAGAATTTTTGAACTGACCTAAATAATAGTCAGTTAAGATGTTTTCTCGTATATGTGTCTATATATATATATAAATATTGTATGTACTATATCCAATGTTTCTTTATGTTGTGTGCGTTTGTTGCACTTTTGCTTATGGTGCACATTAATCAGCATCACAGACTGAAATTCTGAATGACCGAAAAAAGACAGCAGACGGATGAATACCAAGGAATAAGAAGTACTGTGTATAACGAAGATATTTTCGCAAACCATAACTTTCGTTGATTATGTGACGCGCATTGAGTACTGTCGACAGGAGCTCACGACGACATCTTGATTTACTGAAGACAGTTAAGGGAATTCTGATCTCAAACCATCCACAGAGCGGGAGGTGTACTCAAGTGAAATCAGACTATAGTTTGATTTGCAGTTGTTTTGCCAAAGATGTCCACCCACGACGCCCACGCGGGGGATCAACACAATAGCGTCAATTGTGAACATCGTCTCGAGACTTTGCTGGGGGAGCAGACGATGTTTTCAAGTTACCACCGCCCTTCAAACGACACTTTGATGTTAGTTACTCGGAAACTGGTTCCATGTGCGAACACCAGCCACAAGTAGTTGAGGGCAGCTATTCACCAATTCCTCTTCTCTCCAATAGTTCATCAGACAGATTTTTTTTTCAAGGGGAAAAAGATGAAAAAGGAACCGAGCAGAGATATTTAGTGTTTGCGTGAACTCTTGCTAGAAGAGTTGGTCCACGCGTTTTAGAGGGATCTCTGCTTTTATTAAAACTCTCATAACTGTTGCGAAAAGCCGACATTCTTGAAATGTAACAGCAACTTATAGCTTTGAGCATGACGTCACATGTCTTTGTGTGGGACGTGTCGAAAGCTTTCTCAAGATTTAGCAAATCAATAAGAAAAGTTTTATGCCAAGCTTAAAAGGTCAAAGGAGGAAATAGTGGTTTGAAATAATTTTTTTTTTCTATTACAGCCTAGTACTTGTTTTCCTGGTAAATTCTTATAACGAAAGCAGGACTCATTGGCTGTCATTCATTTTTTTTTTGGGGGGGGGAATAAAAAAAGCCTTTAGAAAGTTTGCCTTCTTTGTTTTTGCATCATTTACAATTCAGCTGTCGTAGCTTCATTTGATAGCATAACAAGATACGTATTATCGGTTGGTAATGTATTTCAGTCAAAATACTTCTTGTTGATATTAAATAAGAGAGCATTTATGAACTCGTTTAGATTTACGTTTTAAGCATTTAAGTTCCTTATGGACTCGTTCAACTATGCCTCATTAGTGCTGAGTGTGTCTTCACATGCACAAATAGTTGTAAAAGAAAGTTTTAGAAATGCATCGAGTTCAAATAGTACCTGTCTACAGCAACAGTGGTAACAAAAGCGGATATTTGTGGAAAGGAAAGAATGCTATTTCTAGCCTTTGCCATTCCGGTCAGGCCAGGCCTCTGTTCGAAGGAAATTGGACGAATGTTTCGAGTGGATGAATGTTTGGGTTGGATGGCTGTTTCACCTGAACAGATTCATCGCTAGTTGTGCGATCGTCGATACACTGCAAGCGACGAGTTTGCTTTCCTCGCCTATTCTGCCGCTCGAGTGAAACCTTTAAGTCACTTAGTGACGCGTAAACTAACTCGAGTATCCCGTTCTAGCCGGGGAAGGGTCTCCATCTACTGAAGCCCCATCGTTCCCCATCACCTGTTCCCCTCCTCACGTCCAAGCAACCGGCGTGGGAGGCTGCGAGAGACGCGGAAAAGCGGAAGAAGAATCAAGGTGACCGGCGTCTGCACACACCCACCCACCATCTGACGCTCTGCTGACGTCCGACTACAGAGCGCGAGCACTTTGTGATGTGGCCGTTACGAGTGATGCCGGTTACAGTAAGATATTGGATACAGTATGATGCTGCTGATATCAAATGGCGAATGACAGAAACGTCTTGTTCTTCCATGGACTGACTAAGACATTGATAAAACTGTTATTTTAACAGTTGGACGAGCTTATGATAGTCTTTGAGTCCTCGAATTTTTTAACGAACGAGCACATTATATGGAAGCAGCTGTTAAAAGACATGTCTGTCTCAAGATGTCATGATCTAATGAAGAAGACAGTTGTTTTTACCAAGCTACGCGCTGCGAGCATAAATGCTTTTATGCAGTGCAAGAGAAAGTTCTAGATTACACCTACCTCAGCAACGACATGAAAAGAACACTAACATAGCTGTTTATTGTAAGAAAGCTAGACTTTGCATTATCTCAGTTTTTTAAGCAAATATATGTCCTATGGCACAGTGGGCCAATATTAACTTTAGCGATGGATAGTGCTTCGTGTTCTTCTTGCCTAGACAGCAGGAACTGTGTCTTTATTCAGAAAATACCCTCTTGCATACCAAGGCGGTGTCTTAACTAAGCAATCCTTGGTGTAAATCTTGTTCAGGCAGTTCAAATAATAAAAAGTCGACCAGCTACATGCTGATTTTGGGTTGATATGTGATCTCGGTTCCACCTTTTTTTATTTGCCCCCTTCCCTCCCCCTTCCCTCCCCACACCCCCTTCTATGCAAATAGACAGACACACACACATGGAAGTTGCTAGTATTGTTAAATAAATAAAGTCTGACTATTTCTTCCACAGTCGTCAAAATCTTAGCCGGCTGACTGAGCTCGGGCACCATTCGTGGAGAAACTAACTCAAGACAATTTGATGTAAGCCAACTTTTTGACTAATCATAACTTTTCTTCATTTCTGCCATCCCCAATCATCCCTTGAGATATAAAGAGGGCGATGTCGATTGCATCTGTACCTCGAAATATAACAAAATAAGCTGAGAGAGAGAAGTACGAGAGAGAAAGACAGGGATCTGTGGGTCTATCCGACCATCGGTGGCTGACCATAAATCAACGGAAATGTTTCTGTAACAGACTTTAGGAGAAGAAGGCAGCTGGTCTCGAGCTCTGTAATTTGCATCCGAAGGCTGACTACAGCAAGTGGACGGGGCTTACCCCAAATTATCTTTCCCTGAAGTCTCAAATTGGACGGGGTGAAAGCAGTGCGAAGACTTTAGTTTCCTCTTTTCGCTTGTGTGAACGTTTTTGGGGGGTCGCTTAGGTTTCATCTTTTTGGGTAAAAGATTTACGACTGTAAAGGTTACAGTGTAAGCACTGATGTCTTCCCCATGCTCGAAATTTAACGCCTTGAGGGCAGATTGTTCAGATGCTATGAGCAGCGAATGTTTTCGTGTTGCCTATGTCGAAACTGTACCAGCTCGCCTCTCCGGGCGACAAGCCGGGCACTTCATGCTTGAAACTCGACGTTCGCTTCTCTCCCAAGACTTTGAGTTATTGTGGAATGATGAGAGAAGTTTCCGGCTTGGTCTAACAACTCTGTGTGCCCAAACTTTAGTTTCGCTTATATTCTATTGCGTGTTTGTCGTATCAGCTTGTGTTTAAATATAGCAACGGAGTCGCGCATAATAGTAGTTATAATAATAATAATAACAAGAAAGTTTCTATACCGCGTTTCCCCATTGAGCTTTATGCGCCAGATACAAACATAAACAAAAATTGTCAAAAAAAAGAAGTAAAATACACAAAAATTGTAAATTAAAATTAAAAAAGCAGTCACCTGTTTGTCGTTAATTTATACACGTGATTGGCTGTTTGACTGGCTCATAAATTCGGGGGCTTTATGTTGCCGCCGTGGGAGCTAAAAAAATCATGCGATAAAGGATCTTGATGTCGGTGGCAATGTTGGACACGTACGCCACCACGAGTCCAACGCGGTCGCGCGCACCTGACAAGTGAACTTTGATGTTTCGTGCTTAAGCACCCATCAAAGCGGTATCTATGTAAGCGATCTGTGAACATCTAACGCTATTAATCTTCTTCCTATCTTTCCACAAACAGTTTTTGTTTGTGGGGATAGCTTGTGGCGTCAGACGGACAGCTAAAGCCACCGATGACGATAGTCGGATCACGAGTCAGAAAAAGAATGAAATGTCCATAAATAATCCCGTTCAGTCTTTGGGTGACCAAACGGAGGTAATTTTAGAACTCTCACAAAGGATAGTGACAAGCGTTTCATCATCTCCTTTGCATTCCTCACAGTTATCTTGTGAGGGAGTCTACACCCTGGCTGAATATATTAACTTGCGATCCAAATCTATGCAACTTCACTTTTCGATCAGAACTCAGTAATGTGGTTACGTACTTAGAAAGTCTTAAAGGCTAGCCCGAGTGCAGGTTTAGTTAATTTTAAAATAATAATTCCCAAAATATGAGTACATTATCATGCTTACCTTTCCAGATATAAGATTTCGAACATCAGCATTTTCCCCTGCCACTAGGAAAGCAGAAGAAAATTACCTTTTACAAAGGAGAGCTGCATTACTCATAGGTGGTATCTTTGCAGGTCTTTAAGTCAAATGAAGAAATATCTCTCAAATTGTAGTATTCAACTATGGGGCGCCAAGAGGGGAATTTTCTCAAATTTGCTATTTCTAGCTATACATTGCATTTTATACTTATAGATTGCATTTTATATTTATACAATTCATTCAGAATGTGTTGTTTTGTTTTATTCAAATGTGTAATGAATCCAGTGACCGTTTGATAACATCCCTTTCACCTTCTTTAATCCTATTACTTGTAAGTCTTGAAATGTGTGTACTATTACCGGACAAAGGGAAGGGCAGGGCGCAATACGAGACACTGGCCAACCCACTACCTGCAACAAATTAGGGATACCAGACCGCCGTAAAGCTGAGAGTGAGTGCTGAATACGATATAGATTGCATTTTATATTTATACAATTCATTCTATACTTATAGATTGCATTCTATAGCTATGCATTGCATTCTATAAGTATAAAATGCAATGTATAGCATGTATAATTATACATTGCAATGTATAGCTAGAAATAGCAAATTTGAGAAAATTCCACTCTTGGCGCCCCATATTCAAGAAGTGATTTTTTTCGCCCAAAAAATGACAAGCTGATTTTGATATACAGCCCAAAAGATTTAAATTTTATTTAGAAGTAAAAAATGATCAAGCCTCAGCTTCGATTGAAGTTAAAAAAATAAAAAGGTGCAAATCTATTTTACGCAAAACTAGTAAGTCTTCTCCATATCAAAATTTAATGCACAACAATCACTGTCATTGCAGTCATCGTTGTATCATTATTGATTTTCTGTTACTGTGAGCGTATTTAAGTTAATTTTTCCATGTGTGTTATTGTTATATACATATAAAACATTTTAAATGTATGTTTCTCTAAGAAAAACTCCTGCATTTCTTATTTATGGTTAATTTCCAGCGATGCTTTATTATTTTATAGAATGTAAACTACCAGCATTTTATTTATGGTTTGTAAATTGCTATGATTCATTAGATCTATTTGATGGAGGGTAAGTTGTCAAAAGGATTTGCATGACAGTTGATGTCAGTATTATTATATTTCTGTTTACTAGATATTAAATTATGCTTTATTTTAATTTATTGGAGGTCAACTGTATTTGATAGGTATTTGAAGGATGAATGAAAACGTATTTCTTCCTCATTTAGTATGAATTAAAAAATTTCTATTTACTTACTCGCACGTGTTCCCGTTTAAACTACTCATCTTTTTGTCACACAATTCTTTTTTAGCTATTTCGAACACGCACATCAATTGTGCCTTCACACTGTCAGTTGTTTTTATCATTATGCTGGATAAGGATACGATTGATGTTGTGTTTGTGATTGTGTCACGATGTTGTTTATAGACCAGAACAATGTAGAAAGCATCCCTGTTTCATATCTGGTGCTTGATGTTTGTTCAGGCTTTTTACTAGAAGTTGTAGTTGGTTTTAAAAGCTTGTGCTTCGTGTTACTGAAATCCAAGACTTGCCTACACTGTACAAGCAACAATCGCCTTCGAAAGGTTTTGAACAAATTTGAACAAAGCAGAGATCGGCAAACTCAATTCACTGGCGTTTGTAGCCAGTATCTTTAAAAATGACAATGACTACAAACTCCATTTGAATGTCGAAGAGAACATTCAGCAAGAGCACATTGTGTCCTGGTCTGTTTTCTTTTACCAAGGATAGAGGATCGCATCTTTTCTCTTGAAATTTAGCCCATGCTGATGATGCTATTTTTAGAAACACCGCTCTTTCGTCACTTCCTGTTTTCTTACCAAATCTAGGTGTGAATAAGAAAACATTATTAATATGATATGTCTCTTTGTCATAAAATACCTCCGGAATATGTTTTTGTCATATTTCATGCTATATTTCCAGCGATATTTGCTGAGAACTCAGGTTAGCCTTTAAAAAAGTCAAGGAACAGCTGGTGTGTTACAGAAGTAAAAGATCCTGGCTTAAAACAGTTGGGCAGATGAAAGGTCTTTCGTTCTTTTTATACGGGTAAAGGTAACAGGATTAGCTTTTATAATCTTTTAGGTTAGATGTAAATCGATACGACCTGTATCATGTAAATGCACTCATGCTTACTGGGAAACACCTGGAACAGGTGATGGGAATTGAGCTACGAGAAAAAAAGAGTGGGTCACATCATTGGGAATGACTTTGATAAGAAAGACATAAATGGCAGACTTAATTCATGGTCAGTAATCCTATTTCATCGCTTTTTCATCTTTAATGGAATCCTTACCGACATCAAGCATCCTGATCTCATTATGAAGGGAGACAACACTTCCCGTAATCATATTACCTTTTAGACACGGGGGAAGGGGGAACCTGTACAGGCTTCCTAACACGGATAAAGAAGACAATAGTCTCTGGTGCTGTGGTGCTGTGTGGGGATACAGTATATTTCCGTGTCTTATGGTATATTGCAGTTTAAAAGTTCGTCACTTGGGTGGTCCAGTCGTCTTGGTTGAGTTGCATTAAAATGCTGAAGTTCTTCTCTACCTTACACACCTTCCAACGGGTTGTGAATAACTCGCATTCGCCCACGCAACAGATGGTTTCACTCATACTCAACACAATTTGGCTAGAGCTAGTGGTAATGTCATCATGTGTTCCAATTAAGTACCATAAAACTGATAAATAGCTCCTTTTAAAAAAATAATAAGACCCCAAAACAGTACTCTGTTCACACTGAAAGTCTGCACATTTTACCAGTGGTTTTCAGTTCACGTTCTCCACAAATGAGAGGTGAGCGATGGGTTAAAACTGATATAAACACACTGTCTTATTCATGAATGTTCCTTGTATTTGAAGCATTGAGCTAATGAGCCATGCAGTGTTATCTTTAAGAGAAAAGAACAGACAGACAGACAGACAGACAGACAGACAGACAGACAGTTACTTATCCGCCATCCTGCTCTCATTCTACAACTCTCGCTCTTCGTTGTGAGATGTTGGCGCGAGTATTTGGGCATGCGTATCTTTGTTTTAAAAGATTTCAGTTGTCAATGCCTAAATACAAGTATAGCACACACACACACACACACACACACACACACACACACACACACACACACACACACACACACACACATAGGGCCTATCTGTTTCTGAAAGTTTTGCTGACATCAGCAGTCCTGAGTGTCTGTGCTGTCCACCCCCTTCCCCCTAAAAAAAAAAAAAATCCTCGAGCAATAACGAGCTATCGAGAGGCCGTGAGCTTCGAAGAATGCTCCAAAGTCTTCGATCTTTTCCCTCTCGCTACAAAAGAGGCTTTTGCGATGATGGTTGTTACTCAGATGATAATACGCCATGAAGCAGATGTGGTTTTTATTTGTTCTCTCGACAGCGGACCTTCAGCTTGTTCCTAAAATGGCACATTGCTACCCAAGAGGCACCTTTGCGAGGTTTAAGGGCCGGCCCTATCGGCTGGCTAACAATCATCCATGGTTGTTAAGAGATCTAATAGCCCCTTCCCCGCCCGCGCTGGCTTATTTCAGGCACCGACTGCAACCTTATAGGTCCCGCAGCGCTCACCTGCAGGTTTTCATTGATGTCAGTGCAATTACCTGAAACTTTATAACAAAACGATCGCTCGAATAAACTGAAGACTTTTTATAGAGGAATTATGTCATCCTTTGCATCCACGCCTACCTGTACCCACAGACCCACAGACTGCTACCACAGTCTACCATTCCCATTCTTCGATAATCTCACGCATGAACACACACCCACACACCCACACCCCCCCCCACACACACACACACACTCAGACACATACACACACGTAATACGTAGGTTTAACATGTGTTTTACTTATTTAATATTATGCTTGATCCAATAACATTTACGTAGCCAAGTCTCTCTCTCTCTATTAACGTTATCAACATCCTTTTTAAATTTTATTTATTTATTATTTTTTTTGGTGGAGACGTGCACTGTTTCGTCAAGCTGTGACACTAACTTGTAACTACCACCACCACATCACTCCGCCTGGGATCGTAGTTATGAATCAAAGGTAAGTCGCTGCCCTGGGGCAACATAGCGAACGTAAAGATAAATGTCTTGTTTCCAAAGTTGTGAAGCAGTGTTCAGACCCTGCCAACGTTGTTTTACCCCAGAAGCCGTAGAAATAAAGCGTTGGCAAAGATGTCCTGGGGTCAATAGTAGTGTCTGCGGTGTCGCGACACTCCTTGATAACCTCGGAAACAGGACGCTTTTTTTTTTTTTTTTTTTGTTTTGAATACCCAGTTTTCCCATGAGGAAAAGACTTACTTTCGCTTCATAACTACAATCCCTCCAGACGTACGGAAGTATCACCTCAACCTAATTGTGTACGCGAGCATCTATAGTCTGCTGTGAGAAGAATTTCATTAACGAGTGAGATTTCTGGGGCGTCCGTCATTCCTACGGGGAAATGGGCTATACCAAAGGTGTCCTTTGAAAGATACCAGCTATTCTCTGATGGCAACAACGCCTTTGTAGAACTGGCCCTTGCTGAGGGACGCTACACGACACTATCTGACGCAGGGGATGCAGTGTATCGCCTACTCGCTTCTTAACCCCCCCCCCCCATCCCCTAACTCCGTGAAACTTCACCCCAAGCATCGCCGGCACAAAACGGCGACAGTGGGCGACTTTTGTCAGGCGCTCAGCAGGATGGGACCGCGATCATATTCTTATGACGGAGAGAATCGCTCCTCTCAATGGCTTGGCCGCCGACCACGTAATAAATCATCGGCATGAAAAGCGGCAGCTCGCTGTTTAGGGGGGGGGGGTCACTTCTATCGAGGTCACTTACTGCTGATGGCCGACCCCAGGGGTAAGGTCATGAAAAAATAGTCCCTTGAAGAAAATGGTGAAGTAAATAATACCAATGATTAAGAAGTGATGACACCGAGAATGAAGAGGAGGAAAGAGGAGTAAAAAACTGCACGCGGATCAAAGGCTAAAACGATTCCATAGTAAGCTGACCTCAAAGGGGTGCAATTTTTTCTATTCTGATTGGGTAAATGCAAAATATTATTTCCTCAAATCTCGCTGGATACCTCACTTCCGTTATCGAACTCGCATACAAACATCAACATGCAAAGAAGGCCACAGAAAGAGGCGAAAATCGTGACTTCAAGCTTTTACACTAATAATTAATAATTTATAAATCGACAATTAACACACGCTCCCAGCTCTCTCATAAGCTGAGGTCTTCGTAACATAAACGTATCCCTATACATCCCTGACCTCTCAATGGACCTCTTCCCGTGCATGACGATGATTGTAGCATCACACGTCAGTAAAGATACAAATAATTAAAAAACCCAACTTCCTGCCTTTGTGGTTACGCTTTGCCCTAACTTGACTGTGGAGACATTATCATCGTACTACAAGATGAAGATGTCATACATGTATCCAGAGCTCGTACTACAAGATGAAGATGTCATACATGTACCCAGAGCTCGTACTACAAGATGAAAATGTCATACATGTACCCAGAGCTCGTACTACAAGATGAAGATGTCATACATGTACCCAGAGCTCGTACTACAAGATGAAGATGTCATACATGTATCCAGAGCTCGTACTACAAGATGAAGATGTCATACATGTATCCAGAGCTCGTACTACAAGATGAAGATGTCATACATGTATCCAGAGCTCAATCAAGTGAAGAAGGTAAGCAAGGTCTGCAGCTAAAAATCTAATTCTGTTAAATCTAATTCTACCTTTCGTGCAGAGGAAGATTGCTTGCGCAGAAAAAATGTCAGGTCCCTTAGAATTGGATGAAATGTGTGTTGCAGACAGTTCCAGCAACCGTTTAACAATCCGCTGTATCAGAACTAGTCGCGCCGTGTGCGAGGGGCTTTACGGGGACCCCTTCATGCAAAACACAATAATGACGGCATTGGAGCAATTTTTTGGCAGCGAAGAGTTCCTGCTTGTGTCTATTCATTTACAAATCTTTCAACTTTAATGTTCTCGCAATCCCGAACATTTACCTGCCTAAGACTGGATTCTGAAGATGCCTGTACTAAAGTGAAGTCTAAGCTACGCATATGATACTGAGACTGTTTTACCTTTTCGTTGCTTAGGCTTTAGCTACTTCAGATGGGACGACTCCTACGTTGCATGCACTTAGATAATTATATTCTGAAAAAAGTGAAATGGGCTTCAGCTATGTGATATGGGAGTGAGATCGAGGTTGCCGGCACCAAAGGGCTCAGTTGAACGCGGTAAGAAATTCGGCACACCGTCGAGGGTTACACATCCGATCATAAAAATTTCAGGTAACTGAAGTCGTGTTGAACTACCTTTAAAAAAACGCGAGAAATGTATAAATACCTCTAACTCGATAGTGCGTCCTCGCAGGTATGTCAGAAAGCAGATGATATCGGGAAAGACTAAACGGATGCACAGACTGATGCACGAACAGACAACACCCAGAGAAACGTGTAGGAGGAAGATAGTAAAGCATTGTTTACACCTTGTCCAGGACAGTCCTTTCGCTGTCTCACGGGCCTTTGTTCCTGATCCATGTCACCCCTCCGTTCGTCTGGGCTCAGTATTCAGTGTGTCAGCTCGGGTGTCTCGTCGCCACGCTTGTGAACATCGTGGCGAACTTGAGTAATCTCGCACGGGCGCTTAAAATCACGCGAGAAACGCAATACTTGTCCGTTTGCACGTCTACTTCCAGCAGCCTCTTCATGAGGTGTCTTCTATTCACGGAGGTCTCGTGTAAACGCCTTTCGTGAGACGCATCCATTAGAAACGACAAGATGGCGAGTGTGATAAAGGGACAATGGCTGAACGACGAAAGCTGTGCAGATTACTAATCATTGTAAAAGTCATTGCATCCCTCCTTAGTTTTTTGTTTTTTTTTGCGTTTGTATGAATTCTTGGTAGTCATGCCCGGATCTTATTCGTTTTTATTTTTAAAGTGTTAATTACCGCAGTTCAAGTTGGAATGAAGATAAATAAACACAAGTAAAGATCACGTGACTACAGCTTGCTGTCGTGTTCGAAATTAAACTGATTCAAGGTAAACTTCACGTGATCACCAAACAATCTTTGATTAACTTCATCATAAATGACGGCTTTTGAAGTGCGATAGTGATAGCTAGAAAAGCCATACTTTCTAAAGGTAAGAGGATCATCGGTTGTCGGGAAGTCTTTGTTACGTAGTGCAGGCAAAGACCTGATTGTTCCTAAAGGAGAGAGAGCGGTGTATAAATCACAGGTTTATTCCTGGATGCCTCTACCGCGGTCCTCGCATGCACTGTTCTAGGAGACAAGCGCGCAGTCTTCACAGTGCCAGAAAGAGACAATTATGGGCAAATTTCAAAAGAGAGCACGAAGGTTATCGATGAAAAACAAGTAAACATCTCAAGGACGTGAAAATGTCAACAATGTAAACTGTGCCAGTTTATGCTGGTTGTGGTGAGTTTCATCCATATGGGTCTGAAAACCTAACCTCCAAGCTTTCGCCTGTCTGTCTGTGTTTTTCTGTATTAGCCCTTCATAATATAAAATAATGTATTTGTTTGAGAAGTACAAACACACACGAACGCACACAGAGTTGAATTACATGCACGAGAAAGAGACAGAGGTCTTTTCATAGGACACGAAACTATAGTCATTCGGGACTTCTGATAAGTGGACGAATACAAGAAGACCAAGTAAACAAGTGGACATACGCTCGCACACACCAAAGAGTTTAGTGAATCAAGAGTGTCAACTGTTATGTCATCAGCCCATCTTTTAACATTGTGACAACAGTTTCGTACATCTCCACACGAGTGGGCTAACATACTGCACGCTCTTCTTCATGTCCCTTCTCTCAGTCTGTTTCAGAATTACGGAAACCACATTAACCCTTTGCTACCCGCTTCCCACGCAGCCTCAAACGAGCCACGGCGTAGACGACATTCATCGTGAGGGTTAATGTAAGAACGGTGTACACACACTTCCTGTTAGGTTCATGTAAAAACTGTATACTTGTACCTACTGTAAGGTAATGACATGACGGCAGCTATCCGAAACCAACGGCCACTTGATGCACCAGAGGCGGCAATAAATAAAACGCAAACAACCTCTCACATCACGTAAACAGGTCTATCCAAAAGGTAGCTTGAAACCCGGGAGTTTATAGGGAGATTTGATTACAATGATATTATTTGTTATTGACGAGCACGACAGCTGTTATATGTTGCGAAAGTCCTACAATGGGTACATTACAAAACATTAAAACTGTCTTCATTTGAAGATCATACATAATTACTTAGAAGCAGGAACTCAATTTCTGAGCTATAAATAGTGACATCGATATCTTGTGTGGACTGAACTGTAAAGAAAGTATTTTTTGCATTCTGTGGACGTATTTTTTTATATTCTTGTGTGCTTAGGCACGCACCTATTTTTAACTGACTCTGACTAAAACTACCTATTTTCCCCCAAATTGCACATATCAATGAAACATCTCTCCGTGTCAACCTCATCTAAAGAAGGAGACTGACCACGCCATGTATTAACAACGCAACGCTGGTCATGTTTCTACATTTACAGCTTGATTAACACATCTCTCAGACAGGACCACAGTAACATGTTATCTCCAAATCTCAAATCCTATCCGTGTGGCGATACGATCATGCAACTTTCGTGCATGCAGCCAAGCAAGTCCAACTGCTCCCCCAAATAACTTGCGCTGCGCCGATTACTCACGTGACCGCCACACGTGTAGGCGAAGCCAGTGGCCACAATAATTCGCATCGTTTGGTTCAGTTTTGTGTGTGTGTGTGTGTGTGTGTGTGTGTGTGTGTGTGTGTGTGTGCGCGTGTGTGTGTGCGTGTGTGTGTGTGTTTGTGTGTCTGTTTTGCTAACGCTTACATATAACATTGAGTTCACACGTATACTCAGGGCATCACGACCAAGACACATGACAGTCTCTGTGCAGACCAGCAATTATAAATAATCATTAGATAACAGTGGACGGTGAGATATGTATAGGCACAATAAACAACACAAAGATGAGGCTATAGGCACAATAAACAACACAGAGATGAGGCTATAGGCACAATAAACAACACAGAGATGAGGTTATAGGCACAATAAACAACATAGAGATGAGGCTATAGGCACAATAAACAACATAGAGATGAGGCTATATGCACAATAAACAACACAGAGATGAGGTTATAGGCACAATAAACAACACAGAGATGAGGTTATAGGCACAATAAACAACACAGAGATGAGGTTATAGGCACAATAAACAACACAGAGATGAGGCTATAGGCACAATAAACAACACAGAGATGAGGTTATAGGCACAATAAACAACACAGAGATGAGGTTATAGGCACAATAAACAACATAGAGATGAGGCTATAGGCACAATAAACAACATAGAGATGAGGCTATATGCACAATAAACAACACAGAGATGAGGTTATAGGCACAATAAACAACATAGAGATGAGGTTATAGGCACAATAAACAACATAGAGATGAGGCTATATGCACAATAAACAACATAGAGATGAGGTAATAGGCACAATAAACAACATAGAGATGAGGTTATAGGCACAATAAACAACATAGAGATGAGGTAATAGGCACAATAAACAACATAGAGATGAGGTTATAGGCACAATAAACAACATAGAGATGAGGCTATAGGCACAATAAACAACATAGAGATGAGGCTATATGCACAATAAACAACATAGAGATGAGGCTATAGGCACAATAAACAACATAGAGATGAGGCTATATGCACAATAAACAACATATAGATGAGGTACAAGAGTAGAACGTAAAGAACATAAAGCAATGGATAAAGAGGTATGACGGGGTATAAGTACTTTAGAGTATGTAAAGATGGAGTCATTGCATGATGGTAAACATGACACACAATCTTGCAAAAGGAGTTCAGGATAGTAATTCAGGGATAGTACTTAGTGAACAGATATGTTTCCAGAAAACGTTTGAGTGTAGCCTTTGAGTGGCGAATGTAATGCGGAAGAGTCCAACTGCTTAGCAGCACAGGAGATCGTCCAGTGCCCGTAATTATAAATTTAAGTATAAATAATTTGTTTTAAACGGACGAAGTTCCCAAATATGTGTGTGTGTGTGTGTGTGTGTGTCCTTTAACTTTTGTGTAAAACAAACAAACAAGCAAAAAATAGAGAAGAAATTATCCGCAGAGTCTGTAAGGTTTTGGTTGAAAGAAAGGAAGAAAGAAAGAAAGATGCTTCTCATGTTTTTACATTCGATGAATCATTCCTGACATGTTCCGAGCTCCACGGCGCGGTACACTGTCGCTCCGCGTTTGCTTTGATGTGAAATACTGTCTGCCGACAATGATTTCTCGTTTCAGTGCATAGCATGCAGGTTCCCCATTCTGTAATTATCCAGAAGAAAACTGATAGTAACAGCAAGTGCAGCTGAAAGATACTGGAGAAGAATGTCGCACTTGCACGGCGACAAAGAGTGTCGCTGGTTAAGTGCTCGTTACGCACTTGTAACGACTTCTGTGTGTGAAAATAGTAGTATACCGAGTTATACTTCAGTCCAGCCCTCAGTCATGCTTAACTAATCATTTTAGACGACACATTTTCAAAAAAAGATCTGCTAAAGAAGCCAAAGTGAATAAAAAATAATGAAGCATAAAAAGTATAGTAAAACGCATAGTGGCATTATGTATACCCAGGAAGGAACACATCCAAGAGAAAATTGAACTTCAATAATTAAATACTTCCTATTCTTGAGTGAAACTTTGATTCCGGATCATAGCCCAAGAAACATCTGAAAAAATGTGTGTGTGTGGGGAGGGGGTGGCGGTCGGGTATAAAGTGAAAAAATTGTCATTAGTGCGGATCCTGACCTACACATATAGACTGAGTTTTGAAAGAAGCCAAATAATTGAAATACAATAATAATAAAGATGACGAATGGCGTATTTCCCCCAAACAAGGGAGCTCAAGGATTTCTCATGGCACACTGAAGCTGATAATACTTGCTAATTATGTTCATATTTGTCAGGATGCATGAGGGTATTTGGATAAAATATGAAAGTGTCTTACACTTTTCCTTCCTGCAGTGACTACGGCAAGCGAAAACTTCTTTTCAGTTTCAAGTCCAGTGGTCAAACAGCTCGACCCCATCAGCAGAGCACGCTAAAAATAGATTTTATATCTCTTACGTCGGGCGGTGAAAAAAAATCTACCAGAGGCTTCGTGATGATTGGCAGAATGTTTGATCAGAACACTTTGTGGATAACTTAATGAGTGGTGAGATAACAGCAGATTAAATTATTTGTTTGTTTGTTTGTTTGTTTGTTTGTTTGTTTGTTTGTTTGTTTGTTTGTTTGTTCATACCTTTGGGTATGTCAAATGCAAATTTTCTCAACTTTAATCGCGACCTATATAAAAGCATGTACATTAAAGATGAGTAAGTGAGCAAACAAAATGATCATTGCCGTTTTATACATTATTTTTTTTAATTGGCTTGAGAAAATCTTGGCTTTCAAAGGACTGAAGCTCTTGTGTGAGTGGGGTACAGCAGGAATGAAAGCTCCTTGCCACTCGTCTTCCTCTTTCGGTACATCTGTTGCGGGATGCAAAAATATATTTTACATAATAATAAATTGTTTTTGTACTATAGTGTAAATATGTATTTATAAATTCGTCTCTGAGCTATTTTAGTCTAATGGGTCTACACATGTGATCACTTTTGGGAAGAAAGGTTAGGGGTGTAGTTCTTAATGCCGATAAGAGTTTAAAGACAGGTGCATGTTGTGTGGGGTTGATTCAGGCGTGGCAACACTGCGACCACTCGTAGAGCCGGGTATAATATGAGTACACACGAAATACGGGTATCTGAACGAGGAATCGACACCCTAAGCATTCCCTGTATTTATGAAAAGCTGACACCCGTACAAGGAGGACCTGGCTTAATGATGATGTCAGTTGTCGGGAATGGCTTTTTGCCTCCCATCACCGTGAATTGAGCTTGACAGCCTTGAGACCCCCGAGAAAATAGCAGTGAGTACCTTAATCCAGGAGCAGATTGCTTTGGAAGGAACCGCAGCCCTGAAGCCTTTTGCGCGAGGGGTGGACTTCTGAATACCTCGCTACCCGACTTTGCTCTAATTGACATGTTTTCGCGCGAATCATTGAGGCTCACCATGTTCTGTCTGGTAGCCTGGCCCTGGTCTGCTAACTCAAGTACACTTAAAGTCCTTTAGTACACGTTGAAAGACCCTGGGACTAGCGTATCAGTGTGGTACTGGGACTAAAGGTTGTCAAGTGTTTGAACTAATGTGTGTTGCTAACATTCCGGCGAAGTGTGAGGTGCAAGTGTCAAAGAAAACGACTTAATTGAAGTAAACCCGTATACTCTACAGTTACGTGTAGTGAGTTGTATATACAACAAACCTCTTTCATATTATGATGTCTCATCTATCACTGATGTTACCTGTTTTAATAATTAAAAAGGCCCACTGTAGCTATTTTGGAGGAGTGCGTCTCTACCAGGTTGAGGGGGTGGGTGTGCAATTTTATCCTTCTACGTTTCCTCTGATAGAGCTACGTGCCACTGATCACCGCTAGCCTCGAGCATATCACAAGCTGTAAATGTCCTTGAAAAGCAATTTCGGAAATCCAAACGCAGTGTAACCTTCAGCTCATTCTTATGGGTGCTTGTCAGCAAACAGTCCCTGACGACGTCTTGACTTCCCACAGCTGCACCCAACAGGAAGGGTCCTGAAGTAGTAGCCACGGACCTAACACGAGACATGGACTCGAGGGGGTAACTGTAGATCCACAAAGTGTCCTCATGTTTACACGACAGGAGTGGGAGCGAAACTGCAGATCTGAGGCAAATGTCATGTAAACGAGAATACTTCTTGAATTTTCAATGTACCTTGGGTATATACCCATCTTCTTATAACCATCTTCTCCTGTTTCCTGCTTACCTTTCAAACTGAAAGTCGATCCCAAAGGGGAAGCGTGCAAGCTTCCAGCTTTGCTGTCTGAACGCATTCCAGACAAGGTGAAAATACGCAAGACAAGATTTATTACTAAACGAGGGCACCTCATTTTCATTATATTAAAGTTTTCGAGATGGGAACTCTCGGTGCCCCATTGAACATTGACCTTTCAGCTGCAGCTGCTAAAATCACATAGAAATCTAGCTGTTAGGCTGAATCACGCTGATTGTTTGAAAGTCGTCAATTTTTTGTAAATAAATTCTTCTTTTTTTTAGGTGAATCTATTTAATAATTGTGATTATAAAAGTCACACACGCGGAACTACGTGCGCTGTAGAAAATATTGAGACCATGGGGATTCACTCTTAAAAAGCTCTTTTTTAAAATCGGTCAAGCGTTCACGAGGCGATCTTTTGGGCACGTGCTGGACTGTAGAGGCATGGAATTTAACAGGCGAGCTGTGCTGAACTGGTGCATTTTCAGGTTCACTAAAGTTTCTTGTTTTCTCTCGGTCAAGAGGAGCATGAATGAAACTCAGATGCCATCTTGTGTGTGTATGTTTGTTTGTGTGTGTGTGTGTGTGTGTGTGTGTGTGTGTGTGTGTGTGTGTGTGTGTGTGTGTGTGTGTGTGTGTGTCACGGAGGAGAGGGGAGGGAATTCGAATTCGATAAAGGGTAGTAACTCTAGTCTATCAAGCCAGTGTACGTGTTAGTCATTGTGTGCCATACATGACCACAGATACCATAGAGATCGTCTCTCTTATGTCTTCACCTGGCCATGGAGTCGCCGTCTCATTTCTGAATGACTAAACGCTTGCGTTGAGTTTTTTTTCCAGGCAAACGCCAGACTTTTCTTCATTATTCGTGCTGCGCTGGCGATGCCCTGTCATGAGAAGCACTGGACACACGAATGACTGACCAGGTGTCACGATATCTGAGTGATATCTGCAGAAGCTTTCGAGAATAGGAAGCCACAGAGTTGACCAGACCCTCTTCAGGCTCTCCCATAGCTAGGCTTCCCCTTCCCCCCACCCCCACACGGACAACTGTGACAAACTAGCGGAGTCTGGGACTGTCCTCGCTGCTTGTCTGACAAGGTTTGCCCAGGAACAAGAGCGCTTCAGGTGCTCTATCCAAAGCCCGGGAACCAGTCCTCGATCCCGCGCACGCGATCAGCTGGTCACGTGACCACTTATCTCCACGCGCCAGTTCGCACCGTGGTGGGCTACGATTTACTCTCTGTTTGCATATTTTCGTTTGAACAGAATTAAAAGGGGATTAAAAACTCGCGAACAGTCATAAGAACATTTACAGGCTGACTTTGGGCGCCAGAGTGCAAGGAATGTCCCACCTGTAAAACACACTTTGCAGATCCGTATTGGGCAATAAACTTTTGGCAAGATTAGATAACTTTCAACTCAAACAACGCTTCAAAGAGAAACAGGTCCTTTTTATAATCTTCGCGCAGGTGTGATCGGGGTGTTTGAATCATGGGTCCACCTGTGTACCGAACTGGGTTATTTTTTTCCCGAATGCAAAGTGCTAAATGCCGCTCCACAGCTACGCGTTTGTTATATAAACATGGCGCAGCTTTATTTGGTGGGTAGGGGTGGGTGCATTCCATAAATGTTAAAGACCTCACTTTCCTGCACGGATCGCATTTCTCGAGCTAAAAGGAACTACACACTTTCGTTTAGCAAGGTAGCTGCAAATGTTTGTGACCAGTTGTGTGAGAGCTCACCTCAAACAGGATCACAACTACGCACTACCTGAACTATTAACAGCTAAAGTGATCAACCGCACTTGACTGTACTCACATGTACAAGCTCGCAAAAGCGCGCACGCATACACACATGCTTACAGAGGCATGCGATCATACTCCAATCGCGTGTATCTTAATCGAGCTCTCTCTCTCTCTCTCTCTCACCCATTCGCACACTTCCTTGATCTTCTTCTTTGTTCTGAGCCAGGTTAATCTCCCTTAGTATGTCATGCTAAGCTACAACCACAACAACCTAACCATGGCTGCAACAGTCGTTGGCAACACCATGCAGACGTAACAACACACAACAACGCGTCATGTTTTGACTGGAAGTCCTGGGTCTGAGCCCGCCGGGCCAAGGACTGAAATACCTGGCGGTTCTTTGACACTCTTTTGTACACCACCGGCATTCAAAGTATGCCACGGAAGGCGTCGACTCAGTATATCTTATGCCGGGTATTCCGCAAGAGGTATTGGCTTTCTTCTGGGTGGCGGCCCGCCCTGCACGAAAAAAAAAAAAATTCTAAAGGCGTTGGAGGTGGGGTTGACTGAAGTCTGATTTTACCTCCTTTTTAAGGAGAGTCAAGCACGAGATTTTGTCGCGTTTCACTCAGTCGAAAGTGTGAGTTTGTCACGGAGTCGCGACACGACCAGTATATTCTTGTCAAAAGTTGTCGCAGTTGCAGCGTTGCATCGACATTAAATTTGCTATTGTCTGAATAGTACTTGCAACGAACCTTACTTGGGTGATGCTACTGTCTGAGGCGTGTCGAGAGCATGTGCGTCTTTGAGAAGTGTTTTTAATATCATTTTGCCACAGCGTCGGGTGAACTGGGAATGTGAGTTTCACACGGTTTTGGGAGCGTGCTAAGAGTTGCTGAGCTTTTCACATTTTTTTTTTTTACAACGCGAACGAGCCCGACGGAGTCTTGAGTGTGCAAGATGTTTTCTGGTGTGAGGTATTGTCTGCAGTGACGGATGGTCTTATTAACCTTCTGCTCGATGGGCGTTCTACTTCAGGAAGCGTCTGTCGCCATAGAGTTAAGTTTCTAATTTTCTTACCAGGAGATGCATTGAGTGTAGCGATGTGGCTCCATTTATTTTCCAGGTATGTAGGATCAAATTACGTCGATCGTCTGTTGTTTACTTAACGACTTCATTAGTCAGTCTGTAGGACGGTTGGGAGGAAATTTTACCTCTTTGGAACTCCTACCTGGAGTCTTTGCGCCGTACCCTGACCTTTGCCGTGCATGGCATTTTCCGGTAATAAAAATAGCACGATGGGGCGCAGTACTGTCAGGGTTGATAACTTTCGTTAAGCTAATTTACTGACTCGAGTCAACAGAAGAAGCTAGGCAGTTACAGAAACTCTATCTGTTCGTGTCTTTTTTTTATTAGTTTCCAGCTGTAACTCAGATCGTAGTCTTTGACAGTTTTTGTTGGGAATTTGACCAGCCAAGAATGTTGCTGGCCGTACAGGTTCGTTTCACGAAGATTTGGGCTTTTCAACGCCCAGTCTGTATCTTCTGCACAACAGTCACTGAAGCGAGCTGAAATCGTAGAATTTGTCATAGACCGCCGCCTTGATATTTTCATCATCACTGAGACGTGGCTTAAACAACATGGCGACGAGAGCGTGTGTGTCGATCTTACTCCAGTGGGCTACTGCCTGAAATCTTTCCCCCGCCCTACACGTGGTGGTGGTATTGCTATAATCTACAGATCATCACTTGCCAAGTACCTGTCTTTTACTACTGCCGTATCGTTCCCTCACACGTCTTTTGAATTTGTACAAGTCTCCTCTTCGGCTCCTCATTGCTCGATGCACCTGCTCTGCATCTACAGACCTCCTCCTAGCGCCAGGAACAAACTTACAGCCTCTACATTTTTCTCAGAATTCCACGATCTCTTGGATTATAGCAATGCACTAACTGGACCCGCAATTCTCCTAGGAGATGTTAATGTACACTTCGACAACAGTTCTCACCCTGACACTGTCAAAATGTCCGAAATGTTGCACACCTTTCGTTTTGTCCAGTCCGTGTCGCAACCAACTCACAAAAGAGATCACATCCTGGACTGGGTCATACATCGACCTGATGACCACTTAGTCCAGTCAGTTGATGTTTCCCACGATCTCTCATCTGACCACTACTCAGTACTAATCGAACTGGATCGCAAATGCCCATCATCGGCGCCAGTTTTCAGACCCACTCGGTCATTACAAAATGTGGATAGACTAGCATTCAAAGCACAGCTTCAGATGGCGCTCCTCCAACCACCTTCTGCCGAGCAACTTGACTGTGTTTTGCGTCGAGTAGTTGATGACCATGCCCCTGTGTCTCGACGTCTGATGCGCCAGTCTAAATGTGCGCCTTGGCATTCACAGATCCGTGTCGAACTCCGTGACCTGAAGCGCACGCGCCGGCGAGCTGAACGTGTTTGGCGGAAGACTGGACTCGCCATCCACAAAGAAATTTATAATGCCGCAAAGCGAAGCGTTGCAAAATGCATTTATGCGGCTAAAGCATCATATCTTCAGGGCCAAATAATTAACTGCACCTCCTCCAAAAAGCTCTTTGCCATCTGCTCTCAAATGACTGGATCTAAGACAGCAACACCACTGCCTACTGCCTACCCTGCTTCACTGCTGCCGCAAGTTTTTAGTGATTATTTCACCAGCAAGATATTGGACATTCGATCATCTTTAGACTCTGTTTCAGTGCTTGACAGCATCTCCTGTGATGTCCTCCCAGGATGCTCCATGTCCAAGTTCCTACCAGTCTCTGAGACCGATGTGAAAGCGGTTATCCTAAAAGCTAAACCAACAACTTGCGAGTTAGATCCGATGCCCACAAGCCTTCTGCTCGAGTGCCTAGATACTCTACTTCCTGCCATCACTAATATTGTAAATGTCAGCCTGTCGTCAGGTGTTTTCCCATCTTTGTTCAAAAATGCGGTGGTGAGGCCACTTCTAAAGAAATCCACGCTTGACGTCAATGTCCTGAACAACTACCGCCCAGTTTCCAACTTGTCTTTTCTCTCTAAGATCATAGAGAAAATAGTTTTGACACAGCTCTGGGCCTACTTACAAGAGCACCATCTTATCCCACAAGCTCAGTCGGCGTATAGACCTTTCCACAGCACCGAGACCACTCTTATTAAAGTGACAACAGACATATTATCTGCTCTTGACAGTGGTGATGTCTCTCCATTAACCCTACTGGACCTGTCTGCTGCATTTGACACTATAGACCACTCTCTGCTTCTTCACAGACTTCACACCCTCTACGGGATTTCTGGACCTGCGCTCTCATGGTTCAACTCCTATCTCACTGATAGGACCCAGACTGTGTCAGTTGATGGTCAGACATCTCGCCCTGCTTCACTTTTCTGTGGTGTTCCCCAAGGCTCAGTACTTGGCCCAGTTCTGTTCATCCTGTATACTAAGCCCCTTTCTTCATGCATCCGGTCTCACCAGGTTTCTCATCAATCCTATGCTGATGACACGCAGCTTTACTGTTCCACTCCGCCGGCTGAGTCTTACTCTGCTATTAGCTCTATAGAAGCTTGTATCAGTGATGTCAAGGGCTGGATGCTAAAAAACAAGCTTAAACTAAATGATGATAAAACGGAAGCCCTCTTGTGCCATAGAAGAAGACATCAACCTTCACTCGTCAGTCTGCCCAATCACATCAAGGTGGGCGACAGCAACATCACCTTCACGTCATCTGTTAGGAATCTGGGATTTATTGTCACTGATGACATGACACTCGATAGACATGTAGCATCTGTCTGTCGGTCTGCCTATTATGAGCTCCGTAAGATCAGTGCTATCCGTCACTTTCTCTCTACACACGCTACCAACACTCTTGTCTGTGCGTTTGTTCTTTCTCGACTTGACTACTGCAACTCCTTGCTGGCAGGCTGCCCTGACTACCTCATTCAGAGACTCCAGAGAGTACAGAACTCTGCTGCGCGTCTGGTGCTTAGAGCAAGGAAACGGGACCATGTCACTCCTCTCCTTCGTTTTCTACACTGGCTACCCATCCGTTCTCGCATTCAGTACAAACTGTCTGTGCTGTGTTTTAATTTCTTTGCTGGCTCCTGTCCTGACTATTTCTCTGAACTTCTCATCCCTTACTCTCCGTCCAGACAACTACGCTCTTTGTCTGACGACCGTATCCTAACTGTTCCTGTCACCAGAACAACAACATATGGTCACAGGACTTTTGGCTACTGTGCTGCAAAACAATGGAATTCTCTTCCTTTCCATATCCGCCACCTTCCTACAACTGAATCTTTCAAATCTGCACTGAAAACGCACCTCTTCCTTGAGCATTTCTCCTAACACAGTCCGCACAATGCTCGTCCTTCTTAACCCCGCCCCCTTCCCTCTTGCTACTTTACCCATCTTTCTCGCAGAATCACTATATTTTTCTGTTCCTGTTACTTGATGCCTTTTAATGTTTTCTGTTTCGTCAGTACTGTCGTTTTCTTTCGTCCCCTTTGTTCTGTGTCTACTTAGTCCACGTCTCTTCCTCGTTTTAAGCGCTAAGAGCATGCTCTCTATGAGTGTGAATATGCGCTATAAAAATCTTCACTATTATTATTATTATTATTATTTGTTATGCTGAAATTGTATTTATGTCTTTACACATGTTTTACAATGTACATGAACATACTGATGTAATGTTGATATTTATCATAAGATAGTTGGTATCTTGTTTTCTCTTCTTGCCACACTTGAACAGCAGGGTGTGGGTAGGACAAGACCTAAAATTGCATTTACCCCCCCACCCACCCATTCACAACTCCTCTCCAAGCTGATTCTGACGTATAGTTGCAGGACTGTATCAAGCCGAAGTTTAGTTAGGCTTTCCAGTCTCCCTGATGAAGCAGAAAATATTCATCACTAACGTCTCAGTCAGGACAAAAGCATTCGGTGACCTTAACACTGACTTCAAGTCCTCCACCCGAGTAGCGGATCCTTGAGATGTGAGATTCCGTCCCCTTCAGCCGCAGCCTCGCTCGCGAGTGTTCTTGAAGCGCGTTGCTTGACGTACAGGACAAGGACATGAAGTCAAAGGGCTCAACCCGCTTAGAAGATGACATGATGATCATTTCCCTGTCTCTGTAGGTGTCGCACCAGTTGTTAGCGTCATATGTCATCCACGTCTCCAAAACGAGCAGCGCGATTTAAAAAGGAGGAGGGGGGATCGGTGTTTTATGCTGAGCCAGCAGCTAAGACTATATCACGGCAAGGCAGCCAGCCCTGTAAACAGATTCCACAGAGAAAGAACAGCGTGCCCGAGACGAGAGCTGAACCCAGGACAGCCACCCTTCCCTGTTTTGGTAATAGGCGCTGACAGTTAAGCCACTGATCCGCCCCGATTTAAAAAAAAGGAAAAAAAATCTGTCGCCAATAATTAACGAAGTTTTATTAGACACTAGCGCAGGTGCACGATAACAGGGAAAAAAGAAGGTAGATATGCCCAGGTGTTAGACAGGTGGCAGAAACCCTTGGCCTAGTCATTCCTAGAACGCCAGTAACGATTAGATGCTTCACATGTAAGTTCCGGGTCGCGTCAATACTGTTAATACTGTGTGACGTGGCATCCTTCATTCTGCTCCATAACTGTAGTGTATATGCCTCGACGATAAGATAAAGGGCAACAATTTCTCCTGTGCCTTGAGCACCCGAGGACAGCTATGTTAACAAAATGTAGGGGTAGGCTGACACCAAGTGTTACACAAATGAAACTCTTAAAATTCTGCGATGCGCTGAATGAAGGGCCAAACCACTCTTGCCTGTTTTTATTTTTGTCTGCAGCTTCTCATACACCCCTGTACAATTCTTTTTAGGCTCGTCTTTTCGGGTCCAGATGATCTTGAGATATCGTCATACACCTTGAGTTTGCATCTGCTTGCTGTGACCAGGAAGTTCTTGTAAAGCCTAATTATTTCCGCTGGCGCCACAATCTGCTTATTTACTAGGTGGTTATATTTTGGAAAGCCAAGTATTAATACATTTAGCTGACAGGCTCACCTAATGCATGAATTATTGCAATGTGTAGATTGGCAGATTGCAAACAGGTATTACCGTTTACCTATCATTTGAGAGTTCAGTTATGTTTCACGACGAAACGGCGGTTGAGAAAACAAGAGAATGCTATAATTTACATCCTAAGTACACAGTTGCTAAAGTTTAAGACCTTTGGTTGAAGAGGATGCCGAGAGCTGCGAGAATACCAACGCTATTAATCTGTGTTAATGCTTAACTGAAGTATTTTATTTTAAATAATATTTAAGTGTTCTCGTTGTTATTGACATGCATCTAGTCAAGTCGTTCGGATGCATCGGTGAACCAGCTCAAATGGTCGAGTGTATTGAGGACGGTCAACCTTAGGCTGGGTGAGGGAGGGATAAAAGTAGACGTCACTGAGTGATGACAGGTTTAGGTCGTCCTGCAGAGAATACAACAGATGGTGCGAGCGAACTGGCTGCAGACACAAGCGTCCTGCACCTCATGGTGTTGTGACGTGTGTGGGTTTTCTGGGTATCGGGCTGGTAAACAGGTTGGAAAACAGTCCACCTGGACACAGAGACGTTAAAATCGCCCTGCCTCCAGCCAGCTGAGATTTTTCTCCCCTACTTTCGAACCCTCTCTCTCCACTCAAACCGAATTCAACTCCTGCAACACTTGAACGTTGCAGGTGGCCAAAATCTACTTGAAGCGCGTATGCTGGAGTTTTACTGTCGAAGGACAGAATGCGACTGTTATTGGTTTTTGATAAGGGCGAATAACTCTGTATATACCAGTTATGTTCACAATGTCCTCATACGACACAAGTGTTGAGCTGAAAAAAGGGCTGAATGTTTGCGTCCAGTCCGTCCCATGGTGCTGCTGCTCTCGTTATCGCGGTTTTGTGTAAATTAAAAAATTAATTAAATGATCGATCTTTCTTCCTTTACGCAACTGAGCTGCAAAGCCTGTGGTTGGAATGGGTTTTACCAGAGCAGAAGGTTGGTTGCGGTACAACATGATAACGATCAGAATTTGTCTGAAATTCTCTTAAAGTTTAAAGAGCCTTTATTTATATATTTATTTCTGCTATGGAGTGACGATAACCTGTTATAAAAGCTTACACGAGCTCAGTTTCCTTTCATACTAGGTTGTTATTTTACTTTTTTTTTTTTTGGAGGGGGAAATTTTCTTCTTTACAAAATATACACATCCACGTATGCAGATACAACTAAAACACATACACACGCATGTAAGGAAACATTTTAGAAACCCACTCACACATGAATTAATAATATTAATAATAATAAATGAAGATTTTTATAGCGCATATTCACACTCATAGAGAGCATGCTCTTGGCGCTTGAAACGGCGAAGAGACATGGACTAAATGGACGGAAGAATAAACGATAGTACTGACGACAAATAGAAAAAAAAGATAGAAAACACAAACAGGCACCAACTACCAGGAACAGAGGAAAAAGTGATTCTACAGAGAAAGATGGGTAGAAAAGTAGCAAGAGCGGAAGGGGGGAAGATAAGAAGGACTGTGTGTGTGCTGTTGTTAGGAGTAATGCTCCAGGAAGAGGTGCGTTTTCAGTGCAGATTTGAATTTAACCCACACATACGCAGGAAAGCACACACTAAAGATCTATGGAGGGATTGACAGATCGACAGACGAATGAACTGATGGAGAAAACATTTAAGACATACAGAAGATAGGCAGTGGAACAAATAAAGGGTGTGACGAAAAAATGTAAACGAAACTGGTCAAAGGGAAACAACTCTGTATAGGAATTTCGCTTAGCAGTTTCGAATTTATAGGTTACTTCCCTTATGTGCACGTTTTGCCATGCTGACGGTGAACCACGTTCGCAGTTTTGTCCCTTCAGTATCATTATTGGTACCCCGAACCCCCTCCACCACTGCACCTCTGATTCTTACGCCACTGATACATGTAATCACACTTGCGAATACACAAACAGTAAGACATCTACATACGAGTGAAGCAATATACGAGTAAATCGAGATACGAGCCGAAACATTCGTGCAAATTTTGTTGTTACTTACGAGCGGAAATTCAATATACGAGCTCGAGTCATTTATATGTCGTAGCCTAAAGACATAAACAGTATGTAGTCTTAGTGAAAATCTCAATGTTTCAAGTTAAAAACAGTGTAAATAGTGTTGTCTCATCAGCTGATTCATTCAGCACCCGTCTGCTCTACGGCTCCCTCCCTTCTCCCCCGCCATCTGCCTACCTCCGTTGTTGACAGTCTTCGTCTCCTCCAAGGTAAGATTGATAAATATTACATATTCTTTATAATTTTATTATCTATTTTATTCATATAATTCTGCCATTAACATTTATTATACAGTATAATATACCGTATTTACGAATGAATTTTGCTCTTGTAGGAGTGCTGCTATTTATGCTTAAATATATGTATGCATGATTAAGCGCTCAAATTATTTTATCTACAATCATATTCTTAGTTTTCCGGCAGCCGACAACAAGCCACGTTACAACGCCTCATCACCAATACTGACTACTTAGCCGCCCTACCACCCTCTTTCATCCTCCCCCACCCCTATCACCAGTCGTCCCACTCGAGTCCTTATCCGGTCGACATCAAAGGCACTCGCCTCAGCTTCCTTTTCAAACCGATGCACTCTTTTAATGCCTGTTATTCCGCCAAAAGTCAACAGTCAACAGGCGCTGATAGCGGCGCGATAAGATCTGCGCAGGCTGCCCTAAAGGTGCGCGTGCAGTCGCCAGCGGTGTCGTGTGAAAGGGCACGCGCACGCTCGCGATCGCGCCAAACATCGACCATGTGACGGCCTGCTTGCACGTGCCACTGACAAACGAATTTCGTCTGCAGGGGTTATAATTATTTGGTGACGATCACTGTGTTTATTATGAATGTCGTCACAGGAGCAAGAGAAAATATTCTGCATCACTGTTTAAAAAGTAGGTGTTGAAAAGCATCATTCACATCAATTTTCATCGAATCAACGTGGTTAAAAATATATTTGAATTTCTCTGTATCGCGTTTCTTTTTTTGTTTTAAATGAGCACATACAAAACATTAGCAAAACAATTCAAGACATTGGAGCTCCCCATGCCATACACACTTTAACCGTTTAACGTATACTTCTACCTGCAATCTTCACCCAGGACGCATTATGTGTGGCGGCAAATATTGCTGTGGTTTGTATTTAACTCTTTTTAGCGAATGTTCTACTAGGACAAACATTCTTATTTGTCTGTATTCTGAGATGCTGTGGTGAACATACAGGTAAAGATATCTTCAGAATATTATGCTCGTAAATTCGACTCTTTGTCAAAGAATCTTGTGGTGAAGGGGTGGTGGGCTCACCTGCTGTCTAATGGTCGTAGAAGCGGTATTGTTCCCTGAATAATCCTTTGATGAGCATAATGCAATTGGCTTTGAAAGATGCAAGAAAATATAAAAAGATCGCGTTTTCCGATATTTTATTTTTGTTGATTTACTATTGAATGAAAAGATTAATCACAAGAGGGCGTTTCATTAAGGGATATGGTTTTGACTAGGGGTATAAAACATTAGGGCCTTTAAATGTGTTTGGTGATCTCCCTTGCGGATTTTAAATGGAGTTCTTTTATTAATCTTAATTTTTCTTTACATCTTATTGATAATAAATACAAATGTTTGTGTAATATATGTGGCATGTGCTCACAATTTATATTAAATAGATTTAAAAAATAAAATACCAATACACTTTAGAAACTTAAGAGGTTTAATGGAGTACAGGCATATTGTGAGACCTCTTGACTTCGCCGTAGTCAGACGGAGATGAAAATTGTTAGGTCTAGCAGGGATGCGATGTTATCAGAAAGAAATCGCATTCTAGGAGCGGATGTTTGTGCGAGGATGCGCCTTTGGGTTTCTCTCTGACGGGAAGTAACTCTAGCATATTTCGTTCGTACGAGCAATCCAAGACTAGTAGCTTCCCTCGGACAGTCGTTCTATGAGGCACCCAAGAGTACAGTAATCCCTCACTTATCGCGGGTGTTCCGTTCCAGGCCCACCCGCGATAAGTGAATTTCCGCGAAGTAGGGACGCTATACTGTTTTTAGTAGTTATACATTATTTTAAGTCTTTATAAACCCTCCCAACACTCTTATACATAACCCTTTCTCATTCCCTTAATAACTTTTCCCATAAAAATGTTTTAAACTCTTAAATCTAGATACGTAATTTAAAAAAATTAATATGGGTAGTCACCATTGAAAATACACCATACAGCTAGAATGATAATGATTAATTAGCTTAACAGTACTGATGACGATGGCGATGAAGATGAGATGAATGCCAAGAAGGGCATTAATGCTCTTCTAAAGGCACCACTTCATCAGGTGGTGCGGTATCTTCGACCGGACGTAACTTCTACTACTTCCTCTAAAGGCATAGGCGTAACAGATCTCTTCGTGCGAGTTATGAACGATTGGCATGGCAGGGCTTGAATAAATTCAGTCTCTAACGAAAGTTTCACAAATAACGTACACAACACCGCAGATGAAAACTACGCACGCGTGACAGTCGGATGCTAACGGGAAATGGAAGAGCTGAGAGGGGGGGGGTAGCTGCGCACAGCGAAAGAAAACAAGATGCGACGGTTACTGAGCCAATCAGCGACTGGGAAACATTACTGTACAATACGTACTATGTATGTGCAAAAATACTTTAGACGGAGTACCGTAAAAACACACAAAACAGCGAAAAATACCGCGATAAATATTTTACATATAATTTTTTGAAAACCCGCGAAGAACTGAGGCCGCGAAACATGAAGCGCGAAGTGGCGAGGGAACACTGTATTCTGATCCGATTTGCATTGATGACCCTTGCAGAGTTTGCACCCTTTGTCTATAAGGGGCTTGAGGCCTTCGAACTTCTGCTTACCTTACTACTCTTGTAGGATAATATCTATTACTGTATCGCTATCTACATGGATGGATATTTTTATGTCTTCTCTTCGCGCATGAAACCTTAACTAGACAAAGGTGCTTTATTCGGCAAATAACTGTTCGTGATTTTGATCAGACTGGAGCACTGAAAATAGAGCAATTGCCATCGTACAAGGCTGGAGACGGATGTAATTTTTGTTTACGGCGTTTGTCTTGGTTCCTGCCTCCCTCTCCACTAACCCCCGCCCCCCCCCCCTGCAGGCGTCACATTCTTCTTATTCCGGTAAAGAGTTAACCCCCCCTACCCTCTCTTGCTCCTTCTTTTCTTCTTTTCACACTTAGCCCTGCACGCTTCATGTTTATGCTTCAGGTTTTCATTTATTCTTTTGTTATATTATTTTTATTTCTGCTGTTTTTGACACTACGATGCCTAGAGCTTCGTTTCATTGTAGCAGGCGTGTTTCAAATTAAGTAATTTTGCTATGGTACCCTCGTTACATATTCGTTACAAAAAAATGAAATATAAAGAAACTAAAAAAACTCAACAAAAGTTAATTCCATTTTCTAACAGGTCCAAAATTAAAAATCTCAAAACTCAAAGATGCGGGAGCATTACGTTTTGCAATGGTAAAAGCAATCAAGCCACATAATAAAAAAAAACTGTATCTCAGCATGGCTGCCGGAAACAATAAGAAAGTATCTTAACAGTTGGATCCGAGAAAAGCTAGTAGCGTATTTTAGAATATGCAATTAGTGTGTTAACGGTTAGCAACCCATATTCCGATTTGTGCACTGAACTCCCACAATGTTTGATGACCAAAAAATCTCTTAGCTAATGAATGGTTTCTACGTCGCAGGAAGTTAATTATAGTTAATTATAGTCCTGGAAAGTTAACTAACCCATACCACTGCTGACAGAGGCGTGTGGACCTCTCTAGACATGGATGGAGCTTGGATCGAGAAACTCTCGTCGAGACATTGTTTTTGTTCATCACCAAAATTTAAAGCAAGAATTAACTATAAGCTCTCAACTCCTTGCTACGGATCTCTAACAGGCTCTTACCCTAGTCTACTTTTCTAAAGTCTTGTCTGTCGTACACTCCTGTTAGACACCTCCGTTTCTCATCTGACTCTTGGATTCTATCCATTCACCGGCCAAAGACAGTTATGAGGACAACGACTTCTCGTGTTGTTCAGAGATTCTGTAGGATTTTAGTTTGCTGCCTCTGAAATCTTAGTTAGGCCCTGGATTGTAGAAAATCCGGTAAGGGTGATCATCAACACCGATATGCCAGCATGTGCCCGAGGAATATCTGCGCGCTATACTGAAGACCGACCACCCCACCGACAACATGGACAGACCTACAGACAACCCTTTCTACCAGCAACACAACTATGACACCCCTCGTGACGTTCATAGAAAAGCGAGGTCACTGGAAACCCACCATCTTCCCTGTGACTGCAAGTTTGAGCACACATGGCGTCGGTTGAAAGAGGACTTTCTTCGATTTATATTGTGGACGGGAAAAGTACCACCAGCAAACGCTTCTAAAAATATAGGACTGTATCTCTCAGATGCACCTTAAAGAAATTCTTAAACGGAAGCCTGACAGCTGCATGGCTCTAGCAACGGTCGGTGCCAACGTGACGTACGAGCAAAACTGGAGATGCCGTGCACCAATTTGTCACTGCAGGCTGCCAGAATGGGCGAACGGTCCAGTGGCACAGTGGTTAAGCTTGTGTCAGGGACACCGTCACCATCGGGTGACCTAGGATTTACCTCGTCTCAGTCTTGCTTTAATGGCAACCATAATAAGCACGATAATGTAATATACATTCACGATAATAAACAGCAGTACTGTAACGGGCTTAAATATCTAAATGTAATATTATGTGTGTATATGTGTGTATTGCTCCTAGGCCTGTTTATTTTCTCACAACACGTGTATTGCTAGTGCATATCAATTATTCATTACAAAGCCAGTAATAGCGTTGATGAAGAAACGTTTACGTAGCAAGGGACTTAAGCGCTAAAGTTTTAAACAGCGAAGAGAAATTCTGAGTTGTTCCCCCTAGACTGATCCGATTAGTGTTCTTTCGTACACATCGTGCTTCACAGTGTACCTCCCTAAATATTTGAATGTTATAGTGTCTCTGAATTGTATTTCCCACTAACATCAAAGTGCCGTTTGAAGGGCAGTGGTAAATTTAAGACACCGTCTGGTCCCCAGCAAAGTCTCGAGACGATGTTCACAGTTGACGCTATTGTGTTGATCCCCCACGTGGCTGTTGTGGGTCAGTGGGTGGACATCTTTGGCAAAACAACTACAAATCAAACTACTCTGATTTCACTTGAGTACACCTCCCGCTCTGTGGATGGTTTGAGATCAGAATTCCCTTAACTGTCTTCAATAAATCAAGATCTGATGTCACCATGAACTCCTGGGTAATCTGAAAGGTGTGGGTAGTGTATCGTGAATAGCGTATGTGAAAGAGAGAACGAAAGTATGTTTAAGTGGGTGGGTGGATGCTGGTGCGAGTGAGAGATTGTATATGAGGATGGATTAGAATGTGAACATATATATATATATATATATATATACTTGAGTGTCTTGGTATCCCTCGGAGTGTGTAGGAATAATAAAGAATACTGAGAAACTCTGAACTCACACCACGCACCCGATCATCTTGATAATGACAACCAGATTTTTTTTAATTCACATCAGGGGATGCTATTATTTGCAAGCCGCACATCTTCACTAGTACTATTTAGGGTACCACATGTCTTATGTGTGTCTCTGTGTTATTACTGAAGATAGTAACAGAATGCGTATGCGCTCGCATGTGCACGTTTGTGCGAGATTATACATATAAATGTGTGTGCGTGTGCATGTGCGCGAGGGAGAGATTAAATATAAAGATATGAATTTGTATATATATATATATGGAATATCTCAACACCCCTTATATGGTGACAGATTATTAAAGAATCTTGAACTTTGGTAAACGCCTCTAAAGGCTCTCGTTAGCCTCTCACGACTGGTTTCGCCACTGTATGTGTGTGGGTGTGTGTGTGGGGGGGGGGGGAATTGGTGTTTTTCACCGAGCCAGCAACTAAGGCTATATCACGGCAAGGCAGCCAGCCCCGTAGCGCCACTGTGGCCTCTAAGACTTGTTACTATACAGTATACATGGACTGCAAGACTAGCGGATTACGAGGCTGTGACGAGCATTCACAGAAATATATCTTTAGTCACAGTTTCGTACAGAAGACAACTATTCGATCTAGTCTGTTTCTGTTATCTTAATAAAATACTTAAATTTCGAGTGAGATACACTCGAGAACAAATTAACAGTAACATCATGACCATTCTGCCGCTGCTATACCACGCAGATCTGGACTAAAGAAAAAGATATCGGAGAACACACACTCTACAGACAAATCACACCAGCTAACACTGTGTCCCACGAGTGTTCTTTCTCTCAACAAATCACAAAGACCTGTCCATGGGATTCACTTTATCTATTATCGGGAATTTTGATGATCTTTAAGGGGAGTTAAAAAAAAATACTCTCAGAACACAAGTTGTCATCGAATAAGTACATCTCTAATAACAATAGATCAGGTATAACACATCAGTCACATAAGTTACTCTCATAGAAATTTTACGTACAAAAACTAATTCTTCTAATTCCACAAGCTCAAACTTTCAAATTCTAAAATCTCTCAAGTTGAGACCGAAACTGGTAATACTAACTTCCCAGATCGGTGTTCCAAAGCAAACCGTTAGAATAACAAAAGGTTATATTTACATTCAAGCGAAGTCCGTGTCCGACCACACACGCACGTACGCACACACACACGCGCGCACCTTGAACTCTCTCCCTTGTTTGTACCGCTAACACTGTCCACTCGAAGATCCACTACAACTGGTGGGAGTCTATGCAGACACTGCAGACTGATGAAGGCAATCTCCTCTGTTCCAGGTAATTCGTAAAATCCTTGCGACTCAATCAATACACAAATCGAACGCACGTCTACTCTTTGTTACCACAAAAACTATATTTACAATACAAAATTTCAGATAAAACGATTCCACGTTATTTTTTCAGCGAGTGTTACAAAGATAACCATAGCAATAATAAAAACAACACATCCAATACCTTGTCTAGGCAACGAATCACTCGCATTCCCAGTGTCTTTCACACAGAAAATCTCTACATTCTACTTCAACGACTTGTTTGGGAATGACAACACCGAATTCTCAACAACTACATTTCGTTCAGTCATGCACTCCTCCGTAAGTCGTGCTCACCTCCATGCATTCCTAGTATCGTACAGTCAGGGGTGATAACCCGCGTTCCACAAAACAGTTAGGGTCGATAACCCATGTTCCTACCAAAACACGAAAACCTGTGTCAGTAAAAGAAAAGATACATATTCTTTCTGCTCATGTCTGCTGTCGACATATCATGACAAAAATGTCCACAGATAAAAAAACTTTCTAACATTGAACATTTTCCTCACAATTGACTGTTATCTGTGCCACGCCTCCTTTTGCTTATTTTCCGGGGATAATTTAGCTGCAAGTTACACAAAATTCCCTTTTCTGCAGTGTTGAATACACCTGTGTCACGAGTCCAAACTAAAGGGATGCATACTTTAGATCCTAATAAAAGTGAGTTGTTTTTTCCAGCTATTCCAGAGTCCAGGAACATGCCTCCGGTTCATCGAGAGGGCAAGTTAGTTTGATCGTCGGCCAGGTCGCCGGAGTTGACATGTTTAGCGACAGTCGTGTTTGTAGAGACCTTTGTCCAGTCCGCTGTTTCTATTGCCAACTTCACTCCTCATCGCCTAAACACAAGTACAGATGCGATTTCCTCTGTCGTAGATGCAGTGGTTTCTTTTTTAGCCTTTGTAACCTGAACACAACAGTGTAGACTGTAGAACAACAGTCAACAATTCTTTGTTCATGAAGACTCGGTGCACGTTGACGTTTTTTAACGTCACTGATGTGCGGTTGTCTGCCCCTGGCGACACTGGCCCATAGTGACAGGACACAAGGTTCCATTTCTGCTGGTAGGCTGTGTTTGCACTGATTGTTGGTAGATGATTCCAGCATGAGCCGCAAATGTTCCTAAAAAATGTACTCAAAGAATGGTGCTCACAGGACATTCGAGTCCACAATCAGGACATGGGGACAGCAACAGGTGGCGCAGTGGATCAGTCAGCTGCACACAGAGGCAGACAGTTATTTGAAGCGTTTACAACGTTTTTAATGTCTCTAAAACACTGCTTTTGAAGAGTTTTTATGATTTTCGGAAACATTGTGTAAACTCATTTTATTGATTTGGTTTACTGTGCAATGATTTTTGGCCATCCCGTGAAAGAACATGGGTTTCAAAGAGAAGTAGTAGCCATTAGATCAAGGACTATGTGTGATTGATCACGGATCTGCTTCAGTTCTTCTCTCCAAATAGGAAAACTTGTTTACAGATGAGTGGTGCTGATACAAGTTTAGTGCTAGCTAGGAGTAATGAATATTGTTCATTATCGTATTCTCTCTCTCTCTCTCACACACACACACACACACACACACACACACACACACACACACACACACACACACGCAGAGTGGGGTCTCTAACACCTCACTTCCCTACGACCTGAAAAGGTTATGGGATGACCTTTACCTTTTACCTTAGAGTTTCTCTTTGAGGCATTATTTATGTATCGTTATCATTTGTGGAGAAAGAATTTAATCTGTTTCTCTCATCATCGCACCGACGTCAAATATATAAAAAGTAAATATTTTCTTACAAACAAGATTAATGAATACAATGAAAATCGGAAACTTACGGCACGGATGCAGTCGTAACCTTTTGTAGAAACATTTGCTCGTGGCACACTTCCCGTCCAAAACATAACTGGGAAAGAAGTCTTCTTTCAACCAACGCCATGACTATCGTGACGGCATCAATGCCATTAAATCATTGGGTCACTGAACGGTCCGGCCACAATGGCAGCCAACGGTGCTTCACTTTCCATTTCTGCTTAAACTTCATGGTGGTGCTGACTGTTGACAGAGGATTGCAGCTGTTCGGGTCTCGATGAAGGATTTTCATAGGATATATTTGCTGGATGCATTTTTACTTTTGTGGAGGCATGTTCCTATTGTGCGTATAGCTGGGAAAGAAGTCTTCTTGAAATCGACGCCATGTTTGCTCGAACTTGCAGTCCCAGGGGAGATGTTGGGTTTCTATTGACCTCGCTTTTCTATGAATGTCACAAGGGGTGTCGGTGTTGTCTTTTTGGTAAAAGGGGTCGTCCCTATGTCTGTCCAGCTCTCGGTCGGATGATCAACCTTCAGTACTTTTGTGCACATGTTCTTTGGGCACTTGCTGGCATAATGAAGCTCCGAGGATCGTGGTATGAGTGACACGTGTTCAACCATTGCGCCATTGAGAGACCCGGCCACAAAGGCAGCCAACGGTGACGAAATGGCGCACCACGTTCCATTTCTGTTCAAACTCTGTGGTGTTGCCGACTGTTGGCAGAGGATTGCAACTGTTTGGGTCCCGCTGAAGGATTTTTACAGGATATATCTGCGGGATGCATTTGTATTTTTTGTGGAAGCATGTTTCTGTTGTGCATTTCCCTTCTAGGATATAGCTGGGAAACATGTCTTCCTTCAATCTTCTCCAGGTTTGCTCAAACGTGCAATCCCAGGGGAGATGGTTGGTTTCTATTGACCTCACTTTTCTTTTAGCATAGCGAGGGGTGTCGGGGTCGTCTAGGTCGTCGGTCGCATGGTCGGCCTTCAGCACTGCTTTCAAGTGTTGCTTCGGCACTTCCTTACATGCTGGAACCCGTAGGATAACCGATCCCGGATTTTCTATAATCCAGGGTCTTGCTTGGCACCGGCCTCCCGTCAAAAGAAGGAATACGATTGGCAAGTACATCAGCTGCACAAAAAAGAGGGAGATTTAAAGATCCTCTTTTGTTTTTCTTAAAAATCAGTCGTATTAGCTATTATATTTTTTAATCTTCATATCATTTAGGAGATTAGTGTTTAACGCCGAGCCAGCAACTAAGGCTACATCACGTCAGGGCAGCCAGCCCTGTAAACAGATGCCACATGCAGAGAAAGAACAGTGTGTCTGAGGTGAGAGCTGAACCCAGGACAGCCAACCTTCACTGTATTGGTGACAGGCGCTAACCTTTGCGCCACAGGACCGCCCCTCATATAGATATATATTTTAGCTACTTAGTTTGTGAATTTTTTTACCTACATAATTATAATTTCCTTTTATTTTACCCTCTTTAATTATTTTCAACATGTCTTACCTATAAAATAAATCATTGGATGAAAAAAATGGAAACATACTGCTGCTTGCAAAAGTACAGGAAGGTAGAGAAACAAGTAACAACAGAGCTTAGATATGGAACTGTGATTTGTGTTTACCACGGGTCAATGACACAGCCACTTCGCTGACACGAACAGGAGTGTGAATAAGTAAAAATAAAATTCTAACACTTATTTCAACTGTACTAAAAACGGTCAAATGTTTTTCTTAGGTCTCTGGATTATCTTTAAGACATGTAAATAAAAATATAAAAATATAAAAGTGTTAGGGACGCTCTTACAAATATTTTATAATTAATTTTTTTCATACAGTAACCAAATCAATTAATGGTTAATTTAAAAATTTATCAGATGTGCCACTCAAACTATACAAACTATTTCCCCATGAGCTGCACTATTGCACGTCTTCTTTCCTGTGAATTTTGTGAATCTTATTCTTCTGTCATAATAAAGACTTTATATAGATCGTGCTCTACTAAGTGCTTCATACGCTTGTCCATCTGCACAGAGCTTCAATACCACATTTATTTATTTATTTATTGCACGCGCTTTCATCCATTTGTGTTTCTCTCTCTGTCGTCGGGTTTCGTGGCAACATAACAGTTGCTACTCCAGCATCCGTCTATCTGACTGACCGAGGCGTTGCATTCTATTCTACACACTGTCAAATTCTTGACCCCTACGTGAACATCACGTGAAAAGCACGGGGCGCACGAACACGTTGAGAAAAACTGTCTGCACACCACTCGGACAGTGTGACACGCACAGAAACTTTAACAGTAAACATACACAAATCCTTATAGTTCCTGAGTGTATGTTATCAAAATACACGTACATATAATTTCTTCAACGAAATTAACAGAACTTCTGTTTATGTTTAATTCTAACAGACTAAGAAAGATTAAGCTATTTCCAGGTCACTACTCAAAAATAAACATTAACTTTCGTCAGACTAGAAAAGTATTTTTGGCCAACGAATGTTGACTTCGTGCCGAACCTTGAACTTGTACTTATTAAGGAAAAGGAATGTTAGACATCCTTAATAATTCGTTGAAATAACCAACTTCTGTTCACTCTTTTCTGTATTTAAAATGTTGTCATCACAATATATTTTTTCCTCGAGAAGTTTCTCTCTAAGATTATCACTTGTTAATAAATTACAAGAAAGATCAACAATGACTAGGTTATAGCCCACGTGTACCTGTAACAACTTACAGGTGGATAGATACCTAAATTGATCGGGATAGAAAATATGAAATAAAGCTTGGGTTAAAAAGAAAACGTGGAATAGTAGTACTTCGAATAATATACTAGTAGTACCTATTTAAAAAAATAGTTTAAAAATAGTCACTTACCATTTGCGATATGGAAGATGCTTCGCACCTGACTGTCATTTGTAAAAGTGAGAAACTCTCGCGGACAAACCAGTGTAAGTACTGGACCGACTCCCCACCTCCTGACCACCTAACTTTCTGACGTCATGGCTCCTGCTGACACGTCACGAGTGCCACCCCTGACCGTGAGGGGTTTGAGATAGACTGGCATTGATTCCGCCACGAGTTTGTCCCTCCCCCACCCCCCGGGGCCGTAGTTGTAAGGTCAGGTAAAACGTCGCCCCAGGCCGCTTGTCTCTGTCCGGTAACATCATTCAAACTCTTCATCGGCAACTTGTCGGTAACTTACCACCGACTGCTTATCCCTAGTCTCTTAAACCACGAGGTGTATGGCTTCATTAGTGTCAGTCTTAATTGCGACACAGGAAGCAGACTTTCTTTGTCTATGACTCCACGACCGCGACACAAACAAGGTTTGCTTTTTAAAAACAAATATCGGTTCATCGCTGCAATGTTTGCTACATCCACGTTCTGTACCTATAGGTTACACAGAAACATTTGCATGGAACAGCTTTCTTATAGGGGGGCAACACCTTGTCTGGTTGATACACAGAGGCGTAAGAGATGCTTTCGTAAAATTTAGAATGGGTATAACTGTACTTAAATGCCATCAGCAACTTTATTACTCAACTCCTAAAGATTGTTTGAACTGCCCCTTTTGCCCTGATACAGCTGAAAATGAACAGCACATTCTCCTTGTATGCCCTAAATATATGAACCTACGTAAACTTTTCATCCCTAAACAATACTTAACCCACCCTTCCTTTTTCCATCTCACTCTCTTTATGTCGGATAACAGAATGCTAATTACACTTCATCTCGCGTCTTTTGCATAGACTGAAGTCCATTAAACCCAGGAATCTCATAGAGGAAAGGAAAGACTTTTTATCATAAGCAGTTATGTTGTAGCATCAACGAGTCAGTAATAAGATAGTTTAGATGTTTTATATTCTGTGTGGATGTATAAGCATGTCATGTACACTCATGTATAAACAAGGTTATTTCTTTCGGGGCTGTAAAATGTAGCTGTTTATGTACATAGCTAGCCTTAATACTCAATATCTGCTTAGTTCAGTCGATACAGGACACGATGTTCAGAAAAATCCCAAAACTGTTTGTCTCCCGAAGTTTGTCAACTAAGACGTCGCGCATATTCACACAGTTACTTGGCTTAACTTTCTGCATCGCTTTATTTTCTTGTTCAATCCTCATAGTTCCTGACTGCATCTTATCAAAATACATGTACGTATAATTTCTTTAATGAAAACAAAACGTCTGTTTATGTTTAGTTGTAATAGACTAAGAAAGGTTAAGCTATTTCCAGGTCACTACTCAAAACCAAACAGTAGGCCTAATTTCCCTCGTTTTTTCGTTAGACTAGAAAAGTTTATGGAGACATCCTTAAAAATCTGTGCTCACACTGTTCGGTGGCAAACATGCGTTGAAATAATCAACTTCTGTTCGCTCTTTTCTCTATTTAAAATTTTTTCATCAAAATATATTTTTTCTCAAAAAGTTTCTCTCTAAGAGTATCACTTGTTAATAAATTACAAGAAAGATGAACAATGACTATAAGGTTGTAGCCTACGTGTGTTGTAACAACTTACAGGTGGATAGAGAGCTAAATAGATCGAGATAGAAAATGTGAAATGAAGCTTGGGTTGAAAATAAAACACGTGTAATAACAGTACTAGGAATAATATAATAGTCGCACATATTTAAAAAAAAATAGTTTTAAAATATTCACTTACCATTGGCGACATGGCAGATGCTTCGTACCTGCAGACTGTCACTTGTTTAGGTGGGAACCTCTCTGGCACAATTCAGTGTAAGTACTGGACCGACTCCCCACCTCCTGACCACCTGACTTTCTGACGTCATGGCTCCTGCTGTTACGTCACGAGTGCCACCCCTGACCGTGACGGGTTTGAGATAGACTGGCATTGATTCCGCCACGAGTCTGTCCCTCCCCCACCCCCTACCCCTTGGGCCGTAGTTGTAAGGTCAGGTGGAAGGTCGCCCCATGCCCCTTCTCTCAGTCCGGTAACATCATTCAAACTCTTCATCGGCAACATGTCGGTAACTTACCACCGACCGCTTATCCCTAGTCTCTTAAACCACGAGGTTTGTGGCTTTATTAGTGTCACGGTTAATTGCGACAAAAACTTTTTTCTCGCAGTCTTCAATCGATTGAGGAATACGTGCTGTTCCCTGAAGTTTCAGACTGTATCGCGCTGTTGTGTCAAGTTTGGAGCTGATGACATTATGTTCGTGCACCACGTGATACCTGAAACGCTTGACAGACGAAACCTCGCTGTCGCCACACAGGAGGCAATCGTCTTCCTCGTGAATACAACCTAATTGACCAGCAGGCACTCACTCACCTGCTGGGAGGTCCACCTACCCCCCTCCCATCTTCGCATTCACTGACTGAAAGTTGACTACAGACCGAATCATGAAAGGCAGCACAAGCGATGCGTGTCAGAAACGAAGAAAATTAACTCGTTAAAGAATGTGTTTGTGATCGTAAATGTCACAGTGAGGTTCCTGTAGACACTACGACAGAAAGCTCCAAATGGCAAAGCGATACACTTGCTGTAGTAAATGGATAGCAAGTGGAACTGAAGATTTATCTTAGGAACGTTTTAGATTTTTGAATATGTCCCCCAGTGCGTGCGCGTGTATGCGAGCGTTCGGGTGTGAGTGAATGCGTGCAAGACTATTTTTTGCGTTCTCTGAGACTAGTGAAACCAAATGCAAAAAGTATTTTAAATGATGATTAAACCTATTGTAAACACAAAACTTTTTTTTTCACGCGCGGTAAGCAGATAAGCATTCAGACATAGACACAGTAACAACATACTCGCACGAACGCAAAACACAAAACACACGCGCACGCACGTATATATATCAAACATGCGTTCACACACATGCACACACAAACACACACGAAAGCACGCAATACAAACAAGCCTTCTGTTTATTTTCATGCAATAACATTCATGGTCTTGTGCGTAAAAAAGGAAAGAAAATGTACATCTTACAAAAATACTGTGACAGCTTTTACGATTTTTCACCTGTTATCTCGAAGAGAACACGTGCTACTCGTATTTTCAATAGCATCACGGATTTTAAGACTTCGTTTGTTGTGTCCAGTTAAATCAGGCAGAACTGCCAAAACGGCGCATTATATTGACATTATCGTCAAGTGAGGTTAAGTACTCTAAATATTTCATCCGCAATTATATTCTTAGTCTGCCTGCAGGTGACAAATAATAAGCCACGTGACGCTCTCGCCTCATCACAAGCTATGAAACCATACTGACTATCACCTGCTCACCCTCTTTCATCCTCCCCCCCCCACCCCTATCACAAGTCGTCCAGCTCGTCTTTATCCTGTCGACATCAAACGCACACGCCTCAGCTTCCTTTTCAAACAGATGCACTCTTTTAATGCGTGTTATTCCGCCAAAAGTCAACAGTCAACAGGCGCTGATAGCGGCGCGATAAGATCTGCGCAGGCTGCCCTAAAGGTGCGCGTGCAGTCGCCGGCGGTGTCGTGTGAAAGGGCACGCGCACGCTCCCGCCAGACATCGACCACGTGACGGCGCCTGCCTGCACATCCAACTGACATCAAGATTTTGCCTGCACCGGTTATAGTTATTTGGTGACGATCATCGTGTTTATTATCACTGCTTTCACAAGTGCAGAAGAAAATGTTTTACACATCACTGTTATAAAAGTATAAGTTGAAAAGAATCTTTCATATCAATGTTCACCGAAGTCAACGTGGCTGCAATATAATTTTCCGGTCTCCATTTCCCGTTTTTGATGTCATTATTTTTATTTATAAAACATTGAAACATTAGCAAGCAAATTAAACGAATGATGACTCCTTACAAAGTTCCAACTAAAACACCCGCACTTCTACCTGTATTCTTTCCCAAGGGTGCAGTGTGGGGCGTGGTGTATACTATATAGTACTGTGGTTAGTATGTAACACTTTGAGCGACTTTTCCAGCAGGACAAATTCTTCACCTGTTCTCTAAGCCGCTGCCATGAACGTCGAGGTCAAGATATTTGCTGAACGGTCTGTTAACAGACTCAAGCTTCTTTCTAATGTCCTTTGGTTATTTGCAGAATGAACATATTTCTATCTGCTTTAAAGGACAACACAAGTGCAACTATTGTTCCTTATGATCAGGTTAAGTTCATTTTTAAATAATAATTCCCAAAATATGAGTTCATAATTTTGCTTAATTTTAAAGATATAAGCCTTCAAACATCGGCATTTTTACCAGCCACTAGGAAAGCAGAAGAAAAGTGCTCTCCTATACTGGAGAGTTCTGTCGCGCGCAAGTGTTTTTTTTTTTAATTGGTGTTTTACGCCGAGCCAGCAACTAAGGCTATATCACGGCAAGGCAGCCAGCCCTGTAAACAGATGCCGCATGCAGAGAAAAAACAGCGTGCCCGAGACGAGAACTGAACCCAGGACAGCCAATCTTCACTGTATTGGTGACAGGCGCTAACCGTTGCGCCACCGGACCGCCTCGCGCGCAAGTAGTAACAGCGAGTGTGGCTCATCAAATCTAGGCTTGTCTTCGAGTCAAAAGAAGAAACATCGCTCAGGTTGTCGTGTTTAAAAAGCGATTTTTGCCCAGACAATGAAACGGTTGATTTTTGGAATACAGCCCTACAGACTGGAACTTTATTTGGAAGTTAAAACATTTGTAAATTTCCAAAGCGAATGAACATGACAGATTGGTAAGAAATCTTCTCCATATCAAACTTCGATGGGCAACAATCACCGTCATTGCAGCCTTATGTTGTATTATTAATTTTCTGTTTCTAAATTTGGCACATTTGAATTAATTTTTCCAGGCGTATTCTTGTTAATAAAATATAAACACATTTCAGATATGCATTTGTCTAAGATAAAGTCCTGTAAATTTTTTTTTATTTGATAGATGGTTAATTTCCAGCATTGAATTTTTATGTTTATGTAGGTACAACTGACTGCTGATAATGATTGTTTACCATTAAAAATAAAATATAACATTACAAAAATTTGAGACATTTATTGATGTGGGGACGTTTGAACAAAGCAGAGATCCGATCTCTACATACAGCTCGGTGAACAAAGTTAATCCACTGGCGTTTGTTGCCATTATCTTTATATTTTTCTAAAGGAGTACAAACTAACTCCATCTGTGTCGAACAAAACATGTAGCAACAGCACATTGTGTCCAGGTCTGTTTTCTTTTACCGAGGATTGCATCTTTTCTCTTCGAATTCAACACGTGCAGGCGACACTATTTGCTACAAATACTACCCCTTCATCACTTCCTTATGCTAATTTATGATAAAGAATAAATTTTCAATATGCTTTAGACAACGAAGAGGTTTATAGAGTATAGGGATATTGTGAGACTTCTCGACTTTGGCATAGTCAGGCGGAGACAAATGTGTTAGGTCTAGCAGGGGTGCGATGTTATCAGACCACAGCGCATGTTTAGAGCGGATGTTTGTGCAAGGATGCGCCTTTGGTTTCCTCCATGACGGGAAGTAACTCTAGCATATTTTGTCTGTACGAACAATCTGACTGGTAGCTTCCCTTGGAAGCCTTTCTTTAAGGCACCCAAGAGTATAAAATGATTTGGATGTTGATGAAAGGCTGGCTAGAAGATGATCTGATTTGCGTTGCCGACCCTTGCAGTGTTTTCACCCTTTGTCTAGAAAGGGCTCGAGGCCTTCGAACTCCTGGTGACTTTACTACTCTCGTAGGCTAATATCTATTACTCAGTAGCTACATCGATTGATATTTTCATCTGTCCGCTCTTACCGCATGAAAGTAGACAAATGTGCTTTATTCGGCAAATAACTGTTCATGATTTATGATCAGACTGGAGCACTGAAAATAGCGCATTTGCCATTGCGCGAGGTTGGAAACGGATGTAATTTTTGTTTACTGCCTTTGAACTGGTTCCTGCCTCCCTCTCCACTAACCCACTCCTTCCACTGCTGGCATCAGATTTCTCTCATCTTATTCCGGCAAACCCCCTCCTCCCTCCCTCTCTCTCTCTCTCACTCCCTCCTTCCCGCCCTCTTTCTCATTCCCTCCCACCCTGTCACATTTAGCCCTGTAAGCTCTGCATCTGTACTCACCAGTTGCTTCAGCTCCTTCTTAACTCTTTCGTGTTATTTTTGTGTTATTTTTCTTATTTTCATGTTTTTGTTTCAATACATTGCCTGGAATTTTCTTCCATGGTAAGCTTCGTGTTTCAAATCAAATAATTTTACTTTGGATCGCTTGTACATTCATTACAAAAATAAAATGAAAGCAAGTTTGCAAAAGACTCACAAAAATTCAATTTTTTTTATCAGGTCCGAAATTAAATGGTCTCAAAGATTACACGTTCGGGAATCTTACGTTTCGCGTAGGCAGTGACGAACGCAGCAGACTTTAATAAGGCCACATGGGGAGAAAAAATATCTTAAAACAAAGCAACCGGGAAGAAGAGGAGAGCATCCTAACAGTGAAAAGAAACGAGTTCCAAGAACAATCGGGGATTTTCAAGGAGATACGCATTTGCTATATTAATTTATTATGTAAACAGTTAACAGTATATTTTCTCATTTGAGAACAGAAACAGCACGATTTTTTAATCGCAAAAATAAAATCCCCTTGCTAGTACCATGGCAAAGCTTATTTTGCTAAGAAGGATTGGAACGAAGTGTGATGTGGTGTAATACTAACAAACAAAAAAAGATAGATAATAAATTTATAAGTAAACAAGGTTTTCAGATTTGTATATTTACATATTTATATGTATGAAGCCGCTATCTAAACACTCACCCACACTATCCCAGGCTACTGTTGGCACCTGTCACACTTCCCACTACGTAGGCTGCTTGTGGTTTCTTTTTCGGAGTTTATGACTGATGGCTTTGTTTGTTTTTGGTCCAAGATTAACAGGTTCATCCAAAAGCATCTTCATCCGGGAACCTATGTACTCTAAAAGAGTAAAAGGTTGAGCGGAAGCTTAAGAGATTTAAAAAAAGGAAGATCGTTAATAGTTTATCACGTGTAAGGACATGAAGGCATTAATTTGCTTTCTAATATCCGGACTGTGCAATTAGCTGATACGAGCTAAGGCGCCATTAAGCGACCGATAGCAAAGGGTGAGGGTTAACCCCCTAGTGGGCTCCCTTCATACTAGGATGGTGTTACTGGGCACTAATTTTCCTTTAAAATAAAGGTCAAGGGTAAGGCTGCGTCGTCTGCGGCTGGAAAGATGAGCTCGTTAGTTAATGAATAGTGTGTGGTGTTGTGCGCGTGTTGTGTCTGGAACCACCGGTAGATAAAACAGTTTCTCCAAACCGCAACTACCAACAGGTCCAGCAAACAAAGCAGCCTTTCTCGGTGATAAATAGCTTTACTTGACAGCAATCAAAACATTTCCAGTCACTGTGGTTTCTTTTTTCATAAAAAAATATTGTTGTTGTGTTATGGCCTCTGTTTTTCTTCCTCCTTGTGTTCTTCTCAATTTCGTGTATTTAGGAGGCTTCGTACTCACACCGTAGTTCTGTCTTGCCTTGATGTTTCGTGTTCAAGACAAGACAAGAGAAAAGAAGACAAGATAACTTTTATACGTCAATAATTAGATTGACAAATTGTTCGTTGATTTCCAATCATCAAGTACAGCTATGCCTTTTCGACATTTTCCAGCTGATCGTAGAACTCCTCCATTTTGTCGTCTTCGTCAGTAAAACTCGGAGTGTAGACTTGGACAATAGTGACTTTGTGAGGCCTGGCAGAGATGCGAAAAGAGATAAGCTTTTCTGAAATTAGTGGGCAGCTGATGATGGCTTCAATTACTTCTCTAGCTACAGCCGAGATCCTTTAGTTGAGGCCCTCTCCCAATGGAGCACTGATTTTTGGTAACCTGCTCAACCGGAGGAGAATTTCTAGACCACTCAACCATTAAGACACACACACAGAGACTCGATCACAAATACACAGACACAAATAACATGTAAACATACTTAGGCGCATATGTTGATAAGTGTTGCCTGTGCGTGCGTGCGTGCGTGCGTGCGTGTGGTCGTTTCTGTTTTCGCGCACTTCACTCAGCACTGCCCAGCACTCAGGTCTCGCTAACGATTGCCTCCATGACAACGTCAAGGAACCCACAAGAAAGGCGGACAAGCGGCAGCTGACAGAATTTCTTCCTAGAACGCGGCCAGAAAGCGGGAGGGGGAGACATGAAAGTGGGAGTGAGGGTGGCGCGAGAGCCCAGGTGTAATTAGCGTGATCAGTGTCACCTCTGATTTGTGTCTCCCCGGAGGCTTTGTGGGTGGATGCTAAAGGACATCTTTTAATCGGCTTGCCGGGGGTGGGTCGGTGGGTAGGGTGAGCGTCCGTCGCTCCCGCGCTGGGTTGTCGATATTGGCATGTATACAGAAGGCCTGCATTGCGCATGTCAGGGGCCTGCTGCCGACAAGGTGGCTCAACTCAACCGTCAGGCAGAGAGCCTCAAGCAGCGACCAGCCAAGCCCCCAGCTTCCATGTAAAAAGGCCAGCAACTTGAGTAGGGGGAGCTGACATTGTGGAGGGGGTGGTGTGTCCGAGATAACACGGACGGTTGAAGTGCACAGGCAGGTCAGAAGGGAGGCAAACCTCTGTCTTTTTCTCCCAACCTGCAGTGCGTGATTATGATTCTTCTTTAAATAAACTTGCCATTGCTAGTTTGGTGTGGCAAGAAGGAAGATCCACGTGGAAAAGACCAGAACGGGAACACTAGGCTCTAGGGTTTGTGCATTCCCTTCAAGATCTTCATCATGGGCTCCTGACAGAGCGAAGGATGGCTAAAATATCCTCCCAATCGTTTCGTAAACGGAGCTCCATGTTGATCCCCTTTACCTGTCTCTTGAAGACATATCTCGTGGCCAAGGTGCATCTCATTCTTCTGTCTGTAAATCTCCTTCATCGACCAGCCCGCCACCGAGACTCCGGATTTTCTGTCTACGTGGGTGTTCTAATAAGATCTTCCGCTCTCTCTCTCTCCATACCTCTTCTTTCGTTCCCTCTCTCTTTCTTTTCCCATCATCCCCCCATCCCCTCGTGCGCGTGCATCGACTCAAAAACACACAAAGCTCTGGCGGCAGCCACGTGGTTCCTGTCCAGTGAAACCAACACTACACGCGCCCCCCCTAGACTACCTCCTCGTGCACCTCCCTCTTTTCCTCTAGTCCTCCCCCCCACCCCACAGCGTCCTCTCCTTCCCTCCATCCTGATGCACATGCCGCCGCCATCACAACCAAAAGGAATCATGTTTCTTTTGATCTTGAGGAGGCCTACTTATGACTGTGTTTATGAATCAATCAAATTCATCACGGAGGTCTATGTGCTTTCTCGGCTGCTCTTCTGGCTTAAAATTACTAGCAGCTCCCCCACCACGGGAGGAAGCGAAACGCCAGGCGACTTGTTTTCGCATCATGTCAGCGGATACACTTATTAGATCCTAAAACGCCCCACCCGGACTCTCGGAGCCGAGTCCCCAGGGAGGGAGGGAGAAGAATGTCCGCACCTTATGACTTCAATTACTTCCAGAATGATCGTCTTTGATTCTCGACTCGGGACTGCCCCTGAGTAGGTATTACAGTGGCTGTAAGCAGAACTGAAAGATTAAAGAAGGTGCAGGTAACTAAAGCGGGTTAGCGTAGACTGGTGGGAAACTAATTTTCAAGACATTGGTATAGCTATCTATATATGTACCAATGTACCTCTAAAGAGAGAATATTGTATACATAGATACATTTTGTTGAATATTGTATATTTATATATATATATATATATATAGTTTAGAATAGGCTGGCAGTGATAAAAGGATGTGTAGTTAGAGTTTATATTTTTCGTCAGGGTTTACAAAAGTGAAATTTGCTTGTTCTTCATTCTGCCGATAGAATCCTCTAGACGTATTAGCTTCCTTTAACTCTATATTTCGCAGCCGTTCTTCACGATCAAAGTATTTGCAGGAGCAGTAACAAATGGGCGTGGTCAATGTGTTTGCGTCTTGAGAAAGAGGTGACAAATTAAAAGCGACCAATAAATATTTGGTCTGAAAAGAATTTGCAAGTTTTTGATATGGGCTTGTTTAGGAAGCGGACCTGAGGGTGTCGCCGGCAATATAATGTCTTTATGCCGCAGGGGGGGGGGAGCTGGTGTTTTACGCCGAGCCAGCAACTAAGGTTATATCACGGCTAAGCAGTCAGATGTCATATGCAGAGAACGAGCAGCGTGCCCAAGACGAGATCTGAACCCTGGACAGTCAATTCTTACTGTATTGGTGACAGGCGCTAACCGCTGCGCCTCTTCACGCCTCGGCTACGAAATATGTCAAAGACACGTGACTGCCAGGAAAAGGAGCTCGCTCACCCTCCACCCCTTCCCCTCATACACCGACCCCTACTCGCCCCCTCCCCTACAAATCCCGCCAGGCTGCCTGTGGGTGATGCTGAATGACTTAACTGGAACAGGTGTACAACAGACTGGTTTTCCACAATCAGACGCGTAACAGTTTGCTAGCGTGTCTGTTTTCCTAATCTAACGGTCGTGACGTAACGAACAACACAGACTAGAGGTCGACTCCCCAGCTTCACGCTGGCCGCCGAAGGTGAGCGAGTTCCGCTCCACTTGCAGCGCATGCAGAACAGGTGTGTCGACGCATCGGAACATGGATGGAGCTGGGACCGAGGAACTCTTGTCAAGATAGTGTTTTATGCCGTCATCAGCAAGACTTGACTATAAACTCTCAATTCTCTGCTACGGATTCCTTAATTAATGCCTCCTCCCCTTGTCTATTGTAAGGATCTTATGTCTGTCTACATTCCTGCTAGAAAACCTCCGCTGCTCATCCGACTCTCGCATTCTGTCCTTTCCACCGATAAAAAAATTACATACGGAGAAGGACTACGCTCTACAGTGCTTCAGTGCTTCTAAACAATGGAACTCTCGTCAACACCACACTCTTCAGTCGCCATTAAATCAGCATTGAAAAGCTCGTTTAAATCTTGTATGTTTAACAAAAAAGATATTAGATTTTTTGTTCTTATATAACAGTATTTTGTCTAAAGGCAATTTATTTTACATAGTATTTTTAAGTAGTAAATTGTATTATTATACAGGTGTACTTGATCTTATACTTTTATACTTTTCCATTTCTATGTTTTCTGGTTTACTTATTTCAAGCTTGTGGCTTAGTATCTGACTGTGTTTTGTGTACAGAGTGTGTCATTGTTAGCTAATGTTCTTTATATTTCATTTTCCTGGTTCTTATATTTGTCGGTCGGCGCAGAGACCGCAACCTGTGTTGGCTGTAATGCTCAAATGTTCAGTTAAATATATTAATATTTGTGTTCCTACTTTCAAAATTCTCCTTTTAATTAATCTGCCATTTAAGACTGAAATAGAAGAAGAAAAACTAGAAAGAGCCCTAATTAAAACGACTTATCAGTGTTTGATCGTTTGGTTTATTTGTAATTCACAAGAACGGAAAATAGCAAAAGTCCCTGAAAGATCAGAAGACGAATAAGTATCGACAACAATAGTCATTTCATCGCAGAAATCAACTTAAAGGCAAATATCAACGAACTTTTGACCAAGTTTGGCAAACATTTTATTTATAACTGTCGTGGGAAAACTTTGCAAACTTGATCGAAGGTTCTTCTGTATTTGTTTGCTCAAGAACCACCTTCAGAAAAGAAATAAATTTCTCAATACACAATATTACAATAAATTCGAGATGGTAGGAAAGCCAGGAATTTCCCTTGACTTTTACTTGAATAGCCTCCTTCATTTCTAAAGACAAGTAAAGAGAGCTGCAAGGACGATGACAGGACAGCGTCCCCTCAACGGAGCTCGTTCCAGCCACAACAAAAGAGTCTGGTAATATTTCAAAGCCAGTAAACATGTGTTAAAAGAACAAAACCCAAGATGGTTGACTGTTGGGGTTTTGTTTTCATGCCGAGTGAGTAGTTAAGGCTGTATAACAGTGAGCAGTGCTTGTAAACAGAAACGACGGTGCCAGAGTTGAGATCTGAACCCACAGCCCGTGGTCTTCAGTGTTTTGGTGACAATCGATGTACCGTTGAACTGCCAGACTGGTCTGCCTACTGTTTCTCACTGCAGTTGTTAAGCAATCTCAGGTCACTGGATACGAAACTCAAGTTATGGAAAACAGGACATGAAAAACATGAGCCACACTACTTACACACACGCGCGAGCAAACACACAGAATGAGAGAGAAACAAAAGAGAGATAGCTTGGTCTAGTCATCTGCCGAAGGGCTAGGCATGAGGTTCGTTGGCAGATGGGTAAACGAGCGTCTTCCTTCGTCTTAACATACCTGACGATTCCAAGATAGCAATCGCTGAACACCGTGTGAGTGACATTTCTACCAACACCACAGCAAAATAACTTGCGAGGAGACGTGCATACATACATACATACATACATACATACATACATACATCTGGGGAAACTGTTACTGCTTTTATTATTTTAGTCAGGATTTCTAATCCAAATACATGCAAGAACAAAGAGGCGGAGAAGAGCACATAAATCTTTGGTTGTAATAATGTGCACTTCTTGTGGACAGCTCGTATAGAAACATGAATCTTCCCCCTTTAAGAAAAAAAAGGAAAGGAAAGAAAAATTCAAGTCGTTGCGCGACTATGGGAGTTTTGCCTCCTTTCTCTAGAGACATGTGCAGTTTGAAAATCCGTGATGCTGTTGAGAATACGATTTGCACGTGTGTGCCCTTGGGGTAACATGTGAAAAATCAAGATGTCACAACATTTTAAATAAAATGTTTTCTTCTCACTCTTACACACACAAAACTCTGCAGGTTATCGCATTAAAATAAACAGAAGATTTGCTCGTTTAAAGTTGACAGCTGTTTTGCGTGCGCATGGATGTGTGCCAGTGTGTGTGTGTGTGTGAGAGAGAGAGAGAGAGAGTGTGTGTGTGTATGTGTTTGATAGTGTGTGTGACAGTGTATGTGCGTGTTTGTGCAGGTGTGTGTGAAAGAGAGAATGATGCTCAAAAAAGATTACATTACGTTTTTTTAATGGCTTTAACCATCATTTAAAGGCCTGTAAATAAATATCTAAATATCTAAAACTCCATTTGCATTTTGTTCATCTGATACTAATCTCAGAGAAAATTATCCTGTAAAAATGAGCACCAGATTATTTTGCATCACCAAATATAGAACAATAAGTGTAAGAAGAAAACAAAGTTGAAACTTAATTTAGAAATTCCCGCATTCTTTCACACTTAATCGCTTTAAGGTGAAGAGAAGTATTTCTTTTAGAGAGAAAGATTTGTGCCTGGATATGCGAGAGAAAACACCTCGAAAAACAAGGAGGAGAAAGGTTTGCAATCTACACTGAAACAAATACGGCCTGACTCCTGTCTCACCGCACATTCCTAAACTGCACCGGGTATCTCTAACCATGAGACCTACACTTTGCCTTGTTTCAGTAGAATATAAAAAAAACTTGCCTGCTGCATATTTTTCCTTTTCAAAGTGGAATGTTCACCGAGGATACCAGTATCAAAACTCGAGATCCTAGAAGTCATGGTGGCTGTGATTTTTTTTTTAAAAGTGACAGTAGACAACAACCCCAAAAACGGTTGATGCGGCGATTACCACATAACATTACACCCCACTAATAGCTTCACACCACGTGACCACTATCGCTTTTATCACTAACTTCCACCGGGTCGTTTGCGCCCTCTCGAGACACACTCGTAGATCATCTTACTCCTTTGCCGCCATTTCCAAGTCATGGGTCTGGGTGGTTTCAGCGGGTGGTGGTTTCGCCCGAACAAACTACTGATGGGTATACACTCGAGGGCGCGGAATCGGACAAAAACAAAACAAAAATCAAACCAACCTCCCCACCCAAAAGGCTAAAAACTGAGAACTTTTATCGGCTTGGTCTAGTGGAAAGAATTTAGTTGTTTACCAGAAGCAAAGCCTTCTTGTTTGTTACTATACTTCATTGTTTCTTTCATTTCTGATCGACAGTGATTTATAAAAGAATTTTCCTACTTTTTAGGCGATTTCTTGATTTTTTTACCGAAGCTAGAAACAATAAATATGTACAATAAGCAAAGATATTAACTTGGATAGACGCTCTTTAAAAATAAAAGTACAGGTAGTAGGTTATTGATAAGAGCTAGTCTTGATTTTTGACGCCTTGCCGTTTTACACCCATCCAACAGACGACTGAGACTAAGATGTTATTTATTTATTTATTTATTTATTTGTAGATTTTTATAGCTTAAGTTTATAAATAATTCCCTTGTGTAAATATAAACGAAAGCTTTTAACAACGATTCGCTAGACTTCTATAGTAATTACTGTCCACGTGACCCATTGTTGGCAGTTAGTGTTCGGCTTCGGGGACCAGAACTCGGTGCAGGAGGCGAGGAGAGTTTTGGGAAGGAAGTGGAAGCCAGCGGTACATAGTCTGGCACAACTCGACCCACATCTTCCTGTGTCAAGAAAACTACGAAGTTCCAGCCCACATACTTTCCGCCAGCAACTGTACCCAGCTAGCAAGAGAGAAGGAACAGAAATAGGGGCCTCGACGTGAGTGAAGTTCCAATGCCAGAAAGGGGGCGTGAAGATACAGGCGTATCAGCCAATCAGAATGCGAAGCTCGCGGCCCCCTGCGTAGTGTGGCCCCCTAGCGGCGCACGTGCTAATTGGGGGGCCCAATAAAGCAGCGACTACCTGTCTTCAACCAGTCCCCTTGTTCCAGACCTCCTTTTCGTTGGGCTGGTAAAACAGTTTCCCCCCAAAAAAAACTGACTGGACAACGAAGGAACTGATGACATAGCAGATGGTCAGTAGGATCATCCCCATGGTAGTCACAAGGAGAACATTGTGACAAGCTTCCGTCGGTACATACTTTAATAGCACAAGCATTTTCTAGACGAGAATAATTGTGTTGCTTTTCCTTCCAGTGGTGACTTCTGTGAGCTCAAAGTGCTTTGACTACTTCACTGATTTTCTATCAGACAAAGCTGGCAATAACTGGATCAGACAGGCCAGTGATACCCTCCCGTCTTCTGACCCCTTGGACTTTTCTACCAATTTCTCAACATTATCATGTCTGCCAATGGGTCGTCGTTATCTGCTTGAACTGAACAACTAAAAGGAGTGAAGTCCTGCACGTTCATAAGGTAAGTGGTAATAATAGCTCAGCATTTAAACGACAGGGAATGTAGGGTTGAATCAAGACTTGGAAGTGTTATTCTGTTGATTTCTACTATTTATTACTCTTCTTTCAACAGTTTACTTACAGGAATCCTCCTACATATTCTTAATATTTCTTCTCCTGTTTTACTCTCTTTTGAACATATACGTTATCACATCATTACCAACCACCACTTCCCAAAACTGTTGGTAATGAAAAAAAGGAAAGATATATTCTGACCATTTTTTGTATTATTTCTCGCAATATATACATACACACACGCGCGCGCGCACACACACACACGCACGCACGCACGCACGCACCCACACACACACACACACACACACACACACACACGAATCAATCAAAACAGCAATTTTGAAGCTTAAAAAAATATTAGTCTCTTTTTTTTTTTACAATGTTGCGGAAAAAACCGTTGTTTCTTTCTTTTCTTACAATTTGATTTTATTTTACCTCTGACTATTGAAGGGTGTGTGGAATATAATAATAATAATAATATATTTGTGTATGGATGCAACGTTGAGGTCATGCCCTGAGTCCTGATCCATTAACATGACAAACAACTTATTTGTCATACATCAAACAAGAAAACAATTAATACGGGTAGAGCTCTCTTCTTAGACTACTAGAAGTTTTTCAAGACACTCTAAATATACCAATCATATCACTTTATTTTGTTTAGGGCGTAATGAGCATTGGTGTTCAAGTGCTCTCTCTCTCTCTCTCTAAGGCTTTATCATTTTTGTCTCTTTTTTTTGTTTTCTTTGCTCTCCATATTTTTTCTCTTTATTTCTTTGCAACTGTTTCAGAATTTTTTTTTAAGCTTTCTAATCCTCGTCTCTATGTTTTCCAGTAGTAGGTTTACATTTGTGAATGCACACGGAATTTACTGAGACTGTCTCATTCCTCGCAGATCATCATTCTCACACATAACGTGTCCGCATAGCTGCAGTGTCCCAGCCCTCGATAATTTGGCTGTAGTATAATAGCTTGTAGTGTCATAGCTATAGCTTCATTTCTAGCTCAGGTGTGATCAGCACTTTTCCTTAAAATTCTCAAACTTTTAGCTGGATTCCTCTGTCTAATTATTCATAAACTGCTAAAACAGCTTAATGTCTTGTACAACATGTCTACATTAGAATGCTCTTCTGTCTTTAGTTTTCTATGTTGCTGCTGGGCAGCTGCACAGTCTTTCTCGAGACGGTAATTTACTTGTGATTGTACCTGTAATATAGACCATATGTAGATCATATAATACTGAGACCTAGAACGGCTTTTTGTGAATAAATAAATAAATAAATGCCTTAAAGTTTTGCGTAGTCCAGTCGCAATATCCCGTGTTCGTATTTTGGTTATATGTATTCATGAAGCATTTTATTAATAATAATAATAAAGCGCTTTACCTCACCATCAATGTTATCTCAAAGTGCTTGACAAGAAGTATAGACAATAATAATAATAATAATCATCATCATCATCATCATCATCATCTAAAAACAATGAGTTAATTTTGTTCACGGTTAGTGTAGCTACTCATATTGAAAAAAAGGTGAATGCCATCAGCAAAGATGCAGTCATTTCAGCTCATTTCCATTACCAAGTGTCCCTTTCTATCTGTCTCTTCTTCTCTGACAGTCTTTTGACTTGCAGCTGTAATTGGTGGCTGTAATAGTAGCAGTGGTGGTGGTGGTGGTGGTGATGACAACATATAGGTGTCTGTTTTTTGCGCACACATAATTGTCACGGAGGTCGCATGAACACACTTGCAGTGAATAAAGTGAATGAAGCAGGAGGCAGGATTGTACACAAGACAAGAATAAGTCCATACACGTGTTGACTCACGTAGGTCCACAATGGAAGGACACCGGGAAAGCAGGGTTGCGAGGATAATGGACTGTAGAGCATATAAGCATTTAAGTAATCGCCACTCAAGTAATGGATTTGAAATGTAGAGAAATGTTTCTGCTGTTTAATGCCAAAGCGCATCTGTACAGAGGAATGATTGATCTGCTATTTATAGACATCGCTTATCTATGCACAGGAGTAATATATCTGCCTTTTAATGTCATTCATGTGAATACAGAAGCGTAATGCATTTTTTTTTTTTTTTGCATTTTTTCATGCTGTGTGACTGATTTCTTGCTACCAACACATCTGACTGTTCAGTTTCATGCTTAGTTTGGAGACACTTTCGGCATTTATAATGAGCTGGCAGCGGTACCATTTCTATCATACTTTCAAGTAATCTGAATTTCAAAACGTCTTTTCAGAAAAATAATAAATAATCGCACTTATAGTCTAAAGACAAGGTCCCAGGCAAGTGTCCAATAGTTTTTATACCGCAAACGATGAATACAATGATGTCTTGTCTTGCATGACTTTAATAAATCAGATTAAAGTTTTGCAGTTCTGCTTGATAGTTGTGCGTAGCTATAAACAGAATTATCATTTTTGGAAAGATCAGTTGCTTTAATTATTATTTAATAGAAAATATCAATAATTTTATTTAATGTAGAAAATTATTATTTATTATTTATTTCAAATAGTATTTTAAGTATATTGTATTAAACATCAATGTCATTTACTATTAATTTAACAGACGCGGTCGCATAGCCTTTTTGTAATTTTTTTTCAAAAGTTCATATTGCTAATAGAAACACTGATGTGTTTTCTAATTAAACTCTCTCTCTCTCTCTCTCACACACACACACCTATCTATCTAATACACACGCACACACATCACCACCACCACCACCACCACCACCGTAGAATCTTACTCCAGTGGCTTACCCAGCCGTTTATGATCAAACAGCCTATTCACCATAACCTAAACAAGACCTTTTCAACACCTGCTTTCCCGTCCCTCTATTTCCCCATTCGTTCGCCGAGCATAATGCTGCAATAGATATTTTTATCAAATAAAACTCTATCCGACAAAACAGTAAAACACAAGAAACCACTTGTTCCTATTACATCTGATTTCGTACACGTGGTTGAACCTTGAGAAATAACCTGGACAACACGTTTGACCCCCAACGAGAACTTGCTTTACTCCATAACTTACGGGTCTTCTTGTGATATCCGTTATCTGTCAGGTAGGGGTGGGCTTGGAGTGGGGGGGGGGCTGGGTAGTCTAACCCAGCGTTAGTAGTTTAACGATTTTATAGCGATTCCATGAGCTGCCTTAAAAAATCCGTTCTTGGCGATATTGCAGCCACTCTTAAAGGGACGTAATCTGCTTTCTGTTCAATGTGGGTGAATCCTTTCTGTTTTTAGTAGCACAACAGTGATGGATTCGCTCACGTCTGTGTCGAGGGAGGAGGTGCATTTCAACCCAGAAACGGATGAGGAAGAAGTCAGTGACGAGGAGGAAGAGGAGGATGAGATCCTTGATATAGACGGCACGAGTGCGATGAGTGGCGATGACAGCGTCGATCATTCCAACGACGACAGGATCATCGTCGACGAAGAAGACAGCGAGTACGACAGAGAGGAGGCTGCCAGCTGCGACGCCCGAGATCTCGTCAGCAAGGAGAGAGGAGCAAAAGACGATGGCATGTCCCAGCCTGGCGACGACAGTGGCGGTGGTCCGCTCAAGATGTCGCTGATGGCTGGGCAGAGAAGCAGCAAGCGGTTGCTAAGGACGCCCAAGTGTGCGCGTTGCCGTAACCACGGAGTGGTGTCGTGTCTCAAAGGACACAAACGCTACTGCAGGTGGCGTGACTGTCAGTGTGCAAACTGCCTGTTGGTGGTGGAGAGACAGAGGATTATGGCTGCGCAGGTAGCGCTACGCAGGTAAGGACAATACGGCATGTTTAATTAGTTTGATTGGCTCTTTGGAACCTTATGCCACTTAAAGCTCCATTTCATAGCTTGGATCTGAATTGGGTTGAGCTGTAACTTTAAAAAGAAAATATTAGACGAACTAATTAATAGTCAGTAACTTAGTAATTCATTTTTTCCATATCTTTGTTTTTACAGTTTTCCTAATGGTTAGTGGGTATTAAATTATTGTTTCTCGATTGTTCCTTCTGCTTAATCTGTTATGTCGTGTCATTTGTTTTAGTGCGTTTTTCCCCCGCTGAATAACAAAACTTCTTGTGGATTATAAGTTTGTATTCCCAAGTCTTCCTGTATGTATGAATTGTATATACACTGAGCTCCTTAGTCTTTTGCCCACTATATTTCACTTCCATGTTCTCAAAATGTATTTTGTCTAAATATTGTTTCGAGTGTGTTGTGCTAGCGGCATATTTGTTAACAGCTTTCACAATATTTATGGAGATTGCTTACCTTTTACCTCCACCTCTTCTCTGCCCCTCAACCAGAACCACTTACTCACGCAGCATACAGTTAAAGAATAGTACATTGCCTAGGTTAGCCCTGCATTACAAAATTATTTCTACCTGTAAATAGATCAAACAAGAGTCGGTATACCAAACACCTGAAACTCGTTACAATACTGGTTTTGGTCGTACGTAAGTCTTTATGGTCTACACCCATTACTCTGGTGAGACAATCTTCAAACTCTTATTAATCGAAAGAATCTGAAAAAAAAAATTTCTTCATGAAAATAAAATGTATGGGAAAATAAAAACTCTTCAAACAGTTCCACCGAGATTAGAGCTGCCACCGACTTAGTTCAGACGAGAAGTTTGGATCAGGCAAACTGTGCATGAAATCAAGATGTCTGGCAAAATGTTTTCGACACAGCTTCCTGGAAACACAGTCTCTAAATACTAAGTTCAGAACGGGTACATAAACTCCCTGGAGGTGAATGGTCCACGAGGAGGCAAGGCAAAGTGCTCGTCTGCACTCGTAACGCTTGATCAGAGGCCACCGGCGTTGTGGAGGACTGCCGTCAGGGAGGGGCTGGCGCGTGCTGGGAGCTCGTGCAATTTCTAGTGTTTAGTTTTGCCGGGCAGCACCGCAGTTTATAGTCTTTTCATGCCACCGTACATTGCACGACGATTCGCCTGTAGGCCCACCGAGACAACGAGCGAACAGGTCCTGCTTTTCTCATCAACTGTTCCTAGTTTGTTATAGCCAACGCATGCTTGCATGTGCGTGTGCGTGCACACACACACACACACACACACACACACACACTGAACTAGAAAGCTGATTAGTGGGCATAGACACAAAGTAGCCATTTTTACTTTCTCCAATGTTCAGCGATTAATGATGTCCAATATGCGAAAGAGTCTATTTAACGCTTATCCTTTCACCCCTTCTGGTTCTGGTGGCACCTGCACGCTGCCTATACATGCTGCATCTCAAATTATATTTTCTTCCTGACATGAAATACCACGTCAAGAAAAAACACCATAGTAGGGTCACGCGGAAACCAAAATTACTTCATGTCTCTTTGTAATAAGTCACACATACCTGGTTCCGAATGTGTACGACAAGTTACACACCTCGACAAACCCCTGCAGAGAAAGGAGACGGAAATTGGAGACGGTTGACCTTCAGTTGTGGTCAAGATGGACAATGGAGTCAGTCAGTTGCCCTACGGCTGTAGTCAACAAGATGAAGAGTGGAGTCTGCTGATGTTCAACATCGGTTAGAAAAGGGAAGTCAGAAGGAAGCACATTGTTGAAGGAGCTGCATAAAGAAGCTCGTCCACCGGATGGTAGATACAAAAAGTTATTCTTTTGTTATTCACAGATGGTTGTCTACTAGATTTTTTCGCAGCTCCACATGGACATGATCCAACTGCTCCTCCGTGACATCATTTTTTTGATGACAAGTAAGACTCCAGACGCTCATCGCAATCTCACACACCAACGTTTTCTTATGTTCTACAATTAAAACTTTTCGCTGTATTATCGTCGACTTAAGTGAGAATTTCGTAAAATAAATTGTTACAATTGCTTTAAAACTTTAATAAGAAAAGTTTGCTGAGTACAGTGCTAGGAGACAGTTTCTGAAGAAAACGGTATTAGCCCAGATCACTATAAGATCAGTAAAAAAAAAACCGATAAACAGGTACTCGTGCATACCGACAGAGCATGTTGTTTCTAGTTCTGTGTTGCTTACTGTCAGAGAGAGGATGTAGAAGGAGATAGTGGTTAAGACAACTAAAAGAGTGGTGATGGCCACTTATCTTATTGTCTGGCCCCTACCACCAAACGACACCCTCCCACTCTCCCCTCTTTCTCTTTTTCTTTCTCTAAATCTCTCCTCCCAATGGCTGAACAAACATAGTGGTCAATATGTAGACACACTGTGAGACTTTGGTCTGTTTTGTCGAGAAAGGTTTGTCGAGAAAGGTGCATCTTTTTCTTCTAATGTCTGCGAGAAGCTCAGCCCCAGATACTATTTTTTGAAATATGGGTTAATACCGTCTTTCCATAAAGGTCTTCATGTCATACAGGTATATAGACATCACCGAGCACTGAAAGATGTCAACAACCCAGAGGTCAGGATTGTAATTAGATATGTTTACATTGTTAAGGCTTCAGCTAATGGAACAGTTGGGACCATATGTTAGTTAGGCGCATCCGTGTAAATAGCTCACATCACAATTTTCATATTTAGGGGCTTTATTTCGAGAACAGAATGGGGACATTCACCTGATTTCAGGAAACAATAACTTATCGTAAAATCTGCGTAGTCCTTAGAAAAAAAATGCACACCACTTGACCTCTTAAACGCCTTCTGTCCTGTTCAACGAGTTGAGCTCACAGTTCAGAAATGGTTCGACACTGAGTCATTATTTATTTTTACCCGCTGTCCATTGAACCGTTCGTGGTTGATTTACCGATGACAGGATAGAGACGAAGGGAAATCACACAGACACTAGTAACTGCACTTCAGTCTCCCTCGAGACCTCAGAAGACCTGGCATGGCTGGAAAGACCTCGCACAGCACGGCCCACACTGGCCTGGCTAGAACTCGCAAAATACGACCAACACCCATCAAGTCTAGAAGATCTCTCAAAACACGGCCCACATTGGTCTGGTCTAAACGATCTCGCAACACAAGACCCACACTTTTGTATACGTCACAAGTGTTACACGTTACATGTTACAGCGCAATCTTCATGCCACCACCCTCTACCCCTATCCGCTGATGCTCTGGAAACACAGTAACGTGGGCAGATAGAATGCCTTCTTTTTATCTAAAGCGTGGGATACAGATGTAAAGCTATTAACATTAGACTTTTTCATTTCTTGTTTCCATTTCGAGCCATTGAAAATTTAGTTTGCCAGACCGGTTATCAGGATTCTCAACCGCACTGTGTAGGCTTCATTTTTTTTCAAAAGTATCCGTCTGAGTAGGTACTGCAAATAACACCAATCGATTTTCAATTTCCCTGCATGTAGCAGTCCTCTCGACACTAAACATGTCTGAATCCAGTGACCTTTTCCAGTTGCCAGTTCGCTCGTTTCATGTGGATGCCTCGAGAACAAAAGATGAAAGACGGTTTGGTTTCAAGTATGCAAACTCTACTGGTTTAATATCTTTAATCAGTTCTTACTTTTTCTCTTTCTTTCTTTCCTTCCTTTCCACTTTCTTTTCGCTTTCTTCCTTTCTTCCTCCTTCTTCACTTGCAGTCTCTTTCTAAAGGTAATAGGAAGAAACTCCTTCAAGCCCAATTGTGTTATTCTGCCCCAGGCCACGTATGTGTTTTATTATTAACCCATCGATTCATTGGCTCATCTTTCCATTCTAATTCCACCTTCGTCCATTTCCCTTCTCCTCAATCTGCCCTCTTGCAGTATCAGCTTTTTCTTTCTCCTTCCAGTAAAGGATTCGTTTAAGAACCAGGAGAGCTGCAGGGAAAAACACGATTGCTTCCATCTTGATAGTTGGGTTAAAAATAAAAACTTAAAATCATAACCAAACACACACACACACACACACACACACACACACACACACACACACACACACACACACAAGCATGCACGCAGGCAGGGAGACACAATATCCTTGTCCATCTGTTGTCAACCAGAGTTGTTGAAGGTCCTTGTCTGCCTCTCCGTGATCGCTACCAGGAGAAATGAGCGTGAAAGCAGAAGTGTGTCCTTTGCATCTTTCGTTTACATCTGTTCCCGGCATTGTCTGTGCCACGTGATTCTCCATTTGCTGGGCATCAGACGATGTCATTCTTCCTGCATGTGAAAGCTACTGTACATGTAACGTTCGGAACATCTTTCCAGAGCTACTACTCAAGCTACTTGACTATGCATCCCAATGTCTAGTTTAACACAAGCTCAACCTATGACTGTGACTGTCTTGGTCTATTTTCACCTTTTAACAAAACGCTCAAGATTTGCCTGTCTTCCTGTCTATGCAAGCGGTGACTGCGTGTTTTTGTCTCTGAAGGTGTGACTAGGCTTTCTTACTGATGATAACCTGTGACTGTGTTGTTCAAGCCGTGACTACGTGTTATTGTCTGTGTCAAACCGCAACTACGTGTTATTGTCTGTGTCATGCTGTAACTTCATATTCCTGTCTGTATTGTGGTGTGACTGAGTTCCTTTGTCAAGCCGTGACTACGTTTTCCTGTCTGCGTCTAGGCACCAGGCGACAGAAATGTCGAGCGCGCTGAAGGCCAAAGTGAAGAATGCGGCGACGTTGCTGCAGCAACGCAAGCTATTGCAGCGGAATCTACGAGCATTGCAGCAGCATTCCCTTTCCAGAGAAATCCTAGCAGGTAATTTTTCCATGCTGGGAGATAATCAGAAATAAGAGGATGATAATACCTGGTCGATTGGCTTTTGTTTAATTAGCTCACGTGACATTTTCTCTCTGCTGAGACATATACGGTTTACCGCGCTGCTTGAAACATTAGAACTTTAAACTAAATTATTTTCATCAGTAATATTTTCTTTTTCTTTTTCTTCAATCTTATTTCATCCAGCAGAATATATAAAAATATTTTTCGGATAATGATAATACAGTTTCTCTTGGTATTGATATAAATATCTAGTGGCTTATTCTTATTGATTCTTTGTTGAAAACAGTAGCAAGGGACCAGTAAAAAAAAGCATGAAAGAGAACTAAGCAGACAGACACACAGACAGACAAATACGCCAACGAACCCGCAGACGTGCACGCGGTTGAATCCGAAAGACTCGTCTTGCCATTCAGACATGTTTGCGTAAAATAAACAACACGCCAGCTTCCGATAGAATGATGTGAGGCGGGTACATGCGACACAGGGTCTGCTGGGGCCGGAATGGGTTGCCCAAGTTTCCTGACACTGCCGTGTGTTCATAAACCCGATGCTCTGATATTCTTTGAGCTCAACGAGGCCAGGGCGGCGAGCTCGGCTGTTTGTAGTCTTCGCAGGGCTCCTCGATATCGCACTGTTTGTCTGGCAAGTTTTCTCTTTGAATTGGTGTACGCGATGTAAACGCCACTATCAAGTTTGTTTGGAGTGACTTCCCTTCCGGGGACGGGTGGGGATCCGGGAAAGGGTGGAAAAGGGGTACAGTAAGACGGCGGGGGAGGGGAAGCAGAGAAACAAAAAGGCGAGGGAGTTATGGCCGGAGAGAAACAAATACGAGAGAAGAAGAAATTATTTCCCAAAACAAGTCTGTTTTCGTCAGTAAACTAGATTTGTTTTCACAAAACATGTTCACTTAGGTATCCGCCCTCATTTGCAAATGCACGTGTGTAGTTCAAGTACTTAACGATTTCCGGAGGAGGGCAGTCGGCGTTGATATACTTATGTGTCTGCAATCTGTTAACATGTGCATTCATTTATACGTGTGAATGTCTGATGAAGAACATAATATAGAGTTAATAATATTATACTAACACTAATACGGACTGTAGTATAATCTATTCCCGGCGAAACGTGTGTCCGGGCTTTAAATGGTACTCGTGCTCGAAAAGGTTGAGAGGTTCTTATAAATCATCTTGCACGTATGATTTAGTTTTATAAATAAATGACTTCTACCACTTAAGTGCTAACATGATTTTGACGAACCTTGTAATTACAATTTTTCTGAAACTGAAAAATTAAAAAAAAATCAGAAGGAACAGAATTTGCTTTGCAACTGTTTCCTGTTTTCCTTGCTTATCTACGCTGGGACACTCAGAAAACATATATTTGTACAGTTAAGGGGATTGCTGGTGAGAGAAAAATTGAAGGGTTCTTTTGAGCGTCAAATGGTAGGGATGAATAAACATCCACACAGATTTTGTAAGAAGACGATACATTATTTTCCTACCGCTTGTTTTTCGTGGCTCATGTCTCCATCATTTATTATCTGATTTTCTTTCTTTTGCAGCCTATCGTTCTAGAATGCACGTCCTCCCTCCACCGGAAGCTCTACGGTCCGTGGCGCCATTTATGAACGAACGCATGCGCAAACGGCGGTGTTTCGCTGACAAAGATCTGGAGGCAGCAATGATAGAGCGTGAGCGTCAGCTGGAGTTCCTCAGGTCGCGCAGCGCCGCGCTTGCGCAGTCTCAACTGTCACTTTTCTCACAAGGAATCATGGGAGTGGGAGGTTCGTGTCCCGGCAACAGAGGAACAGCACCAGTACCAGGACGAGGCGGAGGAAACGGAGGAGGGGGGCTAGAAAGAAAGCCTAGATCATTGCTGGCCAGCCTGACGCCCAAGGAGTTTCTACAGAGAATTTTCCCCATGCACAACCCCAACGTTCTGGAGCTGGTGTGGCAGGGTTGCGGGGGCAACTTGGAGCGAGCAATCGAGCAGATGGCCTCCAGCCTCAAGGACAACAGCGATAGTCCAGCACCGCCACCTTTCGCCTCTCATGGTCACAGGACAATGCGGCAGCCGCAGCACCCGCAGCAGCAGCAACACTGTGCCTCACAGCAGCACCACCAGCAGCTATGCGTGCAAGCGGCAGCTGCCAGTGGTATGTTGGGACTAGTGCACGGTCTTCCGTTCCCTAACCTCTTTGCACTCGGTTCCACCTCGTCGCGTGAACCCTGCTTTCTCCCGCCGCAACTTCTTGCGGCGCCAACCTTGACACCGACAGCCTTGACCACTCTAGGAATCCCCTGCACGTCCCACGGTCCTCGAATCTCCCAGCAGGCCACGTCACCCATCCCTGGTAATGCCGGTGACAATTCTCCAGGCGGGGAACCCCTAGGTCGCAGTATCTTAGCTTCTAGGACCTCGACGGCGAACTCTGCGACGTCCGTCAGAGTAACGTCGTGGTTCCGCAACGCCAGCACAGCGCCAGCTAACACAACGGAAACAACGCGCAGGAGGTCCGCCTTCAGGTCGCTGGCGCCCGTGGAAAACCTCGAGAGCCCTTTCACGTCTCCTGCAAGCAGTGATAAAAGCTGCACCGCCAGCGACTCGGACAGCGTATCCCCGACCCCCAACAGCCCTCTTTCGACCCGATCTCTCTTCTCGTCTGCCTCCAGCGACGATCTGTCGGATGGCGAAAGGCAACACGCTGTTTCTTTTCGCTCCACTTCATCAGCGCTCAAATTTTCCGTGGAATCGATCATTGGCAGCAGATAGTTCCAGACATCATGCATCGGGTTGTGTGGACGTTTTATTTATTTCTGTAACAACTGAAGCGCAAACTGGTGGCTTATGCAAACTACTCCCCGACATGTGGGAGGCTATTTTAATGTGCAAGACCTTCAATTGATTGAGCCCTCCAACAACAGAAGAAAGAAACTCTTTTACCTTAGACGACCCCTGACTAACCAAAGCAACATGCTGCTGGCCGAAACTAAACGGAATAGTCCAAGCTAAGCTTTCGGCAGGAAATGCATTACCCAGGTTCCTTTCTTCGTCTTTAACTGCGCAGACGCGCGCGTGCCTTGTGTGAAGTGGTCATACAGTGTGATATACGTATGCATGAAGACACCTTGTCAGCCACCCCACTTGATAGCTTTTCTTTCTAGTTCAAGACGATGCATTTGATGTTTACTTGCCTTAAAAATGACGCAATTACATTTTATAAACTCTGTAATTATTTTTCTCCCGTTACTTCATTTTCTTCTCATTCTTCCCTTCCAAAAATTTGATAACTTTTTTATCTCTGACGCTAAAATGACTGTTTACATGTGATTTTGCTTGATTGAGTTTTTAGCTGCAAAGTAAGTTGAGCTATTGAGTCAAAAGAATTGCAATTTTGACTTCAGAATGGATGAACATTTCTTGACAATGGACAATGACAGCGAGAACAATATTCGCTGGACGGGAAGTTAAACCACACACGCAACGTCAGGCTTCATTGGCCGCTCTTCACATCATCTCGCAAGTGTCGTAACCCTCGGGCTGGTTCTGCAAGTTTTCTTCCTAATCATCCTCCTTTTTGCTAATTTCCGCCCCTAGTTTTGATCTATTACAGAGGTTTTCAAGTTTGCACATTGATGCAAATGGAGACTGACACCACAGGAAGTGGACGTCTGTGTGTTGCAGTGTTGCCTCCGCATCCCGGAGAAACATTCTGAATGAGCAACGTCTTCATGGCGAGGGGAAAGAGACTCTGCATTGTGGAGTGGGTAATGCCATGGCTCCGGTCTTCTTTTCAACTTTTCCATTAATTAAAAAAAAAGAAAAGAGAAGCATGAAAATTATGCAGCAAACCAGTTTAGCTACACTAGTAGGAAAAAAAGATAAGGTGCAGACAAGTTTTAATGGTAGTGCGATGACGTCATCTTGGAGGGACTCGCTGAACGACCATATTAGAATTCAGCGCAAGTAATAACTCCGGAAACCGATCCCGGACAAAATGGAGGACGAAAAGACAGTGTCGTGACTAAAGTAAAGAAATGGCCATCTCCTGGTACAGTTTAAGGGTACTTGAACACACTGCATCCGAAATGTTACCAGACAAAGCAGAGACTTAGAAGGTCGTCTGAAGAGTATGATAAAGAGACACTTTCCTCCCTGGAGTTAAATTTAGGACTCTTGCAGAAACTAGAGTTAGCTACAAAATTTTTGCAGACGTCCACGTCCCGAGGAACCTTCGGGAGGTCATGTGAAGGAGTCTCCCAGGCTCACACTTTTTTTCGGATGTGTGTCAACTTAAAGAGCAAACATATCTGGTTTAATCGAGTAACCCGGCTAGCCTGGGAAACTGCAGAGTACTGCACAGAATCCAATGTGTGGCTCGATCTTCAAGCATAAAACCGACAGCCATCGTCATCCACAAGATAATGCAGATGATGATGCTGAGAGTGGGAATAGCAACTTTTCTTCCTTTCCAGCGTCCGTCACTGGGTGTCTGATAGCGAGATTCGATTCTCGCCCCTTTATGCGTCACGTGACAGCCACGTGAAAATATCTCACAGATTAAGTTCATACGTGGAGAGAGGATTTGAAGGTATTATACCTGCATTAAGTTACTTGAAACTGGGACTGAGTTTTTTCCATTTCTTTGCAATCATATAAAACCACATTGCCTGATTCATAGAACATGCTATGTAGCGAATAGGTTATACTTACCACAATGTCCAGTACGTTTACAGTTTCCCAGTTTTTCTTCTATGTAGTTAAATAATCAAGTCTAAATACATTTTTCGGGAAACTGTATAGTTTTTGTTTTGTTTTGTTTTGTTTTGTTTTTTTAGCAAAAGTGGCCTGACTGTGATTTTGTACAATAGTGCTATTCACGCAGAACTTTATTTCCATACAAAACAAAATGTGAATTACGTGATAAGGCTAATAGAATGAACATAAGGGATCCATATAATGTTTTCAGTTCCTGGCTGTTTTATTACAATTTACATTTTTGAGATTTTCAAGCATTGTCTTTTGCAAAGCAACAGATTTGAATATCTACTTTTTTGCGAAGTGGAAAAACATGAAAACATGACCTCGACAAAACTAAACGCGTTTAATTGAGATACACAAATCTAACGGAATGAAGAGTAGAGGATGGCATACGTGCTACATAAGTACAGCAATAAAGACGTGAAGGGGCGTGACTGAAGATGTAAAATATCCCCTTACGAACGAAATATCTACATCATACCTGCGAAACACTGAGCTCAGTTTTGTAACACCTGCGCCATGTCCTGCGGTGCAAGCAAACTACTGCCAGGAGACAACATAATATCGCAGTGGGTCTGCATGCACGTGGGTGTAGATGTATAGACTTTGTTAAAAGGAAAGTTGCAAAACTCGGCAAAAATCTGACACCACAAACAAGCAAAAAAAAAAGAAACCCAAAGAATTTTTTAACTGCTGCAAAACTCTAGCGAGGTTTCAAGACCTGGGGTTTTTTCAATATCCGTGTTTTCCCATTCTTTCTGGACTCGGGGAAGATTATAGAAGAATCAAAGAATCAGTGTGCACATGTTCTTTTTCTCAAGATTTCCCATAGACTTTGACAATGCCCTTTCAACCATGCCCACAAGTAAGCCCACACATGCACGTTCCAAACGCACATATTTCTTAACTGAACTTTAACGCTGGATTGAAGTTTAGTGTCAGTGCGTGCGGCAGTGTGCGTATTTGTGTTCATGCATAAATGCATGCGTGTGTAAGTGTGCCCCTTTGTGTGCGCGCGCGTCAGAGAGAGTGAGAGAATTACGAGAATGTTTTGTCAGCAAACTATTACTACGATAAAGAAATCTTAATCTTTTTATTTCTTTTTATTTGTCTAGTTCCACACAGCATGTCGCTTGATGTTACTTCAAGGGATTTTTTTAAAATCTGTATAAAACTTTTATTTATCATAACATCTCTAGAAAATTTTTTATTTTTTATTTGTTTTATTTCCCATTTTCTGGAGTCCTTTCCAACTTCTATTTTTCTTTCCACGCCTCTCACTATTCTTTTTTCTTTTCTTATTTTCTATTCACTCTTACCTTCAACAGTTTATTTTTCCTTCCTTTCTTTCATTTATGTCTTTCTTTACCTTCGAATCTGTATTCCTTACTTTAAATTGTTTGCAACTCCAAACGTAAGGATACTTTTTCTTTGATTTAAAAATCCTTTGGCCTCATCTGAAAAATGTTGTGAGAATATGTAATTTTAAAAAATTGAAATCGTATGCTCTTAAATATAGAATATTTGTTAAAAAATAAAAAAGTTGCAGAGTGAAGAATCTTTGAGAATTTTTATTTCAAAGTCGAGTAAAGGTGCACATAAAGGAACAACAGCGAAGAGAGAGACAATACGGGTAAACAGAGGAAAGGAGGTAAGGAAAATAATGATATTGCTGGATGAAGACGGAATCAGCAAGCAGGCCAGCAAACGAACAGACAGATGGATGGAGCGCTGCGCGCCGCTCTTAAAGACATTTGCATTATCTGTCAAGCGAATTTTCAGTTTCGTGAAGATTCTGCAAGTACCCGGGGTCAATCGATTTCTGGACAGGCCGTGAGCCGGAGAACTAGTGAACGCTTTAGTGGAGGTGGATAGCTTCCCGTCTAGTCTCCTCATCAAACTATGCGCGATTTAAGGCCAGCATCATTTCATTGTGGGAGGCGTAGTCGAGGGCTGTCGGAGTGGCTTCTTTGCCCAGCAGAAAAATTTAATGAAATGGCTGATGAGATATTAAATATGAAAAGGCGGAAGGAACGGGGGAATATGAGTTGTGTACCTCTCAAATTTCTTCTCTGACTCCGGTTTGAAAATATAGTTTAATGTTAATCTCGTAGTTTCCCCTGTGCACAGCCCCAACGTTCTGCAGCTGGTGTGGCAGGGTTGCAGAGGCATCTTCTTCGAAGTATTTATTCTTCGCTAGCAGTGATCTCATCACCCATATAATGGTTTCCATTCTTAGTTCAATTAAAAACAAAATACGGGCTTCTACATGATAATAACAGCTTAAGTAGGGATGGGTTGCTGGTGAACGATTGGACAGATCAATTTCATAAATGGTTTTCATTTATGGCTGTCTTGATAAGGTTTTACCGTTCATAGTTTACAGTTTTGCTTAAAATCTGAACCTTGCCACCTATTACCTATCTACATACATATTGGCAGTGAAATAGATGTAATAAATACACGCGTACACCTATACAGACAGATAACACGGAGATTTCTGAGAAACAAGGTTAAAGGAGTTACCAATTATAACTATGGCATCAATAAACGTAGCAAGCAAAGCTGGCCGCCGACCTTGATCGATGCGAAAACTAGCCAGGATATTTTTATATCTACAGCACTGACCTTTTAGGTAGCAACCGAAAATCAGCTTCCTCTGTTCCCAGAGCGTGTTAGAGGTCAGTACTGGGCCCTCTGGACTCGCAGTTTAAAAAATACGTGCCTTGGCATTTATGTCTGTCGCTGAGACCAGCTGGTGGAAGCCAGAAGAAGAAACGTGTGGCTCACACTCTCTGGGGACTTCGTCCAAGAACTTGCAGCCGACTTGGCGTATTCTGAAGGGGCAGAGACAAATGCCAAGTGGCGATAAGGAACAGAATGTGGTTTGCGTCCACTGGGACTTCCGTAATAAATAACAAGAGTTCTAGCCAGCGCACGGTGCCCTGGAAGAACCATAACCAAATTATTCTGTCGAAATAGACGTCTGTAGGGATGCACTGCACGAATACTCTTCCGTCTGTAGAGATGGATTGTATGAATATTCTATCATCTTTTCAATTTGTTGTTTGTCGGAAATTTAGGTAGGAACATTTTAGACATTATAGGTTGCAGGAACTTATCAACACCCATAATCTCTCTCTCTCTCTCTCTTACACACACATATTTACACATATAAAAACTAAGAACGAACGTGCATTGAAGTGACATCTGCATCTCCCTTTTCCAATGAAGTGTCCACCATTTTACTGATGCGATTTCCTTACTGTGTGCCTTACAGGTAGTAATATCGATGAGAAACTTAATTCCTACAAAGGAAACTTAATGCTCAAGACCTTCAGAACTTCACCTTCAGCCGAGCTACATGTGTCGATCTCCTAAACCAGTTGTGCCCAACATAGGGCCCGCGAAGGTGCCTCATACAACCCGCTCATTTTGGGTTATGATTTCTATCTTTCTAACCAGATCTTACACTTTGGTATATCGCTAAATAATTTCATTTTTAACATCGGCATTATTCCGGCAAAACCGCCAAGTTATGGTTTTTTATCATGTCGAGTGCGGCCCTCGGGCGAGAAAAAGTTGGGCACCACTGTTGAAACATTTCGATGCTTTGTGATCTTGAAATAAACTTGACTTTTCTTTCTATTTAAACATACTAAAGTCATTTTTATATACACCATCGTTAGCTACACATTATTATTAAACAAGGAACAGATCAAAAAAGATGTTTTACAGAAGATACTGGAGATATTTTAGGTTCTGAAAAATCTGCTTCAGACAATAAATCGTCTTACTAGCCCATTAGCGAGGACCATCATTGTCGTTTGCGGTCAAAGCTTTCTATCTCCTAGTCAAGTCTTCGCCTCGCCAGGGAATTCCAGTCAACGTTATAATCTGCCAGGGGAAATAGTTCTACGGGTTTTTAGAACAATAACAGTGACAAATGAAGACTCGTAAGCTTCACAGGTCCTTGTTACGGGAAGATTTATTTGCTCTTTGCCGTCCGTTTTTGTCTTCTCGGTGGTCATTTAGCAGCTACAAAGAAACTGACTGAGCATGTGCAACAATTGACGTCGGAGTTTTACGAAATGTTTTAGGAATCTTTACAAACGTGATCGGACTTCTCGACGCCATGTTTTAGAATTTTATTGATCTTAGTATTTCCCCCCTGCCATTCCCTTCACATTTTTTCCCCTCTCAGGTAGCCAGCAAGTCAGCTTGCCAATCAGTCAACCAGTCAGCCACTGAGTCGGATGACCGGTCAAGCAGCCAGCCAGCTGGTGTCTATATTCAAAATAGTTGTTAGAAGAAGAAGAATTATTATTCATATTATTCGTATAATTATTATTTATAGCGGGCCCAAAACACATAAAGTGATTTCTCTCATCTCTAGCATTCAAAATAATAAGACTAAACAAATTCAGTTTTTAAAAAATCTATTAAAAAAAGAGTTCAACACAACAGCTACGTTGAAGAGTAGACTAATAGAATCAGCAGACAGAAAGAATAAACATCAATAAGATCCCACACAAAGACAGTTCAAGAAAGACTACTTAGATATAACGCAAGGCAGGATTGCTACAAAAGTGTCAGCCAGCCATTAACAACGTTGTTCTTCACGAAGTGTAATGTGTTGATGGAAAGAAGGACAGTTCGAGGGAATGACGGCCGGACTGAAGGAGGAAAAGCTAAGGGGACAGGGGGGAGTGATGACTGTGTTATAGAAGCGCACCTCCCATCATCCGCACAGTTCTCCACGCCCTCTCTATTGATTTCCCACTGTTATATGTCTCCTCGTGCAAAGAGCCGGAATAGGCTTTAAGACATATTAAGTCGAGTATCCTTGGCAACAACTACTCGGCTTTTGTGGCTTTGTTTTCTGTAACACGTATACCGACGGATTTGTTATTTTTTGCAGGACGACAGCGAGGCTTGTTTTATTAAATATCCTGTGGTCTTCTCCATTGTAACCCTCTACTCACTCTCCACCATACACAGTGACCTATGTACTCTAGCAGATGACACACAATCGGTCACTGTCACCTAGCAGACGACACGCGCATTGACTCATGACACTTAGCAGAAGATAAACACAGTGTCTCATGTCAGATAGCAGACGACACATCTGGTGTCTCATGTCAGATAGCAGACACACATCTGGTGTCTCATGTCAGATAGCAGACGACACATCTGGTGTCTCATGTCAGATAGCAGACGACACATCTGGTGTCTCATGTCAGATAGCAGACGACACATCTGGTGTCTCATGTCAGATAGCAGACGACACATCTGGTGTCTCATGTCACTGCTTACGACACCTCTTCTCTCATGTCACCTAGAGACTGTCAAGGATGCTCTCGTGCGCCAAATTCACTCACGCACTCATCTAGACATTCACGCGTTTCTTTGTTCCATCTTAAAGACAACCTACACTCGTCTCCTGAAAGGCCCTGTCTTTTTAATATATGTGTTTATACAACAAAGAGTTTGAAAGGGAAAAATAACTACATTCGCCTTTAACCATTTCCAAACCATGACTAACTTCACTCTCCGAAACACGCGAGGTAGCGGTGGACAAGAATTATAAAGACATTTTAACTAGCATGCTACTACAGGTGCAAAAAGTAACTTACTGCAATCAATTAAAAATCACAAAGAAATAAATCACTTGAGTTTCTTTCTTGGAATAAACAGCCTGAGCTGGAGGCCAGAAAACTGAACATGTACTCAAGTGTATTCAAGTGTACTCAAGTGACTGCAGTCGTTGAATGTTCAAGCACGAAGCTTTACTCACTACTTTGAGGAGAGTTGCTGCAAAACACACGAAGCTTTGACGCCGTCAGGATGAGTTCAGCGCCTCGAGGAGAGATAGGTGCCACCTCTGGGAGGGGGATGAGCCAATGGTCTTTCTACGTCGCCGACGAAGGTTAAGCATCTGCTATAGCTCTCATCTGTGACTAACTAAATAAAGTTATAGACCTATTTAACAATTTTACAACAGACTAACATTTTTTTTAAAAAGGCTCGTTTTTCTAACCGAATTACAATTCTTTCAAAATTAATAAAACCGAGCAAGGGGACAACAATTTAGAACGATTTCAAAGAATCCAAATGACCAAAAATTGTCACCGAACTTTGCTGAGTATCCACAGTTAATTTCCCTATACGTCTGGGCGGCTGAAGTGTTTCGATGGGAAGTGAAAAGCAGACAGGCGTCGGGCATTTATGCATCCCTGCTAAACATTCAGGAACCTTTTAAATATTTCCTTGTAAAGACTTCACATCCAGAATTTAATAATCGCTCTTTCAGCGTGTGCGGGTGGACCGTTTGCAATGCACTGAAGTAGCCACACAACTGTCACTCAGAACAGGTATGCAATGTCCCCTGACCAGTATTTTGTGTCACCTGGGGTCATCATGCCAGTGCGGACACTGCGTGAAGCCCAGGCTTCATTGAAATCTTTTTTTCCTTCATATTAAGGAAAGTACAGAAATCCTGTTCGCCTACCTCCTGACGTCCAGCTGTCTTCTTTGCTCGGATTGTATATCCACGTACACGCGTGCCTGCATAATATTCACTTTCATGATAAAATGTTGTCAGTCTGTTATGTGAATGGACGAATTACATCTTTCATTAATAAAATAGAATGAAGGAATAAATGACACAAAAATAGTTCAGAAAGATAGTTGAAAGTAAGATATTTATCAGCTACCAGAGAATGAAACATTGAGGAATAAGTTCTTTAAGGATAGTTGATATTTTAAAAAGTTAACTTCGTAAAGGTAACATGGCCAGAGAGGGTTACAGGATTTTCACTCAAAAACCTTCTTTGCATTGCAAGTGACGGTTACAAGAGAACACAAGCTTACCATTCAAACTTCTTGACACCAACTACAGCTGAAGGAACCCAACTTTCGTGAGAGAGCATAATGTCCCTTTGGTTTTGAGCTGGGAGTTTTTTGTTTTGTGTTCGCAGTCTATCGGAAATTAATTAATGTATTGTTGCTACCCATGCCTTCAGGTCACACAGAAGAAAACACATCAATTCCCGGGATCCAAAGTGATTTCTGATGAACGCCCTGCCACCGTTCGTGGAAAGCAGAGAGATGGATGTACTGTCTTACAATAGATGGCATGTGCCTGAGGGGTCAGTGGGGTGGGAAGAAGAAAAACCTGCCAGTCACTTATGGATGGCTGCCCATCCTGCCCGAAACATGCATGCCGTTGTTGAAAGCAGCCAGTACACATCTAAGGGAAATTTCAGCAACGACAGAGAGTGCCGCTCGCCCGCCACTGTCCTGAGGGACATCGCGTGCATAAATGTATTAGTAGCACGACCTTCGGCGCGCACGGAGTTCACGTCCAGGTCAGAGTGCAAGGAAGTCATGAGACCACGGTGACACGCGGCACGCACAAAGATGTCTAACACGTGAATTAGGTGGGCACGCCGTTTGTTTGTTTCTTGGAGGATTTTATTGTACCATTATACCTATTGTAATGCTACTATGCTTTCAGAGAAGTACTTAATATAGATATTAATATTTATAGATATTTATAGGGCAGGAACTTCAAATTTATATACTTCTTCTTTTATTCATTTTGAAATTGTAAACATTAAAATAAGGTTTTATATAGCACTTTTCTAATGATTTGCTCAGAGCTCTGTACAGAAATAAGCAGTTGTGACCTCAAGATGGTTTCTTTATGTAGGCAGACAATATCCGACGTGAACTCAAGAGGAAAGTGCCCAGATGTGAGAAACATTTATGACATGAGTTATATGCGGTAACAGGACATCCCGGCAATCATCAAGCAGAGAGGATGGAATAGGATCAAGCTGACATGATTTGGGGCTGGTACTAAGAAAAATTTCCAAACTGTTTACTGACTGGCTCAAAACAACACAACTTTAAGCCCACTGTAAACTGCATCTGACACAGTTGAAGATGAAACAACAGCAGAGTCGAGCTTCTGGCTTATCAACACAATCTTATTGGTGAAGAAATCATCAAATTTCTGTGGGAGTTCTTGTGCAGGAAACACTGATGGGAGGGGAGTACCAGTGGTTTTTCAGAGCAAACTGTTGCTAGCATTAAATAACTGATTAGTGGTTTTGCCGGCAAGAATTTTTTCAGAGTAGAAGGTCGACTTTGCACGTTGAACAATGTCTGTAACACATTTCTTGGCCGCCTGAAAAATCTGACGATGCATGGTGAGGACACTGATTCGCCACTACCGCTGTGCTCGTCTCCGTTCACGTTTGGCTTCCACAAAAATATTAGTTAAACTCTTGATCTCAGAATAGTCTAACACCAGTTCAAATATGCAGCTTCTGATATTTAATATAATCCCTGGCATACTCTAACCCGAGCATGTGTAGCCATTAGTTTAACTCACTCTGACATGAAATATATGGAACAATTTTTTGTAATTCCAATTTCACATATAATATTTAGTCATATCTATCCCTTAAAGTCACACCGTCACTTACCGTGGCTGTTGTTCTACCTTCAGTTATGGATGCAGACTGTGGAAAATAAAACACAATATAACATTCATTGTTATGCTTTTCTTTGCACTTTGCACTTTGTGAACAAACTTTTCGTGGACGTCACCAGACTCGCGACCAAAAGAGGGAAGCACATGATGCCAACTCTATCTGCCGTGTCATTGTGGTTTTAGAGTTTAGCTTTGGATCTGATTGAGAAAGTCATGTTTACTTCACTGACGGATATCGTAAAACCATGATCGACCATTTAGTAGAAAAACACTGTGTCATCACATCTCTAAAAGCAGAGAAGAAGTCGTCACCAGGTACAATTATGATAAAATACTTTCCTCCATAGCACCGAGGTACTCTATGCTGATTTGCAAAAAGAAAAGTACGTAGACAAATAGCTCTTTTTAATACTGATATAAACTTTTTAATACTAGTACGAGATTTTTTCTATAGCTCAAATAGTTTCTAAGTCGTCAATTTTTTATATTTTAATTGTAGGTCATTTTAAACGTAAAATAAATAAAATGATGCGCTTGAGAGGCCAGTGCAACAACAATTAAGTACTTAACACTTAGAAATCTTCATCTAGTAGCTCTACCTAACACAATGAACTAATTCCAGGACATCCGGGTACTGAAGAATATTAGTAATAGCACTTCAACATTGGGATTTCAATCAAATCTCATTGCTTGCAACCGTTCAAAAAAGCCTTTAAAATGATGTTACTCAGGTTCTAATTAAGCCAGAGAAATGGTTCTGGCATCAGTGAGTTCAGCTTGTTTGGCTCGTTTCACCAAATGTATTCATTTCTCCTCAAAGTCCTCTAAAAAAAACTGGACAACTGAAGAGATTATTTTGATAAAATGTTTGCAAATTTTCTATTGTAGTACATGGAGTGTTGGTCCTGCCTGTTAAACTGCATGGCTGGTAGTGACACGTCATCAGCTGCCTCACTCTCAGTCTCAACCTGTCAAGTAAACCAACAAAATAGGACTGCAAAAAAAATTTGAAAGTAATGCAGCAACACAGTTCTGTGTTCCTTATTGTGGCACTACGACGACGATCACTACAAATGGCAGATTCTATGAGATAGATTACATGCCTACATTCTTAAAATGCCCTCTGCAGCTATATAGATATATATAGAGAGAGAGATTATTTTGTGTAAGGGTTACAGCTACGCCCTCACAAGGCTTGGAAGGGTGCTGAGCCGAGGTAAAACAAAGCCAGGGGTTTGACTGTACGTCTTGCTCATAACTAAGGGCCATCGTACTTACCATCTCAGATGATGTTATTTCCTTCTCTCAAATACATTCTTAGGGCTAATAAGTGGTTCTTTCGATTCACCGCCCTCAACAAGACGCCCACCCAAATGAATTGTTGTAATAAATATCACAGGGTATGTCACTACTTCGCAAAAATAAAAATTATAACATGTTTCATCAAGTAAATGTCAGTCTACACATAGTCTCCCGGGAGTTGAAAAAGCCTAATGAAATTATATTACCAGAGAGACTGCTAGAAGAAACTATTTGACAAAATAATGAGGACCAAGTTACAAAAAATGTGGTGATCTGATCACCGGTCACACAACACGCCAACCTACTAAACTTGCTGGAAAACCTAAATCCGCTAAGAGAGACAAAGGTTGCTAAAAAGAAAGTAAGCAAAACCTATAAACAAGCACACAAACAATCCAACTAAAAAGACAATTTGTACAAATCGCTTCGGTGTCTTAACACAGCCACTGAAAAACAATTATTCGAGTCTAAATTTCATCTGTCTCGCCCATCCATTTGTCTGCTCGGCACGAAGGTGTCAACCTGACTGATCGACGGTGACTCCTTTACCCCAGTACGCATGCGCAGTCACAAACAGAGACCTGCTGGGCCTGCGGGCAAGGGGTAGAATGATAAGATGCAAATGGGTCTTATTTAGGGTCTCTTCCCTGGAGAGACTGAATGATGAGGAATACATTGATTTATTCCGGATGCAGCCGCGAGAAAACGAAGCTAGATTTAATTCAATACGGATGATATTCTGCAATTTATGCTTCGCTTTTAAAGCGCTGTTTCGTGTTTTTTCTTCATTATATAGTTTACAAGACGATACTGTACAATTTTCATTTGTCCCAGAGGGCAATTAGGAAGCAGATCATACATAATTAATCAATAATTAATGACTTTTTGAGTCGATTTGGTTCAAAAATGTGACACTGTACTCACCTCCTCAAAATCGTGACAATATTATACTCAACCGCTCAACATTTACAAAACAAGTTTGACACAATTGCATCCTCTCCAGAGAATCTTCTGTAAGCTTCTTCTGTCAAACATAGTCGTTTCGCTGCGTCGTCTCTGTTCAGCCTGTGAAAAACTAAGTAAATTTCAAATTTTATCCAAACATTTACAAACGACAAGTCTGAGAGAAAGTCCACGTCCTACTGTTCATAAGCAAAAAAGATGGGAAGAAAATTTTATTAACGGTTATCTCCCGGTGACTTACATTAAAAATTGTTCATAAACGGACAAATATATAGTTGAATGTTCAAACACGTTTGGGAGATAAGTAAGTTTTTTTTTTCTAAACATGGTGGTTATAAGTTTTGCCAAAATGAGTCAATCGTTATTCCATATTATTCTTCCAATGAAGAGCGGCCTTTAGGCATGCGATTTTTCGGGAAATTTTGTAAGATTTCTATTACTGAGCTTTATCATCAGACTATTATCATTATTAAATGTTCATGGATAAGAACACACCAGAGATTGTAAACATTCGGAACACCATAAACTCCCCTAGTTTTACACTTTTGAACGTTAAGGACATGAAATGAAGCCGCCAAGAGACATTCGCAGACTTTCCCCAGTTATAAAAGATACTACTTGATTTTTTTTTAAAATAAATGTTATCAAGCGAGCGCAGAAGAAACGTCTACATATTTTAATTTTAGCACGCGGATCTGTAGCTTTTCTCATTTGAGATTGATACTACAAATAGACCGCACCGAGCAATCCTCACTGAAAAGGGTTAGAGGCTCAAAATCGATGGCTGATTCGATATTTAGCGCCATTGCTTTCGCCTTTGAACGCGCTTGCAGCTGGGAGGGAGCCAGTGCGCGGGCAAAAGACGGGAGGCAGCGAAGTGCACGGTGAGTGGCTCAGCGCTCCTTGCCACTGTGTGATCCTCAGCGGTCATCAGCGTCAGCCAGGTCTCGAAACTGGTCACACAGTCACACCAAGCTCTGGCTGACTAGCGAGTGGCTACAGTTCGTGATATAAAAAAGATCAAGGTCAGTTTTAGTAAAGCTGAATTGAATTGAAATTATTTTCCTCTCTGTTTTGATATTTTGACATTTTCACTTTGTGGTGACAGTGTTGAGCTAGCTTGTCCTCCTTGGGGAGACTAGAAGGATTACTGAAGAACTGCTCGCCTAGGGCTGTGGAACGCTGTATGATTCCGTGTCATTCATTCGTGTTTTTATTTTATCAGTCATTCATTCATTAGTTTGTTCGATTTGTATCGCTCGCTTGTTTGTTGATTTAGTCGACAATGCTTCTGTCCGCTTTGCTTTGTAATAATCTGGCTACCTGCATGGCTATCGTGCACAATTCGTTTTTCTGCTTTTTTTTTCGTTTTTGTTTTGCTTTTGTCGAATTCAATTTTCGATCTGATGCCACTCTTTCTTATTTTTCTATTTTAATTTCGATGTGTCCACCTGCCGAAGACGTATTTTTCGTCTTCTTGTCAACTTCATTTTCACTATACTGCTCTTTCCTTTCCTTCTCCATTTATCGTCCAAACATCGATTGCTCCTTTATGAAACTCGTTTCCAGATACACATCCTTTCTACCCAAACCTCAAGCTGCTCTTGCTCTTTCTTTATCAATCTTTCTCTCTTCCTCTCTTTCCCATCTCTTTCTCACTCCTCTCCTATCCTTTTTCATCCCGTGACAGATCGCGACAGTCTGTAAGAATAAGCACAACACGTAGTCGCCGGTGCTCTCCCTTTTCATCCATTACATAGCGTCTGGGCTGCAGGCGGAAAGATTTATTACCTACTCCTCTATCCTCGACGAGTGTGATGTAACATTTCAAAGACTACGAGGAGTTTTCCAGGGTGACAATACGATCAGAGAGATCAATACGACTTTTCGCAGCCAGCAACGGAAACCACATTAATTTTTACCGTCCAAAAGCCTCAAGCTGTTATTTTTGTGTACAATTCTTCTTAGTTCCATAACATTGTACAACTCCCAAGAGACAGACCACGAAAAACATCAGAAGTCAGTGTTACCAACAAAAGAAAAAACCGTTACGAGGGGCTGTTGACGTCACAAACATTCCTGAATCTTGGGAGCGAGGCGTCGGTCACATGAGAAATTCAGCAGCTCTACCCAAACCCGCAGAGACGTTGTAAGATGTGCGACAAAAAATGTCCGCAAAGGTGCTAAACGATTTGTCACTGCCGCTAAATAATTTTGCCTTGTAAGGAAGTAACGGTAATATTTTGATCACAGCTATTTTGTTGGTCGTGGTGATACAGAAGTTCTTCACCAAGGCTTATGATAGTCGATCAAAAGCAGTGTTCGGCTGAAGATCTAACTTCGATCCTGTTTTACAACTTTTTTTAAAGTCTTTGCTAGAGTAAGTTTAATTTAGGTCTACATCTCCAAATAAATAAGGTGAAGTGTGAGTTCGCCAGCCCTGTCTCGCGCCACACTTTGTGGCTGAATGGATTTCCCCAAAAGTTACCCATAATTATGCATCATAAACTGTGGATGTTCCCAATATTTGTGTTGGACCAATGGTGTTGTGGTTTCTTGTTACTTGTCTGGCCCAGACATCATTTGCTGTTGGTTGTGCTGGCTGGCTGGCTGCCTGCCTGACTGGCTGACTGGTTTATTTCATTCAAAAGTGCTTCCACCTAGCAGCGAGTTCGCATATAGCGAAGCTGATTATTAAATGGTTAAAAAACCTGAAGTACCCGTGGAGAGGCAGGGGAGAGCCCGATGGGCATCCTCGTGAGCAAGTGTAGCATGTAGAATGTGCCTCCTGACACCAATCCAGGGGCCAGCAGCACAACATATTTCTGATTTTAAACCTTTTACACGTTAAATCATTTGAGATAATAAGTTTTATAGAAACATAGCGCACATCGCTATTTTAGAACTTAAAAAAAACTTAACTCGTTTTAAATAAGACAAACTGCTAAAGCCAGACTTTCGTTCTCGTCAGCACATTTTTAAAAACAGTTTAAGATTGAGAAATATGCTGGGCAACTACTTCCGGGACTTTACGATATGGTGTCTATTTGCGAGAACTGGGTCATAGGTTCAGATCTCGTCTCGGGCACTTTTTTCTTTCTCTGCATATGGCACCTGTTTACAGGGCCGGCTGATTCGCCGCGATATCGCCTTAGTTGCTGGCTCTGCATAAAACACCAGTCTCCCCTCCCAACTCCTTTTGAAGCAGGCGAGTGTTCTACCGAGCGCCACCGGATGATCCCGTTGACCACGTTAGAGGTCTGAGCGAGTCAACAGCTTCTGATGCGAGTGCCGTAGTAGCTACCTGTGTTCTGTACCTACAGAGAAATTGTCACTTTGACAATGACAGTTCTTTATTTACGAAGTTGTGAGGGGTGATTATGTAAACATATTTTTTCCCATCTAGCCCTCACCCTTTACAGGGGAAGAATAAACTAAGTTACTAAAATAACATAAAATAAAGTATGCCATCAACAGAGAGTGGGGGAGAAATATGTACAAAAGTGATAATTATTAATAAATATTAAAGGAGGACAAGGAGTATCTCAATGGCTTAAGACTTTGTATTTGGAAACACATCCTGGTGCTATACTCACCAGTGGAGAATAAGAGGGTTCAGCAAATGATCTTTCGTTGTGGTGTAGGTATTTCAGTGATTCTTGTCGGAAGCAGGTTAAAGAGTTCATTTGTGGAGATTAGGATTTATTCTATGGAGCACGCCCCCTGAATATTTAAAACTTGATTTAAGGTCAATTATTGGTCTATGGATATTAAGTTTGAAAGAAGTTCGTGTATTTTGTGGGAAACAGCGGAGAGTCTAGAGGATAGTATACCGTTATAAATGAAGCTGTTTTTGCTGTATTTTAGTCTGTTTGTCAGTGAAAGGACACATAGGGAGGCGAATTCATCAGATCGTGTTTTTGGTTTCAGTAGAACTGCTTAAACTGCTCTTCTTTCGACACTTTCAAGAGGCCCAGAGAGTTGAGGTGTCGTCAAGAACTGACTAAATATGGACTGTATATATGTTCTTTGTATATATACACCAATATATACACATTATCGATGCTGTGTGTTTGTATGTATATAAGGGTTTTTTTGGCGTAGGAATGTAAGAAATGTTTGATTCTAGAAAGCTGGTAAGTTTCCTTGGAAATGCTTTTGCTTGTGGCAGAGATGTGCTGATACCATGAAAAGTTATTGTAAATAGTAACACATCAGAGTCTGTGGTTCTGGACTTCCATTCCTAGTTGAGTGCCGATATGAACACTTGGAAATGGGCTTGGGGCTGTAGCCAGGGACTAGATGTGCAGAATCTCTTGGGCAGTGAAATATCTCCAGGTTACAGCTACGGAGCATGTAGTTACTGGGAATGTGCTTTGGAGTGATGATAATCATAAAAAGGATTTGAGTACTCATGTCTGTTTTAATTTTATTCTACATGGAGACAGAAGCAAATGTAGCTTTTAGCTGGTGTTACAAAGCACAGATCGGATTGGGAGAAAATCACATATCAGCTTGGAACTCATTTGGGTTAAGAGGATTTCTACTATAAGTGTCACTCCCGAGTGGTCATAGTATGACGCACAAGGGTCCGGAGATGATTTTAATCATTCCTATAAGATGGGTGGGGATATGCTCTAATGCATGCTCTAATACTGTTTAATGTGAAACTCCGTAGACCGTAAAGCTAATAGCCTGGCATGAGCCTATTTTATTCCACTAATATATATGCTGCTTCGTGTCCCTTGCACATCACCGGGTCTCCTAAAGGCACTGTACAAAAAAATGCCTGCAACACATAATTACTCTTTCTATCCTAGCGCCTCGTAAAACGCTTTGCTAAATGTCCGTGAATTTTTTTTCTGGCCCATTCTGGCCATTCTAGTCTTCACTTGCTGATAAAAAAAAATCGTTACACAGAGTTCTGGGGGTAAAAACCCATGCATCCTGCATCGTTTTTTTCCAGCAGTTAAAGCTAATTGTAGTCATTTATATTATAACCGTTCTTCAAAATACTTTATATAAAACGGTTTTCAGAAAATGGTCTCTTAAAACAAAGTTGTTGAAACATTTTGTTATATTCAGCATCTTCTGTGTACGAGAGTGCATATGTGAGAAAGAGAGCGTTTAACAAGAGCATTTGATAACACTATATAAATAATGATCTTTTTCAAACAAAACGATCTTTGTGGTGCCAGAAATACTTATATCTGTCATCTACACTATTTTAGTAGCACTTTGGTGTAGTATACCAGCACTTCACCAGAGGTAGAGAAACACACAGCGACAAAGAGCGGGGAGTCCAAAAACAAAGGTGCTTAGCAAGAGAAGACAATCGGGCCCTCCCAAGCTTCTTGAGGGCCGACAGGGAAACAGCCCGCGGGTAGGGTAAATTCGCTGGGGATTAAATATCGCCAACATCACTCCGGGGAAATTCGCCCGACAAATTATATCGTCATCAACATGACTACCATATGTCAAGTCCTTTTTATCTGCTCTCCCGCTTCCTAATTATGACCCCGGCCAAAGGAACCGAGTCGCTATCGCGGGGTTGGAGTGAAAACAGCAGTTGCTTTCACAGTAAACCCACCAGACATTATTCCGCACGGATCTTACAAGCCACAGAGCAGGCGGCCTTCAACTAGCTTCCGGAAGCATAGAAAGGAGAGAAACTACAGGGAGAACAGTTCATACAAAGCAGAGCGATGATGGAGGAAAGGGAAAGTCCATCACTCGACAAGTATACAGAAACGTGTCCACTCGTATCTGCTCACCTAGTCAGTTAGAGGAGTATTTGCGTGCAGAGCATAAGGAGTTTTTGTGTATTTTTTAAAGTGTATTTCTGTTAATGTGATTAGTCTTTAGTTTTAATGCTTTCAATGCTTTTCATAGTAACTCGGAGAATACGTATTCTGCTTGCTTTGCAAATCATGTTCACACCTATGTATTCACTTACAATGCACACATATATGCGTGAGATTATACATAAGTAATACCCTTGCTTACATACATACATGAATACACACGCACGCACACACACACACACACGCGCGCGCGCGCGCGCGCGCCCGCGTGCGTGCGCATACAGCGGTTACCAAACCACACTGGCTTGTTGATGGCGCAGCAGACAAGGAACAAATCAGCTAGGTTATATAGCTCTAATACCAAGCTAGAACCTTTTTAGAGATGGGTGGATGGATTGGATCGTTTTCCAAGTCTTTGTCGAGTTTCAAAACCTTTAATTTGTGACGTTTTAACAAACCCCTGAAATGTTGCCCTGTAGTTCATCAATAAATATTTCGCAGCAATGGGAGGTATAAAAGTTCTTTACCACGCCCGTCGTTCTTCGACCCTACCCCCAGAAACCACAATCAGATTATTAATGTACCAGAAAAAAAGAAATAAAAACCCAATCCCTTTAATGCTTACTCTAACGTGTCGCAGAAAACCCTCTTTAAATGCTGTTTCTTCTAAGAGATGGTGTGCATCAAGAATGGAAGACACAGATGCTCGAAAAACAGTAAGGATTTTTTTTTTCTAATTCTTCCCCAACCACTCAAGCGCCTTGATGTTCATACTTTTTAACGAGTCATAAGCTTTTAAAAAGGCCTGTTGGTGTTTCGTGTTGCACGAGCACAAACGGAAGTCTCGTATTACAAGCGCGCGCAGCCGTCTTTGCACCAAGTTTTGTTACCGATAGTCTCCCCCTTAATGTCTTGCGCCCGCGCCCTGCAGTTAGAGTAGGCGGATTTTTCTCCAACTTTCTCCTTATCTGCATTCTTCCCTCTTCCTATTTGTCCATGGTGTCTTTATCGAAAAACAGTGCACGTGATCAAACGAAAGAGAATTTGCAGAGAAAACGCAATGTGTTCATGCCAAAACATTCTGTGGACCTTTCGTACTAACATCAGATAAATTATTGTACGCTTAGTTCAAGTATAAATGGTGTCTTTTAAATACTGGATATTATTATTATTATCATCATCATCATCATCATCATCATCATCATCATCATCATCATCATTCTCTTTATAATTACTCTATCGGCTTAGAAAATTCAAGCTTTAAATACCATTTCTTCCAAAACATCTTGTACATTAATTAACACTGGTTAAATGGTAGTACATGTTCAATAACGAAGGCGTGATTAAAAATTTTACTTTGGTTTTATGATGTGCATTTGGTACGGCCTGGATAAAAAGGATATCATAAAAACAAAGGAAAATTTTAGAAAAAAAAACCGCAGAGTGTAATAAATCTGTATCAAGAAGGCCCTCAGATTTAAAAAAAAAAAACGGCAATGGCTGAAGGTAGCTGAGGAAGCAGGGAGCTGGGTGGTGACCTGTGTGTGTCTGTGTGGTTGGAAGGAGAGTCTAGCTTAGCGTAAGGGGCGGAAACTTGCCCAGCAGGAATCGTCCAAATTCTGGCAACTACTTTCATGACAAGCGGAGCCCAGTGGAGCTTCTAGTGATGTTCAGCTAAGGTTTCTTCTTAACAGCTGAATGCGCGATGTCGAAGTGGGTGTCGTAATGAGAATGGCGATCGTCACAGAAGAAAAGGGGAGAGAAAGAGGAACAGACGACCTAACGGGTAGAAGACAGAAAAATGCACTTTATTAGGAAATTGTATTTCTAAAATTTTATTCAAGTTTATCCACTGTAATGAATTTTGAATGTGTATCAAATATGCTCTTTAACGTGTTCCTTTATATAGCAAAAGCACTTTATAAAATGTATGAGCTAGAAACTAAAACAAATATAATTATATAAATATTTTTACACATTTAAAAAAAATTTATTATTACATTATTTATCTGCATATAAAATAGACTGATTTTGTGCAGAGTGAGCAAGAAATGCTCCTAAATAAATTGATAGTTTTTACTTTAAATTAATAATAATAATAATAATAATAATAATAATAATAATAATAATAATAATAATAATAATGCAGATTGATATAGTGCATTCCTCAACTGTACGGCAGACTCAATGCGCTTTACAAACATTTTCTGAATACAAAACACTGAAATTACCCATTAATTCAATACAAAATGTATATAACACACATACTGACTACACAGACCAAAATATATCAGTAATAATCCGACTAGATACACAACAACAGACATAAAAGATGGGTTCGGCATAGGAAAGGACTGGTTGACTGAAAGAGTGTATTGACTTGAACTGTTTCGAAGAAAGAAAGAAAGTCCGTTTGCACATCTGTCTAGAGATTTCTTGTTCTCATCTATTCTGTCATTGCCCTTCGTCTCCTCTCCTTCTTATCAACACTCTAGCGCAGATTTATCCCACCCTCGGTGTAAGCGGGAGAAAAGGTTTATTTTCGTCCAAGATTCTCACATTATTTGTAGTATATTTTTTCAGATCGGAGTCGGGCGAAAGCACTGATAGGACCCGTGTAGCAGGTGAAAGAAATTTCCCTGATAGGTTAAATGATATGATATTTGCGCCCAGAATTCCTCTGCCCACCTGGCTTGTCTTTCCCTGTTTTCTCGCACGCGGGCCTCCAGGGAGCTGTGACCATCGTGCTGTAGCATCAGTTCTTTTTCTATGAGTCCTTCCTATATCTGTCACTCTCACGTATTCCCTCCCTCACTCACATACTCTCTCACTATTTTTTCTTTGTCTGTCTCTCACTGTCTCTTGCCTATTTTCTCCCGTCACCCTTCCTTCTTTTCATCTTTTTTCTTTTTTTTTCTCTCCCTTCCGCCCTCTCCCCCCACTCTTTCTTTCTCTTTCTGTCTGTCTCTCTGTGTCTCCGTTCTTCAGTTCGCAACAGCATAGCAATAATGGTGTCTTTTCCAGATTTCTTCTTTTAACAAGTTACTTCATTGAAGGAATTCTTGACAATATTCATGACCAAAGTTTTCAGACAGCATAACACTCAAGCCACCTCGAGCTCGCGAAAGTCGATGAATGATTTTTAGCTCTTGAGACCGATCTTAATCTGGAAAATATAGACCAAACATTCAACCAAGTTTAGCAAAGAGCTTACATGACGGTTACAGAAAACGTTTTCAGACTTAGTCAAACGTTCGTACATATTTGTCATGTTAAGAAGTTAAGATCCTTTACTCTCGTTCTTGTACGCCATATAGGTAGTTATCACTGTTGCTAAAATGGGCATAAAGAACTGTTGCCACAACCCAGTTTCCATGGTCTTCGCAGCGGACAGAAGACTGCCACATCCTGATAAAGGCGCCACCATCCGGGATGAGAAAACATCCTCCAGAGTTCCTTTGCGTCTCTCACTGTGAGATGAAAAGCCGAGGTGCACCGAGAGCGTATCAATACACTTCGTCGAAAGCCTTGGTCTGAGAATAATTCAATAACGTTTTGTAAACCCTTGAAGAGTCACGAAGGTTAATAATCAGATTATTCGACAAAATACTGCCGAAGAGAACAAAGGGACAAAAGCTAATAAAACAAAGAGAATTCTCTTGGGTTATCTGCCGCTGCGCACCACCAGTGGGAAGGCAAGCGCCCGTGGAAAATTTGCCGACCAAACAAGAGCGACCATTCTCGGCAACCATCCAGACTTGTCAAAACAAAATTCCGGCACTCTAAAAAGCCATGATTTTTGTTCTCTGGGCACAAATGATTTTAACTAGAATATTTCACGTTCTACGTTTTTCTTGTTTATCTTCTTTACCACGAAGTCCTTGGTGCTCGGAGAAATGTCCCACGTGACAAAGATTCAGAAAATGTTCTGCAATTACACAAATGAAGCAGCAGCAATGGCATGTAAATATCAGTAAAAGGCGTTGTACAACAAGGCAAAAAATTGGTTGTGGAGAGGCAGTTGCTTTGTGGTGTTACTGAATTAGTGGTACTGATATTCGTGGTAGTCGTGGCAGTGAAGTTGTCTCCTCTTTCCTTCCTTCTCTTCACAAAATGCGTTTTATAATTTTTTTTAGTCTGTGTTACTAACAATGGGCAATGTTTGCTGTGGGCAGATAATTCCATGAACTTTTTGCCAGATCACTGAACACTAACATCCGGGGAGAATTGATTTATATTAGCAATAAGACAAGATCGTGAACATCCATAATACACATGATGTAGCCTTTTGCTCTTGAAATCTCATTTCAAACCCACCATCCATCTCGACCCCCATCTTCCCTCTTCCGCCCACAGCCCTCTCTACTCCCTCACAAATGTAAAACCTTAGAGTCGTCAAGAAACGACACGAGGTGATCGATGAGAGCACAGCACGCGATTCTCATTGAGTTACCGAAAAACAGGAGGACATGAAATATTGCCTCCCCTTATCTTACTCTTCTACAGAAATTATTGTCGCAGAAAGAAGTAAATTACTGCATTTGTCCCGTAAAATACTTGACTAAGGTTGTGGTGTAAGAATTCGGAGTTCTGTGTAAGCGCTTCTCGTATTTATGTTCACCTTTAGTGTAATCTGTTAGCCCTAATGGCTGAATGTAAAGGGTGGAGACGTACTAGATAAATCCATAAAACATAAATTAATTCTAGTTATCATGAATCTTTTAGGGCGTTATGATGGATATTGTATGTGCTTAAGACTATTTTTCTAAAGCTTTCTTGTGGAGACAATTTATTTATAGGCAAATATTTATTTTAAAAAATGGTATGTCTAAGTGAAATTAAACGTTGATTTACTCGATTAACGTGGTTAGGTGTCCTCATTTCAGTTCAAGAAAGGTGAATTCAAGGGACTTACAAGCAATGCTGTAAATAAAAAATATAATCAAGCGGAAAATGTTTAGAAGCACGTGCTTGTATAATCTTAAACTTTAAGTAAATAAGCCCATAAATGGTTACAATGAAATCGAAAAGAATAAAATTAGTGCTCATCAGAATGATTGGGTTTAATTCATGCGAGAGAGGAAGGGGAGATCCCTGAGCTAGGGCAGCTTAATTATTAAAAGTAAGTAGCCGAGCGAGACAACTGCTATTGTAATTGTTATTGTCAGTGCATGTGTTGAATAATGTGTTTCTGCGTGTGTATGTGTGTGAGAGAAAGTGTGTTGTGTGTGTGTGTGTGTGTGTGTGTGTGATCGCGCGCGCGTGTGTGTTTATCTGCAGAATTGGCCACGTATTAACTGTGCCCGAGCCTCTGGCACTGCAAGACCCTGACGAACTCTGCGATCTTGTCTCATTTATTTGCATCAGATACCTCGAGGCCAGGCCTTTCTAAAACTTAGCAAACCGAAAATAACTGGCAAATCTTGTCTTGTCTGGCATAGACACTTAAGGCATTTTCATAGTGGGCACGAGTGTGCGTATGTTTATGTGTTTGTTTGTTTGTTCGTGTATATCTGTGTTTGTGTGTGTTTATATGTGTGTCTGGGGGGGGGGGCGCGTGCGTGTGTGTATGTTTGGGGGATGTAGTGCTTCCTTCATTTCTGTTGCTTTATCAGCTACTACTGCCAGTCTACTGCACAATTAGCAACTTCGAGAAAAATAAGGAACCTAAGCAGGAAAATAATTTTCTTCAGATGTACAAACGAAAGACGGATGGTATATCTTGTAAAAATTGCCGTAGATAAACTTCCCAACTTTCATGTATATCGTTGCGGCATACGTCGTGTTCTTGATTCAGTGAAACAAAAGCGCTCTCTATAGAGACTCTGACTTAAATCTCATCCTCTTCCTCTCCCTGTCTCTCAAGTGTCAAGTAATCGGTGTTGGGTGTGGGACGAAGGGGATCAAAAACTGTTCGCGAAGCACTAGAACCCCTCGTCAAGAGCTCGTCTCAATTTCTATCGTCAGATGTAAACAGGCGGCCGTCTTCTGTCTTCTCGTGTTGAAAGACAGACGCGTCCGTTTCCCCTTCAGTGCAGATGTGGACTACGGCCGTGCAACGCACGTGCGTGCCAACAGCAAGGGCGTGATTGCCTGGCCCCGTCGTCTTTACGGCATTACATCGAGAATAATGATGTTCTTCGCAACCGCTCACGTCACACCCCCACTACTCCCCCACCCATCTATGACACGTGCACGTTGAATGCACGTGTTTGACCGCGCTCGTGCACTGCCATCGGCGGCTAGTGAAGGGTGATTAAAGATCGCGTGTAGAAAGTTAATATTGAATTTACCACTTGCTGCTTGCTGCAGGACTGTAGATAAGGCTTGCAAACATTCGCTGTGGTGCGAGGTCACCAGAGTTGCTTGTTAAAGGCTAACCAGAGACAAGTGTAAATTAAACGTAGAGCTGCTGACTGGTAAATGGTACCTGGCACTGTCGTTACTTTATTTTAAAATGTTGAGGCAATTTAATTAATTTTTTCTATAAAAGCACACGTGGACTAATCTTAATTTTTCTTCGTTACTCAAGCTCACACCCAATGCGAGGGCTTTGAGAACATGCTAATTAGGCGATGTCGTAACACAGCTTTTGTGACAGCGGAAAACGAAAGTCTTTGCCTCTTAACACCGGTGACATTTGTGATGTTCAAAGGACATATCTCCAAAACGGAACAGTTATTCGCTCAGATTTTTAGTATTGTTGTCTCTCTCATCTCAGTCATTTTCTTTAAAAAAAAATACTGTGCTCTGGTTTTCTTCGCGACTGAGTTTCATACTTCCAAACAAAAGAGTGACTTTTTTATTAGGCGCTTTATTTGTGTAAATTAGAAGTACAAAGAGGAAAATTTTAGGCCAAGATACAACGGTGATTTATTTGTCTCTCTTTGTGATATAAAAAAACTCTTTTCTATTATTAGAAGTATTGTGCCGCAGGCTAGTAAGTGATGGAGATGGTTGTTAACAGAAGTAGAAATAGCTAGGGAAGCCTTTACCAGTCTGTGACGGGAAGTTGATGCTTTAGATACTTCTTGGATGAACGGGTGGAAAGGACTGAACATGTCTAGTAAAATATTTTATTACTTCCGCTTAATAATAATCATCATCATCATCTGCTAAACAACAACAGAAAGCGGCACCAAACACAAAAAGAACACAATTTTATTTCCAGCTCTGTCCTTCATTTCTGGACGATGCAACAATTTGTGTTTTATGTAGGAAATTTTAATTTAAGGCATTCTTGAGACATTCAATGTTCAGACAGGTGTTTAGTGGGTGTTTTGTAAGCTTTACGTTACCAGAGCTTACCTGTTTGCATGCTTCCTGTAAGACGCAGTTACCATCAGCCCCTGCAGGTTCTTAAGTTCCTGTTTACAAACTGCCTAATGGCTACATGGAAGGGAGAGCGGGCTCGGCTTACATTTTTAGTTATTAACAGGTTATGTATGTTTTAACTTCTCCTCTTAATATCGCCACGTTGAACCGCTAAACGAGTACTTCACAGACCACCGCATGCCAGCCCGCTACCCCGCGCTTCCGCTGCGCAATGAGTGCAAAAGTGGGGTGTGGTGCTACCCGGAAGGGTAGGTTCGGACTCGGGCAGCTCTGATGAGGAACCTGCAGCAAGCTAATGCTTTATTTCCATACTCAAATTCCGCAATTTGGCCGACATTAAGTCCGGGGCGGCTCGCCGTTGGCGTTGGCCTTCTGCGCATGCGTGCCGAGGCGGCGCAGCAAGCTTCTGGGTGGCACCGGCATCAGAAAGTAATTTGTCCGAGACTGAGCCGAGACATTTGTCGTATGCAACCCTAAACAGTTGGTGATTCTTCTCAGGCCGTCAGCGTTTTGGAGGGGCGGCTGCAGAGCAGTTGGACTGGAGGTATACCTGCGCACTACGTCCCCTCGGTGCAAGCATGCCAGGGACGCGATGGAACCGCGTGCCGGGTGTAGACAACTACTCGCCGCTGCGTCCCCACGGGTGCCGTCAAAGAACTCGCTGCCTGGTGTCTCTTTACAAGAGCAAGATGGCCTTCCGACGAAGTGCCTTGCTTGTCGTCCCCCGGGACAAGCTCTGCCTTACGGACATGCTAACAAAACATTTTTTTTATTTTGTAGAGAAATCGGTCTTGCCAATTATTTAGCCTTAACCTTTTCTTCATATTAGTTTCTCTAGATCCATGTTTATTCTATGTTGACTACGTGCTGCGTTCATTCTCTCTATTACTTCATAATGCTTTAGTTTCTGTTGGCATGCTCATTATACAACCTTGCCACTCTACTGGAAAAGAAAACATGAAAATGGTTGAGTGTGCGCCATGTGTTGATGAGGGAGGAAGTGGCAAGAGGGCTAGAAAGGGGAAAAATGGAGAGAGAAAAAAAAATATAGCGGCGTTCACACAAGCGAATGCACAGCAACTGTAAGTGCGTGCAGGAGTGGGCATCAAACAGCGGGGCGATGAAAGGAGGTCTGCCTGAGGATGTCCAGGAGACTGAAAATGTCACAGACCCAGGGGCGGCATTTAGCTCGCCCTCTACTGCTGGTCCGGGCCAGGCAGGAGACGGGGGTTACAAGGCTGGGCCCGCTCTAACCTTTTGCAAGTTGTTACGCACGCGACGACATTGGGGCTTCGGTGGCAAGAAAATTTCTTCAAACATACGAGCGTCGCCTGCCCGGGGTCTCTCCGCGCTGTTGCTAGTTTGGCTTTGCGTGCGAAGGAGGTAAGGAAGGTAGGGGCAGGTCACTCTACACGCCCGCTGAATCTATTTCCGCTTAAAAATCCTTTGTCTTCGAGTGTGCTGCTCGACTGAAAAGGTTGTGGGCACCAGTAAGATTTTGGCCCGGTTTTTTTTCCAGGAGGTAGCTGTTCCCTACTGTATTCATTTCTCCCTCCAGATTGCAACAAGTATGAACGAGGCGGCTCTTTTCCTGCAGGCTAAAATGTCACAAGAGGGCATTGTTTTCTCCAAATCGCAGTGTGTTCGGGTAGAGTTTCCTCGAGTTTGTGAGTTATCCACAGTGAGATTAACTGCCTCTAAGTTTTGAAACGAGAAATTGTTCAATAATGTTAGTGCCCGCTTTTCTCATTCCAACCTTGAAGTGACTGAGAAAGAAAGTAGACTTATAACTCAAAACTGATTTTAAAGGCCACAAATTTTTACCGCAGCACATCAAACATTTTCTTCTTTCCCAGTCGTCTGCCAGTGTAGTGCAGTGTTGACGCGTGTAACAGTCCATTGTTGACATGTTTAACAGCACAGAAGAGAACATACAAAGAGAACAGTTTACGGACGATGACACCTTGAAACACATGGGAATAACAACAGCACTGGGGAAATTCGTTCTCATCGAATGAATTGTCTACTTCCACCGAGTGGAACAAAGACACAGACAAATATAACTCCGTCTGGCATGTTTATGTTGCGGATATCGACTAGTTTTAAATGCATGGAAGAATAAATCCACTTCATTTACCCCTCATGACTCTAAGCTGCTAATCACTTATTTTTATGTTTTTACTAACTCATTCGATTATCTGTTATATTTCTTTATATATAGATGTCACCCTAACATGTGTGACAATGTAGGGTAACAATGCGTGTATACGTACGTATCAGATAAATTTCTTTTCTCGGAAGAAAGTATAAATACACAATACCATATTTATTTTCTTTGCTTAAACAAGAACAAACAGGAGCTGTTACAAAGTGGCTCAACTCAGTGCTAGGAGATTAAAACTGATTTTTTAACTGTCCTGCTTTTTCGCTTTGTCTTCTTAGAAAAACATCCAGTCACTTAAGTTTTCTCCAGAGAGACACCGTGGTTGCTAATCTTGCTGCGTAACCAAACAAATGTTTGCCAGTTACGATGTGATCGCGAAAACACCAAGGAAAATGGCTTGTTAACTCTTTAATAGCAGGTTCTCCACCCCCATCCCCACCGCCACAAGTTCCAGGGCAAGAAATGTGGGCAAAGAAGTTCTGGTGCTGTTTACCTTGGACGATAACCTCGCCTTGAGTTTCCTACACGGGTCTAATGCAGAGCATGAGATAGGCAACATGTGTGGCGGTAACCCCGGGGTAGAGGGGGAGTCAGAGAAGACTAACTGTCCAAGCCTGATGATGGTGGCAGTCTACGGCGATCAGATACCGACAAAAGTTCCTGCAATCTGTAAATACAAGTCTTCTTGCCTCTCCCCTGCGTTTCAGTGCACAGCAATAACATTCGCCTTTTGTTTCATTCTCCGCGATTTTAAGCAGAGTGTTAAGTTTGCATTCAGTAGATCTACGACAACAGAATAAAAGCCTCACTTTTTGTCCTTCTGCTGAATGAGATGGCGATCGGAGCTGTGGTGTGATTTCGTTCAATTACGAAACCCTGACACAAACCTGGTTCTTATTTGCAAAGCAGGGAAAAACAAGAGAGTAAAAACTTTGCGATTGCCGCAAACTGTCTGGATTGAGTTGAGTTGTGAGGCTAGGATATTATCGCCCGTGAAACAGACGAGAACACTTTCCATAATCCCCAGCAGTAATGAAAAGGTAGTGCATCATCTCCACAAATAACACTTCAAAGTATGAGAAACAGCAACGGGCGGGCATCAATAACTCCAGTGCATATCAGATACCTTTGTGACGACATGCGCTTCTTACCAAATAAGAAGAAAGCAATATTCACGAGTCATATTCGTACATATATCTGATCTTGCAAATGTAATACAGGATTTAAAGGCAGGTGTCCGACATTAAAACAAATGGAAAAGTAGCTTGTTTGGCTTGATTTTAAATGGTGATGTCAGCTTTGAACATTGAGTTTAAGTCCATTTAAAACCACGTTTGTCAGAGCCAGCGCTATTGCAGACAGCATCTTTAAGGAACTGTTCATTACCTGCAATATGCGCTTGTCATTTGGGACGAAATAATCAGGGACTGTACATTGCAGTTTGAGATAAAACGTTTCATGGACAGAGAAAAAAAAACCTCCATGTTAACCACGCCACCGGCTTGAAACATTGCCGCAGCTGACTAGTCCGCATTTTTATTAACTTTTTGTTCACGCCTCTATGTTTATTTTTACATTTTAACAAGGGTTTTTAGAAAATAAATGTTATGTAATATTTTAATTTGTGTGTGTGATGTTGCACTTGCCATTCTCATTTCTATACAGTATAGACAAAAGAGTAGCACAGAAGTTGGTGGGGCGACTGGTTGAAATTTTTAACGATAATGTGACCTCGTATGCTGTAATGCAGGTTGTCGTCGTACATCAAAATAAATAAACAAGTACATTTCTCAGGGTTCAGTAAATGAGATTCGGCGGAAGAAAGGTCTTTCGTTGTTTTGTTTGTTTTATTTGTGTCTGAGGTTTTTATAATTTGTTTTTTTAGTTTTTCTGTATCATCTTGGCTTTCGATGGTTTCGCATATGTCCTGGCTGGTTTGTATTGATGCGAACATCTCAGCCTCGTACTTAAGTTTTATTTCCCTTTTTTCTTGGAATCGATCTCTCTTTGTCTCACTCCAAAGAGTCAAGCTTTTAAAATATCTTTTCTTGCGCGGCTACACAAAGTGAAAACATAGTTGTCTCAGCATGATGTGTTTTGAAAGGGTCGTGACGTCATCAGATTCCTTTTTGGTAAGCCAAGTGTCCACAATGTGTAACTAGCATATCGAGAAAATGTGTTTATTCTTGTTATGAACATGTGTTATCACCCATGAACGTCGAAGTAACGAGGTTGTCGCCCTTGATTGAATAGCGATTATGACCCCTGGTTTGAATGTTGATAGGGGGCGTTGTTTAGAAATTGGAAGAGGAAGCAGACGTGAGAGTCTGGGAGAAAGAGGAATTTGGTACAGAGGTTGGAATTAATAGTACTGTGTGGATTAATATTAACTGTGTGAAGAAATAGCAACTGTGTGGATAAATAGTAACTGTGTGGATACATATTAACGGTGTAAAGAAATATTAACTGTATGGAGAAAGAGTAACTGTGTGGAGAAATATTAACTGTGTGGTTCCTCGATTTATTAATTTTCTCAACTGCTGTGTGATCTCTTGAGAAGATCGTAGAACTGTGTGGAGAAATATTATCTGTGTGGTTCCTCGATTTATTAATTTTCTCAACTGCTGTGTGATCTCTTGAGAAGATCGTAGAACTGTGTGGATTTACCTACTGTGGAATTTTTATTGACTTGATCATTTGTCTGCCGTTAGACTGTCGGAGTTATTTGGTGAATGTAGGCTGTCCGTATGATCAACGCCAGAGAGCAAGACTGAAAGAGGGGAACTGTTTGCCGTGTCGACCCCTTCCCCCCCCCCAACAACAGAAGAAGAGAGAACTTGAAGGTCTTTAATATAAACTGCTTAGATATATTTGTTTCGGTGCAAACTCAGTGTAGAATATTTGTGCTGAAGTTTTCTGTTGTTATTTAGTAAAGTATAGATTTACGTTCACCCGATTAATAGAAACGTTCGAGCCCATGTGCAGGTCTTTGTATTTTGTTGTGTGAAAGGACACGTGAAGAAGGCTGTGAGGTCAGTGTGTGTTGTGTGTGACCTGTCCACACTGTCCGTGCGTTCTTGACAATTCTAGATCCTTTAAGTACCCCAATCCTCTACTGCTTGAAATCCATAAAAGTCAAGGTAAGGATTACCACGAGTATGACGTCGATGTCTTTTACCAAGATGGCGTCTCGTATTGTCTCGGCTACAACATGCTCTGTCATCTCGGAAATCAAACATTATACAGTCTGAAACATCTCCACAACTGTGACGTCCTATTCGGCAAAGTTGTCAACGGCATGTGTTTCTGCGAGTACTTGAAGAAGTCGCATATTAACGAAAGACAAACCCCAAAAGCGATCGCATATTGTTCCATGTTGGACATACACAGAG